>CM042697.1:83266762-84512661 GCA_023614405.1 Avena insularis
CCCTTTCTCTCTCACTTCCTGAATCGCCGGCAACCTCACCGCTCGAGCGCGCCGCCGCCAGCCACTGTCGAGCGCCGCCAGTTTCTGGTCAATACGCTGAGAGCTGTCAGATCTAGATCGTAGAGCCGCGATAGATTCACTTAATGAACCTTTTTTGATCGATCTGTGCCGTAGAATTTTAGTTAGATCCAACACACCGCGTAGCTCGATCCAGACGAACCGGTACGCACCAATAAAAATGAGATACGTGGCCAGCTTTTGATTAAATAGACAGAAACATTTCTATTAGATGGTTAGATTTGAAAAATTTATAACTTTTAATCCACACGTCCAAATTTTACAAATTTTATATCACTGGATTCAGAAAAATGTGAATTTTGCATCCATGCACTTTTTTTTAGTATTTTGCTTCTGTAAACTTGATTGTTCTTGCAAAAACTTGTTTAGTCCTATTTTGTGTATAAAATTTATTCTAAAAATGATTTAGGGCTAAAATCTTTTGTAAATGGATTTTTTTGAACCTACTGACCATAGAAACCAACTTTTAGATTTAAAAACATATTTTGTGAGGCTAAGGAATAAATCTTTGAATAAAAGCATTCCTAGTTAAATAAAAATGTTGATTAATTTTTAAAAATGCTTCTTGAGTAAAACATTTGGAAAATGATTTGATTTAAACTCTCTGGCTCTAAACACAAAGTTTTGGATTTAAAATTTATTTGATTAACCGTAGAGAATTATTACCTTGCTTAAAGGCATTTCTAACAAAATAAAATATTGCTTGGATTTAAAAATGGTTTATAGGTAAAACCTTTTGCAAACGGTTTTAATATTAAACACTTGACCTTAAAACACTAACCTTTGGGTTTAAAAATATATTTGTCAAACACTAGAAATTATTACTTTGATTTAAACAATTTCTAGCAAAACAAAAATGATTTAAAGTGGCCATTTTCAATAACTTGATATCAAATGGTTTTTCCACATTTATAAATGACTAATAGGTGTTTTATAATGTTTATAGCCTATTAAAAACACTTTTCCAAATAAAACAATCTTTGGCATGCTTGCATGCATTGCTTTGTTTTTATTAATTTATGTGGTGAATTGTTTGAATGCTAGTTTGAATATTTGCTTGCTTGATTGAATTGTAGTGAACCTTGAAGAGTGTGACCATTGCAAGATCAAGGAGTGAACTTATATTCTCTAATAAAAAGGCAAGTGGTGCTTCATACTTTTGTCCCACTATTTTCACTATGCATTAGTGATATTTCTAAGTAGGACTTGCATGGAATTTTACTAAGTATGCTATGCCATGGGAAATCCTAGTAGATGATGCCTTAGTAGAATGTTCCCTAAGTTAGATTCTTACTACCATCATGCTTAGCTTAGCTAGTAGAAAACAAGGGTGGATTATATTCATGCTATGAAATATTTCTAAGTCAATGACTTGTGTTTTTCTTAAATAAAACAACTATGTGAATGAATCACCTGGGTGGAATGGTTGAGAATGGGATATGTTGAGTGGTTACACAAGGCCAGGGGACTGGTGAACCTTGTGTATCACACTTGTGGAATGCCACCCAGGAACAAAGAAATTTGAGATATCAAATGTTGAGAAGCTTCAAGTGCAGCCACATGGCATTATGTGCTATGCCTGGATCATATAGGTTGCAATAACTTAGCCAAATAGACAGTCGGTGGTAGGGGATGATAGGTTTGGAGCGCATCCATTTTGGTCTAAGGGAAGGCTTCTAAAAGATCTTGTCTCGATGCAAGTCGAGTATTGTTGGGAAAGTGCACCACCTCCCGAGAGAGTAAAATCTAAGTACTTAGTCGTGTCCCCGACAATGGACAATTTGAGCATCAAGACATGGAAGCTATCAAGGATCTCCTCATCCCAATTTCTAAGTTAAAAACTTGTGGTTGAACCAGGGTTAAAGGATCTTCAATCTTTAATTGGTCGATGCCTTGGGTGAATTTTGACAAACAAAAACTTAGTGTTTTCAACTTATAAGGAAAACCTATTTTGATCAAAGAAAGCCTAAGCTCCACTTAGCCAAATGCATATAGATGATAGGTACCACTATTCTACCATAGTATCACTTGCCAATACAATTCAAATGTATTGACCCTTGTAGCTGTAACTTATTATGTTGCAGGTTTGTTTGATGTTAGTGAAGTGTGTTGATTAGGATTACAAGTCTACAACCAACATGATTGGATGTGGCCCTTTGAAGATGAAGGACTCCATGCTATATAGTTAATTCTGCTGCATTGTAATGAGATAACCAAATGAGCTATGTAAGATGTAATAAATTATTTTATTCCTGGTTATAAAGTTGTATTATGACCTTTTTTTTCTTGATATTACATCTTAACTGTGGATGCTAGCTATTGATCTAGGGACTAGCATTGTAAACACAGGGATGTCTACCTTATTAAAGGCTGGGACCTCTATAGATGGTATCAGAGCACTGTGTTGCCTGTAGGATTGTAACCCTAGGGTTGGACAAAACCCCTTAGAAAAATAGGAGTTGTATTTGTTCAAACTTATTTACAAACAATCTTGTAAACTCTTTCCTCAACATTTTGTTTTGATTCTACACCTCTTCCTTTTCAAACTTGATGGACAAAGCCTCCACCATGAGCAAAGACTTCAACAAGAACAGACATCAACTTGAGCAAAGGACTTCACCAACTCAAATGACTTCAACTTTAGTTTCATCAAATACTTCAACTTGGACATCACTAAATACTACAAGTGAGACAAGAATGATAATCAAGACTTGAAGACTAAGGAAACACAACTTAGAAGGAACCATCATCACCTTGACCAAGATAGAAGAATTTTGCCCAAAGATACAATGATCTTATTCATGAAGAAACAACTAAGAAGAATGGAATGATCTCAAGAAAACCATATAGTTGGACCACCATACTAGTGTTTAGTTTAGATAAATCACACCAACTTGTGTGGTGTAGCAAAAATATTTTGTTGCCTAAAAATGTGCTTGAACCTTGTTGTTGAGTGGAATGTTTGTTTGTGATTGCTTGCACATTGCTTGTGTAAATTGTGATGTGTGTGATTAGACTTTTCTACAGAAATCCTTGCCTATTCTAATTCCAATCCAACCCAAAAAGATGACTTTCCCAAGAGACTCCAACATCAAGAATGGTGAAAACATCAACCAAGAGATGCACATGAGAGAACAACTACTAGCAAACCAAACCCAGTTGAGTCAAGTGACAACTCAGTTTTTAGCCAACAACAATGCGTTAGACCCAACCATGCAAAAGTTTTTGGAAACCCAATCCCAATTGTTTCAAAGGATTACCAATCAAATGATCAACATGATAAGCAACTCTTCCCAAGGAGATTATGACAACAATGATATCAAGGATGATATTATAGAAGGAACTCAAGCTTGCAATATTTGTGGAGACATGGAACACACTTTTAAGGAACATGAGGACCAATGCCCTAATTGTGAAGAGAAACATCCAACTAATCAATGCCTCACATCTCAAGTTACTTGTTTCCCATGTGAGGGAAATGATCATGTCCCTATCCAATGCCCCATCTATACTATAGTTCAACAAATGAAACAAGGTGGAATGCATCAAAAATTTGGAAACCCCCATGAAGAAACAATTTCTACCAAGAAGGATGAAGGCAAAGTCAGAACCATGCCTCATAAGGCCACATTCAAATTGACCATAAAGTGTTTCTACTCTTATGGAGAAAAAGGTCATATCTCTAGTAACTGCCCCAAGAAGAGAAAAAGATTTCCCACCTTTGAGGTGAGATATGAAGAGCATGAACTAGAAGAACTCCTAGCTTTGGAGAGACCCAAGAAGAAGAAGAAATGCCCTAACCCTAGCAAGAAGGATATTACCCAAGAGCAATGTTACAATTGCAAAGAGATGGGACACTATGCCAATGAATGTCCAGAAAAGAAGAAGAACCAAGGAAACAAACAAGAGGCAATGATACCAAAGATAAAGAAGGATATTAGCCAAGTGATGTGCAACAACTGCAAAAATCTAGGTCATTATGCATCACATTGTCCAGAAAAGAAGAAGTACAAGACAAGCAAGCCTATGAAGGATCTCAGCCTTGTCACATATTTCAAGTGTGGAAACAAAGGACACTATGCAGATGTCTGTCCAGAGAAGTTTCATCAAGACCTCAAGTAAGCCAAGATGTAATCTAGTTGAAAACCTTTTTAAGGGTGGTAGTACCCTAGATGTATTGAAGCCAACTTGTAACCTCTAGCCTTCCCAAATCTCGGGACGAGATTTCTTTTAAGGGTGGTAGCCTGTCACATCCCAAAATTTTCCAAATTTTGAAATGTGAAAAATACATAAACAAAAGAAATAATTGTTGAAATTTAGGGTGAAAAGAAACTTTTTGTTTCTAAATGGAAACATTAAAACCCATCTTGAACAAACTTTGAATGAAAAGGGAATCCAACAAATTTCAATCCAGTGAAATGCATTCATCAATGAATGAATCTTGAAATTTAAACCTTTGGAAAAATAAACCAAAACCCTAAAACCCTAATGGAAGAAAATCATTTCTAAGATCTCTCTAAGACTATGGATTTGATCCATATAAAAATTCAGCAACAAACATTTATAAGTGAACAAAATGATAAATAAAAATATTATAGAACCATAGAAATTGATTTCATTTAATTTGGAGCCATGGATAAAAACTTATGAGTTTAATATGATAAAAGGAAATATTTCCAAAGCTAATAAAGATCCTATCTAAAAATCCATACCAATTGTGAGTAAAGCAATCCTAAAGATATTTTAAAAGGATAAACAAATGTTAAATAAAAATTCTACAAATTGGAATCACCAATTATGGATCTATAAATAAAAAGATATGGATTTTATAAGACAAATAAATAAATAAATATGGAATATTTAAAAGCCAAATTAAATCTTGGCCAAATACATAAACAAATAAAATGAAAGTTTATTGAATAATAAAAAGGAATGAAATATTATTTAAATAAAATCATAAGGAATAAATAATATCCAATTTTATTTAAATAAAGACAATTTGCCTAAATAATAAATCCCAAGAAAATTATTTGGAAGGCAATTTAAATCTTGAATTAAATCCATAAGCAAATGGAATAAATATGCAAATAAAATAAAAGGATAAAGAATATTCAATTAAAAGTATATGGGATTAAACCATATACAAATTATATTTAATAAAGACAAAATCCCTAAGGTAAATGATTAATTAAATCATGGGAAAATAATAAATTGGAATTTACCAAGGTGGATATAAAAAGTTATCTAATTAACTTAAAACAATCATTTGAATGAAACTTATATGGAATTAAAACTATATTTGATTTTATTTTAATAAAGACAAATGCCCAATTTAAATGATTAATAAATCATATTAAAATATTCTAAATAATTCAAAATGAATTATTTAACACACTTTTGAATAAATAAAACCTACTAAAAAAGGTTTGGTGAAAATTAGAATTCAAATAAGAGTTTGAAAATATAATTAAAATCTTATTTGAATAAAGGCAAGTGTCTATTTTAAATAAATAATAAACCATAAATGAATAAAATAATTATTCTAAAATGGTCCTTAAAATACAATAATAAACTAGTATAAAACGTACTGAAAGTTGAGAAGAGTTTGAATTCAAACAAGTGTTTGAATCATTTAAATAAAATCAAAGCAGAAAAATAGAAAAGGAAAAAGAAAAAGAAATAGAGAAGTAAAAAATTTGGAAAATGACCCAGCCCATCTAGCCTACCCCAGCCCAGCCCAACAGCAGCCCAGAACAGCCCACCCGGGGAACCCAGCTCTCTCCCCCGCAGAAACATTTCTCACCCTTGCCACCTCATCATCGTCCCCGCAGAGACCACGCCCCCAATTCTTCCCCGGCCGTTTCTGCCGTTGAATGACACGATCAATACGTGTTAATGCCGCCAGTAATCAGCCCCACGACCGTGCCCTCTTAACCGCCCCCTCTTCCCTCTCTTCCACCTCAAACATTGCTGCCAGATCGCCCCTAGGCTGCACGAATTCCTCCTCACTCCGCCACTGCTCCGACGAGCTTCCCCGACAAATTCCGGCCAGCCCTTACCATCTCCTTCCCCTAGCTTCCACCAACTTACTAGACAACACCATGCGCACCAGCCAGTAACCTTAGCCTGCTCGCACGCACACTTGAAACTTGTCTCCGTCTCCAACTGAGCGCCATTGACAACAAGATCAACTCCGACGACCTCTCCCCGTAAGTATAGACCGCGTCTCTCCCTCTCGATGATGCTCGTGTGTTCACCTCTCCCTTGCGTGCCTAACACTGCCTCTGGATTTCCATTTCGTGCCTTGTAGCTTCGCCAACGTCGACGCCCGAGCACGCCCGTCGTCAGTAGCATCTCCGGCGAGCAATTGTCGACGCGACCATGCGCCCCTGGCCATACCACGACGACCTTGAGCTTCGCCACACCTCTGTGAACACTGTGAGCCATCTCCCTCTCTCTCTCGCTTCCTGAATCACTGGCAACCTCACCGCCCGAGCGCGCCGCCGCCAGCCACCGTCGAGCGCCGCCAGTTTTTGGTAAATACGCTGAGAGCCGTCAGATCTAGATCGTAGAGCCGCGATGGATTCACTTAACGAACCGTTTTTGATCGACATGTGCTGTACGATTTTAGTTAGATCCAACACACCGCATAGCTCGATCCAGACGAACCTGTATGCGCCAATAAAAATGAGACACGTGGCCATCTTTTGATTAAATAGACAGAAACATTTCTATTAGATGGTTAGATTTGAAAATTCATAACTTTTAGTCCACACGTCCAAATTTTACAAATTTTATATCAATGGATTCAGAAAAATGTGAACTTTCGAACCATGCACTTTGTTTAGTATTTTTCTTCTATAAAATTGATGGTTCTTGCAGAAACTTGTTTAGGCCTATTTTGTGTATAAAATTTATTCTAAAAATGGTTTAGGGATAAAATCTTTTGTAAATGGATTATTTTGAACCTACTGACCATAGAAACCAACTTTTGGATTTAAAAACATATTTTGTGAGGCTATGGAATAAATCTTTGAATAAAAGCATTCCTAGTTATATAAAAATGTTGATTATGTTTTAAAAATGCTTCTTGAGTAAAACCTTTGGAAAATGATTTGATTTAAACTCTCTGAGCCTAAACACAAAGTTTTGGATTTAAAATGTATTTGATTAACCCTAGAGAATTATTACCTTGCTTAAAGGCATTTCCAACAAAATAAAATATTGCTTGGATTTAATAATGGTTTATAGGTAAAACCTTTTGCAAATGGTTTTAATATTAAACACTTGACCTTAAAACACTAACATTTGGGTTCAAAAATATATTTGTCAAACACTAGAAATTATTACTTTGATTTAAACAATTTCTAGCAAAACAAAAATGATTTAAAGTGGCCATTTTCAATAACTTGATATCAAATAGTTTTTCGACATTTATAAATGACTAATAGGTGTTTTATAATGTTTATAGCCTATTAAAAACCACTTTTCCAAATAAAAATCTTTGGCATGCTTGCATGCATTGCTTTGTTTTTATTATTTTATGTGGTGAATTGTTTGAATGCTAGTTTGAATATTTGCTTGCTTGATTGAATTGTAGTGAACCTTGAAGAGTGTGACCATTGCAAGATCAAGGAGTGAACTTATATTCTCTAATAAAAAGGCAAGTTGTGCTTCATGCTTTTGTCCCACTATTTTCACTATGCATTAGTGATATTTCTAAGTAGGACTTGCATGGAATTTTACTAAGTATGCTATGCCATGGGAAATCCTAGTAGATGATGCCTTAGTAGAATGTTTCTAAGTTAAGATTCCTACTACCATCATGCTTAGCTTAGCTAGTTGAAAACAAGGGTGGATTATATTCATGCTATGAAATATTTCTAAGTCAATGACTTGTGTTTTGTTTAAATAAAACAACTATGTGAATGAATCACCTGGGTGGAATGGTTGAGAATGGGATATGTTGAGTGGTTACACAAGGCCAGGGGACTGGTGAACCTTGTGTATCACACTTGTGGAATGCCACCCAGGAACAAAGAGATTTGAGATATCAAATGTTGAGAAGCTTCAAGTGCAGCCACATGGCATTATGGGCTCTGCCTGGATCATATAGGTTGCAATAACTTAGCCAAATGGACAGTTGGTGGTATGGGATGATAGGTTTGGAGCGCGTCCATTTTGGTCTAAGGGAAGGCTTCTGAAAGATCTTGTCTGGATGCATGTCAAGTCTTGTGGGGAAAGTGCACCACCTCTCGAGAGAGTAAAATTTAAGTACTTAGTCGTGTCCCCGGCAATGGACAATTTGAGCATCAAGACATGGAAGCTATCAAGGATCTCCTCATCCCAATTTCTAAGTTAAAAACTTGTGGTTAAACAAGGGTTAAAGGATCTTCAATCTTTGATTGGTAGATGCCTTGTGTAACATCCCAAAAATACTAAGCTTGGATCATCAATTTCTAATCATCAAACTTAGGGTTAACAAAAACTTTTCTAAATAAACTCATGAATGCATGCATATGTGTATGCATGGATTTTGAAATCCTTTAAAACCACCTTGTTTGTGTGAGCCATTGCTTGTAAAATGTTTCTTAGGTGAAATAAACATCATCTAAAACATTTCCCACACTTTTCCTAAAGACAAGTAAATCAAAAAACATATATGAAATGAATGGTCATTTTGGCCAATTTAACTCACATGCCTACTTTGGCTGTCTCAAACTTTCAGAACCTAACAGAAACTTTTCTGGATCTTTGCACCCCTTGAATGTACTCATAACAAGGTATCAAGGCCCACTTTGTGATCATCCAGAAACTTTCAAATGCATAGTTTAAATGACATTTCAAAATTGAATCTTCTTCATATGGGAAGATCCCACTTTTTCAAAAACCACTCAAACAAGCTCAACTTTCAAAACCCAAGCATCTGCAGACTCACTAGCACCAATCTAGCAAACGCACCAAAAATCATTTCAAAATTCAAAACTTGATTTCATGCGGCCATTTCATCAAACAGGTTGCAGACACAAATCAAACAAACATCAAACACTATTGTGAGCAGTGATTCTTGCCTAACTTGTTCCCTAGTTAGCTCACACACAGTTCAGTAGATCATCTAGAAAGATTAGCCCAGCACTAGCACCACTGTGAGCTTGCCATTGCCATCAATGGTGAACAACCGAGCACCCCTTGTCACCCCATTGTGGACAGCAGGCTAGAGGAAGAACTAGCCTTGCCAACCTTGTCTGGGAGGCAGCCCACCGTCCACCGCCACTCCCTATCCTAGCCGCGAGCGTTGCCAAGCCATGGACCACGCGCACAAGCCGCGCCCAGACCATGCCGAGCATGCCCCAGAGTGCCACCCTCGACCATCACCCACAGACCACGCGCCGCCCTCACTGCGTGCACACACGATCGCCATCAACCCAGGAGACCACCAGATATCCCTTTTGCCCGTCTGCACGTAGCCACCGCCGTCGAAGACGCCGCCTCTGCCGCGCAGAGCACCGCCCGTTCCAGACCAAACCACACTGCCCCATGCCTCGAGACCATGTCGTTGAGCATCGCCAGGAGACACCGCACCGTCCCCTACCCTTGACCATGCCTTTAGCCACAGAACCTCGCCCCGACGAGGCTCACCGTGCGCAGACGGTCCCCTCGCTCGACTATAAATAGAGGCCACCCCCGCATGATTTCTTCACACCATCTCACTCCCCTCTCCTCACTGATCGTGCCACACCATTCTCAGAGCAAGGCGAGCACCACCTCGCCGGAATTTCACTGGAGCCTGCCGCTGCCGGAGAAGAAGGGAGCCATCGATTTCGTCCACCCCAGGAGCTGCCGCGACCACCCCTGAGTTCGCCGTCGTTGACTTTGTCGTTCGCCCGCCTCGCTGACCCTCGCCAGCACCCCGGTGAGCCCCCAGCGACCCTCACTGGCCGCGCTAGGTTTCGTTCTTGCCGGAGTTGTCTTGCGTCGATGATGACTCCCAACCGTTAGATTAGAACTAGATCGAACGATCCACGTTGCCCCATACCGCTTCGCCCAGCCCCGTGTCACTGACGAGTGGGGACACCCACTTAAGCAGCTCGCGGGAGCACTGCGCTTAGCAGGCCGGCCCAGTAACTTTTCCCGCGCAGCCCAGTTATTCAAATTAAACCTTTTTCTATTTCAATTCAAACACACTTCTGTACCCAACTTCAAAAATCAACCCAGATCGATTCAGTGCACCAAATTGAATGAAACCAATTTTGTTGGAAAGGTCTGTGAATGATGAATCCAAGCCCATTGGATTCAAGTCATTTGGATCTATAGATCGCCCATGGTAAAAATAACAAGGCAGAAGCTTTTCTGCATTCAAACATTTTTCAAATTTAAACCATAATAGCTTTTGAGTTGATTCCAACTCTCAAAAATCACATTTAACCATACCTTTCAGAATATATAAAAAGATATAGGTTTACTTGCAGAAATAATGTTCAAGTAATAAAAGAATGCTACATAAGCATTTCTAGCCACTTTAATTAATTAAAATAAAATGGTAAAACCTTATTAAATTGTGACACCACTTTAAATCACATTACCATGGACTACAATATGTGGTGATGACATGTGTCCACATGATCCCATACTTCGTTTGGAGAATATAAAATCTTAAGTAGTTTTTTCAATGAGTAGAAATTACTTTTCTAAAAATAAAAGGAATTAAATCAAGCCTTAACCTTGTAATGTTAGGGATGATGCTAGATCATCCATAGGACCCTTGTGTGTGATGATTGCAAGTAGTTAAGTATTGTTTGGTGATTGTGTACCTCGCATTTATTCATAGACGCTAGTACCGACCAAGGATACGAGGAGGAAGGAGGATACTACGAAGAAGAAGCCGAGGAGAACTTCAACCACTGCTCTGCACAAGGCAAGATAAATCTTGCAAGACACTCTACTTTAGCAAGCTATTAACCTTGCAAGCTAACACTTGCAATTTAGCAAGCTTATACTGATATTGATGCAAGCTGATACTATACCTATGCAAGCTAACCCTTGCAAGATACCCTACTGATGCAACAAACCCATACTTGTTCTATGACTACTATATGCCTTAACCATATGTGATCATACCCACTTGATAAACCAATCCTAGTTTTACTCGCAAGCTTCTTACTTTATTTCTTTATCAAAGCTTACTCAAGTGACCGGTAGTTTTGGAAAGATGCTAAAGGTTGCATAAAGAGCATAAAATTTGGCCTAAGCTAGAAACCTTGACATCAGCCTGAGACATGAGGTTGTACTTAGTTAAAACTCCACTAGTTACCACCCCTCATTAGTACTACCCCCATCTGTAGATGCTAGTGCTAAGCATAAAACTTGATCAACTTTTAGATGGGAATACTTGGTGGAAAAATGGTTATGAAAACCTTGGAATGATGGATCATTCTATTGAAATGTTTTGGACATGTGTTTCCAAACACTTGAGAATTTTGGTGATGAAAATGTTGAGGCATGAGCCTTAGCCCTTTATAAAACTGATGGTTGTCTGGATGCGATACCATTCCAATTTTACCGTACAACCACAATACCCGAATATTGGGTAGGGCTTGACTGGAAACTTATATCCCTTAGTATTAGTTCCCTCACGGCCAAGGTCTGAGCTGAGGCTACCTTGTGAAGATTGTCCACCTGTGCAGTACCCAAGATGATAGTTGGTCATGGTTGGGAGGCCAAGCTCACAGGAGAGGTGCTTATACTAGGGCGTGTAATTGAAAGGTTAGGATTGATTATCCGCATACTGAGTATGGTGAATTCAGGATTTGTTCCTGACGGATGTATCGAATGTTGTGGTGAAAGTGTACAATCTCTGCAGAGTGTCAAACTATTGAATAGCGTCCGTCATGATTATGGACAGTTGGAGTGGCCATACTGTTCCCCCGTCAGACTTTTCAAAATGACTTGTGAAATGAATTGAGACTTTGACTTGACCACAACAGAGTTGTGACATGAGTTACAAGTTCCTGCTTAGGAATTATAAAATTGTGACTAGCTTTGGAACTTAGTAGAGATAAATCTTGCTTTTGCAAAACAACCCTAGAGCCTAGTGTCCTATTATCCAAAAACCCCTTACCTGTTAGTACTAGTTTGCGAGTACTTAAAGAGTACTCATGGCTTTGTCCCTCGCTATTCCCATGGACAGACTATGACGAGGAGTACCTGGAGGATGGACTCCAGGAAGGTTATGACAACTAGGATCATCTCCCATCGTCAGCATTGCCTGTGACCCCGAAGATGGAGCTTCTCCTACGCTACCGTTATTATTACGTATTCCGCCGCTTGATGTTGTATTAAGAACTGGATCATGAGATCCCTATTTGTGTAAGAACTTATGTATCGTTTGTAATGGATGAAGTACTATGGTATCCAATTCTGTTATGTCTCGCAAAAATGGTAATCCTGGGATTGCGATGTATGGCATAACAGGCATCTAGGATTGAAATATCCGGGTGTTGACAAGTTGGTATCAGAGCCATCCTGACCATAGGAGACCCTAGTTAGACTGGACGTTTGAAGCAAAAACTTAGTTTCAAAACCAAAGAAAACAAATATTTACAAAAACTTATTCTCATTCTCATCTCTTTGATTCTTTCATAAAAATGCATGTTCCTCAAAAACTCTTGCAAAATACATAAAATTTTGACACACTTGATCACTCTGCTAATCTACTCATCCTCTATTTTTATAGATGGACGTTAAGTACAGCAAGATTTACCAACTTGGGAATGGATGAGACCTTATCTTTGAGAGGGATCTGGATCAGCTTTCAGAACTTCTGGAGTGTCCGCACCCCGAGTTCTTTGGAGCTCAGCTCAATGATCAAGGAGGAGAAGATCTGCAGTGGCTAATTGTTGCAAGTCTCAGAGGAAAGATTGAACCTCTGTAACATCCCAAAAATACCAAACTTAGATCAGCAAACACTAATCATCAAGATTAGGGTTAACAAAAAACTTTTCTAAATAAACTCATGAATGCATGCATATGTGTATGCATGGATTTTGAATTTCTTTAAAAACCACCTTGTTTGTGTGATCCATTGCTTGTAAAATGTTTCTTAGGTGAAATGAACATCATCTAAAACATTTCCCACACTTTCCCTAAAGACAAGTAAATCAAAACAAATATATTAAGTGAATGGTCATTTTGACCAATTTAACTCCCATGCCTACTTTGGCTGTCCCAAACTTTCAAAACCTAACAGAAACTTTTCTGGATCTTTGCACCCCTTGAATGTACTCATAACAAGGTATCAAGGCCCACTTTGTGATCATCCAGAAACTTTCAAATGCATAGTTTAAATGACAATTCAAAATTGAATCTTTATCATATGGGAAGATCCCACTTTTTCAAAAACCACTCAAACAAGCTCAACTTTCAAAACCCAAGCATCTGCAGACTCACCAGCACCAATCTAGCAAACCCACCAAAATTCATTTCAAAATTCAAAACTTGATTTCATGCGGCCATTTCATCAAACAGGTTGCAGACACAAATCAAACAAAACATCAAACACTATAGTGTGCAGTGACTCTTGCCTAACTTGTTCCCTAGTTAGCTCACACACAACTCAGTAGATCACCTAGAAAGATTAGCCCAACACTAGCACCCCTGTGAGCTTGCCATTGTCATCAATGGTGAACAGCCGAGCACCCCAATGTCACCCCATTGTGGACAGCAGGCTAGAGGAAGAACTAGCCGTGCCAACCTTGTCTGGGAGGCAGCCCACCGTCCACCGCCACTCCCTGTCCCTGCCGCGAGCGTTGCCCAGCCCTAGACCACGCGCACAAGCCGTGCCCAGACCATGCCGAGCGTGCGCCAGAGCGCCACCCTCGACCAGCGTCCACAGACCGCACGTCGCCCTCACCGCGTGCACACACGATCACCACCGACCCAGGAGACCGCCAGACATCCCCGTTTGCCGCCCCGTGCCATACAGCCACCGCCCGCCGTCGAAGACGCCGCCTCTGCCGCGCAGAGCACCGCCCGTTCCAGACTAAAACAGACCGCCCATGCCTCGCGACCATGTCGTTGAGCATCGCCAGGAGACACAGCACCGTCCCCTACCCTTGCTCATGCCATTAGCCGCCTGTAACGTCGCCCCCGACGAGCTCATCGTGGCGCCCCTCTTAGACTATAAATAGAGGCCACCCCCGCACGATTTCTTCACACCATCTCACTCCCCTCTCCTCACCGATCGTGCCACACCGTCCTCAGAGCAAGGCGAGCACCACCTCGCCGGAATTTCACCGGAGCCCGCCGCCTCTAGAGAAGAAGGGAGCCAGCGATTGGAGCCGCCCCAGGAGAAGCCACCGGTACCAGGAGGTTCGTCGTCATCGACTTCGTCGTTTGCCTGCCTCGCCGACCCTCGCCCGTACCCCGGTGAGCCCCCAGCACCCCTCACTGGCCGCGCTAGGTTTCGTTCTCGCCGGAGTTGTCTCGCGTCGACGATGACCCCCAGCCGTTGGATTAGAACTAGATCGAACGATCCACGTTGCCCCATACCGCTTCGCCCAGCCCCGTGTCACTCACGAGTGGGGACACCCACTTAAGCAGCCCGCGGGAGCACTGCGCTTAGCAGGCCGGCCCGTTAGAATTTCCCGCGTAGCCCAGCGATTCAAATTAAATCTTTTTCTATTTCAATTCAAACACACTTCAGCACTCAACTTCAAAAATCAACCCAGATCGATTCAGTGCACCAATTTGAATGAAACCAATTTTGTTGGAAAGGTCTGTGAATGCTTAATCCAAGCCCATTGGATTCAAGTCATTTGGATCTCTAGATCACCCCTAGTAAAAATAACAAGGCAGAAGCTTTTCTGCATTCAAACATTTTTCAAATTTAAACCATAAAAGCTTTTGAGTTGATTCCAACTCTCAAAAATCAACTTTAACCATACCTTTCAGAATATATAAAAAAATATATAGGTTACTTGCAGAAATACTATTTAAGTAATAAAAGAATGCTTCATAAGCATTTCTAGCAACTTTAATTAATTAAAATAAAAGGGTAAAACCTTATTAAATTGTGACACCACTTTAAATCACATTCCCATGGACTACAATATGTGGTGATGACATGTGTCAACATGATCCCATGTTTAGTTTGGAGAATATTAAATCTTAAGTAATTTTTCAATGAGTAGAAATTACTTTTCTAAAAATAATTTTTTTTAACCTTGTAATATTAGAGATGATGCTAGATCATCTATATGACCCTTGTGTGTGATGATTGCAAGTAGTTAAGTATTGTTTGGTGATTGTGTACCTCGTATTTATTCATAGACGCTAGTACCGACCAAGGATACGAGGAGGAAGGAGGATACTACGAAGAGGAAGCCGAGGAGAACTTCAACCACTGCTCTACACAAGGCAAGCTAACACTTGCAAGATACTATACCTATGCAAGCTTATACTGATATTGATGCAAGCTAACCCTTGCCAGATACCCTACTGATGCCACAAACCCATACTTGTGATATGACTACTATATGCTTTAAGCATATGTGATCATACCCACTTGATAAACCAAATCCTAGTTTTATGTGCAAGCTTCTTACTTTATTTCTTTATCAAAGCTTGCGTAGAGTCTACCTAAGAGTTTGGTAGATACTAGACAGTTGTGCTGAAGGTTGCATAAAGAGCATAAAATTGGCCTAAGCTAGAAACCTTGATATCAGCCTAAGATATAAGGTTGGACTTAGTGAAACTCCACTAGTTACCACCCCTCATTAGTACTACCCCCACCTGTAGATGCTAGTGCTAAGCATAAAACTTGATCAACTTTTAGATGGGAATACTTGGTGGAAAAATGGTTATGAAAACCTTGGAATGATGGATCATTCTATTGAAATGTTTTGGACATGTGTTTCCAAACACTTGATGATTTTGGTGATGAAAATGTTGAGGCATGAGCCTTAGCCCTTTATAAAACTGAGGGTTGTCTGGATGCGATACCATTCCAATTTTATCGTACAACCACAATACCCGAAGATTGGGTAGGGCTTGACTGGAAACTTATATACCTTAGTATTAGTTCCCTCACGGCCAAGGTCTGAGCTGAGGCTACCTTGTGAAGATTGTCCACCTGTGCAGTACCCAAGATGACAGCTGGTCATGGTTGGGAGGCCAAACTCACAGGAGAGGTGCTTATACTAGGGCGTGTAATTGAAAGGTTAGGATTGATTATCCGCATACTGAGTATGGCGAATTCAGGATTTGTTCCTGACAAATGTATCGAATGTTGTGGTGAAAGTGTACAATCTCTGCAGAGTGTCAAACTATTCGAATAGCCGCGTCCGTGGTTATGGACAGTTGGAGTGGCCATACTGTTCCCCCGTCAGACTTTTCAAAATGACTTGTGAAATGAATTGAGACTGTGACTTGACCACAATAGAGTTGTGACCTGAATTACAAGATCCCACTTAGGAGTTATAAAATTGTGACTAGCTTTGGAACTTAGTAGAGATAAACCTGGCTTTCACAAAACAACCCTAGAGCCTAGTGTCCTATTATCCAAAACCCCCTTACTTGTTAGTATTAGTTTGCGAGTACTTAAAGAGTACTCATGGCTTTGTCCCTGGCTATTCCCATGGCCATACTATGAAGAGGAGTACCTGGAAGATGGACCCCAGGAAGGTTACGACAACTAGGATCATCTCCCATCGTCAGCATTGCCTGTGACCCCGAAGATGGAGCTTCGCCTACGATACCGTTATTATTACGTATTCCGCTGCTTGTTGTTGTATTAAGAACTGGATCATGAGATCCCTATTTGTGTAAGAACTTATGTATCGTTTGTAATGGATGAAGTACTATGGTATCCAATTCTGTTATGTCTCGCAAAAATGGTAATCCTGGGATTGCGATGTATGGCATAACAGGCATCTAGGATTGAAAAATCCGGGTGTTGACAACCTCCCACTGCGGAGGGAATTCAGTTTACCTTGAGGGAAAACAACTGGCTCGATGGACTTGCCAGAGCAATGCAGGAAGCTCTTTCCCGTCTATGTGGGCAGAGCATCAATCAGATCAAGGGTACTCGCTTTGAGTTTTTCCCAAGGCGTGATGCAAATGGACAACCACTGGAAGCCCCATACCACCCCGAGCTAAAGACTCAATTGGACCACCTTAGCTTCATGATGTATGATCGTCAGCAGGAGTTGGACAACTGCCGTGACTATTGCAACCACAAGTCTGCTATCATCAAGATGAAGGATCAGACCATCACCATGCTAGCAAAGGATCGAAAGTCTCGCCGCCGTCAGCTCGACAAGAAGGAGCGCATTATTGCCCGTCTTCGCCACCGCATCTCATCTCTGGAGGAGACCATCCACGAGAGAGACATGCAGTTGGAGGAAAGGGAGAATGCCGGAGAGGATCTTCGTGGAGATCCTTACTCCTATCTCAGCGATGACGATGATTTTCTGGAGGATCAGGCCATGGACTTCTTCACCGATGAGGATTCACCTTCATCGATGATGCTGAAGATGATGAAGCCACAGACTCCGAGGAGTAGCAGCACTGAGCACTAGCGTAGTGAGTAGTAGTCGATCCCACTGTATCGTAGTCTCCAGAATGGTTCTTAAAACCATCTGTTTTTCTTTGTTGTGGTGTGTGTTGTACTGTGTGCTATGAATGAATGAATGAAAAAGCAAGTTGCTAGAAAAACCTGAGTCAAACTTTTAAAGACTTTTCAAAAACCCAAAACCTTAGAAATTTCCCTCTTTTCTCATGATCTATATCAATCTTCAGATGCCACGTGGAGGAAGTGGTTCAGCCCCGGACCCAATGTTGCAGATCCTGCAAATGTTGACTTCTGACCGCGAAGCTGAAAGAGCGGAACGTCAAGCCAACCTAGCCACCCTGCAACAGATAGCCCAACTAGCCCACAACAACCAAGGCCACGGAAATCAGGACAACCATGGATCTAAGCTCAAGAATTTCCAGAATACTAACCCACCCGTTTTCACCAAGTCAGAAGAACCCCTAGATGCCGATGATTGGCTGCAAACCATGGAAAACAACCTAGAAGTCGCCGGAGTGGAAGCCAACGAGAAAGTCCTGTTCGCCACCCATTATCTAGCTGAAGATGCCAGGGCATGGTGGAACAGTGTTTGTGCAATGACAGGAGGCCAGATGATGACCTGGGAGGAATTCAAGGTCAAGTTTAGCAGAACCCATGTTCCATCGGGTTTGATAAAGAGAATGAGAGACAAGTTCAGAGAGCTGAAGCAAGGAAGGATGACTGTAGTGGAATGCCGTGACAAATTTTTGTCTTTAGCTAGGTATGCCCCAAACGAGATAGACACCTAAGCCAAGAAGAAAGAAAGATTCCTGAATGGTCTGCATGACGAGATGCAGACGGTGTTAGTCAATATCCCCTTTGCTGATATTGAAGCCCTTGTCGACTCTGCCATCCAGATGGAAGGAAAGATCAACCAAGCCAATGAGAACCGCAAGCGTCGCATGATGCATCAACTAGGAACCCATCAGACCCCAAAGTATCGCCCCAACCCATCTCCAGGATTTGCCCCAAGAACCAACAGACCCCCTATGACCCGTCCAACCTACCCCAACCGTGGAAACCCTAGACCCGGAGGAAATCACAACAACCCCGGCAACTCTAGCAATTTCACCCGTGCCCCACCCAAGTTCAACACCAACAATGCTACCGCCAACACCAACACTGCCCCGGATGGAGGCAATGTCGTGCTGTCAGCCAAGGACAAGTCACAAGTGACCTATTATGACTGGAAATAAAGGCCACTATTCCAACGAAAGTGCCCCAACAAGAAGAATGCTACATCCCCATCGCCAATGCCCCAGCTCAGCAGAAAGGCCGTGTTCAGCCAGGAGAAGATTTGCCACAGGAATTCACTCAACCGCAATGGCCGTCTTTTTTCTCATGCATCTCAAGAAGCTCAGAAGCGCCAGACGTCGTGGCCGGGTATGTTTTCTGTTAATTCAGTACTTGCAAGAGTGTTGTTTGACTCTGGTGCCTCGCATTCATTTGTCACCGAAGAATTTGCCTGCACTAGTAAAATTCAACCAACCAAACTGAAGCATGTTATGATTGTGCAAATTCCCGGATCAACCACCAAGGCTAGGAAAATTTGCAAAGCCGTCCCTATCCGAATCCATGGCATAGATTTTTATGCTAATCTAATAGTACTCGGAACTAAAGGTTTGGAAGTAGTACTAGGAATGGATTGGATGTCCAAACATAAGGGATTGATTGACTGTGCCAAGAAAGCCATCACCATGACCAAGACCACCGAATATCGGTCGAGCATATATCCAAACCTTACCTCGCCAATTCAAGTGTAACAAGAGTCTAGCCCAACCTACCATTGACCAAGTCCGGATAGTCTGTGAATACCCTGATGTATTTCCAGATGTTTTGCCCGGTATGCCCCCAGATCGGGATATCGAGTTTATCATCGAACTAATCCCCGGAACAGGACCCATAGCCCAGAGACCCTATAGTATGAACCCGTCAGAACTAGAAGAACTTAAGAAGCAACTAGATTCCATGCTAGAAATTGGATTGATTCAACCAAGTGCGTCACCATGGAGATCACCTGTCTTGTTTGTGGACAAGAAGGATGGAGGTAACCGTTTGTGTACGGATTATCGGAAGTTGAATGATGTCACCATCAAGAACAAGTACCCCTTAACCAAGATAGAAGATTTGTTTGATCAGTTGACCGGTGCCCAGGTGTTTTCTAAGATTGATCTTAGAACTGGCTATCATCAACTCAAGATTCGTGCATAGGATATTCCATAGACTGCCTTTACCACCAGATATGGATTGTATGAGTATACATTCATGTATTTTGGATTAACCAATGCCCCCGCTTATTTCATGAACCTCATGAATAAGATTTTTATGGACTTCCTGGATAAGTTTGTCGTTGTTTTCATCGATGACATTCTAATTTATTCCAAATCAGAAGAAGAACATGAGCTACACCTAAGGACCATTCTTGGAACCCTTAGAGAGCATCAGCTGTATGCAAAGTTTAGCAAATGTGAATTCTGGTTACAGGAGGTAGGATTCCTTGGTCACATTGTATCAGCCGGAGGAATTGCCGTTGACCCTGCCAAAGTGAAAGATGTAGAAGATTGGCAAGCCCCAACCACTCAAACCCAAGTTCGTGCTTTTCTCAGATTGGCGGGATATTACCGCAAATTCGTAGAAGGATTCTCGAGTATCGCCCGACCCATGACCCAATTGCTGAAGAAGGACAAGAAGTTTGAATGGATAGACAAGTGTGAAGCGAGTTTTCAAGAACTCAAGAGGATATTGATATCAGCCCCAATCTTGATCATGCCGGATATCACAAAGCCCTTCGATGTGTATTGTGAAGCATCCAAGATTGGTCTCGGATGTGTGCTAATGCAAGAAGGCAAAGTTATATCTTATCTATCTAGACAATTGAAGCAACATGAGCAAAACTACCCAACCCATGACCTCGAACTCGCAGCAGTAGTTCTAGCCCTGAAGACATGGAGACATTACCTAATGGGAAACCGTTGTGAGATTTATTCGGATCACAAGAGCCTAAAGTATATATTCACTCAGAAGGAGTTGAATATGAGGCAGAGAAGATGGATTGAGCTAATCAAGGATTACGACCTGGACATTTACTGTCACCCTGGTAAAGCCAACGTGGTAGCCGATGCCCTTAGCAGATTCCCGTGCCGCTTGAACTCCATGATTTTGAAGGAGCAACCAAGTTTTCACAAGGAGATGGAAGATTTTCGAATGGAATTAGTGAGCGAAGGATTTTTGGCTAGCATAGAACTTCAGCCCACTTTGATCAGTCAGATAAAAGAGGCGCATAAGGGAAATGCCAGTATCGATGGAATCAAGCGTCGTATCGGTACATGCAAGGTACCCGGATTCACCAAAGATGAAGAAGGAGTTCTGTGGTACAAAGGACGCCTTTGTGTACCAACAGATTCGGAGTTGAAAGAAGTTATCTTGAAGGAGGCTCATGATACTCTTTATTCTATCCATCCTGGAGGAACTAAGATGTATCAAGATTTGAAAGAGCAATTTTAGTGGCATAAGACGAAGAGAGAAATCGGAAGCTATATCGCCAAGTGTGATATATGTCAGCGAGTCAAGGCAGGACATCAAAGACCCGCTGGATTGTTGCAACCTTTGCAGATTCCAGAATAGAAATGGGATTCTGTAGGAATGGACTTTATCACTGGACTACCTACTTCTAGTAGAGGAAATGACTCTATTTGGGTCATAGTGGACAGGTTGTCCAAAGTCGCCCATTTCTTGCCCGTCAAGACCACATATCAGAGTTCCAAGCTAGCGGAGTTATACATCGCTAGAATCGTCAGTTTGCACGAAGTCCCCAAGAACATAGTATCGGATCGAGGAACTCAGTTTACCTCGAGATTCTGGAAGAAAGTCCAAGAAGGTTTAGGAACCCGCCTAGATTTCAGTACCGCATATCACCCTCAGACCGATGGACAAACGGAGCAAGTAAATCAAATACTCGAAGATATGCTTAGAGCATGTGTGCTAGAATATGGATCCAAGTGGGAAGACTGTCTGTCGTTTGCAGAATTTTCATACAACAATAGTTACCAAGCCAGTTTGTAAATGGCCCCATTTGAATTCATGTACGGAAGAAAGTGTCGCACCCCTTTGAACTGGTCGGAAGTAGGAGAGAGTCAGATTTTCGGACCCGACATCCTCCGAGAAGCAGAAGAGAAGGTTCACAAGATTCGTGAGCACCTCAAGACCGCCCAATCCCGACAGAAGAGTTACGCCGACAAGAGACGTCGAGACCTCGCCTTCAATATAGGAGATTTTGTTTATCTGAAAGTGTCGCTATTGAAGGGAATGCAGCGTTTCCAACTCAAAGGAAAGTTAGCCCCCAGATATATCGGACCTTTCAAAATTCTGAACCGTCAAGGAGAAGTATCATATCAATTGGAACTACCTGAAGAGATGTCAGCTGTGCACAATGTGTTCCATATCTCGCTACTTCGCAAGTGTCTTGAAGTCCCCGAGAAGACCGAAGTGTTCAAGAATATCGATCACCGGACCATAGAGATCAACGATGACCTGACCTATCCCGAAGTACCCATCCGTATTTTGGAAGAAGCGTTTTGAACTACTCGAACCCGAAGCATCAAGTTTCTCAAGATTCAGTGGAGCAACCACACAGAAGAGGAAGCTACCTGGGAGCGCGAAGATCACATCAGGACGGAGTTTCCGGATCTCTTCAAATCCTAGGTAATCTTTTCGTCCTTTTTCAAATCTCGGGACGAGATTTTGTTTAAGGGGGGAAGGTTTGTAACATCCCAAAATACTAAGCTTGGATCATCAATTTCTAATCATCAAACTTAGGGTTAACAAAAACTTTTCTAAATAAACTCATGAATGCATGCATATGTGTATGCATGGATTTTGAAATCCTTTAAAACCACCTTGTTTGTGTGAGCCATTGCTTGTAAAATGTTTCTTAGGTGAAATAAAAATCATCTAAAACATTTCCCACACTTTTCCTAAAGACAAGTAAATCAAAACACATATATGAAATGAATGGTCATTTTGGCCAATTTAACTCCCATGCCTACTTTGGCTGTCTCAAACTTTCAGAACCTAACAGAAACTTTTCTGGATCTTTGCACCCCTTGAATGTACTCATAACAAGTTATCAAGGCCCACTTTGTGATCATCCAAAAACTTTCAAATGCATAGTTTAAATGACATTTCAAAATTGAATCTTCTTCATATGGGAAGATCCCACTTTTTCAAAAACCACTCAAACAAGCTCAACTTTCAAAACCCAAGCATCTGCAGACTCACCAGCACCAATCTAGCAAACCCACCAAAAATCATTTCAAAATTCAAAACTTGATTTCATGCGGCCATTTCATCAAACAGGTTGCAGACACAAATCACACAAACATCAAACACTATTGTGAGCAGTGATTCTTGCCTAACTTGTTCCCTAGTTAGCTCACACACAGTTCAGTAGATCATCTAGAAAGATTAGCCCAGCACTAGCACCACTGTGAGCTTGCCATTGCCATCAATGGTGAACAGCCGAGCACCCCCTTGTCACCCCATTGTGGACAGCAGGCTAGAGGAAGAACTAGCCTTGCCAACCTTGTCTGGGAGGCAGCCCACCGTCCACCGCCACTCCCTGTCCCAGCCGCGAGCGTTGCCAAGCCATGGACCACGCGCACAAGCCGTGCCCAGACCATGCCGAGCATGCGCCAGAGCGCCACCCTCGACCATCACCCACGCATCCGCCCTCGCCAGCGTGCACACACGATCGCCATCAACCCAGAGACCACCAGACATCCCCTGTTTGCCGCCCGTCAAGACACCGCCGTCGAAGACGCCGCCTCTGCCGTGCAGAGCACCGCCCGTTCCAGACCAAACCACACCGCCCCATGCCTCGAGACCATGTCGTTGAGCATCGCCAGGAGACACCGCACCGTCCCCTACCCTTGCCCATGCCTTTAGCCACCTGTAACCTCGCCCCCGACGAGCTCACCGTGCGCCCCGACGGTCCCCTCGCTCGACTATAAATAGAGGCCACCCCCGCATGATTTCTTCACACCATCTCACTCCCCTCTCCTCACTGATCGTGCCACACCATTCTCAGAGCAAGGCGAGCACCACCTCGCCGGAATTTCACTGGAGCCTGCCGCTGCCGGAGAAGAAGGGAGCCATCGATTTCTTCCACCCCAGGAGCTGCCGCGACCACCCCTGAGTTCGCCATCGTTGACTTTGTCGTTCGCCCGCCTCGCCGACCCTCGCCAGCACCCTGGTGAGCCCCCAGCGACCCTCACTGGCCGCGCTAGGTTTCGTTCTCGCCGGAGTTGTCTCGCGTCGACGATGACTCCCAGCCGTTAGATTAGAACTAGATCGAACGATCCACGTTGCCCCATACGGCTTCGCCCAGCCCCGTGTCACTGACGAGTGGGGACACCCACTTAAGCAGCCCGCGGGAGCACTGCGCTTAGCAGGCCGGCCCAGTAACTTTTCCCGCGCAGCCCAGTTATTCAAATTAAACCTTTTTCTATTTCAATTCAAACACACTTCTGTACCCAACTTAAAAAATCAACCCAGATCGATTCAGTGCACCAAATTGAATGAAACCAATTTTGTTGGAAAGGTCTGTGAATGCTGAATCCAAGCCCATTGGATTCAAGTCATTTGGATCTATAGATCGCCCATGGTAAAAATAACAAGGCAGAAGCTTTTCTGCATTCAAACATTTTTCAAATTTAAACCATAATAGCTTTTGAGTTGATTCCAACTCTCAAAAATCACATTTAACCATACCTTTCAGAATATATAAAAAGATATAGGTTTACTTGCAGAAATAATGTTCAAGTAATAAAAGAATGCTACATAAGCATTTCTAGCCACTTTAATTAATTAAAATAAAAGGGTAAAACCTAATTAAATTGTGACACCACTTTAAATCACATTACCATGGACTACAATATGTGGTGATGACATGTGTCCACATGATCCCATACTTGGTTTGGAGAATATAAAATCTTAAGTAGTTTTTTCAATGAGTAGAAATTACTTTTCTAAAAATAAAAGGAATTAAATCAAGCCTTAACCTTGTAATGTTAGGGATGATGCTAGATCATCCATAGGACCCTTGTGTGTGATGATTGCAAGTAGTTATGTATTGTTTGGTGATTGTGTACCTCGTATTTATTCATAGACGCTAGTACCGACCAAGGATACGAGGAGGAAGGAGGATACTACGAAGAAGAAGCCGAGGAGAACTTCAACCACTGCTCTGCACAAGGCAAGCTAAAACTTGCAAGACACTCTACTTTAGCAAGCTATTAACCTTGCAAGCTAACACTTGCAATTTAGCAAGCTTATACTGATATTGATGCAAGCTGATACTATACCTATGCAAGCTAACCCTTGCAAGATACCCTACTGATGCAACAAACCCATACTTGTTCTATGACTACTATATGCCTTAAGCATATGTGATCATACCCACTTGATAAACCAATCCTAGTTTTACTCGCAAGCTTCTTACTTTATTTCTTTATCAAAGCTTACTCAAGTGACCGGTAGTTTTGGAAAGATTCTAAAGGTTGCATAAAGAGCATAAAATTTGGCCTAAGTTAGAAACCTTGACATTAGCCTGAGACATGAGGTTGTACTTAGTTGAAACTCCACTAGTTATGACCCCTCATTAGTACTACCCCCACCTGTAGATGCTAGTGCTAAGCATAAAACTTGATCAACTTTTAGATGGGAATACTTGGTGGAAAAATGGTTATGAAAACCTTGGAATGATGGATCATTCTATTGAAATGTTTTGTACATGTGTTTCCAAACACTTGAGAATTTTGGTGATGAAAATGTTGAGGCATGAGCCTTAGCCCTTTATAAAACTGATGGTTGTCTGGATGCGATACCATTCCAATTTTACCGTACAACCACAATACCCGAATATTAGGTAGGGCTTGACTAGAAACTTATATCCCTTAGTATTAGTTCCCTCACGGCCAAGGTCTGAGCTGAGGCTACCTTGTGAAGATTGTCCACCTGTGCAGTACCCAAGATGACAGTTGGTCATGGTTGGGAGGCCAAACTCATAGGAGAGGTGCTTATACTAGGGCGTGTAATTGAAAGGTTAGGATTGATTATCCGCATACCGAGTATGGTGAATTCAGGATTTGTTCCTAACGGATGTATCGAATGTTGTGGTGAAAGTGTACAATCTCTGTAGAGTGTCAAACTATTCGAATAGCCGGCGTCATGATGTTATGGACGATTGGAGTGGCCATCATTTCCCCGTCAGACTTTTCAAAATGACTTGTGAAATGAATTGAGACTTTGACTTGACCACAATAGAGTTGTGACATGAGTTACAAGTTCCGGCTTAGGAATTATAAAATTGTGACTAGCTTTGGAACTTAGTAGAGATAAATCTGGCTTTTGCAAAACAACCCTAGAGCCTAGTGTCCTATTATCCAAAAACCCCTTACCTGTTAGTACTAGTTTGCGAGTACTTAAAGAGTACTCATGGCTTTGTCCCTGGCTATTCCCATGGCCAGACTATGAAGAGGAGTACCTGGAGGATGGACCCCAGGAAGGTTACGATAACTAGGATCATCTCCCATCGTCAGCATTGCCTGTGACCCCGAAGATGGAGCTTCGCCTACGCTACCGTTATTATTACGTATTCCGATGCTTGATGTCGTATTAAGAACTGGATCATGAGATCCCTATTTGTGTAAGAACTTATGTATCATTTGTAATGGATGATGTACTATGGTATCCAATTCTGTTATGTCTCGCAAAAATGGTAATCCTGGGGATTGCGATGTATGGCATAACAGGCATCTAGGATTGAAAAATCCGGGTGTTGACACCTTGGGTGAATTTTGACAAACAAAAACTTAGTGTTTTCAACTTATAAGGAAAACCTATTTTGAGCAAAGCAAGCCTGAGCTCCACTTAGCAAAATGCATATAGATGATAGATACCACTATTCTACCATAGTATCACTTGCCAATACAATTCAAATGTATTGACCCTTGTGGCTGTAACTTATTATGTTGCAGGTTTGTTTGATGTTAGTGAAGTGTGTTGATTAGGATTACAAGTTTACAACCAACATGATTGCCTATGGCACTTTGAAGATGAAGGACTCCATGCTATATAGTTAATTCTGCTGCATTGTAATGAGATAACCAAATGAGCTATGTAAGATGTAATGAATTATTTTATTCCTGGTTATAAAGTTGTATTATGACCTTTGTTTCTTGATATTACATCTTAACTGTGGATTCTAGCTATTGATCTAGGAACTAGTATTGTAAACATAGGGATCTCTACCTTATTAAAGGTTGGGACCTCTACAGTCTTGCCCCGCTCGGGGACTCTCCATCGGGGATTCGTCATCACGGCCTCGCCCTCTTTGACTCGCCACCGCGAACTCGCCGTCACGTACTCAACATGCTCGGGGACTCGCCACCGCGGACTCGCCCTCACGTACTCAACACGCTCGGGGACTCGCCGCCGCGGATTCGCCCTCGCGTACTCAACACGCCCGGGGACTCGCCCTTGCGTACTCAACACGCCCGGGGACTTGCCCTCACGTACTCAAAACGCTCGGGGACTTGCCACTGTGGACTCTCCCTCGCGTACTCGCCACGCTCGTGGACTCGACACCGTGGACTCTCCCTCGTGTACTCGCCATGCTCGGGGACTCACCACCGCGAACTTGCCCTCGCGTACTCAACACACTCAGGGACTCGCCATGGTGAGCTCTCCCTGTGTATTCGTCACGCTCATGGACTCGACTCACCCCTCGCGGACTCGCTCTCCTATACTCTCCTGCGCCGACTTGGTGACTTCATCATCGAAGACTTGTTGGCCTCCACATATGGTATTCGTCAGCCTCTACGCCAGCAAGTTGACAAGGCGCCAACCAAACTTCTCCAAGGGGCGACTCCGTCCAATGGAGAATCACCCGACGCATCGACTTGCCTTGGCGAATGGATTACTTCATGAGTTATTTCTCTATTTCAGGAGCTCGCCATCGACTCCACCCTGGAATCGCCTGTGCCGATTCAGTGGCTTGAAGTCATCACCGATTTCCTAACACGCTTGGTCCAATCCCTGTTTCACCTATGGAAAGTATCTTTACTTTCAACCAAGGAAGTGGAGAGAGTTTCAAAGAAGCTTGGTCTAGAATCTCTGCTTTACAAAGGGAAACTAAGCCTAAGATGAGTCTTTGCTTGGTTATTAATAATTTTTACCACGGTATTTCTCTTTGTTATATATATTGTTTGGATGCTGTGGCTGAGAAAGATATTTTTCGTTGTACTGAGGATGAAGCTTTAGATGCTATAAAGAGATTGATTATAATTTATAATATGCCTGGCAAGTCTGATTCTTCTTTTATAGACATTTATGCCAGGTTGAACACTCTTGAGTCCAGTACTGCTGCTTTGAACAGTTGATATCACACAATTAGAGAGCACCATGGTTATGTTCCAATAAATTCTGAGCCTTCAAAGTGGTTTCCTAGAATAAAAGTTTCTATAAATAGTGCAACTTTTGATGCTCGCTGTGATATCATGTCTAAATTTTATCTTATGCCTAAGGATATCTATGAGTCTTTGGGGACTTTCTAAAGGAGGAGAAGAAATATCCCTGACCAATAATGCAAATTTATTACCAATTGGAATAGCTGAAGGTGTGTTTACAAAAATCTTAGGGAAAATGGTATCTACTGATTATCTTGTTATTGAATGTGTAGGGAAAGGACAGATTACACTCGGAAGATCTCTGCTGAAACACATTGGGGCCATAATAGATGTGGGAAAAGGCATTATGCATTTTTCTCCTCCAGTAAGCAATCATATATTCCCTAAAGAGAAGAAGAAAGGTAAGAAAGGTAGGAGCAAGAGAGTTGATGTTAATGCTTCTTCATTTGAAAATACTTGATACTTGCTTCTTTTGCCTAACTTAAAGGCATTAAAGAAAAGTACTTATTGGGAGATAACCCAAGAGTTTTCTTGAGTCTTGGAAGTTATTACTTCAGTAATGACCTCTCCTTATCATTTTTGTTTGCTTTTTGTGCCAAGAATGACCTCTAATAAGAGGGAAGTAAGATTGGGTGAGTTGCTGTCCCGAAACAGATTTTTGTGCTCCACCATAAAAATCTGTGAGGAATATATGTAGGTCGGATTGAGATGATATTTTAAGAATAAATCCCCCAGTATGTTAGATAACTTTCGTTAGTTCAACACCTTTTTATTTGAGCAACATAAGGTCTTCGAAAAAATCGGTTTCTACCTGGTGGTCTGTTTTTGACAGATTTCTGCCATTATTTGCATTTGCTTCTTATTATTCCTTTTTGGGAAATTGATATTTTTGAGGGAGTTGCTACAGTAGCTTGTGTTTTTAGTGAAAGTTTTGCTGTTATAAAGCTAAACCTAATGTCTATTATCTTTTAAATACACTAATGTTGCTAATGAAGATTGTGTGAAGCTTTGTATGAAGGAAAATTTTCAGGTGTAGAGAGAGAATGATGTAATGAGATGAACAATGGACAAAAGCTCAAGCTTGGGGACGCCACCCTGGTGTCACCCCAAGAAATATCCAAGAGGTAAAAGCGTCAAAGCTTGGGGATGCCCAAGGCATCCCCTTCTTCATCAATAAAAAGCTCAGGTCTTTCTAGACACTTCGTTTTTATTATTTCATGCACTATTGTGTTGTTCTTGGAGCGTCTTAGTTTTCGTTTGGTTAGCTTAGTTTGCTTAGTTTACTTGAATAAAGTAGTTTGGACCCCCGTTCTCGCTGTGTTGTTTCAAACAAGTTGATTGGTGTTGGAAAGGAGTAGAAAGTTCTTGCTTGAATAGTGCAAGAGGAGCTTGCTTTGACTGTGACTTAGACTTTATCATGTCATGCTAGGTGTTGTTTTGACCTTATTCTTAGTGATTATTGTTGTAGCATGACTTGTTCCAAACAATTGGGATTGCTTAGTGTGCCTTGAAGGAATCATGCGTTGTTTTAGCATGCAAAAGCATAGTATTGTGGTATTATCCTTTGATGCTTTGTTTGGGTTGACTTGGCACATGATCACACCATGTTATGCCTATGAACAAGTCACCTTAGCCTATATGATCATTTATTCCATGACTTGTAGTACCACTTTATGCTTTGATTAGTAATGTTTTGTCGCTCTGCATGATTATGGCCATTATTGCTCTCTTAGTTGGTTTCTCCCAGTATTTTGCTAGCCTCCGCTTGTATGAGTAAGCTCTACTCATGCTTCCAATTCTCAAAAAACCAAGTTATTCCAAAGAGTCCACTATAAATTCCTATGCATGGTGTGTTACACCATTCCAAGTATATTCTTGTTTTCAACTGTAACACCCTCGGATCGACCCTATGCAAGTTTTAGCGATTCCCGCAAAACCCGCATAGAAACGATTCAAAGGTGCCCACCAGGCACTTTTGTGCGGATGGAAAACGAAGTAATATCATTACACAAAAGTACACGATGGAACCCATAGAACAGATATATACAACAACGACTCCAAGAGTCAAGAATACAGATATACAATACAAAGATCCGAAACACCTTGAAAATGATACAACGTCCGAGTACGGACAAGATGCAAATTGAGCTAAGAGCCCTGAAGAATAACCATTGGTGTCCATAACCCTGCCCAGGCCAAGCCGGAAGGTAACCCTGCTAACGACGTCGATCTCAAAACCTGCTTAAACAAAAGGGGTGCCGACAAAGAGAAAAGTAAAAAAAGAGCGGTCAGTACTGAGGCCAGTACACGGCGAGATTAGAATTCGGTGGTCCTCACCTACATAGGTATGGTGGACTGAAGTGGCAGCGAAGCATGCGCTAAACAACCTATAGAGACTCATTACAGCTGTCGGCTATCAGAGAGAGATGAGAAAGACCTATTCGAATCCAACCTGATACTACCACCAAACATACCCATCCTGGTATTTCTCCCTCGAGACCAAACAAGGAAGTCAAGCCAAGGAAACTCACACAATTGGCAATTTTATTCATTCTTTACATGGTGATTATCCAACTTACTAGTCATATCAGATACAAGACAAATTTATAACAGTAAACTTTAGTTATAGTTGTCTATGGTCGAGATACTATGCTCCAAGTCGTCCATAATCGTGGACACGACTTTTCTAAAAGATTTAACCATGCAGGGGTGCACCAAAGTTTCCACACGCACTTCGACCCTTTTTGCCAGATCAGTTAACATACTTCCATAGGTATGTCGGTGGGGCCTAGGGCACGACGCTTCCCAGACCCAAAGCAAGTACATGGGGGCCACCCCAATAAGCTAGCCGTAACGAAGTCGGCCGAGCTCCAAAGACGGACCCAGAGGTTGCGAGATCGGCTAAGAGATCAGAGGCCATAGGTATAATTCTCAACATAACGACCCACATCCTAAACAGTACAGTAGTAAACACTCATCGAGCTACAGATAATAAACATGACATACAGGGCATAACATGGCATGAAAACGTCAAACTAGTTTGTGACCCTCAATATATTACTTTGAAATCAGGTAGTAAGCCGTTAGGGGTGCCCACACACCCCACATGTGGTTAGCGCGCTCAGTCTCGGAACAGGTGTCAAGAACTCGGGTCCTAGATGGACACAAGTGGGCGGTTAACAACCAAATCTCAACTATTACCCACCAGTGCCTCTTCATTAGTTATATCAATTTTAATATTTAAGTAACCATCTATAATTAAAAAAAACCACAATCATCTTCGCCTTTATGAATATACCAACCCCCAAAATCAGTGGAACATCGACGACGCGAAGAAGCACCTGAGCAAGCGACTATGACTCGTAAGGCCAACTATCTACCCAAACAACAAGCAATAGGAGGTGTCCAAGGCAATATAAAGGCTGCATGGATATATAAAGGGGTACGGAATATAAAGCATCACAACACATGTAGCAATAGATCAACAGGAGGAAGTAAAGACTATAAATATAAAATAGGTAGAAAGAGGGAGAATGCTCGCCTGGGAAACACTGGCGAAGGTTCATCCGAAGATCGGGTCGACTCTCGCATCAACTCATCGGCCTAATACGTAAAGAAGCAAAGCACTAAAAAACACCAGATGCACTATTTAGTACTACGACAGAAGATCGGACATGATGCATGTATGATGTATAACATGACAAAGGTACAATGCAATTAGGCAATATTATCTATAACCGGGGTTTCGGCAATTTATTAGATGATTCATGTTATTTTTCTATCCATTAAATTAAATATTAATGACATGGGAAGCATGGCATAGTTAAACTACTCAAATTTAAATGGAACTAGGAAATCCACTATAATCATTCCCACAATTCATATGTTACTATTAGATGACAAAGTAAAACTACCACTATAGAACAAGATACATGATGCAATGAGTTATATGGAGGACCCATTCGGATTTCTTATATTTTTCTGATCAAAATTCATATATAATTTTTTTTATCAAAAGAGCTATGGATCAAAAGATACGATTGTAACAGGAAATAAAATAAAATAAAAAGGGTGTAAACTAATGGATATTGTGGGGAGAATGCTCGCCTGGGAAACACTGGCGAAGGTTCATCCGAAGATCGGGTCGACTCTCGCATCAACTCATCGGCCTAATACGTAAAGAAGCAAAGCACTAAAAAAACACCGGATGCACTATTTAGTACTACGACAGAAGATCGGACATGATGCATGTATGACATGACAAAGGTACGATGCAATTAGGCAATATTAAACAGAACCGGGGTTTCGACAATTTATTAGATGATTCGTGTTATTTTTCTATCCATTAAATTAAATATTAATGACATGGGAAGCATGGCATAGTTAAACTACTCAAATTTAAATGGAACCACGAAATCCACTATAATCATTCCCACAATTCATATGTTACTATTAGATGACAAAGTAAAACTACCACTATAGAACAAGATACATGATGCAATGAGTTATATGGAGGACCCATTCGGATTTCTTATATTTTTCTGATCAAAATTCATATATAATTTTTTTATCAAAAGAGCTATGGATCAAAAGATACGATTGTAACAGGAAATAAAATAAAATAAAAAGGGTGTAAACTAATGGATATTGTGGGGATTTGAACTCATGTCAATGAATTGGATGGACAGGGATCAGAACAATCGATCTGTACATGAGACTTTTATAAATAGAGACGCTGGTTCTTTAGAAGAAAGAAAACGTGAGTTTGCATGGACAAATTAGTAGAAAAAGGAAGGATTTGGGGCTTAAAAAAGTTTTGAACCTGAGACCTGCAAGATTAGGAATCAAGGATCTAGCCACTACGTTACTGTCCTATTTATGTTAGAAAGGAAGCGTGATATTTTATCAACCGTGTCGAGAAGAGTTTTCCACTGTAAAAACTGAAGACGGGTTCAGAGTTGACAGAGACAAAAACTCAGCAAAAAGTGTAGGATTAAAGGGGGATGTGGGAGTAGAACCAGAGATCTCGGGTCAGATTTCATGCTGGAAACCACTGGGGTACGATACTACTGATGAACAATGAGATGGCGCGGCTGATTTAACCAGACCAGACGGGGTTCTAATTGACAAAAACTGAAGCGAACAAACACTGCCATTGCTGTTTTGAAACATGGCGAGGTTAGCGCCAGAGGCAGGCACCGGCGGGAGCAGGGCTTCTAGCGCAGTATGACGATGGATAATTAGGGGAATAGGACAGTGGCCTCACCTTGAGGCCAGGACGACCTTGGAAAGCCGGATCATTGCAGCGATGTGGACGATGTCGACGCGCGCCGCGCGCGTACGTAGAGGTTGAAGGATGGAAGCGGACTTTCTCTGGGAGGAAGAGCTTGATGGCGACGATGATCCGAGATGGCTCCGGATCCGGCTCTACAGCGAAAGGATGGGGGAGACGCATCAATTCCAAGCCTAGTCTCAGCTTCATCAGTGGAGGTGGCTTCTGGTAGATGTTGAAGCTTCGCACTAACTCGAATTGGACAGAACAAAGCGAGGTAGGGGTAAAAGGGGTGGAGGCGGTACTGCAGGGGTTAGGTTAGGGTTTGGTTGGTGGTTGTTGGGGAAGGATAAGGGGAGAGGGGGATGCGGCTTGCGCTGCTGCCACGGGTCGCTGAGAGGGGCATGCGTCCGTACGGAGAAGAAGCACAGGGGAGCTGGTTCAGGTTCAGAAGGGTTCAGTTTTGGTTTTTAGACAGGGAAAGAACTATATAGAGGGGATTCAGACAGGCTGCTGCTTGAAAAATATTATAAACATACTAGTTGAATTTTTAGAAGTTTAAGAGGGAGATAAATAAGCAAAGAGGCTATAGCAGATTGTACACAAGCTTTTCTTCCTATGTTAAAAAATTATTTGGGGAGCCTTATAATAAGGGGAAAGAGGAAAAATATTTCAATGTAAGACAAGGAGGGGGGAGGGGAAATATTATGACATAGATTAAGTAGATGGAAAAATATGTGGTGTGGGGAATATAATAGGCATGATTTTACATGGTGGAAAGGGAGTATGTGGTAAGAACAATAAAATGACATGGCATTATGTAGGACATATGGCATAGTTTAGGTGGAAAAAGGAGTGTACAAGGAAAAGAGAATATGAGAATATGTGGCGAGAAAAAGGTGGCGTGTGGCTTATGGTTAACAGGAATCACAACAAGATAGGATAGATCCATATGTAGGATGAGAATAGAGGTGGAATAGAACTAGACGACCATGTTGACAAATTGATATAGTAGAGAGAGAAGACCTTCTCAAGCTTGTAGAACAGAAGGGATATAAATGAGATGAAGATGGCCACATGATGATAGACATAGATAAAATAAAATACATAGAATTAAGAGATGATGCGCCATTTGGACATGTTATGAGATTAGAATTTTCAAGATACCAAATCTAAATGACATTATGGTTCCAACACATATGGCGCCAACCATAGAAGAGGTAGAGGAAGAACCAAAATAAATTATCATGAACCAAAAGCAAGATTACATACATGGAAAAATAAATATGACCAAAGGTGTTATGAAATGCATGATGATGCACAAAATAGTAAACAACAAGCAATTTTCTAGTAGTAGTTTTACTCGCAGCATAGTAAATCAAAAAATTTCTACGGATGCGAATGGGAAAGCAAAGATCTAATCTAGGAGATGCAAACAACGAGGGGGATTAGATGAGATCTTCATACCCTTGAAGATTCGCTGATGAACGTTAACGGGCGTGGGTGATGTAGTCGTACTCGCTTCTCCTCCTCGCGATCCGATCTGATCTAACACCGCAAGTGGCGATGCCTCCGAAAGATGCACACGTGCAGCACCTCGATGTCTCCTCCTTCCTCGGTCCAGCCAGTATGGTGGAGAGACGGATTGGATCTACAACGCGACGGCGCGGTGCAAGTGGTGGAGAGTTTCTGCAGCAGGGCTTTGCCTACGTGCAGTCGGGAGGGAGAGAGAGAGGAGGGCAGAAGGACGGCTAGGGTTGTGGAGGAGGTGTGGGGGGAGGGTGCGCCCCAGCCCTCTATATATAGAGGGGTGGGCGCCAGCCCTAGCCCCTCCACCAAGCCCTAGGCCGGCGGCCAAGGAGGAAGGAGTGGGGGGCATGTTTCCCCCCCTTCTAGAAGCTTTCCTAGGGTTTGCCCTAGATCTGGCCGGCTGGGCCCTATGGGGCCTTGTGCCCCTGGCCCAATGCGGCCAGGGCACTCCCTCATAGGCCCATGCCCCCTCCTGGCAGGTGGGGCCACGTTGGTCCCCCTCCGGAAGGTTCTAGAAGCTTCCGGTACAATACCGATTAACCCAAAACAATTCCGAACTCCAAAAACTGCATTGCCTTATATGAATCTTATTCTCCGGACCATTCCGGAACCTCTCGTGATGTCCCGGATCCCATCCGAGACTCCAAACAAAAACTCATAAACCAATTATCCAATCTATCCTAGCGTCGAGACACGTTAAGTGTGTGACCCTTCGGGTTCGAGAACATGGAGACATGATCTTCTATCAATAATCAACAGCGGGGTCTGGAAACCCATATTGACTCCCACACATTCATCGATGATCATATCGGATGAACCATGATGCCAGGATTCAATCAATACCATATATATATTCCCTTCGTCTCGCGATTATTTACTTGCCCGAGATTTGATCGTCGATACCGTCATACCTAGTTCAATCTCGTTCACAGCAAGTACTTTACTCGTTCCGTAATCCGATATCACTTTGTGATTAACTCCTTAACCATATGCTTGCAAGCGGTGTTGATATCGATTACCGAGTGGGCCCGAAGTATATCTCTCCAACTCGGGAGGGACAAATCCCATCTCGATACATACAACCCAACAGGTACTTTCCGATCACCTGAGAGACACCGTTATGATCACCCTCTCATAGGATGACGTTTGATGACCTCAAAGCTTTCTTCGGATACCAGGGAGTTGTATTATCTCATGGTCTAAGGAATACAATATTTGACATAAGAAAAGCTTCACAAAGATGAACACGATGACACGATCTAATTGCTTCGCTTAGTTTGGGTCTGTCCATCATATCATTCTCCCAATGATATGATCTCATTATTAATCGACAACTCATGTCTATGGTTAGGAAACCTTAACCATCATTAATCAATGAGCTAGTCCATAGAGGCATACTAGGGACACGGTGTTGTTTACAAACCACACAAGTATTAAAGTTTCGTCTTAATACAATTCTAGCATGGAATATAAACTTTATCATGAACAAGAATTATAATAATAACATCTTTATTATTGCCTCTAGGGCATAATTCCAACATCTACATCATCTATCTTCCAATTAAAAAGTATTTTTGTTATGTGAAAACTTAGTGATTAAAGCTCTCACGAACTTGATGGCACACTATATTTTTATTGCCCCTAATAAACTTGAGCCATTGTGTCATCTATGTTGTATATGCTTGCACTTATACGTTGGAATTAGCAGAACCGTGCTATCACGGGGAACGCTTTCAATATTGTACTTGTACATTATACACAGTTGATATCATGCTTTTTGTCTATGGATGTCGTCGGTGTGGAATGAAAGGGGAGCTTGTAAGTCCATAGAGTAATGTATGTGTGTTAGAGAAACGCCCGAGCCGCTAGCCTAAGCCATGCCTAATCATGTTGGAAACTTGCAGCATCACCTTAATGACATCTATGAAGCTTTCTTATTATAAAAAATAGACATATTGAGAAAAGAGGAAAGAGAGAAAAAAGCACCATATTCCCATGGTAAATAAGAAGATTGCTGAGATGCTCATTGTCTGCTTGCCTTGTCATTTTGGTTATGGGATAGCTCCTGTACCATGTGCAAGGGGTACCTCATCGGCGGTTCTCTATGATACACATGTACTTACTATGACAAGAACTTACAGGTGACTAAAGTTGAGTAGCATGAGGAGGGCCCTCGTATTCAAGGGACATGAGATTGCCAACTTATACTTTGTCAAGCATATACTCCATAGTTTGTTCACTTTAACCTTAATCACTTCAAGATGCGTATGATAGGGGCAATGAGGGCTGAAAGCTAACAAGTACCTTAATTTTTGGAAGCTCTTTTTGAAACTTGAAATCCCTGCTTCCTTTTATGAAGGGCCTTTCTTCCACTATTATATTGAGTCTCCACCTTCTACCTTTAAGCACCAGTTAAGAGAGCATAGTTGCCATTCTTAGTTCTATGTGCATTGTCCCAAAACTTATTGATTGATGCATATTGTTGATATTGCTTGTTCTTGCGCTATTTGTATCTAGTCACTCTTATGAACTTTGAAGGTGTCCTATGCATCTATTTTCTACTCCATGAGGGACAAGCTGAATGCCATTATGCCATGTTTTCTGTATGTGAAACGAACAAACGTTTTTCAATGCATGTTATTCATGATCTTTGTTTGTAGCCTTTCATGTTGCATGCATAGTTACTTTGTCTTACTGTTATAACTCCATCTTTCATTCTCATGTTTAGAGTTCTTTGATCCCAGCTTTCAATGCTTGCAAATGGTTTGATCTTGATTTTAATGGTGCATGTCACCTAAAAAATTATTATTTTATCACTTACCTACTCGAGGACGAGCAGGAGTTAAGCTTGGGGATGCTTGATACGTCGGAAACGTATCTATAATTTTTGATATTCCATGCTTGTTTAGTATCTACCTTGCTTTGCTTTGTCTACACTTTGATGTGTTTTTATATGTTTTCTGGTACTAACCTATTATCATGTTGACAAATTGATATAGTAGAGAGAGAAGACCTTCTCAAGCTTGTAGAACAGAAGGGATATAAATGAGATGAAGATGGCCACATGATGACAGACATAGATAAAATCAAATACATAGAATGAAGAGATGATGTGCCATTTGGACATGTTATGAGATTAGAATTTTCAATACCAAATCAAAATGACAGTATGGTTCCAACACATATGGCGCCAACCATAGAAGAGGTAGAGGAAGAACCAAAATAAATTATCAAGAACCAAAAGCAAGATTACATACATGGAAAAATAAATATGACCAAAGGTGTTATGAATGCATGATGATGCTTGATGTCATGATGATGCACAAAATAGTAAACAACAAGCAATTTTCTAGTAGTAGTTTTACTCGGGGTGCTACATCATCTATCTGCCAATTAAAAAGTATTTTTGTTATGTGAAAACTTAGTGATTAAAGCTCTCACGAACTTGATGGCACTATATTTTTATTGCCCCTAATAAACTTGAGCCATTGTGTCATCTATGTTGTATATGCTTGCACTTATACGTTGGAATTAGCAGAACCGTGCTATCACGGGGAACGCTTTCAATATTGTACTTGTACATTGTACACAATTGATATCATGCTTTTTGTCTATGGATATCGTCGGTGTGGAATGAAAGGGGAGCTTGTAAGTCCATAGAGTGATGTATGTGTGTTAGAGAAACGCCTGAGCCGCTAGCCTAAGCCATGCCTAATCATGGTGGAAACTTGCAGCATCACCTTAATGACATCTATGAAGCTTTCTTCTTATAAAAAATAGACATATTGAGAAAAGAGGAAAGAGAGAAAAAAGCACCATATTCCCATGGTAAATAAGAAGATTGCTGAGATGCTCATTGTCTGCTTGCCTTGTCATTTTGGTTATGGGATAGCTCCTGTACCATGTGCAAGGGGTACCCCATCGGCGGTTCTCTATGATACACATATACTTACTATGACAAGAACTTACAGGTGACTAAAGTTGAGTAGCATGAGGAGGGCCCTCGTATTCAAGGGACATGAGATTGCCAACTTATACTTTGTCAAGCATATACTCCATAGTTTGTTCACTTTAACCTTAATCACTTCAAGATGCTTATGATAGGGGCAATGAGGGCTGAAAGCTAACAAGTACCTTAATTTTTGGAAGCTCTTTTTGAAACTTGAAATCCCTGCTTCCTTTTATGAAGGGCCTTTCTTCCACTATTATATTGAGTCTCCACCTTCTACCTTTAAGCACCAGTTAAGAGAGCATAGTTGCCATTCTTAGTTCTATGTGCATTGTCCCAAAACTTATTGATTGATGCATATTGTTGATATTGCTTGTTCTTGCGCTATTTGTATCTAGTCACTCTTATGAACTTTGAAGGTGTCCTATGCATCTATTTGCTACTCCATGAGGGCCACGCTGAATGCCATTATGCCATGTTTTCTGTATGTGAAACGAACAAACGTTTTTCAATGCATGTTATTCATGATCTTTGTTTGTAGCCTTTCATGTTGCATGCATAGTTACTTTGTCTTACTGTTATAACTCCATCTTTCATTGTCATGTTTAGAGTTCTTTGATCCCAGCTTTCAATGCTTGCAAATGGTTTGATCTTGATTTTAATGGTGCATGTCACCTAAAATATTATTCTTTTATCACTTACCTACTCGAGGACGAGCAGGAGTTAAGCTTGAGGATTCTTGATACGTCAGAAACGTATCTATAATTTTTGATATTCCATGCTTGTTTAGTATCTACCTTGCTTTGCTTTGTCTACACTTTGAGGTGTTTTTATATGTTTTCTGGTACTAACCTATTATCATGTTGACAAATTGATATAGTAGAGAGAGAAGACCTTCTCAAGCTTGTAGAACAGAAGGGATATAAATGAGATGAAGATGGCCACATGATGACAGACATAGATAAAATCAAATACATAGAATTAAGAGATGATGCGCCATTTGGACATGTTATGAGATTAGAATTTTCAAGATACCAAATCTAAATGACACTATGGTTCCAACACATATGGCGCCAACCATAGAAGAGGTAGAGGAAGAACCAAAATAAATTATCAAGAACCAAAAGCAAGATTACATACATGGAAAAATAAATATGACCAAAGGTGTTATGAATGCATGATGATGCTTAATGTCATGATGATGCACAAAATAGTAAACAACAAGCAATTTTCTAGTAGTAATTTTACTCGGGGTGCTACATCATCTATCTTCCAATTAAAAAGTATTTTTGTTATGTGAAAACTTAGTGATTAAATCTCTCACGAACTTGATGGCACTATATTTTTATTGCCCCTAATAAACTTGAGCCATTGTGTCATCTATGTTGTATATGCTTGCACTTATACGTTGGAATTAGCAGAACCGTGCTATCACGGGGAACGCTTTCAATATTGTACTTGTACATTGTACATGTAACATCCCAAAAATCATGTTTCAAAACTCATTCATATCATCCTTGCATTCTTCATTCATTTAGGGTTTTTTCTCAAAATCATTTAGAAGCATAAACTTAGGCTATGATTTCATGTGGGCAATTTATCTCAAATTGGCCATCACCCTTTGAGATTTGATTGTTTAGGGACTTGTTTGCTTGCCTCCATTGTTGGAAAGTTTAGGTATAGCATTTTAACCCAAGTATCCAATTTAGAATTTTTTTTCAAACCCTTTCTCAAACTTTTGCTAACTAGAGCAAAGTCTCTGTTTGTTTAAGATCCAAACTTGACCAAGCCCTTGCAAGGTAACCACTTGGTTTATTGACTATATTTGAACCCACAGAACCCTGCAAAAATTCCCAAAGCTGTTTGAATTCAAAAGGATTTGAATTCATATCAAATTCATTCCAGAAAATGAATTTAGAAAAAGAAAAGGATTTCTCAAAGGAAAAAGGCCGCGCGGCAGAGTTCTGGCCCAGCTTCGAATCAAGCCCAACAAGCCCACCCGGGATTGTCTTTTTCTTCTCTCACGCGCGAGCACACGCAAACAGACGCTGACAGACCGACCCCACCTCCACTCCGCGCGTTTCGCTGACAAGCGGGCCTTCTCCACGTCAGCATCGTCTCCACCCGCACGACCAGTTCATCCCCAAATCAACGCGGGCGTTTTCTGTGTTTAATTCGTGGCGTTAATTCGATTCAATGGCCGAGTGATTCTCGCTCGTGACCAGGCTATAAGAACCCCCTCTGCCCCCTCTCCCTTCTCCCTCAAACCCCGAACCCAGAACGCCACCAGGCTGCGTGTATTACTCTCTGTAGCCCCGCCGTCTCCGACGACTGCGCCGGCAAATTCCGGTGAGTTCTGAGCTCCCCTCTGCCTCTCGTTCTTGCAAACTGGTTCAGTGAGCCTCTGCGCTTCTTTTAACACACTTCGTTTGCCCTCGCATGAACCGTAGCTCCGACAACCTCAATGACTGGCCGCCACCGTCTTCTGTACGAACTCCGGCGAGCACTAGTGGTAAGTCCAGACCGCCCCGCGCCTTCTAGTTCACGCACACGACTCTGTCTCGACTCTGTGAATCTAACCGTGTCTTCGCCTTGCCTTGGGGTGATTCACAGCGACGTCCACGACGACCACCCGACGCACCGACGCCGTCCTCCACTCCGGCGAGGAATCGCAGCTGAACCAGAGCGCCCCTCGTCGAACCGCGAGTACCTTGAGCATCGCCGTGACCCCCTGAGCCCGGTGAGCATCTCCTCTCTCTCCCTCACCTCCTGCATTGTCGGCAACATCGTCGACCGACCGTTCCGCTGCCGCTAACCACCGCGCAGCGCCGCCCATCTGTGACCAGGCAGTAGCAGCCGTTAGATCTAGATCCTGTGGCGTAGAATAGAAGGAGGGCGAAGAGGTACGCGTGCATCTGAGCCGCCAGATCTCATTATATCGTGCGGTCCACAGAGCGCGATCCAACCGAAGCGGTACACGCCAATCACGTCATGACGCGTGGCTAGGGTTAGATCCAAAAAACAGATTTAAAACCAGAAATTTGATCCAAATTCAAATGCTTGTAACTTTTGAATGCCACGTTAGATTTTTGCAAATTTTATACTGTTGGATTCAGAAAAACAAGACCTTTCTGCCTATCCAATTTGTTTAGCAAATAGTAACCATTAGATTGGTTTAAATTGCAGAAACTTGTTTGAGGCCTTTTTGAGTATAGATTTAGTTTAGTAATTTTGTTTTAGGGTTATTTAAGTTTGCCTTGGCTACTTTGTGACTTGTTTAGTTTATGTAATATTGCACTTGCTTGGTAGAGTTTTCAAAAATCACCACTTATTAGATTCATGCATGCATGCATTCATATTATCTTTGTTTGTATATATTTGTGTGTAATTGTGTGCTACAACTTTGTGTGTAGATTTTGCTAGTGATTGTGATTGTGACGAGTGCTACTCTCCACACTACCAAGGCAAGTGATATCTTCATGAATATTCCATTCCTATATTTTATACTTGCATTAGATATATTTTGTTAAGATTTGCATGCTACTTTTGTCAAAATGATGGGAAATCCTATGTAGATTAGAATGGTAGAGTTGCTAGGAAAATTCCCTAAGGATAAGTTGCCATGCCATGCTTAGCCTAGCTACTAAAAAACAAGGGTGGTTTATATATTCACACTATGGAAAAATACTCTAAGTCTGAGGACTTGTGTTTTTTTAACAAAAACAACTAAGTTAATAAATCACCTGGGTGGAAATGGAAGGAATGGTTTATGTTGAGTGGTTCACAAGGCCATGGACTTGGCTTGTGTATCTCACTTGTGGATGGCCACCCAGGAACAAAGAGATTTGAGATGTCAAGTGTTGAGAAGCTTCAAGTGCAACCACTTGGCAATATGGGCTCTGCCATGATCTTAGGTTGCTAGAACTTAGTCTTTTGGACAGTTGGTGGTAGAGGGAATGATAGGTTGGAACGCGTCCATTAGACTAAGGAAAGGCTTCTGAAGGATCTTGTCTTGGGAAACCAAGTCTTGTGGGGAAAGTGCACCACCTCTGCAGAGTGTAAAACCTAAGTACTTAGCCATGTCCCTGGTAAAGGACAATTTGAGCATCAAGACATGGAAGCTTCAAGAATCTCATCACTCCAATTTCAAAATAAAACTTGTGGGTGAACAAGGGTTAAAAAGGATCTTCAGTCTTTGATTGGTAGATGCCCGGAGTGGATCTTCAGTCTTAGATTGGTAGATGCCTTGGGAAGGTTTTGTACCAAGCAAAAACTTAGTGTTTTCAAAATGTTAAGGAAAAATCTATTTTGAGCAAATGCAAGCCTAAGCTCCACCTAGCCAAATGCATATAGTGTTATAGTCCACTTAAAATATACTAAGGTATCACTTGCCAATACTATTCCAAAGTATTGACCCTCTGTGGCTGTAACTTGTAATGTTGCAGGTTACTCCGATGATGATTAGGAGTCATGAGTCTACACTCAACATGCTTGCCTGTGGCACATGAAGATGAAGACTTATGTTTATTTACTTATTCCATAAACTCTTGTATTAGGCCTTTGGCCATGAGTTGTAAAAGACTATGCTATATCTCTGGAATGACTGTAATAAACGACCTTTGTATCTGTGTACTTCATCTTAAACTGTGGATGCTAGCATTGATCCAGGGACTAGCATTGCAATCACAGGGATCTTTTCCTTTACAAAGGAGGGATCTTACAGATGGTATCAGAGCACTGTGTTGCCTGTAGGATTATGACCCTAGGATTGGAAACCACTAAGGCAAAATTTTTAACTTCTTCTACACTTGTATATTCTTCTCGTAAACTTTTCTAATCTTCTCATTCTCATCTCTATTTGTAGATGAACTCCATCAACGAAGCCGTGAAGAAAGGACCACTCATGACCATGACCTTGGAGTGTGAGACTGAGTTTCCCAAGATTCTCAAGGACCTCATGGAGACCATGGGAGTACATGGTGCAGCAGTGTACAAGGGCTTCCCAGTGATGGAGGAAGGAGTGGAGTATTGGTGGGTGCAACTTCACTTGTACAAGAACAAGGAAGACAACCACAAAGAAAAAGTCTTCTGCATGTACACCAACACTTTTATGCACACCACATTCTTTGAGTCAGCAAAAGAAGCAGCTTGGAAGACTATCAAAGAACTAAGTGCTAGAGTCAAGTGCAAGATGCTCAACCTCCAAAAAGACTTAGAGAAAGAGAAGGAACATACCCAAGAGTTGGAAGTCACCAACCAATCCTTAAGAGGAGATATTATAGACTTAGTGATAGAAGCATGTGAACAAGATAGGGTGATTGCCACTAGGAACATTGTGTTAGCCACCAGATCCAGTGAGATAGGACTGTAAGCGCACTTCGTTAGTTGGACCACCACCTATCACCTTATTTTCCAAAATGATACCTTAATAAGTTGAACCTTGGTTGATGTAATGGATTCATGTATGCATGACTTGTGTGATTTCTGTGTTCTATGGATATGTATGAATGTTTGTCTTGTTTATCTTAAATTGTGTTGTTCTAACTTTTTCAATCTTATAAATAGATGCCTATTGCCATGAGCACTGTTGAGGAGTTCCAGGCTACCCGTTTTGGTCCTCATATCGTAGAGCTTACTACTTTACTCGATCTCCCTCTTCCCATCATTACGGTGCACCCACTCACCAAGTTTGAGAGGAAGGACCTCTGGGGCTTCAAGGTGAACCAGCCAGGACGCTAGACTGAGCCTACCACGGAGGCCATCGTCTTCAAGCTTATGCACGATGACAGGGAGAGAGGCATGGAGGTTGTCATGCAGGATCTGATAGGACGACTGTTAGGCCGTCACTCCCGACAGGTTAGAGGCACTCACTTCCACGCCTTCGGAAGGCGTGATGATGACGGAGAGTCCATTGACTTTGAGGACGACTCGAGGGTCATAGCAGAGCCGATACGCCTGTACCTCCAGGACTTAGAGACTCTTATTAGGCACGTGGATACCGATAGGACCAACATCATGCTTAGTAATGACGAGCTCCAGGTGCAGCTTCGCGAGAAGGACAAGCTCTTCGCGCAGCAGGACGAGATAGTCAAGGAGATGGAGGCGAAGTTCGAGACCCAAGACCGTAAGTTCAAGAGTCAAGAGAAGCGTGTCCAGGATAGGAACAAGAGGATCCGAGATATGACCGAGGAACTGCAGTCCAAGGACTTCGAGTTAGAGCAGCAGACAGTGATTGAGAGGCTTCGTTCCCAGAAGAGGGCTCTCAAGGCCAAGATCGATTCTTTGACCACTACCATCGAGGAGAACAAGACCACAATGGAGAACGCAGGTCTTACCTTTGTCGAGGAGGAGATTGATGCTGACGAGTAGACTTGACTACTCAGTTATCTTTATTTACCGCACTTGTTATTTGTGAACTTATTATTGGACCATCCGACATGTGGATGGCTTGCCACTTGTGTGTTTTTACTTTGAGACTTTTGTTATCTTGTTGTTGAGTTTTATCCTTGTGTTGCATGCTTTGTGTTTGTTTGAGTAATGTATTGTGCATAAGTCATGTAAGGGTATCTCATTCTTATCTCTATATGAATAAACCACAGATGCCTCCCCGTCGCGCAAACACCAACCCCAACCCCAACCTTACCCCAGAAATGCAACAAATGATGAATGCGCAAACACAGCTTATGCAAATGATGACGACGTTCATCCAGAACCAGAACAACAACAACCCCAACAACAACAACAACAATAACAACAATAACAACAACAACAACAACAACAACCCTCCAGGTTTTGATATGCTCACCAGATTTCTGCGTCTGAGGCCAGCTAAGTTTTCGGGAACGACTGATCCCATGGTGGCCAATGATTGGCTACGTTCTGTGAACAAGGACTTAGTGACCGTGGGATGCACAGATGCTGAAAAGGTCAGGTTCGCAGCACATCTGTTGGAAGGACCAGCCGCCGCATGGTGGGACAATTTCCAGATCACCACACCTATTGATGAGGTGACCTGGGCTATCTTTGAAGATGGCTTCCGTACTACTCATATCTCACCAGGAATGATGAGCCTGAAAAAGAAGGAGTTTCATAACCTGAAACAGCGCCACCACAACGTGGCTGAATATATTGAAGAATTCAACAATCTGGCGCGCTATGCACCGGATGAGGTTGACACTGATGCCAAAAGGAAGGAAAAGTTTTTGGAAGGCTTGAATGATGAGCTGAATCTGCAGCTGTCTGTGGCATATGTTCCAACTTATCAGTCGCTGTGTGACAAGGCTGTTATTGTGGAAAATAAAATGAAGCAAGTCGAGAGTAGAAAGAGGAAACACTCCGACAAGCATAGCTCGGGGTCGTCTCATAAACGATCTCACCATGATGATAGTGTCAGCTCAGGATCCCACAAGCATGGGAAATTTAACAAGCACCACAACCACAACCGTCATGACAACAAGCATCACCGCAGTCATGACAACGATAAGTACAAGAATCACAAGAGTGGACATAAGAGCCACCATAGTGGAAGTGGAAGTGGAAGTAGAAACCAGCCTAAAACGGACATCAGTCAGGTCGAATGCTACAAATGCAAGAAGCTGGGGCATTATGCTAATGAGTGCCCTGAAAAGAAAGTTGAAGGACCTAACAAGCCCAATCCTTTTCAGAAAGGACAGGTCAACCACATCAATGTGGAGGAGGTCTATGAAGAGCCTGATGCTATTGCTGGTAAGTTCAGACTCAATTCCATCTCAGCATTTGTACTCTTTGACACTGGTGCATCTCATTCATTCATATCGAAAGCATTTGTCGAAAGAAATGAACTACCGGTAGAAACCATTGGGTGTCCAATAAGAGTAAGTTCTCCTGGTGGAGAAATGATAGTAAACTCAGGATGTCATGACTTAGTCATAGAGTTTGGAAAACATAAGTTTCCAGTGAACCTAATAATCCTAAATTCCCAAGGATTGGATGTGATTTTGGGAATGGATTGGATGGCTAAGTATGAGAGAGTACTAGAATGTGCCAATCGTACAGTTTCACTCACAACCCCTGAAGGTAAGAGGATAAAATTTAAGTCCAATTTTAAATCTAAAGGAAGTAAGCTAAATTCTCTTAAGGGGGTTAGCATGGACAGTGTGCCAATTGTGTGTGAATATCCGGATGTGTTTCCGGAAGAGTTACCGGGAATGCCACCAGATAGAGATGTAGAGTTTATAATAGATTTGGTACCAGGTTCTGGACCAAGAGCAAAGAGGCCTTATAAAATGTCAGTTGACAAACTTAAGGAACTTAAGAAACAACTTGGAGAACAATTGCAGAAAGGATTCATCCAGCCAAGTTCTTCATCTTGGGGAGCTCCAGTTTTGTTCGTGGAAAAGAGAGATAGAACTCAAAGATTATGCATAGATTACCGTTCTCTCAACGAGGTAACCATCAAGAACAAATATCCTTTGCCAAGAATAAATGACTTGTTTGATCAGCTAGAAGGAGCTTGTGTGTTCTCGAAGATTGATCTTCGGTCAGGCTATTTTAAACTCAAAATAAGAGAGCAAGACATACCAAAAACAGCATTCACCACCAGGTATGGATTGTACGAGTACACCGTGATGCCTTTTGGTTTAACCAACGCTCCAGCATACTTCATGAATATGATGAACAAAGTGTTCATGGAATTTCTCGACAAGTTCGTTGTCGTTTTCATTGATGACATCTTAGTCTACTCCAAAAGCAAGGAAGAGCATGAAAGACATCTACGCTTGATACTTGAGAAACTAAGGGAACATAAGCTTTATGCCAAATTCAGCAAGTGTGAGTTTTGGTTAGAGGAAGTTGGATTTCTTGGTCACGTTATGACAAAGGATGGTGTAGCAGTTGACCCTGCTAAAGTTTCAGCTGTGACAGAATGGGAATCCCCTAAGAATGTAAAAGAGGTTCGTAGTTTCCTTGGTTTAGCAGGTTACTATAGGAGATTCATTGAAATTTTTTCAAAGGTTGCTAAACCAATGACAAAATTGTTAAAGAAGGATAAGAAGTTTGCTTGGTCCGAAGGTTGTGAACTTAGCTTTCAAGAATTAAAGAAAAGACTTGTGTCAGCACCAGTTCTGTGCCTACCAGATTTGGAAAAGGATTTCCAAGTGTATTGTGATGCTTCGCATCAAGGATTAGGTGCCGTACTTATGCAAGGCGGAAAAGTTGTGGCTTATGCCTCGAGACAACTCAAAACTCATGAAGTAAACTATCCTACTCATGATTTAGAGTTAGCCGCTGTTGTCCATGCACTCAAAACATGGAGACATTACCTTTTGGGAAAACGTTGTGAAGTATTAACCGATCATAAGAGTTTGAAGTATATCTTCACCCAGAAGGAAATCAATATGAGACAAAGGAGATGGCTAGAACTTATCAAGGATTACGACTTGAGTTTGCAATACCACCCCGGTAAAGCAAATGTAGTAGCAGATGCTCTAAGTCGTAAGGCGTTTGTAAATGGCCTTACCAAAGGTGAATTGCCGATGACTTGTGTAAGCAATTCAAGGAACTCAGGTTGAGATTGTGCGAAGGACATCTCATGTCTTTGGATGTTCAACCCACTCTGTTGGATAAAATTAAAGAAGCCCAAAAGACGGATAAAGAAATCAAAGAGATTAAGGAAAGGATTAGCCAAGGGAAAGCTAAAAGTTTCCATATGGACGAACAAGGTACTTTATGGCACGGGAAACGTATTTGTGTTCCACAAGATCCGGAATTGCGGAAACTGATTCTACAAGAAGCCCATAACTCTCCGTATTCTATTCACCCGGGAAACACCAAAATGTACATGGATATGAAAGAAAGATTTTGGTGGAACAATCTCAAAAGGACATCGCCAACACATTGCTTTGTGTGACGTGTGTAGAGTGAAAGCGAGCATCGAAACCAGCAGTTTGCTTCAACCAATGCCTATTCCTGAATGGAAGTGGGAAAATATTGGTATGGATTTCATTACCGGATTACCAAGGACCAGGTCAGGGTATGATTCCATATGGGTAGTAGTGGATCGCCTAACTAAAGTGGCTCATTTTATACCTGTAAAGACAACTTATACAAGTGCAAAGTTAGCCAAAATCTACATGAGCAGAATTGTATGCCTTCACGGTGTACCTAAGAGTATTGTGTCTGATAGAGGAACTCAGTTCACTTCTCACTTTTGGAGACAGCTTCATGAATCTTTAGGAACGAGATTGGAATTCAGCACTGCTTTTCATCCTGAAACTGATGGACAAACAGAAAGGACTAATCAAATTCTTGAAGACATGTTGAGGGCATGCGCCCTAGACTATGGAGCAAGTTGGGATGAAAGTCTGCCTTACGCAGAGTTTTCTTACAACAACAGTCACCAATCTAGCATTGGGATGGCACCATTTGAATTTCTCTACGGAAGAAAGTGTACCACCCCATTGCTATGGAATGGAGTGGGAGAAAAAAGTTTGTTTGGACCAGATCTTATCAAAGACGCCGAAGAAAAGGTCAAATTGGTTAGAGACAGATTGAAGATAGCACAGTCTCGACAGAAAAGCTACGCAGATGCTAAGCGTAGAGAAGTCACCTATGAAGTTGGGGATAGAGCCTATCTTAGAGTATCACCACTCCGTGGAGTGAAAAGATTTGGAGTCAAAGGAAAGTTGGCACCAAGATATGTTGGACCATTCAACATTCTAAGTCGCAAGGGAGAAGTTGCGTATGAAATCGAACTGCCAGCATCTTTATCAGCAGTCCATAATGTTTTTCATGTGAGTCAGCTTAAGAAATGTCACCCAGAAATGGAAGAATCATCTTTAAAGGATACCATATCTTTGGAAGAAGTTCAACTAGAAAGTGATCTCACCTATGAAGAAAAGCCTGTCAAGATTCTTGAGACCACAGAAAGAGACAAGGACAAAAACAATCAAATTTTGCAAAGTACAATGGAATCATCATTCCGAAGAGGAAGCAACATGGGAAAGAGAAGATGATCTTCGGAAAGACCACCCTCACCTATTTGCTAGCCAATCCGAATCTCGAGGGCGAGATTCATTTTAAGGGGGTTAGATTTGTAACATCCCAAAAATCATGTTTCAAAACTCATTCATATCATCCTTGCATTCTTCATTCATTTAGGGTTTTTTCTCAAAATCATTTAGAAGCATAAACTTAGGCTATGATTTCATGTGGGCAATTTATCTCAAATTGGCCATCACCCTTTGAGATTTGATTGTTTAGGGACTTGTTTGCTTGCCTCCATTGTTGGAAAGTTTAGGTATAGCATTTTAACCCAAGTATCCAATTTAGAATTTTTTTTCAAACCCTTTCTCAAACTTTTGCTAACTAGAGCAAAGTCTCTGTTTGTTTAAGATCCAAACTTGACCAAGCCCTTGCAAGGTAACCACTTGGTTTATTGACTGTATTTGAACCCACAGAACCCTGCAAAAATTCCCAAAGCTGTTTGAATTCAAAAGGATTTGAATTCATATCAAATTCATTCCAGAAAATGAATTTAGAAAAAGAAAAGGATTTCTCAAAGGAAAAAGGCCGCGCGGTAGAGTTCTGGCCCAGCTTCGAATCAATCCCAACAAGCCCACCCGGGATTGTCTTTTTCTTCTCTCACGCGCGAGCACACGCAAACAGACGCTGACAGACCGACCCCACCTCCACTCCGCGTGTTTCGCTGACAAGAGGGCCTTCTCCACATCAACATCGTCTCCACCCGCACGACCAGTTCATCCCCAAATCAACGCGGGCGTTTTCTGTGTTTAATTCGCGGCGTTAATTCGATTCAATGGCCGAGTGATTCTCGCTCGTGACCAGGCTATAAGAACCCCCTCTGCCCCCTCTCCCTTCTCCCTCAAACCCCGAACCCAGAACGCCACCAGGCTGCGTGTATTACTCTCTGTAGCCCCGCCGTCTCCGACGACTGCGCCGGCAAATTCCGGTGAGTTCTGAGCTCCCCTCTGCCTCTCGATCTTGCAAACTGGTTCAGTAAGCCTCTGCGCTTCTTTGAACACACTTCGTTTGCCCTCGCATGAACCGTAGCTCCGACAACCTCAACGACTGGCCGCCACCGTCTTCTGTACGAACTCCGGCGAGCACTAGTGGTAAGTCCAGACCGCCCCGCGCCTTCTAGTTCACGCACACGACTTTGTCTCGACTCTGTGAATCTAACCGTGTCTTCGCCTTGCCTTGGGGTGATTCACAGCGACGTCCACGACGACCACCCGACGCACCGACGCCGTCCTCCACTCCGGCGAGGAATCGCAGCTGAACCAGAGCGCCCCTCGTCGAACCGCGAGTACCTTGAGCATCGTCGTGACCCCCTGAGCCCGGTGAGCATCTCCTCTCTCTCCCTCACCTCCTGCATCATCGGCAACATCGTCGACCGACCGTTCCGCAGCCGCTAACCACCGCGCAGCGTCGCCCATCTGTGACCAGGCAGTAGCAGCCGTTAGATCTAGATCCTGTGGCGTAGAATAGAAGGAGGGCGAAGAGGTACGCGTGCATCTGAGCCGCCAGATCTCATTATATCGTGCGGTCCACAGAGCGCGATCCAACCGAAGCGGTACGCGCCAATCACGTCATGACGCGTGGCTAGGGTTAGATCCAAAAAACAGATTTAAAACCAGAAATTTGATCCAAATTCAAATGCTTGTAACTTTTGAATGCCACGTTAGATTTTTGCAAATTTTATACCGTTGGATTCAGAAAAACAAGACCTTTCTGCCTATCCAATGTGTTTAGAAAATAGTAACCATTAGATTGGTTTAAATTGCAGAAACTTGTTTGAGGCCTTTTTGAGTATAGATTTAGTTTAGTAATTTTGTTTTAGGGTTATTTAAGTTTGCCTTGGCTACTTTGTGACTTGTTTAGTTTCTGTAATCTTGCACTTGCTTGGTAGAGTTTTCAAAAATCACCACTTATTAGATTCATGCATGCATGCATTCATATTATCTTTGTTTGTATATATTTGTGTGTAATTGTGTGCTACAACTTTGTGTGTAGATTTTGCTAGTGATTGTGATTGTGACGAGTGCTACTCTCCACACTACCAAGGCAAGTGATATCTTCACGAATATTCCATTCCTATATTTTATACTTGCATTAGATATATTTTGTTAAGATTTGCATGCTACTTTTGTCAAAATGATGGGAAATCCTATGTAGATTAGAATGGTAGAGTTGCTAGGAAAATTCCCTAAGGATAAGTTGCCATGCCATGCTTAGCCTAGCTACTAGAAAACAAGGGTGGTTTATATATTCACACTATGGAAAAATACTCTAAGTCTGAGGACTTGTGTTTTTTTAACAAAAACAACTAAGTTAATGAATCACCTAGGTGGAAATGGAAGGAATGGTTTATGTTGAGTGGTTCACAAGGCCATGGACTTGGCTTGTGTATCTCACTTGTGGATGGCCACCCAGGAACAAAGAGATTTGAGATGTCAAGTGTTGAGAAGCTTCAAGTGCAACCACTTGGCAATATGGGCTCTGCCATGATCTTAGGTTGCTAGAACTTAGTCTTTTGGACAGTTGGTGGTAGAGGGAATGATAGGTTGGAACGCGTCCATTAGACTAAGGAAAGGCTTCTGAAGGATCTTGTCTTGGGAAAACAAGTCTTGTGGGGAAAGTGCACCACCTCTGCAGAGTGTAAAACCTAAGTACTTAGCCATGTCCCTGGTAAAGGACAATTTGAGCATCAAGACATGGAAGCTTCAAGAATCTCATCACTCCAATTTCAAAATAAAACTTGTGGGTGAACAAGGGTTAAAAAGGATCTTCAGTCTTTGATTGGTAGATGCCCGGAGTGGATCTTCAGTCTTAGATTGGTAGATGCCTTGGGAAGGTTTTGTGCCAAGCAAAAACTTAGTGTTTTCAAAATGTTAAGGAAAAATCTATTTTGAGCAAATGCAAGCCTAAGCTCCACCTAGCCAAATGCATATAGTGTTATAGTCCACTTAAAATATACTAAGGTATCACTTGCCAATACTATTCCAAAGTATTGACCCTCTGTGGCTGTAACTTGTAATGTTGCAGGTTACTCCGATGATGATTAGGAGTCATGAGTCTACACTCAACATGCTTGCCTGTGGCACATGAAGATGAAGACTTATGTTTATTTACTTATTCCATAAACTCTTGTATTAGGCCTTTGGCCATGAGTTGTAAAAGACTATGTTATATCTCTGGAATGACTGTAATAAACGACCTTTGTATCTGTGTACTTCATCTTAAACTGTGGATGCTAGCATTGATCCAGGGACTAGCATTGCAATCACAGGGATCTTTTCCTTTACAAAGGAGGGATCTTACAGTACACAATTGATATCATGCTTTTTGTCTATGGATATCGTCGGTGTGGAATGAAAGGGGAGCTTGTAAGTCCATAGAGTGATGTATGTGTGTTAGAGAAACGCCCGAGCCGCTAGCCTAAGCCATGCCTAATCATGGTGGAAACTTGCAGCATCACCTTAATGACATCTATGAAGCTTTCTTCTTATAAAAAATAGACATATTGAGAAAAGAGGAAAGAGAGAAAAAAGCACCATATTCCCATGGTAAATAAGAAGATTGCTGAGATGCTCATTGTCTGCTTGCCTTGTCATTTTGGTTATGGGATAGCTCCTGTACCATGTGCAAGGGGTACCCCATCGGCGGTTCTCTATGATACACATGTACTTACTATGACAAGAACTTACAGGTGACTCAAGTTGAGTAGCATGAGGAGGGCCCTCGTATTCAAGGGACATGAGATTTCCAACTTATACTTTGTCAAGCATATACTCCATAGTTTGTTCACTTTAACCTTAATCACTTCAAGATGCTTATGATAGGGGCAATGAGGGATGAAAGCTAACAAGTACCTTAATTTTTGGAAGCTCTTTTTGAAACTTGAAATCCCTGCTTCCTTTTATGAAGGGCCTTTCTTCCACTATTATATTGAGTCTCCACCTTCTACCTTTAAGCACCAGTTAAGAGAGCATAGTTGCCATTCTTAGTTCTATGTGCATTGTCCCAAAACTTATTGATTGATGCATATTGTTGATATTGCTTGTTCTTGCGCTATTTGTATCTAGTCACTCTTATGAACTTTGAAGGTGTCCTATACATCTATTTGCTACTCCATGAGGGACAAGCTGAATGCCATTATGCCATCTTTTCTGTATGTGAAACGAACAAACGTTTTTCAATGCATGTTATTCATGATCTTTGTTTGTAGCCTTTCATGTTGCATGCATAGTTACTTTGTCTTACTATTATAACTCCATCTTTCATTCTCATGTTTAGAGTTCTTTGATCCCAGCTTTCAATGCTTGTAAATGGTTTGATCTTGATTTTAATGGTGCATGTCACCTAAAAAAATATTCTTTTATCACTTACCTACTCGAGGACGAGCAGGAGTTAAGCTTGAGGATGCTTGATACGTCGGAAACGTATCTATAATTTTTGATATTCCATGCTTGTTTAGTATCTACCTTGCTTTGCTTTGTCTACACTTTGAGGTGTTTTTATATGTTTTCTGGTACTAACCTATTATCATGTTGACAAATTGATATAGTAGAGAGAGAAGACCTTCTCAAGCTTGTAGAACAGAAGGGATATAAATGATATGAAGATGGCCACATGATGACAGACATAGATAAAATCAAATACATAGAATTAAGAGATGATGCGCCATTTGGACATGTTATGAGATTAGAATTTTCAAGATACCAAATCTAAATGACATTATGGTTCCAACACATATGGATCCAACCATAGAAGAGGTAGAGGAAGAACCAAAATAAATTATCAAGAACCAAAAGCAAGATTACATACATGGAAAAATAAATATGACCAAAGGTGTCATGAATGCATGATGATGCTTGATGTCATGATGATGCACAAAATAGTAAACAACAAGCAATTTTCTAGTAGTAGTTTTACTCGGGGTGCTACATCATCTATCTTCCAATTAAAAAGTATTTTTGTTATGTGAAAACTTAGTGATTAAAGCTCTCATGAACTTGATGGCACTATATTTTTATTGCCCCTAATAAACTTGAGCCATTGTGTCATCTATGTTGTATATGCTTGCACTTATACGTTGGAATTAGCAGAACCGTGCTATCACAGGGAACGCTTTCAATATTGTACTTGTACATTGTACACAGTTGATATCATGCTTTTTGTCTATGGATGTCGTCGGTGTGGAATGAAAGGGGAGCTTGTAAGTCCATAGAGTGATGTATGTGTGTTAGAGAAACGCCCGAGACGCTAGCCTAAGCCATGCCTAATCATGGTGGAAACTTGCAGCATCACCTTAATGACATCTATGAAGCTTTATTATTATAAAAAATAGACATATTGAGAAAAGAGGAAAGAGAGAAAAAAGCACCATATTCCCATGATAAATAAGAAGATTGCTAAGATGCTCATTGTCTGCTTGCCTTGTCATTTTGGTTATGGGATAGCTCCTGTACCATGTGCAAGGGGTACCCCATCGGCGGTTCTCTATGATACACATGTACTTACTATGACAGGAACTTACAGGTGACTAAAGTTGAGTAGCATGAGGAGGGCCCTCGTATTCAAGGGACATGAGATTGCCAACTTATACTTTGTCAAGCATATACTCCATAGTTTGTTCACTTTCACCTTAATCACTTCAAAATGCTTATGATAGGGGCAATGAGGGCTGAAAGCTAACAAGTACCTTAATTTTTGGAAGCTCTTTTTGAAACTTGAAATCCCTGCTTCCTTTTATGAAGGGCCTTTCTTCCACTATTATATTGAGTCTCCACCTTCTACCTTTAAGCACCAGTTAAGGGAGCATAGTTGCCATTCTTAGTTCTATGTGCATTGTCCCAAAACTTATTGATTGATGCATATTGTTGATATTGCTTGTTCTTGCGCTATTTGTATCTAGTCACTCTTATGAACTTTGAAGGTGTCCTATGCATCTATTTGCTACTCCATGAGGGACAAGCTGAATGCCATTATGCCATGTTTTCTGTATGTGAAACGAACAAACGTTTTTCAATGCATGTTATTCATGATCTTTGTTTGTAGCCTTTCATGTTGCATGCATAGTTACTTTGTCTTACTGTTAGAACTCCATCTTTCATTCTCATGTTTAGAGTTCTTTGATCCCAGCTTTCAATGCTTGCAAATGGTTTGATCTTGATTTTGATGGTGCATGTCACCTAAAAAATTATTCTTTTATCACTTACCTACTCGAGGACGAGCATGAGTTAAGCTTGGGGATGCTTGATACGTCGGAAACGTATCTATAATTTTTGATATTCCATGCTTGTTTAGTATCTACTTTGCTTTGCTTTGTCTACAATTTGAGGTGTTTTTATATGTTTTCTGGTACTAACCTATTAACAAGATGCCATAGTGCCAGTTGCCTGTTTTCTTCTGTTTTTGGTTCTAGAAAGGTAGAAAATCAATATTCTCAGAATTGGACGGGACAAAAGCCAAAGTCAATATATTACCATGGGGAACACGGAGCCAGAAGACGAGACAGAGGAGGGCCTCGAGGGGGCCACACTCCCTGGCTGCGTGGGTGGGCCCACCCTGCGCCTGGGCGGGTGCAGCCGCCTCGGGCACCCCCTCGGCCTCCCTCTTCGTCTATAAGAAGCCCCCGATTCCTAAATCATAAGTACTCGATAAATATTCCATGAAACCATCTGTAGCCACCGCCACCATCGTCCCTAGATAGGGGGGATCTGAAGCTCTTCTCGGCACCCTACCAGAGGGGAGATCATCCCGGAGGCCTTCTTCTTCATCATGCCAGCCTCCGGTATGAAGCATGAGTAGTTCTACCTTGGACTACGGGTCCATGTAGTAGCTAGATGGTTGTAACTCCTCCTTTGTGCTTTCATGTCTAGATCTTGTGAGCTTCGTTCATGATCAAGATCTCATCTATTTGTAATCATGCATGTTGTGTTTGCGGGGATCTGATGTATATTGAGATTACTATGTCAGATTGATTAATGGTTTGTCTTATTGATTCTATCATGTCTGTGTTGTTTGTGATCTTGCATGCTCTCCATTGTTAGTGGCTATCTTGGCCAAGTAGTTGCTAGTAACTCCAAGAGGGGGTATTTATGCTCAATAGTGGGTTCATGCCTCTATTTAATCTAAGGGAAGTGATAGAAATCTCTAAGGTTGTAGATGTGTTGTTGCCACTAGGGAGAAAACAACGGTTTCTTGTTCATGGAACAATTGGATTGTTTACCTTAAACACTTTGTGTCACATCCCAAGATTTTCCAAATCTTGTAATGTGAAAATAAATGAATAAAAAAATAATATAAAACTTTGTTTGATTTTCAGGGCCAGAAGAAAAATTTGAATCCAATTGGAAATCATCAAACCAATTTGAATTAAATAAAATCCTAAAGGGATTTAAAAAGATAAACATTTAATAAAAGGAAAATAAAATATTTTGGAATTGCTATTTTTGATCTTTTAAATAAAAGGATTTCGTTTTCAAAAGAATAGAAGTTTCATAAATAAGGATTATTTTATAAAGCCAAATTAAACCTTGGCCAAGCCTTTGAAATAAAATATTTCTATTTGATAAAAATAGTAAAGGTTTATTCAAAATAAATTAATAAGGATTTAATATCCAAGTATTATTAATAAAGGTTTTACTATTTCCAAAATAACAAAACTTATTTATTTATTTAAAATAAGTTTTCCAATTATTTTATATTCCCAAATAAAACCTACTGATTTGGTTTTGAAAATTAATTAGATTTCAAAATGGAGTTTTAAAATAAACATCAAATCATATTTTGATTTAATAACCATGGTCTATTTATTTAATTAATAATGGACCTAAAATAAAATTATTATTTTGGTTTTGGGATTTGGTTTGTGTTGATAAACAGAACCAAATTCAAGTGCAAAGTAGTGATTGTTTGAAATTGTTCGAATGTTTGAATAGTTGATTGAAATTCAAAACAGAAAATAGATTTGGAAAAAGAAAAAAAGTTCAGACAGAAAAAAATAGTGCAAAGGACCAAGCCCAACAAGGCCCAGCAAACAGCCCAGCTTCCCCTCCCCGAAATAAAACGGTTCGCACCAATTTGTTTACCCGCAGTGACACTGACTGGTGGACCTCCCTCTCACTTCTTTTCCCACTGATGACTGGACCCCACCTCCCTGTTCATCCTCTTCACCCGCACGACCCCTTCTCCCCCAAACCATGCTGCCGTTCTCTGTCATTCAACCGCGCGTTCAATTCACGAATAATGGCTGCGTTAATCTTGCCCCGACCATGCGTACATAAGCGCCCCTCCTCCCTCTGTCATTTTCCTCAAACGCGAACGCCACATCGCCACCAGGCTGCTCGCATTGCTTGCGACAACCCCCTGTCTCCGACCACCTTCCACCTTCGATTCCGGCCAAGCCACACCACCTCCTGCCTCCCCGAGCACACGACCACCTTCCCCACTTCCAGGCGCATCCACCTGTGCCCTTCGTACGACCGCGGGTGCCCCAGGGAGCCATCTTCGACAAGCTCCGACCTCGCCGCCGCGTCTGTCTTCAACTCCGGCAAGCACCCAGGTAGTTTCAGACCGCCCCGCACCCTCTAGTTCACGCACATAGCTTTTCCTGGATCCTGTGCATCTAACCGCGTCTCCGTTTTGTCTCGGGGTGAACCACAACATCGTCTCCGACCGCGACCAGAGCACGCCATCGCCAGAACGAACTCCGGCGAGCGATTACTCCTACGACTGTGCGCCCCCTGCACCGTTGACCACACGACGAGCTTCCCCAGCCTCCTGCGATGTCGGTGAGCCTAATCCCTCCCTCTCTCGCCTCCTGTTTCGCCAGCGCCGCCATTGTCTGACCATCACCGCCGCTAGCCACCACCGGCGCCGCTCGCAAATGGTCGAGCACGCTAGCACCGTAGGATCTCGATCCGACGCTTGCGATAGATCACTTAAGCCGCGAAGGGGTACGTTTTCTGGACCACACGATCTGCTTAGATCCAACGCACCGCGTTGCCGATCCGGCCGAACCGGTACCGTCCAATTAGACAGTGCCGCGTGTCCCCTATTCTGTTTAAAACAGATTTGAAAACAGAATTGTTTGTGAATTTCAAACCCTTGTAACTTTCGATCCACATGTCCAAAATTTACAAATTTGATACCGTTGGAATCAGTGGAATAAACCCTAGCCAACCATGCCTTTAGTTTAGCAAATAATATCTATTAGCTTGTTGGTTTTTGCAGAAACTTTCGTATGCTTAATAAGACTAGAATTTTTTTTCAAAAATGTTTTTGAGTTTGAATCCTTTGCAAAACGGTTTGTTGTAAACTCACTGACCCTAGGAACCAATCCATAGTTTGGAAAATGATTTTGGTAAAGTCTAGGATATATTAATTGATTTAGTCATTTCTAGCCAAAATAAAAAGAATGGTTTTGATATGAAAATATTTTTATAAAGAAAACTTTGGGAAAATGATTTGGATCAAACCTACTGACCCTAAACACCAAGTTTTGGGAAACAACAACTTATTTGATGAACAACTTAAAGTTGTTGATTTGATAAAAATATTTTCCACCACATAAAATGATGGTTGGATTTAAAAGTGGACTTTGGATAAAGCCCTTTTGCAAATGACTTTTCCACTTTGGAAAGTGACCAATTTGGAACTTACAGAGTTTAGAAGCCTAGTGGAGACCATCTTTGCAAATAGGACCATATCTTGCATGCTTACATGCCTGATTTAGATCCCATAGTTTTATGTGTGTGAAATTGTTGTTTGGTTGATTGATTGGAATGCTAGTTGATATAGAGTTTGTTTGATTGATTGTAGTGAAATTAGCAAAGTGTGAGACTAGCAAGATCAAGGAGTGAACCATCATTCCCTACCAAAAAGGAAAGTTACACTATCATTCAAAAGTCCTACTATCTTCATTATACTTAGTGGATTTTGAAACATGCATGAAAAGATATTTTTATACTTATGCTATGCTAAATCCTAATAGGATTCCCTATATATTCCTTAGTGAAAAACATTGTAGTTGATACATGCTTAGCCATGCTATATTTTGAAAACAGATACATGTTGAGATTTTATGGAGTTGAGAAAAGGACTTGTGTTTTATATAATAAAACAAGGACTCAATGAACCACCTGGGTGGCCAAGGATACTTTGAGTATTGGAGAAGTTGGCAACAAAAGGAACCATGTCTATGGCAATCTCTTTGTGTTGTGCTCCAAAGGAAACCACCCAGGAAACTTAGAGATTGAACATGTTTCTCCAATTGTGGCTTTCGTGTGCAACCACATGCTATTATGGCTCTGGCTTAGTCAACTACATTGGGAAGACCCATACATTGTCTTTAGTTTACAGGACATGGGGATCTGGAATGCTTCATGGGTGCTGAAGACAAGCTAGCAATGGTGTATGGGAGGACCCTTTGGAAAGACTTCGTCACATTCTCAATCTGCCAGTACTCCATCTTGGTGAGTGCTAATCCAGTGGCCACTGGTGGCAAAAGGATGGGATTGTGACATGTGGGTAAAGTGTACTCCTTCTGCAGAAGATAATAAAATCTAAGTACTTAGCCGTGTCCCCGGTAATGGACAATACTGAGCAACTAAAGTTTGAACTATGGGAGATCTCGACATTCTAATTTCTAAAAGAAAAACTTTTATGGACTTGATGTACTTGGGGTTACCAAGGAACTCAAGAGATGAAAACATGAATACTTGGGGTTACCAAGGAACTCATGAGATTTTGATAAAACTTGTTGCACTTGGGGTTACCAAGTAGCTCAAGGGATTTTTGACAAGGACTTGAACACTTGAGTTTCTACCAAGGAGTTCAAGGAACTTGGAAAAGGAGATTTGACAAAGGACCAAAACCATTTTGAAAAGATAGGATAAATATTGCTTTATGCAAATGAGCCTTAAACTCTACTTAACCAAATATGCATGTATTGATTGGATCCACTCACATTATACATAGTAGTGAAGCTTGCCAATACAATTCAAATGTATTGACCCTTGTGGCTGTAACTTGTAATGTTGCAGGTTTGATTGATTTTAGTGAAGATTGTTTGATTAGGATTACAAAGTCTACAACCAACATCTGCCTGTGGCACTTTTGAAGATGAAGGACCCATGACAATAGATATTCCGCTGCAATGTAATGTAATAGCCAAATGAGCTATGTATGATGTAATAAAATTATGTTATTCCTGGTTATAAAGTTATGTTATGACCTTTGTTTCTTGATATTACATCTTAACTGTGGATGCTAGCTATTGATCCAGGGACTAGCATTGTAACACAGGGGACACCACCTTATGTTGTTGTAAGGTTGGGACACTCCCTCTACAGATGGTATCAGAGCATTGTGTTGCCTGTAGGATTTGTAAACCCTAGGATTGGACAAAAACCCTTAGAAGAATAGGAGTTATATTTTGATCCAAAAACTTGTTTACAAAAACACTTGTAAACTCTTTCCTCAACCATTTTGGTTTCAACTCTACATCTCTTCTATTTCAACTTGATGGAAAAACCTACCCAGGGCCAAGGACTACACCATGTGTAAAGGACTTCTTCAACTTCTTCAACTCTAATGACTTCAACATCTTCAGCATATTCCCCAAGGACTTCCAACTTGGAAACCACTAAGGACTACAAGTGAAACAAGGAAGTCTTACTCAAGAATTAGAGACTGAGGGAATGCAAAATAAGAAGGAGCCATCAACATCTTTAGAAGTTATTGCAACCAAGAGTTTTTCCCAAGGAAACCATGATCTCATGCAAGAAGGAATCAACCAAGAAAGATGGAAAGATCACAAGTGAACAATATAGATGGATCACCATATTTTAGTTAAGACAAAACCACCAACTTATGTGGAGTATCAAAAATATTTTGTTACCTAAGTATGTGCTTGAACTTTGTTGTTTGAGTGAAATGTTTGACTTGTGATTGCATGCACATTGTTTGTGTGAATTGTGATGTGTGTGATTAGAAATATTTCCTTAGAAATATCTTGCCTATTCTAATCTCCCTTCAACCCAAACAAATGACTACTCCAAAAGACTCCAAGGTTGATGACATCAACACCAACCAAGAGGACAGCATGAAAGAGCTCATAGCAACCCAGAACCAGTTGAACCAAGTGACAGCTCAATTCATAGCCAACTATAGTGGAGAAGATCCAAAGCTACAAGGATTTTTGGAAACTCAAGGCCAATTGATGCTTAAGGTGACTGATCAAATGATCAAAATGGAAGAAAGCTATCCCAAAATAATCTATGACAACAAGGATGACAGAAATATTATTCTAGATGGAGCCCCAGCTTGCATTATTTGTGGAGACAAGGATCATACTTACAAGGAGCATGGAGATCAATGCCCCAACTGTGAAGAGAAACATCCTTTTGGACAATGTCCCACCTCTCAAGCCACTTGTTATTTGTGTGAAGGAAACAACCATGTTCCTATCCAATGCCCCATCTATGCCATTGTTGAACAAAGGAAACAAGAAGGATCCAAGTATGCCAAGAATGTTGATGGCAAAGGAAAAGGACCACTTATACCTCCAAACAAGACAACCCAATTCAAAGGATCAAAGAAACCCAAGAAGCAAAAGATTGACAAAAGCCATGTGCAATGTTATAAATGTAAGGAAATGGGACACTATTCTGGTGAATGCCCAGAGAACCCAAAGAATAAAGAGATTGGCCAATTAGTGTGCAACAACTGCAAAGAGCTAGGCCACTATGTAGCAACTTGTCCACAAGAGCCACGTAAAGAACTCAAGGACATCCACTGTTTCAATTGCAAGAACCCATGGCATTATGCAAGCAACTGTCCAGAAAAGATGAAGAACAAGTTGAACAAGCCTATGGAGAAACTCAACCTTGGCCCATGAGTCAAGTATGGAAACCAAGGACACAATGCAAATGTTTGCCCATGAGAAATTTTCCCCAGGATCCCAAGAAAGACAATATGTAATTTTTGTTTGAAAATTTTTAAGGGTGGTAGTACTCTAGTTGTTTTGAACCTGCTTGTAACCCTAGCCTTCCCAAATCTCGGGACGAGATTTATTTTAAGGGTGGTAGCCTGTCACATCCCAAGATTTTCCAAATCTTGTAATGTGAAAATAAATGAATAAAAAAATAATAATATAAAACTTTGTTTGATTTTTAGGGCCAGAAGAAAAATTTGAATCCAATTGGAAATCATCAAACCAATTTGAATTAAATAAAATCCTAAAGGGATTTAAAAAGATAAACATTTAATAAAAGGAAAATAAAATATTTTGGAATTGCTATTTTTGATCTTTTAAATAAAAGGATTTGGTTTTCAAAAGAAATAGAAGTTTCATAAATAAGGATTATTTTATAAAGCCAAATTAAACCTTGGCCAAGCCTTTGAAATAAAATATTTCTATTTGATAAAAATAGTAAAGGTTTATTCAAAATAAATTAATAAGGATTTAATATCCAAGTATTATTAATAAAGGTTTTACAATTTCCAAAATAACAAAACTTATTTATTTATTTAAAATAAGTTTTCCAATTATTTTATATTCCCAAATAAAACCTACTGATTTGGTTTTGAAAATTAATTAGATTTCAAAATGGAGTTTTAAAATAAACATCAAATCATATTTTGATTTAATAACCATGGTCTATTTATTTAATTAATAATGGACCTAAAATAAAATTATTATTTTGGTTTTGGGATTTGGTTTGTGTTGATAAACAGAACCAAATTCAAGTGCAAAGTAGTGATTGTTTGAAATTGTTCGAATGTTTGAATAGTTGATTGAAATTCAAAACAGAAAATAGATTTGGAAAAAGAAAAAAAGTTCAAACAGAAAAAAATAGTGCAAAGGACCAAGCCCAACAAGGCCCAGCAAACAGCCCAGCTTCCCCTCCCCGAAAGAAAATGGTTCGCACCAATTTGTTAACCCGCAGTGACACTGACTGGTGGACCTCCCTCTCACTTTTTTTCCCACTGACGACTGGACCCCACCTCCCTGTTCATCCTCTTCACCCGCACGACCCCTTCTCCCCCAAACCGCGCTGCCGTTCTCTGTCATTCAACCGCGTGTTCAATTCACATATAATGGCTGCGTTAATCTTGCCCCGATCATGCGTACATAAGCGCCCCTCCTCCCTCTGTCATTTTCCTCAAACGCGAACGCCACATCGCCACCAGGCTGCTCGCATTGCTTGCGACAACCCCTGTCTCCGACCACCTTCCACCTTCGATCCCGGCCAAGCCACACCACCTCCTGCCTCCCCGAGCACACGAACACCTTCCCCACTTCCAGGCGCATCCACCTGTGCCCTTCGTATGACCGCGGGCACCCCAGGGAGCCGTCTTTGACAAGCTCCGACCTCGCCGCCGCGTCTGTCTTCAACTCCGGCAAGCACCCAGGTAGTTTCAGACCGCCCCGCACTCTCTAGTTCACGCACACAGCTTTGCCTGGATCCTGTGCATCTAACCGCGTCTCCGTTTTGTCTCGGGGTGAACCACAACATCGTCTCCGACCGCGACCAGAGCACGCCGTCGCCAGAACGAACTCCGGCGAGCGATTACTCCTACGACCGTGCGCCCCTGCCCCGTTGACCACACGACGAGCTTCCCCAGCCTCCTGCGATCTCGGTGAGCCTACTCCCTCCCTCTCTCGCCTCATGTTTCGCCAGCGCCGCCACTGTATGACCGTCGCCGCCGCTAGCCACCACCGGCGCCGCTCGCAAATGGTCGAGCACGCTAGCACCGTAGGATCTCGATCCGACGCTTGCGATAGATCACTTAAGCCGCGAAGGGGTACGTTTTCTGGACCACATGATCTGCTTAGATCCAACGGTACCCTAGCCAACCATGCCTTTAGTTTAGAAAATAGTATTTGTTAGCTGGTACCCTAGCCAAATAAGCCGCAAACCGGTACCGTCCAATTAGATAGTGCCGTGTGTCCCCTGTTCTGTTTAAAACAGATTTGAAAACAGAATTGTTTGTGAATTTCAAACCCTTGTAACTTTCGATCCACACGTCCAAAATTTACAAATTTGATACCGTTGGAATCAGTGGAATAAACCCTAGCCAACCATGCCTTTAGTTTAGCAAATAGTATCTGTTAGCTTGTTGGTTTTTGCAGAAACTTTCGTATGCTTAATAAGACTAGAAAAATGTTTCAAAAATGTTTTTGAGTTTGAAACCTTTGCAAAATGGTTTGTTGTAAACTCACTGACCCTAGAAACCAATCCATAGTTTGGAAAATGATTTTGGTAAAGTCTAGGATAGATTAATTGATTTAGTCATTTCTAGCCAAAATAAAAAGAATGGTTTTGATATGAAAATATTTTTATAAAGAAAACTTTGGGAAAATGATTGGGATCAAACCTACTGACCCTACACACCAAGTTTTGGGAAACAACAACTTATTTGATGAACAACTTAAAGTTGTTGCTTTGATAAAAATATTTTCCACCACATAAAATGATGGTTGGATTTAAAAGTGGACTTTGGATAAAGCCCTTTTGCAAATGACTTTGCCACTTTGGAAAGTGACCAATTTGGAACTTACAGAGTTTAGAAGCCTAGTGGAGACCATCTTTGCAAATAGGACCATCTCTTGCATGCTTACATTCCTGATTTAGATCCCATAGTTTTATGTGTGTGAAATTGTTGTTTGGTTGATTGATTGGAATGCTAGTTGATATAGAGTTTGCTTGATTGATTGTAGTGAAATTAGCAAAGTGTGAGACTAGCAAGATCAAGGAGTGAACCATCATTCCCTACCAAAAAGGCAAGTTACACTATCATTCAAAAGTCCTACTATCTTCATTATACTTAGTGGATTTTGAAACATGCATGAAAAGATATTTTTATACTTATGCTATGCTAAATCCTAATAGGATTCCCTATATATTCCTTAGTGAAAAACATTGTAGTTGATACATGCTTAGCCATGCTATATTTTGAAAAGTGATACATGTTGAGATTTTATGGAGTTGAGAAAAGGACTTGTGTTTTATATAATAAAACAAGGACTCAATGAACCACCTGGGTGGCCAAGGATACTTTGAGTATTGGAGAAGTTGGCAACAAAAGGAACCATGTCTATGGCAATCTCTTTGTGTTATGCTCCAAAGGAAACCACCCAGGAAACTTAGAGATTGAACATGTTTCTCCAATTGTGGCTTTCGTGTGCAACCACATGCTATTATGGCTCTGGCTTAGTCAACTACATTGGGAAGACCCATACATTGTCTTCAGTTTACTGGACATGGGGATCTGGAATGCTTCATGGGTGCTGAAGACAAGCTAGCAATGGTGTATGGGAGGACCCTTTGGAAAGACTTCGTCACATTCTCAATCTGCCAGTACTCCATCTTGGTGAGTGCTAATCCGGTGTACTGGTGGCAAAAGGATGGGATTGTGACATGTGGGTAAAGTGTACTCCTTCTGCAGAAGATAATAAAATCTAAGTACTTAGCCGTGTCCCCGGTAATGGACAATACTGAGCAACTAAAGTTGGAACTATGGGAGATCTCCACATTCTAATTTCTAAAAGAAAAACTTTTATGGACTTGATGTACTTGGGGTTACCAAGGAACTCAAGAGATGAAAACATGAATACTTGGGGTTACCAAGGAACTCATGAGATTTTGATAAAACTTGTTGCACTTGGGGTTACCAAGTAGCTCAAGGGATTTTTGACAAGGACTTGAACACTTGAGTTTCTACCAAGGAGTTCAAGGAACTTGGAAAAGGAGATTTGACAAAGGACCAAAACCATTTTGAAAAGATAGGATAAATATTGCTTTATGCAAATGAGCCTTAAATTCTACTTAACCAAATATGCATGTATTGATAGGATCCACTCACATTATACATAGTAGTGAAGCTTGCCAATACAATTCAAATGTATTGACCCTTGTGGCTGTAACTTGTAATGTTGCAGGTTTGATTGATTTTAGTGAAGATTGTTTGATTAGGATTACAAAGTCTACAACCAACATCTGCATGTGGCACTTTTGAAGATGAAGGACCCATGACAATAGATATTCCGCTGCAATGTAATGTAATAGCCAAATGAGCTATGTATGATGTAATAAAATTATGTTATTCCTGGTTATAAAGTTATGTTATGACCTTTGTTTCTTGATATTACATCTTAACGGTGGATGCTAGCTATTGATCCAGGGACTAGCATTGTAACACAGGGGACACCACCTTATTTTGTTGTAAGGTTGGGACACTCCCTCTACACTTTGCTTAAAGCAGTTGTCTGTTGCTTGCAACTTAATACAGGAGGGGGTTCGGATGATAACCCAAAGGTGGACTTCTAGTCATAGATGCAGTTGGATGGAGGTATATGTATCTTGTTGTATTTCCCAATCGAGTCTCATAGGATCATGATGTCTAGTATTGCATTGTTATTCCTTGCTCAGTCCTGTCAATTGCTCTGCTGTAATTTGTTTACCCAGCATGCCAAGTTTGTTTATCTAAGGATAACACCTCTAATGAATTATGGACCCCGGTCCAATCTTTACCATTGATTCATCTTCCACTGTTCATGTTTACTTGCTGCAAACCACTATTACCTTCCACACCATACATCTAATCTTTTGTTATAGCAACCGATGAGATTAACAACCTCACTGTTCGTTGGGGAAAAGTCTTGAGTTTGTGTTGTGCAGGTTTCCAAGTTGCTTGCAACACCTTTGATATGTTTCCTCCTTTCTACTGGTTTGATAACCTCAGTTTCTTACTGAGGGAAAAATTTCTGCTGTGCTCATCACACCTTGCTCTTGGGGTCTCCCAACGAGGCGTCAACAACACGCCATGTAGGATCCCTCCTTTGTAAAGGAGAAGGATCCCTGTGATTGCAATGCTAGTCCCTGGATCATTGCTAGCATCCACAGTTTAAGATGAAGTACACAGATACAAAGGTCATTTATTACATCCATTCCAGAGATAAACATAGTCTTTATAATTATTTACTTATTCCAAACTCTTGTATTAGGCCTATGGCCTTGAGTTGTAAAGACTATGTTTATCTTTGGAATGGATGTAATAAATGACCTTTGTATCTGTGTGCTTCATCTTAAACTGTGGATGCTAGCAATGATCCAGGGACTAGCTGTCACATCCCAAGATTTTCCAAATCTTGTAATGTGAAAAATAAATGAATAAAATAAAACTTTGTTGAATTTCAGGGTGAGAAGAAACTTTTGAATCCAATTGGAAACTTTCAAACCTATTTGGATCAAAGAAAATCCTAAAGGGATTTAAAAAGATAAATAAACAATAAAGCTAAAAATATTTGGAATTACTATTCTTAGATCTTTTAAATAAAAAGATTGGTTTTCAAATGAAAAGGTAGAAATATAAATAAGGATTATTTTATAGATCCAAATTAAAACTTGGCCAAGCCTTTTGAAATAAAATATTTCTATTTGATATTAAGGTTTATTTAAATAAAATAATAAGGATGCTTGCAAATAAAACTACTTTTTGAAACATGCTTGCATGCATGACTTAGTTTCTAATATTTTATGTGTGTTAGATTGTTTGATTATTGGTTGGAATACTAGTTGAACCTATGTTTGCTTGATTGATTTGTAGTGAAGATAGAAGAGTGTGATATTAGCAAGATCAAGAAGTGAACCAACATTCCCTACCAAAAAGGCAAGTTACACTATCATCTAAAATCATACTATTTTCATTATACTTAGTGGATTTTGAAACATGCATGAAAAGAATTTCTATACTTATGCTATGCTAAATCCTAATAGGATACCTTATATATTCCTTAGTGAAACAATGTAGTTGTAAAATGCTTAGCCATGCAACATATTTTGAGAAGAGATACATGTTGAGATTTTATTAAGAGGAGAAAAGACTTGTGTTTTATATAATAAACCAGGTACTCAATGAACCACCTGGCTGGACAAGGATACTCAAGTTTTGGACAAGGTGGCAACAAAAGGAACCATGTCGATGGCAATCTCTTTGTGTTGTGCACCAAAAGAAAACCACCCAGGGACTTAGAGATTGAACATGTTTCTCCAACTGTGGCTTTGGTATGTACCACATGCTAATATGGCTCTGGCTTAGTCAACTACATTGGGAAGACCCATGCATTGTCTTCAGGTTTACTGGAAATGAGGGAACTAGGAACCCTACATTGGTGCCTGAAGACAAGCTAGCAATGGTGTATGGGAGGACCCTATGGAAAGACTTCGTCACATTCTCAATCTGCCAGTACTCCATCTTGGTGAGTACTTATCCAGCGGCCACTGGTGGCAACAAGATGAGATTGTGTCATGTGGGTAAAGTGTACAACTTCTGTAGAAGATAAAAATCTAAGTACTTAGCCGTGTCCCCGGTTATGGACAATACTGAGCAACTAAAGCATGAAGCTATGGGAAATCTCGGCATTCCAATTTCTAAAAGAAAACCTTTTAAGTGACAACAAAAGGCTTGAAGCACTTGGGGATTTACCAAGGAGCTCAAGAGATTTGGATAAAAACTTGAAGTACTTGGGGTTTACCAAGGAGCTCAAGAGATTTTGATAAAAACTTGAAACACTTGGAGATTACCAAGGAGTTCAGAAAGATTTGACAAAAGATCAAAACTATTTTGAAAAGATAGGATAAATTATTGCTTTCTGCAAATGAGCCTAAAACCCTACTCAGCCAAATATGCATGTACTGATAGGATCCACTTATATTCTACATAGTAGTGAAACTTGACAATACAATTCAAATGTATTGACCCTTGTGGCTGTAACTTGTAATGTTGCAGGTTTGATTGATATTAGTGAAGTTGATTGATTAAGATTACAAAGTCTACAACCAACATGTTTGCCTGTGGCATTTTGAAGATGAAGGACCCCATGCTTATAGATATTCTGCTGAAATGTAATGTAATAGCCAAATGAGCTATGTAAGATGTAATAAAATTATATTATTCCTGGTTATAAAGTTGTATTATGACCTTTGTTTCTTGATATTACATCTTAACTATGGATGCTAGCAATGATCCAGGGACTAGCATTGCAATCACAGGGATCCTTTTCCTTTACAAAGGAGGGATCTTACAGATGGTATCAGAGCATTGTGTTGCCTGTAGGATTGTAACCCTAGGATTGGACAAAACCCCTTAGAAAAATAGGAGTTGTATTTGTTCCAAAACTTATTTACAAACAATCTTGTAAACTCTTTCCTCAAACCATTTTGGTTTTGATTCTACAACTCTTCTATTTCAACTTGATGGAAAAACCTACCCCATGACAAAGGACTTCACCATGTGCAAAGGACTTCATCAACTCTAATGACTTCAACATCTTCAACTCTAATGACTTCAACATCTTCAACTCTAATGACTTCAACATCTTCAACTCTAATGACTTCAACTTCTTCAACTCTAATGACTTCAACATCTTCAGCATATTCACCAAGGACTTCAATCTTGGATATCACTAAGGACAAGTGAGACAAGAAATCTTGCTCAAGATTTGGAGATTAAGGAAACACAAGTTAGAAGGAGCCCACATCACTTGAAGATTTGTGACCAAAAGCTTTCCCAAAGAAACCATGATCTCAAGTAAGAAGAATCAACCAAGAAGGATGGAAAGATCACAAGTGAACCATATAGATGGACTACCATATTTTATTTAAGTCAAACACACCAACCTATGTGGTGTAACAAAAATATTTTGTTGCCTAAAAATGTGCTTGAACTTTGTTGTTGAGTGAAAAGTTGTTTGTGAATACTTGCACATTGCTTGTGTGAATTGTGATGTGTGTGATTAGAATCCTTACTTAGAAATCTTTTTGCCTATTCTAATCTCAATTCAACCCCAAACAGATGACTACTCCAAGAGACTCCAACATCAAGGTTGATAACACCAACAACAACCAAGAGGACAACATGAGAGAACTCATATCAACCCAAAACCAGTTGAACCAAATGACAGCTTAATTCATAGCCAACACCAGTGGGGAAGATCCAACCCTGCAAGGATTTTTGGAGAACCAAGCCCAAATGTTGCATAAGGTGACAGACCAAATGCTCAACATGGAAAGCAACTTTTCCAAAGGAGACAAGGATGTTATTCTAAAAGGAACCAAAGCTTACAATATTTGTGGAGACAAGGATCACACTACTAAGGAGCATGGAGATCAATGCCCCAACTGTGAAGAGAAACATCCAGTAGGCCAATGTCCCACCTCTGAAGCTACTTGCTACCTATGTGAAGGAAACAATCATGTCCCTATCCAATGCCCCATCTATTCCATAGTTGAACAAAGGAAACAAGGTGGAGTGCAACAAATGATTGCAAACTATCAAGAGGGATCTAAGTCTACCAAGAAGAATGAGGACAAAGGAAAAGCTCCACTTATACCTCCATGCAATACAACCCAATTCAAAGGACCAAAGAAGAGGCATATGAATTATCCAAAGAGCAATAGAAGGTCCAAGAAACAAGTAGACATTCCTACCTACCAGATCACATATGAACAACATGAACTAGATGCACCCCTAGCTTTGGAGAAGCCCAAAAAGAAAAAGAAGGACAAAAGCCATGTGCAATGTCATCATTGTAAAGAAATGGGACACTATTCCAGTGAATGTCCAGAGAAACAGAAGTATAAAGAGATTGACCAGGTATGGTGCAACAACTGCAAAGAGCTAGGCCATTATGCAACAACTTGTCCACAAGAGACACGTGAAGAACTCAAAGTTATCATATGTTTCAATTGCAAAGAACTAGGACATTATGCAAGCAATTGTCCAGAAAAGATGAAGAACAAGATAAACAAGCCTATGAAGGATCTCAGCCTTGTCACATGTGTCAAGTGTGGAAACAAAGGACACTATGCAGATGTTTGCCCAGAGAAGTTTCCCCAAGATCCCAAGCAAGCCAATATGTAATTTAGTTGGAAAATATTTGAAGGGTGGTAGAACCCTAGATGCTTTGAGCCAACTTGTAACCCTAGCCTTCTCAAATCTCGGGACGAGATTTATTTTAAGGGTGGTAGCCTGTCACATCCCAAGATTTTCCAAATCTTGTAATGTGAAAAATAAATGAATAAAATAAAACTTTGTTGAATTTCAGGGTGAGAAGAAACTTTTGAATCCAATTGAAACTTTCAAACCTATTTGGATCAAATAAAATCCTAAAGGGATTTAAAAAGATAAATAAACAATAAAGCTAAAAATATTTGGAATTACTATTTTTAGATCTTTTAAATAAAAAGATTAGTTTTCAAATGAAAAGGTAGAAATATAAATAAGGATTATTTTATAGAGCCAAATTAAAACTTGGCCAAGCCTTTTGAAATAAAATATTTCTATTTGATAAGAATATTAAAGGTTTATTTAAATAAAATAATAAGGATTTAATATCTAAGTTTATTAAAAAAATAAAGCTTTTACTATTTTAAGTAAACATCAAGACTTATTTATTTATTTTAAATAAGTCTTCCAAGTATTTTATATTCTCAAATAAAACCTACTGTAGTGTTTTTGGTTTTAATCAGATTTCAAATGGAGTTTTTAAATAAATCAAAATCCATTTGATTTAATAACTAATGTCCATTTTATTTAATTATTAATGGACCCTAAAATAAAAATATTATTTTGGTCTTTGGACTTCGGTTTATGTTGTTAAACAGAACCAAATTCAATTGCAAAGTGTGGTGGAAGTTTGGATTGTTTTGAATGTTTGATTTGTTTGATTGAAATTCAATCAGGAAATTCAAACAGAAAAAGAGAAAAGATTCAGAACAAAAAAAAATATGCAAAGGACACAGCCCAGCCGGCCAGCCCAACAAGCCCAACAGCAAGCCCACCCCACTCTCTCTCGCGAAACGTTTTCACCAGAAAATCCACCCGCGCAGACACTGACCAGTGGCCCCTCTTTCCCTCTCTCTCCCCCACTGACAACAGGACCCCACACCACTGTTCATCGTCTTCAAACCCGCGCTGATTCCTCTCGCCGGCCGTTTCTGCAGGATTCAATACGCGTTGATTCTGCGACCATTACTCGCCGTGACTGCGCAGTATTAACCACCCTAGCCTCCTCTCCATTTCCCCTCACGCGCCTCCCTCTCTCTGCCCCCAAGCTGGACGAATTTTGCCACACACCCTCGCTGCTCCGACCACCGTCCCCAGGCAATTCCGGCAAACCACTGCCGCCCCTTGCCTCCCTGAGCACACGGCCGTGACCCCCAGCCTCTGGCGCTTCTCCCTGAGTCTTCCGTTCACTCGCGGGCGCCCAGGCGTCAACGCCGACAACCTCTCGAGCGCCGCCCTCACATTTCTCCGGCGACCTCCCCTGGTAAGTATCGACCACCCCAGCACTCCTCGATGATGCTCCCATCTTCTCCAGAACAGCACGCTTCTAACCGTACCACCCGTTCGTCTTAGGGTGATCTGCAACGTCGTCCCCGACGACCACCAGAACCGCCTGACGCCGCCATCTTCTCCGGCGAGCAATTACTTCCACTCCAGTGCGCCCCTTCGCTAGCCAGTACCACCTCGAGCTTCAGCAAGCCTCTACGAGTCTGGTAAGCCTCGCCAACCTCTTCCTTGCTTCCTGTAGCTACCGTAGCGCCACCACCTGACCGTGTGCCGCCGCTAGCCACCGACGGCGCCGCTCGTGTTTGGTCAAATCAACCCGCACCGTTAGATTTCCATCTGGCGGCCTCGCTAGATTCATTAAACGAAGAGGTACGGGTTAATCTGAACCGCACCGTCTCACTTAGATCCAAAGGCTGTAGTTGCGCGATCCGTGCGAACCGGTATCGACCAGTAGTATTGCGCCGCGTGGCCAGTCTTTGATTTAAAACAGAATTTGAAATCAGATTGATATGCAAATTTGTAAACCTTGTAACTTTTGATCCACACGTCCAAAATTTGCAAACTTTATATCAATGGAATCAGTGGAACAAGCCCTAGCCAACCATGCAATTTGTTTAGTAAAAAGCTTCTGGTAAAATGTTTGTTTTTGCAGAAACATTTGTATGCTTGTTTAGGTTATAAAAATTATTCCAAAATGATTTTGGGGATGAAATCTTTGCAAAATGGTTTGTTGTGAACCTACTGACCTTAGGAACCAACCCATGGATTTAAAAATGTATTTTGTGAAGTTTAGGAATAAAAACTTGAATTAGCTCATTTCTAGTCAAATAAAAATATTGATTTTGTTATGGAAATGATTTTGAGCAAAACCTTTGGAAAATGTTTTGATTCAAACCTACTGACCCAAAACACCAAGTTTTGTGAATTAGCAACTTATTTGGTGAACAATGTAAAATTGTTGCTTTGCTAAAAACAATTTCAATCACATGAAATGATGATTTGATTTAAAAATGATCTATAGATAAAACCCTTTTGCAAATGGTTTTGCCACTTTGGAAAATGACCACTTTGAACCTTACAAAGTTTAGAGCCTAGTAGAAAACACCTTTGCAAATAAAACTACTTTTTGCATGCTTGCATGCATGACTTAGTTTCTAATATTTTATGTGTGTTAGATTGTTTGATTATTGGTTGGAATGCTAGTTGAACCTATGTTTGCTTGATTGATTTGTAGTGAAGATAGAAGAGTGTGATATTAGCAAGATCAAGAAGTGAACCAACATTCCCTACCAAAAAGGCAATTTACACTATCATCTAAAATCCTACTATTTTCATTATACTTAGTGGATTTTGAAACATGCATGAAAAGAATTTCTATACTTATGCTATGCTAAATCCTAATAGTATACCTTATATATTCCTTAGTGAAACAATGTAGTTGTAAAATGCTTAGCCATGCAACATATTTTGAGAAGAGATACATGTTGAGATTTTATTAAGAGGAGAAAAGACTTGTGTTTTATATAATAAAACAAGTACTCAATGAACCACCTGGGTGGACAAGGATACTCAAGTTTTGGACAAGGTGGCAACAAAAGGAACCATGTCGATGGCAATCTCTTTGTGTTGTGCACCAAAAGAAAACCACCCAGGGACTTAGAGATTGAACATGTTTCTCCAACTGTGGCTTTCGGTACTGACCACATGCTAATATGGCTCTGGCTTAGTCAACTACATTGGGAAGACCCATGCATTGTCTTCAGGTTTACTGGAAATGAGGGAACTAGGAACCCTACATTGGTGCCTGAAGACAAGCTAGCAATGGTGTATGGGAGGACCCTATGGAAAGACTTCGTCACATTCTCAATCTGCCAGTACTCCATCTTGGTGAGTACTTATCCAGCGGCCACTGGTGGCAACAAGATGAGATTGTGTCATGTGGGTAAAGTGTACAACTTCTGCAGAAGATAAAAATCTAAGTACTTAGCCATGTCCCCGGTTATGGACAATACTGAGCAACTAAAGCTTGAAGCTATGGGAAATCTCGGCATTCCAATTTCTAAAACAAAACCTTTTAAGTGACAACAAAAGGCTTGAAGCACTTGGGGATTTACCAAGGAGCTCAAGAGATTTGGATAAAAACTTGAAGTACTTGGGGTTTACCAAGGAGCTCAAGAGATTTTGATAAAAACTTGAAAGACTTGGGGATTACCAAGGAGTTCAGAAAGATTTGACAAAAGATCAAAACTATTTTGAAAAGATAGGATAAATTATTGCTTTCTGCAAATGAGCCTAAAACCCTACTCAGCCAAATATGCATGTACTGATAGGATCCACTTATATTCTACATATTAGTGAAACTTGACAATACAATTCAAATGTATTGACCCTTGTGGCTGTAACTTGTAATGTTGCAGGTTTGATTGATATTAGTGAAGTTGATTGATTAGGATTACAAAGTCTACAACCAACATGTTTGCCTGTGGCATTTTGAAGATGAAGGACCCCATGCTTATAGATATTCTGATGAAATGTAATGTAATAGCCAAATGAGCTATGTAAGATGTAATAAAATTATATTATTCCTGGTTATAAAGTTGTATTATGACCTTTGTTTCTTGATATTACATCTTAACTGTGGATGCTAGCAATGATCCAAGGACTAGCATTGCAATCACAGGGATCCTTTTCCTTTACAAAGGAGGGATCTTACAGATGGTATCAGAGCATTGTGTTGCCTGTAGGATTGTAACCCTAGGATTGGACAAAACCCCTTAGAAAAATAGGAGTTGTATTTGTTCCAAAACTTATTTACAAACAATCTTGTAAACTCTTTCCTCAAACCATTTTGGTTTTGATTCTACAACTCTTCTATTTCAACTTGATGGAAAAACCTACCCCATGACCAAGGACTTCACCATGTGCAAAGGACTTCATCAACTCTAATGACTTCAACATCTTCAACTCTAATGACTTCAACATCTTCAACTCTAATGACTTCAACATCTTCAACTCTAATGACTTCAACTTCTTCAACTCTAATGACTTCAACATCTCGTAAAACTTTTCTAATCTTCTCTCTCATCTCTATTTGTAGATGAACTCCATCAACGAAGCCGTAAGGAAAGGACCACTCATGACAATGACTTTAGAGTGTGAGACAGAATTCCCCAAGGCTCTCAAGGACCTCATGGTTGCATTAGAGATACAAGGTGCAGCTGTGTACAAAGGTTTTCCAGTGATGGATGAAGGAGTGGAATACTGGTGGGTGCAACTTCACTTGTATAAAAACAAGGAAGACAACCATCAGGAAAAAGGATTCTGCATGTTCACCAACTCAGTGGTGCACCCTACGTTCTTTGAATCAGCAAGGGATGCAGCTTGGAAGACCATCAAAGAACTTGGTGACAGAGTCAAGTGCAGAATGCTCAACCTCCAAAATGAACTAAGGAAAGAGAAGGAACATACCCAAGAGTTGGAAGCTACCAACCAAACCTTAAGAGGAGACATTATAGACTTAGTGATGGAATCATGTGAGCAAGATAGGCTGATTGCTTCTAGAAATGTTGTGTTAGCCAACAGATCCAGTGAGATAGGATTGTAAACGTACTTCTTTAGTTGGACCACCACCTATCACCCTATTTTCCAGAAATGATGCCTTAAAATAAGATTGAACCTTGGTTATTGTAATGGTTTCATGTATGCATGACTTGTGTTTTGTTTCCCAAGGATATGTATGTGATGTTTTGTCTTTTGTTTTATCTTGAATTGTGTTGTTCTAACTTTTCTATCTTATAAATAGATGCCTATTACCATCAGCACTGTTGAGGAGTTCCAGGTTACCCGCTTTGGTCCTCGTATCGTTGAGCTTACCACTTTGCTCAATCTCCCTCTTCCCACCATCATGGTGCACTCCCTCACCAAGTTCGAGAGGAAGGACCTCTGGGGATTCAAGGTGAACCAGCCCGGACGTCAGACAGAGCCTACTACGGAGGCCATCGTCTTCAAGCTTATGCCCGATGACAGGGAGAGAGGCATGGAGGTATTTATGCAGGATCTGATAGGACGTCTGCTAGGGCGACACTCCCGACAGGTTAGAGGCACCCACTTCCACGTCTTCGGAAGACGTGATGAGGACGAAGAGTCCATCGACTTCGAGGACGACTCGAGGGACGCAGCAGAGCCGATACGCCTGTACCTCCAGGACTTAGAGTCTCTCATTAGGCACGTGGACACGGACAGGACCAATGTCATGCTCAGCAACGATGAGCTCTAGGTGCAGCTTCGCGAGAAGGATAAGCTCTTCGTGCAGCAGGACGAGATAGTCAAGGAAATGGAGGCGAAGTTCGAGACCCAGGACAGGAAGTTCAAGAGTCAGGAGAAGCGTGTCCAGGATAGGAACAAGAAGATCCGGGATATGACTGAAGAACTGCAGTCCAAGGACTTCGAGCTAGAGCAGCAGCAGACGGTGATAGAGAGGCTTCGTTCCCAGAAGAGGGCCCTCAAGGCCAAGATAGAGTCCTTGACCACTACCATCGAGGAGAACAAGGCCGTGATGGAGAACGCAGGTCTTACCTTTGTCAAGGAGGAGATTGATGCTGATGAGTAGACTTGACTACTCGTTTATCTTTTATTATCATACTTGTTATTTGAGAACTTGTTATTGGACCATCCGACATGTGGATGGCTTGCTACTTGTGTGTTTTACTTCGTGAACTTGTTATTTTGTTGTTGAACCTTTATCTTGTGTTGCATGCTTTGTGTTTGCTTATGTGATGTAATGTGCATGAAAGCATCTATGGGTATCCCATTCTTATCTCTATTTGAACAAACCACAGATGCCTCCCCATCGTGCAAACCCCAACCCCAACAACAACAACAACAACATCACTCCAGAAATGCAACAAATGATGACTGCTCAAACACAGCTGATGCAGATGATGACAACATTCATCCAGAACCAAAACAATAACAACAACAACAATAACAACAACAACAACCCTCCGGGCTTTGATATGCTCACCAGGTTCTTGAGATTGAGGCCAGCTAAGTTCTCAGGGACGACTGATCCCATGGTGGCCAACGATTGGCTACATTCTGTGAACAAGGACTTAGTAACCGTGGGTTGTACGGATGCTGAAAAGGTCAGATTTGCATCACATCTGCTGGAAGGGCCAGCCGCCACTTGGTGGGACAACTTCCAGATCACCACTCCCATAGATGAAGTGACTTGGGCTATCTTTGAGGATGGCTTTGATCGCTTCATATCTCATCGAGTGATGAGCCTGAAAAGAAAGAGTTCCACAATCAAGCGCCACCGCAGCGTGGCTGAATACATTGAGGAATTCAACAATCTGGCACGTTATGCACCAGATGAAGTTGACACTGATGCCAAGAGAAAGGAAAATTTTCTTGAAGGCTTGAATGATGCGCTGAATCTGCAATTGGCTGTAGCATATGTTCCCACTTATCAGTCGCTCTGTGACAAGGCTGCTATTTTGGAGAACAAAATAAAACAAGTGGAGAGCAGAAAGAGGAAGCACTCCGACAAGCACAGCTCGGGATCGTCTCACAAACGATCTCATTATGATGACAGTGGAAGCTCAGGATCCCACAAGCATGGGAAATTCAACAAGCACCACAACCACAACCGTCATGACAACAAGCATCATCGCAGTCATGACAATGACAAGTATAAGAACCACAAGAGTGGACATAAGAGCCACCACAGTGGTAATGGTAGTGGAAGTGGAAGTCAGCCTGTTAAGAGAGACATCAGTCAGGTTGAATGCTTCAAATGCAAGAAGATGGGGCATTATGCAAATGAGTGCCCTGAAAAGAAAGTTGAAGGACCTATCAAGCCCAACCCTTTCCAGAAGGGATAGGTAAACCACATCAATGTGGAGGAGGTCTATGAGCAGCCTGATGCTGTTGCTGGTAAGTTCAGACTCAATTCTATTCCAGCATTTGTACTCTTTGATACTGGTGCATCTCATTCATTCATATCAAGAGCATTTGTTGAAAGAAATGAACTACCGGTAGAAACTATTGGGTGTCCTATAAAAGTAAGTTCTCCTGGTGGAGAAATGATAGTGAATTCTGGATGTCATGATCTAGTCATAGAATTTGGGAAGTATAAGTTTCCCGTTAACTTGATAATTCTAAACTCCCAAGGATTGGCTGTTATTCTGGGAATGGACTGGATGACTAAGTACAAAGGAGTGATAGATTGTGCCAATCATACTGTCTCACTCACAACTCCAGAAAATAAAAGGATCAGATCCAAGACCATCTTTGAAGCAAAAAGGAGTATGCTTAATTCTATTAAGGGGGTTAGCATGGACAGTGTGCCAATTGTGAGTGAGTATCCGGATGTGTTTCCGGAAGAATTGCCGGGAATGCCACCAGATAGAGATGTGGAATTTCTTATAGATTTGGTACCAGGGTCTGGACCAATAGCAAAGAGACCGTATAAAATGTCAGTTGATGAACTAAAAGAGCTCAAGAAGCAACTTGGAGAACGGTTGCAGAAAGGATTTATTCAACCAAGTTCTTCATCTTGGGGAGCCCCAGTTTTGTTCGTGGAGAAGAAAGATAGAAGTCAAAGGTTATGCATAGATTACCGTTCACTCAATGAGGTAACTATCAAGAACAAATATCCTTTGCCTATAATAAATGACTTGTTTGATCAACTAGAAGGAGCATGTGTGTTCTCAAAGATTGATCTCCGGTCAGGCTATTTTCAACTCAAGATAAGAGAACAAGACATACCAAAAACAACATTCACCACAAGGTATGGATTATATGAGTATACCGTAATGCCTTTTGGCTTGACAAATGCTCCAGCATACTTCATGAATATGATGAACAAAGTGTTCATGGAATTCCTTGACAAGTTTGTTGTCGTTTTCATCAATGACATCTTAGTCTACTCCAAGAGCAAAGAAGAACATGAAGGACACTTACGTTTCATACTTGAGAAATTAAGAGAGCATAAACTTTATGCCAAATTCAGCAAGTGTGAATTCTGGTTAGAGGAAGTTGGTTTTCTTGGTCATGTTATGACGAAGGATGGCGTGGCAGTTGATCCTGCTAAGGTTTCGGCTGTGACTGAATGGGGATCTCCCAAGTCCGTGAAAGAAGTTCGTAGTTTCCTTGGCTTAGCGGGTTACTACAGAAGGTTCATTGAGAATTTCTCAAAGGTTGCTAAGCCTATGACTGAATTATTAAAGAAAGATAAGAAGTTTGCTTGGTCTGAAGGTTGTGAACTCAGCTTTCAGGAATTGAAGAAGAGACTTGTGACAGCACCAGTCTTGTGTCTGCCAGACTTGGAAAAAGATTTCCAAGTATATTGTGATGCATCTCATCAAGGTTTGGGTGCAGTACTTATGCAAGACGGTAAAGTTGTGGCCTATGCCTCGAGACAACTCAAAACTCATGAAGTAAACTATCCTACTCATGATTTAGAGTTAGCCTCTGTTTTCCATGCACTTTAAACATGGATACACTATCTTTTGGGAAAGCGTTGTGAAGTGTTCACAGATCACAAAAGTTTGAAGTATATCTTCACCCAGAAAGAAATTAATATGAGACAAAGAAGATGGCTAGAACTTATCAAAGACTATGACTTAAGTTTGCAATACCACCCCGATAAAGCAAATGTTGTAGCAGATGCTCTAAGTCGTAAGGTATTTGTGAATGGCCTTACCAAAGGAGAATTGCCAGATGATCTGTGTACCCAATTTAGAAAACTCAGATTGGAGATTGTGCCTGAAGGACATCTCATGTCTTTGGATGTTCAACCCACTTTGTTGGACAAGATCAAAGAAGCCTAGAAGATTGATAAAGAAATCGAGGAGATTAAAGAAAAGATTGGCAGAGGAAAAGCCAAAGGGTTCCATGAAGACGAACAGGGTACCTTATGGCATGGGAAACGTATTTGTGTTCCACAAGACCCGGAATTGCGGAAACTAATTTTGCAAGAAGCACATAACTCTCCGTATTCCATTCACCCGGTAACACCAAAATGTACATGGACATGAAAGAAAGATTTTGGTGGAATAATCTCAAGAAGGACATCGCCGAACATATTGCTTTGTGTGATGTGTGTAGTAGAGTGAAAGCGGAGCATCAGAAACCAGCAGGTTTGCTTCAACCACTACCTATTCCTGATTGGAAGTGGGACAAAATTGGTATGGATTTCATTACCGGATTACCAAGGACCAGGTCAGGATATGATTCCATATGGGTAGTAGTGGATCGCCTAACTAAAGTGGCTCATTTCATACCCGTGAAGACAACCTATACAAGTGCTAAGTTAGCCAAAATCTACATGAGTAGAATTGTATGTCTACATGGAGTGCCCAAGAGTATTGTGTCTAATAGGGGAACCCAATTCACTTCCCATTTTTGGAGACAGCTACATGAATCATTGGGAACGAGGTTGGAATTCAGTACTGCTTTTCATCCTCAAACCGATGGACAAACATAAAGAACTAATCAAATTCTTGAAGACATGTTGAGGGCATGTGCCCTAGACTATGGAGCCAGTTGGGATGAAAGTCTGCCTTACGCAGAATTTTCTTATAACAACAGCTATCAAGCCAGCATTGAGATGGCACCGTTTGAGTTTCTCTACGGAAGGAAATGTACCACCCCATTGTTATGGAATGGTGTGGGAGAAAGAAGTTTATTCAGGCCAGATCTTATCAAAGAAGCCGAAGAGAAGGTCAAATTGGTTAAGGACAGGTTGAAGATAGCACAGTCCCGACAGAAAAGCTACGCAGATCCTAAGCGTAGAGAAGTCACCTACGAAGTTGGTGATAGAGCCTATCTTAGAGTGTCACCACTTCGTGGAGTGAAAAGATTCGGAGTTAAAGGAAAATTGGCACCAAGATATGTTGGGCCATTCAAGATTCTGAGTCGCAAAGGGGAAGTTGCATGTGAAATTGAACTGCCAGAATCTCTATCAGCTGTCCATAATGTGTTTCATGTGAGTCAGCTTAAGAAATGTCACCCAGAAATGGAAGAAACTTCTTTGAGGGATACTATACCTTTGGAGGAGGTTCAATTGGAAAGTGATCTCACCTATGAAGACAAACCTATCAATATTCTTGAGACTGCAGAAAGAGTCACAAGGACTAAGACTATCAAGTTCTGCAAAGTGCAGTGGAATCATCATTCCGAAAAGGAAGCAACATGGGAAAGAGAAGATGATCTTCGGAAAGACCACCCTCACCTATTTGCTAGCCAATCCGAATCTCGAGGGCGAGATTCACCTTAAGGGGGTTAGATTTGTAACATCCCTAAAATCATGATTTCAAAGATTTCATATCATTCATGCATGCATATAGAATTGAGATCAATTTCAAACTCATTTCAAGAAAACAGAAGCACATAGTGCTATCATTTTATGTGAGCAAACTTAAATCAAATGGCTATCCCCATTTGAGAGCTTGAATGTTTTAAACCTAGATTGTTTGTCTTCCTTGTTGATTGTTTTGAGTGTGGAGTTAGAACAAAATTTTACAAAATAGAAATGGTTTCAAAAACTATTTTCAAACATTTGCAAACCAAGTGCAAAGTCCCTGTTATTTTGTTTTTCCAAAAATGACCAAACCAACTCAAAGTGACCACATGATTTTATGCCAAGTTTTGTGACTGTTGCACACTACAAAAATCCCAAAAAGATTTGAATTCAAATAGAGTTTGAATTCATTTGAAAACCAATCCAAAAAATCAAAATAGAAAAAGAAAAGGAATAAAGAAATGGAAAAGGGCCGGCGCTAGGAATTGAGCCCAGCAGCAGACTCAGCCCATTTAGCCCACCCGGCTCCCCTCTCTCTCTCTCGCACGCGTGGACACACCCAACGAGTCGCTGACGCTCGGACCCCACTTCCTCTCTGCTTATTTCACTGACAAGCGGGCCCTCTCCACGTCAGCGTCGTCTTCCCCAATTTCTCGCGCGCAGACATCGCTCCGCCGTTACCACCGTGCAGTGACGCCGCAATTAAAACTCGCTTAAATTCCATTGATTCAGTGCGCAATCCTCACCGCGCTTCTGGCTACTTAAACCCCTCGCCGCAGCGGTCATTTCCCCCCACTTTCCTCGCTCACTCCGCCACCAGGCTGCGCGCATTCGACCTCAAAACCCCGCAGCACCGACGACCTCCGGCGACTGATTCCGGTGAGCTTTGACCGCCCCCTTTCTCTAGTTCAAACTATAGTGCCCAGCGTGATCTCGTGCATCTCCTGATACTCTTCGCTTGCCTGCTCGTGACCCAGGACTCCGTCCCGTGCATACCAAGAATCGAGCCGCCGCTCAACTCCGGCGGCCAATTACGGTAAGCAGAGCGCGCCCCTTGCCCCCTCTTGCATACGAGGATGTTCGCCACTGTCTTGCGCGTCTCCTAATCCATCTGGTTCGTGCTAGGGCGACGCGAAACCTCGGCAACTACATCGTCTGCAACCTCCCGACGCCGTGCACGACTCCGACGAGCTCCAGCAGCCCCTGCCGTGTGCCCCTTGCCACGCCACCTCCACGTTGAGCTTCGCCTCGACCCTGCGATTCTGGTAAGCACACTCTTTCCTCCCTGGGCGACCTAGAACGCCGGCACTACCACGGACAGAGCGCTCCGCCGCTCGCAGTCGCCGCGCGCCGCCAGACCTTGGTCGTTTGATCAAGAGCCGTTGGATCTAGATCCAACGCGTGCGATAGACCCACTTAGCGAAGCGTTACGTTTTGATCTGAACCGTGCATCGCCACTTAGATCCTACGGCTCGCGTGTGTGATCCAACGCGAACCGGTACGCGCCAGTAAGATTAGGACGCGTGGCTAGGGTTTGAATTAAAACAGAATTTGAAATCAGATTTGTATCCAAATTTGATTTGCTTGTAACTTTTGATCCACACGTTAGAATTTGACAAATTTTATATCGTTGGAATCAGGGAGACAAGCCCTTTCTGTTTATGCAATGTGTTTAATGTTTAGCTTCTGTTAAAATGGTTTCTTTTGCAGAAACTTGTTTAGGACTATTTTGAATATATGAAGTGTTTAGGAAATTGTTTTAGTGTCAAATAAACTTGGTTTAACAAGTTTTTGACTTGTTTATGATTCAGTACTATGCACTTGCTTGGTTGAGTTTCAAAAATCATCACTTAGCATCTTGCATGCATGCATATATATTTTTGCTTGTATATGACTTGTATGTGATTGTGGTTATATTCTTTGTGTAGACTTTGGTGCTAGTGATTGTGATTGTGAAGAGTGCCACTCTCCCAACTACCAAGGCAAGTGGTACTTCATGAATATTTCCATCCCTATATATTTTTATACAAGCATTAGAAATATTTTGCTAAGTCTTGCATGTTACTATTTTGCCAAATGCCATGTTGGGAAGTCCTAGGTAGTTGTAGAATTGCTAGGAAATTTCCATGTCAAGTACTATCTATGCCATGCTTAGCCTAGCTAGTAGCAAACAAGGGTTGGTGAATTATACATGCTATGATGAAAATATTTCTAAGTCTATGGACTTATGTTTTTCTTAATAAAACAACTAAGTCAATGAATCACCTGGGTGGAAAGGGACTTGATTGGTGGTTTTTGGTTGAGTGGTTACACAAGGCCCATGGATATGGTTTACCTTGTGTATCTCACTTGTGGAAAGCCACCCAGGAACAAAGGGATTTTAGAGGCCAAGTGTTGAGAAGCTTATAGTGCAGCCACTTGGCAATATGGGCTCTGCCTGGATCACATAGGTTGCTAGAACTTAGTCATTTGGACAGTTGGTGGTAGTGGGATGATAGGTTGGAGCGCGTCCATTTGGTCTAAGGGAAGGCTTCTGAAAGGTCCTGTCTTGGTAAAAATCAAGTCTTGTGGGGAAAGTGCACAACCTCTGCAGATGGAAGAATCTAAGTACTTATCCATGTCCCTGGTATTGGAAAACTTGAGCATCTATACATGGAAGCTATCAAGAATCTCCTCATCCCAATTTCTAAGTAAAAACTTGTGGTTGAACAAGGGTGAAGGACCCCAAGGTTGGAGCGCGTCCATTTGGCTAAGGGAAGGCTTCTGAAAGGTCCTGTCTTGGGAAACCAAGTCTGGTGGGGAAAGTGCACAACCTCTGCAGATGGAAAAATCTAAGTACTTAGCCAAGTCCATGGCAATGGACAACTTGAGCATCAAGGCATGGAAGCTATCAAGAATCTCATCACTCCAACTTCTAAGTAAAAACTTGTGGGTGAACAAGGGTGAAGGACCTCAATGTCTATTGGTGGTTCCTTGGGAAAAGTTTTTGACAAAGAAAAACTTAGTGATTTCAACTAATAGGAAAAACCTATTTTGAGCAAAGCAAGCCAAGCTACACTTAGCCAAAATGCATATAGTAATATAGTCCACCTAAATTTTACTAAGGTATCACTTGCCAATACTATTCCAAAGTATTGACCCACTGTGGCTATAACTTGTGATGTTGCAGGTTACTCCGATGAGGATTAGGTGTCATGAGTCTACACTCAACATGTTTGCCTGTGGCACATGAAGATGAAGACTTATAATTATTTACTTATTCCAAACTCTTGTATTAGGCCTGTGGCCTTGAGTTGTAAAGACTATGTTTATCTCTGGAATGGATGTAATAAATGACCTTTGTATCTGTGTACTTCATCTTAAACTGTGGATGCTAGCAATGATCCAGGGACTAGCATTGCAATCACAGGGATCCTTCTCCTTTACAAAGGAGGGATCCTACACGCCAACACCGATTCAGTGGCTTGAAGTCATCGCCGATTTCCTGACGCGCTCGGCCGGGACTACTGATAGGGTAATACCAATCGGGGTATACCCATGAAGCATCGCTAGCTGGGTCGAGCCGACTGAAGCATAGCCCAAGACGGATCGACTCGCTGGATATGACGACTAGCATATACTCGACCCATACGACTGGCGCCGAATGGAGGTCCAAGATGGCGACTCGTATACAAAGCCCACTAGCACTTGCAAACCCTAACTGGCTGCATATATAAATCAACCAAGGGCACCCCCACAGGGTAGGTCATATTCCATCCTCTCCCACGTCAGATTAGATCTAGTCTCTGCCTTCGCATACGGGAGCTCCCTTGTAAAACAACCTACGATCATATACTGGATTGACATCTGGACATAGTGATCCTCCATCGAGGGGACGTGAACCTGGGTACATCGTGTGCCAATATCGCTCCTGTATTCTCCTACGTCACCTTGCTCCTTATACGTAAGCTACCCCCAGTAGCATCTGCCGTGCCAATACCACGATAGTCTTGGCTTAGCGAGATACATATTCCCGGTGGCTTTTTCTGGAGCAAGGATTTGCTACTTCTGCTGCATTGCTGGAGCAAGGTCGCGGAGGTGGTTGGGGTTTCGGATGTGTTTGCGATCACATATGCTCCGCTGAGTTGCGGTGCTGACGGACTTCTACACGATGTTGAGATCGGCAAGAGATCGATGACATCGCCAACGAGTCCATACTCATAAAGCTTTGTTGGTCTTCAAGGGTATGTATTCTAGATGTATATCCACCCATGGCGTATACAGTTCCCATCGTAGGAAACTTTTTGTTATCTACGCTGCAAACCCAACAGTTCTAGGGAGCCTTCAAGCGCTCGAGTAACACTCATTCAGCTCAACACACATGTCTAGAGGGATGGAGAGCGACTACGAGACTTCATGTTGCGATTCTCACAGATCTTGCACACCATCCCAGAGGCGGAGGATGCTACCACCATTGGCACGTTCATCATGAATGTGTGTGACAGCAAGATGCACGAAGATCTTAAACATGCACCCCGTCAAGAGCACTCACAATCTGTGGGTGCTGGCTGACCTCTGCTCCTTAGCGGAGGAAGGATGTCTGGCGCTCGAGGACGCTGCCTGAGAAACGAATCGATCTGCGGACCCAGGAAGTGTTGTTGTTAATAAGAATCCTTGTGCAAGTGGGGCCTTCGATAGGCTTTGTCTATGGAGACTAGTGTTCCTACTAGGGCTGAGAAGAAAACCAAAACAGAGGAAGATTTGGTGGCTGCCAAGCCCGTCACGGGTAAATGGTGCCCTATGCACAAGTCCGACGAGCATGGCGCTCGTAATTTCCACTCCATCCTCAGTTATGTCGAGGGACAAAAGAGGCGCACCAATGAGAAAGGTGCTAATGGTACCTTTGGGAACTATTACTGCTGCAACAAGGATGGCCATCATGCGAAGGACTGCACAGCCCAACCTGGACCAGGTGCTCCCACCGGAGGTTGTGAGGGCAACTGGGCGCTGCACGAGGAGGATATGGAGGTGGCATAGCAAGAGCGGGGAATGGAGGGGGCCACAACAATGCAGCCCCTCAACCGCGCGGTAACGACCCAGCCGACAACCAAGACAGCGATAATGACGGGTGCGGGCAGTACCCACAAATACTATGCGTGCGCACACGGAGGAGCTTACACCATGACTTCCCACAGGGAGTTTAAGCGTTTATCCTGTGAACTGTGCGTCGTACATCCTAGTCCGGAGGCACAACAACCGCTTCGGTGGTCTCATGTTCCGATTACCTTTGATGCGGGAGATCACCCGGACTGCATCGCCAGGGTCGGCATGCTACCCCTGGTGGTCTCCCCATCCTGTGAACATCAATGTCACCAAGATGCTTGTGGATGGAGGGGCTGGCCTCAACATCCTTTTAGCAAAGCTGATGGATAAGCTCTAGATCACGGAAGATCAATTATCCCCTATAGGGTCTTTTCTGGGCATAAGCCCTAGAGCTACCCCGCCTTGGGGTAAGATCGAGCTTCTAGTCACATTCGGCACGCAAGACAACTACCGCACTGAGAACATCATCTTCAATGTTGTGGACATTGCCTTGCCATATAACGGCATCATAGGTCGGTCTGTCTGCCTTGGCAAAGTTCATGGTGGTTTCCCACCATGCTTACAATTCGCTCAAGATTCTCTCCTTGTGGGGGACCTTGACCATAAAAGGTGATATTAGGGGTGTCGTGTTTTGCTCTGAACAATTGTTCAAATTGGCATCCACTACTTTCCCTATGACTCACCCTGATTCTTTGTTCGACTCGGACCAACCTTTCGCCCCGATTCCTGGCTCGCCCTGGAAGAGGCAGCGACCCTTTCCGGAACCTAGTTCTGATAACTATTCTGGTATTGGTGGCTCTCCGAGTAAGCTAAAAAGTTCTCGCATCCACCCAACCATCTAAAAAGCTCGGGAGTGTGTGTGGTGCTCTAGGCAAACCTAAAAGCCCGGGTGTGAGTGGAGGTTCCCCCGGCAAACCTAAAGCCTGGGAGCATGTGTGGTGCTCCCGACAAACCTAAAATCTCGGGTGTGAGTGGAGGTTCCCCTAGCCAACCTAAAGCCTGGGAGCGTGCGTGGTGATCCTGGCAAAACATAAAGCTCAGGTGTGAGTGGAGGTTCCCCCAGCAAACCTAAAGCCTCGGAGCGTGTGTGGTGATCCCGGTAAACCCAAAGCCCGGGAGTGAGTGTAGTACTCCCGACAAATGGGATGAATACTAGTTTATCTGGCATGGCCCTCCTATGTGTAAACCACTTGTAACTGGCGGATGACCCCATTTTGGAATAAGAAATCCCATTGCTCTAGTTCTTTTGCATGTTTTCATTTTCCAAGCCTTTTCGAGATTTTGCATTCCTTTGGATCTTTCTCGAGGACCGGACGTGGGTAACAAGAATATCAGGCCAGGAAATGGCATACTCTCATAACCCACTCCAAGGTATGAGATTTGTACTCTAGGCATTGCCAACGAGCACTAAATCGCGAATACATACCTCCCACGTCAGGCCCTCGAGTTGGCAACGCCGTGCGCACTGATGAAGCGCAGGGCACCCTGTTTTAAACCTGAGGCATGGGTAAGATGCCGTAAGGTGTGTTTGTCATGTTTCAGGATGAGCAATGGATGAACGAGCAAGGAGAGGCTAGGGCAAGGTCCTGGCAAAAGCATAAGGCTCTCCACCATATGGGGGTGGCAGTGACCACGCAGACTCCAGGGGCGGTTGGTCCCGCAAGCGAGGCACAGATTGGCTGAGAGGTTCGAACCCCAGAAGCAGGAGCGAAGCAGTGGGAAGCGCCCTCATAGGTGCCACGATGGCATGATCATGATGAAGAACAACGCACGTCAAAAGCATCCACAAGCACGATGCGACATGAAAAAGTGAAAATAACATAGAGGCGAAGGTAAATGCATTAATATTAGCCAATTGGCATTACATTTCTGATATGTACAATGTAGCCATCGACGCGTGGAAGACGCTTGGAGAAAGGGATGCGGTCGAAGGGATGCGCGTTGGGTGAAGGGGCAAATGCCGCTCCCTACCACTCCTATCCGCGCCGCTTTTCCCAGCTAACCTGTTGGCATCATCCGCATCAGGAGGAGATCCCCTTAGCTTCTTCGTCATCAGGAAGGTAGGGCTAGTAGCTTCGGCAGCATATGGTGCCATCGAAGACCTTCACCATGAACTGCATGTCCCTGCGGAAGTGGAGCTTTAGCACATGACTAGCCTGAAGCTGATACCAATTCGCAAACCAAGGCCACACCTTGCCCAAGAGAATGCGTCCCTCTTCGCCTACCTCCATTCGGATGCCCCATATGGTCTGACCTCCACTGGACTCCCGTAGCTCCACATCACGCAGCGGGATGCCACTCAGTTCATCAGGAAGCAGGCGAGGAAGCACCAACCGCTTCCTGAACCTGGCGCCTAGGCCAACCAATAAATCAAAGCCTAGCAGGTCTGCCATGTACTCCTAGGATTGAGAGGGGTAGAATGAAGGATTGAGCCGACGAGCAAGACGATGACCGTTGTGCCCGTCACGCCAGGGGCTTAGTCCGCGCCTTGGAGAAGGAGAGCGGCGACCGGGAGAACCTCCCCCTCCGCAGCCTCCTAGGGCGACCGTGGCGGGGCGTGGCCTCCATGGGCAGTTGCGGGAGATCTACGCCAACGACATAGGAGTTGTTGCAGCCTTGGTGCATGTGCCTACACTGCGACCCCTCTGCCAAAGATGGATCCATCTCTCCCATCGGGGAGGGTGGATCATCTTCACAATAGGGGATATCGAAGCTGCCCGACGCCATCGACTTCGCCTCCAAGCAGGGAGTTGGGAGAGGAGAAGGCTGTGGGGGAAGTGGAGAGTGAGCCACAAACCCGCACCTTCCCTCCCTTTTATAATAGTTGGGGAAGGGGAACGATTTCTCTCCTCCTTGTCGGCTAGCCTGGGAGGGCAATAATCGTGCCCCTCGATGCTTACTTTGGAGGTACCAAAGCGTACGGAGTCAATGCAGGCTGCCGCAGAAGCCAAGGCGTGGCTCGATAGTCCAACAACTTGAGTATGTGGGCACACGCACGTTAGCTCTGCGGGATGGGAAAGCGCATCGTCTAGTATTGTCGGGCCTCCCATGACATAGACTGGTCCCACGCGCTATTGAAGGGCGAAGCCTTGCAACAGTTTATTTGTTAAGCTATGACCAGCATTGCAAGTTGCCGGCCCATGCCCGGGGTATTCTGTCTGCGTAATGAGACCGGGGGTCCCTCGAATTGCATCGTAGTGCGTGGGCCTGGACCCACACCGGTCAGAGGCTCAATAGACGATTGGCCTGGTCGACAAGGGCAACACCAAGTTATGAGTGTTGCACGCTCGGCATAGGTATGGTCTTGATATGATGTTTCCTATAGATAGTAAGTGTCAGCTATGATGTAGGTACCTATTGATGAGACGAACACTACCAACCAAGCTTCGGTCCGTTAGCAGGGAGCAGACAAGGAGGAAAAGACAAGGACGCACACGAGGCGATCTGATCCCTCCCTCCGAGATTGCCCCAGAAGGAGGGATAGGGCTTGATTAAGGGTGGCTAGGCCAAGGCGTGGCCTCGGCTAATCCCCGGAAGGAGTACGGGAGCGCATCTCCTAGGCGAGGCACGACCCTGGAGCCATAGTAAATTGAGCTTGACAAGACATGTCAGGCTCAGGCCTTGGGAACTGGCGATGATCCAGCATCACTGGACATCATCATGGTGCTGTAGTTCACTGCTGTGCGCCACCAACAGGATTGACAACTCGGAGCCTGAGTTGTCACTCAACCATCATGCGCACCTGTGCACCACCCTTGGCCATCTATTGGCCACAGGTTATCGTGGGAATTCCCACGGCAGATGCTGCAATTGGCAGCGAGTAGTAGAATGTAACACCCCAGTTTTAGATAAATATTATATTAGGGTTTGTTTTGTGCATTCATTAGGATCATCTTATAAAAATGCATGCAAGAAAGAAATACAGACAAAACCATAAAACCCTCATTCTTCCCTCTCTTTGAAAAGCATTCAAAAGGTTTTGAATATTTTGAAAAGTATCAAAATAGTTGGAACCCAAATTGAATAAAAGGGTCCCTCTTTTGTTATATAATTTGTAAACCTTCTAGTACTTTTGAAATAATTCAAAACAGATTTGAAAATGAAAAATTCAAAGAGAAAATGCAAAAGAGAAAAGAAAAAGAGATTTACTGAAAAAAAAATAGCAGCCAGACCATTCCAGTCCCAGCCCAGCCTGCCCTCTCCCTTCCCTCTTCTCTTCCGCGGCCGCAGCAGATTTGCCTAGCTGTGAGCCCAAAGATCGGCCCAGCCCGCATACCGGTTCGCCTGTCGTCTTCCTCGTGCAGCCAAGCAGCTGCCTGGCTCAGCAACCGCCGCTCGCCGGCGTCACGATGGCCGCCCTGTGCCAAGATGCCCGCCGCCGCCCCCGACGCCTAGAAGAACCCTTGCGCCATCGCGGTTAACTCTATCCCCTCACTTTCCCCTCCCAGCGATCTCCCTCTCTCTGGTTCTTCAAACCCGAACCCTAGCCGACGAAGCTAGCCGTCTCCCCGCCGTTCCCGGCCTCCCCGTGCCTCGTAGAGGTGTCTATTAGCTCCGCCATGGTGGACTTGGTCACCTGGCCGAAGGAATCGAGGCCTCGCGCTCCTAATCACTACCGCTGGTGTCATCTTCCTCGTCCCCGATGAAGCTCGCCGGCGTCGATCCGCGCCATCTCGACCTCACGCAGCCTCTCCGACCATCCTCACGCGCTCAGGGTGAGCACGCGATGCTCCAGCACCACCTCACGTCTCTCCTCTTCCTCTGGCTTGCTCTGTTGTCGAGCGCCGCCGTCGGCCTCCGCGTTTGCTTGTCGTCTAGGCCGCTCCAGTGACCACCCCACAGCGGCGCCGCCCCTTTTAGGTCCGCCTTGACGCGCTGAATCGAACGAGCAAAGCCGTGCATCCCCGCTCTCCCTCTGCCGCCGTCCCCCGCTGCGTCTGGCGTGTCTCCGGCAAGCCCATGTGGAGCCCATGTGGCTCCACCATGGCGTCGACGTGGCGACAACGTGGGCCTTGACCAAGCCCCGCCAGCGTGCCTGTTAACCCGACCCTGGGCCCAGCAGTTAGTGACCGGGGCTAGACCCAGCCCTAGTAAGAAACACCCAAACCCCCTAGCTGACGTCAACATGACGTAGTAAAACGATTTAAACAGTTTAATAATTTCAGAAATTGTTTGAATATTGTAAATTCAATAACTTTTAATCTGTAAGTCAGAAAAATATGTATAATATACCAAAATGTTCAGAAAAATGAGAACTATCTATCTATGATATAATCATGCATTGTTCAACAACTAAAATGACAAGTTTAATTAGAAGAACAAATGCACCCCTCTCATATGTTCCGGAGTTTTCCTGAATTAGGGTTTCTACTCCTCGGAACCCCGATTAAATTTTTGAGCATGTTTTAGGGTTACTTTTCAATACAATTCAACTTGTCATATCATCATCCTTTCTTGAGCATTGCATCGATGCCATGTGTTGATTGTTCCCCCTCTATTTCTGGTGTTTGGTTCTTCGTGGTAGGATACGATATCGAGATCGAGATCGATGCCCGAGGTTAACACCGTAGAAGATCGAAGATCAACGAACAATACTTGACCAACTGTAACCAAGTCAAGTTCAAGGCTCCAGAAGATCTGCTTATCTGCTATCAACTGGCAAAGGCAAGCATAGCCCCACCATGATATAATCCTATGATTTCGAAAGCATTTCAATTCTGCCATGATGCATACGATTCTACTGTGGTATTTTATCGATATATAGAGTATCCTATCTATTGCATTACTCCCTTTGAGCTTATATTACCTGATCCACTGCTCCTAGCATAACTAGTTTTGGCTTGTGTGCACTGCTAGAGCTTATATATGTGTCTGCTTATCCATGCATAGCTGTCAGTTCTGGTCCATCCAGATGATGTATCAGATGCAGAGAATCTAGTATGACAGGAGAACGTGATGAGATGAGATCAGTATGATGAGATTAAACATGCTAAGGATTGTATGGGAGCCCACGGTGGATGTGGTTTTTCTAGTCCCATGCTCGCCACCACTAGGAACTGAGTTCTTGCCTTTGGAACCAAGATGAGTGTGCAACCACACAGGCCTAGACAACCTCATGACTGACTAACTTGCCTAGTAGATTCCATGAGTTACATAGTTCGGGCGTTCCATTCGACATATGCATAGAAAATCTTTTGAAAGATTTCCTGGGTGAAGTTGGTGCATTCATAACAGGTAGGTAAGCGTGGCCGAGGTTGCTTGGGGTAGATAGCGCCCCTGGTAAACCAACCTCGCCTCACATCTTTAAGTACCGGCTTCGGGATTTGACCTGTTATGGCAGGACCATACTTATTGCGTGACTCATGGTCTCGGCGAAAGCAAGGTAAAGGTCGTGTCTAACCACCCTTTGCCGGCCTTCCAAGGAAGAGGGATATTACTAGTGGCATTAAGAGAAGGTTAGTACATGTGGGTAAAGTTGTACACCCCTGCAGGGTAATAATATTTTCGAAAAGCCATGTTCACGGTTATGAACGACTTGGCGACCGGACTCAAGATAATAGAGAACTTTAACCTAATCTTAAAACTTGGCAGATCAATGTGTGATTAAGGATGCTTCCTCATGGGTACGAGGGGGTGATCCTAGTTCAGATGATGATGACTTGGTGGATATCAAAAGATGATGATCAATATTTCAGAGACGTCGCTCTCTTATCCGCTTTTAAAATACTCTGTTTAGACGAGCTTCTTCTCCCTCTCTTGTTTTATAAGCAAAAGATGGCCTAATGCAAAACAACTCCACCAGCCATAAATCTTGCGGAGTACACCCTGTACTCACCCTTGCTTTGTTGATACTTTTGGCAGAGTAAGTGTTCCCTGAAGACGAGTTCCGTACTACATCGACATCGACGAGTAGCTTGGGGTGCCCGGCCGGCAGTCTGGAATCTATGGGCTGGGACGTCATCGTTATGCTTAAGGCCTCTTAGGCCATTTGTTAAGTTTGCTATACTTAATAGCATAATTTTCCTTATGTTGTTTGGTGTTTTTGGTCAGTGACCTATGCTTGTAATAATTTGGTTCTCTGCTCAGTTATGAGCTTGCTGTAATAAATTTTGTGTCGTAGGGTCACTGTTGTGTTACCGATTCTTCACTGGATATTCTCGAGCTCAAGGTTAAGCTTATGTCAGACGGAGGTCTGGGATTTGTTTAGCCCTGATCCCGGGGGTGTCACAGTTCTTGGTATCAGAGCAGTACCGACCATAGGAAAACCTTGCTATTGGTCGATGTTGAGTCTAGTGTTTGTGAAAACTATTTTAAAAGCTGAAAAGTATTTGCGGAAACTCTAGTATGATTCTTTTCTCCTTATCTAGTTTCGCTCTAACTCTGGGTCATCTCATCTGATGTTGATTCTGGAAAAGTTTTGATATCTCTTCTAGTCTTTCAAAGCTTAGGTGCCTTCTTGGCATGTCGTTTCTAAGCCAGTTGACCTAGTGTTGAGTTCTCTAGAGTTGTGTGTGTTGTGAATTCCTTGTTCCCCTTTGCTCCTGTTCATCTGAGAGAGTCCTTTCTATCATGATCTCTCTATCTTTTGCACCCACAATATAATATTGTTGGTTCCACATTGTTCTGTTCTAGGCTTCGAGGTTTCTTTTCGCCTCGTGTGCCTCCTTTTTGTTTGTTTGGGTACTTTAGAAGGTGTTCCTTCTTTTGGAAGCTACCTCGTGATTACTATCTTGCATTGTATGCTATGTCACTCAAGTAGTAGTTACTCCTTTCTTTGGGTTTTAACCCTTGGACTTGAAGCTAAGATCCCTGATTGTGCTAGATTCCGGTGTTGTGAATCTTGTACATGACGCTGATCTTTAAACCAAGATCCATTCCTTTGTCCCCTGTCGTTAATGTTCCACATTACTCCAGGATGGCTAACACCTTCTAGTATAGCCTTCAAGCTTGTGGTCTTTGTTGCGTTTGAATTATAACAATGAAGGACTTCCCCTACCACATGCTATGGCAGATGTTTTTTTAATGGAACCAAAAAGATCACAACAAGAGTTCTCCTCGAGAGTCTCTCATCTATACTCGTGACTCTGCCACACCTTACCCCTTCTATGCATTGGTTTTCGGAAGATTGTTGACTTATGAATCCACATCTTGGGATTCCATCCTGAGCATGTTCTTTTCCCCTTGTTGTTCTATGACCTTTGTCTACCAGTTGGTATCCAAGTAGTAAATGTTCATCGGTGTCTTCCGATGTAAGATACTCTTGTGGTTCATCATGACAAACCATTTCGGAATGCCCAGGAGAAACAAACTCCAGTACCTCATCATTTCTAGGACCAGGTCAAAGTGTTGTAATCCGCAGATCAAGAGGCATTGATTGTCTTCCGTATGTTCTATCTTGAAGTATCACACTCTTTTATACTAAAATATTGTGCTGAGTTTCATGACCCCTTAATGAAGTGATGCTCCTACACATATTTACCCACCCTTCCTCGAGATTTCGCACTCGTGAATGATGCATGTGCGTAATAATGTGGCTATCTGAGATTCTTAGCAATTCCTATTGTTTGAACTCTAAGGACATTTGAGTCATTCTTAGCGTGATTGGTTAACCCCGTCACTAAGCTAAGAATGATGGTGCTACCAAGTCCATTACTCTGGTACCATCACTTCGGTCAAAGAGTTAGGCTTGTGTCGAAACTCTAAGACTATGTCTTCTTGCCTTACCAAGCTAGTTTCCTCTCGAACTAAGTGACATACCGGTGGTTCATGATATTCTAGATGTCTACTAGAAGTATCACCATGTTGCCACGTGACCGTGTTGTCAAGTTCTTAAGCCAGCAAGTTCTTTGAACTGCTCTTTTCTCCAAGGATCCATACTTGATACCCCTGAACTAGTTGGTTGAGCTTAAACAACAACTTGGAGAGTTGTAAGACAAAAGTTTATCCGACCCAGTTCCTTCCTAAAAGGGTTGTCTAGTTTTGTTCATTTCAAAGTAAGATAGTATGTTCTTTGTGGATATATTATCTTCCCCATCTTTGATTTGATTTGGGTCATCGTCAAATCAAACTCAGTTCCAAGGATTATCTTGATGATGTTCCTTCTCGTGATGTTTAACTTGAGTACATCTTCACGTCTTTTGGTCTGACCAATATTTTTGCTAGTTCAGGCAACATATGAGTTTATAATCTCGGAGTGTTTCGATAAGTTTGTTGTTGAGCCCATCAATGATATCCTTGTCTTCTCCATGTTATATTGAATACATATGGAACATTGGGTATTAATGTTGGAAAAATTCCGAGAACCATCTTCGTGTTATCTCGAAGTATGTGTTCTGTATGTTAGAAGTAACCTTCTCTGATTCACGTGCAAATGTTGAAAGATGTCGTCGTGGATTCGAGAAGAGTTATATCCGTCCCTCAAGGATATATGTGTGCTTATTGTTAGTACCTTATATGTGAGTGCAGTTGTCTCTCGACAAGTTGTAAATACATAGGTCTAGCAATCTAGCTCGTCTTTTGGAGCTTAACATTGTAGTCCCTGTCTTGAGAATCTAGTAACTTTACCTTTGCGGTAAATGTTGCAAACTTTCTATTCGGATATGATGAGTCTGAAATATCATACCACCTAACCAAATCTGAATCTCAAGCAGATATGATGGTTGGTGTTCCTCAAGGTTTTGACATAGGTCTCTTTGTAAATTCGACAATATTGATGTAATGGTTGACACACTTAGCCGGAAATACCTTTGTGTTATATTCCTGTGATTCAGAAATAACAACCCCTCCTCATGAGACTTGCTCTATAAATTATTATAGGAGTTGTTCTTATGGTTTCCTTGTATCCGAAGTCCGACCTTTACTTGGTGTTTGATTTCTCAAACATCAAGGAGAACATTTAAAGTAGTGTTGCTAAATGTCTCTCGGTCAAACCTCCAGACCCTTTATGTTGGCAAACATCTTGTTGTGCCAAGTAATTGAAGTCTGAGAATGAAGTTTCTTTCTTCTCGTGTCATCAAGAATCTTCTTAACTATTCATATTAGTGATGTAAAGTGATATCATGATCTTGGCAAAGATTTTGATAAATGTGGATGAATAAAGAGTTTCCTACGTTATCTTAACCATGTTTTAAGAGTGACTATGATCTTGATAATCAATAGTTTCTCTTACTACATGTTTCTTGTGACTCTTATGAGTCGTCTCCACAAAACACCTTTCTGTCTTAAGCCTTCTATTAAATGAAAGAGTGAACCTTCTGTGTCAAAAGTAGTTCAACAACTTGGTTTTGTTGATCCGTATCTCTGCAACCTGAAATCTCTACTTAAGCTGTTTAGTAGAGGTTCTCTATCGAAGTCTGTGGTCATGTTGTTTCTGTTGGAACCTTCGTCTTCAGAAGCTTAAACCCTTCTGAGTTCCATGGTCTCAATCCTTATGAAGACCAGCTATCTAACAATTTGAAACCTTCTCCTCTTGTTTCCTCTGTTACCTTGATGTGTTTCATGTCATCACCTCAGAGTTGTTTCTGAACACTCCATTCATGAGCTGACCATGAGATACTCTGTGTGTTGTTTAATGTTTCCCTCTTATCCTTAGAAATGGCTCTCTTTCTTTTCCTCTCTGTCTCTTTTCCTACATTTGGAATCTCGGGTCGAGATTCTCGTAAGGGGGATAGAGCTGTAACACCCCGGTTTTAGATAAATATTATATTAGGGTTTGTTTTGTGCATTCATTAGCATCATCTTATAAAAATGCATGCAAGAAAGAAATACAGATAAAACCCTAAAACCCTCATTCTTCCCTCTCTTTGAAAAGCATTCAAAAGGTTTTGAATATTTTGAAAAGTATCAAAATAGTTGGAACCCAAATTGAATAAAAGGGTCCCTCATTTGTTATATAATTTGTAAACCTTCTAGTACTTTTGAAATAATTCAAAACAGATTGGAAAATGAAAAATTCAAAGAGAAAATGCAAAACAGAAAAGAAAAAGAGATTTACTGAAAAAAAATAGCAGCCAGACCATTCCAGGCCCAACCAAGCCTGCCCTCTCCATTCCCTCTCCTCTTCCTGCCGCTCGCAGCAGCCGCAGTCGGCCCAGCCAGAGCCCATCATCGTCCCAGCCCGCATACCGGTTGGCCTGTCGTCTTCCTCGCGCAGCCAAGCAGCTGCCTGGCGCAGCAACCGCCGCTCGCCGGTGTCGTGATGCCCGCCCGGCACCAAGATGCCCGCCGCCGCCCCCGACGCCTACAAGAACGCTTGCGCCGTCGCGGTTAACCCTATCCCCTCACTTTCCCCTCCCAGCGATCTCCCTCTCTCTGGTTTTTCAAACCCGAATCCTAGCCGACGAAGCTAGCCGTCTCCCTGCCGTTCCCGGCCTCCCTGTGCCTCGTAGAGGTGTCTATTAGCTCCGCCATGGGGGACTTGGTCACCTAGTAAAAAGGAATCGAGGCATCGCGCTCCTAATCACCGCCACTGGTGTCATCTTCCTCGTCCCCGATGAAGCTCGCCGGTGTTGATCCGTGCCATCTCGACCTCACGCGGCCTCTCTGACCATCCTCACACACTCAGGGTGAGCATGCAGTGCCCCAGCACCACCTCTCGTCTCTCCTCTTCCTCTGTCTTGCTCTGTTGCCGAGCGCCACCGTCGGCCGTCGCGTTTGCTTGTCGTCTAGGCCGCTCCAGTGACCACCCCACAGCGGCGCCGCCCCTTTTAGGTCTGCCTTGACGCGCTGAATCGAACGATCAAAGCCATGCATCCCCGCTCGCCCTCTCCCACCGTCCCTCGCCACGTCTGGCGTGTCTCCGCCGAGCCCATGTGGCATCGACGTGGCTCCACCATGGCGTTAACGTGGCGATCACGTGGGCCTTGACCAAGCCCCGCTAGCGTGCCTGTTGACCCGATCCTGGGCCCAGCAGTCAGTGACTGGGGCTAGACCCAGCCCCAGTAAGAAACACCCAAACCCTCTAGCTGACATCAGCATGGCGCAGTAAAACGATTTAAATAGTTTAATAATTGCAGAAATTGTTTGAATATTGTAAATTCAATAACTTTTATTCTGTAAGTCAGAAAAATATGTATAATATACCAAAATGTTCAGAAAAATGAGAACTATCTATCTATGCTATAATGATGCATTGTTCAACAACTAAAATAACAAGTTTAATTAGAAGAACAAATGCACCCCTCTCATATGTTCCGGAGTTTTCCCGAATTAGGGTTTCTACCCCTCGGAACCCCGATTAAATTGTTGAGCATGTTTTAGGGTTACTTTTCAATATAATTCAACTTGTCATATCATCATCCTTTCTTGAGCATTGCATCGATGCCATGTGTTGATTGTTCCCCCTCTATTTCCGGTGTTTGGTTCTTCGCGGTAGGATACGATATCAAGATCGAGACCGAAGCCCGAGGTAAACACCGTTGAAGATCGACGAATAATACTTGACCAACTGTAACCAAGTCAAGTTCAAGGCTCCCGAAGATCTGCTTATCTGCTATCAACTGGCAAAGGCAAGCATAGCCCCACCATGATATAATCCTATGATTTCGAAAGCATTTCAATTCTGCCATGATGCATACGATTCTACTGTGGTATTTTATCGATATATAGAGTATCCTATCTATTGCATTACTCCCTTTGAGCTTATATTTCCTGATCCACTGCTCCTAGCATAACTAGTTTTGGCTTGTGTGCACTGCTAGAGCTTATATATGTGTCTGCTTAGCCATGCATAGCTGTTAGTTCTGGTCCATCCAGATGATGTATCAGATGCAGAGAATCTAGTATGACAGGAGAACATGATGAGATGAGATCAGTATGATGAGATTAAACATGCTAAGGCTTGTATGGGAGGCCACGGTGGATGTGGTTTTTCTAGTCCCATGCTCGCCACCACTAGGAACTGAGTTCTTGCCTTTGGAACCAAGACGAGCGTGCAACCACACGGGGCCTAAACAACCTCATGACTGACTAACTTGCCTAGTAGATTCCATGAGTCACATAGTTCGGGCGTTCCATTCGACATATGCATAGAAAATCTTTTGAAATATTTGTCGGGTGAAGTTGGTGCATTCATAACAGGTAGGTAAGCGTGGCCGAGGTTGGTTGGGGTAGATAGCGCCCCTAGTAAACCAACCTCGCCTCACATCTGGCTTCAGGATTTGACCCGTTACGGCGGAACCATACTTATTGCGTGACTCATGGTCTCGGCGAAAGAAAGGTAAAGGTCGTGTCTAACCACCCTATGTCGGCCTTCCAAGGAAGAGGGCTATTACTGGTGGCATTAGGAGAAGGTTAGTACGTGTGGTAAAGTTGTACACCCCTGCAGGGTAATAATATTTTCGAAAATCCGTGTTCACGGTAATGAACGACTTGGCGACCGGACTCCAGATCATAGAGAACTTTAACCTAATCTTAAAACTTGGCAGATCAACGCGTGATTAAGGATGCTTACTCATGGGTATGAGGGGGTGATCCTAGTTCAGATGATGATGACTTGGTGGATATCAAAAGATGATGATCAATATTTCAGAGACGTCGCTCTCTTATCCACTTTTAAAATACTCTGTTTAGATGAGCTTCTTCTCCCTCTCTTGTTTTATAAGAAGAAGATGGCTTTGTGCAAAACAACTCCACCAACCATAAGTCTTGCGGAGTACACCCTGTACTCACCCTTGCTTTGTTGATACTTTTGGCAGAGTAAGTGTTCTCTGAAGACGAGTTCCGTACAACATCGACATTGACGAGTAGCTTGGGGTTCCCGGCCCGCAGCCTGGAATCTATGGGCTGGGATGTCATCGTTATGCTTCAGGCCGCTTAGGCCATTTGTTAAGTTTGCTATACTTAATAGCATAATTTGCCTTCTGTTGTTTGGTGTTTGTGGTCAGTGACCTATGCTTGTAATAATTTGGTTCTCTGCTCATTTATGAGCTTGCTATAATAAATTTTGTGTCATAGGGTCACTGTTGTGTTACCAATTATTCACTGGATATTCTTGAGCTCAAGGTTAAGCTTATGTCAGACGGAGGTCTCGGATTTGTTTAGCCCTGATCCCAGGGGTGTCACATAGAACGAGGGGCAAGGGCGGCCAGCCATCTGTGGTGCGAGATGAGGGCGGAGACATAAGGGTTTACCCAGGTTCGGCCCCCCGGAGGGTAAAGACCTACTCCTGCTAGATTGTATTATGGAGAGAGTACAAGGGCGAGCTCAACGACTAGGCGGCGAGTCGCTGGGGTGTATGATGGAATGTGTCCTCTATGCGTACCCTAGGGAGGTTTATATAGGCTCACCTCGCTAGGGTTTACAGATCTATAACCGAATTGGTTAAGGATTCGGAGGGTTCTTGACCTAGTCCGACTGGGCCTAGCTACGCTTCTGGGCCTCCAGCTTCCAGTCGCCTGGGTCCTCGCCAAGTCTCGGTCTAATCGCTGTCCTTTGGACCCACTCGCTGGCAGCTTGGGCCGATAGGAAATGTCCTGCTGGGTATACCCCGGTAGGCATATCCCCATCAGTAGTCCCCGAGGCCGTCATTGATTCATCGCAGGTGTTCATTGGCAGTCGGAGTATGCGGGTCCAATTCGGACGCCTAGTCGAATCGGTGGTGGACTCCTGAACAAAGGAAAGAAATAGTCATTTGAGTCACAATAACGGCGACTAATCAGATCGCAGCTTGGCGAACGGGTCGGCGAATAATTAAGTCACTGTTGTAGTGATTAGGTCGGAGAATCGTCAAGTCGCTGAAGACAGCGAGTCAAGCGGATGAAGTTGGACCGTCAGCTTGGTCAAACTAGCCGTTTGGTAATCCAACAGTAATATCAGTGTAATTACCGCGTTGTAACGGCTCCCCGAAAATGGCGGGTAACAACCACTATATAAGGAGAGTGACAGGTGAGGGGAAAACACTTCCCTCACTTCCTCCGATCTCGTGCATTCTCGATCCTCCATTCCGCGCAGCGACCAGAGCGACCCAGAGCGATTTGCAGCCCCAGATCCCCCAATCGATGGCCCCTCCTGCGGAACCATGAGGCAGATCCAAGTGTACAAAGGCGTTGCTGAGATCGTTCGAGGAGGCAGGGATCCTCTATGCCGGGATATGGCGCATCCCCGTGGCCTGAGAGGTGATCCCAGATCCGCGCGAGGGGAAATTCGTCTGCTTCACCAGCCATCTAGAGCGGGGGCTCGGATTCCCCACCTCCCTCTTCTTCTGCCGCTTCTGTGCCTACTACGACATCCAACCGTCAGACCTGGGACCGCATAGCATCGAGCAGCTCACCATCTTCGTGGCGTTCTGCGACTGCTACCTAGGCTGTCGACCATACTTCCCTCTATGGCAAGATCTGTTCCATGGGAGGATCAGCCGCGAAGAGGCAGGCGGCCCGATGTTAGCCGCGGGCGGCCTGACCTTCCAGCTAAAGTCGAAGTCGTCGTTCTTTGATCTGATGCTACCCGCCAAAGCAGCGAATGAATGGAAGAAGAGCTGGTTCTACGTTACCGAGTCGCCGCCGGGCGACGAGGTGGTGCTTCCGAGGTACTCCGCCGACCGGCCCGAGCTTCCACTGGACCAGCGGATGGTCGTTGACGAGATGTTGCAGACCATCCGTAACCTAAAGAAGAAGGGCCTCCAAGCCATCAACCTCTACAACTGCTGGCTCGGGGGACGGCTCATGCCTCTGGCCAGCCGTGCCCACTACATGTACGAGTATATAGGCAAGGACGACCTGACGAAGTCCTGTCATGCCGAGTGGAGACTCAATGACTACACCCTGGCCTTGAAGAAGATCACCCAGGCGGTGTATCTTGATGCAAAGGCCGGGGTCGCACCTTACACTGCCAAGCTCCAACAGTGAGTTTATTATTTCCCATGCACTCGCAGTCACAGTTTTCGCATTTGCGGTCGTGCTAATATTGCTTGGTTGCTGCAGCTATTCCAAGTGGTGAAAGGTTGGCATCCACCCGTAGATGACGAGAACTCGAACTCGTCTTCCGAAGATGAGAGTGAGTCATCGCCTGATATTGGCGATGCCAGAAGTGACGGGGGCGATGGCGATGACGATGACGAAGATGGCGACGAAGCCGTGGAGGTCGCTGCACCCACGGTCCGCAAGACCCGTGGGAAACATCAACGTGAACTCGAGGCCAGCAAAAGCCTCGAGGCCCACGATGACGAGGATGACGAGCTCCCCAAGCATACCTCGCAGCGTGAAGCCACACCATTAAAGAAGAAGAAGCCGCCGCCACCAAAGAAGAAGACGAAGCCTGCTAAGCCGGTGTCTCCGCCTCTATCCGCGAATAGCTCCAATGCTACCAGCTCAGCCGAAGAAGCAGCGGAGCACGCGACCGCGGCGACTGGTGCGACCGTCGCGGAAGAAGAGGTGCCATTGGCATCACTACCACCGCCGTTCGTCCCAGTTACCGGGCTGGTGGCTGCTCCAGCCGCAGGGGCCTTGCCGTCGAGAGGAGCTCCCGCGGCGATCGCCACTGAACCTCCTGCCGCGGCCTCGTCCTCGAAGAAGCCGTCAGTGTCTTGGGCACAGAGCGTCTTCGAGACGGGCCTCAGTCGGAAACTGGGGCCAGAGTTGGAGAATCCGGCCAGTATTCGTACTAGCCTACGATTTATCCCAGTCGCCAAGTGAGTATTTCTCAAAAATTTCATTTGTCTGCTTGACTCATGTTCGACTGGCGAGTGTTATTGATGGAGTTGTTCCGCAGGACTGGAGTTAAGAAGATAGGTCACCCTTCGGTGGCCAAGGTTCCTTCGAGCGCCACGGAGGCGCTAGCCGATCCCTCGAAGAAAAGGAAGGGCGACGAGGTTGAGGCGCATGCTGAAGGTACCAAGAAAACAAAAGGCGACGAGGTCGTCACGATCTCAGACGATCCAGCAGTTACCCCGAGCGAAACCCCGATTGTGGTGGACGTAGCTCCGAAGGCCATGGAGGACGCGGAGTCGCAGCGGGCAGGCCCCACGGCCTCGGTTGAGACGACTGGGCCACCTTCGGGTGGCGCAGGAGCCGCGGTGGCGATGTTCCCTCGCTTTGTAGCGAGGGACGCCACGGCGAGTTCCTCGGTGCCGTCGAGCCAATTGCCTAGGGCCGCCAGTACGGAGGTCGAAGAGCATCGCGGGCATACTCCAATCGTGCTCTTGTCAATGGATGCAATGGAGCTTCACTGCATGCTAGGTGCCGCCATCCAGTTATGTCTAGTCCCTGAGGATCGGGCCACTGAATTTAAGTGGTCGGATTCTTACTGTTTTTCGCCATCCAGTCCCCGAGTGTCTAGTCGCCGAATTTCAGCGGCTAGGCACTTAGGAATTTTTGTCGTCCAGTCCCTGAGTGGCTAGTCGCTGAATTTCAGCGGCTAGGCACTTAGGAAGTTTTGTTGCTGACGCTGTAATTGTTGCACAGGGCCTGCAACGCGAGTCGGCCGAGCGGCTTGCTGCCAAGCACCGTGTGGACAAGGAGCTCCTCGTTGTTCAGAATGCGAATGAGCAGCTTCGAGCGACTGCGGGTGAGTGTTTGTCGTGTTTGGAGCTAGTCACGAACTTGTCACGTTTGTAACCGTTTTGTTGTGGAAGCAGAGAATAGCACGGCCACGGTGAAGGAGGCTCGCCAGCCCTCGTTCCGAAAGTGAGTCGGCTGCCTACCGCCCTTGAGCGCCGCGGAGAAGCGAATCGCCGAACTGGAGCATGAGCTCAAGGAGGCGAAGACGGAAGCAAGTTTAGCGGAAGGACGGGCCAAGGCGACCGTTGCTTCTGCTGCTGAGGAGAGGAAGGTGTTGGACGCGCTCGTCGCCGGGCTGCAGAATGACTTCTCAGCTCTTCAAAATTTCATCAAGGAACTCTATCGCCCACTGATTGGTGAGTTTTCCTTCTGGGAATCCCCGGGTGCGCGACTCGCATTGTTTTGCTGGTGCTTCCCTTACCATTGGCTTGTGTGTTGCAGGCTTGATCACTGATAACGCCGAAGAGGCGCAGTCGTACGACATGTGGCAATGCGTCACCACTCTGGTCGATTCTGCCGTGCTATCAGCGACCTGCCTCCTGGCGTATCTTCAGGAGATATCGCCCACGGAGGTGATCCCCAGCGACCTCGTCGAAGTTTGGCGCTATCTGGAGAAGGCCCCGGCGGTTGTGGAGTTCATGACGCGGTCGGCCTTCCATCATGGAGCGGTGACTCTGCTGAGCCTTGGGCTCGCGCATTTTCCCGACGACTTCGACCTTGACAACGTCACGAGTGGGTACCCTTCGTCGACGGGCTCAGTCGAGATTGCCGAGATGCTGAAGCTGACGGAGCAAGCCGCGGTGTACTCCGACCGCGTGTGGGCGATGGGCGACCTTATTCCTTATCAGGAAACGGTCGTCGCCCCCAATGACCCCGAGCCAGCGCACCGCGACTTCAAGGTGGAGCAATCGTTTTGAGCGGCCATGGCGGGTGAGCTCACGACGTACCCGTCGAATCCTTGGGTTCCGTTATCCGCAGTCGCAAGGATGGTGGTGCCTCCTCGTTGAAGCCTGCGGAATAGAGTATTTTTCCACTGGGCGTTAGCTTATGATAAATATGTAATTCTCCTTGTACGCGAACAAATTTTGCTACTATGAAGGAATGCAGGGGTTCTTTTGTCATTGTTTTTGTGGTTTGGTTGTTGGTTGTGCTAGTCCCCGAGTGCGTCCGCCCTTTTTATGGGGTTAACCTCATTTTTATATGTTGTGTGAACTGTTAGTGAGTTATGGTCGACTCGCCATGGCTCGGGAAGCCAGTCGCATGGCGACTCCAAGGGGTGCTCTTTACTTGGCCGTTTTCCCGGGATCGAACGGGATCGGGTCGCCGAGTCCCCGCGCGTGCTGTTTGGCCGTTCTAGTCGCATGCCCGAGGTAGGTGAGGACTAGGCATGTTGTGTTAGGCGCGTCACTCCACCTTGTCAGTAAGACCAGTCGCGTGGCGAGTCCAGGGCACTCTCTCCTACTTGGCGTTTTTCCCTAGCCGCTCTTCTTTGGGCTGGCGTTAGTCCCCGAGCGTGGTACTTTGCCGTTCGAGTCACTACGCCGAGGATGTGGAGGACTGGGTCGCTGTGGGAAGCGAATGCAATTGTCTTGGCTCGGGAAGCCAGTCGAGCGGGGCGACTCCAATGGGGCTCCGGGTTAGCTTTTTTCGTGGACGGTATGAGGCGTGAAGTTTTCCAGTGCCCTCATATCGCACTACTTGGCCGTGCCGGTCGCATCACCAAAGGTTGACTTCTGTGAATATCATAGCGTTGTTTTCACGAGTGCGAGTGGCACAAGGTACGGAGAGTGGACGCAATTTGTGCGAATCGATCTTCTTTATTTCATAGCGGGTAGGAGGTACATGTCTGGAGTTCTAGGAGTAGAACTTCCGTCGGAGGTTTACATTCCATGGCCGCTTGACGTTGAGTTTTCCGTCGTCTCGGACATCGGTGAGGTAGTAGGCGTCGTTGCCCAGGACTCGCCCGATGGAGAATGGTCCCTCCCAAGGGGGAGAGAGTTTGTGCATGCCCTTCTTATCCTGGATCAGACGCAGTACCAGGTCGCCTTTCTGGAACGTGCGAGTCCGTACTCACCGGCTGTGGTAGCGGCGAAGCCCTTGCTGGTAGATGGCGGTGCGGGAGCGAGCTAGATCACGCGCTTCGTCGAGGTGGTCGACTCCGTCCTAGCGTGCGAGCTCGTTGTCGGCCTCCGTGTAATTGGCCACCTGTGGCGAATCATGCTCGAGGTCTGTTGGCATGACGGCCTCGGCACCGTAAACCATGAAGTAAGGGAGTGGATCCTGTCGACCTGTTGACACAGGTGCGGATGCCCCAGATGATAGAGGGGAGCTCTTCGACCCAGCACCCGGGAGTTCGCTCGAGTGGAATTTGCAGTCGCGACTTTAGGCCATGGAGGATGCTCTGGTTAGCGCGTTCCGCCTGTCCATTGGACTCCGGGTGGGCAACTGAGGCAAGGTCGGGTCGTATATTGTGCTCCTCACAGAAGTCCTCCATGGCTCCTTTGGCGAAGTTTGTGCCGTTGTCCGTGATGATGCTATGCGGGAATCCGTAGCGGTAGATGAGCTCGCATAGGAATTTGGTGGCAGTTTTCCCATCGCACTTGCAGGCTGGCTTGGCTTCCACCCATTTTGTGAACTTGTTGACCGCGAATAGGAGGTGGGTGAAGCTGGAGGGGGCCTTCTTGAATGGGCCCACCATGTCCATGCCCCATACGGCGAATGGCCAGGTGATGGGGATGGTCTTGAGTGCCGAGCTCGGCACGTGAGTCTGGTTGGCATACTTCTGGCACCCGACGCATCGTTAGACGATGTCGACCGCGTCGGCATGTGCGGTGAGCCAGTAGAAGCCATGTCGCATGGCCTTGGCGACCAGGGAGCGGGCACCAGCGTGGATGTCTTGGAGGATCTTTCGTCCTTCTGCGGGTTGGACACAACGTTGGAACACGCCGGTCACGCTCCGCTTGTGGAGCTCGCCGTTGATGACGACAAAGGATTTGCAGCGGCGTGCTATCATCCGGGCCTCCGTCTTGTCAGCGGGTAGGGTGCCTCCCTCCAGGTAAGCGACGTATGGCGCGGTCCAGTCGCTTGGCTCGGCGATCAGTGCGACCAGGGCTGCATCTGTTTGCAGCGGGTTTCCGATGTCGATCTCCCTCGGGGGAGACACAGAAGGCTTGGTGATGGTGTCGAGGAAGATGCCGACAAGTGGTGCGAGTCAAGCCGAACTGATGCAGGAGAGTGCGTTGGCCTCCTCATTCTTCCTCCTATCGACCAAGTAGACAGAGTAGCCCGCTAAGTGGCCTCCCAGCTGGTCCACTGCTTGGCGGTATGCCGCCATGGTGGGGGAGACTACGTCGTAGGTGCCGGCGACTTGCCCGACGACGAGGTCAGAGTCGCCGTATTAGCGCAGGCGATTGATGTTCATCTCCTGGGCTGCCCGCATGCCGTGGAGTAGCGCCTCGTACTCGGACATGTTGTTAGTGAAGGGGGTGAAGTTGAGGTAGAGGACGTAGCGTAGCTTGTCGCCCTTCGGAGATGTGAGCACGATCCCTGCCCCTGCGCCATCTGCATTCTTGGAGCCGTCGAAGTGTAGGCTCTAGTAATGGAGGTATGGCAGTTTCTCTGGCTGCTGGGCCTCCTCCCAGTCGGCAAGAAAGTCTGCGAGAGCCTGCGACTTGATCGCCTTGCACGGCTCGTACCTGATGTTGTGGACGCCGATCTCGATGGACCACTTGGCGACTCGCCCGGTCGCTTCACGGTTGCGGATGACTTCCTGCAACGATGCTGAGGAGACAATCATTATTGGGTGCTCCTGGAAGTAATGCGGCAGTCGCCGCTGTGCTCTGAAGACCGCATATACCAATTTTTGGTACTGCGGGTAGTGCTGGCGAGACTCGGTGAGGCTTTCGCTGATGTAGTATACAGGTCGCTGCACCGGGCGCTCCTTGTCCTCCTCTGGTCGTTCGACGACCATGACGGCACTGACGACGCGCTTGGAAGCCGCGACGTAGACGAGCATGGGCTCCTTGTCGACTGGGGTGGCAAGTAGCGGTGCCGCGAGTAGCACCTCCTTGAGAGCGTGGAGCGCATTGTCTTCCTCCTTGTCCCACTGGAAAGTGGTGTTCTTGCGCATTAGGCGGTAGAGGGGCATGGCCTTCTCGCCTAGCCGGGGGATGAAGCGACTGAGAGCCGCGACGCGCCCGGCCAGCTTCTAGACGTCGCGCAGGCACTCGGGTCTGCCGAGCCGGGCTATCGTGTGGATCTTGGCGGGGTTCGCCTTGATTCCACGCTTGGAGACAACGTACCCCAACAGCTGTCCAGTAGGTACGCCGAAGGTGCACTTCCCTAGGTTTAGCTTTATCTTGTACCTCCGCAAGTTGGTGAAGGTTTCCGCCAGGTCGGCGAGTAGATCTTCCTGGTGAGTGGACTTTACTACGACATCGTCGATGTAGACGTGGATATTGCGGCCGATTTGGCTCTCAAGGCACTCCTGCATACACCTCTGGTAGGTCGCCCCGGCATTCTTGAGGCTGAAGGTCATGGCGGTGTAGCAGAATGCTCTGAATGGCATGATGAATGCCGTCTTCTCCTCTTCCTCGACTGCCATTTTGATCTGGTTGTACCCAGAGTAGGCATCGAGGAAGCATAGCGACTCACAGCCCGTGGTTGAATCGATGATTTGGTCGATCCGCGGGAGGACGAACTGCTCCTTTGGGCAGGCGCTGTTGAGGTTTGTGTAATCGACACACATTATCCAGGTCCCATTTTTCTTCTCGACCAGGACTGGGTTTGCCAGCCACTTGGAGTATTTGATTGGCCGGATGAAGCATGTAGCGAGTAGATGCTGCACCTCGTCAGCGATTGCTCGTCGGCGCTCTTCATTGAAGGGCCACAGCAACTGCTTGACAGGTCGCACTTTGGGGTCGGTGTTGAGTTTGTGCTCAGCGAATTCCCTCGGGACACCAGGCATGTCGGATGGCTTCCATGCGAAGATGTTGCGATTCTCACGTAGGAACTCGATGAGCGCGCCTTCCAGTCGCCTAGGACCAGCTCGACGGTGCGAGTGGCGTCGTTGCCTCGAAGGCGGTGGAGCTGCCACCCTCCAAGTTGGGCTTCTTGAGTATGGTGGGGTCGTCATTGTTGACCCCGCTTGCGTACTTGGCGAGCTCCTCTGCGTGGTTGGCCTCTGCCGCGATGACAGCGTCAGCGAGCTCGGTGCCTTTGGCCTCGCATTCTGCAGCCATGCCGGGATCTCCATGGACAGTGATGATGCCGCACGACCCGGGGAGCTTCATCGCGTTGTACGCATAGTGGGGCGCTGCCATGAATTTGGCGAATGCTTGGAGCTCCAGGACGCAGTGGTTGGGGCTGTTGAACGACACCAGCTCGAAAACGATCCGCTCGGTGCGGAAGTTCGCTGGTGTGCCAAAGGTGAATGGCAGCATCACCTTGCCGATTGGGTACGCCTTCCGACCGGGGAAGATGCCGTGGAAGGTGGTGTAGGTTGTCTCAATCATCGACTGCGGGAGCCGCAGTCGCCTGAATGTGTCCAGGTATAGAATGTTGATGGAGCTGCCGTCGTCCATCAGCGTCTTGGGGAGCAATAGTCACCTACCTTGGGCTTGACCACCAAGGCGACTCGGCCCGGATATTTGATCCGTCATGAGTGGTCCTCGCGGCTCCAGGTGATTGGTTGCTCGGACAAGTTAAGGAACTGGGGGATGTCGATCTAGGACACCACATTGACGACGACGGTGCGAGCGATGACCTTCTTCTCGCGCTTCGTGTTGAAGCCTATGAAGGTGTGGAGCGAGTCGGCGTCGTTGCCGAATTTGTCGCCGTTTGGCGGGTGGTTGTTGGGGTCTTCCCTTGCGGCCGTGCCTTCTCTATCTCCCTCAGGGAGTGGCAGTCGGCGGTCGTGTGCGTGGCGGGTTTCCCCTCCCTGCTGTGGAATACACAAGGCTGGTTGAGGAGGGCCGCGGGGTCGAACCGCAGCTTCACCTTGTAGTTACGGCTATCGCGGCGCTGACCTCCGTCGCGGCAGAAGCTCTTGGGCGCGCATGGAGCATACCCAGCGTTGGAGACGAAGTTGACTCGCCCGTCACCGCGGCGCTTGCCGGTGAGGCGAGTGTTGCTGTACCGTAGATCGGGTCGCCTCCCATTGTCGTGGCCGCTCGTGCGGCGATTCCCTCCCGACTCGTCGTCGATTTCTTGGTTTGGGTCTTCCCGCGTAACGTTTGGCAATCTCGAGGAGGTCCAGTATGTTGTCGAGTGTTTTGTACACCCACTTGAGTTTGGCGAATAGGGGCTCGTAGCGGCACGAGGTCTTGAAGCAGTGGATCGCGGTGTCCGGGTGAATTCCAGCCGCGTTGTACCACAGGTCTTGCCACCTTTGGACCTAGCTGCGAGTCGACTCACGGGGTCCCTAGACACATCGCTCCAGGTCCTCGATGGTGGTGGCGCGGGTGTAGGAGCCCTCAAAGTGCCTAGCGAAGGCATCGTGCATTTCCTCCCAGAAGTCGATGCTGTCCGCGGGGAGGGTGTTGATCCATTTTCGGCACGCTCCCTCCATCATCAGGGGAAGGTAGCGAGCGGCGAGTAGGTCGGTGTGGCCGGCGATTCCCATTTCCAGGAGGTAGGTGTCCAGCCACATGGACGGGTCGTACAAGGGGTCATACTTCTCGATCTCCTTCGGCGCCTTGAAGTTCGCCGGGTATCTTTCGCCTCGGATCATTGGTCAGAAGCACTGGGGTACGACTCGGCTCAGCGACCCCCTTGGTTCGCCGTCGCGGTGGTTGGTGAGGGTATGCCTCAAGTCATCAGGCTGGCGTGCGCGCCAGCTCTGGTTGTTGATGATGTGGGTGCGCGCGTCGACTAGCTGCCCGTTGGCGATGACGAAGTTGTTCGCCGGTCGCGGGTCATTGGTGGAGAGTGCCGCGTGTGCGGATCGATGTTGGAGCTGTAGGGGATCAGGTGGTGGGCAGTTAAGGGTGTTCGCCACCATTGGGCGGTCACTCGAGGCTGCCCTGCTGCCTGACGAATGCGAGTACATGCGACCCTGTGAGTCGGCACCCACGTTTTGTTGCTCGACTGCCTTGGAGAGTAGGGCCTTGTCGTACTGGATCTGCAGGGCGCCTTCCCCGGTCATGGTGATGTTGTCGACCGCAGCTCAGCTTGCGACGACGTTGTCCATCGGGTTGGAGAACAGCGGGAGGCCATTCACGTCTCGCTCCCGCGAGGAGACCAGGATTCTTGGCTGATCTCGGGGGGCGTGTGGCCGGGTGGTGGTGGTGGTGCGCCGTTAGCCATCGCGCCTGGTGGTGGCCGGGAACTTACTCCTGGCGGCGTGTTTTCACAGATCGCATGCTCGGCTATGCGAGCCGGGTCGTTCTTGTCGTCGAAGTTCAGGGCGCGGCCCTGAACGGTGGGGTTCAGGCGCGGCCTGATGCGGAGTTGGTGGTAGCGTGAAAGCTCCTGCGCTGTCACCTGCTCGAGGCAGAATTTTTCGCGCTCGGCTTGTTCCTTGCGGATCGCCTCCTCCAGTCGCACGCGGAGTTCCTCGACCTCTGTCGCTGTCAAGGTCGGCGGAATCGGCGTGGAGAAGGGGTCTGGCGGGGGGTCCGCTCCATTCGCCATGTAGGCCACGACGTTGCGGCCAGATCCGACATGGAAGTCGCCGGAGTTCTCCGACCCGGAGTCGAAGTCGAAGATCCCAAGGATGGAGGGGTCCTCGAAGTCTCCCATGTTGGAGACCTGGGTGATGGAGGCCGTAGGCGACACGGTGACGATGGATCCGGCAGCCGACGCCGGGGCCGCCGAGTCGGCATCGTCGTTAAGGGCCGCGTCGTCCGCGACCATGGTGGTTTCGGCCACGTTGCTGTTGGCTGAGTCATACTCGGAGGCGAGGCAGTGGATAGGGCGGACCTGGCTCTCAGAGAGCTGGTCGCACGGTGGCGACTCGCGGATGCGAGCCGGGTCCTCCGAGGTGATGGTGTCGGTGAAGCCGACGAAGAGGCTGATCGTGCCGACTAGCATGATCACGCTGTGCGTGACGGGGCGTGCCACCGGGACGTAGCTGCTCGGCAAGATCTGAAGTATCTCGCCGATCGCGATCATGCGGCCGGTGGCGATCGTCTCATTGATGGGTAGATTAGATCTCGCCGCAGAACACTGGCCTGACTGGCCAGGCCCCACGGTGGGCGCCACTGTCGTGGGAATGGCCACGGAAGATGCTCTAATCGGCAGCGAGTAGTAGAACGAGGGGCAAGGGCGGCAAGCCATCTGCGGTGCGAGATGAGGGCGGAGACACAAGGGTTTACCCAGGTTTGCCCCCCCGGAGGGTAAAGACCTACTCCTGCTAGATTGTATTATGGAGAGAGTACAAGGGCGAGATCGACGACTAGGCGGTGAGTCGCTGGGGTGTATGATGGAACGTGTCCTCTATGCGTACCCTAGGGAGGTTTATATAGGCTCACCTCGCTAGGGTTTACAGATCTACAACCGAATTGGTTAAGGATTCAGAGGGTTCTTGACCTAGTCCAACTGGGCCTAGCTACGCTTCTAGGCCCCCAGCTTCCAGTCGCCTGGGTCCTCGCCAAGTCTCGGTCCAGTCGCCGTCCTGCGGACCCACTCGCTGGCAGCTTGGGCAGATAGGAAATGTCCTACTGGGTATACCCCGGTAGGCATATCCCCATCACAAGTGCTGTCCATCTGCCCGAAGACCGTGTGGCACGTTGCGATTGCGCCCAGGAACGACCTTGGCGTTGCTCCACGCTGGCCTTTGTAGTGACCCCTTTGTGTATAAAAGGAGGTACTTGGCCCTCGAGAGGGAGGGGGTTTGGAGAGTGGTTTCGGGAGGAATATTTTAGGGGAGAGAATTCTGGGGAGAGAGATTTTGAGAGAATGAAAGGGAGTCTCGAGAAGGAAGAAAGGATGAAGAGAGAGTGACGAAAGAAAGAAAGAGGAATCCCGGGGAATGTAGAAGCTAAGGTAGAAAGCGTCTCCCTGGCACCAGAGAGACTACCATCTTGTACATCAACCCACTCACAATAATCCAACAAAGCAGGACGTAGGGTTGTTAGCTGAAGGGCAACCCGAACCTGGGTAAAAAATATCCGTATGTGCTCTGTGTGTGATGTGTGCTTGCATTAGCAGACTTCTGCGCCGTCGCTGAGGTCAAAACGCCTTCGTGCCCACCACCGAACAAATAGTGGGTGCCTAGAATCCTCGATGTCCATGTTGGCAAGACGCGACACTGATATCCGGTGTTTATCATTGTCAAGTAACTCGTTGTACCTATGGGCATTTGGGTTTTCTTGCTACCACATGTGCCTAGCACTTTGCTGCGGCCGAGGTACTTGCACTTGTTGTTGCGAAGGTGGATTTCCTCCTCCTGCTGAGTGATGGCTATGCCGAGGTTGCGGCGGATAGTTCTAGCCGGCATTGTCGTGCCCTAATCTCCTTCAGCTAGATTGCCTTGGCATGCATTTCCTTGGCCGATATTATTTCTGGCGACATTCCTCTGGCCGTCATTGACTTGAGCTACTACCGGGTCATAGGTGACAAGCTGCTTATTTCTCCCTGAAGTGCCACTTCCTTCCCGCCTTTGTCTCTGCATAACATGCGGAGACGACGCTGCTTGATTGATCAACCTTGTCGGCTGAGGCGCTGCCGAGTGAACCACTTGTGATCCACCGGCCGGATCTAGGTTTGCACTGTAATAGGCCTCGTTCAGTTCACCCACTACGCGCACTAGTTCATTTACACTTCCTTGTTGTTTTCTTTTCGCCTCACCCGTTAAGTGTGGCAACTCGGCCATTCCTTCCTCAGCGGCCCTGAGGTTTGTTGCTATTGTGGCATACCTCGTCGTTATCACGGTCATTTGGGTGGTTGAAGGACCAGATTTTGACCCAGCATATCTGGCAATATCCTTGTTGAGATTCCTTCCTTTGATTCTTACACCTTCGAGCCGGTTTTTGTGTCCCTTGACTCAGTTTGCCAAGTTATATTATCGAAGAGTTATGTATAGCTCTTGCTGGGCGCGAGCCACATCTTTGTCCTTCTCAAGTAACTTTTGCCTGGTCATCTCTAACTCGGTTTGATCCTGTGTCGGGTCAACTACCAGAGCTACTAGCTCAGCTGGTTTGTCTAGACCCTCTTGTAACTCTTTTGCCCAACTATTGGAGATATTCCCAAGAGGCAATAATAAAGTGGTTATTATCATATCTTCATGTTTTGATAAATGTTTACATCCCATGCTATAATTGTATTAACCGGAAACATTAATACTTGTGTATTTTGTAAACATTAAAGAGTCCCTAGTAAGCCTCTAGTTAAACTAGCTTGTCGATTAATAGATGATCATGGACATTGGATGTTATTAATAACAAGGTCATATCATTAGGAGAATGATGTGATGGACACACACCCATAGTAAGCATAGCATAAGATCAAGTTATTAAAGTTCATTTGCTACAAAAAATACATAGTAATCTAATCCTTCGTCCATGAGATCATGTTAATCACCATCAGATGAGTGCTTTGATGACATCAAATGCCACTTCTGTAATTGGGTGGTTATAAAGATTGCATTAGGTATTCTGAAAGTATGGATTAAAGCACATGGATGAGAGTGGGATTTGTCCATCCATATGACAGATAGATATACTCTGGGCCCTCTCGGTGGAGTGTCATCCAATTGGCTTTCAATATGTGACAAGGTCACAAGGAATGTCACATCATAGTATGAGTAAAAAGTACTTATCGATAACGAGGTTGAACTAGGTATAGATATACCGACGATCGAACCTCAGATAAGCAAAATCTCGCGCGACAAAGGGAATCGGTATCATATGTAAATGGTTCATTCAATCATGAAGTCATCATTGAAATATGTGGGAACCATATGGATTTCCATATCCCTCTATTAGTTATTGACCGCATAGTTCGCGAACCATTCAATCATGAAGTCATCATTGAAATATGTGGGAACCATATGGATTTCCATATCCCTCTATTAGTTATTGACCGCATAGTTCGCGAACCGTAGGGTGACACACTTAAGGAATTGATGTTGTTTGAGTACATATGGAATATGAGTTGGAGACCGAATGTTGTTTGGAGTCTCGGATTGGAACCAGGACATCATGAGGGCATCCGGAATGGTCCGGAGAATAAGATTCATATAATTAAAGTGGTTTTCTTGGGTTCGGAAAAGTTTTGGTGTTTTGGCCGTAAACTTCTAGAATGTTCTAGAGGGACCACCAGTGGTTCCACCACCCCGTGAGGGGGAAACTTGGTCCCTGGGGGCCAGCCGCACCAAACCCTAAAGGGCTAGCCGGCCAACACTAGTAAAAGGGTCAAAACCCTAGTTTGAATAGTCAAATCCTAGTTTGAAAACTCAAACTCGAGTTTTGGTAAGAGGGAAAGTTCCCAACCCTTCCTTGGTGGCCGAGTTGGGGGGACACGGCTAGGGCTAGGAACCCTTGGCCGGCCGCCCCCCACCTATATAATGAGGGGTGGGGCACACCCCCACACCACTTGTCCAAGGCGCCCCAAGTCCCTTGCCCCTCTAAACCCTAGGCGCCACCTAAATCCTAGGCGCCTCCCTCCTCACTCATCCATCACCTTGCTCCGGCATAGGCGAAGCCCTACAGGGATTTCTACTCCACCACCACCACCGGCAAGTGATCTACTGCATCAACCACGAGAATCTGATCTCGTTAAACTCTTTGGATCTACGAGGGTTAGTTCTCTACAATCTCGTTGCACCGATCTTGTAGATTAGATCTTGGCTTTTACATAGATTGGATCTTGGTTTCATGCATTATTGCGGTAGAAAATTTATGTTTTACATGCAATGAACCCTACACTAGCTACTCGTAGCAATGTTTTCGGGTCTTTCCAGTAGAAACTTAGCAGTTCTTACTGTCATAGGAGTTACATTCAGATCATCATCATCTGTCGGCTCATTCACCACAGGAACTATAGGCGCGCCTATAGGTGGACGGGACGAAGCGGGATCAATCATCATTATCTCTACCGAGCCAGCGATATGCCATCCGCCAGCAGCGCGAACAAAGGTAGGATCTGCCTCCACAATGTCTCGCTCAGGATAGGTGCGCTCCATTTGCAGCGCGACATAGACTTTATGCTCGCCGAAGTTGATGAAGCGACCTCACGTAGGGAGAGGCCTGGTGCCTAAGCACCCATCATTAGCGCTAACGAAGTTGAGTGTGTCGAACCTCTGGACAAGGCCAGAGAGGACGAACTCGCTCGATGAAGCAATGATGTTGCCTGTTTGGATGAACACTCTAGAAAGCACCGCTGCTATCTCTATGGTGGGCGCCAACTGTCGTGGTGGTGTCATGGCAGATGCCATTGGATGGCTTAAGTTGGGGCCATATGGACACAAGAGGAATTTGGGGAGGGAAATCATGGTGTAGCCGCACACGACGATTAGGGAAGAACTTCAGTGAAAATCAATGTATGATGAACTTGCTATCTTATTGATCTTGCTCCTTGATTACAAACGCTCCATGAGATATTTTCCAAGTAGCAACTAGTGTCTAGAGGAGGAAGAAGAAGTGTACCCCTCTACGATAGCTATACCCCTCCTTATATAGTGTATGAGGGTAACTAGGTTTACATTATGGGTCCTAGGGTTTGCTGTTTGGGCTTCTGCTTTATCCGGTGGGCCGGGTCATGGGGCCTGTCCTTGGCCTTGGACCAAGTTAGCAAAGCTTCCTCGCCAACGGTCTTCTAGTACATTGGCGCCAGTTATTTTGGCGTCACCCATTGCTTTACACGTCACTTGGTACTTTAAGGGTCACCCGGCGCCTTTAGGCGTCACCCGGTGATGCTCTCCTCATAGCTCGGCTTTAGCCCAGCTATATAGTGGCCCTGCGCCAGACTGTTTGGTGAGGCATGGTGTACACTAGAAGGAACCTATCTCCCTTCTTAACCCACCCTCATCTCCATGACTCGGCCCTGGCGTACCTGTGAACATGGAACACACATACGTTTGTGTCGACATAGATTTTATGTTTGTCAACCTTATACCATTGTTACTCGGTTTTATTGATTTGTCCTATGTCAGTTAGACTCGGCGAAGATCAAGTTGAGTTATTCTTATCCTTCACCTATTATGACCCTAACGGGGGTGATCCCCCCGACACTCTGATCCTTTCACCAAGCTACTGCTACATTATATACTTGTGTGCTTTTCTTCAATCTTGTTAGATAGTTTTCCTTCAATTTTGTGTATTCTTTTAAATTCTTGAAGCAAGTCTACACCCAAAAGGTGCCAAGTGAGTTTTTGTTTCTATGCGAGGTATGGCCAGTATATTTTATCATCCCATTGTTATACTCTGATGTCTTTGTGTTACTCTGATATAACTGTGACACCTTTGGAAAGTGATTATTATTGTAGTTGTAGCCTTATTGCAGAATGGCATTAAAATATTTTTCATTATATAATCAATATGAAGCAGGTCATGCTATTTTCTTTGGTATTTCAGATATCTTGAATATTATTATTCTTCTTATTTAAAATATAAGAAAATTAGCATATGAATTAATTCAAATAAATATTGATAAATCATGACTACATAAAAAATAGCTAAACTAAACATGTGAACCAACATCATAGATGAACAAATCACATGTAGACAAGACGAACTTATTGCATCAACCACTGAAACTAGAACTAGAAATTCTAGTAGATATTGAAATAGGAAAGATAGTAATATGTACGGTCCAGCATTGGCCATAGCAGCAGCAGCACCAGCGTTGGTGTTGTCGGCCATGTTGATATTGTCGAAGAGGTTGTCGATGTCCGGGAAGAAGTCATTGTTTGGGAACTCGTTGTTGGACAAAGTCGTGATTCTAGTAGTCGCGTGTATGCGCTCCCTAAAAAGCTGATTGCCCCTCGCCCATACAGGTTTAAGAGAGGCAGGGTTCTGAATGCCTACTTTCCCGTTGGTCGGTGCATGCCGAAGGATGAGATGAGGAAGACGAAGGCGGTGGCACAAGGTTCTGGAAAGAGGCGGTCACATATGTGTCTTGCATAGGTGGCTAGGGTTTGCGTCGTAGTTAGGAAGATCGTGAGGCACAGCCCACGTCCAAGTAAGCCAAGATCCAGAAAATTCGGAATGAAAATAGCTACATTAAAGCATCCATTAACGACTCATAATTAATAATACAATTAATTTCCTGAACAACAAAAATATAAGCTCGGCTTGGCGAGATTCCCACAACCCGTGTCGCGCCGTGGCACGATGCGACGTGTCGTGACGTGACGTGTGTGCGTGATGAGGCGAGGCAAGGCGGGTGGCGAAGGAGGAGGAGTGCACGAGGGCTCTCTTCTTACTCCCTTACAAGGACTAGAACATCCCCCTTATAAACCACTCCAACTCTCTCTCGACTAGAAATGTGGGTTTGTTGCATCTAAAAAGAAAAATCTACCACAAGAACAAACAAAACCAAGACCTAATCTATGGACAAGCCAAGATCTAATCTACGACATCACTACAACGAGATTGTAGAGAACTAACCCTCGTAGATCCAAACTGTTTAACAAGATTCAGATCTCATGGTTGATGTAGTCGATCACTTGGCGATCTCAAGATCACATAGACGATCCTCTTGGCACCACATTCCGGCAGCGTGTAACATCCCAAATTTTCATTTAAACCAAACATCATCATTTCATTCATATCATCATGGCATGTGTGCATTGCACAAAAAAATTCAAAATTTAAACCTAGTAAAACCCTAATAAAAACCTCTCCTTTATATGAAAGGTGTGGAGCTTGTGTTTTTATTTTTATTTGACCTAAAAATGTTTTATTAGAGGTTTTTTGTTTTAAAATATTTTTTAACACTAGGTTCACCCCTTAAAAATTTGGTGAAGGTTTCAATTGATTTGGATTTTGTTTGTTAGTTCAAATGTTTTAAAGAATTTGAAAACAAAATAGAAGAAGATTAAGATAAGGAAAAAACACTTACCTTCCAGCAAATTGACTCGGCCTAGCACCCACGGCCCATTCCAGCCCACCCGGCATCCCTGCTCCCCTGTTTCTTTCTCACCTCTCTCTCTGCGCACCCACTCGCTGACGACCTGTGTGACACCCCCGGGATCAGGGCTAAACAAATCCCAGACCTCCGTCTGACATAATCTTAACCTTGAGCTCGAGGATATCCAATGGAGAATCAGTAACACAACAGTGACCCTACGACACAAAATTTATTACACCAAGCTCATAACTGAGCAGAGAACCAAATTATTACAAGCAGAGGTCACTGACCACAAACATCAAACAACAGAAGGCAAATTATTCTATTAAATATAGCAAACTTAACAAATGGCCTAAGAGGCCTGAAGCATAATGATGACGTCCCAGCCCATAGATTCCAGGGTCCCGGCCGGGAACCCCAAGCTACTCGTCGATGTCGATGTCGTACCAAACTGACCTTCAGGGAAATCTTACTCTGCTACAAAAGTATCAACAAAGCAAGGGTGAGTACAGGGTGTACTCCGTAATACTTATGGCTGGTGGAGTTGTTTTGCATAAAGCCACTTTTGTTTATAAAACAAGAGAGAGAAGAAGCTCGTCTAGTCAGAGTATTTTAAAAGGGGATTAGAGAGCGACAACTCCAAAATATTGATCATCATCTTTTGAAATCCACCAAGTCATCATCATCTAAACCCTATCTAGGATCACCCCTCGTACCCATGAGGAAGCATCCTTAAGCACACGTTGATCTACAAGTTTTACAGTTAGGTTCAAGTTCTCTATGATCTTGAGTCCTGTCGTCAAGTCGTTCAGAACCGTGAACACGGCTTTTCGAAAAGATTATTACCCTGCAGGGGTGTGCAACTTTACCCACACGTACTAACCTTCTCTTAATGCCACAATGATTAGCCCTCTTCCTTGGAAGGCCAGCAGAGGGTGGTTAGACACAACCTTTACCTTGCTTTCTCTAAGACCATGAGTCACGCAATAAGTATGGTTCCTCCATAAGGGGTCAAATCCCGAAGCCGGTACTTAAAGATGTGAGGCGAGGTTGGTTTACCAGGGGCTCCATCGACCACAAGCAACCCCGGCCACTCTTACCTACCTGTTATGAAGGCACCTCCTTCACCGCATTCGAGAAGATCCAAAATGCATGTCGAATGGAACGCCCGAACTATGTGACTCATGGAATCTACTAGGCAAGTTAATCAGTCATGAGGTTGTCTAGGCCCCGTGTGGTTGTACCCTCGTCTTGGTTCCAAAGGCAAGAACTCATGTCCTAGTGGTGGCGAGCATGGGACTAGAAAAACCACATCCCACCGTGGCCTCTCATACAAGCCTTAACATGTTTAACATATATCACTGATCTCATCTCATCATGTTGTCCTGTCATACTAGATTCTTTCCAGCTGATAAATCATCTGGATGTACCAGTACTGACAGCTATCCATGGCTAAGCAAGACACGGATAATAGCTCTAGCAGTGCACACAAGCCAAACCTAGTTATGCTAGGAGCAGTCGATCAGGTAATATAAGCTCAAAGGGAGTAATGCACTAGATAGGATACTCTATCTGTCGATAAAAGACTACAGTAGAATCATATGCATTATGGCAGGAATTGAAATGCTTTCGAAATCATAGGATGATATCATGGTGGGGCTATGCTTGCCTTTGCCAGTTGATAACGGATAAGAAGATCTTAAGAGGCCCTATACTTGACTTGGTTATAGTTGGTCAAGTATTTGTCTTCGAGCTTCGACGGTGTTGATCTCGAGCTTCGATCTCGATCTCGATCTCGATATCGTATTCTACCGAAGAAGAATCAAATACCGGAAAGAGAGGGAAACAATCAACACATGGCATCAATGCAATGCTCAAACAAGAATGATGATATGACAAGTTAAATTGTATTGAAATGTAATCCTAAAACATGATTGATCGTTTAATCAGGGTTCCGAGGGGTGTAAACCCTAGTTCGGAGAAACTCCAGAATCACCTGTGAGGGGTTACTATGTTCTTATATTTTAAACTTGTCATTTATGTTGCTTAACAATGCATGATGATAGCTTAAATAGCTAGGTTTCATTTTTCTGAACATTTTGATATATTATTTGTATTTTTATGACTTATAAATAATTAGATATGAATTTCACAAGTTAAAAATCATTTTCTGGAATTATTAAACCTTTTTATTAGATTTATTGCGCCAGGATGACATCAGCAGAGGGGGAGGGGTCGTTTTTCACTGGGTCTGGGGCTACCCACAGTGACTGGTCGGTGAGGACGGAGCCACATCGGCAGCCACGCAAGCAAAGTGGGACCGGGGTGGATGGTTTGACTAGTCTGACCGCGCGCTAGCGTCACGATGATGTCAGCGTGATGTCACGCTGGCGGGGTCTCTCGGATCGGTGACGAGGACGGTGCTAGGGTGTGAACGGGGCTGCACGGATAGGCGTGTTCGAACCAGTGCTTCAAGCTAGACCGAATAGGGGCGATGCCACCTCGAAATGGTCACCGGAGCACCGGTGGTGACGACGACTAGCGGCGGCAGACGACGAGCTACGGTGGCAGCAAGCTACAGAGGGACATGGAGGAAGGGGAAGGGTCCTTAAGGACCAGCGGCTCACCTTGAATCTAACTAGAGTGACGGTGAAGCGAGGCAAGGTCGGAAGCGATGGCGATGTCGACGGTGGTGGCCGTCGGGCTTGGAGAAGATGAGCTCAATTCGGACGCCTGGAAGCGTGCCTGCTCAAGCGAGTGGGGGCGAACAACCAAGTCGACAACGACGGTCACAGCAGTGGCCTCAGACGGAAGAGGGGAGGCCGGAGACGACAAGACGCCGGTGAGGTCAGAAGCTAGGGTTAGGGTCCGAGCAACCTGCAAGCAAAGGGAAGGGGAAGTGGTGAACTGAGGCTTGGCTAGGGTTCCTCGCAGGTCCAGGGGTCTTGTAGACGGCGAACAGCGGCGGCGAGGATCTTGGCACCGGCGAGTAACGCGGCGGCGACACGCACCTGCTTCGGATGAAGCACGAGGTTGACGATGAAGATAGAACAGACGAAACGGTACATGGGCCTGGGCCGGCTGCGGGGTTGCGCGCTGGGCGACGGGGAGAGGAGAGGAAGAGTTGGGCTCAACCCAGATAAGTTTGCTGGCTCCAGTTTTTCTTCTAAAAAATTTTCCAATTCTGTTTTCTATTCTCTCCTTTTGTAAATCATTTTCAAATATGTTTTGGATGATTTCAAAATACTAGAGGTTTTATAAAATATGTAAAATACTCAGAGGCCCTTATAATCCATTTGGGATCCATTATTTTTGTAATTTTAAAAATATTCAAAACCATTTGAATGCTTGCCAAGAGAGGGAAAGGTTAGGGTTTTAGGGTTTTTACTTTTTTTCTTCAATGCACAATTTAATAGATGATGCTCATGATGCATAATCAAACCCTAATATAAGAATAGGTAAAAAAACCAGGGTGTTACAGCTCTATCCCCCTTACGAGAATCTCGACCGAGATTCCAAATGTAGAAAGAGAGACAGAGAGAGAAAGAAACATGAACACTTATAAGGATAAGAGGGAAACACACTAAACACCGTATAGAGTATCTCATGGTCAACTCATGGATGGAGTGTTCAGAAACAACTCTGAGATGACGAACATGAAACACGTCAAGGTAACGGTGGAACAAAAGAGGAAGGTTTCAAGTAGTTAGATAGATGGTCTTCGTAAGGATTGAGACCATGGAACTTACGAGAGGCTTTGAAGCTTCTGAAGAAGAAAGCTTCCAACAGAAAGAACATGACCATAGACTTTGTTAGGGAACCTCTACTAAACGGCTTAAGTACAGATTTCTAGGTTGTAGAGATATGGATCAACAAAACCAAGTTTTTGAACTACTTTTGACACAGAAGGGTCACTCTTTGATTAAACAGAAGGCCAAGAAAGAAAGGTGTTTTGGGTGGAGAGGACTCATAAGAGCCACAAGAAATAAGTAATCAAGAGGAACTACAAATTACCAAAATCATAGCCACTCTTATAACAGGGTTGAAAAAAGAAGGAAACTCTTTATTCATCCAAGTTTATCAGAATCTTTGCCAGAAATCATGATATCACTTTACACCACTAGGATGAGTAGTTAAGAAGATTCCTGATGACACGAGAAGAAAGAAACTTCATTCTCAGACTTCAATTACTTGGCACAACAAAGTGCTTGCCAACATAAGAGGGTCTGGAGGATCGATCGAGAGACATTTAGCAACACTACTTTAAATGTTCTCCTTGATGTTCGAGACAGTAGGCATCAAGTAAAGGTCAGACTTCGGATACAAAAGGAAACCATAAGCACAACTGCTATGATAAAATATAGAAGATGCCTCATGAAGAGTAGTTATTACTTCTAAATCAAGAGAATATGACAAGAGGTCTTTCCGGCTAAGTGTGTCAAATATTACATCAATCTTGCCAGATTTACAAAGAGAACAATTTCAAAACCTTGAGGAACACCAACCATCGTTGCTGCTTGAGATTCAGCTTTGGTTAGGTGGGACGATACTTCAGAGTCAGCATGTCCGAATAGAAAGTTTGTAACATTTACACAGAGGTAAAGTCACTAGATTCTCAAGATAGGAACTACAGTGTAAAGCTCCAAAAGATGAGCTAGATTGCTAGACCTATGCATTAGCAACTTGTCGAAACACAACTGCACACACATAAAGTAATAGCAATAAAACACACATGTATCCTTGAGGAACGAAGATAACTCTACTCAAGTTCACGACGACATCCTTTAATAGTTGCACTAGAACCAAAGAAGGTTACTTCTAACATCCAGAACACATACTTCGAGATGACTCAGAGACGGTTCTCAAAAATTTCCAACATTAATGCCAACTGTTCCATATGAATCTTGTCTAGCATGGAGAAGGTAAGGATGTCATTGATGGGCTCAACCATAAACTTATCAAGACAATCCATTAAGATGGACTCATATGTTGTGTGAACAAGGAAATAATACTGGTCAGATTAAAGGACATGAAGATGTACTCAAGTGAAACATCACAAGTAGAAACACCATCATGATAGTCCTTGGAACTGAGTTTGATTTGACGATAACCCAAATCAAATCAAAGAGGTGGGGGAAAATAATATATCCAGAAAGGAAATACTATATTTCTTAACACAAAAAAACTAGACAACCCTTTAAGAAGGAACAAAGTCGGATAAATTTTTTGCCTTAAAACTATCCAAGTTGTTGTTTAAGCTCAACCAACTAGTTCAGGGGTATCCAGTACGGATCCTTGGATAAAGGAGTAGTTCGGAGAACTTGCTTGCTCAAGAACTTGACAACTCGGTCATGTGGCAACATGGCGATACTTCTAGTAGACATCTAGAATATCACGAACCACCGATATGTCACTTAGTTCAAGAGGAAATTTGCTTATTAAGCAAGGAGACATAGTCTCAGAGCTTCGGCACAAGCCTAACTCTTTGACCGAAGAGAGTGTACCAGAATAACGAGCTTAGTAGCACAATCATCCTTTGCTTAGTGATAAGGTTAACCAATCACGCTAAGAATGACACAAATGTCCTTTGAGCTAGAAACAATAATAATTGCTAGGAATATCATATGGCCACATTATTACACACACGCACGAGCACGAAAGCTCGAGGAAGGGTGGGTAAATATGTTTAAAAGCATCACTTCGTTAAGGGGTCATGAAACTCGGCACGACCTCTTAGTATTAAAGAGTGTGATACTTTAAGGTGGAACAGATAGAATCTAATCAATGCCTCTTGGTCTGCGGATTACAACACTTTGACCTGGTCCTAGATATGACGAGGTACTGGAGTTTGTTTCTCCTAGACATCCCAAAATGGTTTATCTTGACGGACCACAAGAGTATCTTGCATCGGAAGACACCAATGCACATTCACTACTTGGCTACCAACTGGTAGACAAAGGTCGGAAACAACAAGGGGAAAAGGTGAACATGCTTAGGATAGAATCCCGAGATGTGGATGCATAGATTATCAATCTTCCGAAAACCAATGCAAAGAAAAGGTAAGGTGTGGAAAAGTCACGAATATAGATGCAGGACTCTCGAGGAGTACTCTTGTCGTGATCTATTTGGTTCCATTAAACAACATCTGCCTTAGCATGTGGTAGGGGAAGTCCTTAATTGTCATAACTCAATCGCGACAAGAACCACAGGCTTCAAGGCTAGAATTATAGTACCAGGCATCCTGAGGTAATGTGTGAACATTAACGACAGGGGTCAAAAGAATAGATCTTGGGTTAAAGGTCAGCTTCATGTACAAGATTCACAACACTAGAATCTAGCACAGTCAGGGATCTTAAGTTCAAGTCCAAGGGTTAAAACCCGAGAAAGGAATAACTACTACTTGAGTGACATAGCGTACACTGCAAGGTAGTAATCACGAGGTAGCTTCCCAAAGAAGACACAACTTCTGAAGTACCCAAACAAACACAAAGGGAGGCACAGGAGGCGAAAGGAAACCTTGAAGCCTATAACAGAACACTGTGGAACCAAAAACATGCTGTTGTGGCCCATAAGATAGAGAGATCATGATGGAAAGGAATTTCTCATATGAACAAGAGCAAAAGGGAACAAGGAATTCACAACACACACAACTCTAGAGAACTCAAGACTAGGTCAACTGGCTGAGAAACGACATGCCAAGAAGGCACCTAAGCTTTGAAAGGTTAGAAGAGGTATCAAAACTTTTCCAAATCAACACAAGATAAGGTAACCTAGAGTTAGAGCGAAACTGGATAAGAAGAAAAAGAAGCATACAAGAGTTTTCGCAGATACTTTTTAGCTTTTAAAATAGTTTTCACAAGCACTAGACTCAACATCGACCAATAGCAAGGTTTTCCTACGGTCGGTACTGCTCTGATACCAAAACCTGTGACACCCCCGGGATCAGGGCTAAACAAATCCAAGACCTCCATCCGACATAAGCTTAATCTTGAGCTCGAGGATATCCAGTGGAGAATCGGTAACAAAACAGTGAACCTACGACACAAAATTTATTACACCATGCTCATAACAGAGAAGAGAACCAAATTATTACAAGTAGAGGTCACTAAACACAAACATCAAACAACGGAAGGAAAATTATGCTATTAAATATAGCAAACATAACAAATGCCCTAAGAGGCCTGAAGCATAATGATGACGTCCCAGCCCATAGATTACAGGCTGCCGGTCGGGAACCCCAAGCTACTCGTCGGTGTCGATGTCGTACCAAACTGATATTTAGGGAAATCTTACTCTGCTACAAAAGTATCAACAAAGCAAGGGTGAGTACAGGGTGTACTCTGCAAGACTTATGGCTGGTGGAGTTTTTTTGCATAAAGCCACTTTTGTTTATAAAACAAGATAGAGAAGAAGCTCGTCTAGTCAGAATATTTTAAAAGGGGATAAGAGAGCGACAACTCCAAAATATTGATCATCATATTTTGATATCCACCAAGTCATCATCATCTGAACACTATCTAGGATCACCCCCTCATACCCATGAGGAAGCATCCTTAAGTTCACGTTGATCTACAAGTTTTACGATTAGGTTCAATTTCTCTATGATCTTGAGTCCGGTCGCCAAGTCGTTCATAATCGTGAACACGACTTTTCTAAAAGATTATTACCCTGCAGGGGTGTACAACTTTACCCACATGTACTAACATTCTCTTAATGCCACAATGATTAGCCCTCTTCCTTGGAAGGCCGACAGAGGGTGGTTAGAAACGACCTTTAACTTGCTTTCGCCGAGACCATGAGTCACACAATAAGTATTGTTCTGCCGTAACGGGTCAAATCCCGAATCCAGTACTTAAATATGTGAGGAGAGGTTGGTTTACCAGGGCTCCATCGACCCCAAGCAACCCCGGACATGCTTATCTACCTGTTATGAATGCACCTCCTTCACCGCCTTCAAGAAGATCCAGAATGCATGTCGAATGGAACGCCCAAACTATGTGACTCATGGAATCTACTAGGCAAGTTAGTCAGTCATGAGGTTGTCCAAGCCCCGTGTGGTTGTACGCTCGTCTTGGTTCCAAAGGCAAGAACTCAGGTCCTAGTGGTGGCGAGGATGGGACTAGAAAAACCACATCCCGTCGTGGCCTCCCATACAAGCCTTAGCATGTTTAACTTATATCACTGATCTCATCTCATCACGTTCTGCTGTCATACTAGATTCTCTGCAGCTGATACATCATCTGGATGGACCAGTACTAACAACTATGCATGGCTAAGCAAGACATAGATAATAGCTCTAGCAGTGCACACAAGCCAAACCTAGTTACGCTAGGAGCAGTGGATCAGGTAATATAAGCTCAAAGGGAGTAATGCAATAGATAGGATACTCTATCTGTCGATAAAAGACCATAGTAGAATCGTATGCATTATGGCAGGAATTGAAATGCTTTAGAAATAATAGGATGATATCATGGTGGGGCTATGCTTGCCTTTGCCAGTTGATAACGAATAAGCAGATCTTCGGAGGACTTGTACTTGACTTGGTTACAGTTGTTCAAGTATTTGTCTTCGAGCTTCGATGGTGTTGATCTCGAGCTTCGATCTCGATCTCGATATCGTATTCTACTGAAGAAGAACCAAATACCGGAAAGAGAGGGAAACAATCAACACATGGCACCGATGCAATTCTCAAACAAGAATGATGATATGACAAGTTAAATTGTATCGAAATGTAACCCTAAAACATGATAGATCATTTAATCGGGGTTCCGAGGGGTATAAACCCTAGTCCGGAGAAACTCCGGAATCACCTGTGAGGGGTTATTATGTTATTCTATTTAAACTTGTCATGTAAGTTTCTTAACATTGCATGATGATAGCTTAAATAGCTAGGTTTCATTTTTCTGAACATTTTGATATATTATTTGTATTTTTATGACTTATCAATAATTAGATATGAATTTCACAAGTTAAAAATCATTTTCTGGAATTATCAAACCTTTTTATTAGATTTATTGCGCTAGGCTAACATCAGCAGAGGGGGAGGGGTCATTTTTCACTTGGTCTGGGGCTACCCACAGTGACTGATCGGTGGGGACGGAGCCACATAAGTAGCCATGCAACCAAAGTGGGACCGGGGTGGCTGGTTTGACCAGTCTGACTGTGCGTTGCGTCACGATGATGTCAGCGCGACGTCACGCCGGCGGGGTCTCTCGGATCAGCGATGGGGACCATGCTAGGGTGCGAACGGGGATGTGCGGATAGGCTTGTTCGAACCAGTGCTTCAAGCTAGACCGAATAGGGGCGACGCCACCTCGAAATGGTCACCGGAGCACCGTCGGTGACGACGACTGGCGGCGGCAGACGACGAGCTACGATGGCAGCAAGCTACAGAGGGACATGGAGGAAGGGGAGCGGTCCTTGAGGACCAGCGACTCACCGTGAATCTAACTGGGGTGACGGCAGAGCGAGGCGAGGTCAGAAGCAATGGCAATGTCGACGGTGGTGGCCGTCGGGCTTGGAGAAGACGAGCTCGATTTGGACGCCTGGAAGCGCGCCTGCTCAAGCGAGTGGGGGCGAACAACCATGTTGACAATGACAGTCACAGCAGTGGCCTCGGACGAAAGAGGGTCAGAAGCTAGGGTTAGGGTCCGTGCTACCTGCGAGCGGAGGGAAGAGGAAGTGGCGAACTGAGGCTTGGCTAGGGTTACTTGCAAGTCCAGGGGTGTCGGAGGATAACCCCTGGTAGGGTCACGAGGGGTGAAACGTAGCCCAACTTGGCTTGCTCTGACTAAATAAAGAACCAGGCCGAGTAAGTACGTCTAGGAGAGAGAATCGTGTGCGGCCGACATAGAAACTATGTTCGCCCGTATAAGACAAAGTTGTTATTCTTGCAGGAACCAACGAGCCGAGTCTCCCGAGGAAGGGCCGGGTCATATAGGACGTGTGGCACCTTTCCGAGTAAGATTCAGGAGGGACCATGTTAAAGCATGGTCAAAAGAGAAGGGCAACGCCGGGTGACACAAAAGGAGCCGGGTGACGCCCAAAGCAAGGGCTGGCGTACAAAGTTACTGTGTGACGCCAAAAGAAATAGGAAGCGATGTACCAGAAGACCGTTAGCTGTCAAGCTTTATGGACTGGGCCATTGGGCTTATGGCAAGCCCATGACCCGGCCCACATTGTAGGGACCAAGATCCAAATAGTAAACCCTAGAACCCAAAGGGGTATAAGATAGCTAGAGCTGCCTATATAAGGAAGGGCATGGCGGTAGTAGAAGGAGGTTGGACCAAGTAGGGAACTAGTGCCCAGAACACTAGTTCATACAGCTCAAGGAGAACTTCTAATTCTCAAGTATCAATCAAATCGTTAAGTGTGGAGAGTTCATCTTGTTCTTTGTGCATGGCAAGACCGTGCACTCCCTCCCTGGTGACCACAAGCACCCATTCGGCCCCCAACTTAAGCCTACCCATGGCATCTGCCGTGACACCACCACGACAGTTGGCGCCCACCGTGGGGCAGAAGCAGGTGCTTGATGGAGTCTTCATCCGGGCGGGCAACATCATCGCCAAGACGGGCAAGCACGTCTACTCCGGCATCATCCAGAGGTTTGGAGCGCTCAACTTCGTCAGCGACAACGCGGGGTGCTTCGGGACCAAGCTGTTCCCTAGGGGCGGTCGCTTCATCAAGTTCGGAGAGCACTAGGTCTACGTTGCAGTGCGCATGGAGCGCGCATACCCAGAGCGCGTCGTCCTGGCGCCGGATCCACCATCAGTTCCTGTCGCTGGAAAGCTTCACCAACTCGTCTCCGTGGAGGTAATGATGACAGCTCCCAACCCAGCAGCTCCACCGATAGCTCTAGTAGTGAATGAGAATGCTGATGAAGGAAATCATGAGGAGACACCAAAGATCGCGAGAACAGCAAAGGCACCGCTGGAAAAGCCAGAAAACATAGCTAGGAGTAAAAGGGCAAAAGATCTGAAAAATGCGATAGATAAATTGGCAGAGCCAGTAGCGCAAGCAACAGACCTGACACGTGTGCAAGCCGAGTTAGAGGAGGCCAGAATAAAGGTTCTGGAGAAAGCCAAGGAGTTGGCACAGTTACAGCAGGATGTGGATATCACGATCCGAGAGCTCAACTCGGCAAATCGAGTCAAGGAGCAAAGACTCGGCTTGATGCAACAAGGTTAAGAGGAAGAAACCTCAATGAGGTGCTGGCGGATGCAACGTCAAAGATAACGCCATAAAATAGCAACGAAACAGCTATGCGGCCAACGTACAACACAACAGCAGCTAACCTACGAGCCGCAGAAGCAGCAATGGCAGAATTACCCCATCTGACGGGAGAAGCAAAGAAAAGACAACAAGAGCGAGTAAACGAACTGGCAAGAGCAGCTAGCATGCTGAATGAGGCATACTACACAGCAAATCTGGTTATAGCAGGGAGGTCACAGCTGGTTCACTCGGCAACTCATGTCCTGGCAAGATCAGCAGGTCACACGGCATCCTCACCCAGAGCGGCGCCAAGACCGAGAAAATAAAAAAGTGTGGATTCAGGGAGAAACAAGCAGATGATCGCTTATGACCCGGCAATGGCTCAGGGAAACCCAGCGCATGCACAGGGAACAAGAAGAAATAATGCCCAAGGAAATGAGAACCAGGAAAATGCGAGCCGAGAAAGGCAAGCAGGGCAAAGAAACGACAATGGAGGGCAAAATTTTGCGCCTCAACCTAGATGTGGAGCTCACTCGGCAGGAGGAGGAAATCCAGCGCTGAATAACGCACCACTCAACCCGAGAGAAGACATCAAAGTGCGGGAAAAGCAGCACAACAGCCTGCTAACCCAAACGTGAACAGGTACACTGATGGTTACTCGGCAATGTTGAATGACGGGTATGAACTGCCGAATCACGCATATCAAGCGATTGGAGCAAGACTCGGAGGTAGGAATCTTCAGCCGGATGATGCAAGGCTGAATCTTGACTGAATAAGGATGGCATAACTGACCGAATCGCAAGGTCCAAAGCTTCCACCATGATTTGGCCCAAGGATCATGAAGGAGCCACCTGTACCAAATTTCCAGCTGGCCAGAGGAACAAAAACATATGATGGAAGCACAAAGCCAGAGGATTGGCTCACAGATTATGGAACTGCTATGAAAATCGCGTAGGGGAATTTGAGATGGGCAGTACGATACATACAGCAAATGCTAGAAAGAACAGCTCGTGTATGGCTGAACAATTTGCCACCCGGAAGCATTAATAGCTGGATCGATTTTCAAGACGCTTTTGTGAGCAATTTCACTAGCACCTACAAGAGGACGAATCGCCCACAACAGCTAGCAATGTGCAAGCAAAGGCCGAATGAGACAGATAGAGAATTCCTCACAATATGGTGCGCAATGCGCAACTCTTGCAAAGGGGTAATCGAGTCATAGGCAATCGCTTGGTTTGCACAAGGGTGCAGACATGGAAGTGTGCTATGGAAAAGGTTACAGAGGGATATGTCGGCAAGTTTAGCAGAAACAATAAGAATTGCTAATTCGTATGCGTTAAGAGATCCGACTCAGCCGTTTCTCATGTCGGCAGAAGGGATGACTGAGACTCAGATCTATGATGCTGCCGGATCGCAAAGGAGCTAGGAACGATCTGAATACAGAAGCAAAAGAAGAGATGAAAGGCCAGACTACAGATATGGTTCGACTCAGGTTGTGGCTGTAAGTCAGTATCATCCATATGCTGGAACTAGCCACGTCAAATTAAAAATGGACAACAATAGTGGGTGCCAAAGAATGATGGCAAAAAGCCATATGAACAAAGGAAGCAATATCAGGACCGACAGAAGTATACCTATGAGATGATGCTGGACCAGCCATGTAAATTTCACACGCCTAGTCCGAGTAAGCTAGCAAATCACACAACAAGGCAATGCACTTTGTTTTAGAAAGGAGATAGAGTGGATTTGCCGAGTAAGCAGCTACCACCACCTCCCCCCTCCACCACTTACAGGAGGAAATGCTCAGGCTGTGGGAACAGATAACAGATACAAAAACAGGCAGCCGAGGTATCATAATCCAGAGAGAAGAGAGACTGTGCACCAGGTGCATAATCCAAGAGGTGACGATGCTCATGTTGGCCATGGAACTAGGAATGAGTACAGAGAAGATCACCAGAGCTATGTCGTCTTCATCACAGAGCCGAATGACAAAAAGAGTCAGCAGCGACGGATGATGGAGGTGAATGTAACAATGCCGGCAATTCCCAAGTACATGCATTGGTCTGAGCAAGAGATAACTTGGAGCATAAAGGATCACCCCAAGATCATGCCAACCCCAGGAGGATATGCTCTAGTCTTAGATCCAACGTTCATGGGCCCGGATATCAACATGAAATTTTCAAAGGTACTGATCGATGATGGCAGTAGCATCAACATCATGTACAAGGATACTATGCTCAAGTTAGGCATTACCATGAACATGCTGGATCCGACTAAGACAACTTTCCACGGTATCGTGCCTGGATTGTCCTGTGAGCCAATTGGCAAGATCTGGGTCGAAGTCTTATTCAGCAATAGAGAGAATTGTTGCACTGGAGCTATAGAGTTCGAGGTGGTTGATTTGGTCATCTCGTATCATGCCTTACTCGGCAGGCCGGCTATGGCAAAGTTTATGGCTACTCCTCACATCGCTTACTTGAAGATGAAGCTGCCAAGCCCGTGTGGAGTGATTACAATGGAAGGAGATTACAAAAGCTCCATTGCTTGTGCCTCAGTCGGATATTCAATGGCCGAGTCACTGGTCATAGCACAGGAAAACATCAAATGTTGGAGGTGCCAGTATTGGCCAAAGCAGCACAAATGTCCATGTCGGCACTCACTAACCCGCATGGCAATGTGTCATTTCAAGCTACCAAAGAAACTAAGAAGGTACAGGCGGATGAGACTTTCCCAGAGCGTACAGTCACCATTGGGGCTGGCCTCACTGACAAATAGGAAAGCGAGCTTACCAGCTTCCTCCGTGAGAATCGGGATATCTTTGCATGGTCAACACAGGATTTGCAAGGAGTTCCGAGGGAGCTGGCTGAGCACTCTCTTCATATGACCAGATGCCAAGCCGGTGAAGCAACCCCTCCGCCGCTTTGCCGAAGATAGGAGGAAAGTAATAGCTATCGAGATTGCCAGGCTTTTGGCTGCATGATTCATCATGGAAGTATTGCACCCGGATTGGTTATCAAATCCAGTCTTGGTCGAAAAGAAAAAAGATGACCCGAATGTGGCAGTGGTATGCGCATGTGTATTGATTACACAAACCTCAATAAGGCGTGTCCAAAAGATCCATTTCCCCTGCCACGGATCAACCAGGTCATAGATTCTACTGCTGGGTGTGGGTTGTTGTCATTTGTGGATGCGTATTCTGGATTTCATCAGATACCACTGAATCTGAATGATCAAATAAAGAAATTTTTTATCACCCTGTACAGGGCTTATTGCTATCGTACCATGCCATTCGGATTGAGAAATGCAGGTGCAACGTATCAAAGGTGTATGCAAAAATGCTTGCAAGATCAATTGGACAAAAATGTTCAAGTATACGTCGATGATGTGGTAATAAAAACCAAGCAAAGTCATACTCTAATTGAGGACCTTGGTCAAACATTCGCAAACTTAAGAAGATTCCGGATGAAACTTAACCTAGAAAAATGCACATTTGGTGTCCCGGTTGGCAAGTTACTCGGATTTCTCGTATCCAGCCGAGGAATTGAGGCTAACCCGACAAAGATCAGGGCCATCGAAAGAATGGGATTACCAAAGAACCTCAACGATGTCCAGAAGTTCACTGGGTGCCTGGCCCCGTTGAGCACGTTTATTAGTCGGCTAGGTGAAAAAGCCCTACCACTATATCAACTGATGAAGAAATCAGACAAATTCACATGGACACACAAGCTGATAGCGCTTTCCATGAATTAAAGAAAATGTTGGCAACAACACCAATATTAGCGTCACCACTGTCCAAAGAGCCAATGTTGCTTTATGTCGCCGCAACCAATAGAGTTGTAAGTGCAGTAATAGCAGTTGAACGTGAAGAGGAGGGCAAATCAGTCCAAAGGCCAGTTTATTACTTGAGCGAAGTGCTCTCTGTATCAAAACAGAATTACCCGCATTATCAGAAAATTACATATGGGGTATATATGGCAGCAAAAAAGCTGAAGAATTACTTTCAAGAACACCCAATCCGGGTAATATGCGAGGCACCTATATCAGATATATTAGGCAGCAAAGATGCCAGTGGCCGAGTCGCAAAATGGGCCATAGAGCTAGCACCATATACTCCATAGTATGATAGGCGACATGCAATTAATTCTCAAGCCGTTGCAGATTTCTTCGTGGACTGGATGGAAATGCAGTACGAACCACCATTGCCAGACCTGAACTATTGGAAGATGCACTTTGACGTGTCCAAGATGAAAATGGGTCTGGGTGTCAGGATAGTGCTAACATCACCAAAGAGGGATAAGCTCAAGTGTGTGCTACAAATCCATTTTGCTGCTTCCAACAACGTTGCCGAGTATGAAGCACTTGTCCACGGCATCAAAGTAGCCAAGGAGATTGGCATCAAAAGGATCATGTGTTTTGGCAATTCGGATTTGGTGATTCAGCAAGTATCTAGAAATTGGACGCGCTAGACACAAACATGGCATTATATCGTTTCCATGTCCAACAAATTTCGGGATACTTTGACGGGTGTGAATTCCACCATGTCCAAGAGCATAAAATGAAGAAGCGGATATATTGTCCAAGCTAGGTTCATCTCGCCAAGCAATACCACCAGGAATAGCATTGGAACACCTTAGAAAACCATCGATCAAGCCGTCACTGGAGTCTTAATCAATATTCATCCTGGCAACACAAGAGTCAGATGTTGTGCCAATGGACATTGACTCAGGGGTAGTTTCGACTCACTCGGGGACTAACCCGCTCATGTCAGGGGTTGCCGGGGACTCCTCAGGTCATGTTGGCAGAGCATATGTCGGCGGACCCAATGGAAATTGACGGTGAAGCAGACCCGGAGCCGCTAATACCAACATGGGAACAACCAATATTCAACTACTTGGAAGATGGAACCTTGCCGAATGATGAGATATTGGCAAGGCAAACAGAAAGGAGAGCAAAAGCATGGACTATAATCAACAAGGAATTGTACAAGAGAAGTGTGACAAGTGTACTGCAGCGTTGCATCAGCTCAGAGAAAGGCTAGGCGATTTTGTTGGATATTCATCAAGGGGAATGTGGGCACCATGCATCATCAAGAGAATTGGTGGACAAGGCGGTCCTTCATGTACCTGGCCAGCTGCATAAGTAAATGACAGGCTTACTTGAATAATTTAGGAGGCTAAGGTCACAAGGCATGTACCTCCAAAATCGTAGAATCATCATCCTCATCATCGTCAGACCAATCTTGTAAGGGGTTGCGAGATTGACTCTTACCTGAAGCTAAAGCAGCAGCTGCATGCGGGATGGGCATGAAGCACTCCAGGTCGAACTCGACTTCGTCGGAGTCGGAGCGATCCTCATTATAACCGCGAGGAGTGAAAGTACTGTCATCAACCTAGTGAATAAGGTTCTGTGAGAGACAAACATAATGAGTAACGAAAACTAGACTGAGAGTGGCAAAAAAGCTAAAGCTGACTCGGCAAGGAAAACGACTCGGAAAACTTACCTAGGGGACAGGCTTGACCCGACTAAACGGAGGGTAGCTCCAAGCCCAATCAGCCGCCAAGTTCAGTTTGAAGATTGAGCTTACTCGGTGAGCAATGGAGTCATGGGTGAGCTCCTTCGTAGAGTGCCGAGTGGGATCGTGGGAACCACTCATGAAGCACATCTTGTGGCTCCTAGCTTGGATAGGGCTTACCCGGCATGAGACGAAGGTGCACATGAGGTCCCTGTCGGCAAGATGAAAATTCTCATCTGGCGACAACAACCTTTCCAAGATCATGTTGGCCTTGTTCACCGCAACGTCTTGGTCACGCGGATCAAGCTGCCAGAACTTCTTGTTCGGGACCTCATCCGAGAAAGGGGGGAGCCGGATGTTATCGGTGGACCCGCTGTTTTTGACATAGAAGAAAGTCCTATGCCATTTCTTGCAAGAATCAAGACCAGTAACTCGAGGAAAGATGGAGTCTCTCCTAGGCGTGATGCTAGCGGCACCGCACCGAGTCGGCCTCTTCTCGGATTGAGGAGCACCAGGCTGGGAACAACTTGAACCTTAAAGCTAAAATATTTGGCCCACAGAAGAACTGTAGGATAAATCCCGAGGTAGGCCTCGCAAGCGGAAATAAAGCAAGAGAGGGAGCCAATCGCGTTGGTAGGAAGATGAGGGTCTGCAGATGGAAAGTGGAGAGAAACAAGGAAAGAAGGTGCTCACTGGAAGAGCAAAACCCCGCTCAAAGTGAGAAAGGAAGACCACCCACTCATTGGCATCGGGTTTAGGAGAGATCTCACCGGCGGGAAGACGACAATCCACCTGCAGCGGGATGTGCCTGGTGGAGCGGAGACATTCCACCTCCTCGGTGGAGACCTTTGAGCCCTCCCAGCCGCCGCGCTCGCCGGCGGGAACCTCCTGCTCCTCAGCACCATCAGCATCGTCGCGTGCGTCCATGATCCTCGCAGATTCAGTCTCCTCCGCCGTTGGAAGAGGTTTGGAAGAACATGGACCCATGGTGGACTGGAAAGAGAAGTGGAGCAATCGCAGGGCAAGAACAGAAAGAAGGAAAAACCGCAAAGGGGGAGGTTTGATTTCGCAGGCGCAAGGAAAAAGAAGAGGCAGGGGGAAAACTCAACGGGCATGGGGGAAGTGGTAACCCCCTCACCCCTACTTAAGGGCAGTAAAAACCCCAATCGTGGGATCCCTCTACGCCGTGTGGCCAGCGTGTCGCCGTGTACCCAGCCGAGTAAACCAATCAGCGGGCGCCACGTGGAAACAATACAGAGAATATCCCATGCCACGTCTCGAAAGGAAGGACAAGGGGCGCAGGCCAATGGGACTGCCACAGTGACGGGGAATAACTACGCAGCCGTCACTATGCCGCGAGATCCTGGAACAAAATTTGAGGCAAGTAATCATGATTACCAGCTGTCAGTGACTGAAGCACGCCAAAAATGACTCGGAATTGACCAAAGTGACTAGGCACGAGGCAAAAATGGGCTAAGAAGTCAAAGAATGGATCCGAACACTGTTAGACAGACTCAACAAGGTGCAAGATTGCGACAAATAAAGACAAAAATAAAGTTCCAGTCACATTAAAGGAACCTAGAGACGCCTAACAGCTTGAACTGCTAGACCTCACCAGCTTCGGGGACTAATGTCGGGGGATAACCCCCGGTAGGGTCACGAGGGGTGAAACGTAGCCCAGCTTGGCTAGCTTCGCATAAAGAAAGAAGCAGGTCGAGTAAGTATGGCCAGGAGAGAGAATCGTGTGCATCCAACATAGAAACTATATCGGCCCGTATAAGACAAAGTTGTTATTCTTGCAGGAACCAACGAGCCGAGTCTCCCGAGGAAGGGTCGGGTCATATAGGACGCGTGGCACCTTTCCGAGTAAGATTCAGGAGGGACCATGGTAAAGCATGGTCAAAAGAGAAGGGCGACGCCGGGTGACACAAAAGGAGTCGGGTGACGCCCAAAGCAAGGGCTGACGTACAAAGTTACTGCTTGACGCCAAAATAAACAGGAAGCGACGTACCAAAAGACCGTTAGCTGTCAAGCTTTGTGGACTGGGCCATTGGGCTTAGGGCAAGCCCATGACCCGGCCCACATTATAGGGACCAAGATCTAAACAGTAAAGCCTAGAACCCAAAGGGGTATAAGCTAGCTAGCGCTGCCTATATAAGGGGTTGGACCAAGTAGGGAACTAGTGCCGAGAACACTAGTTCATACAGCTGAAGGAGCACTTGTAATTCTCAAGTATCAATCAAATCGCTAAGTGTGGAGAGTTCATCTTGTTCTTCGTGCATGGCAAGACCGTGCACTCCCTCCCCGGTGACCACAAGCACCCATTCGTCCCCCAACTTAAGCTTGCCCATTGCATCTGTCGTGACACCACCACGACAAGGGGTCTTGTAGATGGCGAACAGCGGCGGCGAGGATCTTTGTGCCGGCGAGCAAGGTGGCGGCGACATGCACCTGCTTCAGATGCAGCGGGAGGTTGACGATGGAGATAGAACAGACAAAACGGTACGTGGGCCTGGGCCGGCTACGGGCTGCTGCTAGGCTGCGGGGTTGCGCTGGGCGATGGGGAGAGGAGAGGAAGAGTTGGGCTCGGCCCAGATAAGTTTGCTGGCTCCAGTTTTTCTTCTAAATACATTTTCCAATTATGTTTTCTATTCTCTTCTTTTGTAAATCATTTTCAAATATGTTTTGGATGATTTCAAAATACCAGAGGTTTTATAAAATATGTAAAATACTCACAGGCCCTTATAATCCATTTGGGCTCCATTATTTTTGTAATTTCAAAAATATTCAAAACCATTTGAATGCTTGCCAAGAGATGGAAAGGTTAGGGTTTTAGGGTTTTTACTTTGTTTCTTCAATGCACAATTTAATAGATGATGCTCATGATGCACAATCAAACCCTAATATAAGAATAGCTAAAAAACTGGGGTGTTACAACTTGGCACCACCTGCCCCGTCACCATCGTCGTCAATCTTGCGTGCAGACCCGCTCCCCCTTCTCTGTCGTTTCCACTCGATTCAATTCAAGTAAATACGCTTGATTCGCGGCATAATTTTCCACCCCTGATGGCGCCCAACACTTGTCGTGGAACACTTCGTTGGAAACCCCAAGAGTAAGGTATGAAGCAGCACAACAGCAAGTTTCCCTCAGTAAGAAACCGAGGTTATCGAACCATTAGGAGGAAGGAAACGTCAGACAGGTGTTGCAAGCAACACGGAGACCTGCACAACACAAACTGAAGAATTTGCCCCAACGAATTAGTGAGGTTGTCAAGCTCACCGGTTTGCTGTAACAAATGATTAACCGTATGGGGTGGAAGGTAATGGTTTACAGCAAGTAAACAAGTAATAGTGGAAGATGTATCAATGGTAAAGATTGGACCGGGTCCATAGTTCACTAGAGGTGCTCTCCTTAGATAAACAACATGGCATGAAGGGTAAACAAATTACAGTAGGACAATTGACAGGAACTGAGCAAGGCATAAAAATGCAATTACTAGTCAGAAAGATCCTATGAGATTCGATTGGGCAATACAACAAGATACCTAGACTGCCATCCAACTGCATCTATGACTAGAAGTCCACCTTCAGGTTATCATCCGAACCCCCTCCAGTATTAAGTTGTAAGCAACAAACAACTGCTTTAAGCAAAGTGTGTAAGGTAAACAGTCCACATGTTCCATGAACAAGAGACCGTTATTTTCTCCCTAGTAGCAACAACACATCTACAACCGAAGAGATTATTGTCACTTCCCTTGGAAACTAGAGGCATGAACCCACTATCGAGCATAAATACCCCCTCTTGGAGTCACTAGAAACTACTTGGCCAATATAGCTACTAACAACGGAGAGCATGCAAGATCACAAACACCACATACATGATAGAATCATCAAGATAAAACCATTAATCAAACCAACATAATAATCTCAATATCCATCGGATCCCCGCAAACACAACTTGCATGATTACAAATAGATTAGATCTTGATCATGAAGGGAGCTCACGAGATCTATACTTGAAAGCACAAAGGAGGAGATACAACCATCTAGCTACTACATGGACCCATAGTCCAAGGTGGGACTACTCACGCATCATACCAGAGAGAAGGCCTCCGGGATGATCTCCCCTCTGGCATGGTGCTGGGAAGAACTTCAGATCCCCCCAATCTAGGGACGATTGTTGTGACACCCCCGGGATTAGGGCTAAAAAATCCCAGACCTCCGTCTGAGATAAGCTGAACCTTGAGCTCGAGGATATATAGTGAAGAATTGGTAACACAACAGTGACCCTACGACACAAAAATTATTACCGCAAGTTCATAACTGAGCAAAGAACCAAATTATTACAAGCAGAGGTCACTGACCACAAACATCAAACAACGTAAGGCAAATTATGCTATTAAGTTTAGCAAACTTAACAAATGTCCAAAGAGGCCTGAAGCATAACGATGACGTCCCAGCCCATGGATTCCAGGCTGCCGGCCGGGAACCCCAAGCTACTCGTCGATGTCGATGTAGTACCAAACTGATCTTTAGGGGAACACTTAATCTGCCAAAAGTATCAACAAAGCAAGGGTGTGTACAGGGTGTACTCCGCAAGACTTATGGCTGGTGGAGTTGTTTTGCATAAAGCCATCTTTGTTTGTAAAACAAGAGCGAGAAGAAGCTCATGTAGTCAGAGTATTTTAAAAGGGGATAAGAGAGCAACATCTCCAAAGTATTGATCATCATCTTTTGATATCCACCAAATCATCATCATCTACCAACTAGGATCACCCCCTCGTACCCATGAGGAAGCATCCTTAAGCACACGTTGAGTTGCCAAGTTTTACGATTAGGTTAAAGTTATCTATGATCTTGAGTCCGGTCGCCAAGTCGTTCATAACTGTGAACACAACTTTTCAAAAAGATTATTACCCTACAGGGTGTACAACTTTACCCACACATACTAACCTTCTATTAATGCCATTAGATAAGCCCTCTTCCTTGGAAGGCCAGCAGAGGGTGGTTAGACACGACCTTTACCTTGCTTTCGCCGAGACCATGAGTCACGCCCTAAGGATGGTTCCGTCGTAACGGGTCAAGTCCCGAAGCCGGTCCCTAGAGATGTGAGGCGAGGTTGGTTTACCAGGGGATCCATCCACCCCAAGCAACCCCGGCCACGCTTACCTACCTGTTATGAATGCACCTCCTTCACTGCCTTCGAGAAGATCCAGAATGCATGTCGAATGGAACGACCGAACTATGTGACTCATGGAATCTACTAGGCAAGTTAGTTTCTCATGAGGTTTTCTAGGCCCCGTGTGGTTGTACGCTCGTCTTGGTTCCAAAGGCAAGAACTCAGGTCCTAGTAGTGGCGAGCATGGGACTAGAAAAACCACATCCCACTGTGGCCTCCCATACAAGTCTTAACATGTTTAATCTCATATCACCTCTGATATCATCTCATCACGTTCTCCTGTCATACTGGATTCTCTGTATCTGATACATCATCTGGATGAACTAGTACTGACAACTATGCATGGCTAAGGAGACACATATATAAGCTCTAGCAGTGCACACAAGCCAAACCTAGTTATGCTAGGAGCAGTGGAGGTAATATAATCTCAAAGGGAGTAATGCAATAGATAGTATACTCTATCTATCGATAAGAGACCACAGTAGAATCGTATGCATCATGGCAGGAATTGAAATGCTTTCAAAAATATAGGATTATATCATGGTGGGGGCTATCCTTGCCTTTGCCTGTTTATAATGAATAAGCAGATCTTCGGGAATCTTGTATTTGACTTAGTTATAGTTGGTCAAGTATTGTTCGTCGGTCTTCGATCTTCGACGGTGTTGACCTCAGTCTTCGATCTCGATCTCGATATCGTATTTTATTGGGAAGAACCAAACACCGGAAAGAAAGGGGAAACAATCAACACATGGCATTGGTGCAATGCTCGAGCAAGGATGATGATATGACAAGTTAAATTGTATTGAATTGAAACCCTAAAACATGCTCGGCAGCTTAATCGGGGTTCCAAGGGGTGAAAACCCTAACTCGGGGGAACTCCGGATGTATATGAGAGGGGTTACTAAGTTCTTCTAATTAAACTTTTCTTGAAAGTTGTTGGACAATGCATGATTATAGTTTAAATAGATAGTTCTCATTTTTCTAAACAATTTGATATATTATTTGTATTTTTCTGACTTATAAATAATTAGTTATGAATTTTACAAGTTTATAACAATTTATGGAATTATTAAACCCTTTTAAATTGATTTAATGCGTCAGGATGACATCACCAGAGGGGGAAGGGTCGTTTTCACTTGGGCAGAGCCTAGCCACAGTCACCGATGACTGGGCCCTATGGCCAGGTCAGCGGCTACGCGGTAAAGCGGGGTCAACGCACACGTGGCTGCTACGCAGGCGCCATGTCGACGCCACCTGGGCGCCACGTCGTCTCGCCGGCCAACAGGCCAGACGGCGATGGCAGACGGCAGAGGAGGGCACGCGGGGCTGAAAAACCTAGCCTACTCGAACCAGCGCATCGAGGCAGACCTAATAGGGTGGCGCCGCTGTTCCTTGGTCGCCGGAGCGACGTCCATGGCGACAGGCGGCGGCGGTGCTTACGGAGCATCGTCGGGAGGTGGGTACAGAGTGAGAGGGGGAGTGTGGAGGGGTTCAGGAGGACCACGTGCTCACCCTGGAGCTCAAGAGGTCGACGGCGAGGCACATGGTGGACCGGAGCGAAGGGGAGGTCGTCGGTGAAGCTCGTCTGACTTGGGAAAGAGACGGCCGATGCGGGCGGTTGCGGGCGCCCGAGCTCGATTCCTTTGGGTAGGCGACAGAGTCCACCATGGCGGAGCTTCCAGACACCTCGGCTAGGCAAGGGGAGGCCGGTGACGGCGGGGCATACGGTGACCTGCGGGGGGTAGGGTTCGGGCACGTCGCGGAGAGTGAGAGAGAGAGGGCGCGGGAGGGGATAAGGCTAAGGGTGAGGGAGAGAGGCGTGCAGGGCTCCTCCTTATCTTCCTCCTAAGCGGCGGCGAGGATCTTGGCGCGTGGGGTCGACGGGCTGACAGAAGCGTGACACCGACAAGGCCAACATCACCGGGAGGAAGATGACGTCGATGGGGTACCCGCCATGATAGGGCGAGGTGTTGGGTAATAGGTGCTGGCGCTTGAGTGACAGATAGTGAGAGGAGGGAGATGGGCCGGCCTGGTAGGGTTGCCTACTTCTGTTTTTTTATTTCCTGAAACTTTTATTTTTCTATTTCATTTCTCTCTTTTGCAATTGGATTTCAAATCTGTTTTGGATAATTTCTAAAATACCAAAGGCTTATAAAATAAAAGAAACACTAAGGGACCCTTGTAAACAATTTGGGCTGGTAACTTTTCAAAATCAAAACCATTTGAATGCTTTTCAAATAGAGTGATAGAGTAGGTTTTTAGGGTTTTGATTTAATTACTCAATGCACAATTTAAAATATGATGCTCATGAATGTAAAAACAAAACCCTAGTTATACATTAGCTAAAACTGGGGTGTTACAGCTCTATCTCCCTTCCTAAGGTAGGAAAAGAGACAGAGAGAGAAAGAGACGGGGTCACTCTAAAGGTAAGAGGGAAACACACTAAACAACACACAGAGTATCTCATGGCAGCTCATGGATGGAGTGTTCAGAAACAACTCTGAGATGACAAACATGAAACACATCAAGGTGACGGAGGAAACAAGAGGAGATGGTTTCAAATGGTTAGATAGATGGTCTTCATAAGGATTGAGACCATGGAACTCAAAAGGGTTTAAGCTTCTGAAGAGAAAAGCGTCCAACAGAAAGAATATAACCACAGACTTCGATAGGGAACCTCTACTAAACGGCTTAAGTAGAGATTTCAGGTTACAGAAATATTGATCAACAAAACCAAGATGTTGAACTACTTTTGAAACAGAAGGGTCACTCTTTCATCCAGCAGAAGGGTGTTTTGGTGGTGAGGACTCATAAGAGTCAGAAAGAAACATGTATCAACAGAAAATACTAATTACCAAAATCATAGCCACTCTTAAGACATGGTTAAGAGAACAAAGGAAACTATTTATTCATCTAGGTTTATCAAAATATTTGCCAAAGATCGTGATATCACTTTACACCACTAAGATGAATAGTTAAGAAGATTTCGGATGACACGAGAACAAAGAAACTTCATTCTCAGACTTCATTTACTTAGCACAACAACATTTTCCAACATAGAAGAGTCTGGAGGATCGACCGAGAGACATTTAGCAACACTACTATAAATGTTCTCCTTGATTCTCAAGAAATAAAACATCAAGTAAAGGTCGGACTTCGGATACAAGGGAAATCATAAGCACAACTCCTATAAAAAATCATACAAGAAGCCTCATGAAGAGTGGTTGTTATTGCTAAATCAAGAGAAAATGACAGAGGGTCTTTCCGGCTAAGTGTGTCAACCATTACATCAATCTTGCCAGATTTACAAAGAGACCTATATCAAAACCTTGAGGAACACCAACCATCATATTTGCTGCTTGAGATTCAGCTTTGGTTAGGTGGAATGATAATTCAGACTTAGCATGTCCAAATAGAAAGGGTGCAACATTTACACAAAGGTAAAGTCACTAGATTCTCAAGACACGGACTATAGTGTCAAGCTCCAAAATACGAGCTAGATTGCTAGACCCATGTATTATCAACTTGTCGAAGGACAACTGCATACGCATAAGTACTAACAATAAAACACACATGTATCCTTAAGGAATGGAGATAACTCTAGTAGAATCCACGGCGACATCTTTCAACAATTGCACATGAATTAGAGAAGGTTACTTCTAACATATAGAACACATACTTCAAGATGACTCGAAGATGGTTCTCGAATGTTTCCAACATTAATGCCAAATGTTCCATATGAATCAAATCTAACATGGAAAAGATAAGGATGTCATCTATGGGATCAACAACAAACTTATTAGGACACTCCAAGAAGATAGAATCATATGTTGCATGATCAAGGCAGTAGTATTGGTCAGACCAAAGGACATGAAGATGTACTAAAGTGAAGCATCACAAGTAGAAACACCATCAAGATAGTCCTTGGAACTGAGTTTGATTTGACGATAACCCACATCAAATCAAATACGAGGGAAAATAACATATCCACAAAGGAGACACTATCTTTCTTCAACACGAACAAAACTAGACATCCCTTTACGAAGGAACAGAGTCGGGTAGAAATTTTGTCTTACAAATATCCAAGTTGTTGTTTAAGCTCAACCAACTAGTTCAAGGGTATCCAGTACGGATCCTTGGAGAAAGGTGCAGTTCAGAGAACTTGCTTGCTCAAGAACTTAACAATGCGGTTAGGTGGCAACATGGCGGTACTTCTAGAGAGACGTCGAGAATATCACGAACCACCGATATGTCACTTAGTTCGAGAGGAAACTTGCTTGGTAAGGCAAGAAGACATAATCTTAGAGCTTTGGCACGAGCCTAACTCTTTGACCGAAGAGAGTGCACAAGAATAGCAGACTTGGTAGCACCATCACCCTTTGCTTAGTGACGGGATTAACCAATCACGTTAAGAATGATACAAATGTACTTAGAGTTCAAAACAATAATAATTGCTAAGAATCTCAGATGGCCACATTATTACGCACACGCATCACTTACGAGCGTGAAAACTCGAAAAAGGGTGGGTATCGATGTGTAAAAGCATCACTTCATTTAAAGGTTCATGTAACTCAGCACAACCTCTTAATATAAAAGAGTGTGATACTTTAAGGTAGAACAGATAGAAGACAATCGATGTCTCTTGATATGCGGATTACAACACTTTGACCTAGTCCTAGAATGACGAGGTACTGGAGTTTGTTTCTCCTGACATCCCGAAATGGTTTGTATGATAGACCACAAGAGTATCTTGCATCGGAAGACACCAATGCACATTACTACTTGGCTACCAACTGGTAGACAAAGGTCAGAAAACAACAAGGGAAAAAGTAACATGCTTAGGATAGAATCCCGAGATGTGGATGCATAAGTCAACAATATTCCGAAAACTAATGCAGCGAAGGGGTAAGGTGTGGCAGAGTCACGAGTATATATGCGAGACTCTCGAAGAGTACTCTTGTCGTGATTTTTTTTGGTTCCATCAAAGAACATCTGCCATAGCTAGTGGTAGGGGAAGTCCTTAGTTGTCACAATTGAATCGCGACAAAGACCACAAGCTTGAAGGCTAGAATTGTATTACCAGCCATCCTGAGGTAATGTGTGAACATTACCAATAGGGGACAAAGGAATGGATCTTGGGTTAAAGATCAGCTTCATGTACAAGATTCACAACACTAGAATCCAGCACAATCCGGGATCTTAGGTTCAAGTCCAAGGGTTAAAACCCAAAGAAAGGAATATCTACTACTTGAGTGACGCAGCGTAAACTGCAAGATAGTAACCACAAGGCAGCTTCCAAAAGAAGAAAGAACTTCTAAAGTACCCAACAAACCAAAAGAAGGCAGACAAGGCAGGAAGGAAACCTCGAAGCCTAGAATAGAACACTACAGATCCAACAGTATAATATGGTGGGTCCGAAAGATAGAGATATCATGATGGAACAAAATCTCTTAAATGAATAAGAGCAAAGGGAACAAAGAATTCACAACACACACAACTCTAGAGAACTCAAGACTAGGTCAACTAGTTAAGAAACGACATGCCCAAAAGGCACCTAAGCTTTGAAAGAATAGAAGAGATATCAAAACTTTTCCAAAGACAACACAAGATGAGATAACCCAAAGTTAGAGCGAAACTGGTTAAGGAGTAAAATAAGCATACTAGAGTTTTCACAAAAACTTTTCATCTTAAAATAGTTTTCACAAACACTAGACTCAACATCGACCAGTAGCAAAGTTTTCGTATGGTCGGTACTACTCTGATACCAAGACATGTGACACCCTCGGGATCAGGGATAAACAAATCCCAGACCTCCGTCTGAGATAAGCTTAACCTTGAGCTCGAGGATATCCAGTGAAGAATCGGTAACACAACAGTGACCCTACGACACAAAAATTATTACAGCAAGCTCATAACTGAGCATGGAACCAAATTATTACAAGCAGAGGTCACTGACCACAAACATCAAACAACTGAAGGAAAATTATGCTATTAAGTATAGCAAACTTAACAAATGTCCTAAGAGGCCTGAAGCATAACGATGACGTCCCAGCCCATAGATTCCAGGCTGCCGGCCGGGAACCCCAAGCTACTCGTCGATGTCGATGTAGTACCAAACTAATCTTCAGGGGAACACTTACTCTGCCAAAAGTATCAACAAAGCAAGGGTGAGTTTAGGGTGTACTCCGCAAGACATATGGTTGGTGGAGTTGTTTTGCATAAAGCCATCTTTGTTTGTAAAACAAGAGAGAGAAGAATCTCGTCTAGTCAGAGTATTTTAAAAGGGGATAAGAGAGCGACATCTCTAAATTATTGATCATCATCTTTTGATATCCACCAAATCATCATCATCTACCAACTAGGATCACCCCCTCGTACCCATGAGGAAGCATCCTTAAGCACATGTTGATCTACCAAGTTTTACGATTAGGTTAAAGTTATCTATGATCTTGAGTCCGGTCGCCAAGTCGTTCATAAACGTGAAAACGACTTTTCGAAAAGATTATTACCCTACAGGGGTGTACAACTTTATCCACACGTACTAACCTTCTCTTAATTCCACCAGATAAGCCCTCTTCCTTGGAAGGCCGGCAGAGGGTGGTTAGACACGACCTTTACCTTGCTTTCGCCGAGACCATGAGTCACGCCCTAAGGATGGTTCCGCGGTAACGGGTCAAGTCCCTAAGCCGGTCCCTAGAGATGTGAGGCGAGGTTGGTTTACCAGGGGCTCCATCAACCCCAAGCAACCCCAGCCACGCTTACCTACCTGTTATGAATGCACCTCCTTCACCGCCTCCGAGAAGATCCAGAATGCATGTCGAATGGAATGCCCGAACTATGTGACTCATGGAATCTACTCTTCAAGTTAGTTGCTCGTGAGGTTTCCCAGGCCCCGTGTGGTTGTACGCTCGTCTTGGTTCCAAAGGCAAGAACGCAGGTCCTAGTGGTGGCGAGCATGGGACTAGAAAAACCACATCCCACTATGGCCTCCCATACAATACTTAGCATGTTTAATCTCATATCACCTCTGATATAATATCATCACGTTCTCCTGTCATACTGGATTCTCTGTATCTGATACATCATCTGGATGAACCAGTACTGACAACTATGCATGGCTAAGCAGACACATATATAAGCTGTAGCTGTGCACACAAGCCAAACCTAGTTATGCTAGGAGCAGTGGATTAGGTAATATAAGCTCAAAGGGAGTAATGCAATAGATAGGATACTCTATCTATCGATAAGAGACCACATTAGAATCGTATGCATCATGGCAGGAATTGAAATGCTTTCGAAAGCATAGGATTATATCATGGTGGGGATATGCTTGCCTTTGCCTGTTGATAACGAATAAGAAGAACTTCGGGAATCTTGTACTTGACTTAGTTACAGTTGGTCAAGGATTGTTCGTCGGTCTTCGATCTTCGACGGTGTTAACCTCGGTCTTCGATCTCGTTCTCGCTATCGTATTCTATCGGGAAGAACCAAACACCAAAAAGAAAGGGGGAAACAATCAACGCATGGAATTGGTGCAATGATCGAGCAGGTATGATAATATGACAGGTTAAATTGTATTGAATTGAAACCCTAAAACATGCTCAGCAGCTTAATCGGGGTTCCGAGGGGTGAAAACCCTAACTCGGGGGAACTCCGGATGTATATGAGAGGGGTTACTAAGTTCTTCTAATTAAACTTGTCTTTAAAGTTGTATAACAATGCATGATTATAGTGTAAATAGACAGTTCTCATTTTTCTGAACAATTTGATATATTATTTGTATTTTTCTGACTTATAAATAATTAGTTATGAATTTTATAAGTTTATAACAATTTCTGGAATTATTAAACCCTTTTAAATTGATTAATGCGTCAGGATGACATCACCAGAGGGGGTAGGGTCGTTTTCACTTGGGCAGAGCCTAGCCACAGTCACTAACGACTGGGCCCTATGGCCAGGTCAGCGGCTACGCGGTCAAGCGGGGTCAGCGCACACATGGCTGCTACGTAGGCGCCACGTCGACGCCACCTAGGCGCCACGTTGGCTCGCCGGCTAACGGGCCAGATGGCGATGACAGACGACGGAGGAGGGCGCGCGGGGCTGCAAAACCTAGCCTAATCGAACCAGCGCATCGAGGCAGACCTAACAGGGGCGGCGTCGCTGTTCCTTGGTCGCCGGAGCGGCGTCCATGGTGACGGGCGGCGGCGGTGCTTACGGAGCATCGTCAGGAGGTGGGTACAGAGCGAGAGGGGGAGTGCGGAGGGGTTCAGGAGGACCGCGTGCTCACCCTGGAGCTGAAGAGGTCGACAACGAGGCACAAGGTGGACCAGAGCGAAGGGGATGTCGTCGCCAAAGCTCGTAGGACTTGGGGAAGAGACGGCCGATGCGGGCGGTTGCGGCGCCCGAGCTCGATTCCTTCGGATAGGTGACAGAGTCCACCATGGCAGAGCTTCCAAACACCTCGGCTAGGCAAGGGGAGGCCGGTGACGGCGGGGCAGACGGTGACCTGTGGGGTGTAGGGTTCAGGCATGTCGCGGAGAGTGAGAGAGAGGGGGTGCGGGAGGGGATAAGGACAAGGGTGAGGGAGAGAGGCGTGCGGGGCTCCTCCTTATCTTCCTCCGAAGCGGCGGCGAGGATCTTGGCGCGTGGCTGACGGCGGCGACCGCATCGAGCGGCGGCGAGCGTGACACCGAGCAGCTTCGCGTCACTGGGAGGAAGATTTCGTTGAAGGGGTACCGGGCCAGTTGGGCTGTGACAGGGCCGAGTTGGGCCGCGGGAATCTACTGGCAGTGCACTTGAGTGACAGATAGTGAGAGGAGGGAGATGGGCCGCTCTGGTAGGGTTGCTTGCTTCTATTTTCTTATTTCCTGAAACTTTTATTTTTCTATTTCATTTCTCTCTTTTGAAATTGTATTTCAAATATGATTTGGATAATTTCTAAAATACCAAAGGCTTATAAAATAAAAGAAACACTAAGGGACCCTTGTAAACAATTTGGGCTTCACTATTTTGGTAACTTTTCAAAATCAAAACCATTTGAATGCTTTTCAAATAGAGGGAGATAGTAGGGTTTTAGGGTTTTGATTTAATTACTCAATGCACAATTTAAAATATGATGCTCATGAATGCGCAAACAAAACCCTAGTTAGACATTAGCTAAAACTGGGGTGTTACAATTGTGGCGGTGGCTACAGATGGTTTCGTGGATATTTTATCGGGGCCTTAGGGTATCTGCATCAGGGGATTCTTATAGGCGAAGGGGGAGGCCTCGGAGGCGACCAGGGGGTCCAAACCCTAGCCAGGCGCGGGCCCACCCTGGCCACGCCTGGGGGGGCTCTGGCTGGCCTGGCGCGCTTCCTCGTCTCCCCTCTGGACTTCGTGTTCCCCACAGAATGTAATTGACTTTGACATTTGTCCCTTCCAATTCCGAGAATATTCCTTTACTAACTTTTCTGAAACCAAAAACAGTAGAAAACAAGCATCTGACACTGTTGCAACTTGTTAATAAGTTAGTACCAGAAAACATGTAAAAAGAACCTCCAAGTGTAGACAAGTAAATCAAAGTAGATACTAAACAAGCATGGAGCATAAAAAATTATAGATACGTTTCCGACGTATCAATATCCCCAAGCTTAACTCCTGCTCGTCCTCGAGTAGGTAAGTGATAAATAGAATAATTTTTGAGGTGAACATGCACCCTCACAATAAATATCCAACCATTTGCAAGCATTGAAAGCTGGGATCAAAAACTCTAAACATGAGCATGATAGAATGGAGTTCTAACAATAGGACATAGTAACTATGTATGCAACATGAAAGGCTACAAACATAGATCATGAATAACATGCATTGAAAAACGTTTGTTTGTTTCACATACAGAAAACATAGCATAGTGGCAATCATCTTGTCCCTCATAGAGTAGCAAATAGATGCATAGGACACCTTCAAAGTTCACAAGGATGACTAGAAACAAATAGTACAAGAATAAGTAATATCACAATATGCATCAATTAATAAGCTTTGGAACACTGCATACAAAATGATAACTATGCTCTCTTAATGGTGCCTAAAGGTAGAAGGTGGAGACTCAATAGTGGTGGATGAAAGGCCTTTTTGTAAAGGAAGCAGGGATTACAAGTTTCAAAAAGAGCTTCCAAAAATTATGGTACTTGTTAGCTTTCAGCCCTCATTGCCCCTATCATAAGCATCTTGAAGTGGTTAAGGTTAAAGTGGCAAAGGTGGAGTATATGCTTGACGAAGTATAAGTTGGCAATCTCAAGTACCTTGAATACGAGGGCCGCACCTCATGCATACTCAACTTTGGGCTCATGCAAGTTCTTGTCATTATAAGTATTTGCATATCATTGAGAACCGCCAACGGGGTACCTCTTGCACATCGTACAGGAGCTTTCCCATAACCAAAATGACAAGGCAAGCAGACAATGAGCATCTTAGCAATATTTTTATTTACCATATGCATAGCTTTTTATTGAGGATGCTTCATAGATAGCTCACTATGGTGATGCTGCAAGTTTCCACCATGATTAGGCATGGCTTAGGCTAGCGGCCCAGGCGTTTCTCTAAACAGAATACAAACTCCATGGACTTACAAGTTCCCTCTTTATTTCACACCGGTGACATCCATAGACAAAAGAGCATGATATCAACTAAGTACAAAGTACAAGTGCAATGTTGAAAACGTTCCCTGTGACAGCACGGTTCTCCTAATTCCAACTTATAAGTGCAAGCATATACAAAAAAGTTCTTACAATGGTTCAAGTTTATTAGGGGCAAAGAATATAAAGTGTGCCATCAAGTTCGTGAGGGCTTTAATCACTAAGTTTTCACATAACAAAATAATTTTAAATTGGAAGGTAGCTAAAAACAAGAATATACTTGGAATGGTGGAACACACCATGCATAGGAGTTTATAGTGGAAACTTTGGAATAACTTGGTTTCTTGGGAGTTGGAAGCATGAGTAGAACTTATTCATACAAGTGGAGGCTAGCAAAAGACTGGGAGCAACCAACTAAGAGAGCATAATGGACATAATCATGCAGAGCAACAAAGAATTACTAATCAAATCATAGAGTGGTACTACAAGTCAAGGACTAAATTATCATAGAGGCTAATTGTGACTTGTCATAGTCGTAACATGGTGTAAGCATGTGCCTAGTCAACCCAAGCAAAGCATCAAAGGAGAATACCACAATACTATCTTTTGCATGCTAAAATGACACATAATTTCTTCAAGGCACACTAAGAAATCCCAATTGTTTGGAACAAGACATGCTACAGCAATAATCACTAAGAAAGCCAATATGGGTTTATCAAGTCTAGAACTATTCAGGATTGTCTGGCATGGGAGAGAACATCATTCTAAAGCTTGACTTTGAGAAATCATTTGACATGATAGAATACAATACTATCATCACCATGCTAAAGCACTTTGGATTTGGGGAAAAGATCATTGGATGGATCAACAAGATACTTAATAGTGCTAACACTTCTGTGATCCTAAATGGTGTCCCTAGAAAAAATATTAGATGCAAGAGAGGTGTCAGATAGGGTGACCCATTATCGCCATTATTGTTTGTTGCAACTGCTGAACTTCTGCAAATTATTATGAACCATGCCTGGTAGACTAATGAGTTAGATCTACCTGTTGATAATGCATATGGACAGAATTACCCAATTCTTCAGTATGCAGATGATACATTACTCATCTTGCCTGCTATTCAGGAGCAGCTCTCCTATCTGAAGAAATATGCTGATGGATTTCTCCAAATCAACTGGACTTTAAATAAATTTTCATAAATCTTCTATGGTCCCTATCAATATGACAGCTGAGAGATGCAGAACATTTGCTGACAGTTTTGGTTGCAGACTTGAATCTCTGCCATTCACATACCTGGGTCTTCCAATGGGTACAACTAAACCCAGTGTCAGTGATCTTACACCATTGATCAGCAAAGTTGAAAAAAGGCTGGCTGGCATCTCAAATTTATTATCCCACTGTTCAAGAGTTGTTGTCATCAAATCTGTAATATCTGCTATGTCTAACCATATTATGTGTGCCATGAAATTGCACTACACACATATTGACCATGTGAACAAATCTACAAGAACTTTTCTTTGGCATGGGAATGAAATTGAAAAAAAGGTAAATTTCTGGTTGCCTGGCACAAGGTTTTCCTTTCCAAAAAAGCAGGGGGACTAGGAATATTGAACCTGAGACAACACAACAAGGCAATGATGATGACAAACCTTTACAAATTATTCAACTGTCTGGATATTCCTTGGGTCAACCTTATCTGGCAAGCATACTATCAAAATGGTTCCCTACCAGATCACAATACACACAAGGGATCTTTCTGGTGGAGAAATTGCCTCTCTTTTCTGACAGACTTCAAGAATATGACTACTATTGTGCCTGGACAGGGAAACAACACTATGTTTTGGCAGGACAAATGGCATGACACTGAGCTATGTAATAAATTTCCTGAATTATTTTCATTTGCAAAAAAAACCAAAAATCAGAACTGAGGAAGCTATGCAATATCAGGTTGCAGGGGAGTTATTAAGTTTGTTCCAATTGCCACTATCCCTTATTGCTGAAAATCAGATGAATAGTCTATGCATAATCTTGCAAAATTCAAATGTTCTTGAAAAAGACAAATGGACATTCCCATGGGGAGGAGACAGATTCTGTACAAAAAAGGTATATGACCTCCTTATCAAAGCACCTGATGCACCAAAGCCCTTCGAATGGATCTGGAAATCTCCATGTCTTCCCAAGCATAAGTTCTTCTTTTGGTTGCTACTTAATGATAGATTAAATACCAGAGAACTTCTTGTCAGGAAAAACTTCAACATTGAGGAGGACACTTGTGTCCTTTGTGAGGAAAGCACTATTGAATCTGTTCAACATCTCTTTTTCAGATGTGAGTTTAGCCAAAATTTCTGGTGGAAACTTGGAATTGAATGGAATACTGACTATCCACTAATCAATATGATTCAAGAGGCTCATGATAGAACTTTGGAACAGTTCTTCAATATCACTATGATGATAGGCTGCTGGAGCTTATGGAATCACAACAATAACATCATCTTCGAGCAACACACTAGGTGCATGGATAATTGTTATAGCATATTCAAATTATCAGTGGCTGATATTAGACATAGAAATAAACCCAGTTTAGTGGATCACATGCAAACGTGGTTAGATACTTTGTAATTTTCTGTTTATTCTTTGTGACTCACTCTGTGGTTCACACCATGTACAGTGCCCCTTTTATAAAATTAAAATGACACAGTGGGGGACTTCCCCACTATCTTTGTGTTAAAAACAAATCACTAAGCATAATGTTAAAACAACACCTAGCATGTCATGCTAAAGTCTAAGTCACAGTCAATGCAAGCTCCTCTTGAACTTCAAGCAAGAACTTACTACTCCTTTCCAACACCAAGAAAACTTATTTGCAAAAGAACACAGCGACAACGGGGGTCCAAACTACTTTAAGCAAACTAAGCAAAGCAAATGAAAACTAAGACGCTCCAAGAACAACACAATTGTGCATGAAACAATAAAAACGAAGTGTCTAGACAGACCTAAGCTTTTTATGAAGAAGGGGATGCCTTGGGCATCCCAAGTGTAAGATCCCTCCTTTATAAAGGAAAAGGATCCCTGTGATTGCAATGCTAGTCCCTGGATCATTAGCTAGCATCCACAGATAAGATGTAATATCAAGAAACAAAGGTCATAATACAACTTTATAACCAGGAATAAAATAATTTATTACATCTTACATAGCTCATTTGGCTATATCATTACAATGTAGCAGAATATAACAATAGCATGGGGTCCTTCATCTTCAAAGCGCCACAGGCAGACATGTTGGTTGTAGACTTGTAATCCTAACCAATAAACTTCACTAACATCAAACAAACCTGCAACATAATAAGTTACAGCCACAAGGGTCAATACATTTGAATTGTATTGGCAAGTGATACTATGATAGTATAGTGGAGTCTATCATATATATGCATTTGGCTAAGTGGAGCTTTAGGCTTTCTTTGCTCAAAATAGATTTTCCTTATCATTTGAAAACACTAAGTTTTTGCTTGACAAAAATCACCCAAGGCATCTCCCAATAGAAATTGGTGATCCTTCAACCCTTGTTCAACCACAAGTTTTACTTAGAAATTAGGATGAGGAGATTCTTGATAGCTTCCATGTCTTGATGCTCAAATTGTCCTTTACCAGGGACATGGCTAAGTACTTAGATTTTACACTCTGCAGAGGTGGTGCACTTTCCCCACAAGACTTGGTTTCACCAAGACAATATCTTTCAGAAGCCTTCCCTTAGACCAGAATGGAAGCGCTCCAACCTATCATTCCCCTACCACCAACTGTCCATTTGGCTAAGTTATTGCAACCTATATGATCCTGGCAGAGCCCATAATGCCAAGTGGCTGCACTTGAAGCTTCTCAACATTTGACATCTCAAATCTCTTTATTCCTGGGTGGCCATCCACAAGTGAGATACACAAGGTAAACCATAGAAATGGGCCTTGTCAACCACTCAACACAAACCATTCCTTCCATTCCACCCAGGTGATTCATTCACTTAGTTGTTTTATAAAACAAAACATAATTCCTTGACTTAGAAATATTCCATAGCATGAATATAATCCACCCTTGTTTTCTACTAGCTAAGCTAAGCATGATAGTAGTAGGAATCTTAACTTAGGAGAATTCTAATAAGGTTTCATCTACTAGTATTTCCCATGGCATAGTTTATACTTAGCAAAATTCCATGCAAGTCCTACTTAGAAATATCACTAATGCATAGTGGAAAATAATGGGACAAAAGTATGAAGCATCACTTGCCTTTTTGGTAGAAAGTCTAAGTTCACTCCTTGATCTTGCAACAATCACACTCTTCAAGTTCCACTACAATTCAATCAAGCAAGCAATGTTTCAATCTACCATTCAAGCAAAACATCATATAAAATGACAGCAACAAAACAATGCATGCAAGCATGCTAAAGATTGTTTTATTTGGAAAAGTGATTTCTAATAGGTTATAAACATTTGGAAACATCTATTGGTCATTTTATAAAGTGGCAAAATTATTTGGAAAAGATTTTACTTCATAAACCATTTTAAAACCAAGTCAATATTTTATGTGGTTGAAAATGTCTTTAGCAAAGTAATAATTTTTATAGGGTTCACCAAATACAGTTTTAAATCATAAAACTTGGTGTTTAGGGTCAGAGGGTTTAAATAAAAACATTTCTCAAAGGTTTTCCTCCAAAATCATTTTTAAACTATAATCAACATTTTTATTTGGCTAGAAATGTTTTTAAATCAAAGATTCATTCTTTTCCTTTGCCAAATACATTTTTGAAACCACCAATTGATTTATATGGTCAGTAGGTTCAAAACAAACCATTTGCCAAAGATTTCATCTCAAAATTCATTTTAGAACAAATTTTATATTCTAAATATGCCTACACAAGTTTCTGCAAAAACATTCAGTTTAACAAAAACATTTTTCTAAACAAAGTGCATGGTCAGAAAGTACTTGTTCTGTTGAATCTATTGATATAAAATTTGCAAAATTCGGACGTGTGGTTTGAAAGTTATGAATTTTTCAAATTGGCACATCAATTAGAACATTTCTGTTTTTATTCAAACAGACAGGGCCACGCGTCACGATTCTATTCGCCCATACCGTTTCGCTCGGATCGATTGCTGACAGCCGTTGGATTTAAGTGGGATCGCACGGCTCAGAAGCAAGCGTACCCCTTCGGTTAAATTCTATCGTGTCCACGCAATCAAGATCGGACGGTGCACAGCGTGCTTGCCATCAAGTGGAGCCACTGGCTCTGGCTACGGCGTCGCGGTCATTACAGGAAGCAAGGGAGGAAGGGGAATGGCTCACCAGGTTCGCGTGGTGTCGATGATGCTCGTCGTGCTCGCGAGAAGGCAAGGGGCGCACGGTGGTGGCGTGGGTTCCTCGCCGGAGTTGTGCTGCGCCTCGGGCTCGTCTGTTCGTCGACGGGGGCGAGTCTACGGTTCACTCCAACCCAAACAAACAACGCCATTAGGTTTGCGAGAGAAATGCGAATACTGGAGTGTCAACCAAGGAGAGAGGGGCGGTCGGGTTTACCGGGGAGAGGTCGCCGGAAACGAGACAGACGGCGGTGCTGTTTCGTCGAAGACGCAGTCGAGGTTGCAGGGCAAGCGAGAGCGAGCTGGCGGCGCTAGAGTGTGCGCCAGAGACTGGGGAATGTTTTTGCCTGGTCGAGGAGTCGAGGGGCGGAGGAGGCTGGTTGGAATTTCCATCGGAGATCGCCGGAGCAGAGGGCGGTGCAGGGGGAATTGGGGACAACCTGGGGGCTCCGGTGGGGCGACGACTGGGGGGAAAGAGAGAGGGGACGCAGGCGATTAAGAAGGCATGGTCGCGGGGTGGTTTTACTGCGACGTTAACGCGAATTAAGCCGAGCTTTCATCGACTGCAACGGCCGGCGAAGTGAGAGGCGAGGTCAGCGGGGTGAGGAAGATGATGACGTGGTGATGGGGTCCATTGTCAGCAAGAGGGAGAGAGGAGGAGTGGGTCCCGGTGGTCTGTGACTGAGTGGGTGGCTTCTCAGGTTCGAAATGTTTTCCTGCGGGAGAAGAGAGGGAGTGGGCTGATGCTGGGCTGGGTTGGGCCTGGCAGTGGGCTGCTTCGATTCGTCATTTTTTTATACCGGAAGCTTTTTCTTTTTCTAATATGAATTTCTGTTTTGATTTTCAAACCAAAAATTCAAAATTCAAATGAATTCAAACTTCCACCAAACTTTGTATTGATTTTTGTTCTGTTTAACAACATAATCCAAAGTCAAAAATAAAATAATACTTTTATTCTTTTTAGGATCCATTAAAACTAAATAAATAGACCTTAATCATTAATTCAAATAGGATTTTATTTATTTGAAAAACTCTATTTGAAATCTAAATAATACCAAAACCTTTTCAGTAGGTTTTATTTGAAAACAAAAAAACACTTGGAAATCTTATTTAAAATAAATTAACAAGTTTTAGTGTTTATTTAAAATGGAAAAGCCTTTACTTTAATAAAATTGGATATTAATAAATCCTCATTATTTTTTTTAAATAAACCTTTACTCTTTTTATCAAATAGAAATATTTTATTTCAAAAGCTTGGCCAAGATTTAATTTGGCTCTATAAAATAATCCTTATTTATATTTCTACCTTTTCTTTATAAAAACCATATCTTTTATTTAAAGATCCAAAAATAGTGATTCCAACTATTATAACTTTATTTATTATTTGTTTATATTTTTAAATCCTTTTAGGATTATTTTCTCACCATTTGGTATGGATTTTATATAAGGGATTTATTAGCTTTAGAAATTCAATTTCCTTATCTTATTAAATTCATAAGATTTTATCTATGGCTCCAAATTAAGTGAATCCAATTCATATGGTTTTATAGTATTTCTAATAGTCATTCTTAATCAATTTGAAATGTTTGTTTGACCAATTTTTATGGGGATCAAATCCATAGGTTTAGAGATAACTTGGAAATGATTTTTATTCCATTAGGGTTTAGGGTTTGGATTTATTCTCCAAGTGTTTAAATTTCAAGATACATTCATTGAGGAATGCATTTCTCTTGATTTGGATTTTGTTGGTTTCAAACTTTAATTAAAGTTTGTTCAAGATGGGATTTTAAGTTTCCATTTAGAAACAAAAGTTTCTTTTCACCCTAAAATTCAACAATCTTTTATTTTGTTTATTTATTTTTCACATTACAAGATTTGGAAAATCTTGGGATGTGACAGGCTACCACCCTTAAAATAAATCGCGTCCCGAGATTTGGGGAGGCTAGGGGTTACAAGTTGGCTCAAAGCATCTAGGGTACTACCACCCTTAAAAATTTTCAACTAGATTACTTCTTGGCTTGCTTGGGATCTTGTTGAAACTTCTCTGGGCAATCATCTGCATAGTGTCCTTTGTTTCCATACTTGAAACATGTGACAAGGCTGTGATCCTTCATAGGCTTGTTTATCTTGTGCTTCATCTTTTCTGGACAATTGCTTGCATAATGTCCTGGTTCTTTGCAATTGAAACACATCACTTGGCTGATATCTTTCTTTTCCTTTGGTATCATTGCCTCTTGTTTATTTCCTTGGTTCTTCTTCTTTTCTAGGCATTCATTGGCATAGTGTCCCATCTCTTTGCAAGTGTAACATTGCTCTTGGGTAATATCCTTCTTGCTAGGGTTGGGGCATTTCTTCTTCTTCTTCTTTGGTCTCTCCAAAGCTAGGAGTTCTTCTAGTTCATGCTCTTCATACTTCACCACAAAGGTGGGAAATCTTTATCTCTTCTTGGGGCAGTTACTAGAGATATGACCTTCTTCTTCACAAGAGTAGCAACACTTTGTGATCACTTTGGATTTTGCCTTATGGTGCATAGTTTTGACTTTGCCTTCATCCTTCTTGGTAGAAGTTGTTCCTTCATGAGGGTTTACAAACTGTTGATGCACTCCACCTTGTTTCCTTTGTTGAACTATGCTATAGATGGGGCATTGGATAGGGACATGATTATTTCCTTCACATAGGAAACAAGTAGCTTGAGATGTGGGGCATTGATTGGTTCGATGTTTCTCTTCACAATTGGGGCATTGATCTTCATGCTCTTTGGAAGTGTGATCCTTGTCTCCACAAACATTGCAAGCTTGAGTTCCTTCTAGAATATCATCCTTGACATCCTTGTTGTCACAAACTCCTTGGGAAAGGTTGTCTCCCATGTTGATCATTTGAGTGGTCATCCCTTGCAGCAGTTGGGATTGGATTACCAAAAAAAATTGTATGGTTGGGTCTAACTCATTGTTGTTGGCTAAAAACTGAGTTGTCATCTGATTCAAATGGGTTTGGTTTACTAATAGTTGTTCTCTCATGTTGGCCTCTTGGTTGTTGTTTTCACCATTCTTGATGTTGGAGTCTCTTGGAGTAGTCATCTGTTTGGGTTGGATTGGGATTAGAATGGGCAAAATATTTCTAAGGGAATAATTCTAATCACACACATCCCAATTCACACAAGCAATGTGCAAGCAATCACAAACAAACATTCCACTCAAACAACAAGTTTAAGCACATTTTTAGGCAACAAAATATTTTTGCTAAACCACATAAGTTGATGGGTTTAATTTAAACTAAACATGGTGGTCCAACTATATGGTTAACTTGAAATCATTCCATCATTCTTAGTTGATTATTCTTAAATGAGATCATGGTTTCCTTGGGAAAATTCTTGGTCACAAAAACTTCAAAGGTGATGATGATTCCTTCTAAGTTATGTTTCCTTAGTCCTCAAGTCTTGAGTAACAATTCTTGTCTCACTTGTAGTCCTTAGTGATACCCAAGGTTGAAGTCCTTGTTGAGAATAAGGTTGAAATCACTTGAAGATGTTGAAATCATTAGAGTTGATGAAGTCCTTTGCACATGGTGAAGTCTTTGGCCATGTAAAGGCTTTATCCATTAAGTTTGAAATAGAAGAGATGTAGAGTCAAAAACAAAAAATGGTTGAGGAAAGAGTTTACAAGGTTGTTTGTAAATAAGTTTTGGAACAAATACAACTCCTATTTCTCTAAGGGGTATTGTCCAATCCTAGGGTTACAAATCCTACAGGCAACACAATGCTCTGATACCATCTGTAAGATCCCTCCTTTATAAAGGAAAAGGATCCCTGTGATTGCAATGCTAGTCCCTGGATCAGTAGCTAGCATCCACAGATAAGATGTAATATCAAGAAACAAAGGTCATAATACAACTTTATAACCAGGAATAAAATAATTTATTACATCTTACATAGCTCATTTGGCTATCTCATTACAATGCAGCAGAATATAACAATAGCATGGGGTCCTTCATCTTCAAAGTGCCACAGGCAGACATGTTGGTTGTAGACTTGTAATCCTAACCAATAAACTTCACTAACATCAAACAAACCTGCAACATAATAAGTTATAGCCACAAGGGTCAATACATTTGAATTGTATTGGCAAGTGATACTGTGATAGTATAGTGGAGTCTATCATCTATATGCATTTGGCTAAGTGGAGATTTAGGCTTGCTTTGCTCAAAATAGATTTTCCTTATCATTTGAAAACACTAAGTTTTTGCTTGACAAAAATCACCCAAGGCATCTCCCAATAGAAATTGGTGATCCTTCAACCCTTGTTCAACCACAAGTTTTACTTAGAAATTAGGATGAGGAGATTCTTGATAGCTTCCATGTCTTGATGCTCAAATTGTCCTTTACCAGGGACATGGCTAAGTACTTAGATTTTACACTCTGCAGAGGTGGTGCACTTTCCCCACAAGACTTGGTTTCACCAAGACAAGATCTTTTAGAAGCCTTCCCTTAGACCAGAATGGACGCGCTCCAACCTATCATTCCCCTACCACCAACTGTCCATTTGGCTAAGTTATTGCAACCTATATGATCCAGGCAGAGCCCATAATGCCAAGTGGCTGCACTTGAAGCTTCTCAACATTTGACATCTCAAATCTCTTTGTTCCTGGGTGGCCATCCACAAGTGAGATACACAAGGTAAACCATAGAAATGGGCCTTGTGAACCACTCAACACAAACCATTCCTTCCATTCCACCCAGGTGATTCATTCACTTAGTTGTTTTATAAAACAAAACATAAGTCCTTGACTTAGAAATATTACATAGCATGAATATAATCCACCCTTGTTTTCTACTAGCTAAGGTAAGCATGATAGTAGTAGGAATCTTAACTTAGGAGAATTCTACTAAGGTTTCATCTACTAGGATTTCCCATGGCATAGTTTATACTTAGCAAAATTCCATGCAAGTCCTACTTAGAAATATCACTAATGCATAGTGGAAAATAATGGGACAAAAGTATGAAGCATCACTTGCCTTTTTGGTAGAAAGTATAATTTCACTCCTTGATCTTGCAACAATCACACTCTTCAAGTTCCACTACAATTCAATCAAGCAAGCAATATTTCAATCTACCATTCAAGCAAAACATCACATAAAATGATAGCAACAAAACAATGCATGCAAGCATGCTAAAGATTGTTTTATTTGGAAAAGTGATTTCTAATAGGTTATAAACATTTGAAAAAATCTATTGGTCATTTTATAAATCGGCAAAATTATTTGCAAAAGATTTTACTTCATAAACCATTTTTAAACCAAGTCAATATTTTATGTGGTTGAAAATGTCTTTAGCAAAGTAATAATTTTTATAGGGTTCACCAAATACATTTTTAAATCATAAAACTTGGTGTTTGGGGTCAGAGGAGCATCTTAGTTTTTGTTTTTGGTTTTTGTTTGCTTAGTTTTCTTGAATAAATTAGTTGGACCCCTGTTTTCGCTGTGTTATTTCAAATAAGCTAATTGGTGTTAGAAAGGAGTAGGAAGTTCTTGCTTTAGTAGAACAAGAGGAGCTTGCTTTGACTGTGACTTAGACTAGATCATGTCATGCTAGATGTTTTTTTGACCTTATGCTTAGTGATTATTGCTGTACCATGACTTGTTCCAAACAATTAGGATTGCTTAATGTGCCTTGAAGGAATAATGCGTTGTTTTAGCATACAAAAGCATAGTATTGTGGTATTCTCCTTTGATGCTTTGTTTGGGTTGACTTGGCACATGCTCACACCATGTTATGACTATGAACCAGTCACCATAGCCTCTATGATCATTTAGTTTTTGACTTGTGGTACCACTTTATTCTTTGATTAGTAATGTTTTGTCGCTCTGCATGATTATGGCCATTATTGCTCTCTTATTTGGTCGCTCACAGTCTTTTGCTAGCCTCCACTTGTATGAGTAAGCTCTACTCATGCATCCAACTCCCAATAAACCAAGTTATTCCAAAGTGTCCACTATAAATTCCTATACATGGTGTGTTACACCATTACAAGTATATTCTTGTTTTATCTATCTTCCAAATTAAACTTGTTATGTGAAAGTTAGTGATGAAAGCTCTCACAAACTTGATGGCACACTTTATTTGCCCCAAATAAACTTGAACCATTGTGTCATCTATGTTGTATATGCTTGCACTTATATGTTGGAATTATCATAACCATGCTATCATGGGGAATGCTTTCAACATGCACTTGTACATTATACCCAGTTGATATCATGCTCTTTTGTTTATGGATGTCGTCGGTGTGAAATGAAAGGAGAGCTTGTAATTCCATGGAGTTATGTATGTGTGTTAGAGAAACTCCTGGGTCGCTAGCCTAAGCCATGCCAAATCATGGTGGAAACTTGTAGCATCACCATAGTGAGAAATCTATGAAGCATTCTTCTTATAAAAAAAGAGATAGAGATTTAGAAAAATAAAAAAATAATAAAAGAGGAAAGAGAGAAAAAACACCATTTTCCCATGGTAAATAAGAAGATTGTTGAGATGCTGATTGTCTGCTTTACTTGCCATTTTGATTATGGGATAGATCATGTATCATGTGCAAGGGGTACCCCGTTGGCGGTTCTCTATGATACACATGTACTTACTATGACAAGAACTTACCGGTAACTAAACTTGAGTAGCATGAGGAGCGGACCTCGTATTCAAGGGACATGAGATTGTCAAGTTATACTTTGTTAAGCATATACTCCATAGTTTGTTCACTTTAACCTTAATCACTTCAAGATGCTTATGGTAGGGGCTATGAGAGCTGAAAGCTAACAAGTACCATAATTTTCTGAAGCTCTTTATGAGACTTGAAATCCCTGCTTCCCTTTTATGAAGGGCCTTTCTTCCACTATTATATTGAGTCTCCACCTTCTATCCCTAGGCACCAATTAAGAGAGCATAGTTTCCATTCTTAGTTCTATGTGCATTGTCCTAAAACTTATTTGTTGATGCATATTTTTGGTATTACTTGCTCATGAACTATTTGTATCTAGTCACTCTTATGAACTTTGAAGATGTCCTATGCATATATTTATTACTCCATGAGGGACAAGCTCAATGCCACTATTCTATGTTTTCTATATGTGAAACAAACGTCTTTCAATGCATTATTATTCATGATCTTTGTTTGTAACCTTTAATGTCGCATGCATAGTTAGTTTGTCTTACTGGTAGAACTTCCTCTTTGATGCTCATGTTTAGAGTACTTTGATCCTAGCTTTCAATGCTTGCAAATGGTTTGATCTTGATTTTCATGGTGCATGTCACCTCAAAAGTTATTCTTTTTATCACTTACCTACTCGAGGACTGATACGTCGGAAACGTATCTATAATTTTTGATGCTCCATGATTGTTTAGTATCTACTTTGCTTTACTTGTCTACACTTTGAGGTGCTTTTTACATGTTTTCTGGTACTAACCTATTAACAAGTTGCAATAGTGCCAGATGCCTGTTTTCTTCTGTTTTTCGTTTCAGAAAAGTTAGTCAAGAAATATTCTCGGAATTGGACGGGACAAACGTCAAAGTCAATTACTTTCCGTGGGAAACAAGAAGTCGAGAGGGGAGCCGGAGAGGCCGGCCAGGGCAGCCAGACACCCCTCCCCCCCAGGCGCAGCCAGTGGTGGGCCCGCGCCTGGCTAAGGTTTGCCCCCCTGGTCGCCTCCTCGGCCTCCCCCTTCTCCTATAAGAAGCCCCCAATGCAGAAACCCTGGGCACCCGATAAAATCTCCACGAAACCGTCTGTAGCCGCCGCCACCATCGTCCCTAGATCGGGGGGATCTGAAGTTCTTCCCGGCACCCTGCTGGAGGGGAGATCATCTCGGAGGCCTTCTCTCCGATATGATGCGTGAGTAGTTCCACCTTGGACTATGGGTCCATGTAGTAGCTAGATGGTTGTATCTCCACCTTTGTGCTTTCATGTATATATCTTGTGAGCTCTGTTCATGATCAATATCTAATCTATTTGTAATCATGCATGTTGTGTTTGTGGGGATCGATGGATATTGAGATTGTTATGTTGTTTTGATTAATGATTTGGTCTGTATGATTCTATCATGTATATGTTGTTTGTGATCTTGTATGCTCTCTGTTGTTAGTAGCTATCTTGTCCAAGTAGTTGCTAGTGACTCCAAGAGGGGGTATTTATGCTCGATAGTGGGTTCATGCCTCTAGTTTCCAAGGGAAGTGACAGAAATCTCTTCGGTTGTAGATGTGTTGTTGCTAATAGGGAGAAAACAACGGTCTCTTGTTCATGGAACATGTGGACTGTTTACCTTACACACTTTGCTTAAAGCAGTTGTCTGTTGCTTGCAACTTAATATTAGAGGGGTTCAGATGATAACCTGAAGGTGGACTTCTAGTCATAGATGCAGTTGGATGGCGGTCTATGTATCTTGTTGTATTGCCCAATCGAATCTCATAGGATCTTTCTGACTATTAATTGCATTGTTATGCCTTCCTCAGTTCCTGTCAATTGCCCTACTGTAATTTGTTTACCCTTCATGCCATGTTGTTTATCTAAGGAGAGCACTTCTAGTGAACTATGGACCCCGGTCTAATATTTACCATTTATACATCTTCCATTGTTACTTGTTTACTTGCTGCAAACCATTACCTTCCACACCATACGTTTAATCCTTTGTTACAACAAACCGGTGAGCTTGACAACCTCACTGATTTGTTGGGGGCAAAGTCTTGAGTTTGTGTTGTGCAGGTCTCTGCGTTGCTTGCAACACCTGTGTGACGTTTCCTTCCTTCTACTGGTTCGATAACCTCGGTTTCTTACTGAGGGAAACTTGCCGCTATGCTGCTTCATACCTTGCTCTTAGGGTTTCCAACGAAGTGTCCCACGACAAGTGCGGGGCGCCATCAAGCTATTTTCTGGCGCCGTTGCCAGGGAGGCCAAGGACGTCTTCACTTCCTTTCTCTTTATTTTTTTTTAATTTGCTTTGTTTGTTTTGCTTGGTTTTGTTTGCCTCTTTCCAAAAAAAAATTGTCTAGTTTGGTTTGCTTTCTTTATTCAAAAACACACAAAAAAAATTAGTTCCTGCTCTAGTTGTTACCATGTATGGTTTTGGACAAGCCTTTATTTCCCGTATGATAGAAATTTCCACTTTTAAGTAAAAAATTGAGGAAATTTTTAAGGAAGGCTGATCTAGAATCTCTGCTTTTTAGAGGGAAACTGAGCCTGAGGTAAGCCTCGGCTTGGTTATTGATAATTTCTACCGCGGTATTACTCTTCGTTATAGATTTTCTTTAGATGTTGTGGCTGAGAAAGATTTTTTGCTATGTACTGAGGATGAAGCTTTTGATGCCATAAGAAAATTAATCATGATTTATGGTACACCTGGCAAGTCTGATTCCTCTTTCACAAATATTTTTGCTAGGTTGAACACTCTTGAGACCGGTATTGCTGCTATGAATAGTTTCTATCACACGCTTAGGGCTTACCATGATTATGTTCCCATAAATTCTGAGTCTTCCAAGTGGTTTCCCACAATTAAAGTCTCAATAAACACTACACTTTTTGATGCTCGCTGTGATATCATGTCTGAATTTTGTCTCATGCCTAAAGATATTTATGATTCCTTGAGTCTTTGTGCTTATCGAAGGAGGAGAGGAAATCTATCTTACCAACAATGCCACTATATTACCCATTGAAATAGCTAAAGGTGTGTTTACAAAAATCTCAGGAAAAATGATGACTACTGATTATCTTGTTATTGAATGTGTAGGCCAGGGACAGATCACACTTGGAAGGTCCCTACTGAAACACCTTGGGGAAGTGATAGATGTGGGAAAAGGCATCATGAATTTTGCTCCTCCGGTAAGCAATCATATCTTCCCTAAGTAAAAGAAGAAAGGTAATAAAGGAAATATGAAGAAGGTTGCTTCTTCATTTGAAAATACTTGATTCTTCTTGTTTCTTGTGCCTAACTTAAAGGCGTTAAAGAAAAGTACTTGTTGGGAGATAACCCAAGAGTTTCCTTGAGTGTTGAAAGTTATTATTTCAGTAATGACCTCTCCTTATCCCTTTTGTTTGCTTTTTGTGCCAAGAATGATCTCTAATGAGAGGGAAGTAAGATTTGGGGAGTTGTTGTCCCAAAACAGAGTTCTGTCCTCCACCATAAAAATTCGTGAGGAGTCTATGTAAGTTGGATTGAGCTCAAAATTTACGAATAAATCACCCAGTATGTTAGATAACTTTAGTTAGTTCAAAACTTTTTGATTTGAGCAACAAAAGATGTTAGAAAAAATCGGTTTCTACCTGCTGGTATGTTTTGACAGATTTCTGTCATTATTTGCATTTGCTTCTTATTGATTTATTTTTGAGTTCTCTTTAGGTGAATTGTGCTTTTTGAAGGATTTGATACAGTATCTTGTGTTTTCAGTAAAAAGCCTTGTTGTTTCAAAGCTTTGCCAGTGGTCTAATATCTTTTGAATAAGCTAATGTTGCTAATGAAGATTGTGTGAAGTTTTGTATGAAAGAAAAAAATTAGGTGTAGAGAGAGACTGATGCAATGAGATGAAGAATGGACAAAATCTCAAGCTTGGGGATTCCACCATGGTGTCACCCCAAGAATTATCCAAGAGGTACAAGATTCAAAGCTTGGATATGCCCAAGGCATCCCCTTCTTCATCAATAAAAAGCTTAGGTCTATCTAGACACTTCATTTTTATTGTTTCATGCACAGTTGTGTTGTTCTTGGAGTGTCTTAGTTTTAGTTTGCTTTGCTTAGGTTGTTTAGTTTTCTAAAGTATTTTCGACCCCCGTTCTCGCTCTGTTGTCTTGCAAATAATTTTGCTTGGTGTTGGAAAGGAATAGTAAGTTCTTACTTGAAGTGCAAGAGGAGCTTGCATTGACTGTGACTTAGACTTTAGCATGACATGCTAGGTGTTGTTTTATCATTATGCTTAGTGATTATTGTTGTAGAATGTCTTGTTCCAAACAATTGGGATTGCTTAGTGTGCCTTGAAGAAATTATGCGTTGTTTTAGCATGCAAAAGCATAGTATTATGGTATTCTCCTTTGATGCTTTTCTTGGGTTGACTTGGGACATGCTTACACCATGTTATGACTATGACAAGTCACTATTAGCCTCTATGATTATTTAGTCCTTGACTTATAGTACTACTCTATGCTTTGATTAGTAATGCTCTGTTGCTCTGCATGATTATGGCCATTATGCTCTCTTAGTTGGTTGCTCCCAGTCTTTTGCTAGCCTCCACTTGTATGAGTAAGTTCTACTCATGCTTCCAACTCCCAAGAAACCAAGTTATTCCAAAGTGTCCACTATAAACTCCTATGAATGGTGTGTTACACCATTCCAAGTATATTCTTGTTTTCAGCTACCTTCCAATTAAAAACTATTTTGTTATGTGAAAACTTAGTGATTATATCCCTCACGAACTTGATGGCACACTTTATTCTTTGCCCCTAATAAACTTGAACCATTGTGACAACTTTGTTGTATATGCTTGCACTTATACGTTGGAATTAGCAGAACCGTGCTGTCACGGGGAATGTTTTCGACATTGCACTCATACTTTGTACTCAATTGATATCATGCTCTTTTGTCTATGGATGTCACCGGTGTGAAATAAAGAGGGAACTTGTAAGTCCATGGAGTTTGTATTCTGTGTTAGAGAAACGCCTGGGCCGCTAGCCTAAGCCATGCCTAATCATGGTGGAAACTTGCAGCATCATCATAGTGAGCTATCTATGAAACATCCTCAATAAAAATCTATGCATATGGTAAATAAAAAGATTGCTGAGATGCTCATTCTCTGCTTGCCTTGTCATATGGGAAAGCTGGTGTACCATGTGCAAGGGGTACCCTGTTTGCGGTTCTCAATGATATGCAAATACTTACAATGACAAGAACTTACCTGGACCCAAAGTTGAGTATGCATGAGGTGTGGCCCTCATATTCAAGGGACTTGAGATTGCCAACTTATACTTCGTCAAGCATATACTCCACCTTTGCCACTTTAACCTTAATCACTTCAAGATGCTTATGATAGGGGCAATATTGAGGGCTGAAAGCTAACAAATACCATAATTTTTGGAAGCTCTTTATGAAACTTGTAATCCCTACTTCCTTTACAAAAAGGCCTTTCTTCCACCACTATTGAGTCTCCACCTTCTACCTTTAGGAACCATTAAGAAAGCATAGCTGTCATTCTGTGTGCAGTGTTCCAAAGCTTATTAATTGATGCATATTGTGATATTATTTGTCCTTGTACTATTTGTTTCTAGTCATCCTTGTGAACTTTGAAGGTGTCTTATGCATCTATTTGCTACTCTATGAGGGACAAGATGATTGCCACTATGCTATGTTTTCTGTATGTGAAACAAACAAATGTTTTTCAATGCATGTTATTCATGATCTTTGTTTGTAGCCTTTCATGTTGCATGCATAGTTACTATGTCCTATTGTTAGAACTCCATTCTTTCATGCACATGTTTAGAGTTCTTTGATCCCAGCGTTCAATGCATGCAAATGGTTGGATCTTTATTTTGAGGGTGCATGTCACCTCAAAAATTATTCTGTTATCACTTACCTACTCGAGGACGAGCAGGAGTTAAGGTTGGGGATGTTGATACGTCGGAAACGTATCTATAATTTTTGATGCTCCATGCTTGTTTAGTATCTAGTTTGCTTTACTTGTCTACACTTTGAGGTGCTTTTTACATGTTTTCTGGTACTAACCTATTAACAAGTTGCAACAGTGCCAGATGCCTGTTTTCTTCTGTTTTTCGTTTCAGAAAAGTTAGTAAAGAAATATTCTCGGAATTGGACGGGACAAACGTCAAAGTCAATTACTTTCCGTGGGAAACAAGAAGTCGAGAGGGGAGCCGGAGAGGCCGGCCAGGGCAGCCAGACACCCCCCCCCCCAGGCGCGGCCAGTGGTGGGCCCATGCCTGGCTAAGGTTTGGCCCCCCTAGTCGCCTCCTCGGCCTCCCCCTTCGCCTATAAGAAGCCCCTGATGCAGAAACCCTGGGCACCCAATCAAATCTCCACGAAACCTTCTGTAGCCGCCACCACCATCGTCCCTAGATCGGGGGGATCTGAAGTTCTTCCCGGCACCCTGCCGGAGGGGAGATCATCCCGGAGGACTTCTCTCCGGTATGATGCGTGAGTAGTTCCACCTTGGACTATGGGTCCATGTAGTAGCTAGATGGTTGTATCTTCTCCTTTGTGCTTTCATGTATAGATCTTGTGAGCTCCATTCATGATCAAGATCTAATCTATTTGTAATCATGCATGGTGTGTTTGTGGGGATCCGATGGATATTTAGATTATTATGTTGGTTTGATTAATGGTTTTGTCTTTATGATTCTATCATGTCTATGTTGTTTGTGATCTTGCATGCTCTCCGTTGTTAGTATATATCTTTTCCAAGTAGTTGCTAGTGACTCCAAGAGGGGGTATTTATGCTCGATAGTGGATTCATGCCTCTAGTTTCCAAGGGAAGTGACAGAAATCTCTTCGGTTGTAGATGTGCTATTGCTACTAGGGATAAAACAATGGTCTCTTGTTCATGGAACATGTGGACTGTTTACCTTACACACTTTGCTTAAAGCAGTTGTCTGTTGCTTGCAACTTAATACTGGAGGGGATTGAGATGATAACCTGAAGGTGGACTTCTAGTCATAGATGCAGTTGGATGGCGGTCTATGTATCTTGTTGTATTGCCCAATCGAATCTCATAGGATCTTTCTGACTAGTAATTGCATTGTTATTCCTTGCTTAGGTCCTGTAAGTTGCCCTGTTGTAATTTGTTTACCCTTCATGCCATGTTGTTTATCTAAGGAGAGCACCTCTAGTGAACTATGGACCCCGGTCCAATCTTTACCATTGATACATCTTCCACTGTTACTTGTTTACATGCTGCTAACCATTACCTTCCACACCATACGTTTAATCCTTTGTTACAGCAAACCGGTGAGCTTGACAACCTCACTGATTCGTTGGGGCAAAGTCTTGAGTTTGTGTTGTGCAGGTCTCCGCGTTGCTTGCAACACCTGTGTGATGTTTCCTTCCTCCTACTGGTTTGATAACCTTGGTTTCTTACTGAGGGAAACTTGCTGCTGTGCTGCTTCATACCTTGCTCTTGGGGTTTCCAACAAAGCATCCCACGACAAGTGCGGGGCGCCATCAAGGACGAACAGGAGTTAAGCTTGGGGATGCTTGATATGTCGTAAACGTATCTATAATTTTTGATGTTCCATGCTTGTTTAGTATCTACTTTTCTTTGCTTTGTCTACACTCTAAGGTATTTTAATATGTTTTATGGGACTAAGCTATTAACAAGATGCCACAGTTCCATTTGCCTATTTTCTTCTGTTTTTGGTTCTAGAAAAGGCAGAAAATCAATATTCTAGGAATTGGACGGGACAAAAGCCAAAGTCAATACTTTACCGTGGGGAACACGGAGCCAGAGTACGAGATGGAGGGGAGCCACCAGGGGCCACACCCACTGGCCGCGCGGTCAGGCCTGGCCTGCGCCTGGGGGTGCGGCCACCCCGGGTGCCCCCTGCCTCGCCTCTTCGCCTATAAGAAGCCCCTGATACCAAAACCCCAAGTACTCGATCAATCTTCCACGAAATAGTCTGTAGCCGCTGCCACCATCGTCCCTGGATCGGGGGGATCTGAAGCTCTTCCCGACACCCTGCCAGAGGGGAGATCATCCCGGAGGCGTGAGTAGTTCCACCTTGGACTACGGGTCCATGTAGTAGCTAGATGGATGTTTCTCCTCCTTTGTGCTACCATGTTTAGATCTTGTGACCTCCGTTGATGATCAAGATCATCTATTTGTAATCATGCATGTTGTGTTTGCAGGGATTCGATGGATATTGAGATTACTATGTCAGATTGGTTAATGGTTCTATCTTATTGATTCTATCATGTCTGTTTTGTTTGTGATCTTGCATGCTCTCCGTTTCTAGTAGCTAGCTTGGCCAAGAAGATGCTAGTGACTCCAAGAGGTAGTATTTATGCTCAATAGTGGGTTCATGCCTCTATTTAATCTGGGGAAGTGACAGAAATCTCTAAGGTTGTAGATGTGTTGTTGCTACTAGGGCGAAAACAACGATCTCTTGTTCATGGAACAAGTGGATTGTTTACCTTAGACAATTTGCTTAAAGCAGTTATCCGTTGCTTGCAACTTAATACTGGAGGGCGTTCGGATGATAACCTGAAGGTGGATTACTAGTCATAGATGCAGTTGGATGGCGGTCTATGTATCTTGTTGTATTGCCCAATCAAATCTCATAGGATCATGAATGGCTAGTATTGCATTGTTATGCCTTGCTCTGTACTGTCAATTGCCCCGTTGTAATTTGTTTACCCAGCATACCGTGTTTGTTTATCTTAAGGAGAACACCTCTAGTGAACTATGGACCCCGGTCCAATCTTGACCATTGATACATCTTCCACTGTTCCTGTTTACTTTCTACAAACCATTATTACCTTCCACACCATATATTTAATCCTTTGTTTTCAGAAAACCGGTGAGATTGACAACCTCACTGTTCGTTGGGCCAAAGTCTTGAGTTTGTGTTGTGCAGGTTTCAGTTGCTAGCAACACCTTTGAGTCATTTCCTTCCTCCTACTGGTTCGATAACCTTGGTTTCTTTCTGAGGGAAAAACTTGCTGCTGTGCTCATCATACCTTCCTCTTGGGGTCTCCCAATGAAGCTCTATAGTGATCTGAGCGCATCAAGCTATCAATATCTTGTATCCATACACAGTTCGATCTTGTTGCTGACAAATAGGTTTACTCGTTCACGCGATACTACATCCTTGTGACCTAGTCACTTGCTTTTAAGCTCTTTGATGTATTCTCACAGAGTGGGCATAGAGTATCTATCTCTCACTCGGATAGGAAAATACCTATCTCGATATATACACCTCTACTATTCCTCTGAGATACTTGACGCATACCTTTATGGACACCTAGTTACTATCATGACAGTTGATGTGATCAAAGAAGCCGCGGGAGATAGTGATTAAAAATGATCTCACGGTCGAAGGATTAAGTTACTATACATTGCTAGATACGTACTGGAGGGTTCCCACATCCACGAGAATCCACGTCCGGTATGGGATTATGGCGCCACGTCTTCTAGCAAGGGCCCAGGTCAGCGAGAAACCGTGGCCGGCAGGGGATTACGAGGCCACGTTGTCTCTGGGCGGGCCTCATGGCTGCGAGGCCTGCATGGACTCATGGCTCCGTGTTGGATCTGGATAATCCCCGCAACCCAGAGCACGCGGACGCTTATCATTCCGAGAATGCCTCTCACCGAGTGCGGTCCTGCCTACGCATGCTGACTAAGGGCCCAGGACACGCACGCGGTCCACCATATGGCGAGCAAGGGTGGAAAGAGGACGCGAAAGAGTAGCACGAATCCACGCACGCCTTTCATCAAGTGTGAATACTGCTCGCGTACGCTGACATCAGGCCTAGGGCGCGTGCGGTCCACCATAGGGTGAGGAAGGGTCCTGCGATGACCACCCGTCCATGCGTCTGTTTGCGACTCAAGGTCGAAAATGGATTCCAAAGATCACCGGACGCAGGATTGGCCTAAAATTTCGTGTCCGAGCGACATTTCTCGGTCGTCGGTCGTCGGCATCCTAGGGCAGAAAAGAATCAGGGCGACGTGGATAGCAGTTTGGGACGAAACAATATTGAGCAATTATTTAGTATTTGGTAACAAACTTAAGGATATCAGAGCGATTTTATTTAGTATTAGTTCCATTATGTTTCGAGTCAAGAGGAATTAATAATATGCATTCATTAATATATAAATGCATATTATTAATTCCTCTTGACTCGAAACACCTTTTGACTGACTTTGGATGACTTCAGATCCACCTTGAACAATTCCAGTTCTCTCTCAAGATAATTCTGGTATTCTCTCTTTTGTACTTTGTTGATTCTTTTCAAGCAAATGATCTACGAATGTCATCGTACCCTTAAGTTTGTTACCCCTATGGTTCGGGAACATCACAGACATGATCGAGACCTCTCTTAGATCAATGATCAATAGAAGAACTGGGATGCCCATAATGACCCCTATGCATTCCACGATGTCTATTGTCATTTGAACCATAAACATCGAGTCCAAAGCCCTTTGTTACTTCAATACATGATTTGTTTCGGGACCTGATCATCAGTATTACATACCTATTTCAATCTTGTTATCGTCAAGTGCGGTTTTACTAATTCCATGATATTTTATTTACGTGGCCTAGTCACATGTTGTGCAACATTTATATATGTAATCTCACTGAATGGGCCAAGTGTATCTTTCTGTCACACAGATGAATAAATATTAATCTTGATGCATAGGCATCAACCTATCCCTCTGGAATACCCAACATACACCATTATAGTCAACTAGTTACGGACATGACATTTGATGTAGTCAAAGAACCCTCGGGTCATAGTGATTAATATGATCTCACGGTCAAAGAACTAGCACTACTAGGAAAATAGCTATAGATAGACCCATGCGCCACAAAAGAAATCCAGTGGCACATATGTGGCAATGCACTATAGAACCCTCAAACGTTTGTGGTGCATGCACTTTGGCAATGCACCACAAAAGTAAGGTGGGACCCACACCAGGCGCTGGTCTATGAAACATATATGGCGCATATGCTCAAATGCGCCATAGAAGCATCAGGTGGGACCCACATATGCTCAAATGATCAAATATATTGTTTCTAATGCTATGTGTATAATACCTATATAGTACATGTATAATACATGTATAATACATGTATAACACCTGATTATAGACCAATAATATTTTTTAATACCTATAATACACACATGTAGGGCATGCAAATAATCTTTTGTGGCTCATACAACTTCTGTGGCGCATTAGTAAAATGTGCCACTGAACAACGAACTGTGGCGCATAGGGCAGAATGCACCACATAAGTATCATGACTTCTGTGGCGCATTTCAAATGCGCCACCGAAGTTCTCATCAGTGGCGATATAACAGTGGCGCATCCCATATACGCCATAGAAGGCCAAAATGGATGCACCACTGATGAAGGTTTTCCTAGTAGTGTAGGATACTATGTTTCTAAATATTCAATGATGAACATGTGACTTGATCGTGTTGCAATGCCTATATTAGGATAATGTCCATCACATCATTCACTAATGATATGACTTTATTGTCAGTTGATTTAAATGCACCATGATCAGGAAATCATGATCATGAGCTATCCAATAAACTAGTTAAATAGAGGCTATTAGGAACTCTGGTTTATTTATATATCACATATGTATCAATGTTTCCGATTGATACAGTTATAGAATGATACAAAACTATTATAAACTTATTAAGATATGATAATAAACATAATTTATTATTTGCCTCTATGGCATGTCTCCTCTAGTCTCCCACTTGCACAAATAATCTAGTTGCATTTAACGCCTATCATAACATCATATGATGATATGAACATGCATGCTTTCTCATGGAAAATGTTCTGTCTTGAATCTATTTTACCAGCTTCTGGAAAAGAAGTTGCAACTTGTTGGTATGAGTACCATATTAATTCTATTAAGCCATGCGCCGGGATCTCACATCTTTGGACATTTTCCCTGCCTCCATGGCTACAGTGGCTATAGTGTAGCCAACGAAAGAGTTAATGCGACACCATGTAGGATCTCGTGACCGGTGATGGTGCCAGGTGGTAGCCATTCCTCGAGGCATACATCATGGGACCGATTGCGATGAGACAGGGAGTTGTGATTTGTCTGGAGAGTGACGAAGTCGGTCTCGCCAGGAATATCACTCCCGAAGTCCCACGCCCCATGGTGGGTACTAACTATCGGTGCATTGATCCGGGCGATGTTACTAGGGGTAGCTTTCCTAGGGGTGAGTTAGGAAGCTTAGGCATCCCCATAACGATATTATCACTCAAGGGCTACCCAGCTCCGTCCCCTCACTCGGGAGGTAAAGACCTAGTACTGTTGTAATTGTATTGATGTATATGAGTACATGGAGTCGCTGGTGGCGGCAAGTAGATGGGAGTAGAGAGAGCTAGAGCTATGGTGTGAGATATGGTGTGTGCTATTGGGTTTCCCCATAGAGGCTTATGAAGGACCTCGTCTAGGGTTTACAAGATTGGATCTAGAGCAGTTTTGGATTCGAGTCACCTAAAGCGTCGAGTCGGGCCACAACTTGAACTCCGAGTCTCCTCTCATAGGCTTTCAAGATGGAATCCCCCCACCTATGGGCTTCTTGAACCCAGCAGTCTCTAACACGACTCATTTTCTTGGGCATACCCTATTGGGTATTCCCTCATCAGGGGCACCACAAGCGGTCTGTATACCCTGGACCGACGCATTTGCGGCCGAAATTAGAGTTGCATTTGTGGCCCAAACCAGAGTCGCGTTTCTGGTCGCGCAGACGGGCGACGGACCGATTCGGTGTCCTCACGCATCTTCCCAGGGGCCACATGTCATTGAGATAGTTTGGTTTTCATTAAGATTAAAACATTTCAACACTACAAGAAATATGCTCAGTAGTGACCTTTTTTTAATGACCATGGGTTTTTGGTCATAGATCTATGACCATTCTGAACCAATTGGTCATAGGGAATTTGGAAGGGTCCAAACCTTGAAAAATAACGACCAATTTAGTCAAAAAGATCATGATATCCTAACACGGAAAGGTCATAGATGGATATAACTAGTCTAAAGCGAGTTATCTGGGAGACTACGACCAACTTAGATGGTCAAATCATATAATAACAATATATTCTCAAGTATAAAGAGGGTGACTATACCGCCACCTCAGCAATTCATCTATGTGTCATGTGACATGTCCATTTATGTGGGGTCTACAAGTGGATCTAGTATTTTATTATAGTATCACTAACTAGTGGGGTCTACCCGTCATTGTGATATTAAACAGTGCGACGGAAATTATGGCAAAAAATGATCCCATCAGGACTCGAACCTATTACATCTTAATCTATCTCAAGGAACAAGACCACTGGAACAACACTACATTTACATTAACAAACAACGACATGATTTTTTTAATATGTCAACCTACTAGAAATAATGGAAGAAAAATAGGGAGTAGAGGGGGTCGAACCCACGACCCTCGCCAGTGCCATCCTAGCAGACCTAACCACTGGACCAACCTGACTTTCGTGTTAACAAACCACGTGATGCCCTTTTGTACATACTGAACCCACTAGAATATGTCAAACCTACTAGAAATAATGAGGGCAAAAATAGGAAGCAGTGGGATCAAAACGAGGACCCCTCGCCAGCGAACAACCTAGCAAACCTAACCACTGGACCAACCTCACTTTCGTGTTAGCATACCACGCGATGCCATTTTGTACATACCAAACCCACTATAATAATAAAGGCAAAAAAGGAAGCAGTGGAGGGTCGAACCCCTGACCACCGCTCGACGCCAAGGGAACAACACCACTAGACCATCCTAAATTTTATGTTGACATAACACGCGAAAACCTTTTGTACATAATGAAAAAATGTTGGGCCTGGCCCCCAACGAAAATGGCCTTCTTTTTTTCCTGAATATACTACCAGCTGGGCCAACAGCCCAATAGACATTAGCAAGTCAATTTTACTAAAAACTATGGGCTCTTGTGAAGATTTAGCCCACATGAGTGAAGGGATTTTAATTTTTTTCAGAAATCTAAAAACTTAATTTTCCTATAATCTTTTCATATGACTTCGGATTGAAATGATATAAAAATCAATTTGGTTCATCTTTACAAGGTGCATAACTTTCTTGTCATATAAAATTATACAATGTGAAGGATTTACCTCGTTTAGACCGTTTTTTAATTTATTATTCATGTTTCAAACTATGGTCAAAACGGAGGGCATGAAGGTTTCTAGCTAGGGGACAAGCCTCGTTATACTTTTATTAGATCCCTGATAAAACATCATATTGTGAACCTAAAAATGATTTTTGCAAAAAATCATGAGCATTAAATCATGTACATGTAGTTCAAATCGGCCCCACTTCCTACTGATTCGGCAGGCATTTGTCTTTTTCACGAGGGGTGGATCGAAAGGTTTGAGATACCCCGGTTCGGACATTGTCCATGTAACATGGTCTAATATTTTTTAAAAATATGGTGGAACCATTTTGAAACTCTCATTTGGTTGTTGCTTTACAAATCGCCCCGTTTTTTGGCATTCAAAAAATAGAAAATGGATTTTCTGTGAGACGAAAAGTAAAACTTCCTCCTGCAACATTTTTCTCCATCCCAAGATGCACATGCATGCACAATATGGACAGATTATCACAAACTATGCCACGATTTTGACCATAACATTGGTCGTTTGGCCCGAAAGCCATGAAACCTCGAACATGATAAGTCATTTCTGTGAAGGTTTTTTCGAGACACTTGCATTATACCAAGTTTGGTATTTTTCCTTGCAAATACGTCATATAACAAGACACCACATGAAGGATTTACCTTGTTTGTACCTTTTTGAATTTATTATTCCCGTTTCAAAATATGGTCAAAACGGGGGGTATGAAAGCTCTTAGCTAGGGGACGAGCCTCGCTAAACTTTCATTAGATCTCTGATAAAATATCATATTGTGAACCTGACAATTATTTTTGCAAAAAATCATGATCATTAAATCATGTACATGTACTTCAAATCGGCCCCACTTCCTACCGATTCGACAGACATTTGTCTTTTTCATGAGGGGTGGACCAAAAGGTTTGAGATACCCCAGTTTGGACATTGTCCATGTAACATGGTCTAATATTTTTTATAAATGTGGTGGAACCATTTTGAAACTCTCATTTGGTGGTTGCTTTACAAAACGCCCCATTTTTTGGCATTCAAAAAATAGTAAATGCATTTTCTATGCGACGAAAAGGAAATTTCTCCCGAAACATTGTTTGCCATCCCATGATACACATGCATGCACAATATGGGCACATTATCACAAACTATGCCATGATTCTAGCCATAACATTGGTCGTTTGGCCCAAAAGCCATGAAACCTCGAACATGATAGGTCATTTCCGTGAAGGTTTTTTCGAGACACTTGCAATATACCAAGTTTGGTATTTTTCCTTACAAATATGTCACATAAAAAGACACCACGCGAAGGATTTATCTCGTTTGGACCGGTTTTGAATTTATTATTCCGTTTCAAATTATGGTTAAAATGGAGGGCATGAAGGGTCCTAGATAGGGGATGAGCCTCGCTAAACTTTCATTAGATCTCTGATAAAATATCATATTGTGAATCTAAAAATGATTTTTTCAAAAAATCATGTGCATTAAATCATGTACATGTAGTTCAAATCGGCCCCACTTCCTACCGATTCGGCAGACATTTGTCTTTTTACGAGGGGTGGACCGAAAGGTTTGAGATACCCCGGTTTGGACATTGTCCATGTAACATGGTCTAATATTTTTGAAAAATATGCTGGAACCATTTTGAAACTATCATTTGTGGTTGTTTTACAAAACGCTCCGTTTTTCGGCATTCAAAAAATAGAAAATGCATTTTCTATGCGACGAAAAGGAAAATTTTCTTCTATAACATTGTTCTCCATCCCAAGATGTACATGCATGCACAATATGGGCACATTATCACAAACTATGTCATGATTCTAGCCATAACATTGGTCGTTTGGCCCAAAAGCCATGAAACCTCGAACATGATAGGTCATTTCCGTGAAGGTTTTTTTGAGACACTTGCAATATACCAAGTTTGGTATTTTTCCTTACAAGACACCACGCGAAGGATTTAGCTCGTTTGGACCGGTTTTAAATTTATTATTCCCGTTTCAAACTATGGTCAAAACGGGGGGCATGAAGGCTCTTAGCTAGGGGACGAGCCTCACAAAACTTTCATTATATCTCTGATAAAACATTATATTATGAACCTAAAAATGATTTTTGCAAAAAATCATGAGCATTAAATCATGTACATGTAGTTCAAATCGGCCCCAGTTCCTACCGATTCGGCAAACATTTGTCTTTTTCGCGACGGGTGGACGGGAAGGTTTGAGATACCCTGGTTGGGACATTGTCCATGTAACATGGTCTAATATTTTTTTTAAATGTGGTGGAACCATTTTGAAACTCTCATTTGGTGGTTGCTTCACAAAACGCCCTGTTTTTGGCATTCGAGAAATAGAAAATAATTTTGTGCGATGAAAAGGAAAACTTCCTCCTGCAACATTGTTTGCCATCCCAAGATGCACATGCGTGCATAATATGAGTACATTATCACAAACTATGCCACGATTCTAGCCATAACATTGGCTGTTTGGCCCGAAAGCCATGAAACATCGAACATGATAGGTCATTTCTGAGAAGGTTTGTAGGGTCCCCAACCTTTAATAAGATTGAGCCCCCCTGTGTTTACAATGCTAGTCCCTGGATCAAAAGCTAGCATCCACAGTTCAGATGTAATATCAAGAAACAAAGGTCATAGTATAACTTTATAACCAGGAATAACATAATTTATTACATCAATACATAGCTCATTTGGCTATTACATTACATTGCAGCGGAATAACTATAAGTATGGGGTCCTTCTTCTTCAAAGTGTCGCAGGCAGATGTTGGTTGTAGACTTTGTAATCCTAATCAATCAAACTTCACTAAAATGAATCAAACCTGCAACATTACAAATTACAGCCACAAGGGTCAATACATTTGAATTGTATTGGCAAGTGATACTTTGGTAGTATGGTGGATTCTATCATCTATATGCATTTGGCTAAGTGGAGTTGAGGTTTGCATTGCTCAAAATAGATTTTTCCTATCATTTTGAAAATACTAAGTTTTGTTTGGCAAAAACTTTCCAAGGCATCTACCAATCAAAGACTGAAGATCCACTCAGGGCATCTACCAATCAAAGACTGAAGATTTTGCTTGGCAAAACATTTTTCTCAACCAAAGATTGAAGATCCTCTCAAGGCATCAACCAATCAAAGATTTAAGATTTCACACAACCCTTGTTCACCCACAAATTTTAATTTAGAAATTGGAGTGATGAGATTCTTGATTGCTTCCATGTCTTGATGCTCAAATTGTCCTTTACCAGGGACATGGCTAAGTACTTAGATTTTTTTACACTCTGCAGAGGTGGTGCACTTTCCCCACAAGACTTGGTTTCCCAAGACAAGATCTTTCAGAAGCTTTCCCTTAGACCATCATGGACGCGCTCCAACCTTTCAAACACTACCACCCACTGTCCATATGGCTATGTTCTTGCAACCTATATGATCATGGCAGAGCCCATATTGCCAAGTGGTTGCACTTGAAGCTTCTTAACATTTGACATCTCAAATCTCTTTATTCCTGGGTGGCCATCCACAAGTGAGATACACTAAGGTAAACCATAAACATGGGCCTTGTGAACCACTCAACCAAAAACCACCAAGCAAGTCCCATTCCACCCAGGAGATTCATTAACTTAGTTGTTTTGTTAAATAAAACACAAGTCCTCAGACTTAGAATATTTTTCCATAGTGTGAGTATATATAAACCACCCTTGTTTTCTAGTAGCTAGGCTAAGCTTGATAGTAATAGGATTCTTAACTTAGGAAAATCCTACTAAGGATTCATCTACTAGGTTTTCCTATAGCAAGGTCTATACTTAGCACAATAAAATCCATGCAAGTTTTACTTAGCAAAAACACTAATGCATAGTGAAAATAATGGGACAAAAGATATGAAGCATCACTTGCCTTTTTGGTAGAGGGTATGGGTTCACTTCTTGATCTTGCTAGTCTCACACTTCACTACAAGTCAATCAAGCAAACACAATTCAATTCACATTCCAAACCAAAGTCAAACAAACAATTTCTCACACACAAAGTAATGGGATCTAAGTCATGCATAAGTATGCAAAGGTTGGTTCTATTGTAAGGATGGTCTCTACTAGGCTTCTAACTTTGTAGGTTCCAAATTGGTCATTTACCAAAATGGCAAAGTCAAAGTAATGCATGCAAGCATGCCAAGCTTTGTTTTGTTTGAAAAAGTGGTTCCTAGTGGGTCATAGACATTTGGGTACATCTAATGGTCATTTTGCAAAGTGGCAAGGCCATTTGCAAAAGGTTTCACTTCAAAACCATTTTCAAACAAGGCACCTATTTGGTCATTTTATGTGGTGAAGAAATATTTTTCCTAAGGCCTTAACCTATAGGGTTCACTAAATGAGTTGCTATTGCAAAACTTGGTGTTTGGGTCAGTAGGTTTGGTCCAAAGCATTTTCTCAAAGTTTTATTTTACAAAAACATTTTCATAACCAAAACAATAGATTTTGATTAGCTAGAAATGGACTAAACCAAGTAATCCATTCTAAACTTTTCAAAAATCATTTTCCAAGACAGGGGTTGGTTCCTAGGGTCAGTAAGGTCACAACAAACTATTTTGCAAAGGTTTTAACCCTAAAAACATTTTTAAACAATTTTTCTAATGTTAGCAAGCACACAAAAGAATCTGCAAAATCAAACAAGCTAACCGATACTATTTGCTAAACTAAGGGCAGGGTTGGCTAGGGCTTGTCTTGCTGAATCCAACGACATCAAATTTGTAAAATTTGGACGTGTGGATCCAAAGATACAAGGGTTTGAAGTTTGCAAATAAATCTGTTTTCAAATTTCTTTTAAACAGATCTAGTGCCACGCGTCGTGTTCTTATTCGCCCGTACCGGTTCGTTTGGATCGAGTGCTGCGGTGCGTTAGATCTAAGTTAGATTGTGCGGTCCAGAGGACATACCCCTTCGGTGTTTAAGTAATCTATCCGGTTCGTTCGATCCAGATCTAACGGCTGCTACTGCCTGGTCACAGACGGGCGGCGCTGCGCGGTGGTGAACGGCGGCGGAGCGGTCGGTCGACGACGGAGGCGATGCTACAGGGGGTGAGGGAGAAGGAGGGGTTGCTCACCGGGCTCAGGGGGTTACGGCGATGCTCGGGGAGGTGTTGGTCGGGCGAGGGGCGCACTAGGGTTGCAGGAATTCCTCGTTGGAGTTGGGAACGGCGTCGGACGGCTCTGTCCGTGGTTGAAGACGATGCTGTGGATCACCTCGAGACAAAATGATGACACGGTTAGACTCACAGGGTCAAGGCGAAGTCGTGTGCATGTACGAGAAGGCGCGGGGCGGTCTGAAATTACCTGTGGGGCTCGCCGGAGTTGAAGACAGACGGTGGTGCTCACTATTGACGACGGAGGCGACGCTACGGTGTGAGCTAGGACATGAGAACGACGGCGTTAGTTGCGGAAGAAGTCACTGGTCTTAGGCGCATCATCGAAAAGAAGAGGGGCGGCTGGAAGCTACCTGTGGAGTTCGCCGGAGTTGGAGCGGACGGCGGTGTTGCTCAGAGCTTGACGGAGTCGAGGTTCTGGGGCACCCGCGGGCGAACCAGGAGTACTAGGTGATGCGTGAGGTCGAGAGGAGTCCACTCGCGTGAAGTAGAGGCAGAGGGGTGGTCGGAGTTGGCCGGAATCGCTGCGACAACTCGTTGGAGACGGCGGGGTTGCAGAGAGCAATTCGTGCAGCCTAGGGGCAGAGAGAGGGAGTGGTCTGGGGGAAATGGAGGAGAAGGCGCTGGCGTTTAAGTAGGTGTCGTCGCGGCGAGATATTAACGCAGCGTTAACGCGAATTTATTCGGCGGAATCAAAGCAGAAAACGGCCGGCGAGAGGAGGAAGAATCGGTCGTGGTGGGAACGACGATGAACAGGGAAAATGGGCCTACCTGGCAGTGGGAAAAGAAAGGAGGGGAAGGGTCCACTGGTCAGTGTCTCTGTGGGCTGATTCGGCGGTGAGGAAAAACGGTTCGGGGCGTGGGAGAGAGAGGTGGGGTCCTCTGGTCAGTGGGAACGGGGTCCAGTCGTCATTGTCCTCGCGGGTAAGTTCCTGAGTGAGAAAAGAAACGCTTTGGGGGAGAACAGGTGGGCTAGGTGGGCTGCTATTGGGCAGTTTGGGCCAAAAGGTGGGCTGCTCTATTTTTTTCTGTCTAAACCATTTTTCTTTTTCTAATTCTTTTCTGTTTTGAATTTCAATCAATTTTTTAAACATTCAAACAAATTCAAACAAACACTCAACTTTGAACTTTGAATTTGGTTCTGTTTATTAACATAATCCAAATCCAAAAAGAAATAATATTTTTTTAATTATTTTAAGATCCATTTAATAATTAAATAAAATGGATCTTTAGTTATTTAATAAAATAGGTTTTGATTTAATAAAATCTCCATTTAAAAACCAAATATTTCCAAAACCAAAAGGTTTTATTTGAAAATAAAAGATATTTGGAAAACTTGTTTAAAACAAATAACCTTTTGTTTTTGGTTCCATTAATAAATAAATATAATGGACCTAGATAAAAACAAAATAGGATTTGTTTTATTTAAAACTTTATTTTGAAAACCAAAAACAAAACAAAAACACTTCAAAAGGTTTTATTTGAGAAAACAAAATACTTTGGAAAACTTATTTAAAAAAAATAAACAAATAAGTTTTAGTGTTCATTTAAAATGTGAAAAGCCTTTACTTAAATAAAATTGGATATTTAAATCCTTATTATTTTATTTAAATAAACCTTTACTCATTTTAAATCAAAGCAAAACTTTTTGTTTAAAAGAAACTTGGCCAAAGTTTAATTTGGCTTTATAAAATAATCTTTATTTAAAACACTTCTTTTTATTTTGAAAACCAAAACCTTTTATAAAAAGATCCAAAATAGTAACTCTAAAAACATTTTATTTTCCTTTATCAAATGTTTAACTTTATAAATCCCTTTAGGATTTTTGTTCACCAATTGGTATGGGCTTTTGGTAAGGGCTTTATTGGCTTTGGAAATTCAATTTCCTTATCTTTTTATAATTATAAGGTTTTGTCTTTGGTTTCAAACTAAGTGAAACCAATCTCTAAGGTCTTTCTTGATCCTTTGTGATTATTTGTTGATCAATTTTTGGTATGGATCAAATCCATAGATTTGGAGATACTTTGGAAAATGATTTCCTTCCACTAGGGTTTAGGGATTTGGATTTATTTTCCAAGTGTTCAAATTTCCAGATACATTCATTGAGGAATGCATTTCCCTTGATTTGGATTTGTTTGTTGAATTCAAACTTTAGCCAAGTTTGTTCAAGATGGGATTTTAAGTTTTCTTTTAGAAACAAAAGTTTCTTTTCTCCCTGATTTTCAACAAGAATTTATTTTTTTTATTTATTTTTCACATTACAAGATTTTGGAAAATCTTGGGATGTGACAAGGTTTTTTGAGACACTTGAAGTATACTAAGTTTAGTATTTTTCCTTGCAAATATGTCACATAATAAGACACCACGCGAATGATTTACCTTGTTTGGACCGGGTTTGAATTTATTATGCCCGTTTCAAACTATGGTCAGAACGGAGGGCATGAAGGTTCCTAGCTAGGTGATGAGCCTCGCTAAACTTTCATTAGATCTCTGATAAAACATCATTTTGTGAACCTAACATTATTTTTATAAAAAATTATGAGCATTGTATAATGTACATGTAGTTCAAATCGGACCCACTTCCTACCGATTCGGTAGGAATTTCTCTTTTTCACCATAGGTGCATGAAAAGGTTTGAGATACCCCAATTGGGACATTGTCTATATAATGTGGTCTAGTATTTTTGAGAATGGGGTGGTAGCATTTTGAAACTTGTATTTGGTGGTTGGTTCATAAAACGCCTCGTTCTTGGCACTCGAAAAATAGAAAACGTTTTTTTGTGACAAAGTGGAAAATTTCCTTTGGCAACATTGTGCGTCATTCCAAGGTACACACGTGTATATAATATGAGAACATTATCATGAATTATGCCATGATTTTGGCCATGTATATGCTTCAAAATATGCCCCTTTTTGGCATTTGGGAAATGGAAAATGATTTTCTTGTCTGCAACCAATGAGATTGCAGGAATGCTCCTCCAACAGATCGTCCATCTTGGACTGACCAGGACCATTAAAAACCTATCCAATGCTTTATATTCACTAGGAGAAACACACCCGAGCTACCAACCTAAGACACTCACTCGCACTGCCCACTATCTCCCTCGATCCAGATCCACTCCTCCCACCCCAGTATCCCCATCGAACCCTAATCCCATCACCGCCTCCCTCCTACTCGTGCAGCGCCGCGGATCACCGCATCCCCTCCATATCCCCACCTCCGTCCACCTCACGTGCGCGACACCCCTCTATCCCGAGCTAGGTCTGCCGCCAGCCCCCTCACTGCTCCTGCCTCACCGTGATGGATCCCTCCTCCTCCTCGTTGTCCGAGGTGGCGATGCAGATAAGGGAGCTTGAGAACAACATCCCGATGAATGCCGTCGACTCGAACGCGTTGGACGAGATCTACCACTGTGACGAGAAGGCCAACGCGGAGGTGCTCGGCCGCGGGAGCCCCACTCGCGGTGTTCCACGTCAGCGTGCAGCTGTGAGATCCTGGGTGGATGAATCCACGGGCCGCCAGATTGGTCATCAGGGTCGCCGGATGTAGCAGGAAGGACAGATCTATGTACCTTCTCCCCCACTCTCTATCTTGGTTTCTCTCTCAATCCATTTGTATTCTCTCTGCAGGCACTCTCACCGATGTCAGCAAAATAGCCTCTTCCCCGCGCGAGCTCGCCATATCTCAGGTTCCTTCTCCGGTCCTAGCTCTAGGTCGTTGGATTCTTTTCCCTGGTCCTATGTTAGTATTGCTTGTGCACAAGGTCTGACTAATACAAGGTTTAATTTGGTAGTAGCATGTTTAATTCGGTGATATTGCTTGCTTGAGATACTGGTTTTAGTTTGAACATCCAGGAACTTTTGATATCCTGGTCTCTATGAATAAACATTCTGAAGACTGGTGGTGGACGAGTTGGACATGCACCTACCTCATTCAGGTCTGGCCAGTAGACTGGTTTCAGATCTGGCCGTCTCCACTGCTCATTGAGGTCTCCCCCTCTGTTTCACCTTTCTCTCTGTATCATAAGATTTGTTGTGTAAATGCTACTTTGTAAATGGCTTTGCTGATAGAGTTTGTGTGTGCTAACGTGAATTATTACTACTGTTGTTCTTGTGATTGTCCAATGAAATGTCAAGAGATTAATCTGTAGCCTTTCCTAAATTCAATGCATGATTGTGATAAGAACTATATGATACTTAACTGTTTTTGTGCCTTTTTTCTTGATCACTATCAATAGTTGTAGATCTTAAGAGACACCTGTATTTTTGTCTGTCTCATAGTTCATTCTTATCATGTAATGGCACGACAGGTTAATATCAAGAGTCATTGGTAGATGAGCAACTTCATGTAGTGAATGTTTGTGGCACTGCCAGATTTCTCTGCACTGATAGTGTGCAACAAGAAGTATCATGTGCCAAGTAGAATAAAAGTCAAAAAACGATTCATATTAGACCATTTTGTTTATTGAATTTTTCCTGCTGATGTTTGTGTTCAACTTGAACTTAGTAATCAGCAGTAAGATCAGAGTCCTCATTTCTCTTTTCCTGATGTTGTTTGTGTTGGACTATCAAGTACATGTATTGTTAGTTACATAAAATACTGCCTAGAGATCATCATAGCTCTCATGTGTTCTGTTGTTGTTAGCAGATATTGAGGGTTGTTTTCTCTCTTACAAGAGCTTCAGGCCGAAGTTTGAAGAATTCTGAAGCCCCATGCAGCAAATATGCGGTGAATCCTGTGCTTGTCCGCAGCGGAATGCCTTTGTGGACTATGTAGATGTTGTGAGGTAGGAAAAACCCTATTCCCCGTCCCTCTATCAGTGAGCATTGTTTGTCGGTTCCTCACTGGTGAATTCAAGGGATATGAGGCAATTAGAGAGATACAAAGGGAGTGAGGAGATTTCAAGATTGGAATTTGGTTTTCATACCCTCAAATTGGATATTTATACGATTTTTAGTTTATTTTGTAGTACAGAGCCTTTATTTTGGTAGTGGTATTCTAGAATTTAGTATGCTTGATGCCGTGTAATTTGCCTCCTACCTAGAAGTAGTGTTAATTCCAAGATCAATCTGGTCTCCCACGTCAATCAGTAGAAGCATTTTAGATGACTGTTATTCGTTCCTACAAGTTCTTCAAGCCTTAATACAATTAGACATTCTCTTCCTTTTCAACAGTAACAAAATACAGAGTTACGAAATAAAGTAAACCATACTACCTTGTGATCAGAGAGCAGGAACCTGTAGCTTTACTTCAGCCAGATTAGTAGGTGTGTGATGTTGAATTGTACTTCTACATGCTATTTCAACTAATTTGCTTCCATACTAATCTCTGGAACTAGATAGCAGAACTAAACCTGTGAAATTTTTTTCAGCTGGTTAGATTATTATCCACTACTAGAACTAGATATCAGAAGTAGTGTGTTCTCCATATAAACTGATTGGTTAGATTATTATCCACTATTGGATAGTTTTGCTGGAGTTACTTTCCCTTTGGATTTTATGATGGAAGTGTTAGTGATATCTCTGTAACGTTCTGTTTTGTGCTATCTTGTTTATGACCATGAGACATTCCTTTTAAATACAGTATTAGTTTTGAAAAGAAAATAGTCACACCCATCTATCTAACAAATATAGCTTTGGTTTTTTCGTGTATGCATGTTTACAAAATATAGAACAATTCTTGTTGGGGTCCATCGCCATGCTCCTATGTCTGTCGGATGTGCTGTTCCTATTGTACAGATGCATACTTGTTTAATCCTAGCTGATATGTTTTGTTGCTCGCAGGTACTACCTTACGTCTTCTACAAGAGCTCCAAGCTGAAGAAATTCCAAGCGTGAATCCCTAGTTAGCAAAATTGTAGATAATGTTTGTATGGATTGTAATATTGTGATTGAGAAGATCTATGGAAAGATTGTAATAGACTTATTTTGATAGCTATCTGGAAAGTTTTCCCTGAATATATTGATCGCTTGCTTTGGTGAAGAAATAATAATTGATTTTCTCCTTGCATGTTAAATAAAGAAGAAATAAAAAGGCTTAAACTTTTCTAGACAGAATATTATTTGGTCTCTAAAAAGGCTATGGCCCAAATTATATTAATTAGAAAAATACTGAAAATAAAGTAGAACTGGAACGTGAGAAGGCTAAAGCCCATTCTTTTTGAAATGGATCAAAAAATGCTAAAGCCCAACTAGAAACGCACACTAAAAGACCAAGATCTAGATAAGAAAAAGGCTAGAAATATTGGGCTCGGCCCATATAGCCTGCCAAATTGGACTGGGCTAAATCTGTTTGACGACCTTTCTAATTGGTCACAGATTTGCCATGTAGGATATGACGTGGACATGGTAGATAGCCCGTGACCAAAACATTTGGTAATAGAATCTATGACCATCTGTATTGGTCATAGTAGTCTATGACCAATACACAAAAAGGTCTTTATTGTCTGTTAGTGACTCTCAGCTTTTGACCATCTGTTTTTGGTCACAAGAAGGTCACAAATGAAGAACAATGACCATTTAGTGACCAATATGGAGGGTCAAAAATTACCATATTTCTTGTAGTGCAACTAGATGGTGCCGGCAAGCCTAGTTACTAGTTGCCGGAGTTTGGGCTGACGAGGACGCCATCGATGCTACCATACTCTAGTAGTTGAACAAGTCGGGGCCGCTGATGCCATACGGGCTGCTCCATGCGCTCTCCACTAGCTATCCTGGGTCTTCTGTCCATTGCCGCCACTTTGGATGCCCTCGCACGCTCCCTCCTCGCAGACCTCTCGACGCGGGTCGTGCAGTTCTCCTCCTCCACAGTTGTTGGTGTGCGACGCTGGAAGTGACACTGGCAGTTCCAAACTTCCTTGGCCCCACCTATGAGAGTGACCTATAACATGGCAGCATTGTACACATCAACATCCTCATGCTTGGCATCGAGATCCTTAGCGGCGGTCTCCTTCTCGTCAGTGGCGGCACACTCTTGCTCATGCGCCTACGTGGACATGAAGCGGTGACCCTTCTCCTCCTGCGTGGTTGTCTCGATGGAGGACGCAATGAACTGGTGTTCGACGGCCACGCCAATGATGTTAGTGGTCTTCTCGTCCCGTGTCGTCTGGAAGGACGCGAGGAGTGCCCGCTGGTCCATGGGATCCTAGTTGTTGATGTTGTCATCGAACTTCAGCTCCTCCGTGTCCCCTTGTTTCATCGGTTCCTCCTCCATCTCCACCTCTTCCATCGGAGGGTCATCCATTGGAACCTCGTCCTCGGCACCTCCGGCCCGAGACGGCGATCTCGGGCAGAGAGCACGGGCGGCTATGGAGAGCTTGGCCCGTCCTCGGCACCATCAGCCCGAGGAGGCGAGCTCGGGTAGCGAGCACGGGGGACAATGGAGAGCATGGCCCATGTCTTTAGTACGCGGCGAGGCATGGTGGCTGGTGTGGCCATTCGTATTTTTTAACTGCGGCAAAAGGATAGTGTCTTGAGGAACATCAAAGCGCAAGCGTGGGAAGAGGCATGCACGCGAGAAGCCTGGCCGTCTACGCGTTGGCCTGCCTGCCATGGCAGGTGCTAGTGAAGCTAGGATAGACAAAAGCCAAAAAAATGTGGCCTCCGGTTGGGGGAACTCGCGGGCTGGAGGGGATAACGCTTCCTCCCACACCCCAAACGGACCGATTCTACCCATTTGGGTGTCCGATTTGCTTCCCACCGTTGGGATGGCCTTAGGGCCGGGCCTGCCTCATTCCCTTCGACACCCCTCCCTCTCCTTTTTTTGAGCAAGAAAAGATTTTATTCATTTAACAGCACTTTACAGATAGAAGTGTGAAGGGGCTCACACTTAGCAACGAGAGAGCATCTCTCCCATGACAATAACTGAATCTGAAGATAAGCATCTAATATCTAGAGGCCTAGACTGAATTCTGAGAGCTAGCTGGCACTACTAGGAAAACAGCTATAGGTAATCCACACATCCGTGACGCACGTGGTAGTGGTGCCCCACGGGTAAAATAGGCATGGTGCACTACCCACAGGTGCCCTACGGCTAACTGTCGTAAGTGTGGCGCACATGGGGGTGGTGCGCCACGGCTATGTGTGGGCCAGGGCACAGGTGGACGCAACACACATACCCGTAGCGCACTATGTCAAGGTGCGCTACGGATGTGAAACTTACCCGTAAAAAGAGTAAAAAGTTATGGAAAAAATAAGATTTTTTGCTGCAGAAAAAAAATGAGGCAACTTATCCGTAGCGCACCACCACCTAGTGCGCCACGAGTAAGTTGGGCGGGATTCGAAATTCGAATCACCACCCCGCCCACCTACCTCCTTCTCTCCCTCTCTTCCTTCCTCTTCTCTTCCTTTCGCCTTGTTCTTCTCTTCCTCTTATCTTCCTCCCTCTCTTCTTATCTTCCTTCCTATCTTCTTCTCTTCCTCTTCTCTTCTTCTTCTCTTCCTTCCTCCCTCTCTTCTTCTCTTCCTCTTCTCCTTCTCCTCACTTCGGCCTCCTCCGACCAAGGACGACCACGGGAACCAGCTCCTTTAGCCGTCGTCGTCGTTGTCGCCTCCTCGGACCACACGTCCTCCAGCCGTCGCCGCCACCACCTCCTCCGACCATACCTCCGTCCACCTCCGACAGCATCTCCCGACGCACCTCCTCCTCCTGCCTCGACGCCGACGAGGACTAGCACGGCCACGGCCTCCCGCACATCCCTGCGGTGGTAGGTCGTGGCCACGACCACTGCTCCGGCGAGGCGACGCGACGGCGGCGATTTCTGGACCCGATTTCTTTTGCAATTCAAAACGAGGGTGTTGTTTGAATTTTTTTGTTTTTTGAAAAACACATCAGTGGCACACATATACCCCAACCCGTGGCGCACCTGGTAGTGCGCTATGCCTATCCTCATATAACCGTGGCGCACCTGGTAGTGCGCTACGGGCACTTTTTAGCCGCAGCGTATGCCTAGTGGCGCACCACTAGTGCGCCACGGATGGGCTTTTCAGGTGCACCACGAACAACCTTTTTCCTAGTAGTGTGGGCTTGATGATGAGCTTTTACATTGAAGCCTCTATTGACATGAGTTATTCTACTGCGATGGAAAGTCGAAGAGTTTTGAATAGCTGCAAGCAGGGGTCTGATGACCAATGACCTGAGGCATTGAAGATGGATGTAGCCTTAGCCTCTGTAGCCAACACCGAGCACTCTGTTATAAAGCTTGGTTCCTGTATGCTAAGCTTTTCCGCCAACATGGTTGCCAAAAGGAGGCCAAAAGCTTCAGCCTGGAGATCAGATGATGCTGGTGGAGACAGGGCTGAAACATGCAACTCCTTGAAATGTTGATTGCATTCAATTTTGATGATGATGCCTATGCATGTTGGTGTTGATTCTATGTCCCTTTCAATCTTCCAAGCAGCGTCATAGAAAATGGCAGTACCTGCAATAGAAGGTTCGTCTTTTTGTGTCGACAATTGTTGTACTGTAGAGTAGGCAGAGTGATGATCTTCAGAGGACACCATAATATCGAGTTTAGCTCCCTTCATAATTTCATTAGCAACAAGAAATACCTGGGAGGGTTTGCAGAATTTCCTACAAAAAAGAGCTTCGTTTCTTGCTTTCCATAAGCACCACAAGAAGGTATATAAACTAGTGGGGTTGATATGGGGATGTGTAGAAGAGAGCAATGCCTAAATCATTTCGCCAATTGAGTTATTATCTACGGCAATGATCTCCATTTTGATGTACCATGGAGACAAGAACCAGGCAGCTTTTGAGAAAGGGCAGAGGAATAACATATGCATTTCATCCTCTAATCATCCACATCTAGGACATTCTTCTTCAATGTGTTTGGAAAATTTACTTGATCTTTTACCTGTGGTAAGAGCTCGCCGAAGAAGCCGCCAAGCAAAAGTTTGGACCCTTGGAACTATGCTCTTTTCTTGCCATACCTGGTTTAAGAGATTCACGATCCGACGAGGCACAACTTTTGGTCTCTGGCTTGCAGGCAACACAAGGTTATTAAAGCAGTGCTTGTAGGCACTTTATAAAGAAAATTCACCTCTAGGGGTTAGTTTCCAAACAAGAACATCCTGCCTAGGAGCATTAATAATAGGGGTTTGCAGAATAGCATCAGCTGTTTGTGGAGTAAACAAAGAATTAACAAGTTCAACATTCCAAGTTTTCTGGTTGGGAACCCAAAGGTCTTTAACCACTACTGGATAATTAAAAGGAGGTTCTTAGATAATCAAATTGTCATAGATACTTTGCCAATGAGAGAAGCAAGGTGAACTCCAGATGGAGCTGCTGCCATCAACTATTTGGTAAAAAGATCCCGAGATTAAAAGAGGTCTTACTTTGAGAATTGTTGTCCAAAACGCAGATTTTGGTTTGTTCTGTTTTGCCCTCCAAATGGATGTGTCGCTGTGGTACTTGGACTTGATGATGAGGGCAAGATGACTATGGGGTTCTTTTGCTAATCTCTGGTCTTCCGAAAGAATTAGTCCTTGATTAATAGCCTGCAAGTTTCTAACACCTAGGCCACCAATCTTTTTTCTATGCAAATGTCAGCCCAAGCTCTAAGACAAAGATTCTTCGTAGTTGGTTCTTCTTTGACTCCTGTCCACCAAAAGTTTCTTATAATAGCCGTGAGCTTTGTTAGAAACTTTTTTGAAAAAAGGATATTGGACATATAGTAGACAGGTATAGACGAAAATATAGATTTAATAAGGGTTAGTCTTGCAGCATGTGATAACCTGTTGGCTTTATAAGCGCTCAAATTAGATTTAAAGTTGTCATAAACAAAATTGTAGGCTGCTGATCTGTCTTTTGCAGGGAGAATGAGAGGATGTCCCAAATGAATTGTGTTACTATTAATATCTGGGACTAGAAAGATTCGCTTGATATCTTGTTTAACCTGCGAACCAACCTTTTTACTAAACATTATTCTAGATTTGGACCAGTTTGGAAGTTGTCCCGAGTGTTGACAAAATTGATTTAAAATTTGAGATATGTAAGTTGCTTCATGCATGTTAGCTTTGCCATAGACAAGCAGGTCATCTGTGAACATCAAAGAATGTATAGGAGGACAGTTCGGACCAAGAGAGATACCTGACAAGTGATTGGCCTGAAGTGCATCTTGTAGCGCTAAAGAGAGTTCATTCAGTGCAACACAAAATGCGACGGGGACAAGGGACAGCCTTGTCTAATGACTCTATTACTTGTAAAGCGAGCAAAAGATTGTCCATTAATAATAACCGAGAAAGTCGGCAAAGATATACACGCATGGACAAGATTTATGAAATGGGGATGAAGCCCTTTGCGGGCAAGAGCCGAAGCTATGAAATGCCACTCAATTCTGTCAAAAGCTTTAGCTAAATCAATTTTGAGCATGAAATCAAGACCATCCTAAGAAGAGAGAGAGAGAATGAGTGAGCAATTTCCTGGGCTACAATAATGTTGTTGCTAATGCGTCTTCCCTCAATGAAGGCTTGTTGTGAAGGATGGATATAATCAGGCAAGTGCTCTTTCAATCTATTAGCCAAATATTTAGCAATTATTGTATAAATGACACTACAGAGACTAATTGGTCTAAAGTCTGAAGACAGATGGCAAACCAACTGTTTTGGAATAAGAGCAATGTTTGTATCGTTGAGGCGAGGAGGGAGGATACCTATGATGTAGAAGTTTCTTACCAGGTTGGTCACGTCATCTCCAATCCAGCTCCAAGCTGAGGTGTAGAAGGCGACATTGAATCCATCAGGCCCCGGATATGCATGTTTCTTCATTTCTTTCAGGATCTCCCAAACCTCCTGCTTGTCCGGAATAGAAGTGGCGAAGTTCTCTGCATCCTGTAGACAAGAAGTGCTCAAGAATGGTCTGTCGTTGTTAGGACATGAAGAGTGAAAATTTGTTTTAATGTAACGAACAAATTCCTAAGCAATGTCATTTGGGTCAAAAAGATTGTTGCCATGCGCATCCTTAATTGAGACGATGCGGTTTCTACGTCGACGCTTCAGCACGGCATTGTGAAAATAAGAGTTGTTTCTGTCTCCATATACCACCCAGTGTTTCTTTGCTCTTTGCCTGTAAAATTCCGTGAGCTTGGTCATGTTTTCTTCATAATGCGCAATAAGTTTTGCCTCCAAAGAGTGGTCTTGATATTGAATCGGTTGCTTCTGGATTGTATTGATCTAATCTTGCAGAGTATCTAGCTGTTGTTGTATTGGTTTTTTTCTTTTTACACCATTTCTTAAGGGTACCTGCAAGGTTAGTTGTCCTGGTATGGAAAGGCTTATTAACAGAAGAACACCAAGCAGATTTTGCAACATGCTCGTAATCTTCTTCCATTGTCCACCAGTTTTCAAATTTGAAATTGAGTTTCGGTCTATGAAATTGAGATTCAGTTGAAACAAGAATAGGTGCATGATCACCAAGAATAATTGGAAGATTAAAAACATTTGTGTTTGGAAACACATTACACCATTCAGCATTAGCAAGACACCGATCAAGCCTCTCAAACACGGGAGTTGACGAGAATCGCTTATTCGTCCAAGTATAAGCAGGACCACTAAAGCCAAGATCAAAGAGACCACATTGTTTAACATAACTATTAAAAGTACGTATACAATAGCGATTTACATTAGCCGAGGTAGTATCTACATCACACATAATATTATTGAGATCTCCTAAGCAAACTACTGGTTTTCCTATGTTTCATGCACAAAAGTGGAGATCTGGTCCCAAATCATCTTGGTGTGGAGATGATGAGGATCCCCATACACACAAGCCAACACGAACTCGAGATTAGCAGCTATATCAACAACTACAGCAAGAATTAAGTAGTGGTTTGAGAACTTTATAGTGACCCTAACTTCGTCCGACCACAACAACCAAAGGCCACCAGAGAGACCTTTGGATGGAACTACAAAGCTATCTATAGTACTAAATCGAGTATTAAGTTGAGAGTCAATGTATCTAGAAGTTCTGATTTATGAGACAAATGTTACCCGTGCTCCTGTGGATGCCATGAGTTTGGCAAGGTAACCCATTTTGTTGGAGTTGTGGAGGTCCCTGCCCATACCTTGCAAGTTCCAGCCGATGAATTTCATAGTACGGGTGCTGCCCTTGCAGCTGACGCTGTAACCTGTATCTTGGATTCTTGGGGTTAGGACGCCTTTGAACCAGACATCGGCCGGGTATCTACGCCTTCCGGTATCAACAGCAGCCCTGCACGAGTGTGCGGACAGAACAACACCCGCACTCGCACGTCTCTCGGTCAGCCGGAGAGGGATCGTCCTGAACTGGAGCAAATCCGGCGGATCAGGGGCTGGAGACGCTGGTGATGGCCGGAAAACAGAGGATCAAATCAGATGAAGAATGAGACGCGTATAAGAGTTCTCTTCTCTCTTCCAGAAGATTCGGAGGATTAGACTGTTGGAGATTTTTTTCGGGGAGGGGGGGTTGAGCGATGGAGAAAATCAGATCAAAGGAGAAAAGAGATGAGTATGGAGAAGGATCAGAGAATAGATTAGATGAAGATGGAAACGATGTTTTACCCGTTTCAACAAAATCTTGATCGCCAATCTCTCTTTTCTTGTTGTTTCTCTTCAGTTATAGCTTTAGTCTTTCTCCTTTCCGGTGTTAACTATACTCACCTCAATAATGTGTTCTTTTACTCCTCCCTTCTCTGCTGTTTCATTAGAAAAACTGTGGTTCGAATAAATAACTGTCACGTCCATGGATCTATCTATTAAATTTTTTTGAGGTAGGTTAGTCAAATACATTTTCATCCGCCAAAAATATATTCTACTAATAATTTTTCTTGAGTTAGGTTAGTCAAATACATTTCCATCTGTCAAAAATATGTTCTACTAATTTTTCTTGAGATAGGTCAGTCAAATACGTTTTCATCCACCAAAAATACGATTTTCAACCAGTTTTTTCGTCTTAAGGTGGTTTTCGTTTTCGTCCCTAAGTCGATCGGTTATTCCCTGGTCGTGGCCGACTCGATCTCCTGCAAGTTAATCTCTTCCTCCCACCACAATTAACCTACCCTCACCCATATGCAGGAGGCACGCTCCGATCCCGAGCCCCCGTTCGCCGCTCCTCTTCGAACCACATTCGATCCGATCGTCCTCACCACGAGTCCCTCATAGCTCTCTCCCCTGTGACCACCTCTGCCTCGCCCTCACTCGCAAGGACACCGTCGTCAGGGCCTTCACGAGCTCCCTCCTCCGCCGCCTTCTGCTCCTCCTACCGGTGGCCAAGTTCTGCTCCACCGCCAAGGCCATGAACCAGCGCCGGCGTCCTCCCACCTCGCCACACCTTGCTAAAACCTCAACCCCAGCAAGTCCACCGCCAGTTCCGGTCTCCGGTTCGTCAGGGCCTTCACGAGCTCCCTCTTCCGCAGCCTTCTGTCTCCGGTTGACCACACCTTGCTAACGACCAGCTATGGTGTCTTTCCCCGACCGCTTATGTTCTGCACTTCTTCTCCATGTGGAGTCGTCCTCCTCTTTGGAGTGTTCAGGATAGCCCTGCCCTTCTACCCCGCCGGTTCCAGCCGCAGGAGCCTAGCTCTGGCCGCCGCCCTCTGCTTCGCTCGCCACGGTCGACCACGACAGCTGCTTGGTCGTCCCTCTATGTTCCGGCAGGCGGCATGCATGTTCGTACCGACCAAGTGCTGCACGAGATCTTGCTCCGTTCCTGGTCGCGCATGGCACTTCTGGCACCACTACCACTACGGACTACCTCCGCTCCGACACCGGCAAGATGATGGTGTGGTTTCGGTTCCGACAAGAGATGGACGTGTCGGTGAGGTCAACCATGGACTGCCCGCCGCTCTAGACTACCACGTGCGTGGAGGCGAATGCGAGGCACGTGGCCGGAGGGAGAGGGAGAGGGAAGCGAGGAGGCGCGGACACGACGGTGACAGTGATGTGTGGCTTGGAGGCGCGGAGCCCCTGCGAGGCGGAGGAAAGTGGGGATGTGGCCGCGCGCGAGGAAAGTGAAGATGACGATGTTCAGGCTCTTTGTTTCCTCTGCCTGCATGGTGATAGCATGTATGTTCCTTTGTGGGACGGAAGGAGCCACTCAGCCAAATCTCGTGACGTACCTGCATGTCGAGTACCTGAGAAGGTAGACATAAATAATAATATCAGATCATTCTACTTGAAGTAAGAGGATGTATCCATCCACGCCCTACTTGTCGTGGAGTTTTGTGCAGTGGTTGCCGTCCATGAACGGAGAGAAGCTCACACATCCACCGGTAGATTGTATTGTTTGATCTGATGTAGAAGTAGAAGCTATTTCTGGGTTGTTGTAATATATAGCTCTTATGATCACGCATTACGATTATCAGATCATGTAAGTTATGTGTTGTTTACGCCTACACCTCCGACTGCGCACCTGAGTCCTTCTCCCGTGTCGCCCTGCTCGAGTTCTGCGACGCGATCGTCGTCGAGCCCGTCTACATCTCCTTCGGCGGTTCGACCTGGGCACTCGTTTGCGGACGCCGTTACCCCAACGCGGAGTATGGCCAGCCAACACCCAGGGGGAAACCCTAGGGCTCCGCCCGTGCTGGAGCAGATGCGGGCTCCGCCGGCGACGCAGCAGCCGCTTGGTCTGTCGGCTCCTGCTACTGCCGCTCACATGTCCAACGCTCCTGCTTCCTCTGTCCCAGTGCCGCAGCCAAGGGGGCCGCAGCCTGCTGCATCGTCTTCTGCTGGGGGTATGCCGCAGCCGCCGCCTTTTGTAGGTTTCCCGCCGGGGATCGTCTTCAGGCCGCCTGCGACGTACTATGCAGCCGGGCCACCTCAGGTTCAACATCGTCCGTTACAGCCACCATATCGTGGTCCGCCAGCTGGTGGAGTGGGAGGGATGATGCCGTTTCAGCATGTGGCTGGAGGGCCGACACAGGATAATCTCTTTGTGGTCGGAGCAGGTGCATAGGCTTCTCGGATGGCACCCAAGAGGAAGAAGAAGAAGAAGCGGCCTCAGGTTCCTAATCAGGGGATGGTCGCGACTCAGGTCCATGTTGGTGGACACTTGCAGCAGCCGTCTGTGCAGTATGCCCAACCATAGATGCATAATGTGGGGGTTTCTGGTGTATCCTTTCCGGCTCAGGGTCAGCAGGTTCAATATCAGTATGATGTGCAAGGTCAGCAGATTCAGGGTCTGAGCAGGGGCGGAGCCAGGAATTGGACATAGGGGGGCGAGGCCGAGGTCGGAAGCTTAAAACAAATTGTAGTACTCCCTCCGACCATATTACTTGACTTGGATTTTTAAGATTTGGATAAACCTATATAGTAAATAGTGTCTAGATTCATCCAAATCTAGAAAAATCCAAGTCAACTAATATGGGTTGGAGGGAGTAGAGCAATCCATTTCTATTCATCTTGAGGCTAACCGAAAGTAAATTGCCGATTGCCATTCTAATGTAGCCGTGCAAAGTAATTAGAGGGAATAGCAATTAATTCTTATTTTGAACGGTCAATTAATTTATTTTGTAAATGTAAACCATTGAAGAAAATTTATTTTAATGAGCGCTTATAAGAAAAAATAGGAAGTTTAGAGTTATCAGTTCATTTGTCTTTCTAATTTATAAGAAACATCTGAATAGTAAATTGATACACTGCCATGGTACATGCTCGTATACTAATGAATAAGACTTCCAAAACCTAATTTCTCCATCAAGTAAGAACTAGTAGTATCAGCATACCTTTTAAAAAATTGAGGGCTAGAGTTGATACACTCGGCGGACTTTGCGGCTCCGCAGCAAGATCAACAAATTACGCGGTCGTTTCCTAATGACCTGATCCGTATTGCTTCCTTGCCTGGCGGCCGACGACCGGCGGCTGAAACACCAACCCAGAGAGTGGCGGCAGGTGCCCTAGAGATCGATCTTATGGGTCAAACAAATGTATGTTTACGGAATGCTCCCTGATTAGAAGAATGGGTTGTTTGTTTGCCAACCGGGCTTCAATACTTATACAAAACAGGTGGGCTCAAATACTAACCAAATAATTTTTAGTATTACATACGGCAATTAGTTTGACCCCTTCTCGCAACAGCTTGAGGGGGGCGACGCATTAGGGGGGTCTGACCCCCTGCTCGCCACCCCCCTTGTCTCCGCCCATGGGTCTGAGTGCTTCGACGCCGGTTGCCGCTACCCCTCAGCCACCTGTTGATGTACCACAGGTATCTTCTGTGGTTTGGGGTAAGAAGACTAGCAAGTTTGTTCGGTGCTGGAAGTGTGCGTTCAATACTCATGCTACCAAGGATTGTAAGGCGGTTCACTATTGCTATATTTGTGATTGTACTGCATATCCCACATTGAGGTGTCCCGTGCTGAAGTAGCCGCGCTTGACTCCGTACATGGCTGGTATTGGCAGCAACCGGACTCTTTTCACCCGGATTCCGGATGCTATGACTCGGGATCAACTACATACACAAATGAGTATGTATGCAAGCCACCATACAACAGTCCTCAGAGCCATTCCATCTAAAAGAAATAGAAATATTGCAACGCCATACGGCAAGATCCAAATATCCTAGATAGATATAATAGTTTAGGATATCTCCTCATACATCAAACATCAGAGTATCAGGCGGAAGCGGAAAACAAGATCAGTAAATGGATAAGAAGCAAATCGGCATAAGATGCCCCATAAATAAACACATCCCGCCCACAGATCTCATGGATCTCCGTTCCCGGAATCTCTACACCGAGTGATCGTTGCCAACATCGTCCGTCTCCTCCACCCAGTATCCATCTTGCGAGTATACCTGTTCATCTGAATCAAACAATTTATCATGTGAGACCCTAGGGGTACTCAGCAAGTCTTTATGCCTCTAAAGGGGACACAACCTGGGGTGACGCAATTGCAGCAAAAGATAATACCTAACAATTCTAGGGATACTCGCTAACCATCCGCCTAACCAAAGATAGACGGATGTTCGTGAATTAATAACAACAGTTATAACAGTAATATTAACAGATCCATCCTCCTCCTCGCTTACCAACGAGGAAGCGGATGAACAGCCCCCCATCCATTGGCAGTTTTATTATCCATTCCATGAGTGTTGCACTATTTACTAGTCAGGTACTTAGTCAAATTAAAAGCGGTACTTTAGTTATACTTGTCTATGATCGAGAAACTGTGCTCCAAGTCGTCCATAACCGCGGACACGGCTTTCAGAAAGATTTACCCTGCAGGGGTGCACAAATAGCAACACACACTCGATCAACCTCGGAAAAACCAAATCAAAACCCAACGAGGCATTCACGACAAAGCGATCACAGGATTCAGAAATATTTCAGGGGGCCACCCCACTAAGCTACCATAGAACGGTTGGCCTGCTCGAACGGACTCGGGGTTTGTGTGGAATGGTCAGAACGATCGGGAACCCGAAAGTGTGACTGGCTTGTCGATACAATAAAACGTGTCACGATCCTAAATAGTACAGGTGCTCCTCGCACAATCGTAAATAAAGCAGTAAAGCATGGCATAAGTACAGGATAGTAATAAAGCCCCAAACTACTTTGTGGCCCCAAGAAATAAGAATAAATCAAGCTCTGGCTCAGGGGGGTTCATAAGCCTCCCGGATGTGGATAGCGTGAATATTCAAGGAACAGGAATCAAGTACTCGGGGTCCTACGGGACACAAGTGAGCATGAAAAACCAAATAGCAGATATTGCTCACCGGTGCCACTATCATTAGTTATCCCATTACAACTCAGGTTAAGTTGTTTAGGTACCTCGTTATCCATCAGACACTCACATACCCTATACATGCTGTTCTACGACCCGCATGGCTCAAACAACTCCTGTAGTAATAGTTCATGGGATGGAGGAACAAGCTTCGGTGGGGTTTAAAAGTAAAGGCTATGCAGTACTTGGGATTCAAGTTAATGCAATCGCGACTCAATGATGCAAGAATAAGATAGAGGCAATAGGTACTATATGTATGCAAGCATGTGGTAGTGCTTGCCTGGCAGCTCAGTTGAAGCGAGAGAAGGATCTGGGTAGTGCTCCTGGGTCTCTTGATATATCCCCTGCTCAGCGTCTATTCGAAGAAGAACCAAACAAACAAGGGCCAACATAAATAAAGTGCACAAGCATATGAATAAAATGCGACAAGCAAACAATCATGCCATGATGAATGATGCACAATTTGCATGGCAATAATGTAGCATGGCATGGGTGAGGTGTGGAATACAAGAATAAAGCATTTTATTGAGTTTTGGTAACATTTTATACTCAAATAAGTTGCTGTATACTTTATATTTATATGATGCATGCTGCAATTCAGAACATGGAAAGCATAGATAGAACGGGCTCGTCGCGCTGGTCGATTTAGACATATTATTTGTCAAATTTGGAGTTGTAAAACAAAAGTTATTAATTAATTAAGAAAGAGGGCATTTTATTGTGATTTTAATCAACTCGAAATTAAAATGTTCAAAATATATTTTGAAGGGCATATTTGAAATCCTCACATTTTTCTGATTTCAAAACATATATTACATGTTTAATTTGGAATTATATTTTAAAAATTATTTGAAAACAGATTTGAATTTGAATTTAAAACAAATGTGAAAAGGTTAAATTAAAACAGAAAAACAGAAAACCTTTTGTACTCAGCCCAGGCCTAGCCACAGACAGTGGTGACAAGTGGGGCCAACATTGGGCACACTGCACAGCGAAAAGCTTTTTACCATGGGTTGGCCTAGCTGCTGCGGTTGATATGGGGCAGTGAGCTAGGGCCCACGTCAATGACGAGCAGAGACTTCAGTGGGGGTTGTGATGGGCCTTGGGTTGAGGGCCTAAGAGCTGGGGGGCTTAACTGCAAGAATGCTAGGCAGCTGACAGGTGGGGTAGGCTGGACCGCGGGTTGAGCGCGGGATAAAAAGAGGGGGCTAAAGACAAAATTACCACGGCCCGTACTGTGGATCTTCTCCATGATCAAGCGCGCCTTGCTGTGCGCATGGCCGGGGATTCGATCCGACCTAGGGCTCATGAGCAGTAACCAGTCGGCTAGGTGGGGTTGTTGTCGAGGAGGTAGCACAGCTAGGTGAGGCTTTCTGGCGCGAAAAGCGTCTGAACATGGCACGAGGCGCACGAGCGTTCGGCACGCTAGGGTTTAGGTTTCAGTGGGGCGGAGGTTGTCCAGGCGATATAGGGGCTCACCGCGGGGTGGTCGGTGGTGGCCGATCGGGACGAGGCGCAGCAGGGCGACGAGGAGGCTGGCGGCCGGCGAGCTAGGGTTCCGTCGGGGCGTCGCGGTACTGCGGCGGCTGGGGACCTTCTCCTCCTCGCTGGCGCGTACTAGGTGAAGCAGGGGAGTCTTCTTGGCCTCCTCGACCACTTCCACATCGTGCCCGCCGGCTGGAACACGGACTCGACGGTGGTCTTTGGCGGTGGCCGTGGAGAAGTGGCGGTGAGAGCAGGGAGGAGAGGCGGGCCTGGGGATGGATCTGGCGAAACAGAGGAGCCGTGGGGCGGAGGGTAAAACGAGGGAGAGGGAGGAGGATGGCGTGCGGGAGTGGGTAGATAAAGTGGCTTCGGCCTCTCCCTCCTTCTCCTCGATCACGTGGTCAAGCTGGCTGGGTTGGCTGGGGCTGGTCGAGGCGAGGCAGGTAGGTGCCGCTGTGGGGACAGGAGACGGTGGGAGGCTCGGGCTGGAGGGGCCCTCATGGCAGGGAGAGAAAAGAGAGGGGGTAGGGAGCTCGGGTAGGAGGAAGTAGTGGCTCGGGTTAGGGCTGGTGCTAGGGTTGGGGTAGGAGGGTAGCTCGGGTGTGGGCCAGGAAGAGAGGGTGACCAGGTGGCCAGGGAGAGAGGACAACTCGGCATGGAGTGGTTAGGGTGGGGGTGTGGTTTAGAGAGGAGGGATTAGAGAGAGGGTGTAACTAGGGTTAGATTAGAGAGGAAACTAGGTTTAGGGTTTGGGTTAGATAGGTAAGAGAGAGGAGAGGGTGATGGCTTAGGGTTATAGAGATAAGAGTTGAATATGCCCACACATGGCTTGCATGGATGGGGGGAATGGTTGTAGGGTTTTTAACATGAATCAAACAAGATCAAGCATGAAGAGTGGTAGAGAGAGAGATGGTGGTGAGGGGTAGAGAAGATCCCTAAAAGAGAAAACCCATTTAACCCAAGAGAGAAACAAATGGCTAAAGTGGTGGTACTCTTGCATGGCCCATGCAAAAATAATAAATGCCTTGGTTAAATTCTTGTGAAAACAAAAATAATAGCATGGCATTATTATTATGCATTCCCAAGTAGTGGAATAAAGGCCAAGCAAAAGAATTTATAGAATTGGGTCCACCCTATCTCCCATGAGCTAGATTAAATACCAAAAGAAAATAAGATACAAGCTCATGGATAATGGGATGGTGGAATTATAAGGTGGTGAAAAGAAAGGGTGGTGGAGTAGAATAAAAGATATGCCCCAACTCAACTTGGGCATTTAAACAATATATCAATAACCAAATACAATATCAAGAGGCAAATACAATTAATAATGCATATGAGATAAGAACCAAAACAAAAATGGTTTTATATGATGCTCAAATGCAAGGTGGCATGATGACATGAGCATGATATAATTATGATGCAACAATTATATATAGGAAGGGTGGATGGGTAAGAAGAAAAATGGAAGCAGTCCTACTCTCACGTTTTGTTTTTCCTTAGTATACATAGCTACCAAAAATATTTGCTAGACTCACAACGACCATTTGGCTGAGACCCTGAAGGGCGGGATGGCTCTGATACCAATTATAACTTCCTCGGTGAATTACGCTCTTAGTTACAAGCATGGATGAGCGGAAATGGTTAAAATAATGCAATTGGGGCCCAAATGCCACTCCAGGTAGACCTTTCGGCCGTCCTAACCATTTCCAAACATCGGGACAAGAACGAAGCGGCGTGTCGGCGAAGGATCAACTACATACACAAATGAGTATGTATGCAAGCCACCATACATCAGTCCTCGAGCCATTCCATCTAAAAGAAATAGAAATATTGCAGCATATACGGCAAGATCCAAATATCCTAGATAGATATAATAGTTTAGGATATCTCCTCATACATCAAATATCGAGTATCGGTGAGCGGAAAACAAGATCCGATGCGGATAAGAAGCAAATCGGCATAAGATGCCCCATAAATAAACACATCCCGCCCACAGATCTCATGGATCCCCGTTCCCGGAATCTCTACACCGAGTGATCGTTGCCAACATCGTCTGTCTCCTCCACCCAGTATCCATCTTGCGAGTTAACCTGTTCATCTGAATCAAACAATTTATCGTGTGAGACCCTAGAATTTTCGGCAAGTCTTTATGCCTCTAAAGGGACACAACACAGGGTGGCGCAATTGCAGCAAAAGATAATACCTAACAATTCTAGGGATACTCGCTAACCATCCGCCTAACCAAAGATAGCGGATGTTCGTGAATTAATAATGATTATAACAGATAATATCAGATCCATCCTCCTCCTCGCTAAACACCAACGAGGAAGCGGACGAACAACCCCCATCCGTTGGCAGTTTATTATCCATTCCATGAGTGTTGCACTATTTACTAGTCGGTACTTAGTCAAATTAAAAGTGGTACTTTAGTTATACTTGTCTATGATCGAAGCTGTGCTCCAAGTCGTCCATAACCGCGGACCTGCTTTGAAAGATTTACCTGAGGGGCTGCACAAATAGCAACACACACTCGATCAACCTCGGAAAAACCAAATCAAAACCCAACGAGGCATTCACGACAAAGCGATCACAGGATTCAGAAATATTTCAGGGGCCACCCCACTAAGCTACCATAGCGAAGTTGGCCTGCTCGAACAGACTCGGGGTTTGTGTGGGCGGTATGTACGACCGGGAACCGAAAGTGTGGTAGGCTTGTCGATACAAACGTGTCATGATCCTAAGCAGACAGTGCTCCTCGCACAATCGTAAATAAAGCGATAAAGCATGGCATAAGTACAGGATAGTAATAAAGCCCCAAACTACTTTGTGGCCCCAAGAAATAAGAATGAATCAAGCTACAGCTCGGGGTTCATAAGCCTCCGGATGTGGATAGCGAATATTCAAGGAACAGGAATCAAGTACTCGGGGTCCTCACAGGACACAAGTGATCATGAAAAACCAAATCGCGAATATTGCTCACTGGTGCCACTGTCATTAGTTATCCCATTACTACTCAGGTTAAGTTGTTTAGGTACCTCGTTATCCATCAGACACTCACATACCCTACACATGCTGTTCTACGACCCGCATGGCTCAAACAACTCCTGTAGTAATGGCTCATGGGATGGAGGAACAAGCTTCGGTGGGGTTTAAAAGTAAAGGCTATGCAGTACTTGGGATTCAAGTTAATGCAATCGCGACTCAATGATGCAAGAATAATTTAGAGGCAATAGGTACTATATGTATGCAAGCATGTGGTAGTGCTTGCCTGGCAGCTCAGTTGAAGTGAGAGAAGGATCTGGGTAGTGCTCCTGGGTCTCTTGATATATCCCCTGCTCAGCGTATATTCGAAGAAGAACCAAACAAACAAGGGCCAACATAAATAAAGTGCACAAGCATATGAATAAAATGCGACAAGCAAACAATCATGCAATGATGAATGATGCACAATTTGCATGGCAATAATGTAGCATGGCATGGGTGAGGTGTGGAATACAAGAATAAAGCATTTTATTGAGTTTTGGTCACATTTTATACTCAAATAAGTTTCTGTATACTTTATATTTATATGATGCATGCTGCAATTCAGAACATGGAAAGCATAGATAGAACGGGCTCGTCGCGCTGATCGATTTAGACATATTATTTGTCAAATTTGGAGTTGTAAAACAAAAGTTATTAATTAATTAAGAAAGAGGGCATTTTATTGTGATTTTAATCAACTCGAAATTTAAAGTGTTCAAAATATATTTTGAAGGGCATATTTGAAATCCTCACATTTTTCTGATTTCAAAACATATATTACATGTTTAATTTGGAATTATATTTTAAAAATTATTTGAAAACAGATTTGAATTTGAATTTAAAACAAATTTGAAAAGGTTAAATTAAAACAGAAAAACAGAAAACCTTTTGTACTCAGCCCAGGCCTAGCCACAGACAGTGACAAGTGGGGCCAAGCTGAGTGGCGGGGCACCTGTGAAAAAGCTTTTACACCATGGTTGGCCTAGGCTGCTGCGGTTGTGGGCCAATGAGCTAGGGCCCATCATGCGTCAGCCGAGCAGAGCCTGCGCAGTGGGGTTGTGATGGAGCGCGGGTTGAGGGCCTAAGAGCTGGGGGGCTTAACTGCAAGAATGCTAGGCAGCTGACAGGTGGGGTAGGCTGGACCGCGGGTTGAGCGCGGGATAAAAAGAGGGGGCTAAAGACAAAATTACCACGGCCCGTACTGTGGATCTTCTCCTGATGCGGCCAGGTCTTGTGGCGCAGCGAGGGATTCGATCCCGCGACCTAGGGCTTCTTGTGAGCAGTAACGGTAACTGCGGCTAGGTGGGGTTGTTGTCAGGAAGGTAGCACACAGCTAGGTGAGGCTTCTGGACGCGAAAACGTCACGACAACGGCCGAGGCGCACCGAGGGGCGTTGGTAACGCCTGGCGCAGCTAGGGTTTCCCGGTGGGGCGGAGGTTGTCCAGGCGATATAGGGGCTCACTGCGGGGTGGTCGGTGGTGGCCGATCGGGACGAGGCGCAGCAGGGCGACGAGGAGGCTGGCGGCCGGCGAGCTAGGGTTCCATCAGGCGTCAGCGGCGGCTGGGGACCTTCTCCTCCTCGCTGGCGCGTACTAGGTGAAGCAGGGGAGTCTTCTTGGCCTCCTCGACCACTTCCACATCGTGCCCGCCGGCTGGAACAAGGACTCGACGGTGGTGCTGGCGGTGACCGGCGGGAGAAGCTGGCGGCGGTGGAGCAGACGTAGGAGAGAGGCAGGGGCTCTGGGGATGGATCTGGCGAAACAGAGGAGCCGTGGGACGGAGGGTAAAACGAGGGAGAGGGAGGAGGATGGCGTGCGGTAGTGGGTAGATAAAGTGGCTTCGGCCGCTCCCTCCTTCTCCTCGATCACGTGGTCAAGCTGGCTGGGTTGGCTGGGGCTGGTCCAGGGCAGGGCAGGTAGGGCTGCCAGGTGGGGACGGCAGGGACGGTGGGGAGGCTCGGGCTGGAGGGGCCCTCATGGCAGGGAGAGAAAAGAGAGGGGTTAGGGAGCTTGGGTAGGAGGAAGTAGTGGCTCGGGTTAGGGCTGGTGCTAGGGTTGGGGTAGGAGGGTAGCTCGGGTGTGGGCCAGGAAGAGAGGGTGACCAGGTGGCCAGGGAGAGAGGACAACTCGGCATGGAGTGGTTAGGGTGGGGGTGTGGTTTAGAGAGGAGGGATTAGAGAGAGGGTGTAACTAGGGTTAGATTAGAGAGGAAACTAGGTTTAGGGTTTGGGTTAGCTAGGTAAGAGAGAGGAGAGGGTGATGGCTTAGGGTTATAGAGATAAGAGTTGAATATGCCCACACATGGCTTGCATGGATGGGGGGAATGGTTGTAGGGTTTTTAACATGAATCAAACAAGATCAAGCATGAAGAGTGGTAGAGAGAGAGATGGTGGTGAGGGGTAGAGAAGATCCCTAAAAGAGAAAACCCATTTAACCCAAGAGAGAAACAAATGGCTAAAGTGGTGGTACTCTTGCATGGCCCATGCAAAAATAATAAATGCCTTGGTTAAATTCTTGTGAAAACAAAAATAATAGCATGGCATTATTCTTATGCATTCCCAAGTAGTGGAATAAAGGCCAAGCAAAAGAATTTATAGAATTGGGTCCACCCTATCTCCCATGAGCTAGATTAAATACCAAAAGAAAATAAGATACAAGCTCATGGATAATGGGATGGTGGAATTATAAGGTGGTGAAAAGAAAGGGTGGTGGAGTAGAATAAAAGATATGCCCCCAACTCAACTTGGGCATTTAAACAATATATCAATAACCAAATACAATATCAAGAGGCAAATACAATTAATAATGCATATGAGATAAGAACCAAAACAAAAGGGTTTTATATGATGCTCAAATGCAAGGTGGCATGATGACATGAGCATGATATCATTATGATGCAACAATTATATATAGGAAGGTAGCATTATATAGAGTGGCTAGTAGCATTGCAATTGTTAGACAATTGGGATGCTACAGTATAGTAGCATGTACACTTGTCCACATACACACAAAGGTCATCTATAGTTTGTAACTACAACTAGGCCAACATAAAGCCTTCTGGCTCGGCTCAGGGCACGGGAGGACGCCTTGTCTCGTCATGAACTTCCTATAGTCACCCTGCATCTCTAGGCGATCTTCTATGTCACGGTTATTCGGGATATTTCCTCCGTAGAAGATCCCCCCCCAAAGTCATGACATCACGAAAGATGATTGCCCCAAACTGCTGCTGGATGCGATACATCTCTTGTCTAATATCTGAATCAATGATCTTGGCCTTTGCTTCGGCCCACTGTTTGAGATGATCTGGCAGCGTAGAATTCTGCTGGTCAAGTAGGAACGCCCTCATGTGATGGAGTGCGTAGTAGGCTTCCTTCTTACTGTTTTCCGGCTGCTTCACGCAGGGGAACTCCGTTACGTGGTTGAAGACGTGCCTGCCGAACTTGACCTTCGTGACGAAGGTGGTGCCTTCCGTCGAGGCAAAGCCAGTGAGAGCATCATCCAAAACTTCCTTGATCTTGTCATAGTTTTTCTTCTTTTCTAGACTCCCCGAGTCGAAATACGTGGCGTGGGAATGCTTTGGCAATAAAGAGATGAGCATGCAGTGTTCATCTATGTGCAAAAAATTCAAATGGAATGTGTTGGAAAAAGAATGATGATAATCTAATAAAGTCAATCGATGGTGGCGAGTGAATAACGACTTACTCGGGAAAGTAAGGCACGAGAATGTATTCATTTGTCTTGTTAATACGAGGATTCTTTTTAGGTACGAGGCCACGATACGTCGTTCGGCGGGGGAACCCAAGCAGCCATCACGCATGTAGTAGGGGTCCACTATAGCAATGCCCGGTGTGTTCTCTCTAATGATCTGCATGGCCAGGCTGAGAGAAAACAGGCGGACCATGGTATAGTGCAGCGGCTATAGGTGGAACATATTGAAGATGTCGTCGAACCGCAGGAAGAACAGATCCGCAAGGGCATTGTCGGCGAAGCCCAAGCCTGGTGGCACCTTAACCACGAATACCGGGTACGAGGGATCTTTCTCCGATAGAAGGCGTCTCTCTATCGTCAGCACGCCGTCATGCACACTCTGCAGTTCCGAACTGGCGAGCCTCCGCAAATTCTTAGGTAGCATGGGCTCACCCGCCACATGAATCCTCCACATAATACCCTCGGGTCTTGGTGGCCCGTCCCGAAACCTGATCGGATTCGCAGTTGTTGACGCCACCGGCTGGCTCGAGCTGCTAGATTTTCTTTTCCTGCCCTTTTTTCCTTTTGGAGAGCGAGTAGGAATCGCAATCTGAGCACCGGCCGCCCTATGTAGTGTGTCAGGGCTTAGAATAAAGGGCCGGTTGGTTATATCAGCTAGCTCTGTAAAGGCGCAAGCTGGAGGCGTCTCCTGAGAACCAAACATACGCTTAGTGATAGCGGCTTTCTCTATGGGGCCACCAGCTAGGTCTTCGTTGCTAAACTGAGTGTTGAAGAAGTGATCATTCCAGTCTTCGTCGTCCTCGGCCGGATCCTGCGCCATGTGCATATCATCAACATGATCATCCGACCCACCACGTGGAGGTGACGGCGAGAAGCGGGGCCTTGCCACCGCTTGTCGCCGGTACGACAAGCGCCCGTTGTCTGTGGCGTGATGGCCCCGCCGTCCCCAAACGGATCATACTCTTTGGACATTGCAAGAATAAGCCGAAGCAACTTCTGAGGACAGCCGGCTCTTCTTCATCCGCTCCTAGGGGTTGAATGGGAGGTTCCAGGTCGTCACAGCCCCTTAGCACCCGACTAATTTTAACCCTGTGCACGCTATCTGGCATCGGCCTTGAGTGGAATGTGCGCTACAAGGGTTGAACGATGGTACCCTTGGAAACATCCCTCAGCTCGTTGTTCACGTAGCATAAGAGAGTGCAAGAAACATCCATCTGCGGAAAACATGTACGGCATCGTCAGAGATGCCATAAGAGTAATAGATGGCGTGAAAGGCGGTAAAGCAATTTGTTTACCGTGATGGCATCGAGATCGGCTAATGTCGAGGTACCGCATACGGCGACGGGCGTGCAAGAGACGGAAGGGTTGCTTGATGGCGCGGTGCTGGCCACCGGTGTATTCTCCCTAACGCCGGGTGCTTGGAGCTCCGGTGCCACCGCGATGATGGTAGGGGGGCCACCAACATGTACTCCGGCGCCGCGGTGATGGCACGGGGAGTCACCAACACTTGCGGCGCTGCGGTGCTAGCGGGCGGAGTCACGAACACGTAGTTCGCCTGATTCGTCAGTGCCGCGTTGTTCGAATGGCTGCTGACCATGCTTGGAATCGGGCACGGCCCTACTCGACCACCCGCACTCCAGTTCGCTATTGACTCCACCAAGGTAGGCAAGAAGGACGCGAGGGTGATTGCCAGGATGTCTTGGACGATCTGCGGGATCCGCACCACTTGTTCCTTAAGTTCTTGAACCTCGCGGTTTTCCTCCTCGCTCCTTCCCAATAGCGCCACATGTGTCCTCGGTGGTGGACCAAAATGATCCACCCAATTCTTACCCCCGAGGCCAGCCAGACGGCTAGCCGACGACGGCTTCTTCATAACCGGCTCTATTTTCTTGGCCCGGTTCATCGCCCTGCTGAAAGGGTTATCCCACCGGGTGGCCGCCGTTGACCCCTAGGATGAGGAACCCTGGGATCCATGACTAGCAACAATTTCCTCCTCCTGTAGAAGAAGTAACAGTCAATCGTTTAGATCATCGATTAGAATGCAATCGAGTTGATCCGTGGTAATTAGATTACTTACCACAATTTCCTCGAATTCCTTCACCGTAGGATCCGTGGTGAGTTGTTTGGTTTTTGGGTCCACATGGTAACGGGCCCTGATGAAGTTTCGAACCTGCCCGGGTTGAATTTATAAAGGGTTTTCTATCCCCTTGGATCTATAGTCTTCGTCCTCCTTATTCCATTTGGCCTCCGCGGTTCTATATCCACCAGATCCGAGATGGTGATGACCTATATTCATCGCCTGCAGCACCTTTCCCCGATTACTATTGGCTAGGGCTCTTTCGGATTCACACCTCTCCTTGAACTCCCGGAACTGATCTTCGGTGATCTGCGGGTCAATCTTCTAGATCTCCTCGATACTTTTGCCTTCTTTATAGATCTTCTTATTTATCCGGGTTCTCCAGCTGGCTAGGGCAGTGCTCATCTTTGTGAGGGCGGATTTGTTTACTTCGTTCCCATGATAATTTGTGTTCTGATACTTAGCAGGGAACTTGTATCTTGCGTGCAGCTTCTCGAAGAGGAGTGTGCGCAAGTGGCCATTATCTTTATGCCGGAGATTCTCGGTGTTGATCGAGATGGTTGTCCGGGTGATCGCCGCCACTTTCCCACCATACCCTTTGACGACAAGGGCGGGCTCCAAAGGAACCCCTGATGGGATCACTTTGGTAATTTCCTCCCTGACGGTGCCGACCGTGTTCGGACGCTTGTTCGGCTTCTTCTTCTTCTTCTTAGGAGGATTGCTACCACTCCCTGTTCCCTTGCCTCCATCAGTGGTTTCATCACCCGTTGTTCCTTCGGCTTCTTCCTCCGCGTCTTCCATCTCATCATCCTCGCTCTCCGAAGGATGGTATTCTTCATCGTCTTCTAGCCACTGGGCCGCCTCCCAGAATATCAATTGTTTATTCGGAGGTCTGAGTTCTCCTTCACCGCTGATGCGCTTAGAACATCCAGCCTCGTCGTTGTCACACATCTTTGCACTAATAAAAAACAAATAATTGGTTAAATGCACGGAAAAATCCGGCATGACCTTTGCTAATTTTCTTAAACTAGGAGTGCCCGATTTCTACCGAAACGGAAGTTAATCAACATTCCGGCAAAAATCAGGACTCATTTCATACAAGAACCTACATACACGACATAATAAAGTGCTTCGTACAAGCACAAGCACAACCAGTACATTACCAGCACAACAAGCAGAAGATCATTACTAGGTATATAAAAATAAATGGCCAGCACAGCCGGCACAGCACATTACCAGGTATATAAAAATAAATGGCAAGCTCATTACCAGCACAGCCAGCACTCTGCTACTGGAAAGTTACTATATGAAAGCAGACAATTATTTAATTACTGGAAAGTAAATGGCAACAATGGAAGCAGCCACATATTTAATTAAGAACACATTTAAAAATTGAAAACTAGCACTGACTATTAGCACATTTAAAAAACCAACTACATCAACTACATATAAGAACTACTAATTGGAGCTGATGCACTACAGAAGTATGGCAAGCAGAAAATCTACCTACTACAGCAACTACTACTACAGTAACTACTACTACATTTCTTACTAACCTACTGCTAACCTACTACTTCTAACCTACTACAGCAACTGCAAGCTAACCTACTGCTACCTACAATGAATTTAGCAACATGTTCTACACAGAATCTAACCAATTAAAATGCACAAGTAAAATGCAGACCAACTAGCCCACTGTATGATGAAAGTAACATCTGCAGATGTTCTACAAGAAGTCAGAGAAGATAACTAGTGTTAGATAAATGCCTCCACAAGTAGCACTGACTTCTTGTGAAATATAACAGTATGACATCTGCAGATAAGTTACACTATAGATAAAATTTGGCCAAATTTTATGACAGTAACATGTGTCTTAAATTTTATGACAGTAACATGTGTCTTAAATTTGGCCAAATTTTATGACAGTAGCATCTACATTTCCTCGACAGTAACATGTCTTAGATCATGGGTTATTTATCTACTTGTGAAAGATAACAATATGCCCACTGTATGATGAAAGTAACATGTTAGGCCAAATTTTATCTAACATCCAATCGACCATCAAGATTTATCTAACACAGTGGAAGATCATTGTAAGCTCACTGTCAAACATAATGCACAAGAACATAATTTGCTCACTGTCAAACCCTAACCATCTAGTACATTGCTAAAATTTGCTAAACCTAAACCTAAATCAGAACCATCTAGTATAGAGAAACCCTAACCATTGCAATTCCATTAGGAAAAAATGTCAATTCCAGTGTTCTGGAGCTTTCAGAGGCATCAATTGAATCATCAGGTGCTAACCCTAACCATTGCTCGAGGAGAGAGGGAGAGAAGGAGAGAGGGGAGGGGCGACGCTCACCTCTGAGATGAGGACGACGAGGGCTGGCGGACGAGGTAACGAGGGGGAGGGAGTGGCAGAGCACCTTGTCGCCGGAGGAGTGGATCCGACGCTGCAGGAACCTCGCCGCCACCGACCTCCTCCTCCACGGAATGAGCGCGCGGGCAAGGCGGCCTCCTCCTCCTCCTAGCGTGGCGGCCTCCTCCTCCTGGCGTGGCGGCCTCCTCCTCCTGGGATGCGGCGGCGGCGTGTCGATGGGGATGGGGACGATGCGGGGAGGGACTTAGACGATCTGTGTCTGAGGACGATGGGGAGGGCGTGGCTCGACTAGTCCTACCCACGTAGGCGTAGCACACCCTGGCCAAGTGCGCTACGGATAACCGTAGCGCACTTGGCCAGGGTGCGCTACGCCTTATCCGTAGCGCACTTGGCCAGGGTGCGCTACGCCTACGTGGGTAGGACTAGGCGATAAGAGGGCTGCCACCCCTATAGTTACCACTAGCATGCCTTATCCCAATGGTTCCAACCACTGCTCAATTCTATAAACCTGTGAGCACCCACGTTCGAATGCTGGTGCCAACCTTTTTTATTTTTATTTTAAAAATATTTTTAAATGTTCCAAAAAATGCCCAAAAGTGGTGATATATGCCATAAAAGTTTTGTTTTTTGAAAATACTTTTAAATATTCCAAAAATGCCCAAAGGTGATAATATATGTCATAAAAGTGGTACAAATATGATTCAAAATATGTCATAATAATTTGTCCATGATACAAATATGTCATAATAATTTGTCCATGAATATTACAATCTTTTTCGACCACGCGTTTTACAATATTTTTTGAGCTAGCATTTTACAATCTTTTTTTCCTTCTTTGTCGCGGTTGAATAATTTAGCCCCGGCACTTTAATGTTTCTTCTTTCGATCGGGCTACCTTTTTTGGGTAGGGTTGTCCTTTTTCTTCTTGTGATGTATGTTGCTGCATCGTAGTCATCGTCATCTTCAATCTTTGGATCGCCGTACTGGTCGAAGTCTTGCTCGTTGGTGACTCCATCCATTCCGATGATGTTTCTTTTTCCTCTCCTCACGACAACACGGCTAGGCTTTGTCGAATTCGGTAATGAAAAACATTGGTCCACTTTGGTAGCGTACCACGGTTCATTTTTAGCGTACGTTACGCCGTGACCTTGGATTTGGCTGCTTCGGGTATAACCATGGTTGTGAAATACCAGTCTTGTCTGAAATGGAACATCGACACCTTTTCTCCACAGTAGTCGAGCTCCCAGATCTCCTCGATTCTTCCGTAGAATCTTTCCTCACGTTGTCATCGGTGTAGAATTCCGACGTTACGCCTGAGTTCTGATAATCACACTTGTTGTCCTTTTCCTCCGTGTAGAATGTGTAGCCGTTGATATCATACGCCTGATAGGTCACCAGGTTTTGCATCGGTCCCTGCGACAAGGTGAATATGATCTTTTCCATGTCAAAAGAATGCGATCGCGGGAGATTATCAAGGGCGTGCCTAAACCAACGCGTGAAATCTGAGTTGTGCTCTTTGATTATTTCTCCTGCGTCCTCTGTATGCCCTGGTCCTTTGTACTTCTTCTCGATTAACCTTTTGTATACATACCCAAGGATCGACCAGTTCTAAATGCTGTAGCGCGACGAGGTTTGCTCGATCAAAGTCTGCGCGTCGAAAATCGAAGTATGTATGCAGTATGCGACGACCCTCTCGGTGACCAGATCCGTCGAGCTTGCCAAGGTGCCTGTTGACGGGAAGACCGACAGGGTTCTCGGTGTCTAGATAATTCGTGCAGAAAGAGATCCACTCTTCGGACAGAAAGCCCATGGCTATGCTTCCATCTGGACGGGACCTGTTGCGAACGTATCCTTTGATGTGTCCGTTCATCCTTTCGAACGCCATCATGCTGCGGAGGAACATCGGCCTGAGTTGGACGATGTCCTCCATGACATGGACCAGCAGATGCACCATAATGTCGAAGAATGCGGGTGGGAAGTAGACCTCAAGATCGCATAGTATCACCACGATCTCCTCCTATAGCCTCCCAAGTTGATTCACGCCAATCGACTTCCTAGAGATGACGTCGAAAAACTTGTAGAGGCCAAATAACATTTCACGGACATGCTCGTCCATTATCCCTCTTAGTGCGACCGGAAGTACCTGTGTCATTAGCACGGCACAGTCGTGAGACTTCATGCCACTGAACCTCTGCTTCGCCTCGTCTAGGTGTCTGCTTATCTTGCCCGTGTAGCCGTAAGGAAATTTGACTCCTAGAAGTCACTTGAAAAACCGTTTGATCTCATCCTGTCTTAGAGTGAAGCAAGAAGGAGGGCAGTAATATTCGTTCTTCTCGAACTTTTTACCCTTCCGACGACCTTGTGTCGTCTCCGACTCATGATCATCGTCATCTTCCTGATCATCAGGAGTAGTGCGTCCTCCGTGAAGCTCCTTCCGGATACCCAAGCATATCAGGTCATGCCTTGCTTTCGGACCATCTTTCGTCCTATCTGGCATGTTGATTATGGTGGCGACCAGACTCTCGCACACGTTTTTCGTGATATGCATGATGTTGAGGCTATGAGGCGTGCAGAGAAACTTCCAGTATGGCAACTCCCAGAAAACAGACCTTGTTTTCCATACCTTCATCAACGGCTTGTCTTGCTGCCTCTTTCGCTTCTTTCCAGGCTTAGGACAATCTTTCCAGTTTTTCCAGCAACTCTTCCACTTCTTCGCTGCTCCTACGCTCTAGGATTCCTCGGGTCTCGGATTTACCATCGAACAGGTCTCCACGTTTTCTCCATGGATCATTCTTGCCAAGCCACCTCCGGTGCGCCATGAACACGGTTTTCGATGACCCTGGATCTTTCTCTAGTTGGAGATAGCTTGTGTTATCCATGAACCTAACGCATGCACAGAATCCTTGGATAACCTGCCCTGAGATATACCCGCAACCTGGATAGTCTTGCACCGTAGTGACCGACGCGGCTCTCATAGTGAAATAATCTTGTGTGACGGCGTCGTAAGTATTGGCTCCAGATTCCCATAACGTGGCAAGCTCCTCTTTCAATAGCCCGAGATACAGATTGATGTCGGTACCATGTTGTTTCGGCCCTTGAATTAGCATACTCATTTGTATGTACTTCTTCTTCATGCACAACCATGGAGGGAGGTTGTACATACATACAAACATGGGCCAAGTGTTGTGCGTGCTGCTCTGGCTACCTAGCGGATTGAGTCCATCGGTGCTCGCACCAAGCCTGATGTTCCTCGAATCTCCACCGAATTCTAGGAATTCGAGGTCCAATGCTTTCAGCGGCTAGCATCGAAGGTGCGTCGGCTCATCCTTTTCAGGGTCATCATCATCTTCCTGTCTTCTTCCTTTCCGCATGCCATCGCATGAGCTTCGCTTCCTTAGGGTCCGCGAAATAGCGTTGCATACGAGGAGTGATAGGAAAGTACCATACCACTTTTCGAGGTGCTTTCTTCCCTTTCCTGTATCGACTCACGCCGCACACCGAACATGTGGTTTTCTCCGTGTCCTCGCCTCGATAAATGATGCAATCGTTGATGCATACGTGATACCTAACATGCGGTAGATCGAGAGGACAGACGATTTTCTTGGCGTCCTCGATACTAGTTGGAAATGTGTTCCCCTTCGGGAGACGATCATGCCAGAATGCCATCATATCGTCGAAGCTTGCGTCGCTTAATTTGTGTTTTGCCTTCATCTCCATAGCCTTGAGCGTTACATTCAACCGGGTATCATCGGGCCTGCATCCTTCATACAATGGAGTAACCGCGTCTTTCTCAAGTTGCGCAAGCTTGGCTTTCTCTCTAGCGGCAGCCTTGGCGTTACTCGTCTGCTTGAGAAGCAGCTCTTGCACATAAGGGTCCCGCACCTAGCCTAACGTTGTTCCATCGTCGTCTGCTCCTCCGACATCTAGAGCATCATCATCCCGGTCTGCTTCTGCACCTTCACCATCTCCAGGAGACTCTTCATTATCTCGCCCGTTCTCGTCGTGATGATGATCATCGTCATGTTGCCCACCTTCACCGTCTCCATCGTCTTCGTCATCGCTTATCCAACGAGTGTATCCATCCATGAAAACATGGCAGAGCAGGTGCGCCTGCAGATTCCCGGAATCTGGGTCGATCACCTAGTTGAGTTTGCATCTTCTGCATGGACATCTTATATCTGTCTTGTTATTTGGTATCATGTCGGTCGTCGCACATTTCAAAAATCTAGCCACAATGCCTTCGCTCATTACGCGGACCATTTTTGCCTGCACGGTGTACACGGTACAATTAGAAGTCTATTAGAACCACATAATGAATGCATGCATGCAATGGTCGATAGAAAATTTCGGCATGACTTATCCTAAAATTAGGACCTTTGCAAAATGCCAAAGTCTTGCCAAAATGGAAATGAATCAACATTTTGGCAAAACAAATGGCAACTTGTTCACACACAAACACAAGAGAGAGAGACCGATCCATACACACATGAACATATCATTATCCTCTCCATACACACATGCATATGAGCATCGATACTCTCCATATATATACACACACATGACCATCGATCCTCTCCATACACACATCATGAGCATCAATCATCTACATACATATGAGCACATCCTTACATGGACAACTTACCGATATGAGAGACCGAGATTGCGAGAAGATGGAAAGGAGAGGTGCGCGCAAGATCGGAGAAGGAGATGCGAGAGACCGAAGAGCTTCCTCTATTACGTATGTAACATCCAAGGCAAGTTCCACATTCTAGAAATGGTGAATGAGTGGAGAAATTGAGGTGGGAAGGAGAAGGATCCCGACTAGATCTAAGGAGGAATAAGAAGGGGGAAGTGAAGTGTGAGGTGGTAGATGATCACACATGTGCACAAAGTGGAGCTACCAAAAATATACTTGTCGACACAACCGTGGCGCACATGTCCCTAGTGCGCCACAGGAACAAAACACAACCGTGGCGCACATGGCCCTAGTGCGCCACAGATGTGTCTGTCCATTTACAGAACAGAGAGGCCTCCACTTAGGCATAGCGCACCCCCTCCACGTGCGCCGCAGTTAACCATAACATCCGTAGCGCACCTTCCCCATGTACGCTACAGATATGCGGCATGCGGCCAGCAGGGCCCTGGCCCACACACATATGTGGCGCACCATCACCATGTGCGCCACAGTTGTTGTAGTTACTAGTAGGGCACTGCCCACAGGTGAGCCACGCCCGTTTTACCCATGGGGCACTTCAACCACGTGAGCCACGGAAGTTTGGATCACCTATAGCCGTTTTCCTAGTAGTGAAACACCGAGAGAGAAAGATCTCTCCGGTAGACAGATTTCTACCGGGGGAATTCCTTCCCGGAGAGGGGAGACCATCGCCATCAACACCATCATCAAGCTAGGCTTTATCGGGATCAGCATCATCATCATCCACACCATCATCTCCACCAGCACCATCATCACCACTCCGTCTCGCTGTAACAATTGTATTGGATATTGCTTTAGTTCTTAGGGGAAACTTTCCCGGTGTTAATTACTATTGTAGTTGATGCTTGTGAGTGGAACCATTGGATTATTATTTATGTTCATATTGTTATCCATTACCATATAATCTTTGATCTTTACCCATATGATGTCTTGTGAGTAGTTCGTTGTGTTCTTGAGGACATGGGAGAAGTCATGTTGTTAGTAGTGAATCTGTGATGAGTTATTATTCAATGGTTTAGTATTTAAGTTGTGGTGCTATTCTTCTAGTGGTGTCATGTGAACGTCGACTACATGAAACTTCACCATTTATGGGCCTAGGGGGATGCATTGTGTAGTTGGCTACTAATTGTGGGGTTGCCGGAGTGACAGAAACCTGAACCCCCATTAGGACACCTTTGCACAAGGGAGTGTAGGATCTCAGAGTTTAAGGATGTGGTTAGATTTATATCTTAATTATTTTCCTGTAGTTACGGATGTTTGTAGGGGGTTTAATCAAAAGTATGTATGTATTATTCCTAGGAAGGGCGGTATGTTAGCACAGGTTCACCCACACAACACTTACGAACACCAGAGAAGAGTACTCAGCTATTTGCAGCGAAAGCACTTGACAGAATTCCCATGTGACATCGAGAACGTTTGGTTCTTATAAGTATTTCCATCGGCTTGTTCTTTGCTAAGAAAGGATTGGGCCACTTGCTCCGTTTGTTTACTGTCTTTGTTACTTGCTCTTTGTTTTGTTTCCTTGTCAGAAAACAACTAAAAATCCGTTTGCTAAGTATTCACAGGGATTTCCTGCTCCATACCACTGTTCAACACCTTCTGCTCCTTGTTGGGATCGACACTCCTATTTATCGAAAGTACTATGATACACCTCCTATACTTGTGGGTCATCAAGACTATTTTCTGGAGCCATTGCCGGGGAGTGAAGCGCTATTGAAGAGTGGAACTAGTAAGGGAAACTTTCACTGTGAGTATTGCCCTTATTACTGCTTGTTACTTTGTGTAACATCCCAAAAATACTAAACTTGGATCATCAAACTCTAATCATCAAAATTAGGGTTAACAAAAACTTTTCTAAATAAAATTTTGAAAGCATGCATATGTGTATGCATTTCATTTTGAATTCTTTTGAACCACCTTGTTTATGTGTTCCATTTCTTGTAAATGGATGCTTAGGTGAAATAAACATCATCTAAACATTTCCCAAACCTTTCCTAAATACAAGTAAATCAAAACAAATAAAATAAGGGAATGGTCATTTTGACCAATTTAACTCCCATGCCTACCTTGGCTGTCTCAAACTTTCAGAACCTAACAGAAACTTCTCTGGATCTTTGCACCCCTTGAATGTACTCATAACAAGGTATCAAGGCCCACTTTGTGATCATCCAGAAACTTTGAAATGCATAGTTTAAATGACATTTCAAAATTGAATCTTTATCATATGAGAAGATCCCACTTTTTCAAAAACCACTCAAACAAGCTCAACTTTCAAAACCCAAGCATCTGCAGTCTCACCAGCACCAATCTAGGACACTCACCAAAAATCTTTTCAAAATTCAAAACTTGAATTCATGCGGCCATTTCATCAAATACATTGCAGACACAAATCAAACAAAATCCAAACACTGTTTTGAGCAGTGAATTGAGCCTAACTTGTTCCCTCTCTGGGCACCACTAGCCTTAGTAGATCATCTAACGAACTTAACTAAGCACTAGCACCACTGTGAGCTTGCCAAAATCATCAATGGTGAACAGCCGAAGCCACCCTTGCCACCCCAGTGTAGACAGCAAGCTAGGAAGAAAACTAGCAATGCCATCCTTGTCTGGGAGATCACCCATGCCTCACCGCCCCCTCTTGACCAGCCCTGCCTCGAAGAAACCGACCAGAGCACCAGAACGCCGCTTGCGTGCCTCGCCAACCGTCCGAGCATGCGCCAGAGCGCCACCCTCGATCAAAGCCCGCTTTGCCGCCAAGCGTGCATACACGATAACCACCGTCCCAAGAGACCGCCAGACATCCCGTTCGCCGTCAAGACGCCGCTGCCACGAAGAGCGCCGCCGTGTTCCGCATCAAACCGCACCGCCCCTACAAGCGCATTAAAGCCGTAGAGCATCGCTAGGAGACCACCAAGCGATCGCCACCGCCGGCCATGCCTCTAGCAGCCCGTAGCCATGTCGCCACCGTCGCCTGCCCATGTCCTTCGGTCTCACCGTCGAGACTATAAATAGAGGACTCCCCCGCTCGAATTCTTCACACCATTCCACTCCTCTCTCACCCAGAACCACCCCACCTCAGTCCCGGAGCAAGGCGAGCAGCGCATCGCCGGAATTTCACCGGAGCCCGCCGCCTCTGGAGAAGAAGGGGGCCATTGATTTCATCCACCCTAGGAGCTATCGTGACCACCCCTGAGTTCGCTATCGTCGACTTCGTCGTTCACCCGCCTCGCCGAACCTCGCCTGCACCCTGGTGAGCCCCTAGCAACCCCCACTAGCCGCGCTAGGTTTCTATCTCGCCGGTGTTCCTCAACGTCGACGATGACTCTTAGCCGTTGGATTAGAATCAGATCATCGACCCACCCACACCCCTGTCTCACTGACGTGTGGGGGCAGCCACTTAAGCAGCCCGCGGAAGCGCTACGCTTAGCAGGCCGGCCCGTTAACTTTTCCCGCGCAGCCCAGTTATTTGAATTAAACCTTTTCCATTTTATTTCAAACACACTTCTGTACCCAGTTTCAAAATTCAACCCAGATCGATTCAGTGCACCAAATTGAATGAAACTAATTTTGTTAGAAAGGTCTGGGAATGCTGAATCCAAGCCCGTTGGATTCAAGTCATTTGGATCTATAGATCACCCCTGGTAAAAATAACAAGGCAGAAGCTTTTCTGCATTCAAACATTTTTCAAATTTAAACCATAATAGCTTTTGAGTTGATTCCAACTCTCAAAATCACATTTAACCATACCTTTCAGAATATATAAAAATATATATAGGATTACTTACAGAAATAATGTTCAAGTAATAAAAGAATGCCCCATGGGCATTTCTAGTCACTTTATTTAATTAAAATAAAAGGGTAAAACCTTATTAAATTGTGACACCACTTTAATTCATATTCCCATGGACTAAAATATGTGGTGATGACATGTGTCAACATGATCCCATGTTTGGTTTGGAGAATATTAAATCTTAAGTAGTTTTTCAATGAGTAGAAATTACTTTTCTAAAAATAAAAAGAATTAAACCAAGCCTTAACCTTGTAATGTTATAGATGATGCTAGATCATCTATAGGACCCTTTTGTGTGATGATTGCAAGTAGTTAAGTATTGTTTGGTGATTGTGTACCTCGTATTTATTCATAGACGCTAGTACCGACCAAGGATACGAGGAGGAAGGAGGATTCTATGAAGAAGAAGCCGAGGAGAACTTCAACCACTGCTCTGCACAAGGCAAGCTGATACTATACCTATGCAAGCTTATATTGACACTAATGCAAGCCTAATACTACTAGTGAATGTGCAAGTCAGTAACCTTGCAAGCTAACACTTGCAATTTAGCAAGCTTATACGGATATTGTGTCAGTAAACCCTTACCTATTACCCTGCCTACTATATGCCATAAGCATATGTGATCATACCCACTTGATAAACCCATCCTAGTTTTTCTTGCAAGATTCTTACTTTATTTCTTTATCAAAGCTCTTACTTAGAGTTTACTTAAGAGATTGGTAGATACTAGAAAGATATGTGAAGGTTGCATAAAGAGCATAAAATTTGGCCTAAGTTAGAAACCATGATATCAGCCTAAGACATAAGGTTGTACTTAGTTGAAACTCCACTAGTCCACCACCCCTCGTTAGTACTTACCCCCACCTGTAGATGCTAGTGCTAAGCATAAAACTTGATCAACTTTAGATGGGAATACTTGGTGGAAAACTGGTTATGAAAACCTTGGAATGATGGATCATTCTATTGAAATGTTTTGGACATGTGTTTCGGAACACCTGATGATTTTGGTGATGAAAATGTTGAGGCATGAGCCTTAACCCTTTATAAAACTGATGGTTGTCTGGATGCGATACCATTCCAATTTTATCGTACAACCATAATACCCGAAGATTGGGTAGGGCTTGACTGGAAACTTATATACCTTAGTATTAGTTCCCTCACGGCCAAGGTCTGAGCTGAGGCTACCTTGTGAAGCTTGTCCACCTGTGTAGTACCCAAGATGACAGTTGGTCATGGTTGGGAGGCCAAACTCACAGGAGAGGTGCTTATACTAGGGCGTGTAATTGAAAGGTTAGGATTGATTATCCGCATACTGAGTATGGTGAATTCAGGATTTGTTCCTGACGGATGTATCGAATGTTGTGGTGAAAGTGTATAATCTCTGCAGAGTGTCAAACTATTCAAATAGCCGCGTCCATGATTATGGACAGATTAGTGGCCATACTGTTCCCCCGTCAGACTTTTCAAAATGACTTGTGAAATGTATTGAGACTTTGACTTGACCACAACAGAGTTGTGACATGAGTTACAAGATCCCACTTAGGAGATATAAAATTTTGATTAGCTTTGGAACTTCGTAGAGATAAATCTGGCTTTTGCAAAACAACTCTAGAGCCTAGTGTCCTATTATCCAAAAACCCCTTTACCTGTTAGTACTAGTTTGCGAGTACTTAAAGAGTACTCATGGCTTTGTCCCTGGCTATTCCCATGGCTAGACTATGAAGATGAGTACCTGGAGGATGGACCCCAGGAAGGTTACGACAACTAGGATCATCTCCCATCACATTGCTGTGACCCCGAAGATGGAGCTTCGCCTACGCTACCGTTATTATTACGTATTCCGCTGCTTGAAGTTGTATTAAGAACTGGATCATGAGATCCCTATTTGTGTAAGAACTTATGTACCGTTTGTAATGGATGATGTACTATGGTATCCAATTCTGTTATGTCTCGCAAAAATGGTAATCCTGGGATTGTGATGTATGGCATAACAGGCATCTAGGATTAAAAATCTGGGTGTTGACACTTTGTTTCCAATATGGATAACCCACTTGGTTTTCTGTTTGGGAAAACTACTACCACTGCTAGGGTAGTAGATGAACCACCACATGTTGAGATAGATCCTTTTAAGATACCTACGAGTATTGTTGACCGTGTTATGGATAATTATTATTTTGGGGATGGAACTGTCCATCCCGGTGATCACTTTCTTTTTATCCATGAATTATGCGGGTTGTTTGAGTGTGTAGGTATCAGAACTGAATAGGTGAAGAAGAAGTTACTCTCCATATCCTTTTAAGGGAGAGCTGAAGAATGGTATAAGCTGCTGAAGAATAGACAATCCATGGAATGGGAGGAGATGGCATATCTCTTTTACTCTAAATTTTATCCTCCCAGTGAAATTCATAAAGATAGAAATCTTATATATAAATTTTGGCCTCTTGATGGAGAAAGTACATCTCAAGCTTGGGGGAGATTGAAGTTACTAATGCTTAAATGTCCTATTCATGAACTCCCTAACAATATTATTCTCAATAAATTTTATGCTAGGCTTTTATCTTTATGATAAATATTTACTAGATGCTTCTTGTGTTGGATCATTCACACGTATGAAGGAAGAAGCTAAATGGGATCTCTTAGACCGTATTCAAGATAACACTGAAGCTTGGGAGAATGATAAAGGAAGAAAGTCAGGTATAAACTATGATTATGATTGCATTAAATCTTTTATGGGAACTGATGACTTCCGTGATATTAGCAATGAGTTTGGTCCTGATTCCCAAAGTATTGCTAACTGTTTTAAGGCCTTTGCTTCTTACATAGAAATTCCCAAGAAGAAGTGGAATAAGTACTCAAGTTTGTACTACTAATCATATTGTGCCTGAGCCTCATGTTGAGAAAATTCCTTTCCCAGCTAAGGTAAAGGAGTATTCTATGATTATTAGTGCAAATAAAAAAGGTACAATGAAAACTATGGAGCTTGGTAAGCAATTGAATGTTGAACCTGTGGTAGCCATTGTGAAATACACTATCACTAGAAATATAGAGGATGAGCACATTGTCTTCTTTGAAGACGCTTCTAATATTATCTCTCATCCTAGTAAGGCTAAAAAAGCTAGTGTTCCTATGCTTTCTGTTAAAATTGGTGATCATTGCTACTATGGTTTATGTGATATTGGTGCTAGTTCTAGTGCTATTCCTTATGAGATTTAAAGGGAAATTATGCATGAGATTGGTCCTTGTGAGCTTGAGGACATTGATGTGGTTATTCACCTTGCTAATAAGGAAACCATTTGCCCCATTGGCATTGTAAGATATGTGGAGGTTCTCTGCGGTAAGATTAAATATCCTGCTGATTTTCTAGTGCTTAATTCAGCAGCTAGCAAAACTTGTCCTATCATTTTGGTAGACCTTTCTTGAACACTTGTGGAGATATTATTGATTGTAGGAAGGAAAAGGTTTTAACTAAGTTTGACGGAGATTCTTATGAGTTAACTTTTCCAAATTTGTTAAAGCTCCTTGTGAAAATAGCTTGCCTAATAAAGATTTCAGGATGGAACAACTTGCTTCGATTGATTCAGTCTATGACCTTGGACCTCTTTTTGATGACTGTAAGTATGCTTATTCTGAAGATAAAGTTGTTTCTAGTGATAGCTATATTGTCAACTTTATTCAAAGTGCTACTGAAAGTTATTATGAGAGAGGGAAACATGGTTTTATGCATCTCAATAATATTAAGTTTCCCCGTTTTATTTTGAAAGCTTTAAAGTTGCATCTATTTTGTCTACCTATGCTTGTGGCTTTTTGTTTCAACAATTTGTTTTATCATGATACTCCCATGCATAGGAAATGGATTAGACTCAAGTGTGTTGGTTATTTGCTTCTTGATGCTCTCTTTCACTTCAAATATATATATCCTATGTGAGCATACTTGAAAGTTTCAAGCCTAACTTAAAGGCATTAATGAAAAGTACTTGTTGGGAGATAACCCAAGAGTTTTGTCGAGTCTTGGAAGTTATTACCTCAGTAATAACCTCTCCTTATCATTTTTGTTTTGGTTTTTGTGTCAAGTTCAACTACTTTTTTGAAGTAAAGGAGTTGTGAAAAAGTGGCTGTCCTAGGACAGATTTTTGTGCTTTATTGTAAAAATTCGTGAGGGAGATCCGTACTTCGGATTGAGCTGCATTTTTCTGAGCTTGTTATCCAGGTTGTTACCCAACTTTCCTTAGTTCTGCACTTTTTGATTTGAGCAACATAAGGTTCTCGGAAAATTCAATCTTTACCTGCTGGTCTATTTTGACAGATTTCTGCCATCCTTTGCATTTGCCTCTTATAGAGCTTTTGTGTTGATGGGTTTTTAGTTGAAGTGTGTATCAAAGGTTTATTGTTTTTTCTTATACTAATGTTGTCATTGAGTTTGTGCAAAGGTTTTGTATGAAGGAAATTCTCAGGGGAAAGAGGAAAGGAATCTGCAGAGTTCGTCTTTGAATAGGTAAAAGCGGTGAAAACAGAAGGTTCTGAAACCTCAATATTTTTATATTTTTGATGTTTTTAATACATAAGGGAAGTTAAGAGATGGAACGGAAGAGGAGACGGGTGGACACACCCCAGCGCGTCCCCAGCGCTACCGAGGGGTGTTACCTTGAACTCCGCCTCCATCTCGTTTCCATGTCAAACCTTCCTTATGCCTTGAAACTTCGTAATATATAATCCCCCAGATCCCCCGAGGTTCGTGCATCATGTTCTCGTCGTGTTTTCGGATATGTTTCTGTCAGGAAATCTTCTCAAGTTTAGAGCGTCATGGCCTCCGCCAACGACAAAGGCAAGAATCCCATGGAGATAAATTTGGAAGAACAAACCGCCATAGGAGCAAGGGGAAGGAAACCTACTTCTGTAGGAGCGATTAGCACTGCGGATGCTTTTTCTCGTCACATGCAGGGAATCATAGCCTTTGGTCCAAAACTCAGATACTGCTCGGAGGCAGCGGAAGCCCTTCGAACCACTAACGAGTTTTGTGATAAGTACCGTGCTTTGAGGATGAAGGTGGATATGCTTCAAGAGGAGAATAACATGCTTCGTAAGATGTTGGAAGATCTTCTCACTTGTGACAAGAGAACACCACCACCACCACCAAAGGAGTAATTCACTATCAGGTTTGGCATCCCATTGGCTTGTTCCAAGCTTGGGGGAGTGTCGCGGTATCACCACCACTATCTTTCATATTTTACCTTTTTTAGTGGATTCATATATATGGTAGAGAAGTTATCTTATAGTTTGGTTTGCATGTGGAAGTATATCTCCTTTAGTTGATTATCTATGTATCCCTTGGTGTGAGTGCCTTTATTGAATATTAATGAGAAGTCTCATCTTTTACTTTTTGCACTTCTTATTTTAGTCTGCAATCTCTATTATATGATGGATATTATTGATCAGTATAAGCACCACTTTGGGAGCATCAAGTGGATCTAAATTGGTTTTGGCAAACCGAGTTCTGGTCAGTAGCAACAATTTTTGAGGTTGGAAAGAAAAAAAGAGAAAGAAAAAGCTTACAGGTATTTGGTATCATTTGTTTTCTTTCTTGTTGGCTCATAAGCTTAGTATTCTTTATTTAAGATCTTTTGTGTCTTCAAGGAAGATTGCATGTTTGGCTTTATTACTTGTTTGTTTGCTTGTTTCTTTCAACTCTCTTGCTTGCTACCCAGCCTTGCTAGCCAAAGAACCTGTTTTGAGAAGGAATACTTCTCATTCTTCCAAACCCCTTTGAACCAAAAACTTTTGCCACTTGTGTCCACCATATCTACCTAGTAGCTATTGCTATTCCAAGCAAATTCTCAAGCTTCATCTACCTTCCGAATTAAAAAGTATTTTGTTATGTGAAAACTAGTTAGTAAAGCTCTCACGAACTTGATGGCACACTTTATTTTCTTGCCCTAATAAACTTGAACCATTGTGGACATCGAAGTTGTATATGCTTGGATCTATACGTTGGAATTAGCAGAATCGTGCTGTCACGGGTAACATTTTTAACATTGCACTTGTACTCTGTACACCGTTGATATCATGCCCTTTTGTCTATGGATATCAACAGTGTGAAATAAAAGGGGAACTTGTGAGTCCATGGAGTTTGTACTTTGTGTTAGTGAAACGCCTGGGCCATGCCTAATCATGGTGGAAACTTGCAGCACCACCATAGTGAGCATTCTGTGAAGCATCCTCAATAAAAAACTATACACATGGTAAATAAAAAGATCACTGAGATGCTCACTTTCTGCTTGCCTTGTCATTTTGGTTATGGGAAAGCTCCTGTACCATGTGCAAGGGGTACCCCGTTGGCGGTTCTCAATTATATGCAAGTACTTACAATGACAAGAACTTGCCTGAGCCCAAAGTTGATGTAGCATGAGGAGTGGCCCTCATATTCAAGGGACATGAGATTGCCAACTTATATTTCATCAAGCATATACTCCATCTTTGTTCACTTTAACCTTAATCATCTCAAGATGCTTATGATAGGGGCAATGAGGGCTCAAAGCTAGTAAGTACCATAATCTTGTGGAAGATCTTTATGATTTGTAATCCCTGTTTCCCTCTATGAATGGACCTTTCTCCCACTTCCAAGTTGAGTTAGTAAACCTACTTCCTCTCTATCTCTAGGAAGCATTTGAGTTGTTTTGTTTCAAGCATTCATATGGTGATTTATTCAATCATGTACTTTATCTTCCTTGGTTGCACAAAACTCTTATCTATTGAATATTACTTTGAAAGCCTTCAGTTGTGAAAAACCTTTTTGAGCAAAGAGTGTTCCTGTTTTGAAACTTCTACAAAAAGCTTTTTGTGAAGCTGTTTGCCAGGTGTTCTCTGACCAAGAACAAGTTTGCGAATTCCAAATATGATTTATCTTTATGCATCTCTATTGTGACAACTGTACTTGGTTGCAAGCTAAGTTATATAATGGTGAGTTGCTTTCTTCTATGAGTTGTGCAATGGTAAGTGTGATGCTTCTTGTTCGTATTATTTTATCGACACTTCACTCCATAAACCTGTGTACATATTTACTGAGGTTAGTATTCGCTTGGGGGAGTTGATAAGCCCAATTTGCATCACCATTTTATATCATAATTTACCTCTATTCATTGATATTTGTCTTATTATGAGGTAGTCTTATGGCTTTTCATATGTTGATGCATGTTGGATGATTCTTGGAGGATGGACTGTCGGAGTCTGGATTCTGATGGAAAAGAAGGTGTTTCGGTGCAATTTCGCGAAGATCAGAAAAATACCAGAAAAATATGGAAACATATTATTTTACCTGAGGACGAAGGAAGCCAGAAGGAGGAGCGAAGGGGGGCCACAGGGGGCCCACACCCCCTAGGCGCGGGACCACCTGAGGCCATGCCTAGGGTAGGTGTGGCCCACATGCCCGGCCTCCGACTCTACCCCTTCGCCTATATCATCCCTTTGGAACCCTAAGCCTCAGGGAGCAACCACAGATAGATTTCCGCCACCTCTGGGGGAGGAAAACACCGAGAGAGAAAGATCTCTCCGGCAGACAGATTTCTGCCAGGGGAATTCCTTCCTGGAGAGGGGAGACAGTCGCCATCAACACCATCATCAAGCTAGGCTTTATCGGGATCAGCATCATCATCATCCACACCATCATCTCCACCAGCACCATCATCACCACTCCGTCTCGCTGTAACAATTGTGTTGGTTATTGCTTTAGTTCTTAGGGGAAACTTTCCCGGTGTTAATTACTATTGTAGTTGATGCTTGTGAGTGGAACCATTGGATTATTATTTATGTTCATATTGTTATCCATTACCATATCATCTTTGATCTTGATCCATATGATGTCTTGTGAGTAGTTCATTGTGTTCTTGAGGACATGGGAGAAGTCATGTTGTTAGTATTGAATCTGTGATGAATTATTATTCAATGGTTTAGTATTTAAGTTGTGGTGCTATTCTTCTAGTGGTGTCATATGAACGTCGACTACATGACACTTCACCATTTATGGGCCTAGGGGGATGCATTGTGTATTTGGCTACTAATTGTGGGGATGCCGAAGTGACAGAAACCTGAACTCCCATTAGGACACCTTTGCACAAGGGAGTGTAGGATCTCAGAGTTTAAGGCTGTGGTTAGATTTATATCTTAATTACTTTCCTGTAGTTACGAATGTTTGTAGGGGGTTTAATCACAAGTATGTATGTATTAGTCCTAGGAAGGGCGGTATGTTAGCACAGGTTCACCCACACAACACTTACGAACACCAGAGAAGAGTACTCAGCTATTTGCAGCGAAAGCACTTGACAGAATTCCCATGTGTCATCGAGAACGTTCGGTCCTTATAAGTATTTCCACCGGCTTGTTCTTTGCTAAGAAAGGATTGGGCCACTTGCTCCGTTTGTTTACTGTCTTTGTTACTTGCTCTTTGTTTTGGTTCCTTGTCATAAAACCACTAAAAATCCGTTTGCTAAGTGTTCACAGGGATTTCCTGCTCCAGACCACTTTTCAGCACCTTCTGCTCCTCGTTGGGATCGACACTTCTATTTATCGAAATTACTACGATACACCCCATATACTTGTGGGTCATCAACAGGACGGCTACACCACCTAGGCGCGGGCCCACCCTAGGCCGCGCCTGGGCAGGGTGTGGGCCCCCTGGCCGCCCTCCTGCCTCATCCCTTCGCCTATAAGAAGCCCCCAATGCCTAAACCCTAAGCACTCGATAATATTCCAAGAAACTGTATATAGCCTCCGCCACCATCGTCCCTAGATCGGGGGGATCTGAAGCTCTTCCTGGCACCCTGCCGGAGGGGAGATCATCCCGGAGGCCTTCTTTTTCATCATGCCAGCCTCCGGTATGAAGAGTGAGTAGTTCCACCTTGGACTACGGGTCCATGTAGTAGCTAGATGGTTGTATCTCCTCCTTTGTGCTTTCATGTCTAGATCTTGTGAGCTCCGTTCATGATCAAGATCTCATCTATTTGTAATCATGCATGTTGTGTTTGTGGGGATCCGATGGATATTGAGATTACTATGTCAGATTGATTAATGGTTTTGTCTTATTGATTCTATAATGTCTGTGTTTTTTGTGATCTTGCATGCTCTCCGTTGTTAGTAGCTATCTTGGCAAGTAGTTGCTAGTGACTCCAGGAGGGGGTATTTGTGCTCGATAGTGGGTTCATGCCTCTATTTAATCTAAGCAAAGTGACAGAAATCTCTAAGGTTGTAAATGTGTTGTTGCTACTAGGGAGAAAACAACGGTCTCTTGTTAATGGAACAAGTGGATTGTTTACCTTACACACTTTGCTTAAAGGAGTTGTTTGTTGCTTGCAACTTAATACTGCAGGAGGTTCGGATGATAACCCAAAGGTGGACTTCTAGTCATACATGCAGTTGGATTGAGATCTATGTATCTTGTTGTATTTCCCAATTGAATCTCATAGGATCTTGATGTCTAGTATTGCATTGTTATGCCTTGCTCAGCCCTGTCAATTTCCCTGCTGTAATTTGTTTACCCTGCATGCCATGTTTGTTTATCTAAGGAGAACACCAATGGAACCCGGTCCAATCTTTACCATTTATACATCCTCCACTATTACCGTTTACTTGCTGCAAACCACTATTTCCTTCCACACCATATAGTTAATCCTTTGTTTTTAGCAAACCGGTGAGATTGACAACCTCACTGTTTGTTGGGGCAAAGTCTTGAGTTTGTGTTGTACAGGTTTCCAAGTTGCTTGCAACACCTTTGAGACGTTTCCTTCCTCCTACTGTTTCGATAACCTCGGTTTCTTACTGAGGTAAAATTGCTGTTGTGCTGCATCATACCTTCCTCTTGGGGTCTCCCAACGAAGCTCTAGAGTGATCTGAGCCGCATCAAGCCTTTTTCTGGCGCTGTTGCTGGCGAGGCTAAGGATGTCTTCAAAAGGGGAGTCCTTCACAACCTTTCTCTTTACTTTGTTTTTGGTTTGCTTAGTTTCTTTTTCTTGGTTTTGTTTGCCTCTTTTTATCAAAAACTCCAAAAAAATAGTTTAGTTTGGTTTGCTTTACCTTATCAAAAACACAAAAAATAGTTCTCACTCTAGTTGTCGCCTTGCTCTAGCTCACCATGTTGTTCCCCAAGTTCAACCTGAAGGACCTTTCGATAGGTAGTGGCTCTATAATTGGGAAAGAAAATATTGAAGCATTCTTTAATCATGTTAGCAAGCATGAGCATATTGAGGATAGATCTATAGCAGAACTTGCTCCTAATTATGAAATTGATGCATCTTGTTTAGTTCATATGTGGGAGGCTAGGTTTGTTAACCTAAACCCCATGATGCAAATTTTGTTTCTTAAACTAAAAGAAGAAAAGGATGCTGAAAAGAGAGATTTTATTCTTGAAACTTTACTAAAAGAGTTCAATGATGCTGTTAAGGAAGCCAAAAAGGTCTTTAAGCATTTTAATATGCTAGGCTCATGTGTAGATGTTATGGGTACTCTTGATAAAACTAAACCTAGAGAAGAATTTAAGATACCCATCCCCTTTAAACTTGTTGGGATGCATGAAGCCTCTCAAAAGAATTTTGATTAGATTGTTCCTGAAAATCCTTTCGATGAAAGTAGTGAACCAAGGAGAGATGAGAAGGGATACTCCAAAACTCATTTGGATGAGATACCTTTCCTAGTTGAAGAAATTCCAAGCATTGATCTTAATTCTTCATTTGAAAATACTTGGTTTCTTGCTTCTTGTGCCTAACTTAAAGGCGTTAAAGAAAGTACTTGTTGGGAGATAACCCAAGAGTTTTCTTGATTCTTGGAAGTTATTACTTCAGTAATGACCTATCCTTATCCTTTTTGTTTGCTTTTTGTGCCAAGAATGACCTCTAATGAGAGGGAAGTAAGATTTGGGGAGTTGCTGTACCGAAACAGATTTCTGTGCTCCACCATAAAAATTCGTGAGGAGTCTATGTACGTTGGATTGAGCTGAAAATTTACAAATAAATCCCCCAGTATGTTAGCTAACTTTCTTTAGTTCAACACTTTTTAATTTGAGGAACTTAAGGTCTTCTGAAAAATCGGTGTCTACCTGCTGGTCTGTTTTGGCAGATTTCAGCCATTATTTGCATTTGCTTCTTATTGGTTCCTTTTTGTTTTTTTTGAGAAATTGAGATTTTTGAGGGAATTGATACAGTAGATTATGTTTTTAGTGAAAGTTTTTCTGTTCTAAAGCTAAACCCAAGGGTCTATTATCTTTTGAATACACTAATGTTGCTAATGAAGATTGTGTGAAGTTTTGTATGAAGGAAAAATTTCAGGTGTAGAGAGAAAATGATGTAATGAGATGAAGAATGGACAAAAGATCAAGATTGGGAATGCCACCCTGGTGTCATCCCAAGAAATATCAAAGAGGTATAAGATTCAAAGCTTGGGAATGCCCAAGGCATCCCCTTCTTCATCAATAAAAAGCTCGGGTCTTTCTAGACACTTCGTTTTTATTGTTTCATACACTGTTGTGTTGTTCCTGGAGCGTCTTAGTTTTCGTTTGCTCTGCTTAGTTTGCTTAGTTTGCTTGAATAAAGTAGTTTGGACCCCCCGTTCTCTCTATGTTGTTTCAAATAAGTTGTTTGGTATTGGAAAGGAGTAGAAAGTTCTTGCTTGCAATAGTGCAAGAGGAGCTTGCTTTGACTGTGACTTAGACTTTAGCATGTCATGCTAGGTGTTGTTTAGACCTTATGCTTAGTGATTATTGATGTAGCATGACTTGTTCCATACAATTGGGATTGCTTAGTGTTCCTTAAAAGAATCATGTGTTGTCTTAGCATATAAAAGCATAGTATTATGGTATTCTCCTTTGATGCTTTGTTTAGGTTGACTTGGCACATGCTCACACCATGTTATGACTATGAACAAGTCACCATAGCCTCTATGATCATTTAGTCCTTGACTGTAGTACCACTCTATGCTTTGATTAGTAATATTTTGTCGCTCTACATGATTATGGCCATTATTGCTCTCTTAGTTGGTTGCTCCCAGTATTTTGCTAGCCTCCACTTGTATGAGTAAGTTCTATTCATGCTTCCAACTCCCAAGAAACCAAGTTATGCCAAAGTGTCCACTATAAATTCCTATGCATGGTGTGTTACACCATTCCAAGTATATTCTTGTTTTGAGCTATCTTTCAATTAAAAAAGTATTTTGTTATGTGAAAACTTAGTGATTAAAGCTCTCACAAACTTATGGCACACTTTATATTTATTGACCCTAATAAACTTGAACCATTGTGTCATCTATGTTGTATATGCTTGCACTTATATGTTGGAATTAGTAGAACCGTGTTGTCACAGGAACGCTTTCAACATTGCACTTGTACTTTGTACACAGTTGATATCATGCTCTTTTGTCTATGGATGTCGTCAGTGTGAAATAAAAGGGGAGATTTTAAGTCCATGGAGTTATGTATGTGTGTTAGAGAAACGCCTAGGCCGCTAGCCTAAGACATGCCTAATCATGGTGGAAACTTGCAGCATAACCATAATAACATCTATGAAGCTTTCTTCTTATAAAAAAGGAGACATATTGAAAAGAGGAAAGAGAGAAAAAAGCACCATTTTCCCATGGTAAATAAGAAGATTGTTGAGATGCTCATTGTCTGCTTGCCTTCTCATTTTGGTTATGGGATAGCTCCTGTACCATGTGCAAGGGGTACCCCGTTGACGGTTCTCTATGATACACATGTACTTACTATGACAAGAACTTACAGGTGACTAAAGTTAAGTACCTTCCTCTTGGGGTCTTACTGAGGGAAAACTTGCTGCTGTGATGCATCATACCTTCCTCTTGGGGTCTCCCAACGAAGCTCTATAGTGATCTGAGCCGCATCAGCTGGATATGTGGTAGGCAATGGAGGTGGCGTGGCTGGTCGGCGGTGGCGTGCTGAGGCTGGAGGTGAGACATCTGTTTCCTAATTTCTATAATAAATTTGATACTCATTTTAGGCGTGTTTTTGTTGTAGTGTTATAAATATGAAATTTGTGTCACCCTTGGTTGTTTAAATTTCTAACCGCATGAGCATCAGTCTAAGGCAAGACCAGTCACTCTCCACGCTTGTTATATAAGCATAAATATTTGTATTATGTCAATTTGTTGCTTCAACAAGCATCTAATCTGTGTTGCATGCTTTTTATTGTTGCTAGCCTCTAATACATAGCTTTTGCCCTCCTCCGCCTTTTCTCCCAGCATGGCCCTAGATTTGTTGGTGAGGTACATCATGGCGGCGGTGCTACTATCATCGGCGCAACATCCTAATCGTTTGTCATGGTCCAAGACTCTGGTGAAAATTATATGCAATGGCTGATATTTCTGAAATTTGATAATTATGGTCTGCAACTAAAGCTGCATAATAAGAACAATTTCATTATTGTACTTTCATAATTTATTCTTTCATTGAAACCAAATTTGGATTTGTATCCTATTAAGTAATAATGCCCAATTAGCTATTTCTTGGATTATTTTTTATGACATCTTGGCTATTTACATTCCGGCTTTTTGAGAAGAAGGATCTTAATAATGCGTTTGTTCACTACCACGTATAAGTTTATTAGATTTGGGGAATGTTCACCATGTATGTCTTTTTCTATTGATAGAAAACTTTGAGCAAGCCATGTGTTTGTTCATTTATATTTAGTTTACTTGTATAAGTAGTTAGCTGCTATTTGCTTTTCTTGCGAAATTCATACTATCTCATTTTGTTTAGATGGAAAATTAACTGGCAGTAGATAAGTAATATCAGATTTTTGTTGTCAAACATGTTTCTGTTTTGTTTCATGAAGCATAGTGATGCTATCTTATCATTGCGCACTATCGTAAACAGTCTTGAAGTAATGACTTAAGTAGAAGGTATATAGTCTCCATGCTAACTAATTTTGTGTATCGAGTCTTCCTATTCTTTACGTCTTTCTGAATATAGTGCTCCATCTTGGATATTGTTCCTATTCTAGAACATGTTAGGACATTTCAGTGTTGTCCATCATATCGATGTATCATAGGAATACCATATCAATAAAATATATCAATCTGGAAGATCAGACCCTGAGCTAGAACCTAGAATATCTTTATGCTTATTCCAGTATATATGGGGAGTAGTATATGATGAAATGTCATATCTCCTTTGTTTCGATCCAAATGTTATTTATCTATCCTGAAATCTCCGAAGTACAACGACCTTGGAGAATATGCAGATGAAGGATGCATTTAGATAGACCTTGGAGAATATGCAGATGAAGGTTGCATTTAGATGTCCTTATCATGTTGCTATTTGAGTCAGACTGCTGACAGGATATCATGCCAGCAATAGCATCCGTATATACTATATGAATTCTCCAGGGCCATATTCTCAATAATTATGCATGGCACTTTGAGTACAGGATTGCTGAAAATTTGTGCTCCTGAAAAGCTAGGGATTGGGGAGCAAAAATGTTATCTATTGTTTGACAAATTATGACAGCAGATCCAGAGTCTTTCATACTATATATATGTGATCTGGTCTACAAAGTTCATAAATAGCTATTATATCAAGTGTTAAATTTTAAATAATATGTAAATCAGTGATAGATTAGCATCATAGTCATTCGTGTCTCCAAATCTTAGCTTGCATTTTTTTTGCTTTGCCTACCGTAAAGTCATCTAGATAGTTGTTGTAAGTCACATTTTGTGCCATACTTATCTAGAGCATATAATGGAGTTTTCAGTGAATTGTTTCAAGGTTTCTTTGCAAGTATATCAGGTATATCGTGTCTATTCAGAAGGATTACACAATATGCCTATTTAATCACTATAATATATGTGTCCTATAAAATGCGTGTCCCCATACATGAAAGTAAGGAGTGGGTGTCTTCTTTATAGCAGGATCGACAAGCCCCAAAAACTAAAATAATTTTTTTTTTGAAACAGAGGCAAAAGCTTTGCCTCATCTCATTGATTAAGAAGGAGGTTAAAACAAAGTTTCTTTACAAGCGAGCAACAAGAAGTGCCCGCAAAAACAAAAGCCTACTCTCCCGGCATGATAGATCCCAAATGTTTTGCCCCGGCCAAGACCCAAAGCCTCGCCTCCTCCTTGATTTTTTGGAGTATCAAAGTTGGCAAGGTAGATATCTTGCGGAAGACCCTCGCATTTCGTTCGTTCCAAACCTCCCACGGTACTAGCATGAGGAGAGACGCCATAGATTTCCTCCTAGTGTCATTTGTGAACAAAACTAAATTCCACCAATCTTCAACTGAGTCACATAAGACCCAACTTGTAGTGTCGATATGGTGGAGCCCAAGCCAATGAACCACAAAGTTCCAAATCCAGATGGTGTAGCGGCATTTGAAAAGAAGATGTACCGTGGATTCGTCCTCCCTCTTACAAAGATGGCAAATGCCACAATTTGGCCATCCTCGTCTTTTAAGGCGCTCGGCTGTCCAAACCCGGTCTTGTAGGATTAGCCACGCGAAAAGCTTGCACTTGGGAGGGGCCCAATTTTTCCAAATCAACTCCGGCATCGGAGAGCGGACGATGCCTTCAAATTGTGCTTTGTAAGCAAAGTTTGCCGAGCAGATCCCCGAGCTAGTAAATTTCCAACAAATGTCATCCGCCACCCCTTCCTGAAGATGCACCTCTCTAGTCATAGTTCAAAGTTCCACAAACTCGAAGATGTGTTGAGTAGCGAGACCTTTGGTTGTATTTATGTTGTTTATCCAATAAACATCGGTGAAGCCCTTTTTGACGGTAAACTTCTTGCGAGTTGATAGCTCAAAGATGAACGGTGCAATATCCTTTGGTTTCCTCCCATGGAGCCACGGCTCATGCCAAAATCTCGCAATGGCCCCATCCCCAATGGTAATAGTGATCGCCGCATAAAAGAACTCCATGTCCGCCTTTGGCAAACTGATGAACAGTTACAAACTAGATCAATACCGATTAGAATAAAATTTCATAGTTCACGCTATTCTTAGTTTATTCATAAACATGTAAAAGATCGGCAGTTGGTGTGGTCATGAACCATTCTCTTTGTTCCTCAAAAGATGCATAAAATAGGTTAGTCTTTTAAGAAAATTGTGTGTGGAGTGGGTGATAAACAAGCACTGATATATGTAGATCATGTATTTTCTAATGATCCAAAGTCTAACATTAATTATTTCTGTAATTCTGCAGGCCTAGAAGACTAACCTGGAGAAGACCCAGTCAGCCACAACCAACATTAGGAAAGGCCGGAAGAAAGAACAAGGTGGTTCGCTTGTCCTCTTGATGAAGTGTGCAGCCACGTCTTTGTGTTCATGCTGATGCTCTGGAATAGACTGTAGAAAGTAGAGTACCATGTAGGAAATCCGGTTGATACAAAGTAGAGTATCCTTAGATTCATAAGGTTGTTTCGCTCTTTTAGAGGAGATCACTATAAGGTTTGCGACTGAACATTTGTTTTGATGATTGCCCGTGACAGAACAGAACCGTTCGGCCATGGTCGGTCATTTGGCATAGAGTTAATTGCAAAAAACTACAATAATTGGGGTTAGGGTTTTAAAAAACTACGACTTTTCGGGTTTGCTGCAAAAAACTACAACCTTTAGGGTAGCTGACTACTAAGAACTACAACTTCTGTGTAACAAGGCCATTAGCCGGTTTGATCACAATTCTGATAGGGTGGCCCCACATATTTTTCTAAAAAGCACCTTCATCTATTGCATCTCCTAATACCAAGTCCCTTCCCACATGTCGTCCATCCGCCGCCGCTGCTCCGGCCGACCGCATCCATCTGCCGTCACCACTCCCGACGAGCGTGCGGGACGTGCTGGCGAGTTGCTTCCCGGTAGGCAAGCCTGCATGGGCCAGTGAGGGCATGGGGGCGGGCGAGCTGCTGCGGGGCCCTACCGCGCGCAGGGTGGCGAGGGAGTAGGGGGCGAGCTGCTACGGGGCGCTACCTCTCGTGGGGAGGCTAGCTGCTGCGGGCTGGCAAAGGCGCGGGACGAGGTGGCAAACCGCTGCCCGGCCGGCGACGCCGGTGAGCCTGGGTGGGCCAGCGAACTGCTGCGGGCTGGAGGTTGTAGGGCCGCGAGCTTCTGCAAGCCAGCGAGGGCACGGGGCCAACGAACTGCTGCAGGCGACGAGGGCGCGGGTGCTCGTTGGTGAGCGCCGCGGCCATCCACCGCGCTACGTCCAGCGTGCTCCTTGCGTGAGCTTCAGCCAACACTGTTTCGTCAACGCACAAAGAAAAGAAAAAGAAAAAGAAAGAAGAAAAGAAAAAAACAAAAATTAAAATGAGTAATTCTAAGATTGAATTTGCAATAGAACAAAGGACTATTTTACAAAATACACATGCCACGTCAGCCAGTGGGCTATCCATGTCAAAAACATAATCAACTCGGGTTAAAACGATGCTTACACGGTGTTAGTAGTTTTTTGGGACTATTAGGCACAAAAATGATAGTTTTTACAACAAACCTAAAAAGTCGTAGTTTTTTAAAACCCTATCCCTAATTATCGTAGTTTTTTGCAATTAACTCTTTGGCATATAAGACTGGGTGCTGAACATTTGTCAAGGCGAATACCCATGTCAGAACAGAACCAGGTGTCTGTGGTGGGTCATTTGGCATGAGACTGGGTGCTGAACATTTTTCGGGGTGAATACCTATGTCAGAGAACAGAACCAGGTGTCCATGGGGGCGAATAACCATGTCAGAACAGAACCAGGAGTCCATGGTGGGTCATTTGACATGAAGCGGAGAATATCTCTAGCAATGCCCTGATAGTGTGTCCGGCAACATGACCACCACTGGGAGCGCCCAGACAATGTGCCACCGTGCTGGGGTGTTTGGGCCAGCAGTGCTCCCAATACAGACCGACCAAGTGCAGAGTAGTCTTCTTTGTTTCTAAAAAAACACTCATTGAATTCTCTATGCAATTTATTTATTGTAGCAGATGGAAAACGGTTTACTGTAGCTTGTTTCGGTTCATTCGGCATAGCCAAAGAAGATCCTGGAGGTGCCAAGCCGGTTCTTACGTTTTGGGACTGGCATGGGAGGCTTGGTTCTTACGTTTTGGGACTGGCATGGGAGTGTCGGACAGTAGACAATTTATTACAAGACGCCAAACAACGGCAGGTTATTGAGCGGGTGGCTGCGAAGTGATTTTATGTCCGGTGCCAATTCGCGTATTGGGAAGGCTATTAAACGAGCATCAGGAGATGCTCTACTGATATGATATACTTCCTCCGCCTTAAAATAGATGTATGAAATTTGTCAAAATTTAAATGAATCTAGACACCATTTAATATATAGATTTATCCAAAATTTTAAAAACCCAAGACATCTATTCACTGGTGGAAATGGGGTTATAGATCCCGGTTGGTACGGGGCTTTAGTCCCGGTTGCCCAACTAGGACGGGGAAATCAGGACTAAAGCCCTAACATTTAGTCCCGGTTGCCCCACCAACCGGGACAAAAGGGGGCACACTTGGCAGCGGCAACACGAACCGGGACTAATAACCTTCTGCCGCGGCAGAGATTTGGCCCATTTCTCTGCCGCGGCAGAGAATTCATTTTGGCACACTTTGTTGCCGCGGCAGAGATTTGGCCCATTTCTCTGTCGCGGCAGAGAATTCATTTAGGTTGTTTTATTATTTATTTACTGATTTGCACTTATCAATGAAGGAACCTTATATTACATCATGAATATTATTACAATATTACATTCAATACAAGGATCGAGTTCATGCACTACACACAAAAGTTTCTATTCGATGCTACCGGCCAATTCCTTCAAAGTTGCTATTTTTACAATCCCTATTGTCTATACACAGCCGAATGGTTTTCCCCTTTTGGGTCTAGGACTTCTGTATCCAAGAATCCAGCCAATTCCTCCTGAATTGCTCGTACGCGATCCTTTGGCAGAAGACCGTCCCGTAGACGTTCGATCTGATTTAAAAAAGGAGTCAGCCTATATGAACGAAACTAAACACAATTTTATTGTAATTAAAAACTATAGAAATTGTTTACGTACGTGGAGTTGCTCTAAATTTCTTCCCTTCTCATCGCACGTCTGCCGGATGAACTCGCAAACATAGTATCCACATAGATTGTTACCTGGTCCCTGCATCAGGCACTTTACGAGAATAAAGTTCAATCAAAATAATAATCAAGCATGATAATAACTGTATCAAAACTAGAATCAAAGAGATGCGCGGATATAGCTAGTGGTGCTTACATTTAGTGGTTGAAATGTAAGCTCCTCTTTCCAAACACCCCTAGCCTTGTTGGTGAACCGTTTCCAAGCGCTGCCCGGCGTAGAAAACGAATAAAATAAGTTATTAAGTACTTGATATCATAAAATTCACGAACGTTGTCGATATAGTGTCGTAATGATTAGAATTACCGCTGGAGAAGTATCTGCATGTCCTTCCACGTCTCAAGGGGTTTATGTTTCGAGTCCATGACTAGTACACGCCCTTTGTCAAGTTGAATGATTAACAGAATATAGTGGAAGCTGCAAATGCATAACTAATCAATTATATACTTAACATCGAGTAAGCGAAATAAAAAGTGTATACAAGACAATAACACTCACTCGAAGTTGTAAGGAAATAGTATTTCCCTTTTGGTTTCTTGAAACCTTAACGCGTGTACTATATTATCCTCCGTATCCTGGGGGCTTATTTTGAGATTAGCTTCATGAACCCAATATGGGTCAATGAAGCCAATGTCATAGATTTGTCCTCTGCTGCATTCGAGAATCTTCATTCTGCATATTACAGTATGATTATATACATGCAATAAACAAAATAATATAGCTGGAGACTAAATTAATTATAAAATTAGTACTTACAGACAATAGGCACTGATGATCGATTTGTCCAAGGCGTCTTGATTGAATAATTGAAATAGTTCATCAAATTCAATGGATATCATGTCATCCTTTTCTTTCCCATGATGCTTTTTTGTAACCTCGGCACTATCCAGTTATCCCCGCCCTTGTGGCATGCATGTACCGATTATGCAATCTTCGCATTTTGTTGGAAGATTGTTTACCTCCTCAGGTTTGACGAGAGGTTTGCCGTCTTGGTATTTGTATGCTACTTCACTCACGGGAAGAACTCTAATCGATAAATCTTGGGCAATACTCATACCTTGAGCAGCGGCAGCTTTTCCAATTTGCAACTACCTACGGATCATCTTGCTCTTGCCCCATATTTGCTCGACCCACATTGGTTTGAGAAATCACCTTGAGAGGCGCAAGTTTGTTTTGCTTGTTCTCCGAGCTGGGCAACAGATTTCTCGCTTGCATCAAGATCGCTCTTGAGGCTTTTTGTGCGCATGTGACTTGAGAATAGAACGCTCATAGTCGATGACAGCTTTGGCTCGGGTTGATGAAGAGTCTTTAGCATTTTCAACACTTTGGCTTTTTCTTCTTTGGTGCGGGGAACTCTGGCTCTTTCGATCGCCTCGCTTAGCGAAACGCTGTCGTTTCCGCATCAACGATCGCCGATCTCCTCTTCAAGATATCATAAGCTCTCTTGGGAGGAACCTTTGGTACTTTTGGAAGAGGCTCTTGTTTACGTTCGGCGATCGCTTACGACGACAAGAGCGATACGCTTCGCTTTTTATCTGAGGCGGCGATGGCTCCCAAGGTGATGGCTGCACCGAGATTGGTGAGGCGACGGAGCGGGTGAGGCGGCGAAGCTGCTGGTAGCGATGACCTCATTGAGACGGGTGAGGCGCGGAGAAGATGGCCTTGGCGTGTGATTTGAAGCGATACATTCCTTCGCCATAGAATGGTGACGTTTTGCGTCTCCCAAAGACATCACATCCCCTTCACCTGTAGGGTAGTGAAGATCCAAAACCTCAAAGGTGGGCATGATTTCATCCACGCCGACAACAGCGTAGCCCTCTAGAACCGGACGACAGTGGTAAGTTGGTGTGGGTCCAATTGGTAAGGCATAGCCGACCGCCACCTTCATTGATATGTTCACAACTTTGACATGTAGCTCACAAAGGTCATCTCGTGATATCATCCTTTGGGTATAGCAGAGCCATCGTCGGTGCATCATCATCGCCATTGTCATCACCGGGACCTCGGTGGAAGCCACCTGCTTTTTCAATTATTCGATAGGCGGTAGCATCGAATGCGGTGTGCTGAGATGGGCGGTAGTACTTTAAGTGCGTTAATTTCATCTTGTTGTTGCTTTAATCGTTCTTCAATTAAACGCATTCGCTCTTCGACTATTTGCTTCAACTTCCACCTGTCCTTTCTCCTCCGACGGCTTCTATCGGATATTTCTTCCTCTCTTTGGGAAACCCAGTCCTCCATGGTTGGGAGCCTCTTGTGCCTCGTGTTCGTCCATCATGTTCCTTATTTCCAAGGGCAAGTGTGAGCTCATCATTCTCTCTATCGGGAATGAAGTCCCCATCTTTAACAAAGTCTTGCTTTTCTCATCCTCTCGATTGGCAAGGGTCTTCTTTATGTCGTATGTTATATATACACCTCCTTCCGAGTCCAACGTGCCCCCATGCCCGTAAAACCAATTCCTTGCACGTTCTACCCAATCATCTCTGGGGTGATCTTTTTAGCCATGTTCATTCTCAAGTTTCTCCCACTTAGGAATGCCAGCCTCAGAGCCACCTTGCCCTATAGTATGGTGATACTTCTTGTTAGCAGCATTCAGCTTATTCGTTTCAGACATTTTCTTGGCTTTTTCTGATGTCTTGTATTCCACAAACTCAGCCCAGAATGGTTTTATCTTCTCAAACTGAATATTCTTGAAATCGGGAGTCTTCTCTTTCACGACATAGTCAAGGTGCAATCTTTTCTTCCAGTTGGTGAAACACTGGGCCATCTTCTTCAAAGCCCACTCCCTGACCTTAGCCTCCATGGCTCTCCCATGTTCTAAGGCGTCCTCAATCTGGATCCTCCATTTGGATCCAGCTCTATCTTCGTAGTTTGAAATTAACCATGAGCCTCTTCCACGGTAAATCTTTGGCGTGGTTAGGGACAAATAAACATGTTCCCTCTTCATCCGCATTAGCAGGCCTATTCCAATTTCTAATGGTGATCGATTAAGTCCCTAACGATTACTCCGCATTGTGCCACAAATTTGGTTGCGACAACTTGAGGGCTGTCGGTTTGCCGTCTTCAGCGACATCTTCGATCCTGAACCTCTCATGGTCTTGCAACTTTTTGGTTGGGCCTCGTCTGCTCTTTTCAGTAGATTCCTTCGATCCGGAGGGCTAAAAGAAGAAAGATCGTCGTTACTATTTCTATATAGATAGCAGATGATTAATTAATGAATTGATTTATATTACATGCACCTCGCCGGAATGGTTGTCTTCTCGATTACACAAGGCATCGCCTTCTCCCTCGCGGAAGGCAACACCTTCAACCTCAAACAAGTTGTCTATTTCGGTAAAAAGAGGATCACCCTCACCGGAGTTGTTCAGAAACGTTGATACGTCTAAATTATCTTCCCCACGGATCACACCTTGGATCAACTCTTCCTTTTCTTCGTCTCTGACGTGTGGGTCCATATTTTCTGCATAGGTGGAAAAACGAATAAGTCAAAGCGGCTAAAGGAGAAAGTTAGGTACGGTGTTGAGAGATATAAACCCTAATTCAGAGAAACCCTAATATATACATACACAATAATAAAAATGAAGAGAAACCCTAAACCCTAAACCTAGCTAAAAAAAGGAAACCGTGTAGTAGATAGGTAACTCTAGCTAAAATCAACTAAAATCAATATTCCGGAGTTCCGAGGGATGTAAAACCTAGTTCGGAGAAACCTCGGATGCATATGAGAGGGGAACATGAGTATAAGGCTACAAAACGAAAACTATCCAGCAGATAGGTAACACTAGATACTAACAAAATACCATATTGGAATCGATTTAAGAGGGTTCAGAATGCCCTGGCGAAGGCACATCGTCGAACCCACATGCACCTAAGGGGCATGCAATTTCATGGGAAGATTTACGCGCGACCGAGCCAGACCGAGCTTTCCTACGTCGAACACAATGGTTTTGACCGCGCGACCTCTTCGCCCATGTCTCGCCCACGCGTGAGCGAACAGGGGAACTCCCATCGGCGCCGCCTCCTCCCCCCTCTCCTCACCTTCCCGAGCAAATAGAGCTTCTGCCTCTCTCTTGCCACAATACACCCGCCCCACGCGTCCCTGCACGCCTCCCATGTCCTGCGGAATCGGCCACCGACATCCCCTTTTCCCGAGCCTTACAAACCCGACATGAGGGAGTGTAAATATATCATTGAGTAAATGTGATACTCCTATAGCAAACGAGGATAGTCCGATGATAAGGATGCGATTAGGGATGGCAATAGGGCCCCGAAACCCACAAACCCGATGGATACCCGCCTTAAATGGGGAGGGTTTTGTAAAAATTTAGACCCTCCAAGTTTAATAGGGCGGGTATGGGGGTGGCAAACCCATACCCGCAGACCCGCAGACCCGCTCTAAGCCTTAATCCTATCCCTAAGAGCATGTTTAACACAGACGTTTAAAGCAGAAGCTAGCTAGGCTGATTTTACTTGCGGTTAGGCCTCCATCCCGTCCGATCCGGGGATTTTCTCTAGCGTCGACGTACGAGGAAGCGTCGTCGCTAGGACTACTTTTTTTCAGCGCACAAGAAGTTTGATTAGCGCTCCTAGCTGTTGCTAGCTACCCAAATTAGCGTTCCGTGCTGTGAGACGAGGCGTTTAGTCCATAATCCAATTTTCTGGCATTATTTTTTTAAACATAAGCGTCTGTACAAGAGCTTGCCATAGTACCTGCCCTAATAATCATATGATCCCTAACCACACGCCCACGCGGGCCATGCACGCAGACAACACACATCGATCACCCGAAGACGCTGCCCACCACCCGATCGAAGCCCACCAGCAGCGCAGCCGCCGGCCGCCCACCACACCCGAAGCCCCCACGCAGCAGCACCTATAGCAGCAGCCGCCGCCGCCCACCACCAGCAGCAGAGGGAGGAGGAGGACAGAGGCAGGGAGCTAGGCGCACGCAGCGGTGGGGAAAGGCGCCTTGGTCGTCGTGAACGCTGGGCGGCGGTCGTCGAGGCCTTGCTGTCGTCGAGCGCCAGTGGCGGCCGAGGCGGAGGCGCGATTTAACGACGGAGGGCGCGCATCTCAAGGCGTCGTCGATGAAAGAAGCAGAGAAGAGAAGCAAAGAAGAAGAAGAAGAAAAGTTATATAAAGGGGAGGGAGTATACATCCCGGTTGGTGGCTCCAACCGGGACTAAAAGGGCATACGTCCCTGTTGGAGCCACCAACCGGGACGTATACTCCAATTTTCAGCAGAAGAAGCATTGAGGGGTTTAGTCCCGGTTGGTGGCTCCAACCGGGACGTATTCCCCTGTTTTCAAATTTTTCCAGTTATTTTCTGTCTGTTCCCGTGTTATTTTTTATTTTGGGGTTTAAATTTGTAATGTTTTTTAAATGATATTTACTTTGGAATTTAGAAAAACTTTAAACATAAAAAGTGTTTGAATTTGAATAACTAATTCAAAACCATTTTCTGTTTTGAAAAATAATTAATGTAACCATTTAAACTATGAACCATTTAAAATTAATAATGAAATAACTTATATTTTTTAAATATTAATTTGGAATTTAGAAAAACTTTAAACATAAAAAGTGTATGGATTTGAATAAATAATCCAAAACCATTTTCTATTTTAAAAAATAATTAATGTAACCATTTAAATTTAATAATAAATTAACTTATATTTTTTAAATATTAATTTGGAATTTAGAAAAACTTTAAACATAAAAAGTGTATGGATTTGAATAAATAATCCAAAACCATTTTCTATTTTTAAAAAATAATTAATGTAACCATTTAAAATTAAAAATGAATTAACTTATATTTTTTAAATATTAATTTGGAGTTTAGAAAAACTTTAAACATAAAAAGTGTTTGGATTTGAATAAATAATCCAAAACCATTTTCTATTTTTAAAAAATAATTAATGTAACCATTTACAATTAAAAATGAATTAACTTATAAGTAATTCAAAACCATTTTCTGTTTTTAATGGGCGGAAAAAAGAGGACGGAAAATAATGGGCGGAAAGAAAATTTGATTAGGATAGAACTGGAATTAAAGTACATAACACAACTAACACAAAGTTACATAGAAGAACTGAAAATTAAGATACATGGCCAGATTAAGACACAATCGGCCGAACTTGTTTTGCAATGTTGGAATAATTCAGTCATGCTCCTGCCTACATCTGTAATACCGCCATCAGAAGTCGTACTCGTTGTGGCCGTCGTCGCTATCGTCGTCGGGGTCGCCGTAGTTGAACCTTGAAGGTTGAGTACGAGTGGGCTGGACTTGAGGGTAGCGCAGGCGGGGGCTAGAGTCGGCGGCCGTGTCGTAGGCCATGACGCTCTGGAGAGTCCGGCCGCGCCACCACAGCCGACGGCCGGCCTCGTTGAAGTTCGGAGGAGGTGGGCCGTCCTCCTCATGCCCGGCGAGTGCCCTCTCATGCCGATCCACGAAGAAGGCTTCCCAAGTCGGGAAATAGTCGGGATGCCATCTGGGATTCCTCCGCTGCTCCGCCGTGAGCTCGAAGTAGTAGTGGTTCGTGATGGCCATCTGACGCGCCACACCTAGAGGGACAGGAGGAACTGGCACGCCTCGGCCAAAGATCCAGCCGCGGGACGATAGAGTCTGGCAGGGGTAGTTCGAGGCGCAAAGCGCCTCCGCCTCCCTGGGAGTTAGTGCTACGGTGGAAGCCATGGGAAAGAGTGATGAGGTTGCAGATATGAGTCTAGAGATGTGCAATGACAATGGAGGCCAACCCTACATATATATAGTGAAGAACTGGCGGGAAAAATGGCGGGAAGAAAAATGGCGGGAAAAATGGCGTGTCGACATTATGTCGTGCGGAGTGTACCTTGTCCCGGATGGTGTCACCAACCGGGACTAAAGATGAAAAATGGCGCGTCCACACACATGCATAATATGGTGCGTCCATACACATGCATGAAGAAAGGGGACGAGCATCGTTAGAACTTGCATTGGATCTCTGAAGAAACCACATATTGCGAGTCTAAAAATAACTTTTACAAAAAATCACGGGCGATAGATCATGTACCTGTAGTACAAACCGGACCCACTTCCTGCCGATTCGGCAGACATTTGTCCTTTTTACCCGGGATGGACGAAAAGGTTTGAGATGTCCCTATTGGGATAAGGTGGTCTAGTATTTTAGGAAAATGGGACGGTAGCATTCTGAAACGGCATTTTGGTGGTTACTTCACAAAATGACCCGTTTTTTGCGCTCGGAAAATGGAAAAGGGCTTTTCCGTGCGACAAAAAGGAAAACTTCCTCCTGCAACATTGTTCTCCATACCAATGTCCACACACATGCATAATATGGGCACAAAATCACAAACTATGCCGTGATTCAGCACATAACATCGGTCATTTGGACCGAAAGCCATGAAACCTCGAACATGATAGGTCATTTTGTGAAGGTTTTTTTGAAACATGATCAATATACCAAGTCTAGTATTTTTCCTTTCAACTATGTAACATAATATGACACCACGCGAAGGATTTTCATTGTTCGGATTTTCTTTGAATTTATTATGCCCGTTTTGAATTATCTGAATTTCTAACTATGGTCGAACCGGTGTGCATGAAGATAGGGGACAAGCATCGTTAGAACTTGCATTGGATCTCTAAAGAAACCACATATTGCGAGTCTAAAAATGATTTTTTCAAAAAATCACGGGCGATAGATCATGTACCTGTAGTACAAACCGGACCCACTTCCTGTTGATTCGGCAGACATTTGTCCTTTTTACCCGGGATGGACGAAAAGGTTTGAGATGTCCCTGTTGGGAGATAGTCCATGTAAGGTGGTCTAGTATTTTAGGAAAATGGGACGGTAGCATTCTAAAACGGCATTTTGGTGGTTACTTCACAAAACGACCCGTTTTTTACGCTCGGAAAATGAAAAAGGGCTTTTCCGTGCGACAAAAAGGTTGGTGTCACCAACCGGGACATTATGTCGTGGGACACATGCATAATATGGGCACAACATTATGTCGACATTATGTCGTGCGGCGTGTACCTTGTCCCGGATGGTGTCACCAACCGGGACTAAAGATCAACCTGTAGTCCCGGTTGGAGACACCAACCGGGACAAAACACGAGTCAGCACTAATGATAGGGGTGAGTGTCGATATTATTTCGTAAGTGTCGACACTATGCCGAGCTACTTGTACTATAAATAGGCATCCTTGCGAGTCCAGTCCTCCAGCCAGTTTGAGGCATCTCCAAGATGGTTTCGAGAGCGAGGACACCATGCGGCGATTTGAGGAGATGCCGACGAGCCCATCCTGGCATCTCCGAAATGGTCATAGAGGCACTCCTAATATGTGAAATTAGTTAGCTCGAGGTATTGACCTAGTTAGAAAAGTTACAAGCTGCAAGATGGTTTCGAGATAAGGACACCTACGACCAGTTGAGGAGATGCGCCGGATCCCATCCTCCGGCATCTCCAAGAAACTGGTCATAGAGGCACTCCTAATATGTGATGCAGCGTTTGGAGATAAGATCTTAATGGTAAGTACGAATCGGGACAACTTCTTCATAGTCCTGGTCCAGCCACAAAACGGGACTAACACTCAAGACATTTATTAATATTAAAAACTGAGACTACAAAACCGGGACTAAAGGCCACAAACAGCGAAATATATCCTTCGGTCAATCCACAAACCGCGAAAGACATGAACTAGAGTTACATAATATGAGCATGAACTTCTTGGCATATGTCCTTCCTTATGATCGCTTCAGACGTAACCATGGAGCATCTTCTTTACTTAACGAAATGCTTGGGTCAGTTTTCACTGTGAAGGGCGGAATTTCATCAAACTTATTATAATCTTCTGACATGTCTGTCTTGTCCTCCATTCCCACGATGTTTCTTTTCCCTGAAAGAACTATGTGACGCTTTGTCTCATCATATGATGTATTCGTTTGCATATTTTTTCTGTTTTTCGGTCTGGAGGACATGTCCTTCACATAGAAAACTTGAGACACATCATTGGCTAGGAAGAATGGTTCATCTCTATAACCAAGATTGTTGAGATCCACTGTTGTCATTCCGTACAACGGGTCTATCTTTACCCCTTTCCCACTCAGGTTGACCCATTTGCAGCGAAACAAAGGGACCTTAAAAGAGACTCCATAGTCTAGTTCCCATATCTCCTCTATGTAACCATAATATGTGTCCTTTTGTCCATTCTCATCTATTGCATCAAAGCGGACACCACTATTTTGGTTGGTGCTCTTTTTATCTTGGGCGATCGTGTAGAATGTATTCCCATTTATTTCGTACCCTTGGAAATTCAATACAGTAGAAGATGGTGACGCGGCCAACAAGTATAGCTGATCTCCAACAGTGGTGTCATTCAAGAGATGTGTCCACATCCAACCATCGAAAGACTTCATGTGTTCATCTGTAATCCATGATTCAGGCTTCCCCGGGTTTTTTGAGCGTACAATATTCTTGTGTTCCTCGATATACGGAGCTGCCAAGGTGGAATTATGTAGAACTGTGTAGTGTGCTTTAGTGAAAGAATCCCCGTCCCTACATATCATTGCTTTCTTTCCCAGCGTGCCTTTTCCACTTAGTCTTCCCTCATGCCGCGAGTCAGAAACACCAATCGGCTTAAGGTCAGGAATAAAGTCAACACGAAACTCAATGACCTCCTCTGTTCCATATCCCTTGGAGATGCTTCCTTCTGGTCTAGCACGGTTATGAACATATTTCTTTAAGACTCCCATGAACCTCTCAAAGGGGAACATATTGTGCAGAAATACCGGACCGAGAATGGCAATCTCTTCCACTAGATGAACCAGGAGATGCGTCATAATATTGAAGAAGGATGGTGGGAACACCAATTCAAAACTAACAAGACATTGTACCACATCCTTCTGTAACCTTGGCAGAATATCTGGATTGATTACCTTCTGAGATATTGCATTGAGGAATGAACATAGCTTCACAATGGGTACTCGAACATTTTCCGGTAGAAGCTCCCTCAATGCAATCGGAAGCAACTGCGTCATAATCACGTGACAGTCATGAGACTTCAGGTTTTGGAACTTTTTCTCTGCCATATTTATTATCCCCTTTATATTAGATGAGAAACCCGACAGCACCTTGATACTGTAAAGGACTTCAAAAAAGATTTCCTTCTCTGCTTTGGTAAGAGCATAGCTGGCACGACTTAAGTGACGCCCTTTATCCGTCTTGTTATGTGTATGCATGTTCTTTGGGTCTTTCATAATTTGTTTGTCCTCCCGTGCTTCAGGTGTATCTTTTGTCTTCCCATACACGCCTAGGAATCCTAGCAGGTTCCCGTAGAGATTCTTCGTCACGTGCATCACGTCGATTGAAGAGCGGACACACAAGACTTTCCAATATGGCAGCTCCCAAAATATAGATTTCTTCTTCCACATGGGTGCGTGTCCTGTAGCGATGTCGTTCGGAACTGATTAACCGCCGAGACCCTTTCCAAAGATTACTTCTATGTCCTTGACCATACCAAATACATCATCACCAGGAGGGAGTTCAGGCTTCTTCCGGTGACCTGCCTCACCTTTGAAATTCTTGCCTTTCTTTCTTACGGGATGATTGGTCGGAAGAAATCGTCGATTCGCCAGGTACACAACCTTCTTGCATTTATGCAAATATGTACCTTCGGTCTTATCTAAACAGTGGGTGCATGCCTTATATCCCTTGTTTGTCTGTCCTAAAAGGTTACTAAGAGCAGGCCATTCATTGATGGTTACGAATAACAACCCTCATAGATCAAATGGCTCCTGTTTGTTCTCATCCCACGCACGTACACCTGGTTTGCCCCACAACTGTAAGAGTTCTTCAACTAATGGCCTAAGGTACACATCAATGTCGTTGCCCGGTTGCTTCGGGCCTTGGATGAGCACTGGCATCATAATGAACTTACGCTTCATGCACAACCAAGGAGGTAGGTTGTAGATACATAGAGTCATGGGCCAGGTGCTGTGACTGCAGCTCTGCTCCCCAAAAGGATTCATGCCATCCGTACTTAGACCAAACCATAAGTTCCTTGAGTCACTTGCAAAGTCTGGGAAGTCTCTCTCGATTTTTCTCCACTGTGACTCATCAGCAGGGTGTCTCAACTTCCCGTCTTTCTTACGGTCTTCTTTGTGCCATCGCAACAACCTGGCATGCTCTTTGTTTCTGAACATGCATTTCAACCTTGGTATTATAGGAGCATACCACATAACCTTAGCAGGAACCCTCTTCCGGAGGGCTCTCCTCAACATCACCGTGGTCATCTCGTCGATCTTATACCGCAACGCATTGCATACCGAGCATTTATCTAAATTCTCATACTCCTTACATGATGAGGATGTAGTCATTAATGCATGCATGTATCTTTGCACATCTAATCCCAGAGGACGAGAGTCTTCTTTGCTTCAGAGGTACTCTCGGGAAGTTCGTTATGTTTTGGAAACTTGACTTCATTATTTTCAGCATCTTTTCAAATGAGGAGTCGGTTAGACCACACTCGCCTTCCATCGCAATAACAATTCCAAAGTGGTACCGAGCTTTGTCTGCCATCTTCACAATTTGGGTACAACAATTTCTTGTGATCTTCTAACATGCCCTCTAACTTCAACTTCTCATTTTCATTTCACAGTCTCGCTTTGCATCGAAATGACCCTACCAAGTTCATCACCGCTCATCCGATGCCCGTTCTTCACCTCTTTCCTCTCCATTGTCTTCCATTGCGGATTATCAGTATTCAGGAAACATATGATGATAGTTGTTATCATCATCTTCTTCTTCACCATCTTCCATCATAACCCTCTTTCCCGTGCTTGGTCCAGCAATTATAGTTGGGCATGAAACCTTTCATAATCAGGTGGCGCGAATGATTTTCGAGGAAGAGTACTTCTTGTTGTTCGACATTGAACACATGGACAACGATAAATCCATTCTCTTTGTTTCCGTAGCCACATCGATAAATTTATCCACGCCTTTGATATACGGCGCTACGCACGGTCACCACATCCATTCCCTGCTCATCTGCATCATATAAGTAAGTTTATCAAAAAACGGGACATCATAAATAGTGAAATAACCAATTCACACCGACACAAGAATTGTATCAATGACCTAGAAAAGATAAGATTGCTAACCTCGATCGAGGGAAATAAAGAGGAGAAAGCTCAAGTGCGTCTCGGACACCTTCTATATTTTTGTTCTGTGAGAAATTCAACAGGATTTTTCACTCAAACATTTCATCAAACACCTTCAAGGCATGCATAGAAGAGAAAAAACTAGCACACCCCTCACACCTTCCACCATTCGAAAAAACAGAGTGGAGGCAGAAGGGGCTGGGGCGTTGCATTTATAGAGGGCAGGAGAATACGTCCCGGTTGGAGCCACCAACCGGGACTAAAGGTGCATGCCACGCCACGTGGCTGTGGCCAAACCTTTAGTCCCGGTTGGTTGCTCCAACCGGGACGTATTCCCCCTTATAAACCAGGACGCATGCCCTCGCCCGTGCCGCTCCAACCGGGACGATAGTCCCGGTTGGTGGCGCAACCGGGACTAATGCTCCGAGGGGGCGCGAACGGATGGCCCTTTTTCCTCTAGTGATTCTTGGACGGAGGGAGTATATGATACTAGTGTATGATACTATCTTCATAATGCATGATATCGTATTATGGTATCATATAATAGTATCATACTAGTACTATATTTAATGATTCGTAGAATCTCAATATAAAATTGTGTATAAGATTTATTTGTATGAGGATTTTCATGTTTTACGTGCCACGATATGGTATCTACCTATGATACTTTAACCATCTCTTTCTTTATTAATTGTTGTGCCACATCAGATTTTTGACAACATAGCATGCATGATATTAGCTATGATACTTCCACTAGAACCAGCCTAACGAGAGTATATTTCTCTTTTGGTTGTGTAGAATTTCAAGAGCGGAACCTAATGAATATACTTATATCTACCTAAAAATTCAGACATCTCATATTTGTCGTGCGATTCTGAGTGCTTTACTTTAACTTAACTTTCGGTATCATGCAACAAGATTGATTGTCATTAATTTAAAAGGTTAATGCATTTGAGAAAAGAGAGAAGAATAACATTTGTTGATATCCTAATTGGAAAGGATGACGGTTTTCCTTTCGTCTCTTCCTCCCTCCTCCCTCCTCCCTTTCTACTGTAGCTGAGCGTTCTCCCTCCCATCTCTGGCCGAGCCAAAGCCCTCTCCGGTGGCGCTACCACCAGAGAGCGGTGGAGGCAAGGCCCTCTCCGTAGTCTAGGTTATTGGCTTCTCGCCGTAGGTGTCGTAGGTCTAGGTTTAGGGTTCCGTGTGTTTGCCCATGTGGCGATTGGCGAGATGCCGTCTGGTTTGTACCCGCCGGCGATCCTGCACGACGCCAGTCGTCCGTATTCGCGGTGGTTCTTCGAACTCCAATGGTTGGAGCGAGCGTCTACTACTGCCGTGGGCGGAGGCCAACTCAATAAGTGCTGCTGCCTCCAGATCTAGCAGTCTCGGGCTGTTCTTCTCTCCCTGGACGACCATGGTGGCGAGGGGTGGGAGAAGGTCGTGCTGGTGGTCGCTGTTTCTGGGAGGCGGTCTAGGTGCTCGACATGAGTCTGGTCTGACCACAGTTGCCGTCTTCTGGCGTGGATCTTCTCCGCCGTCGTGCTCCCTTGGTCGGAGCTAGTCGATGTGGAGGTTTTCGATGCTGGATGCCCCCCATAAGTTTAGCTGCTTGCTCTGCGATGGTCTGCTCCGAGCTTTTGCGGTTCTTCTCTGGCCGGCCGTGGTGGAGAGGAGAGTAGAGACGACGTGCCCTGGAGTGGATCTGCTGCATCGGCAAGCCTACAGCATCTGGATGCTGTGGTTCGGGAAGCTGCGTTCCCAGATCTTCCTCAATGTCGGTGAGATTGCGCCGCCGTTATCTGTGGCCAGGGGCCACATCTTCGCTCGGATGAAGCCGAGCTCCTTCTTCCGCGTGTGGCGGAAGCTTGTCGTCGCCCATGCGTGAGTGCTCCATAGTATGCATCGTCCCAAGTGGCAAGTTCCCCGGCGACTGTGGGCTCCAGGGCGCCGACGATGACCGAATGCGGTGGAGAAGGACGAGGACCTGATTGATTTTTCTTCTATCCTTTTAGGGTCCTTTCTGCTTATGTGATGTCCTTATCTTTTTATTCACCCCTTGTTTTCGGATGTCTCTGTAATTGTACCCACCGCCTTTTTTATTAAGCAGCTTCTGGGCCTTCTGGACCTTTTCTGTTCAATTTTTTTTTGGAAAGGATAAAGATTATGCGGTAAAAAAATTGGGATTCTTCGCGCCGGGTGCTTCGTGCCTCACTGGGAGATCAACTGGGGGAACTTCACGCCGCCTCGGGTGCACGTCTTCTTCTGGATTCTGCGTTTGGGACGGACAAGGACAAGCACCCACCCGTTCCACTTGGGGTGCGTCCCCTCTTCGCAGTGCCCCTTCTGCCCGGCGTTTCGGAGGACCTGGACCACTTGTTTGTTCGTTGTCCGTGCCTCTTGTCCCTCTGGGAGCACCTCGTGGGCGGGCTTTGGCTGCCCCCTGACGCAGATGTTGCCAGGCTACTGTCTGCCCTCTCCGCCTGGCTCCCCCGCATGCATGTGTCTGCCTTCCACGCCGCTATTCTTGCCACCCTCTGGTCGGTCTGGAAGTCGCGTAATAGCATGGTGTTCGACGGCGTTTTCCTCAGGACCAGTGAGATCGATGCCCTGATCGGGGACCGCCTGCGCCTATGGGGCGTGCGAGCTCCCCACAGGATCGACCTCGGCCCTCTCCGCAGCTAGTGTGCGCGTGTAGCTTAGCCAGGCCACCACCTTTTTGTGCTCCTAGGCGGTGGTATGCCACCCCCGCGCGTCGTGTCCCACGACACCGCTACCATGTACCAGACCCCTTTTTAATTGAAAACGAGACCGCGTTCAGGTGGGCTATCGCCCCCGGTTGCACCCTCAAAAAAATTGGGATTCTAAACGTTGGGATTACATGGTCCTAGAAGTAATTTGGTGAAACTTTTGTAAGCTTAGGAAGGATAAATTTTTCCTAACCATGGTCTACGATGTACTCTTTCAAGATTTTGCTCGGTATCAGCTCAAGTGGTATGGACATGGCAAAGTGTCTGCAATTGTTATTAGCGTAGCAAAACAATTCTAGAACGTACCAGATATAAATGCAGACGACGAGGCGAAATTCGCTTGTTCATCTAGTATAACACAGTTTTTTCATAAAATCCACATAAGCGCTGTAACAGCTGCAACAGGGCTTTTTTTCTTGAACTACCTTCGGCAGGTCACTAGGGTGGAATAGGGGAGAAGACATGAACTGGATTGATACCATCTGAGAGATAGATAAGTAGTTTTTTTAAGTTAAATTCATCGTTAGACAAACTTGCTTAGCGAATTCAATACGACCATCATACACTAGGAATACGAGTTTACAGTAACTGAAGACGCATTGCAGCGTCACTCGCGGTCACCACTCGCGTCGTAGAGAAGTATTTGACGACGTGGCGAGCTGAGGATCCACTACCAGATAACCTAATATATACATAAAGAATAACTATTTATAGGAGGGCTTTTTTGCAAAACGACCGTCCTTCCCTAGGTCCTGCCTCTTCTACTCCTGCTAGATCTCCGAGGTGTACAGCGACGACGGCTGCAGCAAGCGCTTGGTGCTGGTGAGCTCGAGGACCCTCCTCGCCTTCATCTGGCTGGCCCTGTCCCCGGCGCTCTAGAGGTAGAACACCCGCTGCAAGATGTCTCCAACTTCCGGCGCGAACGCCCGCCAGAGGAACAACGCCCGGTATCACACCGGCATGTCGGCCGCCAGAGATGGCCTCCACGATTGTCGTGCTAGTGTCACGCCAGATGCCATGAGTAGGCTAAAGTTGGGGGCCGAATAGACACTTGTGGTAACCGGGGAGGGAGTGCACGGTCTAGCCGCGCACGAAGAACAAGATGAACTCTCCACACTTAGGATTTTTATTGATCCGAAAAGTTTACAAGTGCTCTTTGAGCTGTTTCAGCATAGCCTAAGGGCTCCAGTTTCCTCCTCGGTCCAACCTCCTACAACCCTAGCTATGCCCATTCTTATATAGGCGTTGGCCAGCTAGGTTACACCCTTTGGGTTCTAGGGTTACTATTTGGATCTTGGTCCTTACTGTACAGGCTGGGTCACGGGCTAGCCCTGAGCCCCTCGGCCCAGTCCACAAAGCTAGACAGCTAACGTTCTTCTCATATGTAGCCTCCAGTACTTTTAGCGTCATACAGTATCTTTATACGTCAGCCCTTGCTTTAGGCGTCAGCTGGCTCCTTTTGTGTCACCCGGCGTCACCCTTCTCTTTTGACCGTGCTTTACCATGGTCCCTCCTGCCACGTGTCCTTTCTGACTCGGCCTCCCCACGTGAGACTCGACTCGTTGCTTCTCGGCCGTTGTATCCCGACCAGAGTTATCCTTTACTCGGCATAAGCCAAGCTGGGTAATGTTTTACCCTTCATGACCCTACAGGGGGTTATTCCCCCGACATTAGTCCCCGAAGCTGGTGAGGCCTAGCAGTTCTTGCTGTTAGGCGTCTCCAGGTTCCTTTAATATGCTTGGAACTTCTCTTTCTCTCAGCATTAACTGCTTAGGGCGCACTTTTTGGCGTAATCTCGTACTTTGCCGAGTCTATGTGACCCTTTTCGAGTCTCATCTTTGACTTTTTGACTCATTTTCGCCTCATGCCGCGTCATTTTGGACGCTGCCGAGTCATTTTTGGCTTGCCTTAGTCATTGACAGCTTGTAATCATGATGACTTGCCTCAAATTTTGTCCCAAATTCTGATCGACATGTGGATTTGCGCAATAACTCCCCACATCGTGGCGGTCCCATCTCTCTCTCGTGTCCTGCAAGCGTGGCAGTGGATTTTCCGTGTATCGCCTACACGTGGCGTTCGCTGATACGCTCACTCGGCCGAATACGCAGCCACAGGGCGTAGGAGGATCCCACGCTTGGGGTTTTTATGTCCCTTAAGTAGGGGTGAGGGGAACTTAACTTCCCTCGCCCGTTCAGTTTCCCCATTACCTTCTTCTTCTTCCTTGCGCCTCCAAAATCCCTACTGCCTCCTTGCGGTTCTTCTCCTCCGCGGCTTCTTTCCAGCGATTCTTATGTTCCCCTTTCTATTCCATTACGGGTCCTCGCTCCTCCAAGCCTCTTCCAACCGCGAAAGAGCCAGACAGTAGAGACATCATGGACGCCCATGACGCTGCCGAGGGGTCTGTGGAGCAGGAGGTCGCCGCCGGCGAGCGTGGCGGCTGGGAGGGCTCGGAGATTTCTGTGGAGGAACTCGAGTATCTGCGCTCTACTAGGCGCATCCCGCTCGAGGTTGATTGTCGTCTCCTTCTAGGTGAGATTGCTCCTAGGCCCGAGGCTAATGAGAGGGTAGTTTTCCTCTTACACTTCAAGCGCGGTTTTGCTTTGCCTGTTAGCAACTTGTTCGTTTCTTTCCTCTCCACCTTTCATCTGCAAACTCACCATCTTCCTGCCAATGCGATTGGTTCCCTGTCTTGCTTCATTTCTGCCTGCGAGGGCTATCTTGGCATTTGGCCCACTGTTCTTCTCTAGGCCAAGTACTTTAACTTTAGGATCCAATTCGTGGCCAATCCCAGTGTTCCCCGCGCTGAGAAAAGGCCCACTAGGTGCGGTGCTGCTAGTATCACGCGCAGGAAAGAGTCAATCTTTCATCGGGTCACCGACATAGATTCTTGCAAGAAATGGCATAGAACATTATTTTATGTAAAAAATAGCGGGTCCAACGACTACATCCGACTTCCCCCCTTCAAGGACGAGGTTCCCTGCAAGGAGTTCTGGAAGCTTGACCCGTGAGACAAGAATGCCGCGGTGAACGAGGCTCATGGGATTCTCGAGAGGCTGCTCTCACCAGATGAGAACTTCCACCTTTCCGAGGAGGATCTCATGTGTGCTTTCATCGCACGCCGGGTCAGCCCCATCCAGGCCAGGAGCCACAATATGTGCTTCATGAGAGGCCCATGAGATCCCACTCGGCACTCCACGTTGGAGCTCACCAACGACTCCGTGGCCCGCCGGGTCAGCTCGATCTTTAAGCTGACCTTGGCAGAAAACTGGTCCCGGAGCTGCCCTCTTTCAGCCGGGATAGGCCTGTCCCCTGGGTAAGTTTCTGAGTCATCTTTAAGCCGACATAGCTCTTCTATTGTTCATTTTCTATTCCGTTTGTTTATTGATTGTATCATGTTTATCTTCCGTAGAATATCGTTCACCAGGTTGATGACAGTACTGTCCCTCCTGGGGGCTACTATGAGGATCTCTCCAACACTGACGATGTAGAGTTCAACCTGGAGTGCTTTATGCCAATCCCGCACGCTGCTGCTGCCTCTGCTCTGGGTAAGACCTCTACTCGAAACCCCTTACAAGATTGGTCTGATGACGATGATCTAGACTGTGAGGTTCTAGAGGTACTTGTCCTTTGACCTTAACTCTATGACTTATCCGAATGAGCTCATCATTTACTTATGCAGCTGGCTAGGTACTTGAGTCTCCCCCTCTTGCTGTTGGTGGATTCGGCAAGATCCCTGCCACCAAGACGACTAAGAGGCACGGGGCCTCGTCCAGCACTCAACCCGCCAAGAAGCGCCGAGTCGATCCTGTCGTTCCTCCTACTGCCACTCTGTTCGAGACTCGCAAGACTGCTGGGCGCCGGGTCACTCGTCGCGTCCCGCGTTACCCGACCGTCTCCGGGTAAGTTTTTATGCTCATTTCCCTTCATTTTTATCTCCTAGTGCATTGCTCATTTTCTTCTCATAAGATTTTGTCTTTATTTTCAGCGAGGCCATGTCCACTAACCAAGTTGCACCTAGCATGGCTTCTTCGCCATTGAGGCCTACTTCTCCTCCTCGCGCTGACACCTCCGTGCAGAGCCCCGTTCGGGTCACTGCCCCCACTGTTGAGACTCATGCGCCTCATAGTGAGGCTGACCCGTCGGCACGCCCGTTGGAGGAGACGCAACCTAGATCCCCTATTGTTTTACCAGAACATACCCTTGATCCTGGTGCTGGCAATATCGGCACCGAGGAAACTCCTGTCATTAGCTCCCCAGTATCTAGTGTTCCTGTCAATCCAGTTTCTGCCCCACAGAATGTTACTGAGCCTGCTCATTCGGCTCCTATATTTTCTAGTTCCAGATCTCCTCACTCTGCTCCTCTGTCAAAAGATCCAACTCGGTCTGCCGCTGCAGGCATGCTCGCTCCATATCCGGCAAGCCATCCTCGACCAAGCAGTTGACCTTGGTCCACGCCCCCGGCACCTCTTCACAGATTCGGCCCATACCAACAACAAAGGCACCCGCTTCGGCGGGTCAGTTGGGCGAGTCTGCAGCTGCTGGATCAGCCAGCGCTTCCAGGGCTGGTGCCTTGCATACTAGTGCTGCTGCTACCCGCGCCACGATGGGAACTACCGTGAAGAGAGGGCAAGTCCTGACTCGGACACTTAGCGGGAACGGCCTTGGTTCTGCGGAGCGTTACGCCGTTGCCTGGAACGCGGCTGGCGAGCAAGAGGTCACCTCCGGTGCTGGCAAAAAGATGAAGCTGGGCCTCAAGGCTGTCTCGGACATGACGCAGCAAGCCATCGCCTTGATGGCCAGAGCAGATGAAGTGAACGAGGTATGTAACTTTCTTACTCTTTCACGTACGGAGTGTCTTTTTATTATACATGATCCCTAGTCCCTGAGGTTACTGCCGAGTAAGGAACTTAATCGGTTGTAAGCTCTAAGTTAGAACCCAACTCTTATTCGGCTGTAAGCTTGATCGCACACCTTCTGACTCTCTTTTTTATGTAGCTTACGCACAACGAGCGCACCAAGATGCATCAGGCTCTCCTCTAGGAGTATCGCAAGCTCGAGCTCGCTCATCAAAATCTGCAAGCCGAGACTTAGGGCCAAGGTAATTTTGTTATTCGTCAGGCTTATTATTCGGCACATCTTCATTGTTTCATTTCTTTGATTTTCTCTTGTTGTCTTTCCACAGCTTCTGCCCAGTCAACCATTGACACGCTGCACTCATAGATCTGCGAAGCTGAAAGTAAGTTCTCATGCTCATTTCCTTTCCATTTTTATCTCGACAGATCATAGATAGCTTTGTTGTTTCCGATGAGTCACATGCTTCGAATAATAAGAGAAGCATTGGGTCGAGATCCAGAAGGAGCGAGACGAGGTGACTCGACTGAAGAAGCAAATGGCAGACATGGAGCAGAAGCATCAGTCCGAGGTGAAGGGCCTGTGGGAGGAGCTTGCCGAGAAGGATGGACAACAGGCTGCCAGTGCCGAGAAGACCAACCAGACGCTGAAAGAGGCCGAGTTGGTAGTTCAGTCGGCACACCAGGACTTGGACGCTCTTCAGGTCAAGGCCAAGATTTGGCAAAGCAAGCTTGGCGCTATGAACTCTTTTCTCGATAGTGAGTTCTTACCCTTTTCACTGTACTCGTATCCTTACTCTCTGCCTCTTTTTTATTGTTTTTCTAATATTCTTTTGCGTTTGTAGAGAACTTCCCAGAGGCTGAGATGTTTGCCATAAGGGCCATGAAGAAAGTTTGAGCCGAGTGTGGAGCTCCCGCTGACGGCGAGGTCACCATCGACGAGCACCTTGCACAGCTGTTAGAGCGCGCAACTACCCTTAAATCATGCGGCATTGACTTGCTTAAGTCGGCGATTCATGCGTTTAGGATGCGCTGGCCAGATGAGGACACGCCGACACTCATCGAGCCTTTGGCTGCCAAACTGCTTTAGACTAAAGACATGTTAGATTAGTGGCATGAGTCGGACGGCCGAGCTGCAGCGGACAAGGCTCTTGCCTTTGTGCTCTCGTGGTACGAGGACATCAACCTTGATGTTCTTCAACATATGAGAGATGAAGGCAAGTGGATCCATCATCCTGAACTCATCAAGAAGCGCCAGGAGTGAGCATATGCCATGGTGGAGTACGCTCTTGTGCACGCTTGGTGTGATGGGCCTAGCTTCCTCGACCTTGGTGAGCCTCTTGCTGAGACGATCGACGATGAAGGCACTAGTAGCGAGGCCACCAAGTCAGATGGTCCTGCCAATTCGGCCGCTGATGCACCTGACTTGGCAGACGCTCCAGACAACACTCCTAGCTCCAGCCCCAAGAACACTCCTCTGAGTCTAGCTGCTTCTTAAGATGGTTATGAAAAACACTTAACTTTGATGAGATCCCCGGTATGCCGGGTGCAAATATAATATATAGTGCACTTATTTTTTGTATGCTCGCCTTTTGCTAAGGCTTAAACTTATAATTTGCTCTGAATGCCAATCATCCGGGGGCAAGTCCCCGAGTTTCATTTGCTGTTTTCCCTTTTTCCTTGAATTTGGCTCTTGTCTACCTTTTTTGGCATTCGACATTAGAGTTTCAAAGTTCTAAGGATTGGGTTAACAGATATGAAACTAGATCACTTGACCTAGGATCATTCGACATACAAACTAATATATCCTACAATGGGTTAGTTAGAAACATACATAGAGCCGACTCGCGTTTATCCCTTTACTTATCCGGTGTTCGTGTTTACTCATCATTGATCTTTTCCTCTTGCTTTCCATGAAGTCGTGTTTTCGGACAACAGCATAGTCAAAGATTCTATCCGAGTAAACATTACTTGTTCCGAGATAAGTCTTAAGTGTCAACGCCAGCCGACATGGAATTTTCAACATTAAAGATGAGGGGCAGTCCCCGAGTCAGTTTTTCGAGTCATACCATTTTATTATCAGCACATAGCCGACATGAGCATCCGACATATGAGAGTTTGAGAAATACATACACTACTTCTCCTAAGTGTAGAAAGGACGGAGCAATGCCACATTCCACGGTCTTTTGGTCTCATCACCTGATCTGCCCGCCTTGTTCATCTGTGCTTCACGAGCATCTATTAGATAATATGAGTCATTGTGCAATGCTTTGCTTACAATGAATGGTCCTTCCCATGGGGGTGATAGTTTATGCATTCCAGCTGTGTGTTGCACTAGTCTGAGCACCATATCCCCTTCTCGGAAAACACGAGGTTGAACTTTCCGACTATGATAGCGTCGGAGACTTTGTTGATATATGGTGGATCTAGACAATGCCAGTTCTCTTGCTTCTTCGAGTAAGTTAACTCCATCTTCTCGGGCCTCTTTTACCTCGGCTTCTGATGGTGCTCGATGTGTGGCACTTTGTTGGTAACCCCAAGAGGAAGGTGTGAAGAGCACAACAGCTAGTTTTCCCTCAGTTGAGACTGAGGTTATCGAACCAGTAGGAGGAAGGAAACGTCACACAGGTGTTGCAAACAACGTGGAGACCTGCACAACACAAACTCAAAACTTTTTCCCAATGAATAAGTGAGTTTTTCAAGCTCACCGGTTTGCTGCAACAAATGATTAAACGTATGGTGTGGAAGGTAATAGTTTACAGCAAGTAAACAAGTAACAGTGGAAGATGTATCAATGGTAAATATTGGACTGGGGTCCATAGTTCACTAGAGGTGCTCTCCTTAAATAAACAACATGGCATGAAGGGTAAACAAATTACAGCAGGGCAATTGATAGGAACTTAGCAAGGCATAACAATGCAATACTAGTCAGAAAGATCCTATGAGATTCGACTGGGAAATACAACAAGATACATAGACAGCCTTCCAACTGCATCTATGACTAGAATTCCACCTTCAGGTTATCATCCGAACCCCCTCCAGTATTAAGTTACAAGCAACAGACAACTGCTTTAAGCAAAGTGTGTAAGGTAAACAGTCCACATGTTCCATGAAAAAGAGACCATTGTTTTCCCCTAGTGGCAACAACACATCTACAACCGAAGAGATTTCTATCACTTCCCTTGGAAACTAGAGGCATGAACCCACTATCGAGAATAAATACTCCCTCTTGGAGTCACTAGCAACTACTTGGCCAAGATAGCTACTAACAACGGAGAGCATGCAAGATCACAAAAAACACAGACATGATAGAATCAAATAGACAAAACCATTAATAAATCCCACATAATAATCTCAATATCCATCAGATCCCCACAAACACAACATGCATGATTACAAATAAATTAGATCTTGATCATGAACAGAGCTCATAAGATCTATACATGGAAGCACAAGGAAGGAGATACAACCATCTAGCTACTACATGGACCCATAGTCCAAGGTGGAACTACTCACGCATCATACCAGAGAAGAAGGCCTTCGGGATGATCTCCCCTCCGGCAGGGTGCCGGGAAGAACTTTAGATCCCCCGATCTAGGGACGCTGGTGGTGGCGGCTACAGACGGTTTTGTGGAAATTTGATCGGGTCCTTAGGGTTTAGGCATCGGGGGCTTATTATAGGCGAAGGTGGAGGTCGAGGAGGCGACAAGGGGCCCACACCCTGCCTAGGCGTGGGCCCACCCCTGTCCACGCCTAGGGGGTGTGGCCGCCCTGGCTTGCCTCTCTGTCTCCCCTCTGGACTTCGTGTTCCCCATGAAAAGTTATTGATTTTGGCTTTTGTCCCGTTCCAATTCCGAGAATATTGATTTTCTGTCTTTCCGAACCAAAAGTAAGAAACAGTAAATCGACAATCGTGGCAACTTTTTAATAGGTTAGTTCCAGAAAAGATATGAAAACACCTCAAAGTGTAGACAAAGCAAAGAAAAGTAGATACCAAACAAGCATGGAACATCAAAAATTATAGATACGTTTCCGACGTATCAAGCATCCTCAAGCATAACTCTTGCTCGTCCTCGAGTAGGTAAGCGATAAAAAGAATAATTTTTGAGGTGACATGCACTCTCACAATAAAGATCTAACCATTTGAAAGCATTGAAAGCTCGGATCAAAGAACTCTAAACATGAACATGAAAGATGGAGTTCTAACAGTAAGACAAAGTAACTATTGTTGCAACATGGCAAGATACAAACAAAGATCATGAATAAGATGCATTGAAAAATGTTTTTTTGTTTCACATATAGAAAACATAGCATAGTGGCAATCAACTTGTCCCTCATAGAGTAGCAAATAGATGCATAGGACACCTTCAAAGTTCACAAGGGTGACTAGAAACAAGTAGCACAAGAACAAGTAAAATCACAATATCCATCAATCAATATGTTTTGGGACACTGCACATAAAACTAAGAATGACAACTATGCTCTCTTAATGGTGCCTAAAGGTAGAAGGCGGAGACTCAATAGTGGTGTAAGAAAGGCCTTTTATAAAGGAAGCAGGGATTTCAAGTTTCAAAAAGAGCTTCCAAAAATTATGGTACTTATTAGCTTTCAGCCCTCATTGCCCCTAGCATAAGCATCTTGAAGTGATTAAGGTTAAAGTGAACAAACTATGGAGTATATGCTTGACAAAGTATAAGTTGGGAATCTCAAGTCCCTTGAATATGAGGGCCACACCTCATGCTACTCAACTTCAGTCACCGGTAAGTTCTTGTCATTGTAAGTATTTGCATATCATTGAGAACCGCCAATGGGGTACCCCTTGCACATGGTACAGGAGCTTTCCCATAACCAAAATCACAAGGCAAACAAACAATGAGCATCTCAGCGATCTTTTTATTTACCATATGCATAGATTTTTATTGAGGATGCTTCATAGATAGCTCACTATGGTGATGCTGCAAGTTTCCACCATGATTAGGCATGGCTTAGGCTAGCAACCCAGGCGTTTACCTAACACATAATACAAACTCCATGGACTTACAAGTTCCCTTTTTTATTTCACACCGGTGACATCCACAGACAAAAGAGCATGATATCAACTGACTACAAAGTATAAGTGCAATGTTGAAAATGTTCCCCATGACAACATGGTTCTGCTAATTCCAACGTATAAGTGCAAGCATATACAACATAGACGACACAATGGTTCAAGTTTATTAGGGGCAAAGAATATAAAGTGTGCCATCAAGTTCATGCGAGCTTTTATCACTAAGTTTTCCCATAACAAAATAGTTTTTAATTGGAATATAGCTGAATGCAAGAATATACTTGGAATGGTGTAACACACCATGCATAGGAATTTATAGTGGACACTTTGGAATAACTTGGTTTCTTGGGAGTTGGAAGCATGAGTAGAGCTTACTCATACAAGTGGAGGCTAGCAAAAGACTGGGAGCAACCAAATAAGAGAGCAATAGTGGCCATAATCATGCAGAGCGACAAAACATTACTAATCAAAGCATAGAGTGGTACTACATGTCAAGGACTAAATGATCATTGAGGCTATGGTGACTTGTTAGAGTCATAACATGGTGTGACCATGTGCCAAGTCAACCCAAACAAACCTCAAAGGAGAATACCACAATATTATGCTTTTGCATGCTAAAACAATGTATAATTTCTTCAAGGCACACTAAGCAATCCCAATGACTTGGATTGTCACATCCCAAGATTTTCCAAATCTTGTAATGTGAGAAATAAAATAAACAAAATAAAGTTTTGTTGAAAATCAGGGTGAAAAGAAACTTTTTGTTTCAAAAAGGAAACATAAAATCCCATCTTGAACAAACTTTGGTAAAAGTTTGAACTCAACAAAATCCAAATCAAGGGAATTGCATACCTCAATGAATGTATCTGGAAATTTAAACACTTGGAAAAATAAATCCAAACCCTAAAATGGAAATAAAATCATTTCCAAAGTTATCTCTAAGCCTATGGATTAGATCCATATAAAAATTTGTCAACAAACATTCACAAATGATCAAGAAAGAGAAATAGAAATAATAAAGTCATACAAATTGGTTTCACTCAATTTGGAACCATAAATAAAATCTTATGAATTTAACAAGATAAGAAATTGAATTCCCAAAGATAATAAAGAAACTATCTAGAAACCCATACCAAATGTTGAGCAATTGATCCTAAAGAGATTTAAAAAGATAAACAAATATAAAATAAGATTTCACAAATTGGAATCACCAAGTTTGGATCTCTAAATAAAAGATATGGATTTTATAAGAAAAGAAAGAAATACTAATTAAAGAATATTTAAAGACCAAATCAAATCTTGGCCAAAATCCTTGAGCAAGTGAAATAGTTGTAATCCAAATCGAAATAAAATATTGGATAAAGAATTTCCAAAAATAAAATAAAATGGCATAGACCAAATTCTATTTGAATAAAGATAAATCCAATTCTTAAATGATTAATAAATCATATTAAAAACCTTTCCAAATAATTCAAGATGGATTATTTGGCACCCAATTAATCAAATAAAAAAACCTACTGAAATGATTTGGAAAGTTAAAGATTTTAAATGGAGATCTAAAATTATTATTAAATCCTATCTAATTAAAAGCTAGAGCCTATTTTGAATAAATAAAAGACCCCAAAATGAATAAGGTTTTATTCAAAAATTGATATCAGAATACAGTACTAATCAGTATTTGAATCTACACAAAATCTGGCAAGGTTTTGAAATCAAATTGAGGTTTGAATTGATTAAACCAAACCAAAACAGAATAAAAAGAAAAGGAAAAAGAAAAAAATAAGCAGTACAAAAAAAAATGAAAGAAGCAGCCCAGCCAGCAAAGCCGATCTGGCCCAGCAAGAGCCCACCCCGGAAACCCTCTCCCCGAAACGTTTTCTCACCATGAACCGGACCCACTCAGTCGCTGACAAGTAGGCCCCACCTCACCCCTCTCTATCTCACTGTCAACCCGACCCCACCGCCCAGTCTTCTTCCTCCGCGCGAAGACCACGCCCTCGTCGCCGTTTCTGCGTTGATTTCGCGAGCTTAATTCTCGATTAATGGCCTAATTTAGCGATACACCGCCACTGTCTCTGGCGAGTGCTTCCATCGATTCCGGCCAGACCCTGCCGCCCCTCGCCCCCTCGACCACACGAGCTTGACCCACAGATTCTGGCGCATCTCCCAGCACTCCTAGCTCAACCGCGCAAGCTCCCTAGCATTGGCAACCTCAACGCCACTCGCCACCGTCTTCGGCTTGAAACTCCGGCGAGTGCCCCAGGTAGCTTCCGTCCGCCCCTTCCCCTCTCGTTGACACACGCAGGTTCTACTCTCCCTCGCGCGTCTAACGGACCCCTTATCTCGCTCTCCTGTGCCTTGTAGCCCCGCTCCCAACGTCGACCAGAGCGTACCCGACGCTGTGTAGACTCTGGTGAGCGATTGACAGCAGCTCCGTGCGCCCCTTCAGCTACGACGACAACCTCAAGCTTTCGCATGACGAGATGAACCCAGTGAGCATCATCTCCCTCTCTCGCACTTGCTAAATAGCCGGCAACCTCACTGCTAGAGCCGCGCCACCGCCAGCCACCGTCGCGCGCCGCCCATATTTGGTCAAACAAGTAGCATCCGTTGGATCTTGATCCTGTGGCATAGACAGAGTCACTTAAATGAAAGGGTATGTGCAATATGTGCCACACGATCTCATTTTAATCCAACGCCTCTCAACGCTTGATCCGCACGAACCGTTATCGTCCAATGAGAAATAGCCACGTGGCCAGCCTTTTGATTTAAAAACAGAAACTAATCTATTAAATGTTCCAATTTGTAAAATCCATAACTTTCAAACCACACGTCCAAATTTTGCAAATTTTATATCAATGGACTCAGCAAGACAAGCCCTAGCCAACCAAGCACTTTGTTTAGTAAAAAGCTTCTGGTAAAATGTTTGTTTTTGCAGAAACTTGTGTATGCTTGTTTAGGTTATAAAAATTGTTCTAAAATGATTTTGGGGATAAAATCTTTGGCAAATGGTGTGTTTTGAACCTACTGACCATAGGAATCACTTTGTGGTTTCAAAAATGTATTTGGTGAAACAAAAGAATGAATCTTTGATTTAAACCATTTCTAGTCTAATAAAAATATGGTTTATTTATTAAAAATGTTTTGGAAGAAAACCTTTGGGAAATGTTTTGTTTTAAACTCTCTGACCCCAAACACCAAGTTTTATGGTTTGAAAATATATTTTCTGAACCCTATAGATTAATGCCTTATTAAAAACATTTCTACACCACATAAAATGATACCTTGTTTTAATAATGGTTAGTGAAGTAAAAACTTTTGCAAATGGTTTTGCCGCTTTGTAAAATGACCAATAGGAGTTTCCAAATGTTTATAACCTACTAGAAACCACTTTTACAAATAGAACAACCTTTTGCATGCTTGCATGCATTACTTTGTTTTTATCATTTTATGTGATGTTTGCTTGAATGGTAGATTGAAATTGTGCCTTGTTTGATTGAATTGTAGTGACTTGAAGAGTATGATTGTTGCAAGGACAAGGAGTGAAGTTATACTCTACCAAAAAGGCAAGTGATGCTTCATACTTTTGTCCCATTATTTTCACTATGCACTAGTGATGTTTCTAAGTAGGACTTGCATGGAATTTTGCTAAGTATAAACCATGCTATGGGAAAACCTAGTAGATGAAACCTTAGTAGAAATTTCCTAAGTTAAGATTCCTACTACTATCATGCTTAGCTTAGCTAATAGAAAACAAGGGTGCAATATATATTCATGCTATGGAAAATTTCTAAGTCTGAGGACTTGAGTTTTGTTTAATAAAACAACTAAGTGAATGAATCACCTGGGTGGAATGGAAGGAATGGTTTGTGTTGAGTGGTTACACAAAGCCAGGGGACTGGTGAACCTTGTGTATCTCACTTGTGGATGGCCACCCAGGAACAAAGAGATTTGAGATGTCAAATGTTGAGAAGCTTCAAGTGCAGCCACTTGGCATTATGGGCTCTGCCTAGATCATATAGGTTGCAATAACTTAGCCAAATGGACAGTTGGTGGTAGGGGTTTGATAGGTTGGAGCGCGTCCATTTTGGTCTAAGGGAAGGCTTCTGAAAGATCTTGTCTTGGTGAAACCAAGTCTTGTGGGGAAAGTGCACCACCTCTGCAGAGTGTAAAATCTAAGTACTTAGCCATGTCCCTGGCAAAGGACAATTTGAGCATCAAGACATGGGAGCTATCAAGAATCTCATCATCCAAATTTCTAAGTTAAAAACTTGTGGTTGAACAAGGGTTAAAGGATCTTCAATCTTTGATTGGTAGATGCCTTGGGTGATTTTTGCCAAAAAAAAACTTAGTGTTTTCAACTGATAGGAAAATCTATTTTTGAGCAATGCAAGCCTAAGCTCCACTTAGCCAAATGCATATAGATGACAAATACTACTATTCTGCCATACTATCACTTGCCAATACAATTCAAATGTATTGACCCTTGTGGCTGTAACTTGTTATGTTGCAGGTTTGTTTGATATTAGTGAAGTTTAAATGATTAGGATTACAAGTATAGAACCAACATGTCTGCCTGTGGCACTTTGAAGATGAAGGACCCCATGTTTATAGATATTCTGCTGCAATGTAATGTAATAGTCAAATGAGCTATGTAAGATGTAATAACGTATTTTATTCCTGGTTATAAAGTTGTATTATGACCTTTGTTTCTTGATATTACATCTTAACTGTGGATGCTAGCTATTGATCCAGGGACTAGCATTGTAAACACAGGGATCTCTACCTTATTTAAAGGTTGGGAACCTTACATGGATCAAGCCATGCTACAACAATAATTACTAGGCATAAAGTCAAAACAACACCTAGCATGTCATGATAAAGTGTAAGTCACAGTCAATGCAAGCACCTCTTGCACTTCCAAGCAAGAACTTTCTACTCCTTTCCAACACCAAGCAACTTAATTGCAATAACACAACGAAAGCGGGGGTCCAAACTACTCAAGAAAACTAAACAACTAAGCAAAGCAAACAAAAACTAAGACTCTCCTAGAACAATACAACTGTGCATGAAACAATAAAAATGAAGTGTCTAGACAGACCTGAGCTTTTTATTGATGAAGAAGGGGATGCCTTGGGCATCCCCAAGCTTTGACGCTTGTACCTCTTGGATATTTCTTGTGGTGACACCATGGTGGCATCCCCAAGCTTGAGCTTTTGTCCATTCTTAATCTCATTGCGTCATTTTCTCTCTACACCTGGAATTTTTTTCTTCATACAAAACTTCACACAATCTTCATTAGCAACATTAGTTTATTCAAAATATATTAGACCTTAGGAAAATCTTTAGAACAGCAAAACTTTTCACTAAAAACACAAGATACTATAGTAACTCCTTCAAAAATCTCAATTCCCCAAAAGAGAACTCAAAAAGGAATCAATAAGAAGCAAATGCAAATAATGGCAGAAATCTGTCAAGACAGACCAGTAGGCGGAAACCGATTTTTAAGAAAATCTTCTATTGCTCAAATAAAAAAGTGTTGAACTAATGAAAGTTAGCTAACATACTGGGGGATTTAGTCGTAAAATATCTGCTCAATCCGAGTTACAGAGACTCCTCACGAATTTTTATGGTGGAGGACAGAAATTTGTTTCGGGACAGCAACTCCCCAAATCTTACTTCCCTCTCATTAGAGGTCATTCTTGGCAGAAAAAGCAAATAAAAAGGATAAGGAGAGGTCATTACTGAGTAATAACTTCCAAGACTCAAGGAAACTGTTGGGTTATCTCCCAACAAGTACTTTTCTTTAACGCCTTTAAGTTAGGCACAAGAAGAAAGAAGAATCAAGTATTTTCAAATGAAGAAGCAACCATCTTGTTCTTTCCTTTCTTACATTTCTTCTTCTCTTTAGGGAAAATATGATTGCTTACTACAGGAAAAAATGCATAATGCCTTTTCCCACATCTATTACTTCTCCAAGGTGTTTCAATAGGGATCTTCCAAGTGTAATTTGTCCTTTGCCTACACAGTCAATAACAAGATAATCAGTAGACACCATTTTCCCTGAGATTTTTGTAAACACACCTTTAGCTATTCCAATGGGTAATAAAGTGGCATTATTAGTAAGAGAGATTTCCTCTCCTCCTTCAGAAATCCTCCAAAGACTCAAGGAATCATAAATATCTTTAGGCATGAGGCAAAATTCAGACATGATATCACAGCGAGCATCAAAAAGTGTAGTGTTTATAGAGACTTTGATTGTGGGAAGCCACTTTGAAGGCTCGGAGTTTTTGGGAACATAATCATGGTAAGACCTAAGCGTGTGATAGCAACTATTCATAGCAGCAATACTAGTCTCAAGAGTGTTCAACCTAGCAAAAATATTTGTGAAAGAGGAATCAGACTTGCTAGGTGTACCTAAATTATAATCAATTTCTTTATGGCATCAAAAACTTCATCCTTAGTACGAAGCAAAATATCTTTCTCAGCCACAACATCCAAAGCATATCTATAACGAAGAGCAATACCGTGGTAGAAACTATCAATAACTAAGCTAAGGCTCATCTTAGGCTCAGTTTCCCTCTGTAAAGCAGAGATTCTAGACCAAGATTCCTTAAAACTTTCTTCAGTTTTTTGCTTAAAAGTGGAGATCTCTTCCATAGGTGAAATAAAGATTGGTCCAAAACCAGTCATGGTAGCAACTAGGGTAGGAACTAATTTTTTTTGTGTTTTTTAAAAGAGGCAAACAAAACCAAGAAAAAGAAACAAAGAAAACTAAAAACAAAGTAAAGAGAAAGGAAGTGGAGGACTCCCCTTGTGAAGACATCCTTAGCCTCCCCGGCAACAGCGCCAGAAAGTCTTGATGGTGCTCGACGTGTGGCACTTTGTGTAGGGTTCGCAGCATAGAAAACAAAAATTTTCCTACGATGGGAACATCTATGTACCAAGATCTATCTACTAGATACAAGCAACGAGTGGATATACATCCATAGAATACATACCCTCGAAGACCGAATAGCGTTAACAAGGTTGTACTCATGGATGATGTAGACGAACGCTTGCCGATCTCAAGATCGTGATGAAGTCCATCTGGGCCAGCCGGTCCAGCACGATCAAGTCCAGCACCTCAAAGCAGTGGTGCATCCGTGATCGCACACACGTACGGGTACCCCCGACAACCTCCGCGCCATCGCTCCAGCGAAGCAGCGGAAGCAACAAATCCTTCTAGAAAAGCCACCGGGAACATGTATCTCGCTGATCCGAGACCATGGGGAAATTCTAAAGGGGGGAGAGAGATCCTTCGCGAGGAGGTGTGCTTTGAGAGGATGAGAGGGGGGCCTTTTATAGGGGAGAGGGGGGCACCCAAGGGGCATGGCACCCAGCCATGGGGGATGCCCGCACCTCTTCCACATTCATGTGGGTGGAGCTCCCACTCAAAATGAAAAGCCTCCACTCCCATTAAAAAGCCTCCACTCAAAAATCCACTCACATGCATTAAATTTCCACCAAATTTAATGCAAGCTCTCATTTAAATAAAACTCTTTTATTTATTTATTCAGAATTTTGTTAATTACTTTAATTAACAAACATTCACATAAAACCCCTTACAACATTTCAATTTCACATGCGAACCAGTAATTTCAACCAAATTTCAGCAGCTTGATTCGGTTCAGTGAAATAAATTCTGTGCTTTCCTTTTCTTTTCTGGCATATCATTTGCTCGAATGGTGTCGGCATCCCTTAAGTGTGTCACCCTACGGTTCGCGAATAATGCGGACATGATAGAGACCTTCTCCGATCAATAATCAAGAGCGGACGGAGATCCATCTTGACTCCCACACATTAAACGATGACTTCGTGATCGTGAACCTTTATGCTAGTATCTTAATCCCTCTGTTTCACGATATATTACATGTCCGAGATTCGATCATCGGTATCTCCATACCTAGTTTGATCTCGTTACCGACATGCACTCTTTTCTCGTTCCCGTGATATAACATTATAGTGATCAAATCACTTGCTTGCAAGCTAATCAATGTGATATCACCGAGAGGGCCTAGAGCATATCTATCCATCATCGGGATGAACAAATTCCACTCTCGATCCATGGGTCTCAACATAACACTTTAGTAGTTCTGAAGCCATCTTTATAATCACCCAGTTACGGTGTGACGTTTGATGTCATCGAGAAACTCTTCCGGTGTTAGTGATTGACATGATCTCATGGTCTAAGGATTAGGATCACTTCGTAAGTTGTTATAGCAATATAAACTCAATGACTTTGATCGTAATGCTATACTTCGGATGAATGTTCATCACATCATTACACTAATGTTGTGACCTCGTTATTAACAACATCCAATGTCCATGATCAGGAAACTTTGATCATCATGTTAATCAACGAGCTAGTTTATAAGAGAGGAATAACTAGGAACTTCCTTTTAGTTTATTAAACACACATGTATTAACGTTTCCGTATTAATACAATTATAGCATGTAAAATAAACATTTATCATAAATAAGGAATACGATAATAACCACTTTATTATTGCCTCTCGGGCATATTCCCTTCACTTTGTTGGTAACCCCAAGATCAAGGTGTGAAGAGCGCATCAACAAGTTTTCCCTCAGTTGAGACTGAGATTATCGAACCCGTAGGAGGAAGGAAATGTCATACAGGTGTTGCAAACAACGTGGAGACCTGCACAACACAAACTCAAGAGTTTGTCCCAACGATCAGTGAGGTTGTCAAGCTCACCGGTTTGCTGTAACAAAGGATTAAACGTATGGTGTGGAAGGTAATGGTTTGCAACAAGTAAAAAAGTAACGGTGGAAGATGTATCAATGGTAAAGATTGGACCGGGGTCCATAGTTCACTAGAGGTGCTCTCCTTATATAAACAACATGGCATGAAGGGTAAACAAATTAAAGCAGGGCAATTGACAGGAACTGAGCAAGGCATAACGATGCAATACTAGTCAGAAAGATCCTATGAGATTCGATTAGTCAATACAACAAGATACATAGACCGCCATCCAACTGCATCTATGACTAGAAGTCCACCTTCAGGTTATCATCCGAACCCCCTCCAGTATTAAGTTGCAAGCAACAGACAACTTCTTTAAGCAAAGTGTGTAAGGTAAACAGTCAACATGTTCCATGAACAAGAGACCATTGTTTCCCCCTAGTGGAAACAACACATCTACAACCTAAGAGATTTTTGTCACTTCCCTTAGAAACTAGAGGCATGAACCCACTATCGAGCATAAATACTCCCTCTTGGAGTCACTAGCAACTACTTGGCCAAGATAGCTACTAACAACGAAGAGCATGCAAGATCACAAACAACACAGACATGATAGAATCAAATAGACGAAACCATTAAACAATCCAACATAATAATCTCAATATCCATCGGATCCCCACAAACACAACATGCATGATTACAAATAAATTAGACCTTGATCATGAACGGAGCTCATAAGATCTATACATGGAAGCACAAGGAAGGAGATACAACCATCTAGCTACTACATGGACCCATATTCCAAGGTGGAACTACTCACGCATCATACCGGAGAAGAAGGCCTCCGGGATGATCTCCCCTCTGGCAGGGTGCCGGGAAGAACTTCAGACCCCCCCCACCGATCTAGGGAAGCTGGTGGCAGCAGCTACAGACGGTTTCGTGGAACTTTGATTGGGTCCTTAGGGTTTAGGCATCAGGGGCTTCTTATAGGCGAAGGGGGAGGCCGAGGAGGCGACTAGGGGGCCCACACCCTGTCTAGGCGTGGGCCCACACCTGGCTGCGCCTAGGGGGTGTGGCCGCCCTAGCTTGCCTCTCCGTCTCCCCTCTGGACTTCGTGTTCCCCACGAAAAGTTATTGACTTTGGCTTTTGTCCCATCCAATTCCGAGAATATTGATTTTCTGCCTTTCTGGAACCAAAAATAGAAGAAAACAGGCAACTGGCACTGTGGCAACTTGTTAATAGGTTAGTTCCAGAAAATATATAAAAACACCTCAAAGTGTATACAAAGTAAAGCAAAGTAGATACCAAACAAGCATGGAACATCAAAAATTATAGATACGTTTCTGACATATCAGCTTCCGAGTATTGTCTTTCTCTTGGCGAGTCATACTCTATGTCGGCAGGCAAAACTATGTCTGCCCCATACACAAGGAAGAATGGTGTATAGCCTGTTGATCGATTGTGAGTTATCCTTAAACTCCACTACACTGAGGGTAGTTCCTCGATCCAGCAACCAGGTGATCTCTGGAGTGGTTCCATTAGGCGGGGTTTTATCCCGGATAAAACTAAGATGTTAGCTTGTTCAACTTGTCCATTTGATTCTGGATAAGCGACTGATTCTACGTCAACTCTTATTTGGTTTTTCCCACAAAAGCGAGCGAAGGCTCCTTCGACAAAGTTTATGCCATTATCTGTGATTATGCTGTGCGGGTAACTGTATCTCAAGATTATATCTTTTAGGAATGTGACAGCTATTTTTCCATCCAATTTTTTGATGGGCTTCACTTCTATCAATTTGGTGAAATTGTCAACCATTACGAGTATGTGAGTCATGCCACCCCTCGCTGTTTTGAATGGTCCTACCATATCCAGGCACCATACCGCGAATGGCCAAGTGATTGGTATAGTTTTCAACTCGGATGCTGGTAAGTGTGATTTTGACACGTAGCGCTGACAACCATTGCATTTTCTCACTAGCTCTTGCGCTTCTGCCAGTGCACTTGGCCAATAAAATCCATGTCATAATGCCTTGGCTACCAACGCTCTTGATGATGCATGGTGCCCACACTCTCCTTGGTGAATGTCCAACAAAATTTCTTGGCCCTTCTCTAGACTTATGCAATGCTATAGTACACTTGTCACACTCCTTTTATACAGCTCCTTGTCGATTATTGTGTATGCTTATGCTCTTCTTTCTCTTTGTCTTGCCAGTACCTCATCATCTGGCAAAGTTCCATCTTTGAGGTAGTTGAATATTGGTTGCGCCCAGGCTGGTATCAACGGTGCCGGATCTTCCTCTTCATCAATTTCCATTGTCTCAACCGACATATGTTCTGCCGACATAACCTGGGGAGTCCCCGAGTGTGACTCGGCAACCCCTGGGTTGAGCGGGTCAGTCCCCGAGTTGCTTGAACCTGCCCCTGAGTCAATGTCCATGGGCACCGCGCCTGACTGTTGGCTTGCCGGGATGAATATTGACTCGAACTCTGGTGATGGCTTGATCGACGATTTTGTAAGATGTTCCAACGCTACTCCTGATGGAATTGCCTGCCAAGATTAGCCTAACTTGGATAGTACATTGGTTGCCTTGTTCTCTGCTCTGGGTATGTGATGAAATTCACAATCGTCAAAGTATCCCAAAATTTGCTGCACATGAAAATGATATAATGCCATGTTTGCATCTAACGCGTCCCAATGCCCAGATACTTGCTGAATAACCAAATCCGAATCACCAAAACACATGATCCTTTTAATGCCAATTTCCTTGGCCACTTTTATGCCACGGACAAGTGCTTCATACTCGGCCACATTATTGGATGCAACAAAGTGGATCTGCAACACATACTTTAGCTAATCCTTCTTTGGTGATGTGATTACTATCCCAACACCCAGACCCATTTTTGTCTTGGATCCGTCAACGTGCATCTTCCAATAATTGGGATCTGGTAGTGGTGGATCATATTGCATTTCCATCCAATCCATGAAGAAACCAGCTACGGCTTGAGATTTAATTGCATCTCGCCTGTCATATTGTGGAGTGTATGGTGCTAGCTCTATGGTCCATTTTGCCACTCGGCCACTGGCATATTTGCTGCCCAATATATCCGAGATAGGTGCCTCACATATTATCCGGATTGGGTGTTCTTGGAAGTAATGCTTCAACTTTTTTGCTGCCATATACACCCCATACGTCATTTTTTGGTAGTGGGGGTAATTTTGCTTTGATATAGAGAGCACTTCGCTCAAGTAATAAACTGGCCTTTGGACTGGTTTGCCCTCTTCCTCGCGCTCTACCACTATCACTGCACTTACAACTCTGTTGGTTGCGGCGACATAGAGCAGCTTTGGCTCTTTGGATAGTGGTGACGCTAATATTGGTGCTGTTGCCAACATCTTTTTGATCTCATGGAAAGCGCTATCATCTTGTTGTGTCCATGTGAATTTGTCTGATTTTTTCATCAGTTGATATAGCGGTAAGGCCTTTTCGCCTAGCCAACTTATAAATCTGCTCAACGAGGCTAGGCATCCTGTGAACTTCTGGACATTGTTGAGGGTTTTTGGCAATTCCATTATTTCGATGGCCCTGATCTTTGTCGGGTTAGCCTCAATTCCTCGGCTGGACACGAGGAATCCGAGTAATTTTCCAGCCGGGACACCAAATGTGCATTTTTCCAGGTTAAGTTTCATCCGGAATCTTCTTAAGTTTGTGAATGTTTGACGCAAGTCCTCAATTAGAGTATGGCTTTGTTTGGTTTTTATCACCACGTCATCGACGTATACTTGAACATTTTTGTCCAGTTGATCTTGCAAGCATTTTTGCATGCATCTTTGATATGTTGCACCTTCATTTCTCAATCCAAACGGCATAGTGCGATAGCAATAAGCCCCATACAGGGTGATAAAAGTTGTATTTATTTGATCACTCAGATTCAGTGGTATCTGGTGGAAACCAGAATACGCGTCCACAAATGACAACAAATCACACCCGACAGTAGAGTCTATGACTTGATCGATCCGTGGCAGGGGAAATGGATCTTTTGGACACGCCTTATTGAGGTTCGTGTAGTCAATACACATGCGCCACATCACTGCCACGTTCGGGTCATCTTTTTTTCTTCTCTACCAAGACTGGATTTGACAACCAATCAGGGTGCAGTACTTCCATGATAAACCCGGCAGCCAAGAGCCTGGCTATCTCGGCGGCTATCACTTTCCTCCTATCTTCGGCGAAGCGGTGGAGGGGTTGCTTCACCGGCTTGGCATCTGGCCTTACATGAAGAGAGTGCTCAGCCGGCTCCCTCGGAATTCCTTGTAGGTCTTGTGTGGACCATGCAAAGATATCCCGATTCTCACGGAGGAAGCTGGTGAGCTCGCTTTCCTATTTGTCAGTCAGCCCAGCACCAATGGTAACTGTGCCCTCTAGGAAAGCCTCATCCACCTGTATTTTCTTTGTTTCCTTGGTAGCTTGGAAAGATACGCTGCCGTGCAGGTTTGTGAGTGCTGGCATATACATTTGCGCTGCCTTGGCCATTGCTCAACCTCCATCATTTGATGTTTTTCTTGTGCTGTGACTAGCGACTCGGCTGGAGAAGATCCGGCTGAGGTGCATGCGATAGATCTCTTGTAATCTCCCTCAACTGTGATAACTCCGCATGGACCTGGCAGCTTCATCTTCAAGTAAGCAATGTGAGGAGTGGCCATAAACTTTGCCATAGTCGGCCTACCGAGTAAGGCATGGTATGAGATGACCAGATCAACCACCTCAAACTCTATGGCTTCAGTGCGACAATTTTATCTATTTCCAAATAAGACGTCAACCCAAATCTTGCCAATTGGCTCATAGGACAGTCCCGACACAATTCCATGGAAAGTTGTATTAGTCGGCTCCAGCATATTCATAGTGATTCCCAACTTGAGCATGATATCCTTGTACATGATGTTGATGCTACTGCCATCATCTATCAGTACCTTGGAGAACTTCACGTTGATACCTGGGCCCATGAGTGTTGGATCTAAGACAAGAGCATAACCTCTTGGTGTTGGCATGATCTTGGGGTGATCCTTTATGCTCCAAGTTATCTCCTGTTCCGACCAATGCATGTACTTTGGAATTGCCGGCATTGTGGCATTCACTTCCATCATCCATATCTGCTAACTCTTTTTGTCATTTGACACCATGACAAATATGACATAGCTCTGGTGATGCTCTCTGTACTCATGTCTGGTTCCATGGACGACATGAGCATCGTCATTTCTTGGGTTATGCACTTGATGCACAGCCTCCCTTCTTTCTTGGTTATGATATCTCGGCTGCCTATTCTCATATCTATGCTCAGCTCCAACAGCTTGAGCATTTCCTCCTGTGAGCGGGGGAGGGGGAGGTGGCGGCAACTACTTAGTCGGCGAATCCACTCTGTCTCCCTTCTGAAACCAAGTGCATTGTCTTGTTGTGTGATTTGCCAGCTTACTAGGACTTGGCGTGTGAAACCTACACGGCTGATCTAGCATCATCTCATAGGTATATTTCTTCCTGTCTTGATATGGCTTTCTTTGTTCATATGGCTTTTTGCCATCATTCTTCGGTATCCACTACTGTTGCCCATTTGTCCTTTGATGTTGGCTACTTCCAGCATATGGATGATCCTGACTCACAGCTGCAACTTGAGTCGAACCATATCTGTAATCTGGTCTCTCATCCCTTCTCTTGCTTCTATACTCAGCCCATTCCTGGCGCCTTTGCGATCCGGCAGCGTCATAGATCTGAGTCTCAGTCATCCCGTATGCCGACATAAGCAGAGGTTGAGTCGGATCTCCTAACGCATACGAGTCAGCAATTCTTATCGTTTCTGCCAAGCTTGCCGGCATATCTCTTTGTAACCTTTGCCACAGTACACTTCCATGTCTGCATCCTTGCGCAAACCATGCAATGGCCTGAGACTCAATCACCCCTTCATAAGAGTTGCGCATTGTGCACCACCATGTGAGGAATTCCCTGTCTGTTTCATTCGGCCTTTGTTTGCACATAGCTAGTTGTTGTGGCCGATTCGGCCTCTTGTATGTGATTGTGAAGTTGCTCATGAAAGCATCCTGAAAATCAATCCAGCTGTTGATGCCTCCGGTGGAAAATTATTCAGCCAAACCCTTGATGGTCCTTCTAGCATATGCGGCACATCCGCACTGCCCATCTCAAATTTCCCTGCACGATTTTTACTGCAGTTCCATAATCTATGAGCTAGTCTTCTAGCTTTGTCCTTCCATCGTAGGTCTTCGCCCCCCTAGCCAGCTGAAAGTTTGGCACTAGCGGTTCCTTCATGATCCTCGGGCCAAAACACGGTGGACCATGTGGACCTTGAGATTCAATCAGCTCTACCATCTTTATTCGATCGAGCTTTAGTCTTGCATCATTCGGCTGAAGATTTCTGCCCCCGAGTTAGGCTCCCATTGCTTGGTATGCATGATACGGCAACTCATATCCGTCATTTACCATTGCCGAGTAACCATCATTGTATCTGTTTGCGTTCGAGTCTACAGGTTGCTACACTGCTTTTCCAGCACTTTGTTGTCTTTTTCCGGGTTGAGCTAGCGCACGATTTGGAGATGGGTTTCCTCCTCCCGTCGAGTGAGCTCCACGCCTAGGTTAAGGTGCAAAGTTTTGGCCCCCATTGTCATTTCTTTGCCCTGCTTGTCTTTCTTGGCCAGCATTTTCCTGGTACTCATTTCCCTGAACGACATTTCTTCTTATTCCCTGAGCATGGGTTGGGTTTCCCTGAATCATTGTCGGGTCATAGGCAACCATTTGCTTGTTCCTTCCTGAATCCACACTATTCTTTTCTTTGTCTCGGCGCCACTCCGGGTAAGGAGGCTGTATGGCCTGCTGATTTTGCCGGGATTGGAGTTGCCGAGTGAACCAGCTGTGACCTCCCAGCTATACCCGGATTTGCCCTGTAGTATGATTCATTAAACATTCCTGCTGCTCTTACCAACTCATTTACTCGTTCCTGTTGTTTCCTCTTTGCTTCACCCGTCAAATGGGGAATCTCAGCCATTGCTTCCTCTGCGGCCCTCAGATTTGCTGCTGCAGTGTTGTATGTTGGCAGCATGGCTGTTTCGTTGCTGTTTTCTGGTGTTATCTTTGACGTTGCGTCCGCCAATTCCTCATTGAGGTTCCTGCCGCTCAACCTTGTTGCGTCAAGCCAGGTCTTAGCGCCCTTGACTCGATTTGCCGAGTTGAGCTCTCGTATCGTGATATCCACATCCTGCTGTAACTGCGCTAATTCCTTTGCCTTCTCCAGAACTTTTATCCTGGCCTCCTCTAACTTGGCCTGCACACGCGCCGGCTCAGATGCTGGTGCTACTGGCTCTTCTATCTTTTCTATTGCCTCTTGCAATTATTTAGCTCTTTTACTCCTAGCTATATTCTCTAGATTTTTTATCGCCGCTTTTGCAGTTCTTGCCACCATCGGTGTTTCCTCTGGGTTTTCTCCCTCGGCATCCTCATTCGCCACAGGAACTATTGGAGGTGTTGGGGGATTTGGGGCTATCATCATTACCTCGACGGGGACGAGCTGATGAAGCCTTCCTGCAGTAGGAACCGCAGGTGGATCCAGCGACAGGATGATGCGCTCCGGGTATGCGCGCTCCACGCGCACCGCGATGTAGACCTGGTGTTCGCCGAACTTGATGAAGCGACCGCCCCTTGGGAATGGCTTGGTCCTGAAGCAACCTGCGTTGTCGCTGACGAAGTTGAGTGCCTCGAACCTCTCGACGAGGCCGGAATAGACGCGCTAGCCGGTCTTGGCGATGATGTTGCCCGTCCGGATGAAAACTCTAGCAAGCGCCTGCTTCTGCCCCACGGTTGGCGCCAACTATCGTGGTGGTGTCAGGGCAGATGCCATGGGTAGGCTTAAGTTGGGGGCCGAATGGACGCTTGTGGTAACCGGGGAGGGAGTGCACGGTCTAGCCGCGCATGAAGAACAAGATGAACTCTCCACACTTAGGATTTTTATTGATCCAAGAAGTTTACAAGTGCTCCTTGAGCTGTATGAGCATAGCCTAAGGGCTCTAGTTTCCTCCTCGGTCCAACCTCCTCCAACCCTAGCTATGCCCCTTCTTATATAGGCGTTGGACAGCTAGATTACACCCCTTTGGGTTCTCGGGTTACTGCTTGAATCATGGTCCTTACTGTACGGGCCGGGTCACGGGCTAGCCCTAAGCCCCTCGGCCCAGTCCACAAAGTTAGACATCTAATGTTCTTCTCGTACGTAGCCTCCAGTTCTTTTGGCGTCACACAGTAACTTTATACATCAGCCCCTTGCTTTAGGCGTCACCCGACTCCTTTTGTGTCACCCGGCGTCGCCCTTCTCTTTTGACCGTGCTTTACCATGGTCCCTCCCTAACCTTACTCGGAAAGATGCCACGTGTCCTTTCAGACTCGGCCTCCATTCGTGAGACTCGGCTCGTTGCTTCCCGGCTGTTGTATCCCAGCCAGAGTTATCCTTTACTCGGCATAAGCCAAGCTAGGCAATGTTTTACCCTTCATGACCCTACCGAGGATTATTCCCCCGACAACGATGGTCTCGGCGCACCGCCTCAGCATGCACAACCGGGAACAGCCCAAGCTAAGACTGCATCCATGTTTTGAAACTTACAAATGAGGAGGACGCTGGCAACATCGCGTCCTACATCACAATCATATCACTACAAGGAAATGAATGACCACTACCACGGTGCCCGTCCCGTGGAGGGCTGAAGCGCACCGGCAGAAACTTCTTGTAGCCACCGCACGGGAACCTGGATCCCGAGAAATGACCCGACATCGCGTCCACCCCCTGTGAGCAGAGCAAGAAGGCAAAAATTAGTTCGGCAGCCGGAGAAGGAAAATGGCGGACCTATGGGGTGATGCGTGTGTGAGTGGGTGTACCTAAATGTCGGCGTGCATGACCTCGCACACCTTCCCGGAGCCGACGTGTACCCCTTGTTATACTTTATTCTGCACCGCCGCGATGACCAAGAAAAGTTCGGATTGGGCAAAACAGGGGCCGCAATGCTCGTCGACAAAGTCTATCGGGAGGTAGAGGAAGTCGTGCTCCGATCTGACGAAGCCGACGGTGCGCCACTCGGGATTGTTGTTCTCCTGGACGCCAGCAGCGACAAACTTACATGAAGCTGTTGGGGATGTTGCAGATCATGAGAGATGTCTTGTCGCTGTTTGGGTCGAAGGCTCGTTTGCCCCCTACCAAGAGAGGCAGAGGCGACGTCAAGGCGGGCGCGGGCGTCGCCCTCCTCCAGGGAGTGAGGACAGAGTGAGGGGAGAAATTTTCTTCCGCCTCCGCCTTGGGGGACTCGTCGATCTCCACGATGTCGTACACCTCGGTGAGCTTGGCCATGGAGGAATGTGAGAAACCCGCATGCCGACGATGGAGGCGACCATGGCGGTTGAGGAAGGAAGCAGAGGCGCATCGGGTTGGGATGGGGAAGAGAGGGGAGGACAAGAGGGTCTGGGTGAGACTGACAAGTGGGTTCCATCGGTCAGTTGTTATCATTGCGCCAAATAGTTAAGCAATTGACTATGATAGAAAAGTAAATTTGAGGGGCTTTTCTGCAAATGAAACACACATATATGCTAATGGTGGGTCCACTTGACGCCATGTCGTCAAATACATCGCTACGCTGCGAGCGGTGACCGCGAGTGACGATCTGAGTGACTATAAATTTGTATATCTATTGTACCGTGATCATATTGACTTTGTTAAACAAGTTTAATAACTAACCATGAATTTAACTCTTTTTTCAAATGCTAATACTCCCAATCTTACTCCCTTTTTAACACACATATAGGCTGACAAGGAGTATGTACGCTCGTGTCCTCTGGCTCGCTAGCGCCCCACGTGTCCCTTATCCCGAGCGAGCCTTCAAGAGGAGTTAATTGGATAAAACTACCACAATTGAGGCTGTCGGGATGGGTTAGTACCGATTCTGGTAATTTTTGCACGTCAGTACCAACACTTGGACGCCGCATCGCTGACCGCGCTAATTCCAGCTTGAACGTGTTTCAGCGAGTCCACGGTCCACGAGCTGACGTGTACAAAACCGTTTCCCCGCCGTTAGGACAAGACCAGGTGCGGTCGACCGCACTGGTCGTCTCTTCCTCTCCCGATCCGAGTGTCACTTCGCTCTCTCACTCTTCTCACTCTCGCTTCCCCGATCCGGTGCCTTGCTTGCCGACCCTCTGCCACCACCATCATCATGCTCTCCTGGGATGAAGACACCAGCGATGTCAGCCTCGTGTCAGGCTTCTCAGAAGGATAGGATATTAGCTCGCGTGGACCTATAAGTGTAGATCTAGGGTTCTTCGATTTTCCATGCTTTTAGTTGGATTTCAGTCGATTGCAGCTCTTGTTTAGTTCAGGATAATAAGCTCTAGTAAATCCACTGACATATGCTGATGTCCTATCCACTGAACCCTAGATAGATTTGTCGATTTATGTTATTGTTGTGCTTTGTGTTAGGTGCCAGATACTATCTTTGACCCTGATTACAACGGCAGTGATGATGTTCAGCTGAGGTGCAAGCATGACAAGCCTCTGCACAAATTTGTTGCTTTCGAAGGATCAGACACTGGAAGGAAATTTCTTGGCTGTGGTTGCAAGGTTGGTGGTGTCACTGATTGTAGAATTTGCATTGTTTCATTGTCACTGATTGTAAAACATGCTTTGCTTAGTGTCTAATATGTACTAACTAATCTGCAGGAGGGCATGTGTGACACATTCCATTGGGTTGATTTGGAGTGGCCACCTACATTTCAGAAAGCTTTGATTAGGCTGTGGGGTATGTATAAGGAAGAGAAAGACACAAGAATCTCTGGGAATGTGGAGTATGCCACTGCTAATTACCAACTGGTTTTAGAGAAAAAGGAATTGGAGCAAGAGAAAGTAAAACTGATGAAAGAACTCAGCTTGACTCTGCCATTGAGTGAGTTGGGCAAAATAAAAACCCATGAACTTGAGCTTGAGAAGGCAAGGAAGGAGAAGGCTATGGCACAAGTGAGCACTTTGAAGGAGGAGAAGAAGAAACTTGAGTATTGCATGGGAGATCTTTTCAAAGCTCTCCAAGAAAAGAAGGAGAAGTTGAAGCAGATCTCAGAGTTGTGTGCTGAATAACTTGCTATTGTATTAAGTAGTTAAAATTGTGTGTTTCTGTCTGTTCAACTAGAGGAACAACTTATGTGTTTCTGTTATGTACCATTGGAACAAGTATGTTATTCTATTAAGTACCATTGGAACACGTATGTTATTGTATTATGGATGCTTTCTATGTGTGTTTCTGTCTGTTGAACTAGAGCAACAACTTATGTCTACTCCAGATTATTGTGTGTTTCTGTATTTCACTCAATGCATTTCACTCGATGAAGCATGCACCATTTCACAGTCATGATTTATCACAGATTGATTTATCACAAAATCAAGAATGCATTTCATCACATTCACAGAATCAAGCATGTATCAAATTGACAGAACCAAGCATGCATTTCATGTCCAGAACCAAGCATGCATTACTACATGTCCAGAACATTCACAAAGAACTCAATTTGCATCACTTATATTGTTTCCATCATATACTATCATTTCACCAAAAGAGGCAGACATGTGTGGTAAGGTAGATAATACTAATTGTCTATTACAACACATCTCCCAAAATAACTACATGACAAAATAGCCAGAATTAGTGGTCTGATGGACCAGCTTGTCCTTCATCACCTGGAACATAGCCACATTTCAAGTAGCTCCATGTTCTAGTCCTCTTGTATGCAGGAGCAGATCCACCTGGAACATCACCCTCTCTCCCTCTTCCAGCTGATCTTGGAGCAACAAAGCCACCCCTTGGAGTAGCCCTTGCAGCAGCAGGTGGTGGACCAGTTGGTGCAGCCCTTATAGCAAGTGGTGGTGGAGCAGTTGGTGTAGGATTTGCAGCAGGTGGTGGACCAGTTGGTTTAGGCTACACAGAAGCAAACAAAATCAGTTGGTGTAAATACAAATAAACAAACAAAATAAACCAAACTGATAACTAGAGCACTAACCACATGCTTGTTCTTTCTTATCACCAGATCAGGCCTCAAAGGTTGTGAGCAGCTGGTGTATCTGTGCCCTTGCAGCTTGCAACTAGAGCATGTAATGGTTCCCATTCTTGATGTATCTTTGGGCTTTGGCACCTCAAACTTTCCCTTCCTCCTCTTCTCTTGATTTCTCTCTTTTTTGATGTGGAAGTAAGGTGGTATGATGTCAGGTGTTCCTGTTTTGGGCCAAGCATGCTGGCCAGGCACTGGGTAAATGACAGGCTGAAAATCTTTGGCATACATATCTTTCTTGAAGAAATGGCTCACATAATGCTCAGGTTTCTGTTTGGCTTTGATGATAGCACTGCAAGCATGGCTACAAGGCAGCCCTGTCACATCCCACTTCCTGCATCCACAGGTTTTTTCAACCAAGTTGACAACATGTGTAGCATCACCTTTAGCATTAGTAACTTGCCACAAACCAACATCTGCAACCCTTGCTGTGTAGAATCTGGAGTGCTTCTTGGCCATTTCTAGTTGCTCCCTGAAGTGGGGAGTAATCTCCCATCCTGCCCTAGCAGCACCTACCCTCTTCTCATGCATCCTAGTCATCAGCTTGTCTTTTATCCCTTCAATCATAGTTCTAATAGGTTTCTTCCTAACATCTAGAATATATCTGTTGAAGACCTCACTTAGATTGTTCACCACAAGGTCAGTCTTGCAGTTGGTGTCAAAAGCATCACTACTAGGAAAATGGCTATAGATAATCAGCACATCCGTGGCTCACATGGTTGAAGTGCCCCACGGTTAAAACAGGCGTGGCTCACCTATGGGCAGTGCCCTACTAGTAACTAGAACAACCATGGCGCACATGACCATAGTGTGCCACAGATATGTGTGGGCCAGGGCCCTGTTGGCCGCACGCCAGACATCCGTAGCGCACATAGGGTAGGTGCGCTACGGTTGTTAGTGTCAACCGTGGCGCACATGGAGGTGCGCCACGCCAAGCGCATGCCCTCTCTCTGTAAACGGCGGACATCCGTGGCGTGCTATGGCATGTGCGCCACGGATGTATAAACTTAGTAGTAGGGCACCTTGCCCTAGTGCCCTACGCCTAACTATCCTGCACCAACTCCACCCCCCATGTGGATCGCCTTTTTAGGATTTGCAAAAAATAAAAGAAAATGATAAACACTTCAAAAAATTAAATCCTTTCATATTTAGGTAGGTAATGTGGTATAGATTCTAGTAAAATTAACAAACATGAGTTTCGACTTTATTTGCAAAAAAAAGTCATGCCACGATAAAAAGGCCGTAACTTTTGCATACGAAATATACCAAAATGACGAGAACGAGAGTTCGCATCTGCTCGCAACCACCTCCGGTCGTTTAGCGATATTTTATATTTTCAAAATTCGAAAAGAGTAAAAAGTTACGATCAAAAGACCGTTTTTTCCTGCAGAAAAAAAATAGAGGGCAACTTACCCGTAGCGCACCACCACCTAGTGCGCCACGGATAAGCTTGGGCGAGATTCAAATTTGAATCACCACCCCGCCCACCTACCCCTCAACTTTCCCTCCCCCTTTTCCTTCTCCTTCTTCCTTCTCCTTCTCCTTCTCCTCCTTCCCATTTTTCCCTTTCACCTATCTCTGGCCACCTTGCTCCGGCATCCTTGCTTTGGCCTCTTCCTCTCATTCAAGTGACGGTGGCATGATGACGGCCTTCTCCTCCTCCTCGCAGCGACGATGACCTCCTCCTACTCCTCCTCGCAGCGACGACTGGCGACGGCGGCCTCCTCCTCCTCGCAGCGACAACAGGCGACGGCGGCCTAATTCTCCTCACCTACCTCCCTTCCTCCCTCTCTTCTTATCTTCCTCCCTCTTGTCATACCTCCCCTTCTCCAACCATCTACTGCCTCGATGCCGGCAAGGACGACCACGGGCACGGCCTCCCGCACCTCCCTGTGGTGGTACGTCGTGGCCACGACCATGCTCCGGCAAGGCGAGGCGATACGACGGCGGCGCACGGACCCGATTGCTTTTGCAATTCAAAACGATGGTGTTTTTTGCATTTTTTTGTTTTTTGAAAAACACATCCGTGGCGCACGCTGTACCCCTAGCCGTGGCGCACCTGGTAGTGCGCCACGCCTATCTCGACACAACCGTGGTGCACCATGCAGTGCGCCACGGCTACGAGATAGCCGTAGCACGAGGCCCGTGGCGCACTGCTAGTGCGCCACGGAAGGCCTTTTCAGGTGCGCCACGAATAGGCGTTTTCCTAGTAGTGCATGCCTAGCCCATGTGTGCACTGGGATTGCACTAAGCCACTTCTTAGCAGCCTCACTTTCTTGCTTCAGGTTCTCCATGGCAGCCTCAAAATGGTGCTGTTGGTAAGCATATGAAGCTGCATCCATCATCTCCTTCAAGTCTTCACCAATAAATCCAGCTGCTTTGAAGTTGGCATATATGTGCCTTAGGCAGTATCTTTGAGGGCTAAGAGGAAACACTTGGTTGACAGCTGCTATAAGGCCCTAAAGTAGCAATTAAATTATTTCAAGCATAAGGAGTTTATTAAGTACCAAATTATAAAGTAGAAATTAAATTTAGCATGGACAGTACCTTTTGTCTGTCAGACATGAATGTATATCTACCAAACTGTCCTTCTTCTCCACCTAGAGCATACTTGAGCTGAGTTAAGAACCAGCACCAATTGGCTTTGTCCTCTTTGGGCACAACAGCAAAGGAAATAGGATACATATTATTATTGGCATCTCTGCCTGTTGCAGCCAATATTTGAGCACCAGTGCATAGCTTAACAAAGCATCCATCAAGCCCTAAAGAAATATTTGAGCACAAGTTAGACATAAACAAACAAATAAATGGCCTACACACATTAAGAAAACATATGCTCACCTATGAATGGCCTACAACCATTAAGAAAACCCTCTCTGACTCCATTGATACAGAAGAAGAATCCATGGAATGTGGGCCCAGGATTAGGATTCTCTAGAGTTGGTGCAGGTGTCACTATTGTGACAAGAGCCCTACTGCCAGGGTTAGTATCAATAACAGCTTAGGCAAAATCCCTAAGTCTAACATACTGCTCCCTGTGATCACCCATTATTTCATCTAGAGCCAGATTTCTTGCCCTATAGGCCATGTCCTTCTTTACTTCCACACCATGTTGTTGCCTAGCTGAATCTATGAGTGACTGAATTACTGTATTTGGATCAGACCTAAATATACCTGCATATGTGTGAGCTAACCATTTAGCACTCACCCTTGAACTATCAGTGGTTGTATCACAGGTATGTTGCAACCTCATTTTCCTAATACAAAAGGTCTTCTCACCATTTATCTCTGAAGCTGTCATATGGAAAGCACAGTCCTTATGGATGCAATGCACAATTATTCTTACATTTGAGTTCCTCCAATATGAGTAGTTCCTTTTTTGAGCAATATGCAGATTAATCAGGGCATCTCTGAATTGTTGCACATTCACAAAGCACATCTTCAAGCATAATTGTTCATGTGGATGCAACCTTCTCTCATCATACCACCTTCTCTGTGGCCTTTTCTTTGCTCTGCTTTTTCTGCCTTTTGGTGGAACCATGATCAATGGTTCAAACAGATCAACTTCATCATCCTCAGAAAAACCAGCAGCATTATCTTCATCATCTGATGATGGTATGTACTCTGCTGATTCTTGTATGGCCACAGATGTATGACACCTTGATGTGGGTCCTTTCTTAACAGGAATTTTCTTCTTTTTCTTTGTAGGTTCAGGGGCTGGTACAAACACAGTTGGTGTGTCTTCTTCAGTCACAAACAAGTCTTCAATATCTGTGTCCCCTTCGTAGTGCAACAGGGGATCCTATCTCTTCCTCCTCAGCTCCTCAATTCTCTCTGCTAGTTCCATCTGTTCCTTTCTCCTGGACTCTTCTAACTGTTCAATATTAACTTGTCCAATGGCAGCATCCCACCAAGGATCATCATCAGCAATGTCTGACCCCATGCTGCAATCATCCTCAGAATCAGTCTCTTCAATGGCTATTGCCTTTCCCTTCAACAACATCTGACTTTCTTGAGTTGGAAGGTAAGTATTTGTGCACTCATCGTCAACTATAACAGTGCTACCAGTCTGACTAGTGAAAATGTATCCTTCCTTGTCAACAACATACACAGGTTCACGGTAATCAATAGGGCTAGGTGCATTGCAATCAATAGGGACAGGTGCATTGCAATCAATAGGGGCAGGTTCTTCATATTGCACAATGGAAGATGATGTTGGTTGACTAGATATCGCTACAGATTTCTTGTTCTTACTAACTTTTCCCCTCTTTACAAACAAAGAAAGCACCTTCCTTGCATCAAAGTGATCTAACAGTTCATAGATATGGTAGTTGTTCTCAACCAATTGATCTACCCCTTGCTTTCTGCAGTAAATAGAATCCCTAAGACTGAACCCCTTCTCCTTAATGATTGCATCTATGTTCATATAAGTAATGTCATCTCTGGCAATTGTTCTCTCTATATTGTCCACTCCATCAAGATGAATCCTGACCTCCCAAATCTCTGGATCAAGATGATTGCAAGCAAATAGCCATCTCAGCAAACCCTAACCCCTAAATCTAAAATTTCAGAGAGATAAGGAGATAGGGAGATAGGGAGACAGGGAGGAGAGATGAATACTTACTCCATGCCGCCGAGACTGGTCATCCACCTCTCAGAATCCATTGGGTTAGCCACCCACATCTGCGCCAGCATCGCCGACACCGTCGATGGCCGAGACGGCCATAGCTCGTCCAGACCATCCATCTGCTCCCTTCTGGCTCCCTCCCTTGTGGATCCCGTGCTCCCGCGGGCTCGTCCAGACCTGCCTTTCTCGCCTGCGCCATCGCCGCCTCTAGGATTCGCCAGCTCCTCCATCGCCTCCGAATCGAGAGTGGGAGAGAGAAAGGAGGAGTGGTCACTGAGATTGACTCGACTAGGGGAGAGGAAGAAGACGACCCTGGTGCGGTTCGACCGCACTTGGTCTTGTCCTAACGGCGGGGGAAACGGCCGTTTGGCCACGTCAGCTCTGCACGTGGGCCAGACTTGTCAGAAACGCGTTCAAGCTGGGATTAGCGCGATCAGAGTTGCGGCGTCCAGGTGTTGGTACTGACATGCAGAAATTACCAGAATCGGTACTAACCAGTCCCGACAGCCTCAATTGTGGTAGTTTTATCCAATTAACTCCCGAGCGAGCCTTCAAGAGAGGAGGCCATGTGGGTGGGGTCCACTCCCAATCTTATCCCTTGGCCGATATTCTCCTCCTTCGCTCGTCTCTCTGCTTCTTCTCGAAAAAATCCCCATGGCCGCTCGTGCCCTGCACCTCCTGGCTCCCCTCCTCTAGCGAACTAGGCGACATGTCTCTGCTGACGTTCGATCGCGTCGTCAGTCTGCTTCCGATTCACGGCGCCTGTTCCTTCGTGTTTTCTCGGCGATAGACTCGCGAAGTACCCTTAACAAGACTTGAAGCCCTTGATCTAATCTACTACTTTGCTCTCTATCACTCTATGGAGATGCGATATATTCAACCGTTTTCTCGACAAATTCATCCAAAATCGGACCAGCTAGCCTCGTTCGCGAACCCCCAGTTTCAGTTTCGTGAGTATTGCTGCATGAATTCCCCTATGTTCCTCGAAGATTTCCGGGCGATGCAGTCCTTCCCTCACGAAAGTCTATGAACAAACTTTGTATCCCGTTGTCCCCTCTTCTTTTATTATCTTTACAGTATGGCCTAATTTGCTCAATCCGTCGCCATCATCGTCCAAAGATTAGCCGAGCTAGCAGTTTTTGCGCTGATAGTTTCTGTCGAGATTCAGCTCGTCACCACCGGTTTATGTCGGTTTTGTAAATGAAATCCTAGGTTTTCCTTTTTCTGGACCCGCGATCCCCGTCCTGGCATCAGTTGGGCCAACCCATGTCCTGTTCGCCGCCAGCGTCGCGTAGCCAAACTGGAGCCCAATCCCTCTTTCGTGGGCCTCTATCTCTCTTCCTTTTTCTTTTTCCTAATCCTAAATCCTTTTATAATTCAGTTTCACAAATAATTCCATAAATACAAATTTGTTGGGAATTTGAAAATGATTCCAAAATGAAGAGTAAATATATTGCAGAGATGAATTCAAACACAGTTTCAAATCTGGCTAGAGTTGACTCTATCTAGTCAAACCTCTGACTTTGAACCATTTTAATATAATTTTACTTTGATATTGTTTTAAATTCACAAATTCAAATAATGTGTATAATATATGTTTTTGAATCATAAAAACATGAGGATTATGAATATGCTATTTAAAATATCATTTGGGCAGTATAAAATTTCGAAATTATTTAATTGCTAATAAATACTATTTCTTAATATTCGCATAACTTTATTTCCATAAGTGTGAATTCGACAAATGATATGTCTAAATCGATTAGCTCGATGAGCCGTTCTTACTATGCATTCCTTGGTATGAATTGAAGCATGCGTCATATAAATATTAAGTATACAACAATGTTTATGAGAGCAAAGCATGACTAAAAACTTAATAAGATCCTTTATTCTTGTACCCCACACCTCACCCATGTCATGCTATTGTTATAACATGTAATTGCGCATCATTCCATCATCACATACCTTGTTTGCTTGTTGAATATGATTATATGTTTGTGTAATGTATTTATTTTGGCCTCTTGTGTGTTTGGTTTTTATCCGGATAGACGCTGAGTAAGGAGAATATCAGGAGACTTAGGAGTATTACCAGGCAAGCAATTCCCCATTCTTGCACTACATATAGATGAAGCGAATATGCCCTGAGAGGCAATAATAAAGTGGTTATTATGTATATTCCAAGTATATGATAGATGTTTATTTGCATGCTATAATTGTATTAATACGGAAACGTTAATACATGTGTGTTTAATAAACAAACAGAAAGTTCCTAGTTAAGCCTCTCTTATAAACTAGCTCGTTGATTAACAAGATGATCAAGGTTTCCTCATCATGGACATTGGATGTTGTTAATAATGAGGTCACAACATTATTGGAATGATGTGATGAACATTCATCCGAAGTATAGCATTACGATCAAAGTCATTGAGTTTATATTGATATAACATCATACGAAGTAATCCTAATCCTTAGACCATGAGATCATGTCAATCACTAACACTGGAAGAGTATCTTGATAACATCAAATGTCACACCATAACAAGGTGATTATAAAGATGGGTTCAGTGCTACTAAAGTGTTATGTTGAGTCCCATGGATCAAGAGTGGAATTTTTTCATCCCGATGATGGATAGATATACTCTGGGCCCTCTCGGTGATACCACATTGGTTAGCTTGCAAGCAAGTGATTTAATCACTAGAATGTTATATCACGGGAACTAGATAAGAGTACATGTCAGTAACGAGATCAAATTAGGTATGAAGATACCGATGATCGAATCTCCGACATGTAATATATCGCAAGACAAAGGGATTAAGATTCTAGCATAAAAGGTTCTCACGATCACAAGAAAGTCATTGTTGAATGTGTGGGAGTCAGTATGGATCTCCAGGTCCCGCTTCTGATTATTAATCTGAGAGGGGTCTCGATCATGTCCGCATTATTCGCGAACCATAGGGTGACACACTTAAAAGACACCGACACCATTTGGAACAATTAGTTTCATGCTGAAAAGATTAATAAAGCGCAGGAATTTATTTCACTAGACACTGGAACTGTTTTGGGTGAAATTTCTGAAAGTATTTCTGCATGTGAAATGAAATACTAGCAATGGGTTATATGTGAATGTTTGTCCATTAAAGTAATTGACAAAATTCTGAAAAAATAAAAGGAGTTTTATTTAAAGAGAGGTTGCATTAAATTTGTTGGAAATTTAATGGGAATTTTGAGTGGGATTTTGAGTGGAGAAGTGAAGGGCCATATTTTTGAGTGGGAGCTCCACCCACATGAATGGAGGAGGGGAGGGGGCAGCCCCCATGCGCCGGCCACCCCCTTGGGGTGCCCCCTCCCTCTTATATAAAGCCCCCCTCTCCCTCTCTCTCACTCACACCTCCTCGTGAAGGATCTCTCCCCCTCTAGTTTATTCCCCATGGTCTCGGACTAGCGAGATACATGTTCCTGATGGATTTTCGGCAAGAAATAGTTGTTGCTTCTGCTGCATCTCTCGAGTGAGGAGGCGGAGGTTGCTCGGTGGCTCGAACGTGTGTGCGAGCACGGATGCGTCGCTGATTTGTGGCGATAGGACTTTAAAGGCGAGAGTGGTGTCTTGTGGCCGGATCTACGCGTAGATACTTTGCACGGGTAGTACACATATGAGTATGTGGGCGATGATGATCATGTTATTTCTTCTTAGTTGTACTTTGGATATTGGTGGCATAGTGGGATGAAACGGCCCGGACAAACTTTACATGTCCTCGCACATGAGACCTGTTCCACGCTTGACATGCAACTAGTTTTGCATAAGTGGCTAGCAGGTGTCTGTCTCTCCTACTATAGTCAATATCTAATTTACAATGAGTTATTGATAATTTGGTTATCCTCGTTGTGGTTCCATGTTCGTAGGTAAGATCGGTTCTATCTTTGAAACACCTAAGCCACGTAAAACTTGCAACCAATAAATTAGAAGCGTCTAGCTTAGATTTTTGCTGGGCTAGTGTCATGATATGGTGATGTTGTAAGTAAAAGTAAGTCGATACTCTTACAACACACATAACGTGTAAGTTCCATAGTCTTTGGCCTTACACATAAAGGAATGATGAAGATCATACCATGATGCACGTGATGATGATCAAGTGCAAGAACCATATCATTTCATTTTTCACATACGATGTTTGTTGCATCTTATATTGCTTGTTTGGAGTTTTATTAGCATAATAATATGATCCCTCATTTAGATATCAAGATAAAATGTATTCTCCCTTAAGTATGCATCGATTATGTTTCACCGCTCCAAGACATCATGTGATGATCGGGTGTTCTTGGATCCACGATCATATTTTGGGTGTAAAACAGTTTACACACGCGAATACTAAGGTTCTTACTTGGCAATCCTAGTATGTACAAACATGGCCTCGGAACATGGACCGAAATGTTAAGCATGAGTCATATATAGATATGACGCCCATATAGATGCTCGCCTTTGAAGCTACGCCGACTCACATGATGATCGGACTTGGTGTAGTGGATTTGGTTCATGTAATCACCAAAAAGGCACGAGGGATGCCATTTTTGAGTGGGAGTTCATTCTTAATTTGGATTAGTTGAACTTAATCTATCATAAACTTAGTCTAAACTTTACAAATTCTGTTGTAGATGGCACCACCTGATTTTAATTTCAGTGTGTTCATGGAGAAAGAGAAACTTGCAACGAACGGTAGCAACTTTACCAACTGGTTCATGAATTTGAGGTTGTTCCTCAATGCTGCACAAAAACAATATGTTCTATAAGGTCCGATAGGTGACGCTCCTGCAAATAATGTATCTCAGTATGAGCGCAGTGTGTACAACACAAAGCTTAATGACTACACCCTTGTGAAATATGCGATCCTTCTGTCATTGGAGCCTGAACTCCAAGGACGCTTTGAAATTAGCAATGCTGATGCTATGGTGAAGGAACTCAAAGCTATGTTTGAGAGACAAATCTATGCTGAGAGATACACGATCTCTAGCGAGTTCTTTAGTGTGAAGATGATGGAACACAGCTTTGTGAATGATCACGTCATGATGATATGATATGTTCAACGTCTTAAGGCACTAGGATATGATATCCCAGTTGACCTTGTGATGGATAGAGTTCTGCAGTCGCTTTCACCCAGCTACAAAGAGTTTGTGCTGAATTACAAGAAAAGTGTTGCGATTGGATCGCTCACCGAACTTGCTGCCATCTTGGTGGCTATCGAAGTAGACATAAATTAAAAGGATAGGCATCTAGAGTTGATAGTCGATAAGACCACATCCTCTAGAGAAAGGGCCATGGCCAAAGCAAAACTCAAGATGGGCAGCACTTTTGTTGTACCTGAGAGAATGGTCAATGGAGGTCCTAAGCCTGATACTGAATGTTTTTATTGCAATGAGTTGGGTCACTAGAGATGGAACTGCCCCAAGTATTTGGCAGACAAGAAGGCCGGCAAGGCAAATAAAGGTATATACGATATACATGTTATTGATGTGTACTTGACTATTACTCGCAGTAGCACCTGGGTATTTGATACCGTATCAGTTGCTAATATTTGTAACTCCAATCAGGGGCTGTGGAACAAGCGACCGCTAGCAAGGGGAGTGGTCAAGATGCATGTCGGTAACGGATCAAGCGTTGATGTGATCGCCGTCAGAACGCTACCTCTCCACTTACCATCGGGATTAGTTCTAAACTTGAATAATTGTTATCTGGTGCCTGCACTGAGCATGAATATTGTATCCGAATAATGTTTGATGTGTAGTGGTTATTCATTAAAATCCGAAAACAATGGTTGTTCGATTTATATGAATGATATCTTTTGTGGTCATGCACCTGTAATGAATGGTTTATTTCTGTTGGATCTCGATAATAGTGTTACACATATTCATAATGTTGATGCTAAAAGGATTAAACTTAATGATGATATATCCGCATATATGTGGCACTGCTGTCTAGGTCATATTGGCATTAAACGCATGAAGAAGCTCCATTCGGATGGACTTTTGGAATTACTTGATTTTGAATCATTTGATACATGTGATCCATTACTTATGGGCAAGATGACTAGAACGCCGTTTTCCGGTTCAGTGGAACGGGTGACAGATTTATTGGAAATCATACACTCTGATGTGTGTGGTCCAATGAGTGTGTCGGCGCAAGGTGGATATCATTATTTTATTACTTCCACGGATGATTTGAGTAGATACGGTTATATCTACTTGATGAAACACAAGTCTAAAACCTTTGAGAAATTTAAGGAATTTCAGAATGAAGTGGAAAATCATCATAATAGAAAGATCAAATTTCTATGTTCTGACCGTGGAGGTGAGTATCTAAGTTACGAGTTTAGCACACATATGAAAGAGTGTGGAATAGTTTCACAACTCACACCTACCGGAACACCACAACAAAATGGTGTGTCGGAACATCGTAATCGTACTTTACAAGATATGGTTCGATCTATAATGTCTCTGACGGGCTTGCCACTATCATTTTGGGGTTATGCACTAGAAACTGCTGCATTCACTTTAAATCGGGCACCATCTAAATACGTTGAAAAGACACCATATGAATTATGGTTTGGAAACAAACCTAAGCTGTCATTTCTTAAAGTTTAGGGATGCGATGTTTATGTGAAGAAACTTCAACCGGATAAACTCGAACCCAAAGCAGAAAAATGCGTCTTCATAGGATACCCTTAGGAAACTATTGGTTATTCCTTCTATCAAATATCTGAGAGCAAGGTTTTCGTTGCCAAGAATGGATCCTTTCTAGAGAAAGAGTTTCTCGTGAAAGGTGTGTGTAGTCGGAAGGTAGAACTCGAAGAGGTTGTAGAATCTTCTCTTAGTAATATGGAAAGTAGCACAGCGTCGGAAGCCGTTCTGGAGTTGACTTCACCAAATGAAGAGGGAACTAATGATAACAATCATGAAGCTCTGAAAGAGAATACTACCGAACCTCGCAGGTCTAGCAGGACGCGTGCAGCTCCCGAGCTATATGGAAAACCTGTTATGAATTTCATGTTCGATGAAATTGATGACCCCGCGACGTATGAAGAAGCAATGATGAGACCGGATTCCAACAAATGGCTAGAAGCCATGAAATCTGAGATCGAATTCATGTACGAAAACTAGGTTTGGACCTTGGTGGACTTACCTCACGACCGAAAGGCCGTGGAGAATAAATGGATTTTCAAAAGTAAAACTGATGTTGATGGTAATATAACCGTCTATAAAGCTCGACTTGTCACAAAAGGGTTTCGACAAATTCAAGGAGTTGACTACAATGAGACATTCTCTCCCGTAGCGATGCTAAATTCAGTTAGAATTATGTTAGCAATTGTTGTATATTTCGACTATGAGATATGGCAGATGGATGTCAAAACTGCATTCCTCAATGGCAACATTGAACAAGAGTTGTAGATGGTACAACCAAAGGGTTTTGTCGATCCCAAGGATTCTTACAAGGTATGCAAGCTTCAGCGATCCATCTATGGATTGAAGCAAGCATCCAGGAGTTGGAATCTTCGCTTTGATGAGGTGATCAAAGAGTTGGGATTTATCCGAACTTATGGAGAGGCTTGTATTTACAAGAAAGTGAGTGGGAGCGATGTGGCCTTTCTGATATTATATGTGGATGACATATTATTGATCGGAAATGATATAGATCTTTTAAATAGTGTTAAAATTTATCTAAACAGCAAATTTTCAATGAAGGACCTAGGTGAAGCGTCATACATATTAGGCATAAAGATCAATAGGGATAAATCTAGGCGCCTAATAGGGCTATCGCAAAGTACATACCTTGATAAGATTTTAAATAAATTTAAAATGGATGGAAGTAAGAAAGGGTTCTTACCTATGTTGCAAGGCAAGACATTGAGTAAGACTCAAAGTCCGGCTACGGCGAAAGAACGAGAGGTAATGGAAAAGGTCCCCTATGCTTCAGCTATAGGCTCTATAATGTACGCCAGGCTCTGTACAAGACTGGATGTGGCACATGCTATTAGTTTAACTAGTAGATACCAATCTGATCCTAGATCGGAACACTGGATAGCAGTCAAGGATATCCTTAAGTACTTAAGAAGAACTAAGGATATGTTTCTCGTGTACGGAGGTGAAGAAGAGCTCGTCGCTAAGTGTTATGTCGACACTAGCTTCGACACCGATCCGGATGACTCTAAGTCTCAATCCGGATATGTATTTCTCATGAATGGTGGAGCAGTTAGTTGGAGGAGTTCCAAACAACCTGTGGTGGCGGGATCAACAAGGGAGGCCGAATATGTTGTTTCTTCGGAAGCGGCTTCGGAAGCAGTTTGGATGAAGGAATTCATAACCGAACTGAGTGTGGTTTCTAGCGCGTTGGACCCAATGGTGATCTATTGTGACAACAATGGAGCCATAGCCAATTCCAAAGAACCAAGCTCACAAGAATTCCAACCATATTAAGTGCCAGTTTTCACTCCATCCGCGAGCATGTCAAGGATGGAGATATAAGGATTTGTAAAGTACACACAAATCTCAATCAAGTAGATCTGTTGACTAAAACTCTCCCTAGAGCAACACATGATCAACACCAAAACTCCATGGGTGTTAGAATTTATCACTATGTAACTAGATTATTGTCTCTAATGCAAGTGGGAGACTGAAGGGAATATGCTCTGAGAGGCAATAATAAAGTGGTTATTGTGTATATTCCAAGTATATGATATTTGTTTATTTTGCATGCTATAATTGTATTAATACGGAAATGTTAATACATGTGTGTTTAATAAACAAACAGAAAGTTCCTAGTTATGCCTCTCTTACAAACTAGCTCATTGATTAACAAGATGATCAAGGTTTCCTGATCATGGACATTGGATGCTGTTAATAAAGAGGTCACAACATTATTGGAATGATGTGATGAACATTCATCCGAAGTATAGCATTACGATCAAATTCATTGAGTTTATATTGCTATAACATCATACAAAGTAATCCTAATCCTTAGACCATGAGATCATGTCAATCACTAACACTGGAAGAGTCTCTTGATAACATCAAACGTCACACCGTAACTGGGTGATTATAAATATGAGTTCAGTGCTACTAAAGTGTTATGTTGAGGCCCATGGATCAAGAGTGGAATTTGTTCATCCGATGGCGGATAGATATACTCTAGGCCCTCTTGGTGATATCACATTGGTTAGCTTGCAAGCAAGTGATTTGATCACTAGAATGTTATATCACGAGAACAAGAAAAGAGTACATGTCAGTAACGAGATCAAACTAGGTATGAAGATACCGATGATCGAATCTCGGACATGTAATATATCGTGAGACAAAGGGATTAAGATTCTAGTGTAAAAAGTTCTCACGATCTGTAACACCCCCGGAATCGGCCCTATGCAAGTTTCAACGATTTCCCGCCAAACCCGCATAGAAACGATTCAAAGGTGCCCACCAGGCACTTTGATGCGGGTGGAAAACGAAGGAATACCATTACACAATAGCCGATGATGGAACCCACAGAACAGATATATACAACAATGACTCAAAGAGTCGAGAATACAGATATACAACATAAAGATCCAAATCACCTTGAAAACAATACAGCGTCCGAGTATGGACAAGATGCAAATTGACCTAAGAACCCTGAAGAATAACCAATGGCGTCCATAACCCTTCCCAAGCCAAGCTGGAAGGGTAACCCTGCTAACGGCAACGATCTCAAAACCTGCTTCAATAAAAGGGGGTGGTCAGTACTGAGGCCAGTACACGGCGAGACTAGAATTCGGCGGTCCTCGCCTACATAGGTATGGTGGACTGAAGCGGCAGCGTAGCATGCACTAAACAACCTATAGAGACTCAATACAACTGGCGGCTATCAGATAGGGATAAGAAAGATCTATTCGGATCCAACCTAAAGCTATCACCAAGCATACCCATCCTGATATTTCCCCCTCGAGACCAAACGAGGAAGTCAACCGAGGAACTCACACAGTTGGCAGTTTTATTCATTTCTTTATAGTTGCGGCAATTACTAGTCAGATATAGATGGCATGAGTAATCCTGAGATAATAAGCAGTGGGCAGTTTTAGTTAACCATTCCGTTGTAGTTGTAGTACTTACTAGTCAGATACATATAGCATGAGGTATCCCAAAACCCAGCAGTTGTTGGTACTTTTATTTAGCCATTCCGTTGTAGTTGCAATACTTACTAGTCAGATACAATGGTAACAGGCAACAACCCAAACCAGCAATTGTTGGCACTTTTATTTAGCCATTCCATTATAGTGAAGCTAATTACTAGTCATTATAAAGTCAAATTTATAGCACTACTTTAGTTATAGTTGTCTATGATCGAGATACTGTGCTCCAAGTCGTCCATAACCGTGGACACGGCTTTCAGAAAGTTTTACCCTGTAGGGGGCACAAATAGCAACACACGCACGATCAACCTCGAGAAAAACCAAATAAAACCCAGCGAGGCATCACGACAGAGCAATTGCAAGATTCATATAAATTTCAGGGGGCCACCCCACCAAGCTACCCGCTACGAAGATGGCCGACTCCGAGACGGACCCAGAGGTTTGCGAGAACGGCTCTAAATGACTGGGAAACCAAAAGTGTGACTAGGCTTGTCGATACCGCGTAATCGTGTCGCGATCCAAAACAGTCTGAGCGCCACGCCAATAATCGTAAATAAAGCAGTAAAGCATGGCATAAGTACAGGATAGTAATAAAACCCCAAACTACTTTGTGGCCCCAAGAAATAAATATGACTCAAGCTCTGGCTAGGAGGATTCATGGTCCCACATGCGGATATTGCGAATATTCAAAGAACAGGTATCAAGTACTCGGGGTCCTACGGGACACAAGTGGACGGTTAAAAACCAAACAACATCTATTGCCCACCTGTGCCTCTGCATTATTTACCTACGTCAATTTTAGTTATTAAATGGTAATTTAAAGTTATAATCATCTCCAACATAAAGCATATGTCAGTCTTCCAACAACTGTGGTGCTTGACGACACGCAACAACACTTGAGCAAGCAACTACGACACGCGAGTCCAACTATCTACCCAACAACAGGTAATAGGATGTGTCCAAGGCAATATAAGGCTGCAAAGGATATTGCGGGTACGAAAACTAGAGCATCGTAACCCAGATAGCAATAGATCAACAGGAGGAAAGAAAGACTATAAATATAAAATAGGTAGAAAGGGGAGAATGCTCGCCTGAAAACATTGCCGAGGGTTCATTCGAAGATCAGATCGACACTCGCATCAACTCATCAGCCTAGTCCGTGAAGAAGCAAAACACTAGCACAAACACCGGATGCACTATTTAATACTATGTGTGGCGCCCCGCAATTACCACTACTAGAAAATCGTGTTGTTTTTGTGCATTGCATCATCATGACCGCATGCTCATGTCATCATGCCACATTGCATTTGAGCATCGTCATGTCATCTTGCATTTTGTTTGTCTGAAACTATTTTCGAAAAACATATTTTGTTTTCTAAACACCTCATCTTTTATTCAAACTACAAAACCCGGGCTTGTCCGGATTATTTGTTTCGTCTACCAACGGTTTTCAAAAGCCCCATTTTCAATATTAAAATATTTATTTTATTTTTAGGGGCAGCCGTACCGGGCCGATCCGACCCAGTCGGCCACCCCAGTACAAAAACAGAGCTACCCAGACCCTTTTCCTACCCACCCTATTCTACCCAGCCCCGCCACCTCACCCGGCCACATCACTCCACCCAATAGCCTACCGCCACCTCACCACTCCCTTCCCCCAGCCACTCCCAGCCCTCCACCTCACCTCCCTGGGCCACCTCACCCTGGACCCCCAATCCCCCAACCGCCTGCCACGCCTGGAAGCGGAAACCCACCCACGCGACCGACCCTGCCTGGCCCCACCAGTCCCACGCGCCGCCCCATCTCTCCCTCTCCCTCCCGCAATCCCCGGCCACGCACCACCCCGCCCCACACCCCGACGCGATCCCACCTCCCCCGCATCGAGCATCCCCCGCCTAACCCTGTCGTCTACCTCCCCGGCCGCCTCCTCCCGAGCGACCCGCTCTCCAGCTGCGCCTCTCTCCTCTGCCCGGCGATCCCCTTCTCGTCCGCCACCGCTTGGATCCCCGCCCTGCTGCCGCTGCAGTTTAGCCTTTGGCTTGGCTCAAGCTCCTCTCCTCCGGCTTGTCCCTGCCAGGCCAGCCCGACGTCCATCTCCACCCCATGGCAGCTCGCTTTCCTCGCAGCAGCATCCCGTCGCCGGCCACCACCTCGTCGATCGGTCTTCTCGCGAGCTCACCGTCCGTCGTCGCCCCCGCAGGGTCCATCCTCGCCACGCCTACCTCCTCTCTGCAAGCTCGCCGAGCCGACTTCCTCTTCTCCCTCTCCGGCGTGCCTTGCGTCTCCACCTCCGAGCCACCGCCGCCTCCTGCGGGAACCCGCGAGCTCCACCGCCGGGTGCCCCCTTCGCCGCCGGCCTCCTTCCCTTGATCCTCGGCGCCCCTCCGTGCAGGATTCCCGCTGGTCTCCCGTTGCAGCGACGCCGGCAGGTGCCTCTGCTCCGGCACAGCTCCATGAGCTCGTGCTCGTCTTCTCCGCCTCCGGCCGCCTTCCTCCCTGCTCCGGCCTAGTACTCGCCATCCCCAGGCGTCGCGGTCCCCTGCAGCTTGTGTCTCCCTCTAGCGCCCGACACACGGAAGTGGCGATGTCCGTCCAGAGAAGCTACTTATGATGTCGTGCGTGTCTCGGTCTTTTGCGGCCTCCTATGCGAATATGTTGGTGTGATGCCAGTACAAAGCCTGACGGCCAAGGCTGCGTTGTGTGCAACGCGTTGCTTGAGACAAGAACATCCGTGGCATCGCCTATGTGATCGAGTATAAAACCATCACCAAGTTCTTCCGAAGAGAAACCGACCCCAAGTTTGGGGGCGGCAAGATCTTCTCGAAGCCGTAACCACAAGATCGTCTTCCCGTAGCCGGAAACCCCGAAGACCGAACATGGATCCGAAGCCTTGTTTTCAGAGTCCGAAGACCCCGGTACCCGATCCACCCAAGTCCGACATCGACAAACGAAGACGGAACCATCAAGACCTTCGTCACGGAACGCCGAGATCTGCTACCCGAACCGAAAGAACGCCAAGATCGTCACGGGAACGACAAGTACTTCCCCCCGGACGCCAAGACCGACCCGAGATGCGACCCGACAAGATCTTCGCGACGACAAGATCGGCACCGACCAGGGCGGATCCGATGTGCCCCCGACGCCAACCAAGTTCTTCTTCTCGGATGCGACAAGATCTACTTCCGTTATCCGAGACCGTTTCCGCCGAGACCGAACCCCAGATCCGGACCCTGAGAATCGACCCTGAACCCCTCGGAGCCCTAGTTCGCCGAACCCTAATGTGATTCCCTATCCGAGACCCCATTATTTTTATAATATGACATTATCAACTGGTGCATATTAAATTGTTCATACTCGCATGCATATTTGTGTGGTTTGGGGGCATTATGCCGATTCACCTCATCATTAAGTATGGAGACCATATGCGGACATTTCTAGTCTCATATTGGTCCCATTTAAATTTGTGTAGCGAACCGGTGATATATTTTGCCATGTTAAGACAACATTTAAATTGCAGGGTATCTAAACAACATGAACCTTCTAAATAATTGTCGGGACCCCGGTTCCGCTTAATGTGGCCTAATTGCATCGCATCTTTGCCATGCCATACATTATACATGCATCATGCCCGATCTTTTGCCGTAGTATTAAATAGTGCATCCGGTGTTTATTCTAGTGTTTTGCTTCTTCGCGGATAAGGCCGTTGAGTTCATGTGAGTTTCGCCCCGACCTTTGGATGAACCTTCGGCAATGTTTTTCAGGCGAGCATCTCCTCCTTTCTACCTATCTTACTTTTATAGTATTTATTCCCTCCTGTGATCTATTGCTATCTGTGTTGCGATGCTCTAGTTTTTGTACCCGTAATATCCCTTGCAGCCTTATATTGCCTTGGACACATCCTATTACCTGTTGATTGGTAGATAGTTGGACTTGCGCGTCGTAGTCGCTTGCTCAAGTGCTATTGCGTGTCGTCAAGTACCACAGTTGTTGGAGTTTTGCCGCATGTTTAATGTTGGAGATGATCATGGCTTTAATTATTGTTTAACAACTAAAATTGAAGTAGGTAAATGCAGAGGCACAGGTGGGCAATAGATGTTTTTTGGTTTTTAACCGCTCACTGGTGTCCCGTAGGACCCCGAGTTCTTGACACCTGTTCTGAGATCGAGCGCGCTAACCACAGGTGGGGTGTGTGGGCACCCCCATCGATTAGTACCTGTTTTCAAAGTATTGTACCGGGGGCCACAATTAGTTTGGGGCTTTATTACTATTTTGTACTTATGCCATGCTTTACTGCTTTATTTAAATTGTGCGAGATCTTTTGTCTTATTTAGGACCGTGACCCGTTTTATTTGTATCGACAAGCCCAGATCACACTTTCGGGTTCCCGTTTACGTTACGGCTAAACCCTAAGTTCGTCTCGGAGACCGGCCCCGTTCTATGGTAGATTAGTGGGTGGCCCCATGTACTTTCTTTGGTGCAGGAAACATCATGACTTAGGGGCCCGACATACCGATGGGTGTATGTTAATTGATCCGGCAAAAGGGTCGAAGTGCGTGTGGATACTTTGGTGCACCCTAGGTTAAATCTTTTGAAAAGCCGTGTCGCGGTTATGGACGACTTGGAGCACAGTTCTCGATCATAGACAACTATAACTAAAGTTTACTGTTATAATTTGACTTGTATCCGATATGACTAGTAATCAACTTCTTTATAGCGGAATGGCTAAATAAAAGTACCAACAACTGCTGGGTTTGGGATATCTCATGCTAATTGTATCTGACTAGTAAGTGTTGCAACTACAACGGAATGGTTAACTAAAAGTGCCCACTGCTTATTATATCAGGATGACTATCTATGCTTGACTAGTAATTGCCGCAACTATAACGGAAGGAATAAAACTGCCAACTGTGTGAGTTCCTCGGTTGACTTCCTCGTTTGGTCTCGAGGGGGAAATACCAGGGTGGGTATGTTTGGTGGTAGAATCAGGTTGGTTCCGAATAGGTCTTTCTCATCCCTCTCTTATAGCCGACAGTTATCTTGAGTCTCTATAGGTTGTTTAGTGCATGCCGCGCTGCCGCTCAGTCCACCATACCTATGTAGGCGAGGCCTTGGTCTAGTCTCGCCGTGTCTCGGCCTCGATCTTGACCGCTCTCTCTTTTCCTTTGCCCTGTCGGCACCTTTTTGTTTTAGCAGGTTTTGAGATCGGCGTCGTTAGCGAGGTTACCCTTCCGGCTTGGCCTGGAAGGGTTATGGGCATCGTGGTTATTCTTCAGGGCTCTTAGCCCCATTTGCATCTTGTCCGTAGTCGGACGCTCTATCGTTTTCAAGGTGATTTGGATCTTTGTACTGTACATCTGTATTCTTGACTCATGGAGTCGTTGTCGTATATATATGTTCTGTGGGTCCCATCGTGGACTATTGTGTAATGATATTACTTCGTTTTCCACCCGCACGCCAGTGCCTGGTGGGCACCTTTGAATCGTTTCTATGCGGGTTTGGCGGGATTCGCTAAAACTTGCATAGGGCCGATTCTGAGGGTGTTACACTATGACAGAAGATCGGGCATGATGCATGTATAATGTATGACATGGCAAAGATGCGATGCAATTAGGCAATATTAAGCGAAACCAGGGTCCCGACATTTAATTAGATGGTTTATGTTGTTTAGATACCCCGCAATTTAAATGTTGTATTAATAGGGCAAAATACGGTATCGGTTCGCTATACAAGTTTAAATGAGGCCAATATTAGACTAGAAAAGCCCGCATATGGCCTCCATATTTAATTATTAGGTGAGTCGACAAAATACCCCCCCAAACCACAATATGAGATACAAGCATGAATAATTGAATATGCGACAAGTTGTATTATATAATAAAAATAGGGTATCGAATAGGGTGTAACATCCCAAAAAAATCATGTTTCAAAAACTCATTCATTTCATCCTTGCATCATTCATTCATATAGGGTTTTTCTCAAAATCATTTAGAGGCAGAAGTTTGAGCTATGATTTCATGTGGGCAAATTGTCTCAATTGGCCATCACCCTTTGGGATTTGATTGTCTATGAACTTGTTTGCTTGCCTCCATGGTTGGAAAGGCTAGGTGAAGCTTTTAACCCAAGATTCAAAATTTAGAAATAGTTTCAAAACCCTATTTCAAATATTTGCAAACTAGAGCAAATCTCTGTTTACTTTGAAACCCAAGCTTGACCAAGCCCTTGCTAGTAACCACATGGTCATCTGACTCGTTTTTAAACCCACAGAACCCTGCAAAAATCCCCAAAGCAGTTTGAATTCAAAAGGATTTGAATTCATATCAAATTCTATTCAGAAAATGGAATTAGAAAAAGAAAAGGAATTCTCAAAAGAAAAGGGCCGAGCGGCCAGAATCTGGCCCAGCAGCGGATCGAGCCCAGCAAGCCCACCCGGGATCTCCTTATTCTTCTCTCACGCGCAAGCGCACGCGCTGAGCCGCTGACAGGCAGACCCCACCTGCACTCCGCGCACCTCGCTGACAAGCGGGCCTTCTCCACGTCACCGTCGTCTCCACCCGCACGACCCGTTCATCCCCAAATCAACGCGGGCGTTTCTGTGTTTAATTCGCGACGTCAATTCGATTTATTGGCCGAGTAATTCTCGCTCGTGACCAGGCTATAAGAACCCCTCGCCCTCTCTCTTCTCCTCAAACCCGAACCCAGGCGCCACCAGGCTGCGAGCATTACCCTCTGAAACCCGCCGTCTCCGGCAGCTGCGGCGAATTCGGTGAGTCGAGCTCCCCTCGCCTCTCGATCTTGCAAACTGATTGGTGAGCCTCTGCGCTTCTTTTAACACTTTTCGTTTTCTCTCGCATGGACCGTAGCTCCGGCAACATCGTCGACTAGTCGCCACCGACGTCTGCACGAACTCCGGCGAACTCTAGTGGTAAGACCAGACCGCCCCGCGCTTTCTAGTTCACGCACACGGCTCTGTCTCGACTCTGTGAATCTAACCGTGTCCTCGCTTTGCCTTGGGGTAATCCACAGCAACGTCCACGACGACCACCCGACGCAACCGCCGCCCACAGCAACTCCGACGAGCAATCTAGGACAGCCCCGAGCGCCCCTTGACCAACCGCGAGTACGACGAGCTTCGCCGTGACCCCGAGCCCGATGGCTACTCCTCCTTCTCCCTCGCCGTCTGCATCGCCGGCAGCGTCATCGACAGCGATTCGCCGCCGGTAGCCGCTCCGCCGCCAGATTCTTGGCGGAGAAATAGCAGCCGTTAGATCGTATCGTGAGCTAGGATAGATCCACTTAACCCGAAGCGATGCAGCGATCTGAGCCGCCAGATTTCATTTAGATCCAGCGGTCTGTATCGCTCGATCGAACCGAACGATGCGGGCGAATAAGAACATGACGCGTGGCTAGGTTAAGATCTGGAAATAGAATTTAAAAACAGATTTTGATCCAGATTTCAAATGCCAATATCTTTTGAATGCCACGTTGGAATTTTGCAAACTTTATACCGTTGGATTTAGAAAAACAAGACCTTTCTGCCTATCCTTTTTGTTTAGCAAATAGTAACCATTAGTTTGGCTTAAATTACAGAAACTTGTTTGAGGCCTTTTTGAGTATAGATTTAGTTTAGTATTTTGTTTTAGGGTTATTTAAGATTATCTTGGCTATTTTGTGACTTGTTTAGTTTCTGTATTCATGCACTTGATTGGTTGAGTTTTCAAAAATCATCACTTGGTAGATGCATGCATGCATGCATTCATAATATTTTTGTTTGTATATATTTGTGTGTAATTGTGTGCTATAAATTTGTGTGTAGATTTTGCTAGTGATTGTGATTGTGACGAGTGCTACTCTCCACACTACCAAGGCAAGTGATATCTTCATGAATATTCCATACCTATATTTTGTACTTGCATTAGATATATTTTGTTAGGACTTGCATGCTACTTTTGTCAATTGATGATGGGAAATCCTATTTAGAATAGAATGCTAGAATTGCTAGAAAAATTCCCTAAGGATAAGTTGCCATGCCATGCTTAGCCTAGCTACTAGAAAACAAGGGTGGTTTATATATTCACACTATGGAAAAATATTCTAAGTCTAAGGACTTGTTTTTATTTAACAAAACAACTAAGTTAATGAATCACCTGGGTGGAATGGAAAGAATGGGATATGTTGAGTGGTTACACAAGGCCAGGGGTACTGGTGAACCTTGTGTATCTCACTTGTGGATGGCCACCCAGGAACAAAGAGATTTGAGTTGTCAAATCTTGAGAAGCTTCAAGTGCAACCACTGGGAAATATGGGCTCTGCCATGATCTTAGGATGCTTTGGAACTTAGTCTCTTGGACAGTGGGTGGTAGATGGGATGATAGGTTGGAGCGTCCATTTGACTAAGGAAAGGCTACTAAAGGATCATGTCTTGGGAAACCAAGGCTTGTGGGGAAAGTGCACCACCTCTGCAGTGTAAAACCTAAGTACTTAGCCATGTCCACAGTAAAGGACAATTTGAGCATCAAGACATGGAAACTTCAAGAATCTCATCACTCCAATTTCTGAATAAAACTTGTGGGTGAACAAGGGTTAAAGGATCTTCAGTCTTTGATTGGTAGATGCCACAGAGTGGATCTTCAGTCTTTGATTGGTAGATACCTTGGGATAGTCTTTGCCAAACAAAAACTTAGTGTTTTCAAAAGTTAAGGAAAAATCTATTTTGAGCAATGCAAGCCTAAGCTCCACCAGCCAAATGCATATAGTATTATAGTCCACTTAAAATATACTAAGGTATCACTTGCCAATACTATTCCAAAGTATTGACCCTCTGTGGCTGTAACTTATGATGTTGCAGGTTACTCTGATGATGAATAGGAGTCATGAGTCTACACTCAACATGCTTGCACTGTGGCACATGAAGATGAAGACTTATGTTTATTTACATATTCCATATACTCTTGTATCAGGCCTTTGGCCATGAGTTGTAAAAGACTATGTTTTATCTCTGGAATGACTGTAATAAACGACCTTTGTATCTGTGTACTTCATCTTAAACTGTGGATGCTAGCATTGATCGAGGACTAGCATTGCAATCACAGGATCTTTTCCTTTAATAAGGAGGGATCTTACGAGATGGTATCGAGCCTTTATGTTGCTGTAGGATTATGACCCTAGGATTGGAAACCACTAAGGAAAATTTTAACTTCTTCTACACTTGTCTATTCTTCTAAGTAAACTTTTCTAATCTTCTCATTCTCATCTCTATTTGTAGATGAACTCCGTCAGCAAGCCGTGAAGAAAGGACCACTCATGACCATGACCTTGGAGTGTGAGACTGAGTTTCCCAAGATTCTCAAGGACCTCATGGAAACCATGGGAGTACATGGTGCAGCAGTGTACAAGGGCTTTCCAGTGATGGAGGATGGAGTGGAGTATTGGTGGGTGCAACTTCACTTGTACAAGAATAAGGAAGACAACCACAAAGAAAAGGGCTTCTGCATGTACACCAACACTTTTATGCACACCACATTTTTTGAGTCAGCAAAAGAAGCAGCTTGGAAGACTATCAAGGAAATAAGTGCTAGAGTCAAGTGCAAGATGCTCAACCTCCAAAAAGACTTAGAGAAAGAGAAGGAACATACCCAAGAGTTGGAAATCACCAACCAATCCTTAAGAGGAGATATTATAGATTTAGTGATAGAAGCATGTGAACAAGATAGGGTGATTGCCACTAGGAACATTGTGTTATACCAGATCCAATGAGATAGGATTGTAAGCGCGCCGTTAGTTGGACCACCACCTATCACCTTATTTTCCAAAATGATACCTTAAATAAGTTTGAACCTTGGATGATGTAATGGATTCTTGTATGCATGACTTGTATGATTTTTGTGTGTCCCAAGAATGTGTTTGAATGTTTGTCTTGTTTATCTTAAATTGTGTTGTTCTAACTTTTTCATCTTATAAATAGATGCTTATTGCCATCAGCACTGTTGAGGAGTTCCAGGCTACCCGTTTTGGTCCTCGTATCGTAGAGCTTACTACTTTACTCGATCTCCCTCTTCCTATCATTACGGTGCACCCACTCACCAAGTTTGAGAGGAAGGACCTTTGGGGCTTCAAGGTGAACCAGCCGGGGCCTTGAGAGCCTACTACGGAGGCCATCGTCTTCAAGCTTATGCACGATGACAGGAGAGAGGCATGGAGGTTGTCATGCGAGGATCTGATAGGGACGTCACTCCCGACAGGTTAGAGGCACTCACTTCCACGCCTTCGGAAGGCGTGATGGTGACGGAGAGTCCATTGACTTTGAGGACGACTCGAGGGTCACAGCAGAGCCGATACGCCTGTACCTCCAGGACTTAGAGACTCTTATTAGGCACGTGGATACCGATAGGACCAACGTCATGCTTAGTAATGACGAGCTCCAGGTGCAGCTTCGCGAGAAGGACAAGCTCTTCGCGTAGCAGGATGAGATAGTCAAGGAGATGGAGGCGATGTTCGAGACCCAAGACCGTAAGTTCAAGAGTCAAGAGAAGCGTGTCCAGGATAGGAACAAGAGGATTCGTGATATGACCGAGGAACTGCAGTCCAAGGACTTCGAGTTAAGCGGCAGAGCGGTGATTGAGAGGCTTCGTTCCCAGAAGAGGGCTCTCAAGGCCAAGATCGACTCTTTGACCACTACCATCGAGGAGAACAAGACCACAATGGAGAACGCAGGTCTTACCTTTGTCGAGGAGGAGATTGATGCCGACGAGTATATTTGACTACTCAGTTATCTTTATTTACCGCACTTGTTATTGTGAACTTATTGTTGGACCATCCGACATGTGGATGGCTTGCCACTTGTGTGTTTGTACTTTGAGACTTTTTGTTATCTTGTTGTTTAGCTTTATCCTTGTGTTGCATGCTATATATGCCTTGTGTGATGTGTTGTGCATAAATCATGTAAGGGTATCTCATTCTTATCTCTATATGAATAAACCACAGATGCCTCCCGTCAGCAAACACCAACCCCAACCCCAACATTACCGAAATGCAACAAATGATGAATGCACAAACAGCTTATGCAAATGATGACGACGTTCATCCAGAACCAGAACAACAACAACCCCAATAACAACAACAACAACAACAACAACCCTCCAGGTTTTGATATGCTTACCAGATTTCTGCGTCTGAGGCCAGCTAAGTTTTGAACGGTGATCCCATGGTGGCCAATGATTGGCTACGTTACGTGAACAAAGACTTAGTGACCGTGGGATGCACAGATGCTGAAAAGGTCAGGTTCGCGACACATCTGTTGGAAGGACCAGCCGCGCATGGTGGGACAACTTCAGTTACCGCCTATTGATGAGGTGACTTGGGCTATCTTTGAAGATGGATTTCGTACTACTCATATCTCACCGGTATGATGAGCACGAAAAGAAGGAATTTCACAACTGAAGCGGCGCCACCACAGTGATGGCTGAATATATTGAAGAGTTCAACAATCTGGCGCTATGCCGGATGAGGTTGACACGATGCCAAAAGGAAGGAAAAGTTTGGAAGGCTTGAATGACGAACTGAATCTGCTGCGGTATGCATGGCATATGTTCCAACTTATCGATCATTTGTGTGACAAGGCTATTATTGTGGAGAATAAAATGAAGCAAGTTGAGAGTAGAAAGAGGAAACACTCCGACAAGCATAGCTGGGATCGTATCATAAGCGATCTCACTATGATGATAGTGTCACCAGGATCCCACAAGCATGGGAAGTTTAACAAGCACCACAACCACAACCGTCATGACAACAAGCATCATCGCAGTCATGACAATGATAAGTACAAGAACCACAAGAGTGGATATAAGAGCCACCATAGTGGAAGTGGAAGTGGAAGTGGAAGTCAACCTAAGAAGGACAACAGTCAGGTTGAATGCTTCAAATGCAAGAAACTAGGACATTATGCTAATGAGTGTCCTGAGAAGAAAGTTGAAGGACCTATCAAGCCCAATCCTTTTCAGAAAGGACAGGTTAACCACACTAATGTGGAGGAGGTCTATGAAGAACTGATGCCGTTCTTTGGTAAGTTCAGACTCAATTCCATCTCAGCATTTGTACTCTTTGACACTGGTGCATCTCATTCATTCATATCAAAAGCATTTGTTGATATAAATGGGTTTGCATCTGAAAACATTGGGTGTCCGATAAAAGTTAGCTCTCCGGGAGGGGATATGACAGTGAGTCTTGGATGCCGGGATCTAGTCATAGAGATCGGAAAACATAAGTTTCCAGTAAACCTAATAATCCTAAATTCCCAAGGATTGGATGTAATTTTGGGAATGGATTGGATGGCTAAGTATGAGGGAGTACTAGATTGTGCAAATCGCACAATTTCACTCACAACCCTGAAGGTAAGAGGATTACATTTAAGTCCAATTTTAAATCTAAAGGAAGCAAGCTAAATTCTCTTAAGGGGGTTAGCATGGACAGTGTGCCAATTGTGTGTGAATATCCGGATGTGTTTCCGGAAGAATTACCAGGAATGCCACCAGATAGAGATGTGGAGTTTATAATAGATTTGGTACCAGGTTCTGGACCAATAGCAAAGAGGCCTTATAAAATGTCAGTTGACGAACTTAAGGAACTCAAGAAACAACTTGGAGAACAATTGCAGAAAGGATTCATCCAGCCAAGTTCTTCATCTTGGGGAGCTCCAGTTTTGTTCGTAGAAAAGAGAGACAGAACTCAAAGGTTATGCATAGATTACCGTTCTCTCAACGAGGTAACCATCAAGAACAAGTATCCTTTGCCAAGAATAAATGACTTGTTTGATCAGCTAGAAGGAGCATGTGTGTTCTCAAAGATTGATCTTCGGTCAGGCTATTTTCAACTCAAGATAAGAAAGCAAGACATACCTAAAACAGCATTCACCACAAGGTATGGATTGTATGAGTACACTGTGATGCCTTTTGGTTTAACCAATGCTCCAGCATACTTCATGAATATGATGAACAAAGTGTTCATGGAATTTCTCGACAAGTTCGTTGTCGTTTTCATCGATGACATCTTAGTCTACTCCAAGAGCAAGGAAGAGCATGAAAGACATCTCCGCTTGATACTTGAGAAACTAAGGGAACATAAGCTTTATGCCAAGTTCAGCAAGTGTGAGTTTTGGTTAGAGGAAGTTGGATTTCTTGGTCATGTTATGACAAAAGATGGTGTAGCAGTTGATCCTGCTAAAGTTTCGGCTGTGACAGAATGGGAATCTCCTAAGAATGTAAAAGAGGTTCGTAGTTTCCTTGGTTTAGCAGGTTACTACAGAAGATTCATTGAAAATTTTTCTAAGGTTGCTAAACCAATGACAGAATTGTTAAAGAAAGATAAGAAATTTGCTTGGTCTGAAGGATGTGAACTCAGCTTTCAAGAACTAAAGAAGAGACTTGTGTCGACACCAAGATCTTGTGCCTACCAGATTTGGAAAAGGATTTCCAAGTGTATTGTGATGCTTCGCATCAAGGATTAGGAGCCGTACTTATGCAAAGCGGAAAAGTTGTGGCTTATGCCTCGAGACAACTCAAAACTCATGAAGTAAATTATCCTACTCATGATTTAGAGTTAGCCGCTGTTGTCCATGCACTCAAAACATGGAGACACTACCTTTTGGGAAAACGTTGTGAAGTGTTCACCGACCATAAGAGCTTGAAGTATATCTTCACCCAGAAGGAGATCAATATGAGACAAAGAAGATAGCTAGAACTTATCAAGGATTACGACTTGAATTTGCAATACCACCCCGGTAAAGCAAATGTAGTAGAAGATGCTCTAAGTCGTAAAGCGTTTGTAAATGGCCTTACCAAAGGTGAATTGCCAGATGACTTGTGTAAGCAATTCAAGGAACTCAGGTTGGAGATTATGCCAGAAGGACATCTCATGTCTTTGGATGTTCAACCCACTCTGTTGGATAAGATTAAAGAAGCCCAAAAGACGGATAAAGAGATCGAAGAGATCAAGGAAAGGATTAGCCAAGGGAAAGCTAAAAGTTTCCATATGGACGAACAAGGTACTTTATGGCACGAGAAACGTATTTGTGTTCCACAAGATCCGGAAATGCGGAAACTGATTCTGCAAGAAGCCCATAACTCTCCATATTCTATTCACCCGGGAAACAACAAAATGTACATGGATATGAAAGAAAGATTTTGGTGGAACAATCTCAAAAGGGACATCGCCGAACACATTGCCTTGTGTGATGTGTGTAGTAGAGTGAAAGCGGAACATCAGAAACCAGCAGGTTTGCTTCAACCAATGCCTATTCCTGAATGGAAGTGGGAAAATATTGGTATGGATTTCATTACCGGATTACCAAGGACTAGGACAGGGTATGACTCCATATGGGTAGTAGTGGATCGCCTAACTAAAGTGGCTCATTATACCCGTAAAGACAACTTATACCAGTGCCAAGTTAGCCAAAATCTACATAAGCAGAATTGTATGCCTTCACGGTGTACCTAAGAGTATTGTGTCTGATAGAGGAACTCAATTCACTTCTCACTTTTGGAGACAGCTTCATGAATCTCTAGGAACGAGGTTGGAATTCAGCACTGCTTTTCATCCTCAAACTGATGGACAAACAGAAAGGACTAATCAAATTCTTGAAGACATGTTGAGGGCATGTGCCCTAGACTATGGAGCAAGTTGGGATGAAAGTCGCCTTCTGAGAGTTCTCTTACAACAACAGTCACCAATATAGTATTGGGATGGCACCATTCGAGTTTCTCTACGGAAGGAAGTGTACCACCCCATTGCTATGGAATGGTGTAGGAGAAAGAAGTTTGTTTGGACCAGATCTTATCAAAGACGCCGAAGAAAAGGTCAAATTGGTTAGAGACAGATTGAAGATAGCACAGTCTCGACAGAAAAGCTACGCAGATGCTAAGCGTAGAGAAGTCACTTACGAAGTTGGGGATAGAGCTTATCTTAGAGTATCACCACTTCGTGGAGTAAAAAGATTTGGAGTCAAAGGAAAGTTAGCACCAAGATATGTGGGACCATTCAACATTCTAAGTCGCAAGGAGAAGCTGCATATGAAATCGAGCTTGACATCTTTACTAGCAGTCCATAATATTTTTCATGTGAGCCAGCTCAAGAAATGTCACCCAGAAATGGAAGAAACATCTTTGAAGGATACCATATCTTTGGAAGAAGTTCAACTAGAAAGTGATCTCACCTATGAAGAAAAGCCTGTCAAGATTCTTGAGACCACAGAAAGAGTCACAAGGACAAAAACCATCAAGTTTTGCAAAGTACAATGGAACCATCATTCCGAAGAAGAAGCAACATGGGAAAGAGAAGACGATCTTCGGAAAGACCACCCTCACCTATTTGCTAGCCAATCCGAATCTCGAGGGCGAGATTCATTTTAAGGGGGTTAGATTTGTAACATCCCAAAAAAATCATGTTTCAAAAACTCATTCATTTCATCCTTGCATCATTCATTCATATAGGGTTTTTCTCAAAATCATTTAGAGGCAGAAGTTTGAGCTATGATTTCATGTGGGCAAATTGTCTCAATTGGCCATCACCCTTTGGGATTTGATTGTCTATGAACTTGTTTGCTTGCCTCCATGGTTGGAAAGGCTAGGTGAAGCTTTTAACCCAAGATTCAAAATTTAGAAATAGTTTCAAAACCCTATTTCAAATATTTGCAAACTAGAGCAAATCTCTGTTTACTTTGAAACCCAAGCTTGACCAAGCCCTTGCTAGTAACCACATGGTCATCTGACTCGTTTTTAAACCCACAGAACCCTGCAAAAATCCCCAAAGCAGTTCGAATTCAAAAGGATTTGAATTCATATCAAATTCTATTCAGAAAATGGAATTAGAAAAAGAAAAGGAATTCTCAAAAGAAAAGGGCCGAGCGGCCAGAATCTGGCCCAGCAGCGGATCGAGCCCAGCAAGCCCACCCGGGATCTCCTTATTCTTCTCTCACGCGCAAGCGCACGCGCTGAGCCGCTGACAGGCAGACCCCACCTGCACTCCGCGCACCTCGGCACCGTCGTCTCCACCCGCACGACCCGTTCATCCCCAAATCAACGCGGGCGTTTCTGTGTTTAATTCGCGACGTCAATTCGATTTATTGGCCGAGTAATTCTCGCTCGTGACCAGGCTATAAGAACCCCCTCTGCCCCCTCTCTCTTCTCCCTCAAACCCCGAACCAGGCGCCACCAGTGCGAGCATTACCCTCTGAAACCCCGCGTCTCCGGCCATTGCGCGGCGAATTCCGGTGAGTCCAGAGCTCCCCTCTGCCTCTCGATCTTGCAAACTGATTCAGTGAGCCTCTGCGCTTGTTTTAACACGTTTCGTTTGCTCTCGCATGGACCGTAGCTCCAGCAACATCGTCGACTAGTCGCCACCGACGTCTGCACGAACTCCGGCGAACTCTAGTGGTAAGACCAGACCGCCCCGCGCTTTCTAGTTCACGCACACGGCTCTGTCTCGACTCTGTGAATCTAACCGTGTCCTTGCTTTGCCTTGGGGTAATCCAGCGCGTCCACAGCGACCACCCGACGCTAACCGCCCACAAAGAACTCCGACGAGCAATATAGGACAGCCCTGAGCGCCCCTTGACCAACCGCGAGTACGACGAGCTTCGCCGTGACCCCCTGAGCCCGGTAAGCTACTCCTCCTTCTCCCTCGCTGCGCATCGCCGGCGTCATCGGCATCGCGATTCGCCGCGGTAGCCGCCGCTCCGCCGATTCTTGGCCGGAGAAATAGCGATCGTTAGATCTGTATCGTGGCGCTAGGATAGATCCACTTAACCCGAAGCGTACGCGATCTGAGCCGCCAGATTTCATTTAGATCCAGCGGTGCGTATCGCTCGATCGAACGAACTGGTGCAGGCGAATAAGAACATGACGCGTGGCTAGGTTAAGATCTGGAAATAGAATTTAAAAACAGATTTTGATCCAGATTTCAAATGCCAATATCTTTTGAATGCCACGTTGGAATTTTGCAAACTTTATACCGTTGGATTTAGAAAAACAAGACCTTTCTGCCTATCCTTTTTGTTTAGCAAATAGTAACCATTAGTTTGGCTTAAATTACAGAAACTTGTTTGAGGCCTTTTTGAGTATAGATTTAGTTTAGTATTTTGTTTTAGGGTTATTTAAGATTATCTTGGCTATTTTGTGACTTGTTTAGTTTCTGTATTCATGCACTTGATTGGTTGAGTTTTCAAAAATCATCACTTGGTAGATGCATGCATGCATGCATTCATAATATTTTTGTTTGTATATATTTGTGTGTAATTGTGTGCTATAAATTTGTGTGTAGATTTTGCTAGTGATTGTGATTGTGACGAGTGCTACTCTCCACACTACCAAGGCAAGTGATATCTTCATGAATATTCCATACCTATATTTTGTACTTGCATTAGATATATTTTGTTAGGACTTGCATGCTACTTTTGTCAATTGATGATGGGAAATCCTATTTAGAATAGAATGCTAGAATTGCTAGAAAAATTCCCTAAGGATAAGTTGCCATGCCATGCTTAGCCTAGCTACTAGAAAACAAGGGTGGTTTATATATTCACACTATGGAAAAATATTCTAAGTCTAAGGACTTGTTTTTATTTAACAAAACAACTAAGTTAATGAATCACCTGGGTGGAATGGAAAGAATGGGATATGTTGAGTGGTTACACAAGGCCAGAGTCTTGGTGAACCTTGTGTATCTCACTTGTGGATGGCCACCCAGGAACAAAGAGATTTGAGTTGTCAAATCTTGAGAAGCTTCAAGTGCAACCACTTGGTAATATGGGCTCTGCCATGATCTTAGGATGCTGGAACTTAGTCTCTTGGACAGTGGGTGGTAGATGGGATGATAGGTTGGAGCGCGTCCATTTGACTAAGGAAAGGCTACTAAAGGATCATGTCTTGGGAAACCAAGGCTTGTGGGGAAAGTGCACCACCTCTGCAGAGTGTAAAACCTAAGTACTTAGCCATGTCCCTGGTAAAGGACAATTTGAGCATCAAGACATGGAAACTTCAAGAATCTCATCACTCCAATTTCTGAATAAAACTTGTGGGTGAACAAGGGTTAAAGGATCTTCAGTCTTTGATTGGTAGATGCCCTGAGTGGATCTTCAGTCTTTGATTGGTAGATACCTTGGGATAGTCTTTGCCAAACAAAAACTTAGTGTTTTCAAAAAGTTAAGGAAAAATCTATTTTGAGCAATGCAAGCCTAAGCTCCACCAGCCAAATGCATATAGTATTATAGTCCACTTAAAATATACTAAGGTATCACTTGCCAATACTATTCCAAAGTATTGACCCTCTGTGGCTGTAACTTATGATGTTGCAGGTTACTCTGATGATGAATAGGAGTCATGAGTCTACACTCAACATGCTTGCCTGTGGCACATGAAGATGAAGACTTATGTTTATTTACATATTCCATATACTCTTGTATTAGGCCTTTGGCCATGAGTTGTAAAAGACTATGTTTTATCTCTGGAATGACTGTAATAAACGACCTTTGTATCTGTGTACTTCATCTTAAACTGTGGATGCTAGCATTGATCCAGGGACTAGCATTGCAATCACAGGGATCTTTTCCTTTAATAAGGAGGGATCTTACATAGGGGGTCACACATTGGGTATCGACGATCTTGGTGTTCGGAGGGGTTCGGGTTCAGCAGAAGCGGTCTTCGAGGTCTCGGTGTCGGGTCCGAAAGGCGATCTTAGTGTCTTGGGCATCTTTAGGTCAGGGGTCTCTGGGTGCTGAGGGTATGGCCTTCGGATCCCCGAGATCGGGCTTCGAATCCCGGAATGGGTCTTGACGTCTTCGGGTCCGTGAGTAGAGCTTGGTTTCCATGACGAGGTTCCTAGCGGACGTGTTGGAGATCATGTCGATCGTCTCTTCGTCCGTGGAGAACTTGGCCGATGGCATTCGGGTCACACCAATCTAGGCTCGATCTTGTCCCGTACCCCTATCGGAGATCTTGGCAGAGTTACAAGTTAACAAACACGACAAAAGAGGTACAAGTCAAATTGTGCTATAGCCAAACATGTATCAGCACAAGAACGAACAGAGGGCAAGCACAAGAACCGACAGAGGGCACGAGGCACCGCCTGGCTTGATGAGCTTGGGGAGGCGGCATGGACACGAGCGGCAGCGGCACCGAGAAAAGGCGATGCCATGGCGCAGCAACGTGGAGCATAGAGGGAGCGACGAGGCGGAGGAGGCGTAGATGGCGACCATGGAGCTTGGGCTCGGGCTTGGCCGGGGCGACGTGCGGCGACCACATGAAGGCACAGAGCTCCTGGCGGAGGAGGAAGGAGCCATGCAGGGAGTCAGAGCTTGGTGGGGAGAGGGCCGTGGCGGCGGCTCTGCGGGTCGGGGAGGTGGAACAGGGGGGCGCCAACGGTCAGGAGGTCGAAGGGAAGGGGACAGGGCCGACGTCGATGCTTTAGGCCAGGCTGCGGTGTGCTCGGGGCTTGGAGGAGACATGGCAGCGCTCGGGAGGTCGAGGTGGGCATTAGTGCGGTGGGGGCCTGCGAGGCGGCGCCTGGTGGCGAGAAGGTCGGTGAGGGAGCGGAGGGAGGCTGAGGGAGGAGGCACGCGGGCTCGGGTGGCCAGCGGCCGGCGGCCGGGTCTACTGCGAGGGAGGGAGCAAGATGGAGAGGGGACGAGGCGAGAGGGAGGTTGATTCATTGGGAGAGGAGCGTCAGGGTGGGACCCGTGTGGTGGACGGCGTGGTGTGCGGGTGTGGTTTGACCAGGGTGGTGCGGCGGTGGGTGGTTAGGGTAGTATGGGATTAGGGTTTGGGTGTGCGGTAGGGTTGGTTCTGCCGGCTGGGCCTTTTGGGCCTGGCCGGTTGTAGGTCTAGAGTTTTTATTTATTTATTTAGAGTAGTGTTTGTTTCCTTTCTTATATTTAGAAAACATTTTGTAAATATCTTCTCATGATTAAAATATCAAGAAGTATAATTTGAATAAAAGTGGAGATATAATGTAGAAGACAAAATATGGTTTTCGTGAAAATGTTTCCAGTGCAAGATATGCATGATGTCACAATGATGCATGTATAAAAATAACACACGATTTTCTAGTAGTGGATTTACCCGGGGTGCTACAATTCGACACCACTAACAATGGATCTCGCCCTCGAGATCCGCCTCATGATACGGGGAAGAATGTCGATGATATGAATCTTCTCTCTTTGTGTAGATCCTCGCGACACCACTAACAATGATTCTTTCTCAGACTTGAAATCGGCGACACCACCAACAAGGGGTCGTTGTCCATGATCGTCGAGAGAACGCTCCGGATAAACAAAGGACGAAGGTAGAGGTCTCAAAAGATAGGGAGACCTCTAACTTTAGCGGAAGGAGTAAAATTGCATTGACCCAACAATTCAATGTACAAAAGCGAATAATAAGAGTAGTGATATGGTCGCGACTCCATCCCGCACTCAAAGAATTACTATGTACACGAACAGACGGATTATGCAACCAACTTTCGGATTTAAGACTGAAGATCTCGACAAGCGAGGTTCGGAAAGCTTCGGATACAAAAGGGTGATTCAGGCTCTCCATCGGATTGGATTGCAGATGATGTCGTCGTGTTGGAAAACACCAGAAGGTACAAAGAAAATTTTTAGTGAATTTTGTTCCACTAAAAGGTACAACTGAGGAAAATTCCTTAGATAGCATGAAGACTGGATGTAGAAACATCATTACAAGGAGGAAGCGAAATCCGAAAGGTACGACGAAAACCCAACCACGAGAATTCCTGGACTCGAAGAAAAGAGAAGAGAGCAGATTAAAATCACGTAGAGGTGAGAGGGGAATAGCAGAGGGGTAAGGAGTAAAAGCAGACCTAATAAGATCTATCCAACCGATTTTTCAAAATAGTTTTGACACTCTATATCGGCCGTTAGCTAGGTTATCCTACAGGCTGGACCAGTGGGGTATCGCAACTGCTGAGCTCTGATACCACTCCGTAACACCCTCGGAATCGGCCCTATGCAAGTTTCAGCAATTTCCCGCCAAACCCGCATAGAAATGATTCAAAGGTGCCCACCAGGCACTTTCATGCGGGTGGAAAACGAAGGAATACCATTACACAATAGCCCACGATGGAACCCACAGAACAGATATATACAACAATGACTCAAAGAGTCAAGAATACAGATATACAATACAAAGATCCAAATCACCTTGAAAACAATACAGCGTCCGAGTACGGACAAGATGCAAATTGAGCTAAGAGCCCTGAAGAATAACCAATGGCGTCCATAACCCTGCCCAGGCCAAGCCGAAAGCGTAACCCTGCTAACGACGTCGATCTCAAAACCTGCTTCAACAAAAGGGGTGCCGACAAAGGGAAAAGGAAAAAGAGAGCGGTCAAGATCGAGGCCGATTACGGCGAGACTAGAATTCGGCGGTCCTCGCCTACATAGGTATGGTGGACTGAAGCAGCAGCGCAGCATGCACTAAACAACCTATAGAGACTCAATACAACTGGCTGCTATCAGATAGGGATAAGAAAGATCTATTCGGATCCAACCTAAAACTATCACCAAGCATACCCATCCTGGTATTTCCCCCTCGAGACCAAACAAGGAAGTCAACCGAGGAACTCACACAGTTGGCAGTTTTATTCATTTCGTTATAGTTGCGGCAATTAGTAGTCAGATATAGATGGCATGAGTCATCCTGAGATAATAAGCAGTGGGCAGTTTTAGTTAACCATTCCATTGTAGTTGTAGTACTTACTAGTCAGATACATATAGCATGAGGTATCCCAAAACCCAGCAGTTGTTGGTACTTTTATTTAGCCATTCCGTTGTAGTTGCAATACTTACTAGTTAGATACAATGGTAACAGGCAACAACCCAAACCAGCCATTGTTGGCACTTTTATTTAGCCATTCCATTATAGTGAAGCTAATTACTAGTCATTATAAAGTCAAATTTGTAGCACTACTTTAGTTATAGTTGTCTATGATCGAGATACTCTACTCCAAGTCGTCCATAACCGCGGACACGGCTTTCAGAAAGTTTTACCCTGTAGGGGGGCACAAATAGAAACACACGCACAATCAACCTCGAGAAAAACCAAATAAAACCCAACGAGGCATCACGACAGAGCAATTGCAAGATTCATATAAATTTCAGGGGGCCACCCCACCAAGCTACCCGCTACGAAGTTGGCCGGCTCCGAGACGGACCCAAAGGTTTGCGAGAACGGCTGTAAACGACTGGGAACCCAAAAGTGTGACTAGGCTTGTCGATACCGCGTAATCATGCCGCGATCCAAAACAGTACAGGCGCTCCACGCGCAATCGTAAATAAAGCAGTAAAGCATGGCATAAGTACAGGATTGTAATAAAACCCCAAACTACTTTCTGGCCCCAAGAAATAAATATGACTCAAGCTCTGGCTAGGGGGATTCATGGTCCCACATGCGGATAGTGCGAATATTCAAAGAACAGGTATCAAGTACTCGGGGTCCTACGGGACACAAGTGGACGGTTAAAAACCAAACAACATCTATTGCCCACCTATGGCTCTGCATTATTTACCTACGTCAATTTTAGTTATTAAATGGTAATTAAAGTTTTAATCATCTCCAACATAAAGCATATGGCAGTCTTCCAACAACTGTGGTGCTTGACGACACGCAACAACACTTGAGCAAGCAACTACGACACGCAAGTCCAACTATCTACCCAACAACAGGTAATAGGATGTGTCCAAGGCAATATAAGGCTGCAAAGGATATCGCGGGTATGAAAACTAGAGCATCGTAACCCAGATAGCAATAGATCAACAGGAGGAAATAAAGACTAGAAATGTAAAATAGGTAGAAAGAGGGAGAATGCTCGCCTGAAAACATTGCTGAGGGTTCATCCGAAGATCAGATCGACACTCGCATCAACTCATCGGCCTAGTCCGTGAAGAAGCAAAACACTAGCACAAACACCGGATGCACTATTTAATACTATGACAGAAGATCGGGCATGATGCATGTATAATGTATGACATGGCAAAGATGCGATGCAATTAGGCAATATTAAGCGAAACCAGGGTCCCGACATTTAATTAGATGGTTTATGTTGTTTAGATACCCCGCAATTTAAATGTTGTATTAATAGGGCAAAATACGGTATCGGTTCGCTATACAAGTTTAAATGAGGCCAATATTAGACTAGAAAAGCCCGCATATGGCCTCCATATTTAATTATTAGGTGATTCGACAAAATACCCCCCAAACCACAATATGAGATACAAGCATGAATAATTGAATATGCGACAAGTTGTATTATATTATAAAAATAGGGTATCGAATAGGGGGTCACACATTGGGTATCGACGATCTTGGTGTTCGGAGGGGTTCGGGTTCGGCAGAAGCGGTCTTCTAGGTCTCGGTGTCGGGTTCGAAAGGCGATCTTAGTGTCTCGGGCATCTTTAGGTCAGGGGTCTCTGCGTGCCGAGGGTATGGCCTTCGAATCCCCGAGATCAGGCTTCGAATCCCGGAATGGGTCTTGGCGTCTTCGGGTCCGTGAGGAGAGCTTGGTTTCCATGACGAGGTTCCTAGCGAACGTGTTGGAGATCATGTCGATCGTCTCTTCGTCCGTGGCAAACTTGGCCGATGGCATTCGGGTCACACCAATCTAGGGTCGATCTTGTCCCATACCCCTATCGGAGATCTTGGCAGAGTTACAAGTTAACAAAGACGACAAAAGAGGTACAAGTCAAATTGTGCTATAGCCAAACATGTATCAGCACCAGAACGAACAGAGGGCATAGCACAAGCACCGACAGAGGGCACGAGGCACCTCCTGGCTTGACGAGCTTGGGGAGGCGACGTGGACACGAGCGGCAGCGGCACCGAGAAAAGGCGATGCCATGGCGCAGCAACGTGGAGCATAGAGGGAGCGACGAGATGGAGGAGGCGCAGATGGCGACCATGGAGCTTGGGCTCGGGCTTGGCCGGGGCGACGTGCGGCGACCACGTGAAGGCGTGGAGCTCCTGGCGGAGGAGAAAGGAGCCACGCAGGGAGTCAGAGCTTGGTGGGGAGAGGGCTGTGGCGGCGGCTCTGCGGGTCGGGAAGGTGGAACAGGGAGGGGCGCCGACGGTCAGGAGTTCGAGGGGAAGGGGATGGGGCCGGCGTCGGTGCTTTAGGCCAGGTTGCAGTGTGCTCGGGGCTTGGAGGAGCCACGGCGGCGCTCGGGAGGTCGAGGTGGGCGTTAGTGCGGTGGGGGCCTGCGAGGCGGCGCCTGGTGGCGGGAAGGTCGGTGAGGGAGCGGAGGGCGGATGAGGGAGGAGGCATGCGGGCTCGGGCGGCCAGCGGCCGGCGGCCGGGTCTACAGCGAGGGAGGGAGCGAGATGGAGAGGGGACGAGGCGAGAGGGAGGTCGATTCATTGGGAGAGGAGCGTCGGGGTGGGACCCGTGTGGTGGACGGCGTGGTGTGCGGGCGTGGTTTGACCAGGGTGGTGCGGCGGCGGGTGGTTAGGCTAGGATGGGATTAGGGTTTGGGCATGCGGTAGGGTTGGTTCTGCCGGCTGGGCCTTTTGGGCCTGGCCGGTTTTAGGTCTAGAGTTTTTATTTATTTATTTAGAGTAATGTTTGTTTACTTTCTTATATTTAGAAAACATTTTGTAAATATCTTCTCATGATTAAAATATCAAGAAGTATAAGTTGAATAAAAGTGGAGATATAATGTAGAAGACAAAATATGGTTTTCGTGAAAATGTTTCCAGTGCAAGATATGCATGATGTCACAATGATGCATGTATAAAAATAACACACAATTTTCTAGTAGTGGATTTACCCGGGGTGCTACACGATCACAAGAAAGTCATCGTTGAATTTGTGGGAGTCAGTATGGATCTCCAGGTCCCGCTTCTGATTATTGATCAGAGAGGGGTCTCGATCATGTCCGCATTATTCGCGAACCGTAGGGTGACACACTTAAGAGACCGATGACCCACAATTATAGGGGGTGTATCGTAGTACTTTTTATAAATAGGAGTGTCGATCCCAACGAGGAGCAAAAGGTGTTGACTAGTGGTATGGAGTAGGAAATCTCTGTAAATACTTAGCAAATGGATTTTTAGGGGTTTTCTAATGAAGCAACAAAACAAAGTGCAAGTAATAAAGACAATGAACAACTGCAGCAAGTGGCCCAATCCTTTCTTAGCAAAGGACAAGCCGGTGTTAAAGTACAAAGGAAGTCGCCTAGAGGGGGGTGAATAGGCTTTTAAAATTATTACGGGTGAATAGGCTTTTAAAATTATTACGGTTTAGGCTCAAGTAAATGCGGAATAAAACTAACGTTTAATTTATTGGGCACAAAACCTAGACACTAGGTTCACCTAAGTGCACCAACAACCTATGCTAAGCAATACAAGAAACAAGGTGATAGCAAGATATAAATACTTCAAGCACGATGGCTATCACAATGTAAAGTGCATAAGTAAAGGGCTCGGTTGAGAGATAACTGATGGACGTGGAGACGAAGATTTGTTTCCCGAAGTTCACTTCCAAAGAAGCTACGTCTCTGTTGGAGAGGTGCGATGGCGCAATGCTCTCCGAACGCCACAAATGGCTCACCTCGAGGTGTGGTGGCTCGATGCTTGCCCAACGCCACACGAGGCCTTACCCCGGATGCGGAAGCACACAACTCACCGACGCCACAAAAGGCTCACCCTATTCTCCCGAGGGCGCACCACAATAGACGGGCACTCTCTCCAGTATGGGACGCTTGAGGGCGGTCACCGAACCCGTACAAGATTGGGGCTAACAACACAACTCAATTGGAGGCTCCCAACAACAACGCCACAAAAGGCTGCAATGCCACAAAAGGCCAACAAAGACACAAGAGGCTACAAGACCACAAAAGGTCAACAATACCACAAAAGGTCAACAATCCAACCACAGAACCGTCTAAGGTTCCAAGGAACCCAAGAGAAACAAGCCCACAAGCTTGAACTCACCGAATCTCCAAGGAGAACTCAAACCTATGCACCAAATGCAAGGGCAAGTCTTTCTCTCCCAAATTCCAATAAAGCTACAAAAGCTATTGGGGGAATAAGGGAGGAAGAACACAATAGGAGAACACAAAACTCTCCAAGATATGGATCCCAATGTTTCCTTCACAAAGAAGGGATTTGACTTGGGGGGATTGTAGATCTAGATCTCCTCTCTCAAATCCCTCAAAATTATGCAAGAATCATATGAAGGGAAAGGGGAGAGGGAAAGCCTCTTCAAGGTCAACAATGGAGGAGAGAGAGAAAGCCAAGAACCAAGAAAAGAGCTATTCCCCACGAAGTGGAAGAGGAGCCCCCTTTAAAGGGCTCCCAGATCTGCCCGTTATGGGCATTTGCGACTCCTGGCCGGAACTTCCGGTGGGAGGCCGGAAGTTCTGGTGGCACATAGCCAACGGTCAAAAACTGCTGAGCGAGAAACTGAAAAAAACGAGTCCTGGTCGGAATTCCGCCGGTTCACCGGAACTTCCAGTGGGAGCGAAACTTTCAGTGGAAGTTCCGACAGAAGTTCTGCCAAATAGACAAAACCAACACAGAAGGTTACTGAATCGTGAGTGGAACAAGAGCCAGAAATTCAACCAGAACTTTCGGCAACTAAACTGGCGGAACTTCCGGTCCCTGGCCGGAACTTCCGGTGGGAGCGGAACTTCCGGTGGAAATTCCCACTGAAGTTCCGTCAAATAGCACATCCAAAATAGAAGGTTACTGAACATGAGCGGAAGAAGACCCGGAACTTACACCGGAACTTTCGGCGGCAAATATGCCCTAGCGGAACTTCCGATGGGAAGCCGGAACTTCCGGTCAGGGAAATTTCAGAAACCAGAAAACCAGAAACGCAATAACTTTTGCATCCGAACTCCAAACGGGATGAAACCAATTATGTTGGAAAGATAACGACGAATAGAATCCAACAAAAAGATATGCAAGTGAAATACCTTGGGAGAAAATACCATGAACATATATGTGAAGTATCCCCCAAGGTGTGGAGCCGGAAAACTCGCAAGATCAAAAACCGCAATAAGATATGCAAGTGAAATCCTTAGATGATGAACTAGAGCTTGTTAAGATGATGACCACAAGCTCTAGATCCTCTCATGGAAAAGAACCAAATAACAACCAAGAAATATGATGCTATGAATGCAAAGATTTGAGCTTTCTCCAAACGATGCAAACGAGACACCCGATTGAGAGCCCCTCTTGATAGTACGGCTGTCTATCCTAAACCCGGTCTCCCAACTAACAATACGAGACCGGCAAAAGAAAAGCCCTATCAAGAACATACCTTTGCCTTGAGCATCCCACTTGAACTTGATGTAGACCGTCTTGTTCTTCTATAGTGGGAACACCTTTCTTGTATGCTCTTGCTTGATGAAGATGAACACTTGCAAATTGCTCCCCCATACTTCATGGGGAAACCTCTTCTTTGAACTTGTCTTCATCATTCCATGAGCACGAGGATGGCAAGCTTCAAGCATGAGATCTTCTAGAGATGGAGCATCTTGAGCTCGCCCTTCTTCTTCCCTACTTGAGATTGATCCATCTTGATGCAAATCTTTGCACATGTCTTGATCAACCTTAAAGCTCCTTCGTTCTTCATGATTCCAATGGGCACAAAGCCCTTGGACATTTCTTCATCTTCCAACCTTGAGACCAACACATGGCCCAAGCGATGCCAATGGACAAACCTACAAGTGAAACTCAATTTACACATTAGTCCATAGAGATTGTCTAATTACCAAAACCACACATGGGGGCATACATGCCCTTTCACGGTGGAAATACTTATAAGGACCAAACGTTCTCGAGGACACATGGGAATTCTGTCAAGTGATTTCGCTTCAAATAGCTGAGTACCCTTCTTTGGTGTTGTAAGTGTTGTGTGGGTGAACATATGCTAATGTACAGACATTACTTGGACTAATAAATACTTGTGATTAAAACCCCTACAAGCATCCTTAAACTCTGAGATCCTATGCTCCCTTGTGCAAAGGTTTCCTAACGGGGGTTCAGGTTTCTGTCACTCCGGCAACCCCACAATTAGTAGCCAAATACACAATGCACTCCCCTAGTCCCCTAAATGGTGAAGTATCATGTATTCGACGTTCACATGACACCACTAGAAGAATAGCACCGCAACTTAAATACTAAACCATTGAATAATATCTCAACACAAATAGTGCGGTGACCCAGCATACCACTACATATGTAGTACACTATAGTCATTGACATGACATTCCCAGAACACCGTTCCGTAAATATCACATCCCTTAGAGTGGTACAACAGAAACATTGCGGGTCCATATTACAAATATACACACGTTATTATTATTACAATACCGGAAGTTCAAGGCTTCCTAAAGATTCAACCTTACAAACCAAAATGTAAGTGTTTGAGCGGAAGTTTCAAATTTCAAACTTATACTCCAAATTGAGCTCAACAATTTATTGCTATATATTGTTCATGATGCTCGGCTCAAGTGGTTACTAGAACTATAGTAATTATTCGGACTCCTGGAACTCTCCTCTGTAGATGATTTCGTAGTCCTCCCCTTCTACGGCTCCATACAAGTTGGGCTCTTCATAGAAGACCTCCTCTTGACTCTCGGATGCATACATTGGAGTATCTTCGGGGTTCTCAGAGTCTAATCAAGGATTCAAAGGAAAGGATGAGTAACAACGTTACTCAGCAAATTCATTATATGCAAGGTAAGAAGTTTGATGCTCTATCTACCACCTCGGACTTTCAGTCGTTGGTACTATGCAATTTTTGTAAATCTTTCTTCAAAGGTTGATCTTATTATTAAAATCTATGACCACCAGCCTTCACAGGTTGACCAGAACTTTCATGGAGTTCCTTTCCTGCCGCGTTCGTAGCTCCTTCCCGGAATAGGGAGTAACAAGTTATAGTTCTTACACTCTGCAGAGGTGCATTACTTTTCCCGTGAGAGATCACCTCCTTGTTGTACAACCGGGCGTACTTTCCCGTCCACAATTCCATGATGTGGGGCCTAGTAGTTGGTCCAAGCCAATCACTACCCTCTCCGCGACCTCATATGTCTGCACGATCCTTCGGGCTAGCTCACCTTCGTTAAGCCCCCTTTCGGGCAGGCTAAAACCCTGATGAGTTCCCGAAGACTCTATGACCTAGTGATGCCCGGATCAGTACCATTTACATGGACTATCTCCCTAAACACCATTCATAGATAATCTAGACACCAAAAGTGTGGGGCGTAAGGGTGCCCACCCATATATTGGATCCGCACAAGGAATCACAACGTCACGTTAAGGTCGTCTTGCCTCCATACAAGAGGAAAAGGATACAGCTGACTTCTCTGTCCCATTCCAAATCTCATGGTTAACGCGTAATATACGGCGCTAGAATTACTGATATCATGGTTTATTAATTCCTAAGTGTTCAACATTAGTGCAAGTAGAACTATAAGTTCTATTACTCCATCATATCATCTCTTAGGATGATATCTAAGATTTAGTATCTTGAGAAAATAGTGTTTTCTTTTTCTGTAGTATAGATGATAACACACAATTTGCAAATACTTTGATAAAGACTCTTCAAAGGACATGAGCAAGTGATGAACTTGCCTTGTGATTGCAAGCTAGTGAAGTCTGATGCTTGCACTAGACCTTGAGCTTCTATGTCTACAAAAACATCATTATTGCCCGGTAAGGACAATATTTAAAGAAGCAAAATGATTATGCAGAGTAATGTAATGCATCATTTATCTTGATATGCATTCTCCCCATTATTAATAAAATTATTTTTAATAATAAAGGATTTATAAATATTAATTTTTAATATTTATAATATAATATTGTATTCTTTTATTTTATTGAACTTTTATTGATTTAATAATTCTTTTAAGAATTATCACTTAAATATCAAAAATTGTTATTAAATATTTGTTTAGTATTTTTCTAAAATACTATAATATTAATATATGATGAAAGTGATTTTTATTTATTTTTATCATCTTTCAATAATTTTGTAAAATTCCATAAGGAGTATATTAATTACAAAATTCTTAATAAAATTTATAGGGCTAAAATTTTATCTCTTAATTTATTTGGATAGTATGGATTATTGTGAATCCAAAAATGTTTTATTAATAATTTTTGGAATTTTATTTTATTTTCTAGAATTTAATTAAGTTCAGGGGCATTTTGGTCTTTTTCAATTAATTAAGACAGGCCTTAAAGGTTTTTGGGCTGGCTTATTCTTATTGGGCCCCTGTGGCCCATTAGGCATAGTAAAAACAGCCACCCCGAAGGGTTCTGGCCCAACTCATCCCACTCACTCGCTGTCTCTCACCCTCGAGCTCACTCCTCTCCTCCTCCATCCCCGACCCCGTGGTCGGTGATGCCGCCGCCGATGATTCCCGCCGTCATGGTACGTTCTGGTTGCCGCCATGGTGCAGGAGGAGGTTGTCGACTCCGCTCTTCCTTCTTGTCCATCTGTATTTGGGCATGGAGCTCTCCTGCGACAGATCGATGTCGTCCCGAACCTTAGGGCTTGGGTTTGGGGTGGATCCTAGCGCCGCCGCTGCTGTTGTGTGTCGTGGTGATTCACCTCGCCTCTAGGCTTGGCTATGGTCACTGCCGTGGCGCTGTATGGGTCGCAGCGCCCCCTTGGGGGTGCTCCCCATGCCGCCATGGTCGTCGGCCACCTCTGCTTCCTCTTCTAGTCTCTAGCGAGGACCTTTGGTGAGTTCTTTTCCTCTCCCCCTTGTGCTCTCTGTGCTCGCACATCCTATACTAGATATTGGTAGTGACCTCTCTGGTTACTGTCTTGTCCTGATTAAGATGATTTATTCCATTTAGGCTTCATGTCTGGTACTTGTAAGATGCTCCTATGATCTGGTTGTGCTGTTTAATGGGAATTTGGGATGCTCTGCACCTCATTGTTAGTGACCCCCACCATTTGATTGTGTGATGCTATTGTTGATGTGTGATTAAGGTTGGATTAAATGCTAGGGTTGCATATTATTGCCTCTGGCTGGTACTCTGGTGAACTGATGTGTTTATCTATTGTCAGTATCTTGATATTGGCAATGATCTAGTTAGTGAGAATTTACTGACTTAGTTATTGTTGGCTTGCCAGATGATGCTTGTTCTGAATTTTATTCAATAGAATCTAATGATTCTTTTATCATGAATAAATAATTAGAATATGATCCCTGTATCTAATTCCAGGGAGATGATTTGATAGATGATTTGTGAAGTTTGGACTATTTGATTCTCTTTGTGATAAGGTCAGTGCTTATGAAACCTTCTTAAGATGGTACATAAGTATATCTTGTTACTGACTAGTCTTAAATTCATTACTGGGTCTTGATGGATGTTGATAGATAACACTACTAGAGAAAACCTTATGCGAGGTGCACCTAAAAGCATATGCAAGGCGCATATCGTATGCGCCTCTAACTTTGAGCCTCACCTATTTTTTATGCGAGGCGCATATCATCCTATACTTCACATATGCGAGGCGCATATCGATAAGCACCTCCTATATTCTGCATATGCGAGGCGCATATTGATATGCGCCTCCTATACTTTGCATATGTGCCTCCTATATTGTTCATATGCGAGGCACATATTGATTCAATCGCCAGATATTATTTTGAATTTCAAAGGCGGCCAGATCTAGATCTGGCTAGAATTTCGTCGGAGCTCGTGGGAGACCATGCTCGTGGCCACAACCTACCACCGCAAGCATGTGCGGGAGGCCATGTCCATGGGGATCACCGGAGATGGTGGAGGAGGATGAGGCCACCGGAGGTGGAGCAGGAGATGGTCGGTGTGGTTGTGGAGGCCATGGTCGGAGTGGTTGCCGGAGGAGGAGACGGTCGTCGGAGGAAGAGGAGGAGGAGAGTGGAGGAGGAGGAGAGTGGAGAAGGAGGAGGAGAAGGGGAGAAGAAGGAGATATGGAGGAGGAGAAGGAGGAGAGGTGGAGGAGAAGGACAACTAGAAGAGGGAGAGGTGGTAGGTGTTATATAGGTGTGGTAGGTGGCTGTTTCGAATTTGAATCTGGCCAGGTTATAGGAGGCGCATATTGATCCATATGTGCCTCCTATACTTCAAACTATAGGAGGCACATATTGCTCCATATGTGCCTCCTATACTTCGAACTATAGGAGGCGCATATGACCATATGCGCCTCGCCTATGCGGCCACCTACCTCCACCCGGGCTTGCATGAGTTACTTGAGGAGCACTCTAGAGGAGCAAGAGACTTCACTTACATATGAGTGTCAACCAATGGAGGTTGAGCGAGCTTCTATGGTGAATCAACGGGGGAAATGAGGTGGGAGGAGGAGGGGGGCGACCAGATTTGTCTTGGTGGAGGAGGAAGAAGTGAGACAAGTGAGTAGGGTGGTAGTTGGCTCCATGTGCAAAAAGCTAGAAAAAGGTGGTGCCAGGTTATAGGACGCGCATATTGCACAATATGTGCCTCCTATAATTCAAACTATATGAGGCGCATATATAAATATGCGCCTCGCCTATGCGGCCACCTACCTCCACCTGGGCCCGCAGGAGTTACTTGAGGCACATATGACCATATGCGCCTCACATATTATCAAATATAGGAGGCGCATATGACCATATGTGCCTCGCATATTCGAGCACCTACCAACACGCGGGCCCACACAGATTATGCGAGGCGCATTCTTCCCATATGCGCCTCGCCTATCTGATATATAGGAGGCGCATATGCTAGAATGTGCCTCGCATAATCTGGGGCTGCTTGATTTCGCCCGTACAGGTATTATAGGAGGCGCATTTTTATCATATGCGCCTCGCCTATTTTTATACTAGAGGCGCATGGAGAAGGAGTGTGCCTCGCCTATTTTATAGGAGGCACATATGGTCTAAATGTGCCTCCTATAAACATGTCTCGTATAGCCTTTTCTCTAGTAGTGTAAGTTGAGAAACTTATTGTTTGACCTAGCCAGTGATGCAGGTCTGAGGCTCTAGGAACTAAGCTTCTATGTTGCTGTCATTTTCCAAATTGGTTAAGACATCAACTGCTTACTAGATCTTAGATCCTAGTTGGTTAATATATATGGTTTTGTTTGTGGCTTATAAAATATGAGGTGCTACTCCTTCTTGGAGATGTGCCCAGATTTTGTAAGAACAAATGATAGAATATAAAGGTTGCCTTTGGTATCACCAATTCTGTGAGGCTGATCTGAGAATTTGGTGTTTTGAAAAGAGTTTGATCTTGATCTTTATGTTTAAAACCTCTAGGATATCTTCACCCGACTTGGGTGATTATTGATAGGTTGCCTTGTGCATCAGCATATATACTTTGCTTGGGACAAGATAAACAGATCACATGGTTGTTTATGATGCTCACCACAAAAACTATGCTAGTGATGGCTTGATGTGTTGGTGGTGTTGCTGGTCTGATCCAGCCCTTCTCCCCTTGATGATGTTCTTGTATTCCCTTGATGCTTGTTCTTGTCCTTGAGGAACTCTGCTCCTCCTAGCTCCTGTGAGCTTGGCCTTGCTATTCACCTGACCCTTCTCCTCCTTATGTCCCCATCAGGTGATATGTGGCTTGATCTGATGTGAGATGGTGCGGCTGGTTTATTTGGCTTGGGCTAAGCTAGCTGTTCTTGTGTGTGTGAGCAGTGAAGAGATGCACTAGTGCCTCTCCACATTTGTCTTTGGCGATTTTGTGTTCTTTGGGCTGTTCTTTGAGTCTTGTGACACACACCATGCTGATTTAGGCGTGTGTCTTTGCTTGTCTTTGTCTGAGATGTGGATATGTGGATATGTTCAGAATTTTGAAAGTTACTTTGATATGATTACTTTTACTTGGCTGGTGAAACTTGCCACTCCTTGCTGTCATTTGAATCCTGGCTTAAAATTTATGAAAGATTCATTCTTTCATATTGGTGAAACTTACCCCTTTTATAAGTTTACTCCATGATGAACCTTGATCAATGCACTTCACTGACAAGTCTGAGAGTAAAACAATGCTAATCCTAACTTTCCTTTTCCTATTCAGTTTCCGTTTATTTTGCAGGTACAGATTTGAAGATGAAGATTTTAGTTTATTTTTCCTTATAGGATAGTCCAATGTAATCTTCTTTATTCTTTTGTAATTTTAGTTATATTCTTTTGTAATCTTCATTTAATTATTTTGTAATAAAGATTATACTATTATCAATAAATAAATATTATTATTAATTTATTTACTATTGTAAAAATTGTGGATGATTTTTATAAGTTACATTTTTGTAACTTATTTATTGAATGAAAATATGAAATAGATATTCATATTCTTAATTGCTTTCTTTAGATAAAGTCTGAGTTATATTGGTTAACTCTTAATTAAATCAAGGTTCAAACATTATTCAAAAATCCTTATTGAATTATAATTCAAACACTCAATGTTTTAAATTCAAATTTCATTTCCCAAAACACATAATTCCACAAAGATCTTATCAAAGTCTATAGCAATCATCCTTTAAGACTAAACCTAATCTCAAAGTATGAAAGAAACCTTAATCACTTTAGGTTTTTTATTTGGCAAAAAATTTACCCACCATTTCACAAATGAATGCATGCAACATTCCAAATTCCTAAATCTACCCTTCGTGAGTTCCTAAATGCTGGGATGTTACAAACTTCACCCCTTAAATTAAACTTCGTCCCGAAGTTTGTGGAGACATACCTGAATAGTTCTGGATAGGCTTTTCTTAAATCCTCTTCTTTCTCCCACATGGCTTCTCTTTCAGGGTGATGTTCCCATTGTACTTTCCAATATTTGATTGCTCTGTTCCTCAACCTTTTCCAGTTTTCTTCCAGAATCTTACATGGATTTTCAATATAGGTCAAATCTGCTTGTAGTTCTATCTCTTGATGTGTAATTGCATCATCTGGAAATTTCAAACATTTACGAATTTGTGACACATGGAAAACATTGTGCACTTGAGCCAATCTTGATGGTAACTCTAAAGCATAAGCTATAGTTCTGTTCTAACTCAATATTTTGAATGGTTCGATGTATCTTGGACTTAAATTTCCTTTAACTCCGAATGTTTTCACCCCTTTCATTGGACTTACTTTCAAGTATACCATATCTCCCACTTCTGGATGCCATGATCTTCGACTTTGATCAGCATAACTTTTCTGCCTACTCTGGGCTATTTTCAGTCTATCCGGGATCATATTGGTGATCTACACTTCCTTCCATATAGAACATGGTATGGGGTTGCCTTCATACTACTCTGATAGCTATTATTGTAAGAAAATTCTGCCAATGGTAGATGATCTTCCCATGTACCTCCAAAATCTAACGCACACGCTCTTAACAAGTCTTCTAGTATTTGATTTGTTCTTTCAGTTTGACCTCTTGTCTCAGGATGATAGGCTGTGCTGAAATCTAACTTTGAACCAAGTGCTTCATGCAATTGTTTCCAAAATGCTGAAGTAAACACTGATCCCCTATCAGTTATGATCTTTTTGGGTACTCCATGCTTACTTACTATCTCTTTTACATATACTTCAACTAACTTCTCGGCATTAAATTTTTGATTCACCGGAATAAAATGTGCACTCTTAGTGAGTCTGTCCACAATTACCCATATCATATCCTTCCGTTTAGGTGTCATGGGCAATCCTGTGATGAAGTCCATACCTATTTCTTCCCACTTCCATTTTGGGAATATCCAAAGGTTGTAATGGTCCTGCTGGACTTTGATGTTCAGCCTTCACCCTTTGGCAAGTATGGCATTCAGATACATATTTAGCAATATCCCTTTTCATGTTATTCCACCAGAATAGTTCTTTCTAGTCCATATACATCTTAGTACTTCTTAGATGTATATAATATGGTGTTTCATGTTCTTATCTGAGTATGACATCTCTAATCTCAGTCACATATGGAACACATAGACGGTCTTGAAACCATAAAGACTCATAATCTCCAAGGCGAAAAACTGATTTTTGCCCTTGGGATATCCTCCGAATTTCCTTAGCAATAAAAGGATCTTCTGCTTGATGTCTAAAAATTTCTTGTTTAAGATCACTGTCCTGCTCTGCAACTACCTGCATAGTATCTAATCCTCCAAGAACCTTTGTTCTGATGAATTGAAGCTCTAATCTTTACAAGCCCATTTGTAACTCTTTTGGTAACTCCCGATTACTAGGCTGAATATCTGCACTCTTTCTGCTTAAAGCATCAGCTACAACATTTGCTTTCCCTGGAGTATAGTTGATTGTTAAATCATAATCCTTGATTAGTTCCAACCAACGTTTATGTCTCATATTCAATTCCTTTTGAGTGAAGGAATATTTGAGACTTTTATGGTCAGTGTATAACTCACATCTGGCTCCATAAAGAAAATGCCTCCATCCTTTAGCGCAAATACTACTGCTGCTAACTCTAAATCATGAGTTGGATAGTTGACTTCATGTGGTTTTAGTTGTCTTGAACCATAAGCAATCACTTTCCGATCTTGCATTAATACACAACCTAAAACTTCTTTAGATGCATCATAGTATACTGTAAAGTCTTTCCCTGTTTCGGGAACTGCTAAGATTGGAGCGGTGGTTAACCTAGTCTTCAACTCCTAAAAACTTGCTTCACACTTCTCATCCCAATTTAATGGTGTATTCTTTCTTAACAATTTGGTCATTGGTCCGGCTATTTTGGAGAAACCTTCAATGAATCTCCGAAAATAACTAGCCATTCCTAAGAAACCTCGAATTTGCTTCACATTGGTTGGTGTAGTCCACTCTAGTACTGACTAGACTTTAGATGGATTTACAGCAATTCCATCTTTACTGATCACATGACCGAGGAATTCTACCTCATCTAGCCAAAATTCACACTTACTAAACTTAGCATAAAGTTTGTGTTCCCTTAGAGTCTGTAATGCTATTCTCAAATGATCAGCATGCTCTTCCTTATCCTTGGAATATATCAGAATATCATCAATAAAAACTATGACGAACTTGTCCAGATATGGCATGCAGATTTTATTCATCAAGTTCATAAATATTGCAGGAGCATTGGTCAAACCAAATGGTACTACCAGATACTCATGGTGTCCATATCTTGATACAAATGCTGTCTTTGGAACATCTTCAGGCTTGATTTTTATTTGATGGTATCCAGATCTTAGGTCAATCTTTGAAAATACTCCAGATCCCTTCACCTGATCAAACAAAGCTTGGATCCTTGGTAAAGGATACTTATTCTTGATAGTGACATTATTCAGATTTCTATAATCTCCACACATCCTTCTTCCACCATCTCTCTTATCTACAAAGATTACTAGTGTTCCCCATGGAGATACGCTTTCCTAAATAAATCCTTTTCTAGCTAACTCATAAATTTGCTCTTTGAGTTCTTTTAATTCTTTGGGTCCCATTGTATATGGTGCTTGAGCTATTGGTGATGTGCCAGGAATTAGGTCAATAGTGAACTCTACCTCTCGGTCTGGTGGCATTCCCGGTAGCTCTGCTGGAAAAACGTCTTGAAAATCATTTACTATAGGAATCTCTTCCAATTTGACCTCTTTCATTGAGTTCAACTGCAGATCCACCATAATATGACTGTGCTTATCTACTTGGTAAACTATCCTTGCTCCACTTGGAGTTTTGATTGAGACAGTTTTCTCCTCTCAATTTATCTGAGCTCCGTGTTCCATCATCCAGTCCATCCCCAGCACTACTGCAATTCCCTTCAAAGGAATCACATAAAGGTCTGCAAAGTATGTACAACCACAGATCGAGATAACCTAATCTTGATTTATGTGGCGTACGATCACATTTCCCCCTGCCGTAACTATGGTCATAGGGTTTGCTAACGTTTCCCTTCTAATCCCGAACTTATCACAGAATTATTCAGAAATGAATGAAGTAGTTGCACCAGTATCAAATAGAACTTTGATGGGATTGGTAAGGATATTGAGCGTACCTATCACTGCATGCTCCGAATTATCCACCTCCTCGAGGGTTGCATAGTTCAGCTTCCCAGTAGGTCTATTTCTCTTGCCATTATTTCCTCCTTTATTGGGTTGTCCATTCCCTCCAGTGGATTGCCTTCCGTCTTGAGGCGACCAACCACCTTGTGGTTTGCTTGGGCAATTGGGCTTGATGTGACCTCTCTGACCACAAGCGTGACATACAATTACTGGTTTCGGGCAATGCCTACTAATATGCCCTGGAAGTTTGCAATTGTGACATATAATATTCTTTGCATTTGGATTTGCACTCCGATTGGGATTGTTGTTGTTATAAGGCCTATTCCTTGGTTTGAATTCCAGATTGGGCTTGGGCTTGCTTGCTTGTATCCTCTTGGTTTCCTTCTTAGCTCTCTTCCTTCTATCCTCTTGGACATTCTTGTAGTCATCTTCGAAGGTAATAGCTGCATCTAGCAACTGCTGATAAGTTTGCTTATTAGCCAACCTCAATTGCATCTTCACAAATGGATTTAATCCACGCAGGAAACGCTTCTTCCTCTTTTCCTCCGTATTCACCTCTTCCTCAACATAACGAGATAGTTGACTAAACTCCCAGATATACTTCATAACACTTGTATATCCCTGCTATAGCTCTTCAAATTCTCTTCGCTTCAATTCCATAACACTCTCCAGAATATGATATTCACAGAATCTCTGTTTAAACTCTTCCTAGGTATACTCACTTCCTGGTTGTTGCATGGCCAACTGATTTTCCCACCAAGATGTTGCAGGTCATGTCAGAAAGTGGGTTGCATGCCTCAATTTCTCCTCCTCATTGCAACCTACAGTCTTCAGCTTTCTCTCTTTATCTGCTAGCCAATCTTCTGCATCCATTGGTTCAGGAGCTGATGCAAAAGGTAACGGCCTTGCATTCTGGAAGTCAGGTAGACTCACTCCTCCACCTTCAGGTGCCCTCTGATTTGCTCGTCCCAACAACTCCTCCATGAACTTGTTTTGGTTCTCTTGCATCATTTGCATGCATTGCATAAAGTTCTGCTCCATTAACAGCCTCATTGGTGGTGGTAATGCTCCCTGGTTTGTTGCGTCTGCATCGGCCTTCTCCTTGGCCTCTCGCTCCCTCCGCTGCTGCTCAGTTTCCATTTCTACACCCGTATCCATGACCCTCCAGTCCTGCAACATAAAGAGAATACTCATAATTACATCATGCACATGTGTTCTGAGCTCGACTTTACGCACAGAACTAGTCACATAATGAAGATCCAAAGAAAATCCAAATATGCATTCACATTATATACATAATATCATAACAATACAAAGTCATTACAACATATACCATATAGATATAATCACAAAACTACCATATTCATCTAACTATCTTATTTCTTGGAGTACAATACACGGTACTCGATATCACTAACTAGTTGCCTCCTGCTAGTAGTAACTACACTCATCATAGATGCCTGATGTCCAACCGTGATGACGTGTTGTTCGTCGCACAGTTTGTGGAACAAACGGCCTTCCAGAAGGAACATACTCTGTATCTGAAGTGTCAGGACTTGAGTCATTACTCAACCTGAGCGCATTGACTCCCTCCAGCTCATCTGAAAAGTCTTTAGAAACAAATTCAACATTATCTCCCGCCTACATCTCCTGAGCTTCATTCCTTGAGTTGTCAACAAGATACGCAGATCTTGCTGCTTCACAGGTGCTCCTTTGGACAAGATAGTTAAACACTGGATAATGTATATCCCCTGGGTTTTGAGAAGATGTTGATGATTCAAACACTCTCTCCTCAGGATCTTCTTCTTCCTCCTGATTATCTATCGACATGGCATTTCTACTACTGTTACTAGGGTTAATCCTTGCACCCATCCAGCTAGATTGTCTAACATTTCTGTCAGAACCATCTGTGGACCTTTAGTGTTCATGAGATCCTTCATATGATCCCCCTTCTCCAACCATAAGAATTCTCAATAGGAAGTTCTGAGTCGGAACCATCCTCTGAGCCCTGTGGTACTGCATACCTCATATCCATAGTAGGATCATGTCTAGGTTCAGGACTTGGTGAATAAGGATATGGTATAAAAGAATCAGGATCTATAGGGATATCCTTAAAGATAGGTGTTGCACTACTACCTGCTTCCTTCTCTAACTAGAATGCTAACTGCTTCCTCCTTTCCAGATAAGTTAGATCCTCTAACAGGTCATTTTTGTCTTCGATAATCACTTGATGTTTCTTATAAAAAGACGCAACAAGTGTTCGGTATCTATCCATAAACTTGGAAGCTCACTTTGGATGCTTCTTAACCAAAGTAAGATGATCGGGTATAGGCTTCGAGTCTATAGAATCATGAGGTATCACAGAGAATATGCTACCTTCTAACTCCTTGGTTTTATGCTCCCGGATATTAGCTATCGCCTCCACAACCACAACATGATATGCTGCTAAATGACTCCTACCTTCACCTGTAGGTAGATCGTGATATAATCCAAGCTCCTCTGGAAGTTGGATACTCACACGATACTTGGATAACATCCATCCATCAAGGTAAGTGATAGTATTCACTGGTATTCTAGTTGGACAACTAAAGATCTTTAAAAGTTGACGAAGTTGGTGGGTGAATGATCCTTGATAATCACAAGAGTCTCCTCTTTCCTTACCAAAGTATGTTTTGGAAACTTTGGTGCCATAGCTCTGTATATCAGAAAAATAGTTTTGATTAGTATCCAATAATATGTTGCATCATAACAAAGAATTATCACACTAAAATATATAACGGAATATTCTCAATTGAATACCCATTATATTACTTTTAGAGAATTCTTTATTGTTGCTAAACTTTTCGACAGGTAATACCCTTTACTAGGTTTCCAACCTAAGGTCAAAGCAATTTGCTCTGATACCAAATGTGCTGACCCAGCATACCACTGCATGTGTAGTACACTATAGTCGTTGCATTACATCCCCAGAACACCCTTCCGTAAATATCACATCCCTCATAGTGGTACAATAGAAACATTGCGGGTCCATATTACAAATATACACACGTTATTATTATTACAATACCAGAAGTTCAAGACTTCCTAAAGATTCAACCTTACAAACCAAAATATAAGTGTTTCAGCAGAAGTTTCAAATTTCAAACTTAAACTCCAAATTGAGCTCAGCAATTTATTGCTATATAATGTTCATGATGCTCGGCTCAAGTGGTTACTAGAACTATAGTAATTATTCGGACTCCTGGAACTCTCCTCCGTAGATGATGTCGTAGTCCTCCCCTTCTATGGATCCATACAAGTTGGGCTCTTCATAGAAGACCTCCTCTTGACTCTCGGATGCATACATTGGAGTATCTTCGGGGTTCTCGGAGTCTAAGCAAGGATTCAAAGGAAAGGATGAGTAACAACATTACTCAGCAAATTTATTATATGCAAGGTAGGAAGTTTGATGCTCTATCTACCACCTCAGACTATCGGTCGTTGGCACTATGCAATTTTTGTATATCTTTCTTCAAAGGTTGATTTTATTATTAAAATCTATGACCACCAGCCTTCACATGATGACCAGAACTTTCATGGAGTTCCTTTCCTACCGCGTTCAAAGCTCCTTCCCAGAATAGGGAGTAACAAGTTACAGTTCTTACACTCTGCAGAGGTGCGTTACTTTTCCCATGAGAGATCAACTCCTTGTTGCACAACCGGGCATTCTTTCCCGTCCACAATTCCATGATGTGGGGCCTAGTAGTTGGTCCAAGCCAATCACTGCCCTCTCTGCGACCTCATATGTCTGCACGATCCTTCGGGCTAGCTCACCTTTGTTAAGCCCCCTTTCGGGCAGGCTAAAACCCTGATGAGTTCCCGAAGACTCTATGACCTAGTGATGCCTGGATTAGTACCATTTACATGGACTATCTCCCTAAACACCATTCATAGATAATCTAGACACCAAAAGTGTGGGGCGTAAGGGTGCCAACCCATATGCTGGATCCGCACAAGGAATCACAACGTCATGTTAAGGTCGTCTTGCCTCCATACAAGAGGAAAAGGATACAGCTGACTTCTCTGTCCCATTCCAAATCTCATGGTTAACGCGTAATATACGGTGCTAGAATTACTGATGTCATGGTTTATTAATTCCTAAGTGTTCATAATTAGTGCAAGTAGAACTCTAAGTTCTATTGCTCCATCATATCATCTCTTAGGATGATATCTAAGATTTAGTATCTTGAGAAAATAGTGTTTTCTTTTTCTATAGTATAAATGATAACACACAATTTGCAAATACTTTGATAAAGACTCTTCGAAGGACATGAGCAGGTGATGAACTTGCCTTGTGATTGCAAGGTAGTGAAGTCTGATGCTTGCACTGGACCTTGAGCTTCTATGTCAACAAAAACATCATTATTGTCCGGTAAGGACAATATTTAAAGAAGCAAAATGATTATGCAGAGTAATGCAATGCATCATTTATCTTGATATGTATTCTCCCCATTATTAATAAAATTCTTTTTAATAATAAAGGATTTATAAATATTAATTTTAATATTTATAATAGAATATTGTATTCTTTTATTTTATTTCCCTTTTATTGGACTTTTATTGATTTAATAATTCTTTTAAGAATTATCACTTAAATATCAAATATTGTTATTAAATATTTGTTTAGTATTTTTCTAAAATACTATAATATTAATATATGATGAAAGTGATTTTTATTTATTTTTATCATCTTTCAATAATTTTGTAAAATTCCATAAGGAGTATATTAATTACAAAATTCTTAATAAACTTTATAGGGCTAAAATTTTATCTTATAATTCATTTGGATAGTTTGGATTATTGTGAATCCAAAAATATTTTATTTATAATTTTTGGACTTTTATTTTATTTTCTAGAATTTAATTAAGTTCAGGGGAATTTTGGTCTTTTTCTATTAATTAAGACATGCCTTAAAGGTTTTTGGGCTGGCTTATTCTTATTGGGCCCTTGTGGCCCATTAGGCATAGTCAAAACAGCCACCCCGAAGGGTTCTGGCCCAACTTAGCCCACTCACTCGCTGTCTCTCACCCTCGAGGTCACTCCTCCCCTCCTCCATCCCCGACCCCATGGTCGGTGATGCCGCCGCTGACGATTCCTGTCGTCGTGGTCCGTTCTGGTCGCCGCCGTGGTGTAGGAGGAGGTTGTCGACTCCGCTCTTCCTTCCTGTCCATCTGGATTTGGGCATGGAGCTCTCCTGCGATAGATCGATGCCGTACCGAACCTTAGGGTTTGGGTTTGGCGTGGATCCTGGCGCCGCCGCTGCTGTTGTGTGTCGTGGTGATTCACCTCACCTCTAGGCGTGGCTATGGTCACCGCCAAGTGGCCAGATTGTATGGGTGCTCCCCGTGCCGCCATGGTCGTCGGCCACCTCTGCTTCCTCTTCTAGTCTCTAGCGAGGACCTTTGGTGAGTTCTTTTCCTCTCCCCCTTGTGCTCTCTGTGCTCGCACATCCTATACTAGATATTGGTAGTGACCTCTCTGGTTACTGTCTTGTCCTGATTAAGATGATTTATTCCATTTAGGCTTCATGTTTGGTACTTGTAAGATGCTCCTATGATCTGGTTGTGCTGTTTAATGGGAATTTGGGATGCTCTGCACCTCATTGTTAGTGACCCCCACCATTTGATTGTGTGATGCTATTGTTGATGTGTGATTAAGGTTGGATTAAATGCTAGGGTTGCATATTATTGCCTCTGGCTGGTACTCTGGTGAACGGATGTGTTTATCTATTGTCAGTATCTTGATATTGGCAATGATCTAGTTAGTGAGAATTTACTGACTTAGTTATTGTTGGCTTGCCAGATGATGCTTGTTCTGAATTTTATTCAATAGAATCTAATGATTCTTTGATCATGAATAAATAATTAGAATATGATCCCTGTATCTAATTCCAGGGAAATGATTTGATAGATGATTTGTGAAGTTTGGACTATTTGATTGTCTTTGTGATAAGGTCAGTGCTTATGAAACCTTCTTAAGATGGTACATAAGTAGATCTTGTTACTGACTAGGCTTAAAGTCATTTTTGGGACTTGATGGATGTTGATAGATAAGTTGAGAAAGTTATTGTTTGACCTAGATAGTGATGCTGGTCTAAGGCTCTAGGAACTAAGCTTCTATGTTGCTATCATTTTCCAAATTGGTTAAGACATCAAATGCTTTCTAGATCTTAGATCCTAGTTGGTTAATATTTATGGTTTTGTTTGTGGCTTATAAAATCTGAGGTGCTACTCCTTCTTGGAGATGTGCCCAGATTTTGTAAGAACAAATGATAGAATATAAAGGTTGCCTTTGGTATCACCAATTTTGTGAGGCTGATCTGAGAATTTGGTGTTTTGAAAAGAGTTTGATCTTGATCTTTATGTTTAAAACCTCTAGGATAGCTTCACCCCACTTGGGTGATTATTGAGAGGTATCCTTATGCATCAGCATATATACTTTGCTTGGGATAAGGTAAACATATCACATGGTTATTTATGATGCTCACCACAAAAACTATGTTGGTGATGGCTTGATGTGCTGGTGGTGTTGCTAATCTGATCCAGTCCTTCTCCCCTTGATGATGTTCTTGTATTCCCTTGATGCTTGTGCTTGTCCTTGAGGAACTCTGCTCCTCCTAGCTCCTGTGAGCTTGGCCTTGCTATTCACCTGATCCTTCTCCTCCTTATGTCACCATCAGGTGATATGTGGCTTGATCTGATGTGAGATGGTGTGGCTGGTTTATTTGGCTCGGGTTAAGCTAGTTGTTCTTGTGTGTGTGAGCAGTGAAGAGATGCACTAGTGCCCCTCCATGGCTGATGGGAGAATACCAATCAGGGTATACCCACGAAGCGGATTCACCAGCTGGATCAAGCCGACTGAAAGCTAGCCCTAAGCGGGTTGACTCACCCAATACGACGACTGGCGCATGCTGCACCCAGGCGACTGGCACCGACTGGAGGCCCAAGACGGCGACTCCAATACAAAGCCCACCAATAAACTTGTAAACCCTAACTGGCTGCATATATAAAGCCACCAGGGGCACCCCCACGGGGCATCCTCGCTCAGATCATATTACATCTTCTCACACATCATATTAGATCTAGTCTCTCCCTCCATTGTAAACCAATCTATGATCATATACTAGATTGACAACAGGACGTAGCGATCCTCCATCGAGGGGATGTTAACCTGGGTACATCGTGTGCCAATATCGCTCCCGGATTCTCCTACGTCGCCTTGCTCCCTCTACGTAAGCTACCCCAGTAGCATATGTTGTGCAATACCACGACAGTTGGCGCCCACCGTGGGGCTAGCGGTGCTTGGAGGGTGATAATCTGGGAGAGATCCCTCGCCGTCGCCGGCAGCCTGATTGCATCTCGTGCTCCTTCTGCAAAAGGAGATCGACCGGCCAACGCGGCCGATGCGTGCAGCCGACTCGGCACGAGATCGCTTCATCCTCCTGGTCAGAAAGTTATGGAGAGAAACGACATGCGAGTTGGATGGCACGCGATCGCGTATTTACAAATCGGTAGGAAAAAATCTTGAAAACAGGAACCTACCAACGACGACATGCATTCTCTTCCCAAGAAGCTCTGGCGCACACAACATGCGTGTTTATTTAGTCGCGAAGGAGCCAATTTAGTCGCTCTGTCGTGGACTCGCCCAGTGTCGACTCGCTACGCTCGCAGACTTGTCACAACTAAGTTTTTTTACACTAGTACATGCTATGAGTACAAAATATATACTCATCTTCATTCATTCTCTAAAGCCGACCATGTAGTCCCATATGACCCCTTTCAGGGACCAAAATCATATTTGGGATCGGTTTCAGTTTTTTCTGCTATTTATTCGCGTCCGCCGAAGTAGTGAAACTGGGTACCAAAAGGCCGACCTTGTCTCCGGGTTCAACAGTCTGGCATCGCGTCCTTTGTTACCCGGCAAGCGTTTGATGCTGGAGGTCTGCCTACTCATGAAAAGACACGCATAAACCTTACATACTGCCCATCGATCCACATAACAAAATTGCATTTTCTTCAACATCTACAATTTGCACGTCATACAAATGTTCAATATATTTCATAAATACACCTTATTGCAATCGTAATTTTTCCTCCTTCTCACAAAAACGGTGTCTTTCTCGCCGCGAACGGGGTCTTGGCGCTCGCCGGTCGCTCGACCTCGTCACTCGCCGCGCTCGGGGACTCGGCGCTCGCCGGTCGCTCGGCCTCGCCGCTCACCGTGCTCGGGGACTTGGCGCTCGTCGTTCGCTCGGCCTCGCCGCTCGCCGCGCTCGGGGACTCGGCGCTCCCCGGTCGCTCGACCTCGCCACTCGCCACGCTCGGGGGATCGATGCTCGCTGGTCGCTCGACCTCACCACTCGCCGCGCTTGGGGACTCGGCGCTCCGCCGACCTTCGCCACTGTCGTGTTTCGGGGACTCGCTCGGTCGCCGCCGACCTCGCCACTCGCCGCCGGCTTCGGTTTCGCCGGTCACTCGACCTCCCTACTCGCCACGCTCGGGGACTCGGTGTTCGCCGGTCGGTCGAACCTCGTCACTTGCCGCGCTCGGGGACTCGGCGCTCACCGGTCACTCGGCATCGCCGCTTGTCGGCCACCGCCGGGGCTCGGCGCTTCGCCGCCTCGCTCGCGCCGACTTCGCCACTTGCCGCTCGGCTCCTCGCCGCTTCGCCGTCGCTTCGACCTCGCCTCCCGCCATGCTCGGCAGCAACCACTACTATTTTCAGAATATGCATCTCCAAAGAGCCTCAAGTTGCCTCTACAAGCCAACTCGAGCCTCGGGGACTACTCCTAGGCATGCTACGTGTACGTGTGGTTCCACGACCGTGGCTCGCCCTTGTCGACTCGCCACCGTGGACTCGCCCTCGCATGCTCAACACGCTCGTCGATTCGCCACTGTGGACTCGCCCTCATGTTCTCGACATGCTCGGGGATTCTCCACCGCGGCCTCGCCCTCATGTACTCAACACGCTCGGGGACTTGTCACCGTGGACTCGCCCTCGCGTACTCAACACGCTCGGGGACTCATCACCTTGGATTCGCCCTCACGTACTCTCCACGCTCGGGGACTCGCCATGGCTGTGGACTCTTCACGTTCGACGGCTCGCCCATGACCGACTCGTCAAGCTACCAGCTACAATCCGCACGTCATCGCCACCGGGGACTCAGCACTCGCCGGTCGCTCGACCTCGCCACTCGCCACGCTTAGGGACTTGGCACGCTCCACGTTCGGGGCCTCTCCGCAACTGCCGGCTTCACCGACACGCTGCGTATTTCGCCAACTGGCCATCCTCGACTGGCTCACGACGACCGCCTCCCGCCTCATGGTTCTTTTCTCTGTTGAGGAGCTCGTCGCCGATTCGCCACGACCCATCATCAAGACTCTCCGTGCCCTGCCTCAAGCCCGCATCGAATCGACAACGCGCTCGGGGACTACTGATGGGGGAATACCAATCGGGGTATACCCACGAAGCGGATTCACCAGCTGGATCAAGCCGACTGAAAGCTAGCCCTGAGCCGGTCGACTCGCCCAATACGGCGACTAGTACATGCTGCACCCAGGCGACTGATGGCGCCGACTGGAGGCCCAAGACGACGACTCCAATACAAAGCCCACCAACACACTTGTAAACCCTAACTGGCTGCATATATAAAGCCACCAGGGGCACCCCCACAGGGCATCCTCGCTCAGATCATATTACATCTTCTCACACATCATATTAGATCTAGTCTCTCCCTCCGCCTACGGCGGCTCCATTGTAAACCAATCTATGATCATATACTAGATTGACAGCACGACGTAGCGATCCTCCATCGAGGGGACGTGAACCTGGGTACATCGTGTGCCAATCTCGCTCCCGGATTCTCCTACGCCGCCTTGCTCCCTCTACGTAAGCTAACCCCAGTAGCATCTGCCGTGCAATACCACGACAACGGCTGTGCTGAGCAGTTTTGTGTTGTTGGGCTGTTGCTGAGGTGCTGACAGCACACACCATGCAGTTTGGTGTGTGTGCTGCTTGTGTGCTTGCTGTACGGATGTGGATATGTTTAGAATTTTGAAAGTTACTTTGATCTGATTACTTTTACTTGGCTGGTGAAACTTGGCCCTCCTTGCTGTCATTTGAGTCCTGGCTTAAAATTTATGAAAGATTCATTCTTTCATATTGGTGAAACTTGCCCCTTTTATAAGTTTACTCCATGATGAACCTTGATTAGTGCACTTCACTGACAAGTCTGAGAGTAAAACAATGCTAATCCTAACTTTCCTTTTCCTATTCAGTTTCTGTTTATTTTGCAGGTACAGATTTGAAGATGAAGATTTTAGTTTATTTTTTTATAGGAGAGTCCAATGTAATCTTCTTTATTCTTTTGTAATTTTAGTTCTATTCTTTTGTAATCTTCATTTTATTATTTTGTAATAAATATTATACTATTATCAATAAATAAATATTATTCTTCATTTATTTACTATTGTAAAAATTGTGGATGATTTTTATAAGATACATTTTTGTAACTTATTTATTGAATGAAAATATGAAATAGATATTCATATTCTTAATTGCTTTCTTTAGATAAAGTTTGAGTTATATTGGTTAACTCTTAATTAAATGAAGATTCAAACATTATTCAAAAACCCTTATTGAATTATAATTCAAACACTCAATGTTTTAAATTCAAATTTCATTTCCCAAAACACATAATTCCACAAAGATCTTATCAAAGTCTATAGCAATAATCCTTTAAGACTAAACCTAATCTCAAAGTATGAAAGAAACCTTCATCACTTTAGGTTTTTATTTCGCGAAAAATTTACCCACCTTTTCACAGATGAATGCATGCAACATTCCAAATTCCTAAATCTACCCCTCGTGAGTTCCTAAATGCTGGGACGTTATAGACTTCAACCGTTAAATTAAACTTCGGCCCGAAGTTTGTGGGGGCGTACCTGACTAGTTCTGGATAGGCTTTTCTTAAATCCTCTTATTTCTCCCACGTGGCTTCTCTTTCAGGGTGATGTTCCCATTGTACTTTCCAATATTTGATTACTCTGTTCCTCAACCTTTTCCAGTATTCCTGAATCTTACATGGCTTTTCAATATAGGTCAAATCTGCTTGTAGTTCTATCTCTTGATGTGTAACTGCATCATCTGGAACTTTCAAACATTTACGAATTTGTGACACATGGAAAACATTGTGCACTTGAGCCAATATTGATGGTAACTCTAAAGCATAAGCTATAGTTTTGTTCTGACTCAATATTTTGAATGGTCCGATGTATCTTGGACTTAACTTTCCTTTAACTCCGAATGTTTTCATCCCTTTCATTGGACTTACTTTCAAGTATACCATATCTCCCACTTCCGGATGCCATGATCTTCGACTTTGATCAGTATAACTTTTCTGCCTACTCTGGGCTATTTTCAGTCTATCCCGGATCTTATCAATGATATCTTGTATTTCCTTAATATAGTATGGTGCAAATTCTTTGCTGCTTCTAGGCTCATACCAACATATTGGTGATCTACACTTCCTTCCATATAGAACTTGGTATGGGGCTGCCTTTAGACTACTCTGATAGCTATTATTGTAAGAAAATTCTGCCAATGGTAGATGATCTTCCCATGTACCTCCAAAATCTAACGCACACGCTCTTAACATGTCTTGTAGTATTTGATTTGTTCTTTCAGTTTGACCTCCTGCCTCAGGATGATAGGCTGTGCTGAAATCTAACTTTGAACCAAGTGCTTCATGCAATTGTTTCCAAAATGCTGAAGTAAACACTGATCCCCTATCAGTTACGATCTTTTTGGGTACTCCATGCTTACTTACTATCTCTTTTACATATACTTCAACTATCTTCTCGGCATTATCTGTAAGGTTCCCAATCTTTAATAAGGTAGAGATCCCTGTGTTTACAATGCCAGTCCCTGGATCAATAGCTAGCATCCACAGTTAAGATGTAATATCAAGAAACAAAGGTCATAATACAACTTTATAACCAGGAATAAAATAATTTATTACATCTTACATAGCTCATTTGGCTATCTCATTACAATGCAGCAGCATATAACAATAGCATGGGGTCCTTCATCTTCAAAGTGCCACAGGCAATCATGTTGGTTGTAGACTTGTAATCCTAATCAACACACTTCACTAAAAACAAACCTGCAACATAATAAGTTGCAGCCACAAGGGTCAATACATTTGAATTGTATTGGCAAGTTTCACTACTATGTAGAAATAAGTGGATCCTATCATTACATGCATATTTGGCTAAGTAGGGTTTAGGCTCTTTTGCAGAAAGCAATATAGTTTTATCCTATCTTTTCAAAATAGTTCTGATATTTTTGTCAAATCTTCCTGAACTCCTTGGAAAACTCCAAGTGCTTCTAATCCCTTGTTTTCACCATCAAGTTTTACTTTGAGAAATTGGAATGTCGAAATCTTCCATAGCTTCAGGCCTTAGTTGCTCAGAGATGTCCATAACCGGGGACGCGGCTAAGTACGTAGAATTTTGATCTTCTGCAGAAGTTGTACACTTTACCCACATGACACAATCTCGTCTTGATGCCACCAGTGGATGCTGGATAAGTACTCACCAAAATGGAATACTGGCAGATCCAGAATGTGACAAAGTCTTTCCATAGAAGTCCTCCCAATACACAATGCTAGCTTGTCAACCAGGCACCAATGTAGGGATATATTCCCTTACACAATTCTAGTTAACCTGAAGATGCCAATGCATGGGTCTTCCACTATGTAGTTGACTAAGCCATAGCCCATTTAGCATGTGGCTGTACACGGAAGCCACTATACGAGAAACATGTCCAATCTCTAAGTCCCTGGGTGGTTTTCTTCTAGTGCACACACAAAAAGATAGCCATATAAACATGGTTCCCTTTGTTGCCACCTTGTCCAAAACTTGAGTATCCTTGTCCACCCAAGTGGTTCATTGAGTACTTGTTTTATTATATAAAACATATATCTTTCCAACACTTCATATAATCATATCATGTATCCCATCCCAAATATATAGCAGGGCTAAGCTTACTAAAACTACAATGTTTTTCACTAATGAAGATATAAGGGTATCCTATTAGGATTTAGCATAGCATAAAATATAGTAGTCTTTATCATGCATGTTATAAAAATCCACTAAGTGTAATGAAAATAGTAGGACATGGATGATAGTGTCACTTGCCTTCTTAGTAGAGAATATTGATTCACTTCTTGATCTTGCAAATATCACACTCCTCTAACTTCACTACAGTTCAATGAAGCAAACACATTTTCAAACCAACATTCAAACAATTTATCACACATAAAATAATAGAAACAAGGCAATGCATGCAAGCATGCAAAAGATGATTTTATTTAGAAAAGTGGTTTCTATTAGGATCTAAACATTTTAAAGCTCAAAGTGGTCATTTACTATAGTGATAAAACCATTTGAAAAAGGTTTTATCTCATAAACCAAATATTATGTTAAGGTGATATTTTATGTTGTAGAAAATATCTTTTAGCAAAGTAATAAATTTATATGGTTCATCAAACATGTTCTTAAATCACAAAACTTGGTGTTTAGGGTCAGAAGGTTTGAATCACATTATTTCCCAAAGGCTTAACTCAAAAATCAGATCTAAATCATAAACAATATTCTTATTTGATTAGAAATGTGCTAATTCAAATATTTATTCCTTAACTTCACAAAATACATTTTTAAATCCATAAGTTGGTTCCTATGGTCAGTAGGTTCAAAACAATCCATTTTTCAAAGATTTCACCTTAAAAATATATCTAGAACAATTTTTATATTCAAATTATGACTACACAAGTTTCGGCAATTTCAACCAATTTTCCAGAAGCAAAACATTAAACAAAGTGCAGGGTTGCAAAGTACTTGTTCTTCTGAATCTATTGATATAAAATTTGCAAAATTTGGACGTGTAGAATTAAAGTTATGAATTTTACAAGTTTGCAAATCTAATAGATCGAATTTCTAATTTAAATCCTGAGTCTGGCCACGTGTCTTAATATTACTGGCTGATACCGTTTCGCGCGGATTGAGCAAAGTGGGTCGTTGGATCTAATTTAGATCGTGCGGCACAGAGCACACGATACCCCTTCGATTAAATCTAATCTCAGCCGTAAGATCAAGATCCAACGGGCACAGCGTGTTTGACCACCGGCGCAATTTGGCGATACGTTGGCGACGATTTAGGAAGCGAGGGAGAGGAAGGAGTAGCTCACCGTGCTCGTGGTAGTGCGGAGAATCTCGAGGTGTGGTCGGCTTGTCGAGGGGCGCACCGGAGCTTCGTGGATTGCTCGCCGGAGTCAGTGGCGGCATCGGATGTCTCTGGTTGTCATCGGGGGCGAAGTTTGGGGACGCGCTAAGACAAACAAGGCATGATGTTAGACGCGAGAGAGTGTGGGGATTACAGGAGCATCAAGGAGAAGGTTCGGGGCGGTCTGTGCTTACTAGGGGAGCTCGCCGGAGAAACGGCAGACGACGGTGGGCTCAGGTGTCGAGGTTGCCGACGCTAGGGGACGCGCGTGGGTGAGTGGAGCAAATGGGCAGGTGCGCCAGGAGATGGGGAGCAGGCTCGCGTGTAGTGGGAGGCGAGGGGCGGTTGCAGTTCGCCGGAATCGACGGAGGAGCTCGTCGGAGCAGAGGGGTTCGAGCTCGAAATTGGAGCAGCCCGGTGGCAGAGAGGAGATGCTGCTTGGGGGGAATGGAAGGGGAGAGCGAGGCGCTTAAGTGAGTGTGGTCGTTGGCGAGTTTAATCCCTCCATCAACGCGAATTGATCGCTGCATTCAATGGAAGAAACAGCGAGGGGGACGTGGTCACGGTGGAGACGACGACCTGGCAGGTGGGGTCCGACTGTCTGTGAGAGAGGGAGAGAAAGAGTGGGTCCGAGCGTTCAGCGACTCTGTGGGTTCTTTTGTGAGTGAAAAACGGTTCACCAGAGGGGGAGTAGGTGTGCTGCGAGTTGGGCTGGGTTGGGTTGCTCTGTTTCATTTTTTTTATACTGAAATGCTTTTTCTTTTTCTATTTTGAATTTCTGTTTTGATTTTTACTCAAAAAATTCTGTTTAACAACATAATCCAAAGTCCAAAATAAAATAATTCTTTTTAGGATTTATTATTTATTAAAAATAAATAAAAGGGCTTTACTCTTTATTTCAAATAGGATTCAAATATGTTTAAAACTCTATTTGACTTTCTAAATTTTTCCAAAACCTTCTCAGTAGGTTTTATTAAAAACATAACACTTGAAATATAATTTAAAATACTTTAATAAGTTTTTAATGATCATTCAAAATAGGAAAATGTCTATACTCGAATGAAATTTGTATATAAATAAATCCTCATGGTTTTATTTAAATAAACCTTTACTATTTTAATCAAACAACATATTTTATTTTAAATGCTTGGCCAAGATTAATTTGGCTCCTTTTGAAATATAGACCTTATTCATTATTTCTACCTTTGCTTATGAAAACCATATCTTTTTATTTAAAGATCCAATAATGGCAATTCCAACTATTATAACTTTATTTATTATTTGTTTATCTTTTTAAATCCCTTTAGGATTTTATTAGATCAAAATAGGTTTTGATGTTTCCAATTGGAATGTAAGATCCCTCCTTATTAAAGGAAAAGATCCCTGTGATTGCAATGCTAGTCCCTGGATCAATGCTAGCATCCACAGTTTAAGATGAAGTACACAGATACAAAGGTCGTTTATTACAGTCATTCCAGAGATAAAACATAGTCTTTTACAACTCATGGCCAAAGGCCTAATACAAGAGTATATGGAATATGTAAATAAACATAAGTCTTCATCTTCATGTGCCACAGACAAGCATGTTGAGTGTAGACTCATGACTCCTATTCATCATCAGAGTAACCTGCAACATCATAAGTTACAGCCACAGAGGGTCAATACTTTGGAATAGTATTGGCAAGTGATACCTTAGTATATTTTAAGTGGACTATAATACTATATGCATTTGGCTGGTGGAGCTTAGGCTTGCATTGCTCAAAATAGATTTTTCCTTAACTTTTTGAAAACACTAAGTTTTTGTTTGGCAAAGACTATCCCAAGGTATCTACCAATCAAAGACTGAAGATCCACTCAGGCATCTACCAATCAAAGACTGAAGATCCTTTAACCCTTGTTCACCCACAAGTTTTATTCAGAAATTGGAGTGATGAGATTCTTGAAGTTTCCATGTATTGATGCTCAAATTGTCCTTTACCAGGGACATGGCTAAGTACTTAGGTTTTACACTCTGCAGAGGTGGTGCACTTTCCCCACAAGCCTTGGTTTCCCAAGACATGATCCTTCAGTAGCCTTTCCTTAGTCAAATGGACGCTCCAACCTATCATCCCATCTACCACCTTGTCCAAGAGACTAAGTTCCAGCATCCTAAGATCATGGCAGAGCCCATATTACCAAGTGGTTGCACTTGAAGCTTCTCAACATTTGACAACTCAAATCTCTTTGTTCCTGGGTGGCCATCCACAAGTGAGATACACAAGGTTCACCAGTACCCCTGGCCTTGTGTAACCACTCAACATATCCCATTCTTTCCATTCCACCTGGTGATTCATTAACTTAGTTGTTTTGTTAAATAAAAACAAGTCCTTAGACTTAGAATATTTTTCCATAGTGTGAATATATAAACCACCCTTGTTTTCTAGTAGCTAGGCTAAGCATGGCATGGCAACTTATCCTTAGGGAATTTTTCTAGCAATTCTAGCATTCTATTCTAAATAGGATTTCCTATCATCAATTGACAAAAGTAGCATGCAAGTCCTAACAAAATATATCTAATGCAAGTACAAAATATAGGTATGGAATATTCATGAAGATATCACTTGCCTTGGTAGTGTGGAGAGTAGCACTCGTCACAATCACAATCACTAGCAAAATCTACACACAAAGTTATAGCACACAATTACACACAAATATATACAAACAAAAATATTATGAATGCATGCATGCATGAATCTACCAAGTGATGATTTTTGAAAACTCAACCAAGCAAGTGCATGAATACAGAAACTAAACAAGTCACAAAATAGCCAAGATAATCTTAAATAACCCTAAAACAAAATACTAAACTAAATCTATACTCAAAAAGGCCTCAAACAAGTTTCTGTAATTTAAGCCAAACTAATGGTTACTATTTGCTAAACAAAAGGATAGGCAGAAAGGTCTTGTTTTCTGAATCCAACGGTATAAAGTTTGCAAAATTCAACGTGGCATTCAAAAGATATTGGCATTTGAAATCTGGATCAAAATTTGTTTTAAATTCTATTTCCAGATCTTAACCTAGCCAGCGTCATGTTCTTATTCGCCCGTGCGGTTAAATGCGGATCGGCGATACAGACGCTGGATCTAAATGAAATCTGGCGGCTCGGATCGCGTACCACTTGAGTTAAGTAGATCTATCCTAAGCGCCACGATACAGATCTAACGGCTACTATTTCTCCGGCCAAGAACTGGCGGCGGGCGGCTACCGGCGGCGAGGCTGCCGGTCGATGGCGTTCTGCGATGATGCACGGCGAGGAGAAGGAGGAGTAGCTTACGAGCTCGGGGTCACGGCGAAGCTTCGTCGTACTGCGGTTGGTCAAGGGCGCTCGGCTGTCCTAGATTGCTCGTCGAGTTCTGTGTGCGGCGGTTGTCGGGTGGTCGTCGTGGGCGTTCTGTGGATTACCCCAAAAGCGAGGACACGGTTAGATTCACGAGTCGAGCGAGCCGTGTGCGTGAACTAGAAAGCGAAGCGGTCTGGTCTTACCACTAGAGTTCGCGGAGTTAAATGCGAGCGTCGGTGGCGACTAGTCGGCGATGTTGCGAGCTACGGTCCATGCGAGAAAGCAAGCGTGTTAAAAGAAGCGCGAGGCTCACTGAATCAGTTTGCAAGATCGAGAGGCGGAGGGCTCTGGACTCACCGGAATTCGCGTCGCGATCGTCGGAGGCGGCGGGGTTTCGAAGGGTAATGCTCGCCTGGTGGCGCTCTGGGTTGGGTTTGAGGAGAAGAGAGAGGCAGAGGGGTTCTTATAGCCTGGTCACGGCGAGAATTACTCGGCCAATAAATCGAATTACGTCGAATTAAACACGAAGCGCGCGTTGATTTGGGGATGAGCGGGTCGTGCGGGTGGAGCAGCGGTGGCGTGGAGAAGGCCGCTTGTCGGTGAGGTGCTTGAGTGCAGGTGGGGTCTGCACTGTCGTGACTCGGTAGCGTCATGCTTGCGCGTGAGAGAAGAATAAGGAGATCCCGGGTGGGCTTGCTGGGCTCGATCCGCTGCTGGGCCAGATTCTGTCCGCTCGGCCCTTTTCTTTTGAGAATTCCTTTTCTTTTTCTAATTCCATTTTCTGAATAGAATTTGATATGAATTCAAATCCTTTTGAATTCAAACTGCTGAGGGATTTTTGCAGGGTTACGTGGGTTTAAAAGCAGTCGGATGACCATGTGGTTACTAGCAAGGGCTTGGTCAAGCTTGGGTTTCAAAGTAACAGAGATTTGCTCTAGTTTGCAAATATTTGAAATAGGGTTTTGAAACTATTTCTAAATTTTGAATCTTGGGTTAAAAGCTTCACCTAGCCTTTCCAACCATGGAGGCAAGCAAACAAGTTCATAGACAATCAAATCCCAAAGGGTGATGGCCAATTGAGACAATTTGCCCACATGAAATCATAGCTCAAACTTCTGCCTCTAAATGATTTTGAGAAAAACCCTATATGAATGAATGATGCAAGGATGAAATGAATGAGTTTTTGAAACATGATTTTTTTGGGATGTTACAAATCTAACCCCCTTAAAATGAATCTCGCCCTCGAGATTGGATTAACTAACAAATAGGTGAGGTGGTCTTTCAGAAGATCGTCTTCTCTTTCCCATGTTGCTTCTTCTTGAATGATGGTTCCATTGTACTTTGCAAAACTTGATGGTTTTTGTCCTTGTGACTCTTTACGTGGTCTCAAGAATCTTAATGGCTTTTCTTCATAGGTGAGATCACTTTCTAGTTGAACTTCTTCCAAAGATATGGTATCCTTCAAAGATGTTTCTTCCATTTCTGGTGACATTTCTTGAGTGGCTCACATGAAAAACATTATGAATTGCTAGTAAAGATCTTGTGATTCGATTTCATATCTGACTTCTCCCTTGCGACTTAGAATGTTGAATGGTCCCACATATCTTGGTGCTAACTTTCCTTTGACTCCAAATCTTTTTACTCCACGAAGTAGTGATACTCTAAGATAAGCTCTATCCCCAACCGTAAGTGACTTCTCTCGCTTAGCATCTGCGTAGCTTTTCTGTCGAGACTGCTATCTTCAATCTGTCTCTAACCAATTTGACCTTTTCTTGGCGTCTTTGATAAGATCTGGTCCAAACAAACTTCTTTCTCCTACACCATTCCATAGCAATGGGGTGGTACACTTCCTTAGTAGAAACTCGAATGGTGCCATCCCAATACTAGATTGGTATTTGTTGTAAGAGAACTTCTGCGTAAGGAAGACTTTCATCCCAACTTGCTCCATAGTCTAGGGCACATGCCCTCAACATGTCTTCAAGAATTTGATTAGTCCTTTCTGTTTGTCCACCGGTTTGAGGATGAAAGCAGTGCTGAATTCCAACCTCGTTCCTAGAGATTCATGAAATTTGTCTCCAAAAGTGAGAAGTGAATTGAGTTCCTCTATCGGACACAATACTCTTAGGTACACCGTGAAGGCATACAATTCTGCTCATGTAGATTTTGGCTAACTTGGCACTGGTATAAGTTGTCTTTCTGGGTATAAAATGAGCCACTTTAGTTAGGCGATCCACTACTACCCATATGGAGTCATACCCTTTCCTAGTCCTTGGTAATCCGGTAATGAAATCCATACCAATATTTTCCCACTTCCATTCAGGAATAGGCATTGGTTGAAGCAAACCTGCTGGTTTCGATGTTCGCTTTCACTCTACTACACATCACACAAGGCAATGTGTTGGCGATGTCCTTTTGAGATTGTTCCACCAAAATCTTTCTTTCATATCCATGTACATTTTGTTGTTTCCCGGGTGAATAGAATATGGAGAGTTATGGGCTTCTTGCAGAATCAGTTTCCGCATTTCCGGATCTTGTGGAACACAAATACGTTTCTCGTGCCATAAAGTACCTTGTTCGTCCATATGGAAACTTTTAGCTTTCCTTGGCTAATCCTTTCCTTGATCTCTTGATCTCTTTATCCGTCTTTTGGGCTTCTTTAATCTTATCCAGCAGTGGGTTGAACATCCAAAGACATGAGATGTCCTTCGGCACAATCTCAACCTGAGTTCCTTGAATTGCTTACACAAGTCATCGGCAATTCACCTTTGGTAAGGCCATTTACAAACGCTTTACGACTTAGAGCATCTGCTACGACATTTGCTTTACCGGGGTGGTATTGCAAATTCAAGTCGTAATCCTTGATAAGTTCTAGCCATCTTCTTTGTCTCATATTGATCTCCTTCTAGGTGAAGATATACTTCAAGCTCTTATGGTCGGTGAACACTTCACAACGTTTTCCCAAAAGGTAGTGTCTCCATGTTTTGAGTGCATGGACAACAGCTAACTCTAAATCATGAGTAGGATAATTTACTTCATGAGTTTTGAGTTGTCTCGAGGCATAAGCCACAACTTTTCCGCTTTGCATAAATCGGCTCCTAATCCTTGATGCGAAGCATCACAATACCGGAAATCCTTTTCCAAATCTGGTAAACCGATCTTGGTCTTGACACAAGTCTCTTCTTTAGTTCTTGAAAGCTGAGTTCACATCCTTCAGACCAAGCAAATTTCTTATCTTTCTTTAACAATTCTGTCATTGGTTTAGCAACCTTAGAAATTTTTTCAATGAATCTTCTGTAGTAACCTGCTAAACCAAGGAAACTATGAACCTCTTTTACATTCTTAGGAGATTCCCATTACATCACGGCCGAAACTTTAGCAGGATCATTGCTACACCATCTTTGTCATAACATGACCAAGAAATCCAACTTCCTCTAACCAAAACTCACACTTGCTGAACTTGGCATAAAGCTTATGTTCCCTTAGTTTCTCAAGTATCAAGCGGAGATGTCTTTCATGCTCTTCCTTGCTCTTGGAGTAGACTAAGATGTCATCGATGAAAACGACAACGAACTTGTCGAGAAATTCCATGAACACTTTGTTCATCATATTCATGAAGTATGCTGGAGCATTGGTTAAACCAAAAGGCATCACAGTGTACTCATACAATCCATACCTTGTGGTGAATGCTGTTTTAGGTATGTCTTGCTTTCTTATCTTGAGTTGAAAATAGCCTGACCGAAGATCAATCTTTGAGAACACACATGCTCCTTCTAGCTGATCAAACAAGTCATTTATTCTTGGCAAAGGATACTTGTTCTTGATGGTTACCTCGTTGAGAAGCGGTAATCTATGCATAACCTTTGAGTTCTGTCTCTCTTTTCTCTGAACAAAACTGGAGCTCCCAAGATGAAGAACTTGGCTGGATGAATCCTTTACGCAATTGTTCTCCAAGTTGTTTCTTGAGTTCCTTAAGTTCGTCAATGACATTTTATAAGGCCTCTTTGCTATTGGTCCGAACACGGTACCAAATCTATTATAAACTCCACATCTCTATCTGGTGGCATTCTGGTAATTCTTAGGAAACACATCCGGATATTCACACACAATTGGCACCTTGTCCATGCTAACCCCTTAAGAGAATTTAGCTTGCTTCCTTTAGATTTAAAATTGGACTTAAATGTAATCCTCTTACCTTGAGGGGTTGTGAGTGAAATTGTGCGATTTACAATCTAGTACTCCCTCATACTTAGCCATCCAATCCATTCCCAAAATTACATCCAATCCTTGGGAATTTAGGATTATTAAGTTCTTTGAAACTTATGTTTTCCGATGTCTATGACTAGATCCGGCATCCAAGACTCACTGTCATATCCCCTCCCGGAGAGCTAACTTTTATCGGACACCCAATGTTTTCAGATGCAAACCCATTTATATCAACAAATGCTTTTGATATGAATGAATGAGATGCACCAGTGTCAAAGAGTACAAATGCTTTGAGATGGAATTGAGTCTAAACTTACCAGCAGCGGCATCGGGTTCTTCATAGACGTCCTCCACATTAATGTGGTTAACCTGTCCTTTACGAAAAGGATTGGGCTTGATAGGTCCTTCAACTTTCTTCTCGGGACACTCATTAGCATAATGTCCCGATTTCTTGCATTTGAAGCATTCAACCCGTTGTTGTCCTTCTTAGGTTGACTTCCACTTCCACTTCCACTATGGTGGCTCTTATATCCACTCTTGTGGTTCTTGTACTTATCATTGTCATGATGCGATGATGCTTGTTGTCATGACGGTTGTGGTTGTGGTGCTTGTTAAACTTCCCATGCTTGTGGGATCTGGTGACACTATCATCATAGTGAGATCGTTTATAATCGATCGAGCTATGCTTGTCGGTGTTTCCTCTTTCTACTCTCAACTTGCTTCATTTTATTCTCCACAATAACAGCCTTGTCACTACAGTGATAAGTTGGAACATATACCCGCAGACATTTGCAGATTCAGTTCGTCATTCAAGCCTTCGAAACTTTTCCTTCCTTTTGGCATCGATTGTCAACCTCATCCGTGCATAGCGCCAGATTGTTGAACTCTTCAATATATTCAGCCACTGTTGTGGTGGTACTTGATTGTGAAATTCCTTCTTTTCAGGCTCATCATACGGTGAGATATGAGTAATCTGAAATCCATCTTCAAAGATAGCCCAAGTCACCTCATCAATAGGCGTGGTAATCTGGAAGTTGTCCCACCATCTTGGCTGGTCCTTCCAAGCAGATGTCTTGCGAACCTGACCTTTTCAGCATCTGTGCATCCCACGGTCACTAAGTCTTTGTTCACGAGCGTAGCCAATCATTGGCCACCATGGGATCGGTCGTTCGAAAACTTAGCTGGCCTCGGGCAGAAATCTGGTAAGCATATCAAAACACGGAGGGTTGTTGTTGTTATTGTTATTGTTGTTGTTGTTATTGGGGTTATTGTTTGCAGTTACGGATGAATGTCGTCATAATTTGCATAAGCTGTGTTTGTGCATTCATCATTTGTTGCATTTCCGGGGTAATGTTGGGGTTGGGGTTGGTGTTTGCGCGACGGGGAGGCATCTGTGGTTTATTCATATAGAGATAAGAATGAGATACCCTTACATGATTTATGCACAACACATCACACAAGCAGACATATAGCATGCAACACAAGGATAAAGATAAACAACAAGATAACAAAAAGTCTCAAAGTACAAACACACAAGTGGCAAGCCATCCACATGTCGGATGGTCCAACAATAAGTTCACAATAACAAGTGCGGTAAATAAAGATCAATGAGTAGTCAAATCTACTAAATGCATCAATCTCCTCCTCGACAAAGGTAAGACCTGCGTTCTCCATTGCGGTCTTGTTCTCCTCAATGGTAGTGGTCAAAGAGTCGATCTTGGCCTTGAGAGCCCTCTTAGGGCAAGCCTCTCAATCACTGTCTGCTGCTGCTCTAACTCGAAGTCCTTGGACTGCAGTTCCTCGGTCATATCACAAATCCTCTTGTTCCTATCCTGGACACGCTTCTCTTGACTCTTGAACTTACGGTCTTGGGTCTCGAACTTTGTCTCCATCTCCTTGACTATCTCGTCTGCTTTGTGAAGAGCTTGTCCTTCTCATGAGCTGCACACAGGCTTCATTACTAAGCATGACGTTGGTCCTATCGGTATCCACGTGCCTAATAAGAGTCTCTAAGTCCTGGAGGTACAGGCGTATCGGCTCTGCTGTGACCCTCGAGTCGTCCTCAAAGTCAATGGACTCTCCGTCACCATCACGCCTTCCGAAGGCGTGGAAGTGAGTGCCTCTAACCTATCGGGAGTGACGTCCTAACAGTCGTCCTATCAGATCCTCCATGACAACCTCCATGCCTCTCTCCCTGTCATCGTGCATAAGCTTGAAGACGATGGCCTCCGTAGTAGGCTCAGTCTGGCGTCCTGGATGGTTCACCTTGAAGCCCCAAAGGTCCTTCCTCTCAAACTTGGTGAGTGGGTGCACCGTAATGATAGGAAGAGGAGATCGAGTAAAGTAGTAAGCTCTACGATACGAGGACCAAAACGGGTAGCCTGGAACTCCTCAACAGTGCTGATGGCAATAGGCATCTATTTATAAGATGAAAAAGTTAGAACAACACAATTTAAGATAAACAAGACAAACATTCAAACACATTCTTGGGACACACAAAAATCATACAAGTCATGCATACAAGAATCCATTACATCATCCAAGGTTCAAACTTTTTTAAGGTATCATTTTGGAAAATAAGGTGATAGGTGGTGGTCCAACTAACGAAGTGCGCTTACAATCCTATCTCATTGGATCTGGTGGCTAACACAATGTTCCTAGTGGCAATCACCCTATCTTGTTCACATGCTTCTATCACTAAATCTATAATATCTCCTCTTAAGGATTGGTTGGTGATTTCCAACTCTTGGGTATGTTCCTTCTCTTTCTCTAAGTCTTTTTGGAGGTTGAGCATCTTGCACTTGACTCTAGCACTTAGTTCCTTGATAGTCTTCCAAGCTGCTTCTTTTCTTGACTCAAAAATGTGGTGTGCATAAAAGTGTTGGTGTACATGGAAGCCCTTTTCTTTGTGGTTGTCTTCCTTATTCTTGTACAAGTGAAGTTGCACCCACCAATACTCCACTCCATCCTCCATCCTTTGGAAAGCCCTTGTACCTTTCTTTGCACCATGTACTCCCATGGTTTCCATGAGGTCCTTGAGAATCTTGGGAAACTCAGTCTCACACTCCAAGGTCATGGTCATGAGTGGTCCTTTCTTCTGACTTCGTTGTGGAGTTCATCTACAAATAGAGATGAGAATGAGAAGATTAGAAAAGTTCTGAGAAGAATAGACAAGTGTAGAAGAAGTTAAAATTTTCCTTAGTGGTTTCCAATCCTAGGGTCATAATCCTACAGGCAACACAGTGCTACGATACCATCTGTAAGATCCCTCCTTATTAAAGGAAAAGATCCTGTGATTGCAATGCTAGTCCACGGATCAATGCTAGCATCCACAGTTTAAGATGAAGTACCACAGATACAAAGGTCGTTTATTACAGTCATTCGGAGATAAAACATAGTCTTTTACAACTCATGGCCAAAGGCCTAATACAAGTATATGGAATATGTAAATAAACATAAGTCTTCATCTTCATGTGCCACGAGCAAGCATGTTGAGTGTAGACTCATGACTCCTATTCATCATCGAGTAACTGCAACATCATAAGTTACAGCCACGGAGTCAATTGATACTTTGGAATAGTATTGGCAAGTGATACCTTAGTATATTTTAAGTGGACTATAATACTATATGCATTTGGCTGGTGGAGCTTAGGCTTGCATTGCTCAAAATAGATTTTTCCTTAACTTTTGAAAACACTAAGTTTTGTTTGGCAAAGACTATCCCAAGGTATCTACCAATCAAAGACTGAAGATCCACTCGGGCATCTACCAATCAAAGACTGAAGATCCTTTAACCCTTGTTCACCCACAAGTTTTATTCAGAAATTGGAGTGATGAGATTCTTGAAGTTTCCATGTCTTGATGCTCAAATTGTCCTTTACGGGGACATGGCTAAGTACTTAGGTTTTACACTCTGCAGAGGTGGTGCACTTTCCCCACAAGCCTTGGTTTCCCAAGACATGATCCTTTAGTAGCCTTTCCTTAGTCAAATGGACGCGTTCCAACCTATCATCCCATCTACCACCTTGTCCAAGAGACTAAGTTCCAGCATCCTAAGATCATGGCAGAGCCCATATTACCAAGTGGTTGCACTTGAAGCTTCTCAACATTTGACAACTCAAATCTCTTTGTTCTGGGTGGCCATCCACAAGTGAGATACACAAGGTTCACCAGTACCCTGGCCTTGTGTAACCACTCAACATATCCCATTCTTTCCATTCCACCCAGGTGATTCATTAACTTAGTTGTTTTGTTAAATAAAAACAAGTCCTTAGACTTAGAATATTTTTCCATAGTGTGAATATATAAACCACCCTTGTTTTCTAGTAGCTAGGCTAAGCATGGCATGGCAACTTATCCTTAGGGAATTTTTCTAGCAATTCTAGCATTCTATTCTAAATAGGATTTCCCATCATCAATTGACAAAAGTAGCATGCAAGTCCTAACAAAATATATCTAATGCAAGTACAAAATATAGGTATGGAATATTCATGAAGATATCACTTGCCTTGGTAGTGTGGAGAGTAGCACTCGTCACAATCACAATCACTAGCAAAATCTACACACAAAGTTATAGCACACAATTACACACAAATATATACAAACAAAAATATTATGAATGCATGCATGCATGAATCTACCAAGTGATGATTTTTGAAAACTCAACCAAGCAAGTGCATGAATACAGAAACTAAACAAGTCACAAAATAGCCAAGATAATCTTAAATAACCCTAAAACAAAATACTAAACTAAATCTATACTCAAAAGGCCTCAAACAAGTTTCTGTAATTTAAGCCAAACTAATGGTTACTATTTGCTAAACAAAAAGGATAGGCAGAAAGGTCTTGTTTTTCTGAATCCAACGGTATAAAGTTTGCAAAATTCCAACGTGGCATTCAAAAGATATTGGCATTTGAAATCTGGATCAAAATTTGTTTTTAAATTCTATTTCCAAATCTTAACCTAGCCACGCGTCATGTTCTTATTCGCCGTGCGGTTAAATGCGGATCGGCGTCTGACGCTGGATCTAAATGAAATCTGGCGGCTCAGATCGCGTACCGCCGGGTTAAGTAGATCTATCCTAGCGCTCGATCTGAGATCTAACGGCTGCTATTTCTCGGCCAGAAGCTGGCGGCGGAGCGGCGGCTACCGGCGGCGGAACTGTCGGTCGATGACGTTGCCGATGATGCAGACGGCGAGGGAGAAGGAGGAGTAGCTTACCGGGCTTAGGGGGTCACAGTGGCTTCGTCGTACTCGCATGATTGGTCAAGGCGCTCGGGCTGTCCTAGATTGCTCGTCGGAGTTCTTTGTGGGCGGCGGTTGCGTCGGGTGGTCGTCGTGGGCGTTCTGTGGATTACCCCAAAGGCAAAGCGAGACACGGTTAGATTCACGAGTCGAGACGAGCCGTGTGCGTGAACTAGAAAGCGAGGCGGTCTGGTCTTACCCTAGAGTTCGCGGAGTTAAATGCGAGGCGTCGGTGGCGACTAATCGGCGATATTTGCGGAGCTACGGTCCATGCGAGAAACAAGCAAGCGTGTTAAAAGAAGCGCGAGGCTCAGAATCAGTTTGCAAGATCGAGAGGCGGAGCTCTGGACTCACCGGAATTCGCGGCCGATCGTCGGAGGCAGCGGGGTTTCAGAGGTAATGCTTTCGCAGCCTGGTGGCGCTCTGGGTTCGGGGTTTGAGGGAGAAGAGAGAGGGGGCAGAGGGGGTTCTTATAGCCTGGTCACGAGCGAGAATTACTCGGCCAATAAATCGAATTGACGTCGCGAATTAAACACAGAAACGCCCGCGTTGATTTGGGGATGAACGGGTCGTGCGGGTGGAGGCAGCGGTGGCGTGGAGAAGGCCCGCTTGTCGCCGAGGTCTTGTGAGTGCACTGTGGTCACTCGGTGGCAGCTTCTTAGCGTGAGAGAAGAATAAGGAGATCCCGGGTGGGCTTGCTGGGATCGATCCGCTGCTGGGCCAGATTCTGGCCGCTCGGCCCTTTTCTTTTGAGAATTCCTTTTCTTTTTCTAATTCCATTTTCTGAATAGAATTTGATATGAATTCAAATCCTTTTGAATTCAAACTGCTTCAGGATTTTTGCAGGGTTACGTGGGTTTAAAGCAGGTCGAGATGACCATGTGGTTACTAGCAAGGGCTTGGTCAAGCTTGGGTTTCAAAGTAAACAGAGATTTGCTCTAGTTTGCAAATATTTGAAATAGGGTTTTGAAACTATTTCTAAATTTTGAATCTTGGGTTAAAAGCTTCACCTAGCCTTTCCAACCATGGAGGCAAGCAAACAAGTTCATAGACAATCAAATCCCAAAGGGTGATGGCCAATTGAGACAATTTGCCCACATGAAATCATAGCTCAAACTTCTGCCTCTAAATGATTTTGAGAAAAACCCTATATGAATGAATGATGCAAGGATGAAATGAATGAGTTTTTGAAACATGATTTTTTTGGGATGTTACATGGAATCAAAAAGTTTCTTCTCACCCTAAATTTCAACAAAATTTTATTTTGTTTATTTATTTTTCACATTTCAAAATTTGGAAAATTTTGGGATGTGACATTATCTTTTTGATTCACCGCAATAAAATGTGCACTCTTAGTGAGTCTGTCCATAATTACCCATATCATATCCTTCCGTTTAGGTGTCATGGGAAATCCTGTGATGAAGTCCATACCTATTTCTTCCCACTTCCATTCGGGAAGATCCAAAGGTTGTAATGGTCCTGCTGGACTTTGATGTTCAACTTTCACCCTTTGGCAAGTATGGCATTCAGATACATATTTAGCAATATCCCTTTTCAAGTTATTCCACCATAATAGTTCTTTTAAGTCCATATACATCTTAGTACTTCCTGGATGTATAGAATATGGTGTTTCATGTGCTTATCTGAGTATGACATCTCTAATCTCAGTCACATCTGGAACACATAGACGGTCTTGAAACCATAAATACTCATAATCTCCAAGGCGAAAAACTGATTTTTGCCCTTGGGATATCCTCCGAATTTCCTCAGCAATAAAAGGATCTTCTGCTTGATGTCTAAAAATTTCTTGTTTAAGATCACTGTCCTGCTCTGCAACTACCTGCATAGTAGCTAATCCTCCAAGAACCTCTGTTCTGATGAATTGAAGCTCTAATCTTTCCAAGTCCATTTGTAACTCTTTTGGTAACTCCCGATTACTAGGCTGAATATCTGCACTCTTTCTGCTTAAAGCATCAGCTACAACATTCGCTTTCCCTGGAGTATAGTTGATTGTTAAATCATAATCCTTGATTAGTTCCAACCAATGTTTCTGTCTCATATTCAATTCCTTTTGAGTGAAGAAATATTTGAGACTTTTATGGTTAGTGTATAACTCACATCTGGCTCCATAAAGAAAATGCCTCCATCCTTTTAGCGCAAATACTACTGCTGCTAACTCTAAATCATGAGTTGGATAGTTGACTTCATGTGGTATCAGTTGTCTTGAAACATAAGCAATCACTTTCCGATCTTGCATTAATACACAACCTAAACCTTCTTTAGATGCATCACAGTATATTGTAAAGTCTTTCCCTGTTTCGGGAACTGCTAATATTGGAGCGGTGGTTAACCTAGTCTTCAACTCCTGAAAACTTGCTTCACACTTCTCATCCCAATTGAATGGTGTATTATTTCTTATCAATTTGTTCATTGGTCCGACTATTTTGGAGAAACCTTCAATGAATCTCCGATAATAACCAGCCATTCCTAAGAAACCTCGAATTTGCTTCACATTGGTTGGTGCAGTCCACTCTAGTACTGACTGAACTTTAGATGGATTTATAGCAATTCCATCTTTACTGATCACATGACCGAGGAATTCTACCTCATCTAGCCAAAATTCACACTTACTAAACTTAGCATAAAGTTTGTGTTCCCTTAGAGTCTATAATGCTATTCTCAAATGATCAGCATGCTCTTCCTTATCCTTGGAATATATCCGAATATCATCAATAAAAACTATGACAAACTTGTCCAGATATGCATGAACATTTTGTTCATCAAGTTCATAAATATTGCAGGTGCATTGGTCAAACCAAATGGTACTACACGATACTCATGGTGTCCATATATTGATACAAATGCTGTCTTTGGAACATCTTCAGGCTTGATTTTTATTTCATGGTATCTAGATCTTAGGTCGATCTTTGAAAATACTCCAGCTCCCTTCATCTGATCAAACAAATCTTGGATCCTTGGTAAAGGATACTTATTCTTGATAGTGACATTATTCATATTTCTATAATCTCCACACATCCTTCTTCCACCATCTCTCTTATCTACAAAGATTACTGGTGTTCCCCATGGAGATACGCTTTCCTGAATAAATCCTTTTCTGGCTAACTCTTCAATTTGCTCTTTGAGTTCTTTTAATTCTAGGGTCCCATTTTATATGGTGCTTGAGCTATTGGTGTTGTGCCAGGAATTAGGTCAATAGTGAACTCTATCTCTCGGTCTGGTGGCATTCCAGGTAGCGCTGCTGGAAAAATATCTTGAAACTCATTTACTATAGGAATCTCTTCCAATTTGACCTCTTTCATTAAGTTCAACTGCAGATCCACCATAATATGACTGTGCTTATCTGCTTGGTAAACTATCCTTGCTCCACTTGGAGTTTTGATTGAGATAGTTTTCTCCTCACAATTTATTGTAACATCCCTAAAATCATGTTTCAAACTCATGCATATCATCCATGCATCCATGATCATGTAAGATTCCATTTTCAAAAATCATTTCAAAACAGGAGCATATATGCTCATTATTTTATGTATGAATGTTCTAGCCTTGGTGCTACTTACTATTGAGAAAGGCACTTATATTCTCTCAGTATTGTTTTGAATCCTAACTTAAGTGATTCCAAAGGTTTGAGCCAAGTTTCAAAACAAGTATGAAATAAAATCAAGGTTTATGCCTTTTATTATATCTCCAAAAGGCTTGTTTTTATTTTATTTTTCAATTGACCCAAGTAGGTTTGAATTAACAGATGTGTTTGACACTTATTTGAGTACAAGATTTATTGTACAAAAGTCCAGAGAAGTTTTGAAATCAAACAGATTTGAATTGGAGTTTTGAAATCAGTTTTAGAAAATCAAACAGAAAAAGAAAAGGTTAAAAGAGAAAAAAGTAAGCCAAACAACCTATCAGGCCCAACCAGCCCAGTTCGACCCAACCTAGCCCAGCTACCCTCCTGCGAACCGTTTTTATCTACCCGCAGAAACACCCCCAGAGTCGCTGACACAAGGACCCCACCCCCTCTCTCTTTCTCTCGCTGACAACCGTGGCCCACACGGCGTCATCGTCTCCACCCAGCGACCAGCTCAATCCCCAAATTACACCGGCCGTTCTCTGTATTGATTCGCGGCGTCAATTCACGTTCAATGCCGGAGTAAATCACGCTCGCGACCATGCTACTTAAACCCCCTCTGCCCCCTCTCCATTTTCCCCCAGACCCCGAGCACAGAGCACCCTTAGGCTGCCCGTAATCGCTCTTGCACCGCCGCAGGCAGAACCCACTCCAGCGACCAATCCCGGTGAGCTCCGCACGCCCCTTCCTCTCTGGTTCATGCAGACTGCTTCGCAACCTCTTTGCGCTCTTTCTGACGTCTTTGGTTTGTCCTATACTGCCCCAGGTCGACGACTCCATCAAGCACAGCAAGATCCCGACGACATCTTCGACTCCGGCGACTAAATTCGGTGAGCCCCGTGTTCCCCTTTGTTTTTGACTCACACGAACGTGTTTGCTGTAGCCTTGCGCACCCCCTGATACCATTGACTCGTGCTAGGGTGACCCGGAGCACCGACAATGTCTTCGTCACCGAACACCCGACGCTGTCAGCAACTCCGACGAGCTCGTGCTGCCGTGTTCGTGCGCCCCTTGTCAAGCCATCGCCACGTTGAGCATCAGTACATCGCCACGAGTCTGGTAAGCGTCACCGATGACCCCAAAACCCCCTGTAGCGCCGCGCCACCGTAGACAGAGCACGCCGCCACCGCTAGCGCCGCCCATCCATGGTCGCTTGATCGATGACCGTTGGATCTAGATCCAGCGCATAGGAATAGATCACTTAACGAAACGGTACACTTAAATCTGGACCGTGCTCGGTCACTTTAATCCAACGGCCTGCATCAACCGATCCGTGCGAAGCGGTATAGACCAATCAGAACACGTCGCGTGGCTAGGGTTTATATTTAAAATCAGGATTTGAATCTATTAGATGTTTGATTTTGTTTTAATCATAACTTTTGATTCCCACGTCCAAATTTGATGAATTTTATATCAATGGAATCAGGAGAGAAAGCCCTTTCTAAATATTCAATGTGTTTAATGTTTTGTTTCTGTTAAAATGGTTTTATTTACAGAATCATGTGTAGGCCTATTTTGTGTATATAAATTATTTGAGAAATGTTTTAGTATTTAAATAAATGTTGTTTGGCAAGTTTTGAACTTGTTTATGAACCAGTACTGTGCACTTGTCTTGTTGAGTTTAGAAAATCATCACATACCATATTGCATGCATCCATATATATTTTTGCTTGTATTTATTTTGTATGTGATTTGTTGCTATGATTTTATGTGTAGATTTTGGTGCCAATAGTGATTGTGATTATGAGGAGTGTAGCTACTCTCCAAACTACCAAGGCAAGTGGTGCTTCATGATTTTATCCCTATGTTTTTCTACTATCCATTAGAAATATTTTTGCTAGTCTTGCATGGTTATATTTTGCTTATATGCTATGTTGGGAAATCCTAGTAGATGTAGAATTGCTAGAAATTTCTAAGTTAAGATACTTATCTATGCCATGCTTAGCCTAGCTAGTAGCAACCAAGGGTGGTGAAATATTCATGCTATGTTAAAATATTTCTAAGTCCTTTTGGACTTGGGTTTTTCTTAGTAAAACAACTAAGTGAATGAAACACCTGGGTGGAATGGAAGGAATGGTTTATGTTGAGTGGTTACACAAGGCCCATTTCTATGGTCTACCTTGTGTATCTCACTTGTGGAAAGCCACCCAGGAACAAAGGGATTTGAGAGGCCAAATGTTAAGAAGCTTCTAGTGCAGCCACTTGGCAATATGGGCTCTGCCTGCATCATATAGGTTGCAATAACTTAGCCATTTGGACAGTTGGTGGTAGTGGGATGATAGGTTGGAGCACGTCCATTTGCTCTAAGGGAAGGCTTCTGAAAGGTCCTATCTTGGTGAAAATCAAGGCTTGTGGGGAAAGTGCACAACCTCTGCAGATGGAAGAATCTAAGTACTTAGCCATGTCCCTGGAAAAGGATAACTTGAGCATCAAGACATGGAAGCTATCAAGAATCTCCTTATCCCAATTTCTAAGTAAAAATTTGTGGTTGAACAAGGGTGAAGGACCTCAATGTCTATTGGTGGTTCCTTGGGAAAAGTTTTGACAAAGAAAAACTTATTGATTTCAACTAATAGGCAAAACCTATTTTGAGCAAAGCAAGCCTAAGCTACACTTAGCCAAATTGCATATAGTATCTAGTCCACCAAAATTATACTAAGGTATCACTTGCCAATACTATTCCAATGTATTGACTCACTTTGGCTGTAACTTGTGATGTTGCAGGTTATTCTGATGAGGATTAGGAGTCATGAGTTTACACTCAACATGTTTGCCTGTGGCACATGAAGATGAAGACTTTTATCTATTTAATTATTTAAACTCCTGTACTAGGCTTGTGGCCATGGAGTTGTAAAGACTATGTTTGTCTCTGGAATGACTGTAATAATGACCTTTGTTTCTGTGTACTTCATCTTAAACTGTGGATGATAGCATTGATCCAGGGACTAGCATTGCAATAACAGGGATCCTTTTCCTTTATAAAGGAGGGATCTTACATTTATCTGAGCTCCATGTTCCATCATCTAGTCCATCCCCAGCACTATTGCAATTCCCTTCAAAGGAATCACATAAAGGTCTGCAAAGTATGTACAACCACAGATCGAGATAACCTGATATTGTTTTATGTGGCGTACGATCACATTTCCCCCTACCGTAACTACGGTCATAGGGTTTTCTAACATTGCCCTTATAATCCCGAACTTATCACAGAATTCTTCAGAAATGAATGAAGTAGTTGCACCAGTATCAAATAGAACTTTGCCGAGATTGTTAAGGATATTGAGTGTACCTATCACTGCATGCTCCGAATTATCCACCTCCTCGAGGGTTGCAAAGTTCAGCTTCCCAGTAGGTCTGTTTCTCTTGCCATCATTTCCTCCTTTATTGGGCTATACATTCCCTCCAGTGGCTTGCCTTCCGTCTCGAGCAGGCCAACCACCTTGTGGTTTGCTTGGACAATTGGGCTTGATGTGACCTCTCTGACCACAAGCGTGACATACAATTACTGGTTTCGGGCAATCCCTACTAATATGCCCTGGAAGTTTGCAATTGTGACATATAATATTATTTGCATTTGGATTTGCACTCCGATTGGGATTGTTGTTGTTATAAGGCCTATTCCTTGGTTTGAATTCCAGATTGGGCTTGGGCTTGCTTGCTTGTATCGTCTTGGTTTCCTTCTTAGCTCTCTTCCTTCTATCCTCTTGGACATTCTTGTAGTCATCTTCGAAGGTAATAGCTGCATCTAGCAACTGCTGATAAGTTTGCTTATTAGCCAACCTCAATTGCATCTTCACAAATGGATTTAATCCACGCAGTAAACGCTTCTTCCTCTTTTCCTCCGTGTTCACCTCTTCCTCAGCATAACGATATAGTTGACTAAACTCCTGGATATACTTCATAACACTTGTATATCTCTACAGCATCTCTTCAAATTCTCTTTGTTTCAATTCCATAACACTCTCCGAAACATGATATGCACGAAATCTCTGTTTAAACTCTTCCCAGGTATACTCCGTTCCTGGTTGTTGCATGGCCAACTAATTTTCCCACCAAGATGTTGTAGGTCCTGTCAGAAGATGGGTTGCATACCTCAATTTCTCCTCCTCATTGCAACCTACAGTCTTCAGCTTTCTCTCTGTATCTACTAGCCAATCTTCTGCATCCATTGGTTCAGGAGATAATGCAAAAGGTAATGGCCTTGCATTCTGGAAGACAGATAGACTCACTCCTCCACCTTCAGGTGTCCTCTGATTTGCTCGTCCCAGCAACTCCTCCATGAACTTGTTCTGGTTCTCTTGCATCATTTGCATGCATTGCATAAAGTTCTGCTCCATTAACGGCCTCATTGGTGGTGGTAATGCTCCCTGATTTGCTGCATCTGCATCGGCCTTCTCCTTGGCCTCTCGCTCCCTCTGCTGCTGCTCAGTTTCCATTTCTACACCCGTATCCATGACCCTCTAGTCCTGCAACATAAAGCGAATACTCATAATTACATCATGCACATGTGTTCTGAGCTCAACTTTACGCACAGAACTAGTCACACAATAAACATCCAAAGAAAATCCAAATATGCATTTCACATTATATACATAATATCATAACAATACAAAGTCATTACAACATATACCATATAGGTATAATCACAAAACTACCTTATTCATCTAACTATCTTATTTCTTGGAGTACAATACACGGTACTCTATATCACTAACTAGTTGCCTCCTGCTAGTAGTAACTACGCTCATCATACATGCCTGATGTCCAACCGTGATGACGTGTTGTTCGTCGCACAGTTTGTGGAACAAACGGCCTTCTAGAAGGAACATACTCAGTATCTGAAGTCTCAGTACTTGAGTCATTACTCAACCTGAGCGCATTGACTCCCTCCAGCTCATCTTAAAAATCTTCATAAACAAATTCAATATTATCTCCTGCCTGCATCTCCTGAGCTTCATTCCTTGAGTTATCAACAAGATACGCAGATCCTGCTGCTTCCCAGGTGCTCCTTTGGACAAGATAGTTAAACACTGTATAATGTATATCCCCTGGGTTTTGAGAAGATGTTGATGATTCAAACACTCTCTCCTCAGGATCTTCTTCTTCCTCCTGATTATCTATCGACATGGCATTTCTACTACTATTACTAGGGTTAATCCTTGCACCCATCCAGCTAGATTGTACAACAGTTCTGTAAGAACCATCTGTGGACATCTGGTGTTCATGATATCCTTCATATGATCCCCTTCTACAACCATAAGAATTCTCAATAGGAAGTTCTGAATCAGAACCATCCTCTGAGCCATGTGGTACTGCATACCTCATATCCATAGTAGGATCATGTCTAGGTTCAGGACTTGGTGAATAAGGATATGGTATAAAAGATTCAGGATCTATAGGGATATCCTTAAAGATAGGTGTTGCACTAATACCTGCTTCCTTCTCTAACTGGAATGCTAACTGCTTCCTCCTTTCCAGATCAGTTAGATCCTCTAACATGTCATTTTTATCTTTGACAATCACTTGATGTGTCTTATAAAAATACACAACAAGTGTTTGGTATCTATCCATAAACTTGGAAGCTAACTTTGGATGCTTCTTAAACAAATTAAGATGATCGGGTATAGGCTTCGAGTCTATAGAATCATGAGGTATCACAGAGAATGTGCTACCTTCTAAATCCTTGGTTTTATGCCCCCGGATATTATCTATTGACTCCACAACCGCAACATGATATGCTGCTAAATGACTCCTACCTTCACCTATAGGTAGATCGTGATATAATCCAAGCTCCTCTGGAAGTTGGATACTCACACAATACTTGGATAACATCCGTCCATCAAGGTAAGTGATAGTATTCACTGGTATTCTAGTTGGACAACTAAAGATCTTTAAAAGTTGAAGAAGTTCGTCGGTGAATGATCCTTGATAATCATCAAGAGTCTCCTCTTTCCTTGCCAAAGTCTATTTTGGAAACTTTGGTGACATAGCTCTGTATATCAGAAAATAGTTTTGATTAGTATCCAATAATATGTTACATCATAACAAAGAATTATCGCACTAAAATATATAACAGAATATTCTCAATTTAATACCCATTATATTACTTTTAGAGAATTCTTTATTGTTGCTAAACTTTCCTACAGGTAATACCCTTTACTAGGTTTCCAACCTAAGGTCAAAGCAATTTTCTCTGATACAAACTGCGGTGACCCAGCATACCACTGCATGTGTAGTACACTATAGTCGTTGACATGACATCCCCAGAACACCGTTCCGTAAATATCACATCCCTCAGAGTGGTACAACAGAAACATACGGGTCCATATTACAAATATACACGTGTTATTATTATTACAATACCGGAAGTTTAAGACTTCCTAAAGATTCAACCTTACAAACCAAAATATAAGTGTTTCAGCGGAAGTTTCAAATTTCAAACTTAAACTCCAAATTGAGCTCAGCAATTTATTGCTATGTATTGTTCATGATGCTCGCCTCAAGTGGTTACTAGAACTATAGTAATTATTCGGACTCCTGGAAATCTCCTCCATAGATGATGTCATAGTCCGCCCCTTCTACGACTCCATACAAGTTGGGCTCTTCATAGAAGACCTCCTCTTGACTCTCGGTTGCATACATTGGAGTATCTTCGGGGTTCTCAGAGTCTAAGCAAGGATTCAAAGGAAAGGATGAGTAACAACATTACTCAGCAAATTCATTATATGCAAGGTAGGAAGTTTGATGCTCTATCTACCACCTCGGACTATCGGTCGTTTGTACTATGCAATTTTTGTATATCTTTCTTCAAAGTTTGATTTTATTATTAAAATCTATGACCACCAGCCTTCACAGGTTGACCAGAACTTTTATGGAGTTCCTTTCCTACCGCGTTCGTAGCTCCTTCCCGGAACAGGGAGTAACAAGTTACAGTTCTTACACTCTGCGGAGGTGCATTACTTTTCCCATGAGAGATCAACTCCTTGTTGCACAACTGGGCATACTTTCCCGTCCACAATTCCATGATGTGGGGCCTAGTAGTTGGTCCAAGCCAATCACTTCCCTCTCCGTGACCTCATATGTCTGCACGATCCTTCGGGCTAGCTCACCTTCATTAAGCCCCCTTTCGGGCAGGCTAAAACCCTGATGAGTTCCCAAAGACTCTATGACCTAGTGATGCCCAGATTAGTACCATTTACATGGACTATCTCCCTAAACACCATTCATAGATAATCTAGACACCAAAAGTGTGGGGCGTAACGGTGCCCACCCATATGTTGGATCCGCACAAGGAATCACAATGTCACGTTAAGGTCGTCTTGCCTCCATACAAGAGGAAAATGATACAACTGACTTCTCTGTCCCATTCCAAATCTCATGGTTAACGCGTAATATACGGCGCTAGAATTACTGATGTCATGGTTTATTAATTCCTAATTGTTCATCATTAGTGCAAGTAGGACTCTAAGTTCTATTACTCCATCATATCATCTCTTAGGATGATATCTAAGATTTAGCATCTTGAGAAAATAGTGTTTTCTTTTTCTATAGTTTAGATGATAACACACAATTTGCAAATACTTAGATAAAGACTCTTCAAAGGACATGAGCAAGTGATGAACTTGCCTTGTGATTGCAAGGTAGTGAAGTCTGATGCTTGCACTGAACCTTGAGCTTCTATGTCTACAAAAACATCATTATTGCCTAGTAAGGACAATATTTAAAGAAGCAAAATGATTATGCAGAGTAATGTAATGCATCATTTATCTTGATATGCATTCTCCCCATTATTAATAAAATTATTTTTAATAATAAAGTATTTATGAATATTAATTTTTAATATTTATAATAGAATATTGTATTCTTTTATTTTATTTCCCTTTTATTGGACTTTTATTGATTTAATAATTCTTTGAAGAATTGTCACTTAAATATAAAAAATTGTTATTAAATTTTTTTAGTATTTTTCTAAAATACTATAATATTAATATATGATGACAGTGATTTTTATTTATTTTTATCATCTTTCAATAATTTTGTAAAATTCCATAAGGAGTATATTAATTACAAAATTCTTAATAAAATTTATAGGGCTAAAATTTTATCTCTTAATTCATTTGGATAGTTTGGATTATTGTGAATCCAAAAATATTTTATTTATAATTTTTGGACTTTTATTTTATTTTCTAGAATTTAATTAAATTCAGGGGCATTTTGGTCTTTTTCTATTAATTAAGACAGGTCTTATAGGTTTTTGGGCTGGCTTATTCTTATTGGGCCCTTGTGGGCCATTAGGCATAGTAAAAACGGCCACCCCGAAGGGTTCTAGCTCAACTCAGCCCACTCACTCGCTGTCTCTCACCCTCGAGCTCACTCCTCTCCTCCTCCATCCCTGACACCGTGGTCGGTGATGCCGCCGCCGACGATTCCTGCCGTCGAGGTCCGTTCTGGTCGCCGCCATGGTGCAGGAGGAGGTTGTAGACTCCGATCTTCCTTCCTGTCCATCTGGATTTGGGCATGGAGCTCTCCTGCGACAGATCGATGCCGTCCCGAACCTTAGGGTTTGGGTTTGGCGTGGATCCTGGCGCCGCCGCTACTATTGTGTGTCGTGGTGATTCACCTCGCCTCTAGGCGTGGCTATGGTCGCTGCTGTGGCGCTATATGGGCCGCATTGCCCCCTGGGGGTGCTCCCCGTGCCTCCATGGTCGTCGGCCACCTCTGCTTCCTCTTCTAGTCTCCAGCGAGAACCTTTGGTGAGTTCTTTTCCTCTCCCCCTTGTGCTCACTGTGCTCGCCCATCCTATGCTGGATGTTGGTAGTGACCTCTATGGTTACTGTCTTGTCCTAATTAAGATGATTTATTCCATTTAGGGTTCATGTCTGGTACTTGTAAGATGCTCCCATGATCTGGTTGTGCAGTTTAATGGGAATTTGGGATGCTCTGCACCTCATTGTTAGTGACCCCCACCATTTGATTGTGTGATGCTATTGTTGATGTGTGATTAAGGTTGAATTAAATGCTAGGGTTGCATATTATTGCCTCTGGCTGGTACTCTGGTGAACTGATGTGTTTATCTATTGTCAGTATCTTAATTATTGTTGGCTTGCCAGATGATGCTTGTTCTGAATTTTATCCAGTAGAATCTAATTATTCTTTGATCATGAATAAATAATTAGAATATGATCCCTGTATCTAATTCCAGGGAGATGATTTGATAAATGAGTTGAGAAACTTATTGTTTGACCTAGCCAGTGATGCTGGTCTGAGGCTCTAGGAACTAAGCTTCTATGTTGCTGTCATTTTCCAAATTGGTTAAGAATCAACTACTTACTAGATCTTAGATCCTAGTTGGTTAATATATATGGTTTTGTTTGTGGCTTATAAAATCTGAGGTGCTACTCCTTCTTGGAGATGTGCCCAGATTTTGTAAGAACAAATGATAGAATATAAAGGTTGCCTTTGGTATCACCAATTCTGTGAGGCTGATCTTAGAATTTGGTGTTTTGAAAAGAGTTTGATCTTGATCTTTATGTTTAAAACCTCTAGGATAGCTTCACCCCACTTGGGTGATTATTGAGAGGTTGCCTTATGCATCAGCATATATACTTTTCTTGGGGTAACATAAACATATCACATGGTTGTTTATGATGCTCACCATAAAAACTATGTTGGTGATGGCTTGATGTGCTGGTGGTGTTGCTGGTCTGATCCAGTCCTTCTCCCCTTGATGTTGTTCTTGTATTCCCTTGATGCTTGTTCTTGGCCTTGAGGAACTCTGCTCCTCCTAGATCCTGTGAGCTTGGCCTTGCTATTCACCTGATCCTTCTCTTCCTTATGTCACCATCAGGTGATATGTGGCTTGATCTGATGTGAGATTGTATGGTTGGTTTATTTGGCTCGGGCTAAGCTAGCTCTTCTTGTGTGTGTGAGTAGTGAAGAGATGCACTAGTGCCTCTCCACTGTGTCTTGAAACAGTTTTGTGTTGCTCACCGTTGTCGAAGGTGACAAAGACACAGACACACCATGTAGTTTGGTGTGTGTGCTTCTTGTGTGCTTTGCTGTACAGATGTGGATATGTTCAGAATTTTGAAAGTTACTTTGATCTGATTACTTTTACTTGGCTGGTGAAACTTGCCCCTCCTTGCTGTTATTTGACTTCTGGCTTAAAATTTATTAAAGATTCATTCTTTCATATTGGTGAAACTTGCCCCTTTTATAAGTTTACTCCATGATGAACCTTGATAAGTGCAGTTCACTGACAAGTCTGAGAGTAAAACAATGCTAATCCTAACTTTCCTTTTCCTATTTAGTTTCTATTTATTTTGCAGGTACAGATTTGAAGATGAAGATTTTAGTTTATTTTTCTTTATAGGATAGTCTAATATAATCTTCTTTATTCTTTTGTCATTTTAGTTCTATTCTTTTGTAATCTTAATTTTATTATTTGTTAATAAATATTATACTATTATCAATAAATAAATATTATTCTTCATTTATTTACTATTGTAAAAATTGTGGATGATTTTTATAAGTTACATTTTTGTAACTTATTTATTGAATGAAAATATGAAATAGATATTCATATTCTTAATTGCTTTCTTTAGATAAATTTTGAGTTATATTGGTTAACTCTTAATTAAATCAAGATTCAAACATTATTCAAAAATCCTTATTGAATTATAATTCAAACAATCAATGTTTTAAATTCAAATTTCATTTCCCAAAACACATAATTCCACAAAGATCATATCAAAGTCTATAGCAATCATCCTTTAAGACTAAACCTAATCCCAAAGTATGAAAGAAACCTTGATCACTTTAGGTTTTTTATTTGGCTAAAAATTTACCCACCTTTTCACAGATGAATGCATGCAACATTCCAAATTCCTAAATCTACCCTTCGCGAGTTCCTAAATGCTGGGATGTTACAAATACACTACTAACAACATGACTTCTCCCATGTCCTCAAGAACTAAATGAACTACTCACGAGACATCATATGGATCAAGATCAAAGATGATATGGTAATGGATAACAATCTAAACATGAACAATAATCCAATGGGTCCACTCACAAGCATCAACTACAATAGTAATCAACACAGGGAAAGTTTCCCCTAAGAACTATGCAAGTATTCAACACGATTGTTACAGCAGGATGGAGTGGTGATGATGGTGCTGGTGGAGATGATGGTGTGGATGATGATGATGATCCTAATGAATCCTAGATTGACGATGGTGTTGATGGCGACGATCTCCCCTCCCCGGGATGGAATTTCCCCGACAGAAATATGTCTGCCGGAGAGCTCTTTCTCTCTCAGGGTTTTCTGCCCCATAGAGGTGGCGAAAATCTTTATGTGGTCGCTCCCCCGGTATTAGGGTTCCTAGAGGAAGATATAGGCGAGAGGGCAGAGTCAAGGCCGGCCAGGTGGGCCACACCTTCCCTAGGCGCGACCTAGGGGGGCGCGCCTGGGTGGGGGGTGTGGGCCCCCTGTGTCCCAACTCCGCCTCCCCTTCTGGCTTCCTTCATCTTCTGGGAAAATATAGTTTTCCAGGATTTTTCTGGTATTTTTCTTATCTTCGCGAAATTTCATCAAAACACCTCTTCTTCTATCAGAATCCTGACTCCGGAAGTCCGTCCTCCAAGAATCATCCAACATGCAAAAATAGAGGAAAAAACATAAGTAGCACCTCATAATAAGACATATATCAATGAATATAGGCAAATTATGATATATAATGGTGATGCAAATTGGACGTATCAACTCCCCCAAGCTTAGACCTTCGCTTGTCCCCAAGCGAAAACTGAGCTCAGTAAACCGGTCCACAGGTTTATGGAGTGAAGTGTCGATAAAAGAATATGGGCAAGAAGCATCACATTTACCATTACACAACTCATAGAAGAAAGCAACTCACCATTATATAATCTTAGCTTGCAACAAGTACATGAGTCACAATAGAGATGCATAAAGATAAATCATATTGGAATTGGCAAACTTTGTTCTTGGTTAGAGAACAGCTGGCAAACAGTTTCACAAAAAGATTTTGTAGAAGTTTTCAAAACAAGAGTACTCTTTGCTCAAACAAAAAGGTTTTTCACAATGAAGGCTTTCAAAGTAATACTCAATAGATAAGAGTTTTGTGCAAACAAGGAAGATAAAGAACATGATTGAATAAATCACCATACGAATGCTTGCAACACAACAACTCAATTGCTTGCTGGAGATAGAGAGGAAGTGGGTTTACTAACTAAACTTAGAAATAGGAGAAAGGTCCCTTCATAGAGGGAAGGAGGGATTTCAAGTTCATAAAGAGCTTCCAAAAGATTATGGTACTTACTAGCTTTGAGCCCTCATTGCCCCTATCATAAGCATCTTGAGGTGGTTAAGGTTAAAGTGAACAAGGATGGAGTATATGCTTGTCGAAATCTAAGTTGGCAATCTCATATCCTTGAATACGAGGGCCGCACCGCATGCTACTCAACTTTGGTCACCTGTAAGTTCTTGTCATTGTAAGTACATGTGTATCATAAAGAACCGCCAACGGGGTACCCCTTGCACATGATACAGGAGCTATCCCATAATCAAAATGACAAGGCAAGCAGACAGTGAGCATCTCAGCGATCTTTTTATTTATTATTTGCATAGATTTTTTATTGAAGATGCTTCACAGATCGCTCACTATGGTGATGCTGCAAGTTTCCACCATGATTAGGCATGGCTTAGGCTAGCGGCCTAGGCGTTTCTCTAACACACGTACATAACTCCATGTACTTACAAGATCCCTTTTTATTTCACACCGACGACATCCGCAAACAAAAGATCATGATATAAACTGTGTACAATGTTCATGTGCAATGTTGAAAGCGTTCCCCGTGACAACACGGTTCTACTAATTCCAACGTATAGGTGCAAGCATATACAACTTCGATGACACATTGGCTCAAGTCTATTAGAGGCAACAAAATAAGGTGTGCCATCAAGTTCGTGAGAGCTTTACTAACTAGTTTTCACATAAAAAATACTTTTTAATTCGAAAGATAGATGAATCTTGAGAATTTTCTTGGAATAGTAATAATGCTAATGGGTAGATATGGTGGACACAAATGTCACAGGTTTGGTTCAAAAGGATTGGATACATGAGAAGTATGCCTTCTCAAAACAGGTTTTTGGCTAGAAAGGCTGGGTAGCAAGCAAGAGAGTTGAAGGAAACAATCAAACATACAAGTAATAAAATCAAACATGCCATCTTCCTTGAAGACACAAAAGATCTTAAATAAAGAATACTAAGCTTATGAGCCAATCAAGAAAGAAAATAAATGATACAAAATACCGATAAGCGTTTTCTCTTTCCTTTCAAACCTCAAAATGTGTTGCTACTAACCAGAGCTCGGTTTGCCAAAACCAATTTAGATCTACTTGATGCCCCAAAAGTGATGCCAATACTGATCAACAAGATGAATCATATGATAGAGATTGCAAACTAAAATAAGAAGTGCAAAAGGTAAAAGATGAAACTTCTCATTAATATTCCATAAAGGCACTCACACCAAGAGATACTTCCACATGCAAACCAACCTATAAGATAACTTCTCTACCAAAGATATGAATCCACTAAAAAGGTAAAAGATAAAAGATAATAATTATGATACCGCGACACTCCCCCATGCTTGGAACAAGCCAAGGGGATGCCAAACCTGATGACGAATTACTCCTTCGGTGGTGGTGGTGCTCTCTTGATAAGCTCTTTAATCAGTTTCCTCAAATCCTCAATATCGAAGGTCAGAGTATGAATCAACTTCGAATTTTGCACAATGCGGTTCATGATCATGTCGGACCGAGAATCCCGGTCCTTGTTATTCTTTCCCCACTCTTCCTCCTTAGCGTGTTCCTTCCCTGCATGGTAGAACGAGGCAGATCCCAAACAGAGGGCAAATTCCCTTGGGGTACCTTCTAGTATTGTTGCTCATGTATAAGAGTATAGAAGGGTCTCTTGGTACATGGAGGAGATGACCGTGGAACAAAGATAAGACATGGAGGTTTCCCTCCTGTAGACATCCGTGCTGTCCTTCTAAGCTTGGTAGGGTTTGCCACCACTCCAATGCTTGCGACGGTAGCGCGGGTGTCCGGATGCTCGTCCTCCTCCATGTCTTCGTCATCCCCTACCCAAATATCCTCCTCCTTGGGGTTTTGAGGATCATCTTCCTCGGGCTTATTGCCTTTGTCATTGGCGGAGACCATGGTGCTCTAAACTTAAGAAGATTTCCTGACAGAAACAGATCAAAACGAAAACACGACGAGAACACGATGCACGAACCTCGGGGGATCCGAGGGTTTAAATATTATGAAGTTTCAAACCATAAGGAAGGTACTGGAGAGAACACGAGGCGGAGACAGATCTCGGGGGGATCACACCCCCTCCAGGCGCGGCCAACTGGGGCCCGCGCCTGGGGTGGGTTTGGCCACCCCGGACTCCATTTCCTCCTCTGTTCCGTCTCGTAACCTTCCTTATGTAAGAAAAACATAAAAAATATAAAAATATAGGATTTTCACGAACCTTCTGTTTTCACCACTTTTACCTAATCAAAGACGAACTCTGCAGATTCCTTTTCTCCTTATCCTGGAAATTTCTTTCATGCAAGGCATCACACAAACCTCAATGGCAACATTAGTGTAAGCAAAAATGATAAACCTTTAGGTACACACTTCAACTGAAAACCATCAAAACATTAGGATAAGGAGTAGTTATTACTGAGGTAATAACTTCCAAGACTCGACAAAACTATTGGGTTATCTCCCAAGAAGTACTTTTCATTAATGCCTTTAAGTTAGGCTTGAAAGTTTCAAAGATGCTCTCATAGGAGATAAATATTTGAAGTGAAAGAGAGCATCAAGAAGCAAATAACCAACACATTTGAGTCTAACCCACTTCCTATGCATAGGAGTATCACGAGAAAACAAATTGTTGAAACAAAAATCCACTAGCATAGGAAGACAAAACAGATGCAACTTCAAAGCTTTCAACATAAAATGGGGAAACTTAACATTATTGAGATGCATAAAACCATGTTTCCCTCTCTCATAATAACTTTCAGTAACACTTTGAATAAATTTGACAATATAATTGTCACTGGCAACAACTTTATCATCAGAATGAGCATATTTACAGTCACCAAAAAGAGGTCCAAGGTCATAAACTGGATCAATAGAAGCAAGTTGTTTTATCCTGAAATCTTCATTAGGCAAGCTATTTTCACAAGGAGCTTTAGCAAATTTGGAAAAGTTAAACTCATAAGAATCTCCATCAAACTTAGTTAAAACTTTTTCCTTCTTACAATCTATAATAGCTCCACAAGTGTTCAAGAAAGGTCTACAAAAATGATAGGACAAGTTTTGCTAGCTGCTGAATTAAGCACTAGAAAATCTGCAGGATACTTAATCTTACCGCAGAGAACCTCCACATCTCTTACAATGCCAATAGGTCAAATGGTTTCCTTATTAGCAAGGTGAATAATCACATCAATGTCCTCAAGCTCACAAGGACCAATTTCATGCATAATATCCCTATAAAGCTCATAAGGAATATCACTAGAACTAGCACCAATATCACATAAACTATAGTAGCAATGATCACCAATTTTAACAGAAAGCATAGGAACAATAGCTTTTCTAGATTTACTAGGATCAGAGATAATATTAGAAGCATATTCACAGAAGACAATGTGCTCATCCTCTATATTTCTAGTGATAGGGTCTTTCACAATAGCTACCACAGGTTCATTATTCATTTGCTCATCAGGCTCCACAGTTTTCTTATTACCTTTGTTATTTTCACTAATCATCATAGAAAACCCCTTTACCTTAGATGGGAAAGGTATTTTATCAACATAAGGTTCAGGCACAATATGATCAATAGTAAAAAACTTCAGTACTTCTAATGGGAACATGACTAACAACATCTTTATACAGTGCATGGTACTTATTCCACTTCCTTTTGGGAATATCTATGTAAGAGGCAAAGGCCTTAAAACAATTGGCAATACTTTGGGAATCAAGACCAAACTCATTACTAATATCACGGAAGTCATCATTTCCCATAAAAGATTTAATGCATTCATAATCATAATTTATACCTGACTTTCTTCCTTTGTCATTCTCCCAAGCTTCAGTGTTCTCTTGAATATGGTCTAGGAGATCCCATTTAGCTTCTTCCTTCATACGTGTGAATGATCCAGCACAAGAAGCATCTAGTAAATCTTTATCATGAAGAGAAAGCCTCGCATAAAAGTTATTTATAATAATATTGTTAGGGAGTTCATGAATAGGACATTTAAGCATTAGTAACTTCAATATCCTCCAAGCTTGAGTTGTACTCTCTCCATCACGAGGCCAAAAGTTATATATCAGATTCCTATCCATATGAATTTCATTGGGAGGATAGAACTTAGAATAAAAGAGAGATGTTATTTCCTCCATTCCATGGATTGTCCATTCTACAGCAGGTTATACCATTCTTCAGCTCTCCCTTTCATGGATATGGAGAGTAACTTCTTCACATGTTCGGTTGTGATACCTGCACACTTAAACAACCCGCATAATTCATGGATAAAATGCAAATGATCACCAGGGTGGATAGTTCCATCCCTTAAATAATAATTATCCATAACACGATCAACAATACTTGTAGGTATCTTAAAAGGATCTATCTCAACAGGTGGTGGTTCATCTACTACCCTAACAGTGGTAGTAGTTTTCCCAAACAGAAAACCAAGTGGGTTATCCATATTGGAAACAAAGTAACAAACAGAAATAAAAAGCAATACTCACAGTAGAAGTATTCTTTACTAGTTCCACTCTTCAATGGAGCTTTACTCCCCGGCAACGGCGCCAGAAAATAGTCTTGATGACCCACAAGTATAGGGGGTGTATCGTAGTACTTTTGATAAATAGCAGTGTCGATCCCAAAGAGGAGCATAAAGTGTTGACTAGTGGTATGGAGCAGGAAATCTCTGTAAATACTTAGCAAACGGATTTTTAGGGGTTTTCTGATAAAGCAACAAAACAAAGTGCAAGTAATAAAGACAAAGAACAACTGCAGCAAGTGGCCCAATCCTTTCTTAGCAAAGGACAAGCCGGTGGAAATACTTATGAGGACCAAACGTTCTCGAGGACACATGGGAATTCTGTCAAGTGCTTTCGCTTCAAATAGCTGAGTACCCTTCTTTGGTGTTGTAAGTGTTGTGTGGGTGAACCTGTGCTAATGTACCGACCTTACTTGGACTAGTACATACTTGTGATTAAACCCCCTGCAAGCATCCGCAACTACAGGAAATCAATTAAGATATAAACCTAACCACAACCTTCAACTCTGAGATCCCACGCTCCCTTGTGCAAAGGTGTCCTAACGGGGATTCAGGTTTCTGTCACTCCGGCAACCCCATAATTAGTATCCAAATACACAATGCACTCCCCTAGGCCCATAAATGGTGAAGTATCATGTAGTCGACGTTCACATGACACCACTATAAGAATAGCACCACAACTTAAATACTAAACCATTGAATAATATCTCAACACAAATCCACTACTAACAACATGACTTCTCCCATGTCCTCAAGAACTAAACGAACTACTCATGAGACATCATATGGATCAATAGCAAAGATGATATGGTAATGGATAACAATCTGAACATAAACAATAATCCAATGGTTCCACTCACAAGCATCAACTACAATAGTAATCAACACCGAGAAAGTTTCCCCTAAGAACTATGCAAGTATTCAACACGATTGTTACAGCGGGATGGAGTGGTGATGATGGTGCTGGTGGAGATGATGGTGTGGATGATGATGATCCCGATGAAGCCTAGCTTGACGCTGGTGTTGATGGCGATGATCTCCCATCGCCAGGAAGGAATTTCCTCAGCAGAAATCTGTCTGCCAGAGAGCTCTCTCTCTCTCGGTGCTTTCCTCCCCACATAGGCGGCGGAAATCTTTCTATGGTTGCTCCCCTGGTATTAGGGTTCCGAGAGGAAGATATAGCCGAGAGTGCGGAGTCGGAGGCCGGCCAGGTGGGCCACACCTGCCCTAGGCGTGCCCAGGAAGGGCCCACGCCTAGGGAGTGTGGGCCACTTGTGGCCCAACTCCGCCTCCCCTTCTGGCTTCCTTCGTCTCTGGGAAAATATAATTTTCCATGTTTTTTTTGGTATTTTTCTGATGTTCGTGAAATCGCATCAAAACACCTCTTCTTTCGTTAGAATCCTGACTCCGGTAGTCCATCCTCCAAGAATCATCCAACATGCAAAAACAGAGGAAAAAACATAAGTAACACCTCATAATAAGACATATATCAATGAATATAGGCAAATTATGATATAGAATGGTGATGCAAATTGGACGTATCAGAGACACCGACACCATTTGGAACAAATAGTTTCATGCAAAAAAAATTAACAAAGCGCAAGAATTTATTTCACTAGACACCAGAATTGTTTCGAGTGAAATTGCTGAAAGTGTTTCTGCATGTGAAATGAAATACTATCAAGGGGTTATATGTGAATGTTTGTCCATTAAAGTTGTTGGGTATATGCTACAAGGGTATCCTCATAGCATGTCTCTTCTGGATAACCTGGGTGGCCCACATTTGGTAGCAAGGCCCATGGCCTGCTGGGTAGCCTAGTTAGATGGATCCAGAAGGGAGGCCCATGACGGATGAAGGAAGGATACACAGGAGTCACCGACGTACCCGGAGCCTTGGAGTGTAAGACACGTTAGACTAGTTGTGTACCGTGTAGGACTCTATAACCTGTCCGGCTAGGACTTTGCCTGTAACCCTAGGATCTGTCGACTATATAAGCCGGACCTAGGGGAGCCTTTAAGGCATAACCTATAGAACACAACTCATATCGCACACAACGAACCGATCCCTGTAACTCGGCGTATTGCCATTATAGTGATTTATAGCAGGAGTAGCATCCTGCCACCGTCGTGGGATCTGAACCTGGGTAAGCTGTGTTACCTCGTACCCGCTAACCATCTACCATATCTAAACACGCTCTGTGAGGACCCCTCCATGGCGTACTCGTCGGCAATACCACGACAGTTGGTGCCCACTGTGGGGAAAGAGGCACTTCAGGCTCTACAACGGGCGAGGACCAAGATCTTTGCGGGAATCGGCAAAACCATAGCCATCGGCCGTGTTCTTTTCTCTGGCATCGTTCCGATCGTCCCTCTCGACGAGTTATGGATCCCGGCAAAAACGAACCCCACCCGCTGCTCGATTGTTACAATCGAGGACATCCACCTCTTCATTGGTGAAACCGACTCAGGCTCTAGTTCCCTAGAAGTCAGAGGAGCGATAAGACCTGCACGGACCGCCTACGGGCACGATATGTTCGTAGAAGGATCGAAGTCGGATCTCTCTTTGGAGTTTGCCGACATAGATCGGAAAAATTCAAGAACCACCCATGTGCAGGATATAATGGTGGAAGTTCGCTGCAAGTCCGCCGGCTTGGCCCGAGCGTCTGGACAGCAGAGATCCAAGTTTGTCGGCGTGGTGACTATCTTCAATCTGGCGCGTTGAGTTCAGAGAGAGGGTGAAAACCCCCGTGATTACCTAGCCAGGTGGCTCCGTATACGGGCCGAACTGGAGCACTACCCCAATGATGATGCATCTATCACTTTGTGGAAGGACTGGACCGTGGTACACTTTTGCGGCATACGCTAAGACGGCAGTAGGCCACAGGTATCCTCACTTTCGAAGGCATCGTTCACACCGTCAACAGCTACGCGGCAGCTGACGTAGAAGCTCAGGCAGCGCTCACGATTCTACCTGGAGTCCCTCCGCCTCAGCAGCCGCCACCGTCGCCTCCGATCATCGTCGCCGCAACCGCACCACCATCTCGAGTTGTCGTCGCTGCTGTTGCACCGCCACTGCCCATCATCGAGGAAGCCCCGACACCCTCCGACTCTGTCTTGGACGCGCTCTATGCCGACATCAGCGTGGACTCGGAGGAGATAGACATCAGCCCGGAGAAACTCGACTCTGCCATGAAGGAGATGGAGGAGGACTACAGGCGTGACGAACAGGTTGACAAGGCCGTCACATCCCGAGAATTGTTCGTCGCTATTGGGATCGTGATGGAAGAAGATCAACCCGGACAAGCTCCGCCTAAAACGCTGGACAAGGGGAAGGGACCACCTATTGCTGCCGACAATGATCGCGCAAAGGCCATGCCCCCTCCTCCTAACCCAGTGCAGTAGCCACATGAACTCAACCTCGGTCCGAGTAAAAACAACACCGCAAATCTGCCGCCTCCGGCATCTACGTGCAGCGACCCAGATAACTCCAGTTTATAGAGTGATGTACGTCAACTTACTCGTCGAGCCCATGACTATGGCTCATATCCGGAACGTAGTCCATCTTGACGAGAAGCGTCAGCAGCTACGGGAGGAAGTGTAGGCCATCGCGGAGCAAGGCACAAAGCTGGATCGAGATCTGGCCAACGCGCAGAAGTCAATAGAGAAAGCTAGAGCCATGGAGGCCGAGTACAAGACTCTGCTCAAGAAGGCTAAGAAAGCTCCGGCTCGCATCATCAACGATCCTGGTGTATGGCGAAACCTAGGATGGGCTCCCCCGAAGCCGCCACAAGCCAAGCCATACATTGACAACAAAGGCAAGTAGGTCATGCCCACTCCTATTCTCAACCTAGCCGTCGCCAAGACCCTTCTGGAGTAGGATAGATCACCCGTCGCATTGGAACATGTCTATGACCTTGTAGTGAAGGCGGTCAAACAACAGGAAAATGCCACCTCTTAGAGGCTTGAGTCTAATCCAGCATATTGGCAGTCTAGCAATCCTAAGCTGCCAAAGGACCGATCTCCTCAGGATGTCGGGTCTCACACGGGTTCATCAGAATGAAGACGGAGGGATGCATGCAACAAGAAGGACGCTATCCCAATATCCTCCAACCATGGAGGTAAGGCTCATTCTCGTCACCCATCTCCGTCGCCCCGGTCTCCCCGACATCTCGAAGAACCAAGAGCTCACCATCGTACGAGCATGCCTCCGCCAAGGCAAAGCGGAATCGTCATCCGCGACAACACGGAGCAGCCCCGACATGATAGAGAGGGCAACAAAGGACACAAGATCAGGTTGCGTCATCACCATCTGTAGGGGTTCGTAGCATGGAAAACAAAAAAAATCGACCGCATGCACACAAACAAGACAAGATATATCTTCTAGATTGTAGCAACGAGTCGATAGAGGAACTCACCCTCAAAGATTCCAAAGCAGTTAACGCGAGCAGATTCTCGTGGGTGATGTAGTCGTACACTTGCAGATTCTCGCGTAGACGATCCTTCCGGCGCCGCGTTCTGGCAGCGGTTCCGCAGTCGGTCACACATTTGGTACTCTATGAAGACCTTCCTCTCCCTTGTTCCAGTAGGCAGCGGAGGTTGTAGCATTCTCCTCGTGATTCCGGCAGCACGACGGCGTGGTGTCGGAAGTAGAGGGAAGATCTCGCAGGGCTTCGCCTAAGCCGTAGCGAGTATGGTGGAGTAAGAGAGGGCCTTGGCAATCTACGGTTTAGAGGCACCAAGGGGGTGGTATAGCCGGTGGCTAGGGCTTGGAGAAGCCCGAACTCGGTGACTTGGAGGAGCTCTAGTTGGCGGCAGCACTTGGAGGGTGGTGGCGCCTAGGAGCTAGGGTTTTGGTGTGAGGGGTAGGGGTGCGCCCTACCGCTCCTTATATAGGTGGGGAGAGGCGGTTTGGGGAGGAGGGAGTCCTCCCCCAACTCCTCTTCATGTCCGGCGGGTGGAGGGAGTTGGACTCCTACCCTAGGTAGGTTTCCTACTCTCCCTCCACCAAGCAATGTTCGGATTTGACTTTTCAAATTGGCGTTTGACTTTCAAACTTGGATTTGATTTCTCTCTTCATATTGCTCAGCCAAGTGACCTAGTACATGATGCAACCATTCCATATTGTCATGACACATACATGTCCCCTTACCCTTCCCCTTCCGGAGTGCCGGACCTTCCAGACCCTTCTAGAACATTCCCGGTGAAAACACCGAAATCATTTCCGAACTCCGAAACAGGACTTTCCTTATATAAATCTTATTCTCTGGACCATTTCGGATCTCCTCGTGATATCCCGGATCCCATCCAATACTCCGAACAACATTTGGTATCTTTACTCACTTTCCATATCTACTAAACAACATAGAATCCTTAAGTGTGTCTCCCTACGGTTCGTGAATTATGCGGACATGACCGAGACACTTCTCCGATCAATGACCAATAGAGGAATCTGGAAATTCATATGGCTCCCACATATTTCTACGATTACTTTGCGATCGAATGAACCACTTACATACGATATCAATTTCCCTTTGTCTCACGATAGTTTACTTATCCGAGCTTTTGATCGTCGGTATCTCTGAATACCTAGTTCAACCTCGTTACTGATAAGTACTCTTTTCTCGTTCCCGTGATATGTGATCCCTTGTGAGCCAGTCACATGCTTGCAAGCCAATTGGATGACATTCCACTGAGAGGGCCCAGAGTATATCTATCCGTCATATGGATGGAAAAATCCCACTCTTGATCCATGTGCCTCAACACATACTTTCTGAACACTCAATGCCACCTTTATAGCCACCCAGTTACGGTGTGGTGTTTGATGTCATCAAAGCATCCTTCCGGTGATGGTGATTAGCATGATCTCATGGTCAAAGGAATTAGGTTACTATGTATCAGAAAGCATATATCAAGTGAACTATATTAAATGACTCGATCTTTATGCTATGCTTAACTATAGGAGTATGTCCATCATATCATTCTCCTAATGATATGACCCTGTTGTTAATAACATCTCTATGTTCATGATCAGGAAACCATGATCATATATTAACCAATAAGCTAGTTTAACAAAAGGCTTTACTAGGGACTCTTTTATGTTTACAAATCACACAAGTATTAATGTTTCCGGTTAATACAATTATAGCATGGTATGTAAACATTTATCATAATCATGAAGATATGATAATAACCACTTCATTATTGCCTCTTGGGCATATCTCCAAGAGTCTCCCACTTGCACTAGAGTCAATAATCTAGTTTCAAACCTTTGTGTATTCAACACCTATGGCTTTCCGGTGTTGTATGTACACGATTGCTAGTGGTCAATTGATCTCCGGATCTGACACTTCCAGGTCCGTGTGTAATTGCATGTCTTTGCGTCTCTATGCATCACTCATTCTCTAATGAGATGGCTTTTTATAAATTTGGTCCTTTGGTGAGACCTTTAGTTCTTTGGGGTTAAAACATGTCGATAATATTGTCATACAATATATCTTCATAGTATTATCCCTGCTGTGAACTACACCTAGTTTGATAACAAACTACTTGACACAAATGCCCTCTTTAGCTGCTATAATAGCAGTCATATACTTAGCCTTTTGTCGTAGTATCTGTCACAATGTCTTAACGTTGGAACTCATCCAAATCCATTATGGAACTTACTTTCCATTATATCGTGCCACCCTTAGTTTAGATTGAGATAAACTTAATTTGTACTTTGTGACAAAACTAGTATCAATGCAACACTTTTACAATGAACTAACCATCTATTTGTCACCTCTACAAAACAATATATTCTTAGTTCTTCCAAAAGATTCATAAGAATATCCTTACTATTGTCCAATGATCATCTTATGAATCATTCTGGTATATGATCATAACATTTAGAGCATAGGACATATCTGGATTTGTACATATCACAGTATGATTGATATAAATACTCTTTGTGATTTCATACATCAAGTATCAATCTATACTTGAATCTTTGTTTCACTTACCAAGTGTCAATACACTTGAATATATCATCAATATTGAACTAATTCAATCCTTTATATGCGACAAGAAACTTTCTTATACTTTCTATATTGAACTTATTCAATACATCATCTATGTACTTTTGGCATAACCATATTAGCGTCTATTGATGCCAAATATTTGGGTTTTGCCTAAGTCTTTCATCAGGATGAAATTCTTAATATGTGTTAATAAAAGATACATCATTTCCAATCAACAATATGTCTTCCACATAATGTATTAGAAATATGTCTTAGCGCTCCCACTTAATTTCTTGCAAATGCAAGCATCTTCATCGTCTCTGATGAATTTAAACTCTTTTAACAATTTCATCATGGTGAAGATTCCAACTCCGCGATGCTTACTTCAACCATTGAAGTTTGCATATGCTTTTAGCATCCTTTGAATTAACAAAACCCTTTGGACCGTGTTATGCACACGTCCTAGGTAACAATTCTATTAGAAGAACTTGTTTTGTTTATTCAACTATCACATAACAAAATTATATGTAGTGGTTGCTACATTAATCCGTCTAGACTAAATATCGCTATGAAAGATCAAGTCTTGTCATAGTCAACCTTTGAACATTGTTGTGAACTCTTTCCCAACATGTCGACTATTTCATGGATGTGAAACATCCATGTCTATTTCTTTATAGATCCAAACACGACTGTAAGGTCTTACACCTTTCTCGAGGGTCATTCAAGTTCAAATCTTGATTTCTCGTGTATGGAACTATCACGGATTTTATGGCTTCAAGCCATTTTACGGAGTCAGGGCACATCATCACTTATTTGCATGTAGTCCGTTCATTATTCTCAAATAATGATTCAACCCTCAAATCTTGGTATTTGATTGTTTACCCGACCTACTTGGTTCAATAGAAATTTTGACCTCCGTAACCACAACCTTTGAGGCACGTGAGCCATGAGCATTGTTGCTGCCTCCGAAACACTTTACGATGTTGCGCAACTTTGCACATATAGCTAAGATTCTTTTAACCTTATCAAAGTTCTATTGTCCTCCCACTTATATTTTCACAAAAAATTTCTTCTCAAAGAAACTTGACGTTCTAAGCGAAAAACACTTTTGTCTCTGATTTTATGGAGGAATACTTAACAGTTATTCAAAATAACATACAAAGACAGGTTCATCCGACTTTGGTTGCAAACATATTTCTTATGCATAGCATACCAATGTTTAAGAAAGGACAACTTGGGTTTTATCCCAAACCATAACTTTATATGGTGTCATTTCAACGGATTATGATGGAGCTCTTTTTAGTGGAAAACGGTAGTCTCTAAAGCTTTCAATCTTTAAAATATAATGGCAGTTTTATGAATTACACCTTTGATCTTACCATGTTAAACAAGGTTCAATTACATATCTCGAACGTTCCATACTCTTATGGTGTTTCGGGAAATGCAAATCCACGGAACGATTCCTTAAATCTTAGGTATTATGCTAAACATGTAACTCAAATATCTTCCTTTATGATCTTATCATAAACTATTTATATTCTTGTTACAATGATTTTGCACTTCATCTTGAAAGTCTTTGAACTTTTCAAATGTTTCATACTTCATCCTTATTAAGTAAATATTCATATATTCACTCAAATTTTCGGAGAAATCATATGAAGTTGAAATCCATCGCTCTTGACTACACATAATGGACTTCATACAACAATATGTACAAGTTCCAATAAGCTAGTCATTCATTCCCTTTTTGGCCTATGAACGAAGTTTTAATTATCTCTAGGAAAGTTTCACAAGTGTCATTTGATCAAAATCAAAAGACTCCAAAATTCCATCCACATGGAGTTTCTTCATGTTTTCTTTCCAATATAATTTAAATGGCGATGTCACTTCCTTAGTGATCTTTCAATCAATTTGTCTTTCGACATTTTTAGCACTAGTTTTATGGATGTGATTTATCCAACGATATTTGTAAATCATCCATCTTTTATGGATTACGGTAATTATTTGAACAACCTTTTTGTTCTCATAATACCTGATAAAACAAATCTTGTAGGCAAGCTTTGATGTTTACCGAGCAACACAATAACCCTTTATTTGTTATCGATGAACATCATCACATATTCTTTTGCTAGTTACTTAGGCCATTGTAGTTCATGAATTCTGTTATTTCGTATGACGATTCATACCAACAAATTCAGTATCCAATACTTAAGAACCACATTATTTAACAAGCAAAGAATACATCCATAACACGTATATCCTCTATATACCTAAACCGAACAATTCTAGTCTTTTCTTTTCTGCCATATATTTATGAGATTCTCTTTCAGTATTTCTTTTTTTGTTTGAAAGAATCTATCAACATCAATAGTGGAGCCATATACATGACACATAGTCCAAAGCATGTATAGTTAAATACCAATGTCTTTGGTCTTGCACTTTGAAGTAGATCACCATCATCAAATGTTTGGTGTTCTTTCAAATTCCTTTCTTTAGTAATCTCTTGGTGTAGTAAACATTTTACCTACATCAAATATTCAACCTTATCATGGAATTATTCATGATCAAGCTACTTTTAGCTTATAACGGTGAATCACGAGTATAATGTTACTCTCCAAAACCTTTTGGAGGATTAGGAAAACTAGTGTCTCCAACTTTTTGTAAATTCTCATCAAATATGAGAACATAAACTTTGCCATATTATACTCTATCATGTTGTAACCAAAACATCATTTCAGATATCGCAATATCTTTCATACATAATGGTTTCTGAAACAACTCTTTCAACTCCTAGATTACCTTGATATTGAAACTATCTTTCGAATATCAAGAATCACGGAGATAAACATGATACTTATATACTAACACTGGAATTGTTACTCTTGATTTAATACCAACTATTAAACTTCACGGAGTACTCGAAACTTACTGAAAGTTTGCAATGGGACTTTTAAACTTTAGATTAACACTTCAAAACAATACGATACCAGTTTGTAAAGTAACTAACCAGAATTCTATAGTTCTATCATCTCAATTATAACTAAGTGCAATGTGGTAAACGGATGCCAATGAATACAACAACTATGCAAATTCACTTTGATTTAATTTATGATAAATAGTGTTCAACTTTTAATCATATTTCTATTGAATTCCCACTCAAAACAATATCCCTCACATTGTTTTAGTGATTACATGAACCAAATCCACCATATCAAAACCGTTCATCACGAGAGTTGATGTAGCTTCAATGGCAAACAATCAACATGTTCATCATATCTACTATATGACTCATGCTTTACCTTTCGGTGATCCGTGTTCCGAGACCATGTCTGTACATGCTAGGCTCGTCAAGATCAAACCTTAGCTTCCGCATGAGCAAATCTGGCTTGCTCACATTGTATACACTCGCAGAATCTAACACACCCGATCATCACATGGTGCTTCGAAACAACGAGCTTTAGCAACGGTGCTTACTAAGGATGAACACTTTAAAACTTGAAATTGTGTGCTTGAGGGATCATCTTATAATGCTACCGTCGTGAACTAAGCAATACAAGATGCATAAATGGATTAACATCACATGCAATTCATAATATGTGATATGATATGGCCTTTCTTCTTGTGCTTCCGATCTCCATCTTCAAGCACGAACATGATATCCATCATCACCGGTGTGGCGTCAAGGTCAATGGCGCCGTTTCATGGTTGTCTTCCACCAGCATTGACTATTACAACTACTTTGAATAATAGACATGCAGAACTTAACGGAATTGAAAGATAACCATATGGCTCCTACCGGTTGTCGACTTACAGTAAGGAACATTGCATACATCATATATAATCACAATCATGGCCATATCACATCACAGCACACCCCTGCAAAACAAAGTTAGACGCCTCTAATTTTCTTTGCATGTTTTACGTGGTTTGGGGCTTTCAATAAGTGTCGTTCTAACTTACGAACAAGAACCACAACGTTGATGTTTGAACTATCAAGTGCCCGTTGTAAATTGAATCTATACTATGATGGGAGAGATAGACACCTGCAAAGCCACTTATGCAATACAAATTGCATGTTGAGCATGGAGCAAGTCTCATGAACGATGTCATGTAAGGTTAGCCTAGGCCGCTTCATCCCAACATACCGCAAGATGCAAAGTACACAAAAAGAAATTGATAATAAAAGCACCACCGCCCACAATGACCATTGTGTTCTACTCATGCAACAGATCTACATATCGACACGGCTCTGATACCACTGTAGGGGTTCGTAGCATGGAAAACAAAAAATTCTACCACATGCACACAAACAAGCCAAGATCTATTTACTAGATTGTAGCAAAGAGTGAATAGAGTAACTCACCCTCGAAGATTCCAAAGCGGTTAACAAGAGCAGATTCTCGTGGGTGATGTAGTCGTACACTTGCCGATCTCAAGATCGCGTAGACGATCCTTCCGGCGCTGCGTTCCGACAGCGCTTCCCTAGTCGGTCACACATTCGGTACTCGATGAAGACCTTCCTCTCCCTTGTTCCAGCAGGCAGCGGAGGTTGTAGCACTCTCCTCGTGATTCCGGCAGCACGACGGCGTGGTGTCGGAAGTAGAGGGAAGATCTCGCAGGGCATTGCCCAAGCCGGAGCGAGTATGGTGGAGTAAGAGAGGGCCTTGGCGATCTACGGTTTAGAGGCACCAAGGAGGGTGGTATAGACGGCGGCTAGGGCTTGGATAAGCCCCAACTCGGCGACTTGGAGGAGCTCTAGTTGGCGGCAGCACTTGGAGGGTGGTGGCGCCTAGGAGCTAGAGTTTTGGTGTGAGGGGTAGGGGTGTGCCCTACCCCTCCTTATATAGGTGGGGAGAGGCGGTTTGGGGAGGAGGGAGTCCTCCCCCAAATCCTCTTCATGGCCGGATGGTGGAGGGAGTTAGACTCCTACCCTAGGTAGGTTTTCTACTCTCCCTCCACCAAGCAATGTTCGGATTTGACTTTTCAAATTGGCGTTTGACTTTCACACCTGGATTTGATTTCTCTCTTCATATTGCTCAGCCAAGTGACCTAGTACATGATGCAACCATTCCATATTGTCATGACACATCCATGTACCCTTCCCCTTCCCCTTCCGGAGTGTCGGACCTTCCAGACCCTTCTAGATTATTCCTGGTGAAAACACCGAAATCATTTCCCAACTCCGAAACAGGACTTTCCTTATATGAATCTTATTCTCTGGACCATTCTGGATCTCCTCGTGATATCCCGGATCCCATCCGATACTCCGAACAACATTCGGTCTCTTTACTCACTTTCCATATCTACTAAACAACATCGAATCCTTAAGTGTGTCTCCCTACGGTTCGTGAATTATGCGGACATGACTGAGACACTTCTCTGATCAATAACCAATAGAGGAATCTAGAAATTCATATGTCTCCCACATATTTCTATGATTACTCTGCGATCGAATCAAACACTTACATACGATACCAATTTCCCTTTGTCTCACGATAGTTTACTTATTCGAGCTTTTGATTGTCGGTATCTCTGCATACCTAGTTCAACCTTGTTACTGATAAGTACTCTTTTCTCGTTCCCGTGATATGTGATCCCTTGTGATCCAGTCACATGCTTGCAAGCCAATTCGATGACATTCCACCGAGAGGGCCCAGAGTATATCTATCCGTCATATGGATGGACAAATCCCACTCTTGATCCATGTGCCTGAACACATACTTTCTGAACACTCAATGCCACCTTTATAGCCACCCAGTTACGGTGTGGTGTTTGATGTCATCAAAGCATCCTTCCGGTGATGGTGATTAGCATGATCTCATGGTCGAAGGAATTAGGTTACCATGTACCAGAAAGCATATAGCAAATGAACTATATTAAATGACTCGATCTTTATGATATGCTTAACTATAGGAGTATGTCCATCATATCATTCTCCTAATGATATGACCCTGTTGTTAATAACATCTCTATGTTCATGATTAGGAAACCATGATCATATATTAACCAACAAGCTAGTTTAACAAGAGGCTGTACTAGGGACTCTTTTATGTTTACAAATCACACAAGTATTAATGTTTCCGGTTAATACAATTATAGCATGGTATGTAAACATTTATCATAAGCATGAAGATATGATAATAAGAACTTTATTATTGCCTCTTGGGCATATCTCCAACACCATCCGCATCCGACAAACAACCGTGACAAGCGCGAGGAGTCGCAGGAGGGTAAAAGCAAGAAGGCTAACCCACCGCCACCTCCGCCTCCGTCACCACCTAGCAGCCACCATGGCGGAGGAGGCCCGCGTCGTTCACGCAGCCCATCCCCTAATGGCAAAAAGAAAAGAGCAAGCCTGGAGCCATACAACGCACGTTCACGCCTGAACAAGATTCACGAGGCTCGGGAAGGACCATACCTAGGACCACGTTACTTTGGACCTGTAATACGGACCATAACTTACCCCAAGGGTTTCCGGATAGACAAGACCATCAAGCCCTATTACGGCACCGCCAAGCCAGCTACGTGGTTGCAGGATTATGGCAATGCGGTGGAGATCGTCGGGGGTAACCCCAGCGTTGTTGTCAAGTACCTCCCACTGATGTTGACGGGCATGACCCGCCAATGGATCGATGACTTGCCGGAGAAGTCCATCTGCAACTGGTTGGACATGCAAGAAGCGTTCACCAAAAACTTGGAGGGTATGTATAAGCGTCCCTGCACTGTTGGCAATCTACAGCGGTGCGTGCAAGAGAAAGACGAGTCATCTCGCGCATACCTCTCCTGTTGGCTGGATACGAAGAATTCCTGCGCAGGAGTGCACGACCAGACCGCCATGGCGGCCTTCATCGATGAGTTGGAAAAAGGTACGTTGCTCCAACATAAGTTGAAGCGCCTGCTGGACAATCATAGGCTAGATCTCAACCAAATGATCCAGCTGGCCAGTGAGTTTGCGGCTGCCGACGACGATGCTCGCGGCTCATTGCCAGCATTAGCCATTCCAACCCAGGCTAAGAGGAACAACAGCACAAAGCGGAAGAACCCGCCTGAAGAAAAGAAAACCTCCAACATGGTCGCCATGACTTTTGCAGGACGAGGTGATAGCGCACAGCGTAGCCGAGGACGGGGGGCTGGTCGTGGGCAACAACGAGGTAGTGAAACTACCCCGGCAGCACTCCGTGTTCCCCAAACGTACGAGGAATACCGTGATATGCCATTCCTTGTACACCTTGACGCCAACGGAAAAGCCACTCACACCAATCGCCACTGCAAGTTCGTCAACGACCTCAAGGAGGACCCGGAGTCCGGATACAAGCGAAGCCGAAAGAACAGACCACGAGGCAAGGGCAAGGGGAAGAAGAAGGAAGAGGAGTCGAAGGATTCAAGTGACATGGACGAGGAGTTGACCCCAAGCACGTCGACAAGGGCGATGGGAAGGGAAAGAACCCCTTTGAGAAAAAGGCTGTTGTCTATCACACTTTCCTTGGAACCCCTACTGTTCGGCAACAGAAAACCTCCATGAGGATACTGATGGCCACCCTACCCCCAGTTCCCCATTACCTGCGCTGGTTAGAGATTCCAATCACTTGGGACAGGAAGGATCACCCAGACCTCATTCCAACGGAGAACTAGTACGCCATGGTCATCAAACCTTTCATTGACGACAACGAGTTCACCAAGTGCATGGTGGACAGTGGAAGCAGCATCAACATCATGTACCTGGATACACTGCACAAGATGAACTTGAGGGAGGCTAACCTAAGGCAGACCATCACCGTGTTTCATGGCATAGTTCCTGGCCGGGATGCTGGTCCCTTGGGTGCATCACATAACCTAAGGTCGCTTTTGGCGATGTTAATAATTACCGCCAAGAATGCATGACCTTTGATGTGGTCCCCTTCAAGAGCGTGTACCACATCATCTTCGGACGCAACATCTTCCATGCCTTCATGGACAAGCCATGCTTCATCTACAACAAGCTCAAGATACCCAGAACAAAAGGTGTCATCATCGTATCCGAAATATTTACCAAGGCAAGGGACTGCGAGATTAGAGAAGCAGCCTTTACAGAAGTGATACGTCGGAAACGTATCTATAATTTTTTTATGTTTCATGCTTGTTAATATCTACTTTGCTTTGATTTGTCTACACTTTGATGTGCTTTTTACATGTTTTCTGGTACTAACCTATTAACAAGTTGCCACAGTGCCAGTTGCCTGTTTTTTGCTATTTTTGGTTTCAGAAAAGCTAGTAAAGAAATATTCTCGGAATTCGGCGGGACAAACGTCAAAGTCAATAACTTTCCGTGGGGAACAAGAAGTCCAGAGGGGAGACGGAGAGGGGTGCCAGGGCGCCCAGACCCCCCTAGGCGCGGGTGGGCCCTGCCCCACTCCTAGGCAGGGTGTAGGGCTCCTGGCCACCGCCTCGGTCTCCCCCTTCGCCTATAAGAAGCCCCCGATGCAGAAAACCTAAGCAACCCGATCAAATCTCCACGAAACCGTCTGTAGCCACCGCCACCATTGTCCCTAGATTGGGCGGATCTGAAGTTCTTCTTGGCACCCTGCCGAAGGGTAGATCATCCCGGAGGCCTTCTCTCCGGTATGATGCGTGAGTAGTTCCACCTTGGACTATGGGTCCATGTAGTAGCTAGATGGTTGTATCTCCTCCTTTGTGCATTCATGTATAGATCTTGTGAGCTCCATTCATGATCAAGATCTAATCTATTTGTAATCATGCATGTTGTGTTTGTGGGGATCCGATGGATATTGAAATTATTATGTTGGTTTGATTAATGGTTTTGTCTTTATGATTCTATCATGTCTATGTTGTTTATGATCTTGCATTCTCTCCGTTGTTAGTCGCTATCTTGGCCAAGTAGTTGCCAGTGACTCCAAGAGGGAGTATTTATGCTCGATAGTAGGTTCATGCCTCTAGTTTCCAAGGGAAGTGACAATAATCTTTTCGGTTGTAGATGTGTTGTTGCGACTAGGGAGAAAACAACGGTCTCTTGTTCATGGAACATGTGGACTGTTTACCTTACACACTTTGCTTAAAGCAGTTGTCTGTTGCTTGCAACTTAATACTGGAGGGGGTTCGGATGATAACCTGAAGGTGGAATTCCAGTCATAGATGCAGTTGGATGGCGGTCTATGTATCTTGTTGTATTGCCCAATCGAATCTCATAGGATCTTTCTGACTAGTAATTGCATTGTTATGCCTTTTTCAGTTCATGTCAATTTCCCTGCTGTAATTTGTTTACCCTTCATGCCATGTTGTTTATCTAAGGAGAGCACCTCTAGTGAACTATGGACCCTGGTCCAATATTTACCATTGATACATCTTCCACTGTTACTTGTTTACTTGATGCAAACCATTACCTTCCACACCATACGTTTAATCCTTTGTTACAGCAAACCGGTGAACTTGACAACCTCACTGATTCGTTGGGGAAAAGTCTTGAGTTTGTGTTGTGTAGGTTTCCATGTTGCTTGCAACACCTTTGAGACGTTTCCTTCCTCCTTCTGGTTCGATAACCTCGGTCTCTACTGAGGGAAACTTGCTGTTGTGCTCTTCACACCTTGCTCTTAGGGTTACAACAAGGTGCCACGTCGAGCACCATCAAAGATTTCTGGCGCCGTTGCTGGGGAGGCTAAGGACGTCTTCACAAGGAGAGTCCTCCACTTCCTTTCTCTTTACTTTGTTTTTAGTTTGATTTGTTTATTCTGCTTGGTTTTGTTTGCCTCTTTTAAAAAAATAGTCTAGTTTGGTTTGCTTTCTTTATTCAAAAACACAAAAAAATTATTTCCTGCTCTAGTTGCTACCATGTCTGGTTTCGGACCAACCTTTATTTTCCCTATGGTAGAAATCTCCACTTTTAAGCAAAAAAGTGAAGAAAGTTTTAAATAATCTTGGTCTAGAATCTCTGCTTTTCGGAGGGAAACTGATCCTAAGGTGAGCCTTAGCTTTGTTATTGATAGTTTCTACCGCGGTATTGCTCTTAGTTATAGATATGCTTTGGATGCTGTGGCTGAGAAAGATTTATTACTATGTACTGAGGATGAAGCTTTTGATGCCATATAGAAATTAATCATGATCTATGGTACACCTGGCAAGTCTGATTCCTCTTTCATAAATATTTTTGCTAGGTTGAACACTCTTGAGACCGGTATTGCTGCTATGAATAGTTGCTATCAAATGCTTAGGGCTTACCATGATTATGTTACCATAAATTCTGAGCCTTCAAAGTGGTTTCCCACAATCAAAGTGTCAATAAACACTACACTTTTTGATGCTCACTGTGATATCATGTCTAAATTTTGTCTCATGCCTAAAGATATTTACGATTCCTAGAGTCTTTGGGGGCTTACTGAAGGAGGAGAGGAAATATTTCTTCCCAACAATGCCACTATATTACCCATTGGAATAGTTGAAGGTGTGTTTACAAAAATCTCAGAGAAAATGGTGACTACTGATTATCTTGTTATTGAATGTGTAGGCAAGGGACAGATCACACTTAGAAGATCTCTACTGAAATACCCTAGGGCAGTGATAGATGTGGGAAAAGGCATCATGCATTTTGCTCCTCCGATAAGCAATCATATCTTCACTAAGGAAAAGAAGAAAGGTAAGAAAGGAAAGAACAAGAAGGTTGCTTCTTCATTTGAAAATACTTGATTCTTGATGCTCTCTTTGACTTCAATTCATATTTCTTATGTGAGCATCTTATCAAGCTATCATGCCTAACTTAAAGGCGTTAAAGAAAAGTACTTGTTGGGAGATAACCCAAGAGTTTCCTTGAGTCTTCGAAGTTATTACTTCAGTAATGACCTCTCCTTATGCTTTTCATTTGTTTTTTTGTGCCAAGAATGACCTCTAATGAGAGGGAAGTAAGATTTGGGGAGTTGCTGTCCCCAAATAGATTTCTGTCCTCCACCAAAAAATATCCGTGAGGAGTCTATGTAACTCGGATTGAGCTCAAAATTTACGAATAAATCCCCCAGTATGTTAGATAACTTTAGTTAGTTCAACACTTTTTGATTTGAGTAACAGAAGATGTTCAAAAAAATCGGTTTTTGCCTGCTAGTCTGTTTGACAGATTTCTGCCATTATTTGCATTTGCTTCTTATTGATTCCTTTTTGAGTTCTCTTTTGGGGAATTGAGATGTTTGAAGGAGTTACTACATTAGCTTGTGTTTTAGTGAAAAGCCTTGCTGTTCCAAAGCTTTGCCAGAGGTCTAATATATTTTGAATACACTAATGTTGCTAATGAAGATTGTGTGAAGTTTTGTATGAAGGAAAAATTTCAGGTGTAGAGAGAGAATGATGCAATGAGATGAAGAATGGAAAAAAGATCAAGCTTTGGGATTCCACCATATGTGTCACCCCAAGAAATATCCAAGAGGTACAAGCGTCAAAGCTTGGGGATGCCCAAGGCATCCCCTTCTTCATCAATAAAAAGCTCAGGTCTGTCTAGACACTTCGTTTTTATTGTTTCATGCACAATTGTGTTGTTCTTGGAGTGTCTTAGTTTTTGTTTGCTTTGCTTAGTTTGTTTAGTTTTCTTGAGTAGTTTGGACCCCCGCTTTCGCTGTGTTTTGTTGAAAATAAGTTGCTTGGTGTTGGAAAGGAGTAGTAAGTTCTTGCTTGAAGTGCAAGAGGAGCTTGCATTGACTATGACTTAGACTTTAGCATGGCATGCTAGGTGTTGTTTTGACCTTATGCTTAGTGATTATTCTTGTAGCATGGCTTGATCCAAGTCATTTGGATTGCTTAGTGTGCCTTGAAGAAATTATGCGTTGTTTTAGCATGCAAAAGAATAGTATTGTGGTATTCTCCTTTAATGCTTTGTTTGGGCTGACTTGGCACATGCTCACACTATGTTATGACTATGAAATGTCACCACAGCCTCTATTATCATTTAGTCCTTGACTTGTAGTACCACTCTATGCTTTGATTAGTAATGTTTTGTTGCTCTACATGATTATGGCCATTATTGCTCTCTTAATTGGTTGCTCCCAGTCTTTTGCTAGCCTCCACTTGTATGAGTAAGCTCTACTCATGCTTCCAACTCCCAAGAAACCAAGTTATTCCAAAGTGTCCACTAGAAACTCCTATGCATGGTGTGTTACACCATTCCAAGTATATTCTGGTTTTCAGCTATCTTCCAATTAAAAACTATTTTGTGATGTGAAAACTTAGTGATTAAAGCTCTCACGAACTAGATGGCACACTTTATATTCTTTGCCCCTAATAAACTTGAACCATTGTGGCGCTATGTTGTATATGCTTGCACTTATACGTTGGAATTAGCAGAACCATGCTATCATGGGGAACGTTTTCGACATTGCACTTGTACTTTGTACTCAGTTGATATCATGATCTTTTGTCTGTGGATGTTACCGGTGTGAAATAAAGAGGGAACTTGTAAGTCCATGGAGTTTGTATTCTGTGTTAGAGAAACGCCTGGGCCGCTAGCCTAAGCCATGCCTAATCATGGTGGAAACTTGCAGCATCACCATAGTGAGCTATCTATGAAGCATCCTCAATAAAAATCTATGCATATAGTAAACAAAAGATCTCTACGATGCTCATTGTCTGCTTGCCTTGTCATTTTGGTTATGGGAAAGCTCATGTACCATGTGCAATGGGTACCCCGTTGGCGGTTCTCAATGATATGCAAACACTTACAATGACAAGAACTTGCCTGGGCCTAAATTTGAGTAGCATGAGGTGTGGCCCTCATATTCAAGGGACTTGAGATTGCCAGCTTATACTTCTTCAAGAATATACTCCCTAGCTAGTTTGTTCACTTTAGCCTTAATCACTTGAAGATGCTTATGATAGGGGCAAGGGCTGAAAGCTAACAAGTACCATAATTTTTGGAAGCTCTTTTTGAAACTTGAAATCCCTGCTTCCTTTACAAAAAGGCCTTTCTTCCACCACTATTGAGTCTCCACCTTCTACCTTTAGGCACAATTAAGAGAGCATACTTGTCATCCTGTGTGAAGTGTTCCAAAGCTTATTGATTGATGCATATTGTGATATTACTTGTTCTTGTGCTATATGTTTCTATTCACCCTTGTGAACTTTGAAGGTGTCCTATGCATCTATATTTCTACTCTATGAGGGACAAGCTGATTGCCACTATGCTATGTTTTCTATATTTGAAACAAACAAACATTTTTCAATGCATGTTATTCATGATCTTTGTTTGTAGCCTTTCATGATGCATGCATAGTTACTATGTCCTACTGTTAGAACTCCATTCTTTCATGCACATGTTTAGAGTTGTTTGATCCCAGCTTTCAATGCTTGCAGATGGTTGGATCTTTATTATGAGGGTGCATGTCACCTCAAAAATTATTCTTTTTATCACTTACCTACTCGAGGACGAGCAGGAGTTAAGCTTGGGGATGCTTGATACGTCGGAAACGTATCTATAATTTTTGATGTTCCATGCTTGTTAGTATCTACTTTGGTTTGCTTTGACTACACTTTGAGGTGCTTTTTACAAGTTTTTTGGTAATAACCTATTAACAAGTTGCCATAGTGCCAGTTGCATGTTTTCTGCTGTTTTTGGTTTCAGAAAAGCTAGTAAATAAATATTCTCAGAATTGGACGGGGCAAACGTCAAAGTAAATAACTTTTCGTGGGGAACAAGAAGTCTAGAGGGGAGACGGAGAGGGGTGCCAGGGCACCCAGATGTAGAGGTCCCAACCTTTCATAAGGTAGAGATCCCTGTGTTTACAATGCTAGTCCCTGGTTCAATAGCTAGCATCCACAGTTAAGATGTAATATCAAGAAACAAAGGTCAATATACAACTTTATAACCAGGAATAAAATAATTCATTACATCTTAAATAGCCGATTTGGCTATCTCATTACAATGCAGCAGAAATAACTATACAGCATGGAGTCCTTCATCTTCAAAGTGCCACAGGCAATCATTTTGGTTGTAGACTTGTATTCCTAATCAACACACTTCACTAACATCAAACAAACCTGCAACATAATAAGTTACAGCCACAAGGGTCAATACATTTGAATTGTATTGGCAAGTGATACTATGGTAGAATAGTGGTATCTATCATCTATATGCATTTGGCTAAGTGGAGCTTAGGCTTGCTTTGCTCAAAATAGATTTTCCTTATGAGTTGAAAACACTAAGTTTTTCTTTGTCAAAATTACCGAAGGCATCTACCAATCAAAGATTGAAGATCCTTTACCCTTGTTCACCCACAACTTTTTAACTTAGAAATTGGGATGAGGAGATTCTTGATAGCTTCCATATCTTGATGCTCAAATTTTCCATTGCCAAGGACACGGCTAAGTACTTAGATTTTTCCTTTTGCAGAAGTGGTGCACTTTCCCCACAAGACTCGACATGCATCGAGACAAGATCTTTCAGAAGCCTTCCCTTATACCAAAATGGACGCGCTCCAAACCTATCATCCCCTACCACCAACTGTCCATTTGGCTAAGTTATTGCAACCTATATGATCCAGGCAGAGCCCATAATGCCAAGTGGCTGCACTTGAAGGTTCTCAACATTTGACATCTCAAATCTCTTTGTTCCTGGGTGGCTTTCCACAAGTGTGATACACCAGGGTAGTCCATTGAAATGGGCCCGTAGTAACCACTCAACACAAACCATTCTCACCATTCCACCCAGGTGATTCATTCACATAGTTGTTTTATTAAACAAAACACAAGTCCTTGACTTAGAAATATTTCATAGCATGAATATAATCCACCCTTGTTTTCTACTAGCTAAGATAAGCATGATAGTAGTAGGAATCTTAACTTAGGAAAATTCTACTAAGGTTTCATCTACTAGGATTTCCCATGGCATAGCATTCTTAGTAAAATTCCATGCAAGTCCTACTTAGACATATCACTAATGCATAGTGAAAATAATGGGACAAAAGTATGAAGCACAACTTGACTTTTTGGTAGAGAATATAAGTTCACTCCTTGATCTTGTAATAGTCACACTCTTCAAATTCACTACAATTCAATCAAGGCACAAATTCAATCTACCATTCAAGGAATTCATCACATAGAATAACAAAACAAAGCAATGCATGCAAGAATGCCAAAGATTGTTTTCTTTGGAAAAGTGGTTTATATTAGGTAATAAACATTTTAAAACACCTATTGGTCATTTATAAAGGTGGTAAAACCATTTGATATTAAGTTAGTGAAAAATGGCCACTTTAAATTATTTTTGTTTTGTTAAAAATGATTTAAATCAAAGGAATATTTTATAGTGATTGCCAAATATATTTTAGGGTTAGAGAGTATAATCAAATCATTTTCCGAAGGTTTTACTCAAAAAACATTTTTAAACCATTTTCAACATTTTTATTTAGCTAGAAATGCTTTTACTCAAAGATTTATTATTTAGCTTCAAAAAATATGTTTCTAAATCCACAAGTTGGTTTCTATGGTCAGTGGGTTCAAAACAAACCATTTGCCAAAGATTTTACCGTAAAAATATTCCTATAATAAATTTTATGTCCAAATTATGCCTACACAAGTTTCTGCAAAAACAACTAAGTTTATAGAAGCAAATTACTAAAAAAAAGTACATGGTTGTAAAGTACTCTTCTTGCTGATTCCATTGATATAAAATTTGCAAAATTTGGACGTGTGGATCAAAAATTATGCAATTTACAAAATCAAACATCTAATAGACATAATTCTGTTTTTAAAACAAACTACATGCCACGCGTCGCCACCCCATTGGCTGGTACCGGTTCGTGAGGATCGCGCTACGTGGAGCGTTGGATTTAAAGTGGATCGTGCGGCACAGATGGGCGTACCGGTTCGATTTAAGTGAATCTATCCTACTCGCTGGATCCAGATCTAACGGTCCTGAGTGGCTTGACCAAACTCTGGCAAATTTGGTCAACAATGGCCGGCCTAACGGCGTTCAGCGTCTGAGGAAGCAAGAGAGGGAGAGAGATAGCTCACAGTGATTGCAGTGTGTTGCTGATGCTCAACTTGCTCGCGGGAAGGCAGGGGGCGCTTGGAGTTGACGGCAATTTCTCGCCGGAGAAGCTTCTGGCGGCGGTGTGCTCATGCTATCGTCGTTGGCGATGTTTCGGACCGTGCTAAGACAAGAAAAGGGTTGCATTAGCTGCACACGAGGTCGGCGATCATGCATGTATCAACAAGAGGGAGAGGGGCGGTCAGATGCTACCTGGGGATGTCGCCAGAGTGGAGGCAGACTGCGGCGGTGTTCAGTCTTGGTCGTTGTGGTGCACGCGTAGGCGAACTGGGGATACTGGGAGATGCGTACGGGAGAGGGGAGCAGGCTCGAGTGGTCGAGGGGGCAGAGGAGTAGCTGGGATCGCCGGAATTCGCCGGGAAGATCGTCGGGGTCAGAGGGAGTTGGGATCGAAATTTGGGCAGCCTAGTGGCTCTCTGGCGACGGGGTGTGAGGGAAATGGGAGAGGGGGAGGAGGTGCTTAGTAGGGTGTGGTCATGGGGAGGGATTAGTGCGGCAGTAACTCGAATTGAATCGAGTTTTCAATGGCCAGTAATGGCGAGGAGAGGGGCGAGGTCAGCGCGCGGGTAAGGAAGACGGTCTGGCAGGTGGGGTTCAGCGGTCAGCGAGAGAGAGAGGTGCAGTGGGGTCTAGTCGTTAGTGGCGATGCGGGTTCGTTCGTGAGTGTGAATTGTTTTCCGCGGAGAGGAGGGAGTGGGCTGGTTGCTGGGCCTGATGGGCTTAGCTGGCTGGGCTGGTTTGTTTTATTTTTTCTTCTTCTAATTTCTTTTTCTTTTTCCATTTTGATTTTCTGTTTTCAATTTCAAACTCTTATTTGAATCATTTTAATATGTTTTATTAATCATTTTAAATTGGGTATTTCCCTTAATTCAAATAGTATTCAATATGGTTTTAAATCCATATAAATTTTATTTAAATGATTCTTTCATTTCATTAAATTTAATTTCAATAACTTTTTTTCCACTTGGGAAAATTCCAATTATTATTTTCCCATGATTTAATTAATCATTCTTATTAGGTTTTTTGTCTGTATCCATATATATTTAAAATATGGTTTAATGCCATATAATTTTATTTGGAATAATCTTTATCCCTTTATTTTATTTGGATTATCTTTATTTCATTTGCTTATGGATTTGTCCAAGATTTTATTTGGCTTTTAGATATTCCTTATTTATTTATTCCTTTCCTTATCTTATAAAATCCATATATTTTTATTTATAGATCCAATATTGGTGATTCCAATTTGTATAATTTTATTTAATATTTGTTTATCTTTTTAAATCCTTTAGGATTAGTTTGCTCACAATTTGGTATGGATTTTAGATAGGAGTTTTATTAGCTTTGGAAATTATTTCTTTTCAACTTATTAAATTCATAAGTTTTTATCGATGGTTCCAAATTGAATAGAATCAATTTCTATTGTTTTATAATATTTCTATTTGTCATTCTTGATCTTTTATAAATGTTTGTTGACAAATTTTTATATGGATCTAATCCATAGTCTTAGAGAGATCTTGGAATTGATTTTCTTCCATCAGGGTTTTAAGGTTTTGGTTTACTTTTTCAAGTGTTTAAATTTTAATATTCATTCTTGATGAATGTATTTCACTTGATTGAAATTTTGTTGGATTCCATTTTATTCAAATTTCTTCAAGATGGGTTTTGATGTTTCCATTTAGAAACAAAAAGTTTATTTTCACCCTAAATTTCAACAATTATTTATTTTGTTTATTTATTTTTCACATTTTAAAATTTGGAAAATTTTGTGGGATGTGACACCAGACCCCCCTTGGTGCGGGTGGGCCCTGCCCCGCGCCTAGGCAGGGTGTGTGTCCCATGGCCACCGCCTCGGCCTCCCCCTTCTCCTATAAGAATCCCCCGATGCAGAAACCCTAAGAAACCCGATCAAATCTCCACGAAACCGTCTGTAGCCGCTGCCACCATCGTCCCTAGATCGGGGGGATCTGAAGTTCTTCCCGGCACCCTGCCGGAGGGGGGATCATCCCGGAGGCCTTCTCTCCGGTATGATGCATGAGTAGTTCCACCTTGGACTATGGCTCCATGTAGTAGCTAGATGGTTGTATCTCCTCCTTTGTGCTTTCATGTATAGATCTTGTGAGATCAGTTCATGATCAAGATCTAATCTATTTGTAATCATGCATGTTGTGTTTGCGGGGATCCGATGGATAATGAGATTATTATGTTGGTTTGATTAATGGTTTTGTAATTTATGATTCTATCATGTTTGTGTTGTTTGTGATCTTGCATTCTCTTCGTTGTTAGTGGCTATCTTGGCCAAGTAGTTGCTAGTGACTCCAAGAGGGAGTATTTATGCTCGATAGTAGGTGCATGCCTCTAGTTTCCAAGGGAAGTGACAATAATCTTTTCGGTTGTGGATGTGCTGTTGCTACTAGGGAGAAAACAACGGTCTCTTGTTCATGGAACATGTGGACTGTTTACCTTACACACTTTGCTTAAAGCAGTTGTCTGTTGCTTGCAACTTCATACTGGAGGGGGTTCGGATGATAACCTGAAGGTGGACTTCTAGTCATAGATGCAGTTGGATGGCGGTCTATGTATCTTGTTGTATTGCCCAATCGAATCTCATAGGATCTTTCTGACTAGTAATTGCATTGTTATGCCTTGCTCAGTTCCTGTCAATTGCCCTGCTGTAATTTGTTTACCCTTCATGCCATGTTATTTATCTAAGGATAGCACCTCTAGTGAACTATGGACCCCGTTCCAATCTTTACCATTGATAAATATTCCACTGTTACTTGTTTACTTGCTGCAAACCATTACCTTCCACACCATATGTTTAATCCTTTGTTACAGCAAACCGGTGAGCTTGACAACCTCACTGATTCGTTGGGGCAAAGTCTTGAGTTTGTGTTGTGCAGGTTTCCACGTTTCTTGCAACACCTTTGAGATGTTTCCTTCCTCCTTCTGGTTTGATAACCTCAGTCTCTATTGAGGGAAACTTGCTGCTGTGCTCTTCACACCTTGCTCTTGGGGTTCCAACAAGGTGCCACGTCGAGCACCATCAATAAGCTGCCCTCTACAGCGAAGAATTCAAGGAGATCGAGAGCAAGGTCGATGCCACGGAGATGCCGGCATCCAAGAAGCAGATTTTTGACTCCGATTCTGCCTTCAAGGCCGCCATCGAGACCAAGCTTGTGGAACTTGTGGTAGGCTATGCCTCCAAGACCACCGCCATTGGGACAAACCTGGACCCTAAATAGGAAAGCGCGCTCGTCGAGTTCCTCCGTGAGAATAGGGACATCTTTTCCTGACAACCTACCGACATGAAAGGTGTACCTAGGGAACTTTCCGAGCACAGCTTGAATATTGATCCAAAATGCAAACCAGTGAAACAATATCTATGATGCTTCAGAGATGAGAAGAGACGCGCCATAGGCAAAGAGATAGCTAGGTTACTTAAGGCTAGTTTTATCTGAGAAGTCCTTCACACCCGATGGGTGGCCAATCCTGTACATGTCCCCAAAAAGGGAACCAAAGAATTAAGAATGTGCGTTGATTACACCGGCTTGAACAAAGCGTGTCCCAAAGATCCGTTTGCTTTTCCTCGGATTGACCAAGTCATTGACTCGAAGGCTGGCTCGGAACTTTTGTGTTAACTCGACGCATACTCAGGATACCACCAGAAAAAAATGAGGAAGTCAGACCAATTGGCCACTTTGTTCACCACACCTTATGGCACGTTTTGCTATGTCACAATGCCCTTTGGGCTAAAAACATTGGTGCTACGTACCAGCAGACTATGCAACATTTCCTTCACGATCAAATTTGGTCGGAACGTTCATGCCTATGTGGAAGATATAGAGGTGATGTCTAAAAAGTCAAATGACTTAATCTCCGACTTAAAAGAAACCTTCGATAATCTCCAAAAATACAACATGATGCTTAACCCAAAGAAGTGCATCTTCGGGGTTCCAGCCGGCAAATTGTTGGGCTTCATTGTTTCCCAGCATGGAATCAAGGTCAACCCGGAGAATATCAAGCCCATCTTAAACATAAACCGTCTGACATGCTTGAAGGACATACAACGGCTTACAGGCTGCATAGCAGCAGTAAGTCGGTTCGTCAGCCGACTTGGAGAGAAGGCTCTGTCGCTGTACAAGTTGTTGAAGAAGGCGGACAAATTTACATGGACGGACAAGGCAGATGCAACACTTAAGAAGCTAAAGGAGATACTCTCCTCTGGACCTATACTTGCAACACCCGAGCCAATGGAGCCTATGTTGATTTACATGGCGGCCACCAACCGGCTAATCAGCATCGTCGTCGTGGCAGAGCGGAAAGAACCGGGGCATGATTACGGAGTACAACGACCAGTTTACTATATAAGCGAGGTCTTGACGGAGTCCAAGCAGTGTTACCCGCACTACCAGAAGCTTTGCTTATGGAGTGTTCCTTGCTTCTCGGAAGCTAAGGCACTACTTCCAGGAGCACCCTATCATAGTTGTGAGCAAAGCTCCACTGTCCGACATAATCAACAACAACGACACTATAGGAAGGGTCACGAAGTGGGGCATTGAGCTTGCCTCCTTCGAGATCACCTACAAGAGACGTGACGCTATCAAATCACAAATCATGGCGGATTTCATCGCAGATTGGACGGATATGCCGGATGCTACCCCTGTACGAGAGCCAGAATACTGGGTGATGCACTTTGACAGATCAAAGATACTCAACGGCTCAGGGATGGTGTACTTCTATAGTCACTAATAGGGGAAAAGATACACTATGTTCTGCAAATCCACCTTGAGGCTACAAACAACATGGCGGAATATGAAGCACTCATTCACGGATTTCACGTAGCCAAGGATATTGGCATCAGGCGCATAGTTTGCTGTGGAGATTCCGACTTGGTTGCCTAGCAGGTGGCTGGCACCTGGAACGCGCGTAACCCTATGATGGCGGCATATCGAGATGAAGTGGACGAGATAGCCAAGGGCTTCTTGGGATACGAAGTCAAGTATGTCCTAAGGGAAGAAAATGAGGCGGCTGATCTACTGTCAAAACTTGGGTAAGGGCACAAACAAATTCCGCCTGGCATTTTTCTGGAGCATCTACGGACATCATCTGTAAAGGGAGCGGACTCCGATAACCCGGATAGAGTTGACTCTTTCGTTCACATAGTGAGAAAGGTCCCTCCGGCTTGGACAAAACCGAATATCTAGTACACGGAAATTTGCCCATCGATGAGGTCGAAAGTTGGAAAATAGTACGTCGAGCAAAGGGCTATACCATAATCAATGGACAACTCTATAAAATAAGCACCACTGGTGTATAACTCAAGTGTCTTTCCTAGCAAGAAGGTATTGAAATCCTGCATGAGATTCATCTCGGAGATTGCGGGCATCATGCCGCTCCACGATCGTTGGTCTCCAAAGACTTCCGGCAAGGATTCTACGGCTGACCGCGAAGGCGGACGCTGACAAGCTGGTCGATACATGCATGGGATGCTAGTATTATGCCTGACAACCACATGTTCCAGCTGAAGACTTGCAAACAATACCAATAACTTGGCTGTTTGTAGTCTAGGGGGTAGACATGGTTGGTCCATTACAGACGGCACCATGTGGGTTTACGCATCTTCTAGTAGCAGTTGATAAATTCACTAAATGGATAGAAGCTAAACCCATTAGAAAGCTTGATGGGGCAACTGCCCTTAGGTTTGTCCGAGATCTAGTGGTGACATCTGGCCTCCCACATAGCATTATCACCGACAATGGCAGCAACTTATCACTTAGAGAAGTGGAAGCATACTATTGGGAGATAAAGATCCCTGTGTTTACAATGCTAGTCCCTGGATCAATAGCTAGCATCCACAGTTTAAGAAGTAATATCAAGAAACAAAGGTCAAAGTACAACTTTATAACCAGGAATAAAATAATTCATTACATCTTACATAGCTCATTTTGCTATCTCATTACAATGTAGCAGAAATAACTATATAGCATGGAGTCCTTCATCTTCAAAGTGCCACAGGCATTCATGTTGGTTGTAGACTTGTAATCCTATTCAACACACTTCACTAACATCAAACAAACCTGCAACATAATAAGTTACAGCAACAAGGGTCAATACATTTGAATTGTATTGACAAGTGATACTATGGTATAGTAGTGGTATCTATCATCTATATGCATTTGGCTAAGTGGAGCTTTGGCTTGCTTTGCTCATAATAGGTTTTCCTTATTAGTTGAAAACACTAAGTTTTTGTTTGATAAAAATTCCCAAGGAACCACCAATAGACATTGGTGAACCTTTACCCTTGTTCAACCACAAGATTTTAACTTAGAAATTGGGATGAGGAGATCCTTGATAGCTTCCATGTCTTGATGCTCAAATTGTCCACTGTAGGGGACACGGTTAAGTACTTAGATTCTTTCTTCTCGAGAGGTGGTGCACTTTCCCCACAAGACTCGACAAGCATCGAGACAAGATCTTTCAGAAGCCTTCCCTTAGACCAAAATGGACGTGTTCCCAAACCTATCACCCCCTACCACCAACTGTCCATCTGGCTAAGTTATTGCAACCTATATGATCCAGGCAGAGCCCATAATGCCAAGTGGCTGCACTTGAAGCTTCTCAACATTTGACATCTCAAATCTCTTTGTTCCTAGGTGGCTTTCCACAAGTGAGATACACTAGGTAGGCCATAAATATGGGGCACTGTGTAACCACTCAACATAATCCATTCACACCATTCCACCCAGGTGATTCATTCACATAGTTGTTTTATTAAACAAAACACAAGTCATTGACTTAGAAATATTTCATAGCATGAATATAATCCACCCTTGTTTTCTAAATGTTAAATCAAATCATTTTCCAAAGGTTTTACTCAAAAAGCATTTTTAAACCATAATCAACATTTTTATTTAACTAGAAATGCTTTTATTGAAAGATTTATTCCTTAGTATCACAAAATATACTTTTAAATCAACAAGTTGGTTTTTATGGTCAGTAGGTTCAAAACAATCCATTTACAAAAAAATTTACCCTACAAACATTTTTTGAATAACTTTTATAATCAAAATAGGCCTAAACAAGTTTCTGCAAAAACAATCAAATTTCCAGAAGCAAAATGCTAAAATAAGGGAATGGTTGGAAAGTTTTCATTTTTCTGAATCAAGTGATATAAAATTTGTAAATTTTGGACGTGTAGATTAAAAGTTATGAATTATACAAATCTAAACATCTAATAGAAAAGTTTCTGTTTTAAAAAAAATCAGTGGACACGTGGCTGAATCTTACTGGTGCATACCGTTTCATGAGGATCGAGAAGTACTGTCCATAGGATCTAAAGTGCATCACACGTACCAGATTGATCCATACCGCTTCGATAGATTAATCTATCGTATCCGCAAGATCTAAACCTAATGGCCCTAATCAAATCAACCACAAACTGGCTGCGCTGCGACGGTGGACGGCGGCGGCGCTCTCTGTTAGTGACGTTGCCGGTGAACTAGGAAGCGATAAAGGAAGAGGGATGGCTCACCATGTTCGCAGTGACGTGGGGAAGCGCGATGTGCTTGTTGTAGACGAAGGGGCGCTCGCATGTGCAGGAGATTGCTCGCCGGAGATGGTCCTGGCGATGGGTACTCTCTGTTGAGGACGGAGGCGACACTAGGGGGAATGCGCGGTCAAGTGGAGGCTACTGGCGGATGCACAAGACGATGGGGAGTAGGCATGTAGGTGCCAGGGAGCAAGGGGAGGTGAGGAATGGCCAGAATCGTCGCCGGAGTGTCGTCTGGCAGTGGCGGGTTTGGCGAGAAATTAAGGCAGCCTAAGGGCAGTGAGAGTATGGCGAGCGAGGGGAAAGAGAGGGGAGAGGTGAGCGTTTAGTAGGGCGTGGTCTCTGTGAGTAATGGCCGCAGCATTTAGGCGAATTGAAGCCGTGATTGAATGGCAGAAACGGGCGAAGTTTGGGGGAAGAACAGGTCTACGGAGGTTGAAGACGATGTGCTGCCAATGGTGTTGCGTCGTCAACGAGAGAGAGAGTGCACGTGGGGTCGTTCTGTCAGTGGCCGAGAGGGTGCGGGTTCTAGTGAGAAAACGATTCGGGGAGGGGACAGAGTGGGTTGTGCTTGTTGGGCTGGACTAGGCCTGGTTTCTGGGTTGATTCGTTTTCTTATTTTTTTCTTCTTTGAATCTTTTTCTTTTTCTATCTCTATTATTCTGTTTTGAATTCAAACTCTTAATTGAAATCAGATTTATTCATCAAATATTTTCAAAACTTTTCAGTAGGTTTTATACTGTTTATAAATGTGATTTAATGTCCATTTTAGAATAATTCTTTTATTCATTTAGGGTTTATTATTTATTTAAATTAGGCACTTGTCTTTATTTAAATAGGATTTTAAATATGTTTTCAATCCATATTATTTTATTCAAATGATTTAAACATATGTTTTGAATTCAAATGTTTATCAAACCTTTTTAGTAGGTTTTATTTATTAATTTAAGTGTTTAAATAATTCACTTTGAATTATTTCCAATATTAATATGATTTAATGTTCATTTAAATTGGGCATTTGTCTTTATTCAAATAAAATCGTATATGGTTTTAAACCCATATAAATTTTATTCAAATACTACTTTTTAAGTTAATAAGATAACTTTTTAATCCACTTTGGTAAATTCTAATTTATTAATTTCTCATGATTTAATTAACCATTTACTTTAGGGATTTTGTCCCTATTTAAATATAATTCAGAATATGGTTTAGTCCCATATACTTTTATTTAATAATCCTTATCCCTTTATTTTATTTGTATTATCTTTATTCCATTTGCTTATGGATTTAATTCAGGATTTAAATTGTCTTCTAAATAATTTTCTTATTATTTAGTTTAGGCAATTTGTCTTTATTTAAAATAAAGTTGGATATTGTTTAATCCTCATGATTTTATTTAAATAATCTTTTACTCCTTTTTATTATTCAATAAACTTTCATTTTATTTTTTTATGGATTTGACCAAGATTTAATTTGGCTTTTTAAATATTCCTTATTTATTTATTTATTTATTTGTCTTATAAAATCCATATCTTTTTATTTATAGATCCAAACTTGGTGATTCCAATTTGTCTAATTTTATTTAATATTTGTTTATCTTTTTAAATCCTTTTAGGATTAATTTTCTCATAATTTGGTATGGATTTAACTAGGAGTTTTATTAGCGTTGCAAATTAATTCCTTTTAACTTATTAAATTCATAAGTTTTTATCCATGGTTCCAAATTGAATGAAACCAATTTCTATTGTCTTATAATATTTTTGTTTATCATTTTTTATCATTTATAAATGTTTGTTCACAAATTTTTATATGGATTAAATCCATAGTCTTAGAGAGATCTTGGAAATGATTTTCTTCCATTAGGGTTTTAGGGTTTTAATTTTGTTTCCAAGTGTTTAAATTTCAAGATACATTAATTGCTGAATGCATTTCACTTATTGAAATTTGTTGGATTCCATTTTATTCAAATTTGTTCCAGAAGGGTTTTGATGTTTCCAAAAAGTTTCTTTTTACCATAAATTTCAACATTTAATTATTTTGTTTATTTCTTTTTCACATTTCAAAATTTGAAAATTTTTGGGATGTGATAGGCATCTGTGGCACGTCCACAATCCAATGGTCAGGTTGAACAAGCCAATGTATTAATTCTGCAGGGAATCAAGCCACGTCTTGAGGCATCGCTACATAGAGCAGCTAGAGCCTGGGTGGAAGAGTTACCATCTATTCTGTGGAGATTACGAACTACACCTAACAGATCTACCGGCTACACCCCTTATTTCATGGTATATGGAGCAGAAGCCATCCTTCCTTCCGACATCCTTCATGATTCACCAAGAGTTGCCGCCTACGGCGAAGATGACGCTGAAGAATCCAGGCGCCTAGATGTGGACCTTCTCGAGGAAGAGCGTGTATTGGCATGCCAAAGATCCGCCATCTACCAGCAGAAGCTACGCAGCTACCATAGTCACCGCGTCCGGCATCGCTCGTTTAAAGAGGGGGATCTGGTGCTCCGACTTAAGCAGAAGAAGTCACACAAACTATCCTCGCCATGGGAAGGACCGTTCATCATAAGCAAGGCGCTACTCAATGGGTCGTACTACCTCGTTGACAATATTGAACTTGAGGATAGACCCAGCAATGATCATAAGCGTAAGCGACGTGACCCGAATGATGACTACTTGGAGCTCGATCGGCCATGCAACGTAGCATAGCTATGTCCTTTCAACACTTAGCATATTTTTTATCTACTATGTACCTCTTATATGATATATGAAATAAAGCTCTCTGGTTCACTCATATTATTGAGTATTTTACCTCCTTTAGTGTTCATTTTTGGACCGTATAAAACATTTATGCACAAGCTTTGCACTTGCACTTGTGAAAATTCTGCCTACGGGCGTTAGCTTAAGTTTTCTGGTCTACACGTTCTTTGTTGTTTTTATGTGGATTCTGGAGTAGTGACTTTCGGCACTTGAAGTCGGAGATTTTGTGCTTAGGTTTTGACGGTGCCATTGGTCATCATCACCTGAGTGCATGGTTCCAACTACGAGTATTCCGACTCATGAAAGGTCAAGCATAAAAACCAAAGTAATGGATACGCCAGCACTTGCTTAAAAATATTTACATGATGTAACTAGTACCTGAGTAGCAGGAAACATACATCTTTGGTTTTCCACCATAAGATTACAAGCAATAGTTTTTCCGCATACACAAACCAGAGGAAAAAAATATTACATAGTGTTTTTTCATTCCTTTGGCACAGGAGACTTCGAGGTCGCATCGTCGGCAGCAGGAGATCCATCCTGATCATCTTCAAAGACGGTGGTCTTGAGGGACTCGGAGGAGCTACGATGGTCGCCGTCAATAATCTCAAGAGGCACAAAGACGTTGTGATCCACCAACTCGGCGACCCTGGTATCAAAACCCGTGAGCGATGCCCAGATAGCTTTGTGATCAATCTTCTGGCCATCATCTTCTACGTCGGGCAGAGCCGAGATCATCGTGTCGATGTCGGACTTCTCGTAGTGTGCCTTGACCATTGACAGCGAAATTCTTGCACTAGCGCGGGTACATGAAGCTTTCCAGCTTACTATACGCTATGGGGCTTGGCGCAAGATCTCCGAGTACTTCATGATGGAATCCACCGCCTTGATGTTGATGTTCAGGGGCTTGGCAATCTCTTTGGCTTGCTAGACGGCAGTACTGATGAAGTTGTCGGCGATAACCATGCATTCCTTTGGAGGAGGAGGCGAGTTGGTTAAACCAATAGGAGCTGCATTTCTGACAAGGCAAGGGAGTACATGATTCAAATAACACAAAAAAGTTTAGAGTATGTAAGGTTCCCAACCTTTAATAAGGTAGAGATCCCTGTGTTTGCAATGCTAGTCCCTAGATCAATAGCTAGCATCCACAGTTAAGATGTAATATCAAGATACAAGGGTCATAATACAACTTTATAACCAGGAATAAAATAATTTATTACATCTTACATATCTCATTTGGCTATCACAATACAATGCAGCAGAATATAACAATAGCATGGGGTCCTTCATATTCAAAGTGCCACAGGCAATCATGTTGGTTGTAGACTTGTAATCCTATTCAACACACTTCACTAACATCAAACAAACCTGCAACATAATAAGTTGCAGCCACAAGGGTCAATACATTTGAATTGTATTGGCAAGTTTCACTACTATGTACAAATAAGTGGAACCTATCAATATATGCATATTTGGCTAAGTAGGGTTTAGGCTCATTTGCAGAAAGCAATATAGTTTTATCCTATCTTTTCAAAATAGTTTTGTTCTTTTGACAATCTTTTTGAACTCCTTGGAAAACTCCAAGTGCTTCTAATCCCTTGTTGACTCCATCAAGTTTTACTTTGAGAAATTGGAATGTCGAGATCTTCCATAGCTTCAGGCCTTAGATGCTCAGTATTGTCCATAACCGGGGACACGGCTAAGTACTTAGAATTTGATCTTCTGCAGAAGTTGTACACTTTACCCACATGACACAATCTCATCTTGATGCCACTAGTGGCCGCTGGATAAGTACTCACCAAGATGGAGTACTGGCAGATTGAGAATGTGACAAAGTCTTTCCATAGAAGTCCTCCCAATACGCGATGCTAGCTTGTCATCCAGGCACCAATGTAGGGTTTCAAGTCCCCTTACACAATTCTAGTTAACCTGAAGATGCCAATGCATGGGTCTTCCACTATGTAGTTGACTAAGCCAGAGCCCATTTAGCATGTGGCTGTACACGGAAGCCATTGTACGAGAAACATGTTCAATCTCTAAGTCCCTGGGTGGTTTTCTTCTAGTGCACATACAAAAAGAGATGGCCATATAAACATGGTTCCTTTTGTTGCCACCTTGTCCAAAACTTGAGTATCCTTGTCCACCCAGGTGGTTCATTGAGTACTTGTTTTATTATATAAAACATATATCTTTTCAACTCTTCATATAATCATAACATATATCCCATCACAAATATATACCTGGGCTAAGCATACTACAACTACATTGTTTCCACTATGGGATATATAGGGGTATCCTATTAGGATTTAGCATAGCATAAAATATAGTAGTCCCTTACCATGCATGTTTCAAAAATCCACTAAGTGTAATGAAAATAGTAGGGCATGGATGATAGTGTCACTTGCCTTTTTAGTAGAGAATGTTGGTTCACTTCTTGATTTTGCAAATATCACACTCTTCTAACTTCACTACAAATCAATTAAGCAAACATATATTCATTTGGCATTCAAACAATTTGTCACACATAAAATAACAAAAACAAGGTCATGCAGTTTTATTTGCAAAAGTGGTTTCTACTAAGCTCTAAACATTTTGAAGTTCACAAGTGGTCATTTACTAAAGTGGTAAAACCATTTGCAAAAGGTTTTATCTATAAACCATTTTTAAATCAAATCAATATTTTATGTGGTTGAAAATGCTTTTAGCAAAGCAATATTCTTTAAAGAGTTCACCAAATATATTTTAATTCTCAAAACTTGGTGTTTAGGGTCAGAAGGTTTGAATCAAATCATTTCCCAAAGGTTTCACTCAAAAATCATTTCTAAATCATAATCAATATTTTTATTTGACTAGAAATGAGCTAATTCAATTATTTATTCCCTAACTTCACAAAATACATTTTTAAATCCATAAGTTGGTTCAAAACAAACCATTCTACAAAGATTTCATATTAAAAATATATCTAGAACAATTTTTATATTCAAAATAAGCCTACACAAGTTTCTGCAAATTCAACCAATTTTCCAAAAGCAAAACATTAAACAAAGTGCATAGTTGCAAAGTACTTGTTCTGCTGAATCCATTGATATAAAATTTACAAAATTTGGACGTGTAGAACTAAAGTTATGAATTTTACAAGTTTGCAATTCAATCAGATTCTATTTTCTGTTTTTAGCAAACCTTGTCCACGTGGCTCATTTTTATTGGCCGGTAACGCTTCGTGCGGATCAGCCTCTGTGAACCGTTAGATTTACTTCAAATGAATGGCTCGGATGGGCTCATACCCCTTTAGTTAGATCTATTCCTAGCCAGACGATTTGCCCTTTGACTCACACGGACTTGACGATATGGCGGCTCACAGCTTGGCGGCGGCAACTTGGCGGCTCGCGGTCAGACGGTGGCGTCACGGCGATTGCAGGAAGCAAGGAAGGTAACGGGGGTGCTCACCGTGCTCGCATAGGTGTGGCGAAGCTCGAGGTGGCGTTGGCTTGGCGAGGGGCGCGCTGGAGCGGAGGGGATTGCTCGCCGGAGACGGTGGCGGCGTCAGGCGGTTCTGTTTGACGTCGGGGATGGAGCTGCAGGTCGCGCTGAGGCAAAACAAAGACATGGTCAGACGCGGGCGAGTGTGGCGTTCACGTGAGCATGATCGAGAGGGCTCGGGGCGGTCTGGCTTACCAGGGAGACTTCACTGGAGACGAGACAGACGGCGGTGCATGCTCAGGTGAGGTCGAAGCCGAGCTTCTAGAGCGCGCGGGAGCGAGCTGGGGCTATTGGCAGACGAGCAAGGGACTGGAGAGCAAGCTTGCATTCTCGGGGAGTGGAGAGGCGGTTGCGGTTCGCCGGAATTGGCCGGGAACGCCGTCGGAAGAGAGAAGGCTTGAGCTCAAAATTACTACAGCCTGGTGGTAGAGGGAGGCGCTGTTTGAGGGGAAAGAGAGAGCGGAGAGGGGAGCTTATACACGCGTGGTCACCGAAGGATTTAAGGCCGCCATCAACGCGAATTCAATGCCAGAGTAAATGGCAGAAACGGCGAGGGGACTTGGTCGCGGGTCAGAACGACGACGTGCTGGCGTGGGGCCGTGCTGACAGTGAGAGAGAGAGAGGGCACGGGGTCCACCTGTCTGTGTCTCTGCGGGTCCTTTTCCGAGTGAAAAACGTTTCGCTGAGAGGGGGAGAGTTGGGCTGCTGGGCCTGTTGGGTTGGATTGAGTCGGTTTCATTTTTTTATACAGATTGCTTTTTCTTTTTCTATTTGAATTTCTTTTTTGATTCTCAAACAAATAATTCAAACAACAAATCAAATCAAATCAAATCAAATCACCACCAAACTATGTATTTATTTTAATTCTGTTTAACTACACAATCCAAAGGCAAAAATAAAATAATTTTTATTCTTTTTAGGATCCATTAACAATTAAATAAATAGACCTAAGTCATTAATTCAAATAGGATCTAATTTATTTTAAAAACTCTATTTGAAAACTAAAATAATACCAAAATCATTTCAGTAGGTTTTATTTGAAAATATAAAACACTTGGAAATCTTATTTAAGATAAAATAACAAGTTTTAGTGTTTATAAAAAATGGAAAAGCCTTTACTTTAATAAAGTTGGATATTAATAAATCCTCATTATTTTATTTAAATAAACCCTTTACTCTTTTTATCAAATGGAAGTATTTCAAAAGTTTGGCCAAGATTTAATTTGGCTCTATAAAATAATCCTTATTTATAATTCGACCTTTTCTTTTGAAAACCAAATCTTTTTATTAAAAGATCCAAAAATAGTAATTCCATCTATTATAACTTTTATTTATTAATTGTTTATCTTTTTAAATCCCTTTAGGATTTTATTTGATCAAAATAGATTTTGATGTTTCCAATTGGAATCAAAAGTTTCTTCTCACACTAAATTTCAACAAAATTTTATTTTGTTTATTTATTTTCACATTTCAAAATTTCGAGAATTTTGGGATGTGACAGGCTACCACCCTTAAAAGAAATCTCGTCCCGAGATTTGGGAAGGCTAAAGGTTACAAGTTGGCTTCAAGGCAACTAGGATACTACCACCCTTAAAATAAAATCTCATAGGGTTACATTGATGGTTCACTTGACTATGGGTTCAACACTTAATATCTAGACAAGGAATCCTTATTTGACTCTTCTGAGTTTACTAATTCCTGACATCCACTTCTTCTATCTCTTCAAAGTTTCCATCCATGTCAATGTGGTTCACATGTCCTTTCTGGGTCACATTGGAGTCATTTCTATTAGTTCTTCTAGCATCTTTTTTCTTTTTCTTCTCAGGATAGTCTGATGCATAGTGTCCAAGTTCCTTACAATTATAGCATTGCAACTGGCTAATATCTTTCTTCCTGAAAGTGTTGTCATGTTGGTTCTGACCAAGGTCATCTCCATTGTCAGTATCATTTCCATTATTATCACTTCCATTGTTGTTGTGGTGATGCTGATGTGGTTCAGAATCTTCATTGCTCTTTTTGAATGAATGTTTCTTTTTTGATGATCCTGAGTGATTCTTGAGTTTATGCTTCCTCTTTCTATTCTCAACTTGATTCATCTTGTTTTCCAAAATGGTGGCTTTGTCACAGAGTGATTGATAAGTTGGGACATAGGCAACAGCTAGCTGCATGTTCAACTCATCATTAAGTCCTTCAAGAAATTTCTCCTTTATCTTAGCATCTGTATCAACTTCAACTGGTGCATAGCGTGCCATATTGTTGAATTCTTCAATATACTCAGCCACACTGAGGTGACGTTGTTTCAGATTGTGGAATTCCTTTTTCTTCAAGTACATCACTCCAGGTGAGATGTGAGTTGTTCTGAATCCATCCTCAAAAATAGCCCAAGTTACATCTTCAAGGGGAGTGGTGATCTGAAAGTTGTCCCACCATGTTGCTGCTGGTCCTTCAAGTAAAAATGCTGCAAACCTAACTTTTTCTCCATCGGTGCAGCCAACAGTCACTAAGTCTTTGTTCACTGAACGTAACCAGTCATTGGCTTCCATTGGGTCAGTTGTTCCAGAGAACCTTGCAGGCCTAAGTTTCAGAAACTTGGTGAGCATATCAAGTGCTGGAGGATTATTCTGATTGTTGTTTTTGTTGTTCTGATTCTGTATGAACGTGGTCATTTCCTGCATCGGTATTATACATCTTTGTCATCATCTGCTGCATCTCAGGAGTGATGTTGTTGTTTTGGTTGGGGTTGGCACGACGGGGAGGCATCTGTTGGTTTGATAGGGATGAGTAATGGTGGATAGGTTCTAAGAAGTCCTAACACACAACTCAAAACAAGCAAGTTCAATCAAACAATCAAACAATCAACAACTTATGAGCTTAACTCATGAGTTGAAGGAAACAACAAGTTTTCTTGAAATAATTAACTTCGTATGGTCATACCTCATAGGTCAATATGATCCATACACTAACATGATATCAATGTTTTTGGTAGGCAATCTAATGTCTCTTGGTTTTTCACTTGTAGTCCTTAGTGATGTCTAAGTTGAAGTCCTTGGTGAAACTAAATCTGAAATCACCTGAAGATGTTGAAGTCATTAGAGTTGATGAAATCCCTTGCACATGGTGAAGTCTTTGGCCATGGGGTAGGCTTTGTCCATCAAGTTTGAATTAGAAGAGATGTAGAATCAAAATCAAAATGGTTGAGGAAAGAGTTTACAAGATTGTTTGCAAATAAGTTTTGGAACAAATACAACTCCTATTTTTTTCTAAGGGGTTTTGTCCAATCCTAGGGTTACAATCCTACAGGAAACACAGTGCTCTGATACCATCTGTAAGGTTCCCAACCTTTAATAAGGTAGAGATCCCTGTGTTTACAATGCTAGTCCCTGGATCAATAGCTAGCATCCACGGTTAAGATGTAATATCAAGATACAAGGGTCATAATACAACTTTATAACCAGGAATAAAATAATTTATTACATCTTACATAGCTCATTTGGCTATCACAATACAATGCAGCAGAATATAACAATAGCATGGGGTCCTTCATCTTCAAAGTGCCACAAGCAATCATGTTGGTTGTAGACTTGTAATCCTATTCAACACACTTCACTAACATCAAACAAACCTGCAACATAATAAGTTGCAGCCACAAGGGTCAATACATTTGAATTGTATTGGCAAGTTTCACTACTATGTACAAATAAGTGGAACCTATCAATATATGCATATTTGGCTAAGTAGGGTTTAGGCTTATTTGCAGAAAGCAATATAGTTTTTCCTATCTTTTCAAAATATTTTTGTTCTTTTGACAATCTTTTTGAACTCCTTGGAAAACTCCAAGTGCTTCTAATCCCTTGTTGACTCCATCAAGTTTTACTTTGAGAAATTGGAATGTCGAGATCTTCCATAGCTTCAGGCCTTAGTTGCTCAGTATTGTCCATAACCGGGGACACGGCTAAGTACTTAGAATTTGATCTTCTGTAGAAGTTGTACACTTTACCCACATGACACAATCTCATCTTGATGCCACCAGTGGCCGCTGGATAAGTACTCACCAAGATGGAGTACTGGCAGATTGAGAATGTGACAAAGTCTTTCCACAGAAGTCCTCCCAATACACAATGCTAGCTTGTCATCCAGGCACCAATGTAGGTTTTCAAGTTCCCTTACACAATTCTAGTTAACCTGAAGATGCCAATGCATGGGTCTTCCACTATGTAGTTGACTAAGCCAGAGCCCATTTAGCATGTGGCTGTACACGGAAGCCACTGTACGAGAAACATGTTCAATCTCTAAGGCCCTGGGTGGTTTTCTTCTAGTGCACATACAAAAAGAGATGGCCATATAAACATGGTTCCTTTTGTTGCCACCTTGTATAAAACTTGAGTATCCTTGTCCACCCAGGTGGTTCATTGAGTACTTGTTTTATTATATAAAACATATATCTTTTTAACTCTTCATATAATCATAACATGTATCCCATCCCAAATATATAGTTGGGCTAAGCATACTACAACTACATTGTTTCCACTAAGGGATATATAGGGGTATCCTATTAGGATTTAGCATAGCATAAAATATAGTAGTCCTTACCATGCATGTTTCAAAAATCCACTAAGTGTAATGAAAATAGTAGGACATGGATGATAGTGTCACTTGCCTTTTTAGTAGAGAATGTTGGTTCACTTCTTGATCTTGCAAATATCACACTCTTCTAACTTCACTACAAATCAATCAAGCAAACATATATTCAACTGGCATTCAAACAATTTGTCACACATAAAATGACAAAAACAAGGTCATGCATGCAAGCATGCAAAAGATAGTTTTATTTGCAAAAGTGGTTTCTACTAAGCTCTAAACATTTTAAAGTTCAAAAGTGGTCATTTACTAAAGTGGTAAAACCATTTGCAAAAGGTTTTATCTATAAACCATTTTTAAATCAAATCAATATTTTATGTGGTTGAAAATGCTTTTAGCAAATCAATGTTCTTTAAAGAGTTCACCAAATATATTTTAATTCTCAAAACTTGGTGTTTAGGGTCAGACGGTTTGAATCAAATCATTTCCCAAAGGTTTCACTCAAAAATCATTTCTAAATCATAATCAATATTTTTATTTGACTAGAAATGAGCTAATTCAATTATTTATTCCCTAACTTCACAAAATACATTTTTAAATCCATAAGTTGGTTCAAAACAAACCATTTTGCAAAGATTTCATATTAAAAATATATCTAGAACAATTTTTATATTCAAAATAAGCCTACACAAGTTTCTGCAAATTCAACCAATTTTCTAGAAGCAAAACATTAAACAAAGTGCATGGTTGCAAAGTACTTGTTCTACTGAATGCATTGATATAAAATTTGCAAAATTTGGACGTGTAGAACTAAAGTTATGAATTTTACAAGTTGGGTTGGGTTGGGTTGGGTTGGGTTGGGTTGAGTCTGTTTCATTTTTTTTATACAGATTGCTTTTTCTTTTTCTATTTGAATTTCTGTTTTGATTTTCAAACAAATAATTCAAACAACAAATCAAATCAAATCACCACCAAACTTTGTATTTATTTTAATTCTGTTTAACTACACAATCCAAAGTCAAAAATAAAATAATTTTTATTCTTTTTAGGATCCATTAACAATTAAATAAATAGACCTAAGTCATTAATTCAAATAGGATCTAATTTATTTTAAAAACTCTATTTGAAAACTAAAATAATACCACAATCATTTCAGTAGGTTTTATTTGAAAATATAAAACACTTAGAAATCTTATTTAAGATAAAGTAACAAGTTTGAGTGTTTATTAAAAATGGAAAAGCCTTTACTTTAATAAAGTTGGATATTAATAAATCTTCATTATTTTATTTAAATAAACCCTTTACTCTTTTTATCAAATGGAAGTATTTCAAAAGTTTGGCCAAGATTTAATTTGGCTCTATAAAATAATCCTTATTTATAATTCTACCTTTTCTTTTGAAAACCAAATCTTTTTATTAAAAGATCCAAAAATAGTAATTCCAACTATTATAACTTTTATTTATTAATTGTTTATCTTTTTAAATCCCTTTAGGATTTTATTTGATCAAAATAGGTTTTGATGTTTCCAATTGGAATCAAAAGTTTCTTCTCACACTAAATTTCAACAAAATTTTATTTTGTTTATTTATTTTTACATTTCAAAATTTGGAGAATTTTGGGATGTGACAGAGTACCTGGCTTACAGAAGTACAAGACGGAGATCGCTAACCAAAGATGCTAGCCTCCGCTTGCTGGAGTGTCTCCGCCATGGAGTCCCGTTCTTGTCGGAGAACCTTGTAAGCCTCAAGGTTGCGCTGATTCTGCTCATCGGCAGCTTTCTTCTATTCCTTGAGGATTGCAATTTCCTTCTTCAGACAGTTCATCTTCGTATTGGCGGACTCCTGCAAGGCCTTCATGGATTCCTCGTGCATCTTCAAAGTATCAGCCCTCTCCTGCTTAAGAATCTTGTTTTCGCTATCCAGCAGCTCAATGTGCTTGGATTGCTCAATAATGTCTTTGGCCTTGGCGATAGCTTCTGCAAGTCGGAGAAATAACAACACATAATGAGTAGTAGGAGAGTGATGGCACAAGACCAAGTTTGAGTGCGAAATTGAAAGGAAAAACAAACTCTTGCTCTTGGTGATCTGTTCCTTCAAGAAAGCAGTTTTACCCTTTCTAGCCTTCAATTCATCATGCATCTTGTGGAACTTCTCGTTGGCGACGCCTCTCCGGGCATTCTCATTCTGTGAAAATAAGATCAAAGTTGCTTGGTCTACTTGGAGCATCTAGCCAGATAAATATCCACCTAGAGGCTCGGGGGCTAAAGTGAGAGTTTTTAACTCGGCAAAATGCTTAGTATTTCTTTAAGCATCTAGTCAGAACTAATTATGTTTCAACTAGAAGCTTGGGGGCTACAGTATTGAAATTTACAAACACTGCATATGCTACTCTAAAAAGTATCTAGTCGGAATAACTCATTCAAACTAAATACTTGGGGGCTACAGTGTGAAGTTTTCTAACTTAGTCACTCTTAGAGCATTCAGATGCAAAGACCTATGGTTTTCCGTCTAAATCCTCGGGGACTACAGTGGGATACTACATATGAAATGCAAAAGGCAAATAAAACTTACAAGTGCGATGATCTTGAGGTTGGTAGCGCTCTCGGCAAATAACTTGCTGAAGGAAAGACTATTTCCTCGCAAGATATCCGCTTTCCTGAGCAGCTCCTCAAGGATGGAAGTCGGATAAGTGGGCGCTGCACCAGGAGCCAAAGTTGAGGTACTTGGCGTAAGCGCCGGGTAGACAATCTTCGGGAGCTCTGTTGACGTCCTGGGTGCAGTGTCGCCACCTTCGGCAGACGTTCCGCCTTCCACCACCGCCTTACCGCTACCAGTGGCATCCTTAGCCAGAGCTTTAGCCAGTTGGGATGCGGTGCTTTCTTGTGTTGCCTGCTCCCCGACAACGACAAGTTCTGTGGGAGCGACTGGGTCCACGTCCATGGCAGAAGGGCCAAACGCTACCCTTGCAGGAGAGCTTGTCGGTGCGGCAACAGGCTAGACGTTGGGAGTGGTAGGGGTGATGGAGGGAGATGCTTGGTGCAACATATCAATAATGTTTTTAGAAGCCCCCGATGTTTTGGAGGTCTTCTTCAAACTCAAACTAGCTTTCTTCCTGAAACGTGCAAAAGTATAAGTACAGGAACAAGACGAGCAATGGACAATGTCGGAGGATAAGAAGCTTACACAACGGTGGGTGCCTTGGTGAAAGGGATGCCGGTAATTCTTCTTTTCTCCGCCTCCAGGGCGGCAGTGGACTTCTTGGAGGCTCCACCCTCCGTCTTCTTCTTCTTGCCTGCATCGGCAGCGTCAGAGGTGGAGCTCTTCCGCTTACGCGCCAACGGGACCTCGTCATCAGACACAACGGTGACTTCCTTCATCTTGGGTTCATAGATTTGGACAACCATGCTATCCTCCTCTAGACTTTTGAGATGTTAAGTGAAATCCTGAAGTGTTAGATAAAATGGTAAAGGGTAGACTGAAGAACTAGAGTATATGTCATACACAGAAAATAAACACATACCTCTGGGCACGTGACGTCAACGAACATGTCGTAGGTAATGGCAAATCCACGCTTCCTGTCCTTTACCTTGACGATGTCCTTGAGGCGGAGCTTAATGGAGTCACTCGAGAAGTTGTCCTCGGAGATACGGAGGCTATCCTTCCTATCCTTGGTATACTGATGCATCACATGGCTAGGTCCAATCCGGTCAAACCCGTCTCTACGAACCACTCGATCCGCCTTATGGCGTGGGAAGCGTCGCTGTCAGAGGGAAGGGTGGCCTGGGATCTCCATGTCGGGGCTTCAGCAGCGGCCCTGTCGACAAAATCTGGGTACGTTGTTTCTCGGCTGGCCAGAGGGATATCTAGGTCGTATAAGTACGTCCGCTGCCAATTCTTGCAGGACTCATGAAGCTCGTCCTTGCTCGCTCCGGCTTACCTCTTGACGGTGAAGAAATAGATAAACAGATCTAACCTAGGCCTAATCCCTAGATAACCCTCATAGAACGCCACATAGTTACTAAGCGTGAGGATTCTATTGGGGGATAGGTTCTGAGGTTAAACCCGGTAATGGTTAAGGACAGCTTGGAAGAAGTCGGAGATCGGGAGGGAGACGTTGCGTACCATTTGCTCTTTGAGGTACACCTTCTCTCCATCTTGGGGAGAGGGGATGACCTCGTCGGCCATGCCGCTAGACCAGCCCCTCCGTCGCGGGGAGGTATCCTTCAGCGAGCAGCTCCTTGAGATCACCATCGGTGTAAGATCCCTCCTTTGTAAAGGAAAAGGATCCCTGTGATTGCAATGCTAGTCCCTGGATCATTGCTAGCATCCACAGTTTAAGATGAAGTACACAGATACAAAGGTCATTTATTACATCCATTCCAGATATAAAACATAGTCTTTTACAACTCATGGCCACAGGACTAATACAGAGTTTTGGAATAAGTAAATAAACATAAGTCTTCATCTTCATGTGCCACAGGCAAGCATGTTGAGTGTAGACTCATGACACCTAATCATCATCGAAGTAACCTGCAACATCACAAGTTACAGCCACAGTGGGTCAATACTTTGGAATAGTATTGGCAAGTGATACCTTAGTATATTTTAAGTGGACTATATTACTATATGCATTTTGGCTAAGTGTAGCTTGTCTTGCTTTGCTCAAAATAGGTTTTTCCTATGAGTTGAAATCACTAAGTTTTTCTTTGTCAAAAACTTTCCCAAGAAACCACCAATAGACATTGGGGTCCTTCACCCTTGTTCACCCACAAGTTTGACTTAGAAGTTGGAGTGATGAGATTCTTGTAGCTTCCATGTCTTGATGCTCAAGTTGTCCATTGCCATGGACTTGGCTAAGTACTTAGATTTTCCATCTGTAGAGGTTGTGCACTTTCCTCACCAGACATGGTTTCCCAAGACAGGACCTTTCAGAAGCCTTCCCTTAGCCAAATGGACGTGTTCCAACCTATCATCCCACTACCACCAACTATCCAAATGACTAAGTTCTAGCAACCTATATGATCAAGGAAGAGCCCATATTGCCAAGTGGTTGCACTATAAGCTTCTCAACACTTGTCGTCCAAATCCCTTTGTGCCTGGGTGGCATACCACAAGTGTGATACACAAGGTAAACCATGTCCATGGGCCTTGTGTAACCACTCAACCAAAAACCACCATTCAAGTCCCATTCCACCCAGGAGGTTCATTGACATAGTTGTTTTATTAAGAAAAACATAAGTCCAAAAGACTTAGAAAATATTTTCATCATAGCATGTATATACTTTACCAACCCTTGTTTTCTACTAGCTAGGCTAAGCATGGCATAGTAACTTAACTTAGGAAATTCCCTAGCAATTCTACCATTCTACAACTACTTAGGATTTCCCAACATAGCATTTGGCAAGATAGTAACAACATGCAAGACTTAGCAAAATATTTCTAATGCTTGGAAAATATAGGGATGGAATATTCATGAAGTACCACTTGCCTTGGTAATGGGGAGAGTAGCACTCTTCACAATCACAGTCACTAGCAAAATCTACACAAAAATTTGTAGCACAAAATTACACACAATTCATATACAAACAAAAATATGAATGCATGCATGCAAGAAAATGCTAAGTGATGATTTTTGAAAACTCCACCAAGCAAGTGCATGATACAGAAACATAACCAAGTCAAAAGCTTGCTAACTAAACTTATTTAGCACTAAAACCATTTGCTAAACAAATTCTAAACTCAAAAAATGGTCCTAAATATGTTTCTGCATAAAAAGTTATTTTAACAGAAACTTTTTGTTAAACACATTGCAGATTCAGAAAGGGCTTGTCTCACTGATTCCAACGGTATAAAATTTGCAAAAATCTAACGTGGGAATCAAAAGTTATAGCCCTTTGAAATTTGGATCTAAATCTGATTTGAAATTCTGTTTTAATTCAAACCATAGCCACGCGTCATGATTCTATTGGCCCGTACCGGTTCGTTCCGGATCACGCTCGCGAGCCGTAGGATCTGTTTAAAACACACGGCCTAGATCTACCAAAAACGATTCGTTAAGTGATCTAAATCTACGCGTTGGATCCAGATCTGACGGTCCTGGATCAAACGACCCAACTCGAGCGGCGCTAGCGGCGGCGGCTGGCGGCGGCGCGTCAGTCAGCGGCGGTGCCGGCGTTCTAGGTCGCCCGGGGAAGGAAGGAGATGCTTACCAGAACCGCAGGAGGCTGCTGATGCTCAAGGTGGCGATGGCTTGGGAAGGGGCGCACGGGTTCGTCGGAGATTTCTCGCCGGAGTTTGCGAATGTGTCGGCCACGGTCAGTCGTCGACGTTGGCGAGGTTCCTCGTCGCGCTAAGCCAAAATAGGGGTACTGTCAGATGCGCAAGACGATGAGGATTCTAGGCGTATCAGTCAGAGGGCAAGGGGCGGTGGCTACTTACGGAGGAAGGTCGCCGGAGTTCGTGCAGAGAATGGTGGCGGCCAGTCGTCGACGTTGCTGGAGCTACGGATCATGCGAGGGCAAAGACTCGCTGAACTTGATAGCATGAACTAGAGACAGAGGGGAACACGGGGCTCACCGGAATTCGTCGGCGCACTCGTCGGAACAGCGGCGGCGTCGTGCGAGTTGTGGGCAGCCTGGTGGCATGAAGGCGAAATTGTTTGAGGGGAAATGTTCGCGAGGATGTGGGGATTTTATAGCCAGAGGCTCGACAAGAAACGCTTTATGCATCAATGCCAATTAACCTTGCGAAATCAGTGCAGCAACGGGCAGCGGCGGAGTTCGTGCGCGGAATCTGGGGAAGACGAAGCTGACATGGAGAGGGCCCGCTTCGTCGTGGCCAAGAAGGAGGTGGGGTCTGGTGTCGGTGTGGGTGCGTATGCGCGTCGAGAGAAAGAAATGGCGGGTGGGCTAGCTGGGCCTGATACATTCTTTGGCTGGAATCCTGGCGCCGGCCCTTTTCTAATTCTTTCTCCTTTTTCTTTTTCTGTTTCTATTTTCTGAATTGATTTTCAAATGAATTCAAGTTCCATTTGAATTCAAATCTTCTTGGGATTTTTGCAGTGAGCAGTGGTCTCAAATATAGGCATAAGATCATGTGGTTGCTTTGCAAAGGCTTGGTCTAGCTTGGAGAACAAAATATCAGAGACTTGGATCTGATTTGCAAAACTTTGAAAAGGGTTTTTGAAACCATTCTCAATTTGTAAAACTTGGTCCAAACCACACTCAAACCTTTCTATAAAGAAGACAAACAAGCTAGGTTTAAAAATCATTCAAACTCTCAAATGGGGATGGCTATTTGATTTGAGTTTGTTCACATAAAATCATAGCACTAAGTGCTTCTGTTTTTCTGAAATGAGTTTGAAATTTGATCTCAAATCTATATGCATGCATGAATGATATGCAAATTTTGAAATTATAATTTTAGGGATGTTACAAATCTAACCCCCTTAAGGTGAATCTCGCCCTCGAGATTCGGATTGGCTAGCAAATAGGTGAGGGTGGTCTTTCCGAAGATCATCTTCTCTTTCCCATGTTGCTTCCTCTTCGGAATGATGATTCCATTACACTTTGCCAAACTTGATAGTCTTTGTCCTTGTGACTCTTTCTGTAGTCTCAAGAATCTTGATAGGCTTTTCTTCATAAGTGAGATCACTTTCTAGTTGAACTTCTTCCAAAGGTATGGTATCCTTCAAAGAAGTTTCTTCCATTTCTGGGTGACATTTCTTAAGCTGACTCACATGAAACACATTATGGATCTTTGATAGAGATCTTTGGCAGTTCAATTTCATAAGCAACTTCTCCTTTGCGACTCAGAATCTTGAATGGCCCAACATATCTTGGTGCCAACTTTCCTTTGACTCCGAATCTTTTCACTCCACGGAGTGGTGATACTCTAAGATAGGCTCTATCACCAACTTCGTAGGTGACTTCTCTACGCTTAGGATCTGCATAGCTTTTCTGTTGGGACTGTGCTATCTTCAATCTGTCCTTAACCAATTTGACCTTCTCTTCGGCTTCTTTGATAAGATCTGGCCCAAATAAACTTCTTTCTCCCACACCATTCCATAACAATGGGGTGGTACATTTTCTTCCGTAGAGAAACTCAAACGGTGCCATTTCAATGCTGGCTTGATAGCTGTTGTTATAAGAAAATTCTGCGTAAGGCAGACTTTCATCCCAACTTGCTCCATAATCTAGGGCACATGCCCTCAACATGTCTTCCGGAATTTGATTAGTCCTTTCTGTTTGTCCATCGGTTTGAGGGTGAAAAGCAGTACTAAATTCCAACCTCGTTCCCAATGACTCATGTAGCTGTCTCCAAAAATGGGAAGTGAATTGGGTTCCCCTATCAGACACAATACTCTTAGGCACACCATGAAGGCACACAATTCTACTCATGTAGATTTTAGCTAACTTGGCACTTGTATAAGTTGTCTTCACGGGTATGAAATGAGCCACTTTAGTTAGGCGATCCACTATTACCCATATGGAATCATATCCTGATCTGGTCCTTGGTAATCCGGTAATGAAATCCATACCAATCTTGTCCCACTTCCAATCAGGAATAGGTAGTGGTTGAAGCAAACCTGCTGGTTTCTGATGCTTCGCTTTTACTCTACTACACACATCACACAAAGCAATATGTTCGGCGATGTCTCTCTTGAGGTTATTCCACCAAAATCTTTCTTTCATGTCCATGTACATTTTGGTGTTACCCGGGTGAATAGAATACGGAGAGTTGTGTGCTTCCTGCAAAATCAGTTTCCGTAACTCCGGATCTTGTGGAACACAGATACGTTTCCCATGCCATAATGTACCCTGTTCGTCTTCATGGATTTTTTAGCTCTCCCTTGGCCAATATTTTCCTTAATCCTTTCAATTTCCTTATCGGTCTTCTGAGCTTCTCGGATCTTGTCCAACAAAGTGGGTTGGACATCTAAAGACATGAGATGTCCCTCTGGCACAATCTCCAATCTGAGTTCTTTGAATTGATTACACAAATCATCTGGCAATTCTCCTTTGGTAAGGCCATTTACAAATACCTTACGACTTAGAGCATCAGATACAACATTTTCTTTACCGGGGTGGTATTACAAACTTAAGTCGTAATCCTTGATAAGCTCTAACCATCTTTTTTGTCTCATATTGATTTCCTTCTGGGTGAAGATATACTTCAAACTTTTGTGATCCGTGAACACTTCACAACGCTTTCCCAAAAGGTAATGCCTCCATGTTTTGAGTGCATGGACGACAGAGGCTAACTCCAAATCATGAGTAGGATAGTTTACCTCATGAGTTTTGAGTTGTCTCGAGGCATAGGCCACAACTTTACCGTCTTGCATAAGTACGGCTCCCAAACCTTGATGAGACGCATCACAATATACTTGGAAATCTTTTTCCAAATCTGGAAGACATAGAACTGGTGCTGTCACAAGTCTCTTCTTCAATTCTTGAAAGCTGACTTCACAACCTTCAGACCAAGCAAACTTCTTGTCTTTCTTTAACAATTCAGTCATGGGCTTAACAACCTTTGAAAAATTCTCAATGAATCTTCTGTAGTAACCTGCTAAGCCAAGGAAACTACGAACTTCTTTCACATTTTTGGGAGATTCCCATTCTATCACAGCTGAAACTTTAGCAGGATCAACTGCCACACCGTCCTTTGTCATAACATGACCAAGAAAACCAACTTCTTCCAACCAGAACACACACTTGCTGAATTTGGCATAAAGTTTATGCTCTCTCAACTTCTCGAGTATCAAACGCAAATGTCCTTCATGCTCTTTTTTGCTCTTGGAGTAGACTAAGATGTCATCGATGAAAACGACAACAAATTTGTCGAGAAATTCCATGAAGTATGCTGGAGCATTGGTTAAGCCAAAAGGCATCACAGTATACTCATATAATCCATACCTTGTGGTGAATGCTGTTTTAGGTATGTCTTGCTCTCTTATCTTGAGTTGAAAATAGCCTGACCTTAGATCAATCTTCGAGAACACACGTGCTCCTTCAAGCTGATCAAATAAGTCATTGATTCTTGGCAAAGGATATTTGTTCTTGATAGTTACCTCGTTGAGTGAACGGTAATCTATGCATAACCTTTGGCTTCTATCCTTCTTCTCCACGAACAAAACTAGGGCTCCCCAAGATGAAGAACTTGGTTGAATAAATCCTTTCTACAACTGTTCTCCTAGTTGCTTCTTAAGCTCTTTCAGTTAATCAACTGACATTTTGTATGGTCTCTTTGCTATTGGTCCAAAACCTGGTACCAAATCTATCAGAAACTCCACATCTCTATCTGGTGGCATTCCTGGCAATTCTTCCGGAAATACATCCGGATACTCACACACAATTGGCTGCTTGTCCATGCTAACCCCCTTAAGAGAATTAAGCATACTCCTCTTTGCTCCAAAGCTGGTCTTGAATCTGATCCTTTTATTTTCCGGAGTTGTGAGTGAGACAGTATGGCTGGCACAATCTATCACTCCTTTGTACTTAGTCATCCAGTCCATTCCCAGAATGACATCCAAACCTTGGGAGTTTAATATTATCAAGTTAACGAGAAACTTATACTTCCCAAATTCTATGACTAGGTCATGGCATCCTGAATTCACTATCATTTCTCCACCAGGAGAACTTACTTTTATAGGACACCCAATAGTTTCTACCGGTAGTTCATTTCTTTCAACAAATGCTCTTGATATGAATGAATGAGATGCACCAAAGATCAAAGAGTACAAATGGAATGGAATTGAGTCTGAACTTACCAAAGAACAAAGCATCGTGTTCCTCATAGACCTCCTCCACACTGATGTGGTTCACCTGTCCTTTCTGGAAAGGATTGGGCTTGACAGGTCCTTCAACTTTCTTTTCGGGGCACTCATTTGCATAGTGTCCCATCTTCTTGCATTTGAAGCATTCAACCTGACTGATGTCCCTTTTTGCAGGTTGACTTCCACTTCCACTACCATTCCCACTGTGGTGGCTCTTATGTCCACTCTTGTGGTTCTTGTACTTGTCATTGTCATGACTGCGGTGATGCTTAGTGTCATGACGGTTGTGGTTGTCGTGCTTGTTGAATTTCCCATGCTTATGGGATCCTGAGCTTCCACTGTCATCATAGTGAGATCGTTTGTGAGATGACCCCGAGCTGTGCTTGTCGGAGTGTTTCCTCTTCCTACTCTCGACTTGCTTCATTTTGTTCTCCAATATAGCAGCCTTGTCACAGAGCGACTGATAAGTGGGAACATATGCCACAGCCAGCTGCAGATTTAGCTCATCATTCAAGCCTTCCAGGAATTTTTCCTTCCTTTTGGCATCTGTGTCAACCTCATCCGGTGCATAACGCGCCAGATTGTTGAATTCTTCAATGTATTCAGCCACGCTACGGTGGCGCTGCTTCAGATTGTGGAACTCTTTCTTTTTCAGGCTCATTATTCCTGACGAGATATGAGCAGTGCGAAAGCCATCTTCAAAGATAGCCCAAGTCACCTCATCTATAGGAGTGGTGATTTGGAAGTTGTCCCACCATGTGGCGGCTGGCCCTTCCAGCAGATGAGCTGCAAATCTTACCTTTTCAGCGTCCGTGCAGCCCACGGTCACTAAGTCCTTGTTAAATAACGTAGCCAATCATTGGCCACCATGGGATCAGTCGTCCCCGAGAACTTAGCTGGCCTCAAACGCAGAAATCTGGTGAGCATATCAAAGCCCGGAGGGTTGTTGTTGTTGTTATTAGGGTTGTTGTTGTTATTGTTATTCTGGTTCTGGATGAATGTTGTCATCATCTGCATGAGCTGTGTTTGGGCATTCATCATTTGCTGCATTTCTGGTGTTATGTTGTTGTTGTTGGGGTTGGGGTTTGCCCGACGGGGAGGCATCTGTGGTTTGTTCAAATAGAGATAAGAATGAGATACCCATAGATGTTTTTATGCACATTACATCACATAAGCAAACACATAGCATGCAACACGAAGATAAAGGTTCAACAACAAGATAACAAAGTCTCAAAGTAAAACACACAAGTGGCAAGCCATCCACATGTCGGATGGTCCAATAAAAAGTTCACAAATAACAAGTACGATAACAAAAGATAAACGGGTAGTCAAGTCTACTCATCAGCATCAATCTCCTCCTCGATGAAGGTAAGACCTGCGTTCTCCATCGCGGTCTTGTTCTCCTCAATAGTAGTGGTCAAGGACTCAATCTTGGTCTTGAGAGCCCTCTTCTGGGAGCGGAGCCTCTCGATCACCATCTGCTGCTTCTCTAGCTCGAAATCCTTGGACTTCAGTTCTTCAGTCATGTCCCGGATCTTCTTGTTCCTATCCTGGACGCATTTCTCCTGACTCTTGAACTTCCGGTCCTGGGTCTCGAACTTCGCCTCCATTTCCTTTACTATCTCGTCCTACTGTGCGAAAAGCTTGTCCTTCTCGCGAAGCTGCACCTGGAGCTCGTCATTACTGAGCATGACATTGGTCCTGTCCGTGTCCACGTGCCTAATGAGAGACTCTAAGTCCTGGAGATAGAGACGTATCGGCTCTGCTGCGTCCCTCGAGTCGTCCTCAAAGTCGATGGACTCTCCGCCCTCATCACGTCTTCCTAAGACGTGGAAGTGGGTGCCTCTAACCTGTCGGGAGTGACGGCCTAGCAGACGTCCTATCAGGTCCTGCATGACTACCTCCATGCCTCTCTCCCTGTCATCGTGCATAAGCTTGAAGACGATGGCCTCCGTAGTAGGCTCTGTCTGGCGTCCGGGCTGGTTCACCTTGAAGCCCCAGAGGTCCTTCCTCTCGAACTTGGTGAGTGGATGCACCATGATGGTGGGAAGAGGGAGATCGAGCAAAGTGGTAAGTTCAACGATACGTGGACCAAAGCGGGTAACCTGGAACTCCTCAACAGTGCTGATGGTAATAGGCATCTATTTATAAGATAGAAAAGTTAGAACAACACTATTTAAGATAAAACAAAGACAAACATCACATACACATCCTTGGAACACAAAATCACACAAGTCATGCATACATGAATCCATTACATTAATCAAGGTCCAAACTTATTTAAGGTATCATTTTGGAAAATAAGGTGATAGGTGGTGGTCCAACTAACGAAGTGCGTTTACAATCCTATCTCACTGGATCTGTTGGCTAACACAATGTTCCTAGAGGCAATCAGCCTATCTTGTTCACATGATTCCATCACTAAGTCTATAATATCTCCTCTTAAGGTTTGGTTGGTGGCTTCCAACTCTTGGGTATGTTCCTTCTCTTTCTCTAAGTCTTTTTGGAGGTTGAGCATTCTGCACTTGACTCTAGCACTTAGTTCTTTGATAGTCCTCCAAGCTGCTTCTCTTGCTGACTCAAAGAATGTGGTGTGCATCACAGTGTTGGTGTACATGCAGAATCCTCTTTCTTTGTGGTTGCCTTCCTTGTTTTTGTACAAGTGAAGTTGCACCCACCAGTACTCCACTCCTTCATCCATCACTGGAAAGCCTTTGTACATAGCTGCACCATGTGCTTCCACTGCCACCATGAGGTCCTTGAGAATTTTGGGAAACTCAGTTACACACTCCAAGGTCATGGTCATCAGTGGTCCTTTCTTCACGGCTTCGTTGATGGAGTTCATCTACAAATAGAGATGAGAATGAGAAGATTAGAAAAGTTTACGAGAAGAATAGACAAGTGTAGAAGCAGTTGAAATTTTTTCCTTAGTGGTTTTCCAATCCTAGGATCATAATCCTACAGGCAACACAGTGCTCTGATACCATCTGTAAGATCCCTCCTTTGTAAAGGAAAAGGATCCCTGTGATTGCAATGCTAGTCCCTGGATCATTGCTAGCATCCACAGTTTAAGATGAAGTACACAGATACAAAGGTCATTTATTACATCCATTCCAGAGATAAAACATAGTCTTTTACAACTCATGGCCACAGGCCTAATACAAGAGTTTTGGAATAAGTAAATAAACATAAGTCTTCATCTTCATGTGCCACAGGCAAGCATGTTGAGTGTAGACTCATGACACCTAATCATCATCGGAGTAACCTGCAACATCACAAGTTACAGCCACAGTGGGTCAATACTTTGGAATAGTATTGGCAAGTGATACCTTAGTATATTTTAAGTGGACTATATTACTAGATGCATTTTGGCTAAGTGTAGCTTGGCTTGCTTTTCTCAAAATAGGTTTTTCCTATGAGTTGAAATCACTAAGTTTTTCTTTGTCAAAAACTTTCCCAAGAAACCACCAATAGACATTGGGGTCCTTCACCCTTGTTCACCCACAAGTTTTACTTAGAAGTTGGAGTGATGAGATTCTTGTAGCTTCCATGTCTTGATGCTCAAGTTGTCCATTGCCATGGACTTGGCTAAGTACTTAGATTTTCCATCTGCAGAGGTTGTGCACTTTCCCCACCAGACTTGGTTTCCCAAGACAGGACCTTTCAGAAGCCTTCCCTTAGCCAAATGGACGCGTTCCAACCTATCATCCCACTACCACCAACTGTCCAAATGACTAAGTTCTAGCAACCTATATGATCAAGGCAGAGTCCATATTGCCAAGCGGTTGCACTATAAGCTTCTCAACACTTGGCCTCCAAATCCCTTTGTGCCTAGGTGGCATACCACAAGTGTGATACACAAGGTAAACCATGTCCATGGGCCTTGTGTAACCACTCAACCAAAAACCACCATTCAAGTCCCATTCCACCCAGGAGGTTCATTGACTTAGTTGTTTTATTAAGAAAAACATAAGTCCAAAAGACTTAGAAAATATTTTCATCATAGCATGTATATACTTTACCAACCCTTGTTTTCTACTAGCTAGGCTAAGCATGGCATAGTAACTTAACTTAGGAAATTCCCTAGCATTTCTACCATTCTACAACTACTTAGGATTTCCCAACATAGCATTTGGCAAGATAGTAACAACATGCAAGACTTAGCAAAATATTTCTAATGCTTGGAAAATATAGGGATGGAATATTCATGAAGTACCACTTGCCTTGGTAATGGGGAGAGTAGCACTCTTCACAATCACAGTCACTAGCAAAATCTACACAAAAATTTGTAGCACAAAATTACACACAATTCATATACAAACAAAAATATGAATGCATGCATGCAAGAAAATGCTAAGTGATGATTTTTGAAAACTCCACCAAGCAAGTGCATGATACAGAAACATAACCAAGTCAAAAGCTTGCTAACTAAACTTATTTAGCACTAAAACCATTTGCTAAACAAATTCTAAACTCAAAAAATGGTCCTAAATATGTTTCTGCATAAAAATTTATTTTAACAGAAACTTTTTGTTAAACACATTGCAGATTCAGAAAGGTCTTGTCTCACTGATTCCAACGGTATAAAATTTGCAAAAATCTAACATGGGAATCAAAAGTTATAGCCCTTTGAAATTTGGATCTAAATCTGATTTGAAATTCTGTTTTAATTCAAACCCTAGCCACGCGTCATGATTCTATTGGCGCGTACCGGTTCGTTCCGGATCACGCTCGCGAGCCGTAGGATCTGTTTAAAACACACGGCCTAGATCTACCAAAAACGATTCGTTAAGTGATCTAAATCTACGCGTTGGATCCAGATCTGATGGTCCTGGATCAAACGACCCAACTCGAGCGGCGCTAGCGGCGGCGCGTCAGTCAGCGGCGGTGCCGGCGTTCTAGGTCGCCCGGGGAAGGAAGGAGATGCTTACCAGAACCGCAGGAGGCTGCTGATGCTCAAGGTGGCGATGGCTTGGGAAGGGGCGCACGGGTTCGTCGGAGATTTCTCGCCGGAGTTTGCGAATGCGTCGGCCACGGTGAGTCGTCGACGTTGGCGAGGATCCTCGTCGCGCTAAGCCAAAATAGGGGTACTGTCAGATGCGCAAGACTATGAGGATTCTAGGCGTATCAGTCAGAGGGCAAGGGGCGGTGGCTACTTACGGAGGGAGGTCGCCGGAGTTCGTGCAGAGAACGGTGGCGGCCAGTCGTCGACGTTCCTGGAGCTACGGATCATGCGAGGGCAAATGGGGAGTGTCAGTAGGTGCGCAAAGACTCGCCGAACTTGATAGCATGAACTAGAGACAGAGGGGAACACGGGGCTCACCGGAATTCGTCGGCGCACTCGTCAGAACAACGGCGGCGTCGTGCGAGTTGTGGGCAGCCTGGTGGCGTGAAGGCGAAATTGTTTGAGGGGAAATGTTCGCGAGGATGTGGGGATTTTATAGCCAGAGGCTCGACAAGAAATGCTTGCTGCATCAATGCCAATTAACCTCGCGAAATGAGTGCATCAACGGCATCTGGGAAGACGAAAGCGACGTGGAGAGGGCCAGCCCAAACAAACGTGGAAAGGGAGGTGGGGGTGGCTGTCAGCTGCTATGTGGGTCTTGTTGGCGCGTCAAGAGAGAGAAAGAAATGGCCCGGGTGGGCTAGCTGGGCCTGTTCTGTTGCTGTGCTGGAATCCTAGCGCCGGCCCTTTTCTAATTCTTTCTCCTTTTTCTTTTTCTGTTTCTATTTTCTGAATTGATTTTCAAATGAATTCAAGTTCCATTTGAATTCAAATCTTCTTGGGATTTTTGCAGTGAGCAGTGGTCTCAAATATAGGCATAAGATCATGTGGTTGCTTTGCAAAGGCTTGGTCTAGCTTGGAGAACAAAATATCAGAGATTGGATCTGATTTGCAAAACTTTGAAAAGGGGTTTTGAAACCATTCTCAATTTGTAAAACTTGGTCCAAACCACACTCAAACCTTTCTATAAAGAAGACAAACAAGCTAGGTTTAAAAATCATTCAAACTCTCAAATGGGGATGGCTATTTGATTTGAGTTTGTTCACATAAAATCATAGCACTAAGTGCTTTTGTTTTTCTGAAATGAGTTTGAAATTTGATCTCAAATCTATATGCATGCATGAATGATATGCAAATTTTGAAATTATAATTTTAGGGATGTTACAATCGGTGATATCGGAGCCGTGCCACTCTCCTTTATGAGCGTCTCCTTCCTCCTCCAGCGGCTCCAGCGCCGCTATAATATGGTCGCCGCCGGTGGATTCCACCACCATGGAGCGTGGAAGCACCAGGCCCTCTAGGGGCACGTGGACGGAGCTCGTCGGCTTCGCTGCAATATCGCTCATTGCCGCCATGGATGGGTTGGAGCTGCTGCTTGCCATTGGAGAGGGGAGGGAAGTGAATGGGATATGGGGGAGAACGAGGGTTTTTCCTGTGCATGCGGAGAGCTTGAGGAGACGTTCACAGGAGGAAGACGATGACACGGGGGAGAATGAAGTGAAAAGATAAAATCTACCACGGTTGTAATTTATAACCCCCAACGTCAAGATTCGTGCAAGGTTGATTGAATGGTTGCTGTGTGAACAGCATGTGCGTGTACATACGTGGAAATTTCGCCATGTTCCCACCACCGCCGCCAACGGTTCGTACCCTTCGCGCGGAAAAAATGGACATGATTGCATTCTCTGCATGTGTAAGTTACGAGGCGTTGTTGACCTATGGTCTACGTTGCTCTAGATGACATGGGCAGGTGAACCATCACATCGGAAGATTTCGGCATGGACGGATCTAGTCTGGCTACGAGAAGAGTACGATGGAAGATTCAGTTGTTCTACGATTTACAAGTTGAAGACGGAGAGCATTGCATGGTTCTTGGGAGAGCTACAAGATATTTCTTGAATATTTACCGACATTCATCTAGATGGACCATTCAACCTGAAGAGGCAAGACGGCTCAAGATCTCGGAGCTCTCCGGGGGCTACTGTAGGGGATATGCTACAAGGATATCCTCTTAGCATGTCTCTAATCCGGATAACCTGGGTGGCCCACAGTTGGTAGCAAGGCCCATGGACTGCTGGGCAGCCCAGTTAGATGGATCCAGAAGGGAGGCCCGTGCCAGATGAAGGAAGGCTATGGAGGAATCACCGACGTACCCAGAGCCTTGGAGTGCAAGATACGTTAGACTAGTTGTGTACCGTGTAGGACTATGTAACCTGTCCGGCTAGGACTTTGCCTGTAACCCTAGGATTTGGCCACTATATAAGCCGGACCTATGGGAGCCTTTAGGGCATAACCTAGAGAACACAACTCATATCGCACACAACGAACCGATACATGTAACTCGGCGTATTGCCATTATAGTGATTTATAGCAGGAGTAGGATCCCGCCACCATCGTGGGATCTGAACCTGGGTAAGCTATGTTACCTCGTACACGCCAACCTTCCACCTTACCCCACGTCTGCAAACACGCTTTGTGAGGACCCCCTCCATGGCGTACTCATCGGCAATACCACAACAAAAGTAATTGACAAAATTCTGAATAAATAAAAGGAGTTTTATTTAAAGAGAGTTTGCATTAAATTTGATGGAATTATTGGGAATTTTGAGTGGGATTTTGAGTGGAGAAGTGAAGAGCCATATTTGTGAGTGGGAGCTCCACCCACATGAATGGAGGAGGGGAGGGGGAAGCCCCCATGCGCCGTCCACCCCCTTGGGGTGCCCCCTCCCTCCTATATAAAGCCCCCCTCTCCCTCTCTCTCACTCACACCTTCTCGTGAAGGATCTCTCTCCCCCTCTGGTTTATTCCCCATGGTCTTGGACTAGCGATATACATGTTCCCGTTGGCATTTTGGCAAGAAAGAGTTGTTGCTACTGCTACATCGCTGGAGTGAGGAGGCGGAGGTTGCTCGGTGGCTCGGACGTGTGTGCAAGCACGGATGCGCCGCTGATTGGCGGCGCTAGGACTTCCTCTTGATCTTGAGATCGGAAAGCATTCCTATACATAATCCACGAGTACAACCTCGTTAAGCTTTGTCGGTCTTCAAGGGTATGTTCTCTATGGATGTATATCCGCCCGTTGCTTGTATCTAGTAGATAGATTTTGGTACATAGTTGTTCCATCGTAGGATTTTTTTGTTTTCTATGTTGCGAACCCTACAATAGCACCTATTGCATCTATCTTATTCTTGCATCATATGTCATGATTCGTGTAAAAATTAAATCCCAAGTATTGCATAGCCTTTATTTTTAAACCCCACTGAAGCGTGTTCCCTCCATCCTATGAGCTATTACTACAGGAGTTGTTTGAGCCATGCGAGTCGTAGAATTGCATGTGTAAGGTTTAGGAGTGTCTTTGAATAATGAGGTACCTAAACAACTAAATTGAGTAGTAATGGGATAACTAATGAAAGACACACCGATGGTCATTATCTGCTATTTGGTTCTTTAAGCTCACTTGTGTCCCGTAGGGCCCCGAGTACTTGATTCTTGTTCCTTGACTATCGCACTATCCGTATGTGGGACCATAAATCCCCTTAGTCCTAGATCGAGTCACAATTAATTTCTTGGATCCACAAATAGTTTGGGATGTTATTACTATCTTGTACTTATGTCATACTTTACTGCATTATTTACTACCATTGCTCGAGGAGCGTTTACTACTATCTGGTTTTGGAACAAATACGGAATGTTTATGCGGTATCGACAATCCCAGTCACACTTTCGGGTTTCCATTCGTTTACAGCCATTGTTGCAAACCCCTTGGTCCGTCGCGGAGCCGGCCAACTTCATAGCGGGTATATTAGTGGGGTGGCCCCCTGAAATCAATTATGAATCTTGTGAATGCTTTGTTGTGATGCCTCGTTGGGTTTTCATTTGGTTTTTTCGAGGTTGATTGTGCATGTGTGTTGGGGTTCGGTGCAGAAAATCAAAACTTTTACTATGCGACAAACCCCGGAAGCCCAAGATCTATCTACTAGTAATGCAGTAACGGAGAGAGATACATTATTCATACCTTTGAATACCAAACGCTGTTAACATACCGCGCGGAACGTGGATGATGAAGATGCCCCGGCGCTGACCTTGAGGTCACAATGTCCTTGCGGCTCCACGACAACTCCTAGTACCAAAAGCACGGTATCACCAGAGGGAGTCACACACGTACGATGCTTGACGATGAACCCCGCTTCTCCCCGATCCATCCGAGATTGCGGAAATAGATCTCCCGACTCTGAATCCCGCAGAGCGACGATGCTCCACGGTGAAGAACTCCTCGCTCGCACAACCCAGACAAGGGAGCCACAGTCGCAAGAGAGAGAGAGAAGAAATAGGCAACACAGTCCTTTTTATTTTTTTCAGGTGGAAATTGGGGTGTTTTAATCCTCTCATGGGACCTCTTTATATAGGCGGAGGGAGGGGTCCCTTGTGAGATCCAAGCACATGACTTAATAGGATTGATAGGATACTCATACCAACAAGTTGCAACTTCTTTTCCAGAAGCTCATTCGAAAAGAACTCTAAGGTTAAGCGTGCTTGGCCTAGAGCAATTCTAGGATGGGTGACCGACCGGGAAGTGGGTACCGGATGCGCATGAGTGAGGACAAAGTGCGCATAAAAGACCAGTGTTGTTCTCTGGGGTTAGTGTAGATATCCTATTAAGCTGCCAGGAGTGACACCCCCGGGCCCAGTGGATGGGGTGTTACATCCCTCCACCTTTAGGTCCCAATGTGGGACTAATAAAACAAAGAAAAAGGGGGGTAGAATAGCCGTTGGCCGGATGGGCCAAATTCCCACCCGCGCGCAGCCTAGCAGGTGGAGGCTATGGGGTCGCTGGGACCCGACTAGACCTCCCTGGATGGCAGCCCGCAGATGTGACGGCCCACAACGGCAGTAGCCAGCGCCTGGCCCGGGTAGACCAGCCTGGCGGCCCGCGTGAGCGTGGGCTAGCGGTGGTGACGCCCAGTTGCGCCCGGGTTTTTTTTTCAAAAATAGCTCCTTTGCCTATTTTTCAAGAATAAGGAAAATAACTTTTATGAAACCTTTCAGAAATATTTATTTAAATATTATTTTATAATATATTAATATGTAATAAACATATTTAAATAACCATTTATCCGAAAACCCTTTTCCGATCCTTTTCCTTATTCTTTCTCTGGACGCTTTTAGATCTTCCTTGTACTTTTTTGGTCTCACTCTTCTCATTTCTTCAGCGATTCAAACTAGCCATTTAACGATCTCCAAGCTTTGTCAAGCCCTTAAGCGTGCTACCCAATGGTTCGAGAATACTACATACATGGCCAAGACTCCTCTATGACCAAGTATCAACATCAGGACCTGGATGTCCATAATGACCACGTATGTACTCAATGATATTTGTCGTTAAACTGTAAACATTATGACTTATTCCTTTTGTCTCTGTGATACTGTATTGTCCAAGGTTTTGATTAAGTGACATCCCCATGTTAGTGTTCTACCCTGTTACCGACATTACCTTCTTTACTCGATTTGATAAGTGATACTCCCGTGACCTAGTCACATGCTGCGCAGCTTATAGATATAACTTATCTGAGTGGGCCTAGAGTATCTTCTGCCACGCGAATGGAAAAATCCCGCTCTTCACACAGTATCCTCAACCCGTTCCTCTGAATGCCCAACGTCACCTTTATGATCACCATTTCACTGAGTGATGTTATGTGCCATCAAAGTATCATCGGGCGATAGTGATTTGATATGGTTTGACGTCTAAGGAAAGCGTCATTATGTTTCCTAGACATCATAACCTAAACTTCATGACATGATCGTTATACGATGCTATAGATAGAGTATCTTCACCATATCATTCCCCAATGAAATGACCTCATTGTCAATTAGGGGTCGAGGCCCTTTCATGATTAGGAAACCTTTGATCATCCGTTGACCAATGAACCACTGACTAGAGTTTCACCAGGAACTACTATTTGTTTGCATATCACACATGTATTAATGTTTCCCTATCAATATAGTTATAACATGATATAAAACTTTGATCATAAACTTTATGAAATATGCCATCTAATATTTGACTCTAGGGCATATTCCCTTTAGTGTGTTGCTATTTGTGCACCCCTGCAGGGTAAATCTTTCTGAAAGTTGTGTCCACTGTTATGGACGACTTGGAGCACCATTTCTCGATCATAGACAAGCATAACTAAAGTACCAATATTAATATGACTAAGAGTTGACTAGTAATATTGCAATATTCATGGAATTATTAATAAAATTGCCTATGGATGGGATGTGCTTCCGCCTTCTCGTATGGGAACGGGGATATGGACGAGCGATGATTACTTTTGTTGATATATATCTATTCGGTAATTCACTATTGTTTAATTAACGAACATCTGTCTATCTTTGTTTAGGCGGATGCTGTAGTGTGTCTCTATAGAACTATTAGGATTTATTTTTGCTGCAATTACATCACCCCTAGGTTGTTCAGATTGACATGATAAAATATTGGTTCAGATGGACAGGTATACCCATAGGAAGGCTACTAGGTCAAGGAACCGATGATGGTGGCAACGGCCGTTAGGTGCAGAGATTCTGGGGCATGGAGATCGTGAGATCATGTGGATGGGTTGTGCTTATTTTCAGGGCATCTTATGCCAATTTTCTTCTTATTTGTACTTGGATCTTATCTTCCTCTTCCGCTTGATACTCTGATGTGTGAGGTATGAGGAGGTATCCTAAACTAATACCTATCTAGTATTTTGGATCTTGCCATGTGGTGTTGAATATTTCTATTTCTTTTAGATGGTTTGGCTCTGATGTACTCTTGTATGTCGTTGGAATATATACTCATTTTTGTATGCTTGACTCACATTCCACCCGTCTACGTCTATCGCACTTGAAGCTATAACCACGAGAAGTAGGTAGGGTGGTTGGCCGGTACCGTGCCCTATTTCGCTTAGACATGACCTATACATGGGTGGCCTTTAGGCCTCCTCGGTAGGACACCTTATCCATTTTTGGGTTAAACCGGATTGTGATATAGAGCGTAGGGTCTAGGGGATTATATTTGGTATCAGAACCACTCCACCCTTCAGGGTCTCAGCCAAGATGGTTGTTGTCCGTCTAACAAATATTTTGATAGTTATGTATATTAAGGAAAAACTAAATGCGAGAGTAGGACTGCTTCCATTTTTTCTTACCCTCCCACCCACCCTTTTGTGGTAAGGAAGTGTAACGTTTATCAATCCTCTTCTAAAAATTCAAACTAGGATTCACGTGTTGGGGGTTTTCCGTAGTACCATAGGATGTGTTAAATCCTTTGTCTATATATTGCATCCAACTTTTCTTCATAATCTGCCTTTGGTTATCAACTATTGGTACATTCCATCCTGATAGGCTTTTGTAAACCAACGTGATCTATCCGAATCTTTGTAAACTGATGCGATCTTGTTAAGGGTGTTCGTCCTTCCTGCTTGCTTTCACAAAATGTGGAGTGCTAATCTCTATCCGTTAAGTTGTTTTTCGCATCTATTGGTATTTTAATGCTAAAAAATACGGATTTTTTTCTTTGAAACATCTGAGTTTTCACACTCCTTTCATTCGTGTGTGTTACATTATTCGCCTTATTTTGTCGGCATGTTCATGCTAACTCGATCTTTTGCTACCGACGCTTCAATCTGGAATTTTTACTTCATCTTCATATTCTTTTGGATTAAATATATAACGTGTGTCGATCCGATGCTGGTGACTATAATTTGGTTCTCGTTATATCTATTGGACACTTATCATGAGTGAAATGTGGTCAATGCTATCAATATGATTGTAACGCCCTCGCCTGATAAGGCTGAGTTCATGTGTATAGTGCCAATCCCTAGATCGGTTCACTGGCACACACAGTACAAAATCATACCAAATATAATTGTGCATCATAAATACAACGAATATGATCCAGAATTTACATTATTTATTCAAGTACATAGCGGAAAAAGAATACAAGGTATATCTCCATCCTTCAAATGTGTCATAGGCGAACAATTATTGAGTGGAGTCTCGTGACCTATGAACGATCACTCAGATACGATATAACCTGCAATATGAAACGTAGCAGCCCCGAAGGGTCAATACATGGAATGTATGGAAAGTAGGCTAAAGTTGTTAACAACAGATCTATCAACTACTACCTCCGTTTCAGGGCTTAAGGCGCACACGTTTTCCAAAGCAAAGTTTGACCAAAAGAATTGAACAACAAAATCTTGATTATATTATACATAATTAGTACTGTTGGATTTGTATTGAAAAATACTTTACAGTGGTACTAGTTTTATACCAAAACTCTTTACGTATTTAGAGTAATTCTTGGTCAAAGAAAACACACGCAAAACGAGGACACCTTAAGCCCTAAAACGGAGGGAGTACATGCTTATTTGGCTGGTAGAGCTGTGGCTAGCTTGCATTTTTCAAAAACTTTGTCCTACTTTATTAAACCAATTTGATTCACAATAACCCTTTAAGTTCACCCATCGTGTTTTAGAAATCAAGAAATAAGGATGAGCGAGAATATGTCATAGCATCGATATCAAGCAACTCATTTGTCCGTAACCGGGGACACGGCTAAGCACTTAGTTTATACACCCTGCAGGGGTTTGTACACTTTACCCATGTGACTTGGACAGCCTAGCTCATACTAACACACTCATATTGTGTGGCGATAGGGAGAAGCCCAAGAAGAGACTGTTCGGGAAGTAGATCACCAAACCCCACTATGCACCGGTCCCAACCTACCATTCACTAGATCTCTGTCTACGCTGGGTTCAGGTCACCACGACCTACTGAGTCCAACCAGCCACCCATTTCTTACTTGCACATGGTTACACACGTAAGCTACTGGAATACAGACAACTAATCCTTCTCAGTGCCCCGGGCGGCATTCCCCACCATTATTCACACTCTGATGACTAATCCAGCCACTCCGCCCAAGTAGTTCATTGACATTATGTTGTTTTAGTAGAACAAAACCTTTACTTTACCAAAGCATGATCCCTTCCTCGTATCTACAGCAATACCATGCACATCTACCTATGGGATCTCAAGTACAAAGGATTTCCCTACCACAATATATAGGATATAGGATATATCATAACATAGTAATTCCTACGCATGTAGCTATGAAAACATCTATAATGCATAGGAAAACAGTAGGACATTTATGACCAAGATAGCACCACTTGCCTTTGATGTAGATGTAGTCATTTAGAAAATCCTCACAAATATAATTTTTGCATTCTTCATAACCACAATACTTGCAATCACAATAGTTGTAATCGTAGTAGTTGCAATCCTTGCAATCTATCGTTCAAAAGCAAGGGCACAACAAACACACCAATCAAGACATTGCAACAATGCAACAAAACAATAAAACAATGATGAGAAAATGCATGCATGTTGATTTAATAACCCACAATGGTTGTATTTAGTTGTCTGAACATTATTAGATCACATGATGCATGTGGAAAGTCATTTAATGCATTAAAGTATTTATTATTAAATTTATATCGATTTAATATGGTTTATCTCAATTTAATTGAACTACTGATGTTTTCTGTCATATTAAATTTTGAATTAAATGCTACTCGATAGGTAATGTAATTTATAACTTGTAGCAATTTGAATCACCTAAAAATGAGTTATAGATCTTTTCTTATGACTAAAATACTATAGTAATGGGTTTAAAGCTTTCTGCAAGAATTTCTATTTTAACAGTACCAAATAATTTGGAACGCAATTTCTCTGTATAGATATTGTCAATACAAAACCTTAGCAATTGGTTTCACTAATTTTGGAGTTTTTGTTAATTTTCTAGGATTTAAATAATAGTTAAAGGGTTTAAACCTTTTAACTTATTTCCTTCGACAAAAATTATATCTAAGGCCAGATAAGTGTTCTACGTGATCCAAGGATTTCATAGACATATTATTTGTATTTTTAGTATCTATAAGTAATTTACTATGATTTATTTACTCCAATTTGGCCATCAAATCATTTAAATTACTATAGTAAATATATACCGTAAAAGTTAGATGCAAAGGTATGTGCGGTTTTGAATTCAAGGTTGAGAGGGTATTCAATTCAAAATAATTTATTTTCTTTGAAATTTTTTAACAAAGTCAAACAAACAATCAAACTTACTTTGTTTATTTCACATTCCAAAATTAGGAAAAATTTGGGATGTGACAGACTACCACCCTTAAAAAAATCTCGTCCTGAGATTTGGGAAGGCTAGAAAGAAAGGTGGGTTAAGGTTCCACTAGGACGCTACCACCCTTATAAGGAAATTGACTTGGTCACTTCTTGAGGGGTCACTTGGCTCCGATAAATTCTCCTCTAGACATTTATTGACACAATGTCTCTTGCACATTCTAAACTTCATGATTGGCATATTCCAAGCAAACACTACTTGAACTAGCAGAACTCTCATGGTGGTCAATTAGGGGATGTTTTACTTCACGGTACACATTAATCATGGTTGAGATTCATCCTTACCGTGTAGTCCAACGCTTAGCAGTGAATACTTCTGTAAATATGGAACATCATACCATTATAAGGCCTAGGCTCAACGCCGGATCTCTTCTTGTGTTCAAAAAGGCACTCAAGATTCGCAAAACCAATAATACAAGAGCGAATAATAATAGTAGTAGGAATGGTGATCAATCCATCCTGCACCCAAATCATTACCCTGCATGAGGATAGGTGAATCACGTTTTTCTATCACTCGAGCATCCTCACTTGCATTGAAGAAGGTTTCCATGTGCACGAAATAATGCTCGATGTAGACTCCCATGTATTCAATGAACAAGGCTACTACTAAAACTAAACTATCGATACTTCAACTTTAAGGTTGCGTAATCTACTACATAACATCATTGCAACACTTCGTACTTCCACATCCTTCTGTTGCATTAGATGAACTATTCTCCTTTGTCGATGCATTAGGTTGTAAAACTTTATACTTAATCCTTCTCCGTGTATTCAACACATCATTATAGCTCCATGGGTTTGAGATAGGGAAGAATTGGTTGTACGGAAAAGAAACTACTAAGAAAGTAATCCTACCCATAACTATATGAAGCAATCAATGTCACAAACAAACAATCATAAGCAATCAACACACAAGCAAACACTTGCATAAAAACATTACAGGGGTCTAAACTTAGCAGTACATAACCACAAAATAGTTTGAAAGCATTGGGAACAATACTAGAGTAAAATAGAGCAACATATAAGCAACAAATGATTTAAACATATTTTCAAAACTCTTAATTGAAATCAGATTTATTCATCAAATATTTTCAAAACTTTTCAGTAGGTTTTATACTGTTTATAAATTTTATTTAATGTCCATTTTAGAATAATTATTTTATTCATTTAGGGTTTCTTATTTATTTAAATTAGGCACTTGTCTTTATTTAAATAGGATTTTAAATATGTTTTCAATCCATATTATTTTATTCAAATGATTTAAACATATGTTTTGACTTCAAATGTTTATCAAACCTTTTTAGTAGGTTTTATTTATTAATTTAAGTGTTTAAATAATTCACTTTGAATTATTTCCAATATTAATATGATTTAATGTTCATTTAAATTGGGCATTTGTCTTTATTCAAATAAAATCGTATATGGTTTTAAACCCATATAAATTTTATTCAAATACTACTTTTTAAGTTAATAAGATAACTTTTTAATCCACTTTGGTAAATTCTAATTTATTAATTTCTCATGATTTAATTAATCATTTACTTTAGGGATTTTGTCCCTATTTAAATATAATTCAGAATATGGTTTAGTCCCATATACTTTTATTTAATAATCCTTATCCCTTTATTTTATTTGTATTATCTTTATTCCATTTGCTTATGGATTTAATTCAGGATTTAAATTGTCTTCTAAATAATTTTCTTATTATTTAGTTTAGGCAATTTGTCTTTATTTAAAATAAAGTTGGATATTGTTTAATCCTTATGATTTTATTTAAATAATCTTTTACTCCTTTTTATTATTCAATAAACTTTCATTTTATTTTTTTATGGATTTGACCAAGATTTAATTTGGCTTTTTAAATATTCCTTATTTATTTATTTATTTGTCTTATAAAATCCATATCTTTTTATTTATAGATCCAAACTTGGTGATTCCAATTTATCTAATTTTATTTAATATTTGTTTATCTTTTTAAATCCTTTTAGGATTAATTTTCTCATAATTTGGTATGGATTTAACTAGGAGTTTTATTAGCGTTGCAAATTAATTCCTTTTAACTTATTAAATTCATAAGTTTTTATCCATGGTTCCAAATTGAATGAAACCAATTTCTATGGTCTTATAATATTTTTGTTTATCATTTTTTATCATTTATAAATGTTTGTTGACAAATTTTTATATGGATTAAATCCATAGTCTTAGAGAGATCTTGGAAATGATTTTCTTCCATTAGGGTTTTAATTTTTTTTCTAAGTGTTTAAATTTCAAGATACATTAATTGCTGAATGCATTTCACTTATTGAAATTTGTTGGATTCCATTTTATTCAAATTTGTTCCAGAAGGGTTTTGATGTTTCCAAAAAGTTTCTTTTTACCCTAAATTTCAACATTTAATTATTTTGTTTATTTCTTTTTCACATTTCAAAATTTGAAAATTTTTGGGATGTGATAGGCATCCTACTTGACCTAGCATCTGTGGCACATCCACAATCCAATGGTCAGGTTGAACGAGACAATGTATTAATTCTGCAGGGAATCAAGCCACGTCTTGAGGCATCGCTACATAGAGCAGCTAGAGCCTGGGCGGAAGAGTTACCATCTACTCTGTGGAGATTAAGAACTACACCTAACAGATCTACCGGCTACACCCCTTATTTCATGGTATATGGAGCAGAAGCCATCCTTCCTTCCGACATCCTTCATGATTCACCAAGAGTTGCCGCCTATGGCGAAGATGACGCTGAAGAATCCAGGCACCTAGATGTGGACCTTCTCAAGGAAGAGCGTGTATTGGCATGCCAAAGATCCGCCATCTACCAGCAGAAGCTACGCAGCTACCATAGTCACCGCGTCCGGCATCGCTCGTTTAAAGAGGGGGATCTGGTGCTCCGACTTAAGTAGAAGAAGTCACACAAACTATCCCCGCCATGGGAAGGACCGTTCATCATAAGCAAGGCGCTACTCAATGGGTCGTACTACCTCGTTGACAATAGTGAACTTGAGGATAGACCCAGCGATGATCATAAGCGTAAGCGACGTGACCCGAATGATGACTACCCGGAGCTTGATCGGCCATGCAACGTAGCACAGCTACGTCCTTTCTACACTTAGCATATTTTTTATCTACTATGTACCTCTTATATGATATATGAAATAAAGCTCTCTGGTTCACTCATATTATTGAGTATTTTACCTCCTTTAGTGTTCATTTTTGGACCGTATAAAACATTTATACACAAGCTTTGCACTTGCACTTGTGAAAATTCTGCCTACGGGCGTTAGCTTAAGTTTTCTGGTCTACACGTTCTTTGTTGTTTTTATGTGGATTCTGGAGTAGTGAATTTCGGCACTTGAAGTCGGCGATTTTGTGCTTAGGTTTTGACGGTGCCATTGGTCATCATCACCTGAGTGCATGGTTCCAACTACGAGTATTCCGACTCATGAAAGGTCAAGCATAAAAACCAAAGTAATGGATACGCCAGCACTTGCTTAAAAATATTTACATGATGTAACTAGTACCTGAGTAGCAGGAAACATACATCTTTGGTTTTCCACCATAAGATTACAAGCAATAGTTTTTCCGCATACACAAACCAGAGGAAACAAATATTACATAGTGTTTTTTAATTCCTTTGGCACAGGAGACTTCGAGGTCGCATCGTCGGCAGCAGGAGATCCATCCTGATCATCTTCAAAGACGGTGGTCTTGAGGGACTCGGAGGAGCTACGATGGTCGCCGTCAATAATCTCAAGAGGCACAAAGACGTTGTGATCCACCAACTCGGCGACCCTGGTATCAAAACCCGTGAGCGATGCCCAGATAGCTTTGTGATCAATCTTCTGGCCATCATCGTCTACGTCGGGCAGAGCCGAGTTCATCGTGTTGATGTCGGACTTCTCGTAGTGTGCCTTGACCATTGACAGCGACATTCTTGCACCAGCCCGGGTACATGAAGCTTTCCAGCTTACTATACGCTATGGGGCTTGGCGCAAGATCTCCGAGTACTTCATGATGGAATCCACCGCCTTAATGTTGATGTTCAGGGGCTTGGCAATCTCTTTGGCTTGCTAGACGGCAGTACTGATGAAGTTGCCGGCGATAACCATGCATTCCTTTGGCAGAGGAGGCGAGTTGGTTAAACCAATAGGAGCTGCATTTCTGACAAGGCAAGGGAGTACATGATTCAAATAACACAAAAAAGTTTAGAGTATGTAAGGTTCCCAACCTTTAATAAGGTAGAGATCCCTGTGTTTGCAATGCTAGTCCCTGGATCAATAGCTAGCATCCACAGTTAAGATGTAATATCAAGATACAAGGGTCATAATACAACTTTATAACCAGGAATAAAATAATTTATTACATCTTACATATCTCATTTGGCTATCACAATACAATGCAGCAGAATATAACAATAGCATGGGGTCCTTCATATTCAAAGTGCCACAGGCAATCATGTTGGTTGTAGACTTGTAATCCTATTCAACACACTTCACTAACATCAAACAAACCTGCAACATAATAAGTTGCAGCCACAAGGGTCAATACATTTGAATTGTATTGGCAAGTTTCACTACTATGTAGAAATAAGTGGAACCTATCAATATATGCATATTTGGCTAAGTAGGGTTTAGGCTCATTTGCAGAAAGCAATATAGTTTTATCCTATCTTTTCAAAATAGTTTTGTTCTTTTGACAATCTTTTTGAACTCCTTGGAAAACTCCAAGTGCTTCTAATCCCTTGTTGACTCCATCAAGTTTTACTTTGAGAAATTGGAATGTCGAGATCTTCCATAGCTTCAGGCCTTAGTTGCTCAGTATTGTCCATAACCGGGGACACGACTAAGTACTTAGAATTTGATCTTCTGCAGAAGTTGTACACTTTACCCACATGACACAATCTCATCTTGATGCCACCAGTGGCCGCTGGATAAGTACTCACCAAGATGGAGTACTGGCAGATTGAGAATGTGACAAAGTCTTTCCACAGAAGTCCTCCCAATACACAATGCTAGCTTGTCATCTAGGCACCAATGTAGGTTTTCGAGTTCCCTTACACAATTCTAGTTAACCTGAAGATGCCAATGCATGGGTCTTCCACTATGTAGTTGACTAAGCCAGAGCCCATTTAGCATGTGGTCAGACATAAGCCACTGTACGAGAAACATGTTCAATCTCTAAGTCCCTGGGTGGTTTTCTTCTAGTGCACATACAAAAAGAGATGGCCATATAAACATAGTTCCTTTTGTTGCCACCTTGTACAAAACTTGAGTATCCTTGTCCACCCAGGTGGTTCATTGAGTACTTGTTTTATTATATAAAACATATATCTTTTTAACTCTTCATATAATCATAACATGTATCCCATCCCAAATATATAGCTGGGCTAAGCATACTACAACTACATTGTTTCCACTAAGGGATATATAGGGGTATCCTATTAGGATTTAGCATAGCATAAAATATAGTAGTCCTTACCATGCATGTTTCAAAAATCCACTAAGTGTAATGAAAATAGTAGGACATGGACGATAGTGTCACTTGCCTTTTTAGTAGAGAATGTTGGTTCACTTCTTGATCTTGCAAATATCACACTCTTCTAACTTCACTACAAATCAATCAAGCAAACATATATTCAACTGGCATTCAAACAATTTGTCACACATAAAATAACAAAAACAAGGTCATGCATGCAAGCATGCAAAAGATAGTTTTATTTGCAAAAGTGGTTTCTACTAAGCTCTAAACATTTTAAAGTTCAAAAGTGGTCATTTACTAAAGTGGTAAAACCATTTGCAAAAGGTTTTATCTATAAACCATTTTTAAATCAAATCAATATTTTATGTGGTTGAAAATGCTTTTAGCAAAGCAATGTTCTTTAAAGAGTTCACCAAATATATTTTAATTCTCAAAACTTGGTGTTTAGGGTCAGAAGGTTTGAATCAAATCATTTCCCAAAGGTTTCACTCAAAAAATCATTTCTAAATCATAATCAATATTTTTATTTGACTAGAAATGAGCTAATTCAATTATTTATTCCCTAACTTCACAAAATACATTTTTAAATCCATAAGTTGGTTCAAAACAAACCATTTTGCAAAGATTTCATATTAAAAATATATCTAGAACAATTTTTATATTCAAAATAAGCCTACACAAGTTTCTGCAAATTCAATCAATTTTCTAGAAGCAAAACATTAAACAAAGTGCATGGTTGCAAAGTACTTGTTCTGCTGAATCCATTGATATAAAATTTGCAAAATTTGGACGTGTAGAACTAAAGTTATGAATTTTACAAGTTTGCAATTCAATCAGATTCTATTTTCTGTTTTAGCAAACCTTGTCCACGTGGCTCATTTTATTGGCCGGTACCGCTTCGTGCGGATCAGCCTTTGCGAACCGTTAGATTTACTTAAAACGAATGGCTCAGATGGTCTCATATCCCTTCAGTTATATCTATTCCTAGCCAGACGATTTGCATCGCACGGCTCACAAGAATCGACGATGGCTGGCGGCAATGGCCCAGCGACGGCGAACAGTGGCGTTGTGGCGATTACAGGAAGCAAGGAAGGTAACGGGGGTCCTCACCATGCTCGCAGAGGTGTGGCGAAGCTCGAGGTGGCGTCAGGCGGTTCTGTTTGACGTCGGGGATGGAGCTGCAGGTCGTGCTGATGCAAAACAAAGCCATGGTCAGACGCGGGTGAGTGTGGCGTTCACGTGAGCATGATCGAGAGGGCTCGGGGCGGTCTGGCTTACCAGGGAGACCTCATCAGAGACGAGACAAACGGCGGTGCATGCTCAGGTTATGTCGAAGCCGAGCTTCTAGGTCGTGCAGGAGCGAGCTGGGGCTATGGGCAGACGCGCAAGGGACTAGAGAGCAAGATTGCGTGATCGGGGAGTGGAGAGGCGGTTGCGGTTCGCCGGAATTGGCCGGGAACGCCGTCGGAACAGAGAAGGCTTGAGATCAAAATTACTGCAGCCTGGTGGCAGAGGGGAGGCGCTGTTTGAGGGGAAAGAGAGAGCGGAGAGGGGCGCTTATACATGCGTGTTTACCGGAGGATTTAAGGCCGCCATCAATTCGAATTCAACGCCGGAGTAAATGGCAGAAACGGCAAGGGGACTTGGTCGCGGGTGAGAACGACGACGTGCTGGCGTGTGGCCGTGCTGACAGTGAGAGAAAGAGAGAGAGGGCACGGGGTCCACCTTTCTGTGTCTCTGTGGGTCCTTTTCCGAGTGAAAAACGTTTCGCTGAGAGGGGGAGAGTTGAAATCACTTTGGGCTCAGGTTGGGTTGAGTCTGTTTCATTTTTTTATACAGATTTCTTTTTCTTTTTCTATTTGAATTTCTGTTTTGATTTTCAAACAAATAATTCAAACAACAAATCAAATCAAATCACCACCAAACTTTGTATTTATTTTAATTCTATTTAACTACACAATCCAAACTCAAAAATAAAATAATTTTTATTATTTTTAGGATCCATTAACAATTAAATAAATAGACCTAAGTCATTAATTCAAATAGGATCTAATTTATTTTAAAAACTCTATTTGAAAACTAAAATAATACCACAATCATTTCAGTAGGTTTTATTTGAAAATATAAAACACTTGGAAATCTTATTTAAGATAAAATAACAAGTTTTAGTGTTTATTAAAAATGGAAAAGCCTTTACTTTAATAAAGTTGGATATTAATAAATCCTCATTATTTTATTTAAATAAACCCTTTACTCTTTTTATCAAATGGAAGTATTTCAAAAGTTTGGCCAAGATTTAATTTGGCTCTATAAAATAATCCTTATTTATAATTCTACCTTTTCTTTTGAAAACCAAATCTTTTTATTAAAAGATCCAAAAATAGTAATTCCAACTATTATAACTTTTATTTATTAATTGTTTATCTTTTTAAATCCCTTTAGGATTTTATTTGATCAAAATAGGTTTTGATGTTTCCAATTGGAATAAAAAGTTCCTTCTCACACTAAATTTGAACAAAAATTTATTTTGTTTATTTATTTTCACATTTCAAAATTTGGAGAATTTTGGGATGTGACAGAGTACCTAGCTTACAGAAGTACAAGACGGAGATCGCTAACCAAAGATGCTAGCCTCCGCTTGCTGGAGTGTCTCCGCCATGGAGTCCCGTTCTTGTCGGAGAACCTTGTAAGCCTCAAGGTTGCGCTGATTCTGCTCATCGGCAGCTTTCTTCTATTCCTTGAGGATTGCAATTTCCTTCTTCAGACAGTTCATCTTCGTATTGGCGGACTCCTGCAAGGCCTTCATGGATTCCTCGTGCATCTTCAAAGTATCAGCCCTATCCTGCTTAAGAATCTTGTTTTCGCTATCCAGCAGCTCAATGTGCTTGGATTGCTCAACAATGTCTTTGGCCTTGGCGATAGCTTCTGCAAGTCGGAGAAATAACAACACATAATGAGTAGTAGGAGAGTGATGGCACAAGACCAAGTTTGAGTGCGAAATTGAAAGGAAAAACAGACTTTTGCTCTTGGTGATCTGTTCCTTCAAGAAAGCAGTTTTACCCTTTCCAGCCTCCAATTCATCATGCATCTTGTGGAACTTCTCGTTGGCGACGCCTCTCCGGGCATTCTCATTCTATGAAAATAAGATCAAAGTTGCTTGGTCTACTTGGAGCATCTAGCCGGATAAATATCCACCTAGAGGCTTGGGGGCTATAGTGAGAGTTTTTAACTCGGCAAAATGCTTAGTATTTCTTTAAGCATCTAGTCAGAACTAATTATGTTTCAACTAGAAGCTTGGGGGCTACAGTATTGAAATTTACAAACACTGCATATGCTACTCTAAAAAGTATCTAGTCGGAATAACTCATTCAAACTAAATACTTGGGGGCTACAGTGTGAAGTTTTCTAACTTAGTCACTCTTAGAGCATTCAGATGCAAAGACCTATGGTTTTCCGTCTAAATCCTCGGGGACTACAGTGGGATACTACATATGAAATGCAAAAGGAAAATAAAACTTACAAGTGCGATGATCTTGAGGTTGGTAGCGCTCTCGGCAAATAACTTGCTGAAGGAAAGACTATTTCCTCGCAAGATATCCGCTTTCCTGAGCAGCTCCTCAAGGATGGAAGTCGGATAAGTGGGCGCTGCACCAGGAGCCAAAGTTGAGGTACTTGGCGTAAGCGCCGGGTAGAAAATCTTCGGGAGCTCTGTTGACGTCCTGGGTGCAGTGTCGCCACCTTCGGCAGACGTTCCGCCTTCCACCACCGCCTTACCGCTACCAGTGGCATCCTTAGCCAGAGCTTTAGCCAGTTGGGATGCGGTGCTTTCTTGTGTTGCCTGCTCCCCGACAACGACAAGTTCTGTGGGAGCGACTGGGTCCACGTCCATGGCAGAAGGGCCAGACGCTACCCTTGCAGGAGAGCTTGTCGGTGCGGCAACAGGCTAGACGTTGGGAGTGGTAGGGGTGATGGAGGGAGATGCTTGGTGCAACATATCAATAATGTTTTTAGAAGCCCCCGATGTTTTGGAGGTCTTCTTCAAACTCAAACTAGCTTTCTTCCTGAAACGTGCAAAAGTATAAGTACAGGAACAAGACGAGCAATGGACAATGTCGGAGGATAAGAAGCTTACACAACGGTGGGTGCCTTGGTGAAAGGGATGCCGGTAATTCTTGTTTTCTCCGCCTCCAGGGCGGCAGTGGACTTCTTGGAGGCTCCACCCTCCGTCTTCTTCTTCTTGCCTGCATCGGCAGCGTCAGAGGTGGAGCTCTTCCGCTTACGCGCCAACGGGACCTCGTCATCAGACACAACAGTGACTTCCTTCATCTTGGGTTCATAGATTTGGACAACCATGCTATCCTCCTCTAGACTTTTGAGATGTTAAGTGAAATCCTGAAGTGTTAGATAAAATGGTAAAGGGTAGACTGAAGAACTAGAGTATATGTCATACACAGAAAATAAACACATACCTCTGGGCACGTGACGTCAACGAACATGTCGTAGGTAATGGCGAATCCATGCTTCCTGTCCTTTACCTTGACGATGTCCTTGAGGCGGAGCTTGATGGAGTCACTCGAGAAGTTATCCTCGGAGATACGGAGGCTATCCTTCCTATCCTTGGTATACTGATGCATCAACTTCGTGCGGTGCTTCAGAGGTTGGATCTGCCTGACGAACCAGCACATGGCTAGGTCCAATCCGGTCAAACCCGTCTCTACGAACCACTCGATCCGCCTTATGGCGTGGGAAGCGTCGCTGTCAGAGGGAAGGGTGGCCTGGGATCTCCATGTCGGGGCTTCAGCGGCGGCCCTATCGACGAAATCTGGGTACGTTGTTTCTCAGCTGGCCAGAGGGATATCTAGGTCGTATAAGTACGTCCGCTGCCAATTCTTGCAGGACTCATGACCTATGATGTCGAGGAATCGCTGGCAAGGCCGGATCTTGAAACTAATAGTTCCGCAGTTCCGAAGCTCGTCCTTGATCGCTCCGGCTTACCTCTTGACGGTGAAGAAATAGATAAACAGATCTAACCTAGGCCTAATCCCTAGATAACCCTCATAGAGCGCCACATAGTTACTAAGCGTGAGGATTCTATTGGGGGATAGGTTCTGAGGTTAAACCTGGTAATGGTTAAGGACAGCTTGGAAGAAGTCGGAGATCGGGAGGGAGACGTTGTGTACCATTTGCTCTTTGAGGTACACCTTCTCTCCATCTTGGGGAGAGGGGATGACCTCGTCGGCCGGCGCTGCCCGCTAGACCAGCCCCTCCGTCGCGGGGAGGTATCCTTCAGCGAGCAGCTCCTTGAGATCACCATCGGTGTAAGATCCCTCCTTTGTAAAGGAAAAGGATCCCTGTGATTGCAATGCTAGTCCCTGGATCATTGCTAGCATCCACAGTTTAAGATGAAGTACACATATACAAAGGTCATTTATTACATCCATTCCAGAGATAAAACATAGTCTTTTACAACTCATGGCCACAGGACTAATACAAGAGTTTTGTAATAAGTAAATAAACATAAGTCTTCATCTTCATGTGCCATAGGCAAGCATGTTGAGTGTAGACTCATGACACCTAATCATCATCGGAGTAACCTGCAACATCACAAGTTACAGCCACAGTGGGTCAATACTTTGGAATAGTATTGGCAAGTGATACCTTAGTATATTTTAAGTGGACTATATTACTATATGCATTTTGGCTAAGTGTAGCTTGGCTTTCTTTGCTCAAAATAGGTTTTTCCTATGAGTTGAAATCACTAAGTTTTTCTTTGTCAAAAACTTTCCCAAGAAACCACCAAAAGACATTGGGGTCCTTCACCCTTGTTCACCCACAAGTTTTCTTATAAGTTGGAGTGATGAGATTCTTGTAGCTTCCATGTCTTGATGCTCAAGTTGTCCATTGCCATGGACTTGGCTAAGTACTTAGATTTTCCATCTGCAGAGGTTGTGCACTTTCCCCACCAGACTTGGTTTCCCAAGACAGGACCTTTCAGAAGCCTTCCCTTAGCCAAATGGACGCGTTCCAACCTATCATCCCACTACCACCAACTTTCCAAATGACTAAGTTCTAGCAACCTATATGATCAAGGCAGAGCCCATATTGCCAAGCGGTTGCACTATAAGCTTCTCAACACTTGGCCTCCAAATCCCTTTGTGCCTGGGTGGCATACCACAAGTGTGATACACAAGGTAAACCATGTCCATGGGCCTTGTGTAACCACTCAACCAAAAACCACCATTCAAGTCCCATTCCACCCAGGAGGTTCATTGACTTAGTTGTTTTATTAAGAAAAAAATAAGTCCAAAAGACTTAGAAAATATTTTCATCGTAGCATGTATATACTTTACCAACCCTTGTTTTCTACTAGCTAGGCTAAGCATGGCATAGTAACTTAACTTAGGAAATTCCCTAGCAATTCTACCATTCTACAACTACTTAGGATTTCCCAACATAGCATTTGGCAAGATAGTAACAACATGCAAGACTTAGCAAAATATTTCTAATGCTTGGAAAATATAGGGATGGAATATTCATGAAGTACCACTTGCCTTGGTAATGGGGAGAGTAGCACTCTTCACAATCACAGTCACTAGCAAAATCTACACAAAAATTTGTAGCACAAAATTACACACAATTCATATACAAACAAAAATATGAATGCATGCATGCAAGAAAATGCTAAGTGATGATTTTTGAAAACTCCACCAAGCAAGTGCATGATACAGAAACATAACCAAGTCAAAAGCTTGCTAACTAAACTTATTTAGCACTAAAACCATTTGCTAAACAAATTCTAAACTCAAAAAATGGTCCTAAATATGTTTCTGCATAAAAAGTTATTTTAACCGAAACTTTTTGTTAAACACATTGCAGATTCAGAAAGGGCTTGTCTCACTGATTCCAACGGTATAAAATTTGCAAAAATCTAACGTGGGAATCAATAGTTATAGCCCTTTGAAATTTGGATCTAAATCTGATTTGAAATTCTGTTTTAATTCAAACCCTAGCCACGCGTCATGATTCTATTGGCCCGTACCGGTTCGTTCCGGATCACGCTCGCGAGCCGTAGGATCTGTTTAAAACACACGGCCTAGATCTACCAAAAACGATTCGTTAAGTGATCTAAATCTACGCGTTGGATCCAGATCTGACGGTCCTGGATCAAACGACCCAACTCGAGCGGCGCTAGCGGCGGCGCGTCAGTCAGTGGCGGTGTCGGCGTTCTAGGTCGCCCGGGGAAGGAAGGAGATGCTTACCAGAACCGCAGGAGGCTGCTGATGCTCAAGGTGGCGATGGCTTTGGAAGGGGCGCACGGGTTCATCGGAGATTTCTCGCCGGAGTTTGCGAATGCATCGGCCACGGTGAGTCGTAGACGTTGGCGAGGTTCCTCGTAGCGCTAAGCCAAAATAGGGGTACTGTCATATGCGCAAGACGATGAGGATTCTAGGCGTATCAGTCAGAGGGCAAGGGGCGGTGGATACTTATGGAGGGAGGTCGCCAGAGTTCGTGCAGAGAACGGTGGTGGCCAGTCGTCGACGTTGCTGGAGCTACGGATCATGCGAGGGAAAATGGGGAGTGTCAGTAGGTGCGCAAAGACTCGCTGAACTTGATAGCATGAACTAGAGACAGAGGGGAACACGGGGCTCACCAGAATTCGTCGGCGCACTCGTCGGAACAGCGGCGGCGTCGTGCGAGTTGTGGGCAGCCTGGTGGCGTGAAGGCGAAATTGTTTGAGGGGAAATGTTCGCGAGGATGTGGGGATTATATAGCCAGAGGCTCGACAAGAAACGCTTGCTGCATCAATGCCAATTAACCTCGCGAAATCAGTGCAGCAACGGGCAGTGGCGGAGTTCGTGCGCGGAATCTGGGGAAGACGAAGCTGACGTGGAGAGGGCCCGCTCGTCAAGCCTTGCCAAGGGAGGTGGGTCTGCTGTCGGGCTGTGTGGGTGCGTTATGCTGCGAGAGAGAAAGAAATGGCCCGGGTGGGCTAGCTGGGCATGTTCTGTTGCTGGGCTGGAATCCTGGCGCCAGCCCTTTTCTAATTCTTTCTCCTTTTTCTTTTTCTGTTTCTATTTTCTGAATTGATTTTCAAATGAATTCAAGTTCCATTTGAATTCAAATCTTCTTGGGATTTTTGCAGTGAGCAGTGGTCTCAAATATAGGCATAAGATCATGTGGTTGCTTTGCAAAGGCTTGGTCTAGCTTGGAGAACAAAATATCAGAGACTTGGATCTGATTTGCAAAAGTTTGAAAAGGGTTTTTGAAACCATTCTCAATTTGTAAAACTTGGTCCAAACCACACTCAAACCTTTCTATAAAGAAGACAAACAAGCTAGGTTTAAAAATCATTCAAACTCTCAAATGGGGATGGCTATTTGATTTGAGTTTGTTCACATAAAATCATAGCACTAAGTGCTTCTGTTTTTCTGAAATGAGTTTGAAATTTGATCTCAAATCTATATGCATGCATGAATGATATGCAAATTTTGAAATTATAATTTTAGGGATGTTACAAATCTAACCCCCTTAAGGTGAATCTCGCCCTCGAGATTCGGATTGGCTAGCAAATAAGTGAGGGTGGTCTTTCCGAAGATCATCTTCTCTTTCCCATGTTGCTTCCTCTTCGGAATGATGATTCCATTGCACTTGGCAAAACTTGATAGTCTTTGTCCTTGTGACTCTTTCTGCAGTCTCAAGAATCTTGATAGGCTTTTCTTCATAAGTGAGATCACTTTCTAGTTGAACTTCTTCCAAAGGTATGGTATCCTTCAAAGAAGTTTCTTCCATTTCTGGGTGACATTTCTTAAGTCGACTCATGAAACACATTATGGACTGCTGATAGAGATGCTGGCAGTTCAATTTCATAAGCAACTTCTCCTTTGCGACTCAGAATCTTGAATGGCCCAACATATCTTGGTGCCAACTTTCCTTTGACTCCGAATCTTTTCACTCCACGGAGTGGTGATACTCTAAGATAGGCTCTATCACCAACTTCGTAGGTGACTTCTCTACGCTTAGGATCTGCGTAGCTTTTCTGTCAGGACTGTGCTATCTTCAATCTGTCCTTAACCAATTTGACCTTCTCTTCGGCTTCTTTGATAAGATCTGGCCCAAATAAACTTCTTTCTCCCACACCATTCCATAATAATGGGGTGGTACATTTTCTTCCGTAGAGAAACTCAAACGGTGACATTTCAATGCTGGCTTGATAGCTGTTGTTATAAGAAAATTCTGCGTAAGGCAGACTTTCATCCCAACATGCTCCATAATCTAGGGCACATGCCCTCAACATGTCTTCCAGAATTTGATTAGTCCTTTCTGTTTGTCCATCGGTTTGAGGGTGAAAAGCAGTACTGAATTCCAACCTCGTTCCCAATGACTCATGTAGCTGTCTCCAAAAATGGGAAGTGAATTGGGTTCCCCTATCAGACACAATACTCTTAGGCACACCATGAAGGCACACAATTCTACTCATGTAGATTTTAGCTAACTTGGCACTTGTATAAGTTGTCTTCACGGGTATGAAATGAGCCACTTTAGTTAGGCGATCCACTATTACCCATATGGAATCATATCCTAATCTGGTCCTTGGTAATCCGGTAATGAAATCCATACCAATCTTGTCCCACTTCCAATCAGGAATAGGTAGTGGTTGAAGCAAACCTGCTGGTTTCTGATGCTCCGCTTTTACTCTACTACACACATCACACAAAGCAATATGTTCGGCGATGTCTCTCTTGAGGTTATTCCACCAAAATCTTTCTTTCATGTCCATGTACATTTTGGTGTTACCCGGGTGAATAGAATACAGAGAGTTGTGTGCTTCCTGCAAAATCAGTTTCCGTAACTCCGGATCTTGTGGAACACAGATACGTTTCCCATGCCATAATGTACCTTGTTCGTCTTCATGGAAATTTTTAGCTCTCCCTTGGCCAATATTTTCCTTAATCCTTTCAATTTCCTTATCGGTCTTCTGAGCTTCTCGGATCTTGTCCAACAAAGTGGGTTGGACATCTAAAGACATGAGATGTCCCTCTGGCACAATCTCCAATCTGAGTTCTTTGAATTGATTACACAAATCATCTGGCAATTCTCCTTTGGTAAGGCCATTTACAAATACCTTACGACTTAGAGCATTAGCTACAACATTTTCTTTACCGGGGTGGTATTGCAAACTTAAGTCGTAATCCTTGATAAGCTCTAACCATCTTCTTTGTCTCATATTGATTTCCTTCTGGGTGAAGATATACTTCAAACTTTTGTGATCCGTGAACACTTCACAACGCTTTCCCAAAAGGTAATGCCTCCATGTTTTGAGTGCATGGACGACAGAGGCTAACTCCAAATCATGAGTAGGATAGTTTACCTCATGAGTTTTGAGTTGTCTCGAGGCATAGGCCACAACTTTACCTTCTTGCATAAGTACGGCTCCCAAACCTTGATGAGACGCATCACAATATACTTGGAAATCTTTTTCCAAATCTGGCAGACATAGAACTGGTGCTGTCACAAGTCTCTTCTTCAATTCTTGAAAGCTGACTTCACAACCTTCAGACCAAGCAAACTTCTTGTCTTTCTTGAACAATTCAGTCATGGGCTTAGCAACCTTTGAAAAATTCTCAATGAATCTTCTGTAGTAACCTGCTAAGCCAAGGAAACTACGAACTTCTTTCACATTTTTGGGAGATTCCCATTCTGTCACAGCTGAAACTTTAGCAGGATCAACTGCCACACCGTCCTTTGTCATAACATGACCAAGAAAACAACTTCTTCCAACTAGAACTCACACTTGCTGAATTTGGCATAAAGTTTATGCTCTCTCAACTTCTCGAGTATCAAACGCAAATGCCCTTCATGCTCTTTTTTGCTCTTGGAGTAGACTAAGATGTCATCGATGAAAATGACAACAAATTTGTCGAGAAATTCCATGAACACCTTGTTCATCATATTCATGAAGTATGCTGGAGCATTGGTTAAGCCAAAAGGCATCACAGTATACTCATATAATCCATACCTTGTGGTGAATGCTGTTTTAGGTATGTCTTGCTCTCTTATCTTGAGTTGAAAATAGCCTGACCTTAGATCAATCTTCGAGAACACACATGCTCCTTCAAGCTGATCAAATAAGTCATTGAATCTTGGCAAAGGATATTTGTTCTTGATAGTTACCTCGTTGAGTGAACGGTAATCTATGCATAACCTTTGGCTTCTATCCTTCTTCTCCACGAACAAAACTGGGGCTCCCCAAGATGAAGAACTTGGTTGAATAAATCCTTTCTGCAACTGTTCTCCTAGTTGCTTCTTAAGCTCTTTCAGTTAATCAACTGACATTTTTTATGGTCTCTTTGCTATTGGTCCAGAACCTGGTACCAAATCTATCAGAAACTCCACATCTCTATCTGGTGGCATTCCTGGCAATTCTTCCGGAAATACATCCGGATACTCACACACAATTGGCACACTGTCCATGCTAACCCCCTTAAGAGAATTAAGCATACTCCTCTTTGCTCCAAAGCTGGTCTTGAATCTGATCCTTTTATTTTCCGGAGTTGTGAGTGAGACAGTATGGCTGGCACAATCTATCACTCCTTTGTACTTAGTCATCCACCATTCCTGAATGACATCCAAACCTTGGGAGTTTAATATTATCAAGTTAACGGGAAACTTATACTTCCCAAATTCTATGACTAGGTCATGGCATCCTGAATTCACTATCATTTCTCCACCAGGAGAACTTACTTTTATAGGACACCCAATAGTTTCTACCGGTAGTTCATTTCTTTCAACAAATGCTCTTGATATGAATGAATGAGATGCACCAGTATCAAAGAGTACAAATGCTGGAATGGAATTGAGTCTGAACTTACCAGAATAAAGATCAGGTTCCTCATAGACCTCCTCCACACTGATGTGGTTCACCTGTCCTTTCTGGAAAGGATTGGGCTTGACAGGTCCTTCAACTTTCTTTTCGGGGCACTCATTTGCATAGTGTCCCATCTTCTTGCATTTGAAGCATTCAACCTGACTGATGTCCCTTTTTGCAGGTTGACTTCCACTTCCACTACCATTCCCACTGTGGTGGCTCTTATGTCCTCTCTTGTGGTTCTTGTACTTGTCATTGTCATGACTGCGGTGATGCTTATTGTCATGACGGTTGTGGTTGTCGTGCTTGTTGAATTTCCCATGCTTATGGGATCCTGAGCTTCCACTGTCATCATAGTGAGATCGTTTGTGAGACGACCCCGAGCTGTGCTTGTAGGAGTGTTTCCTCTTCCTACTCTCGACTTGCTTCATTTTGTTCTCCAATATAGCAGCCTTGTCACAGAGCTACTGATAAGTGGGAACATATGCCACAGCCAGCTGCAGATTTAGCTCATCATTCAAGCCTTCCAGGAATTTTTCCTTCCTTTTGGCATCTGTGTCAACCTCATCCGGTGCATAACGCGCCAGATTGTTGAACTCTTCAATGTATTCAGCCACGCTGCGGTGGCGCTGCTTCAGATTGTGGAACTCTTTCTTTTTCAGGCTCATTATTCCTGACGAGATATGAGCAGTGCGAAAGCCATCTTCAAAGATAGCCCAAGTCACCTCATCTATAGGAGTGGTGATTTGGAAGTTGTCCCACCATGTGGCGGCTGGCCCTTCCAGCAGATGAGCTGCAAATCTGACCTTTTCAGCGTCTGCATTCACGGTCACTAAGTCCTTGTTTACAGAACGTAGCCAATCATTGGCCACCATGGGATCAGTCGTCCCCGAGAACTTAGCTGGCCTCAAACGCAAAAATCTGGTGAGCATATCAAAGCCCGAAGGGTTGTTGTTGTTATTGGGGTTGTTGTTGTTATTGTTATTCTGGTTCTGGATGAATGTTGTCATCATCTACATGAGCTGTGTTTGGGCATTCATCATTTGCTGCATTTCTGGTGTTATGTTGTTATTGTTGGGGTTGGGGTTTGCGTGACGGGGAGGCATCTGTGGTTTGTTCAAATAGAGATAAGAATGAGATACCCATAGATGTTTTTATGCACATTACATCACATAAGCAAACACATAGCATGCAACACGAAGATAAAGGTTCAACAACAAGATAACAAAGTCTCAAAGTAAAACACACAAGTGGCAAGCCATCCACATGTCGGATGGTCCAATAACAAGTTCACAAATAACAAGTACGATAACAAAAGATAAACGGGTAGTCAAGTCTACTCATCAGCATCAATCTCCTCCTCGACGAAGGTAAGACCTGCGTTCTCCATCGCGGTCTTGTTCTCCTCAATAGTAGTGGTCAAGGACTCAATCTTGGTCTTGCGAGCCCTCTTCTGGGAGCGGAGCCTCTCGATCACCATCTGCTGCTGCTCTAGCTCGAAATCCTTGGACTTCAGTTCTTCAGTCATGTCCCGGATCTTCTTGTTCCTATCCTGGACGCGTTTCTCCTGACTCTTGAACTTCCGGTCCTGGGTCTCAAACTTCGCCTCCATTTCCTTGACTATCTCGTCCTGCTGTGCGAAAAGCTTGTCCTTCTCGCGAAGCTGCACCTGGAGCTCGTCATTACTGAGCATGACATTGGTCATGTCCGTGTCCACGTGCCTAATGAGAGACTCTAAGTCCTGGAGATAGAGACGTATCGGCTCTGTTGCGTCCCTCGAGTCGTCCTCGAAGTCGATGGACTCTCCGTCCTCATCACGTCTTCCTAAGACGTGGAAGTGGGTGCCTCTAACCTGTCGGGAGTGACGGCCTAGCAGACGTCCTATCAGGTCCTGCATGACTACCTCCATGCCTCTCTCCTGCCATCGCATAAGCTTGAAGACGATGGCCTCCGTAGTAGGCTCTGTCTGGCGTCCAGGCTGGTTCACCTTGAAGCCCCAGAGGTCCTTCCTCTCGAACTTGGTGAGTGGATGCACCATGATGGTGGGAAGAGGGAGATCGAGCAAAGTGGTAAGTTCAACGATACGAGGACCAAAGCGGGTAACCTGTAACTCCTCAACAGTGCTGATGGTAATAGGCATCTATTTATAAGATAGAAAAGTTAGAACAACACTATTTAAGATAAAACAAAGACAAACATCACATACACATCCTTGGAACACAAAATCACACAAGTCATGCATACATGAATCCATTACATTAATCAAGGTCCAAACTTATTTAAGGTATCATTTTGGAAAATAAGGTGATAGGTGGTGGTCCAACTAACGAAGTGCGTTTACAATCCTATCTCACTGGATCTGTTGGCTAACACAATGTTCCTAGAGGCAATCAGCCTATCTTGTTCACATGATTCCATCACTAAGTCTATAATATCTCCTCTTAAGGTTTGGTTGGTGGCTTCCAACTCTTGGATATGTTCCTTCTCTTTCTCTAAGTCTTTTTGGAGGTTGAGCATTCTGCACTTGACTCTAGCACTTAGTTCTTTGATAATCCTCCAAGCTGCTTCTCTTGCTGACTCAAATAATGTGGTGTGCATCACAGTGTTGGTGTACATGCAGAATCCTCTTTCTTTGTGGTTGTCTTCCTTGTTTTTGAACAAGTGAAGTTGCACCCACCAGTACTCCACTCCTTCATCCATCACTGGAAAGCCTTTGTACACAGCTGCACCATGTGCTTCCACTGCCACCATGAGGTCCTTGAGAATTTTGGGAAACTCAGTTTCACACTCCAAGGTCATGGTCATGAGTGGTCCTTTCTTCACGGCTTCGTTGATGGAGTTCATCTACAAATAGAGATGAGAATGAGAAGATTAGAAAAGTTTACGAGAAGAATAGACAAGTGTAGAAGCAGTTGAAAATTTTTCCTTAGTGGTTTTCCAATCCTAGGGTCATAATCCTATAGGCAACACAGTGCTCTGATACCATATGTAAGATCCCTCCTTTGTAAAGGAAAAGGATCCCTGTGATTGCAATGCTAGTCCCTAGATCATTGCTAGCATCCACAGTTTAAGATGAAGTACACAGATACAAAGGTCATTTATTACATCCATTCCAGAGATAAAACATAGTCTTTTACAACTCATGGCCACAGGACTAATACAAGAGTTTTGGAATAAGTAAATAAACATAAGTCTTCATCTTCATGTGCCACAGGCAAGCATGTTGAGTGTAGACTCATGACACCTAATCATCATCGGAGTAACCTGCAACATCACAAGTTACAACCGCAGTGGGTCAATACTTTGGAATAGTATTGGCAAGTGATACCTTAGTATATTTTAAGTGGACTATATTACTATATGCATTTTGGCTAAGTGTAGCTTGGCTTGCTTTGCTCAAAATAGGTTTTTCCTATGAGTTGAAATCACTAAGTTTTTCTTTGTCAAAAACTTTCCCAAGAAACCACCAATAGACATTAGGGTCCTTCACCCTTGTTCACCCACAAGTTTTACTTAGAAGTTGGAGTGATGAGATTCTTGTAGCTTCCATGTCTTGATGCTCAAGTTGTCCATTGCCATGGACTTGGCTAAGTACTTAGATTTTCCACCTGCAGAGGTTGTGCACTTTCCCCACCATACTTGGTTTCCCAAGACAGGACCTTTCAGAAGCCTTCCCTTAGCCAAATGGACGCGTTCCAACCTATCATCCCACTACCACCAACTGTCCAAATGACTAAGTTCTAGCAACCTATATGATCAAGTGAGAGCCCATATTGCCAAGTGGTTGCACTATAAGCTTCTCAACACTTGGCCTCCAAATCCCTTTGTGCCTGGGTGGCATACCACAAGTGTGATACACAAGGTAAACCATGTCCATGGGCCTTGTGTAACCACTCAACCAAAAACCACCATTCAAGTCCCATTCCACCCAGGAGGCTCATTGACTTAGTTGTTTTATTAAGAAAAACATAAGTCCAAAAGACTTAGAAAATATTTTCATCATAGCATGTATATACTTTACCAACCCTTGTTTTCTACTAGCTAGGCTAAGCATGGCATAGTAACTTAACTTAGGAAATTCCCTAGCAATTCTACCATTCTACAACTACTTAGGATTTCCCAACATAGCATTTGGCAAGATAGTAACAACATGCTTGACTTAGCAAAATATTTCTAATGCTTGGAAAATATAGGGATGGAATATTCATGAAGTACCACTTTCCTTGGTAATGGGGAGAGTATCACTCTTCACAATCACAGTCACTAGCAAAATCTACACAAAAATTTGTAGCACAAAATTACACACAATTCATATACAAACAAAAATATGAATGCATGCATGCAAGAAAATGCTAAGTGATGATTTTTGAAAACTCCACCAAGCAAGTGCATGATACAGAAACATAACCAAGTCAAAAGCTTGCTAACTAAACTTATTTAGCACTAAAACCATTTGCTAAACAAATTCTAAACTCAAAAAATGGTCCTAAATATGTTTCTGCATAAAAAGTTATTTTAACAGAAACTTTTTGTTAAACACATTGCAGATTCAGAAAGGGCTTGTCTCACTGATTCCAACGGTATAAAATTTGCAAAAATCTAACGTGGGAATCAAAAGTTATAGCCCTTTGAAATTTGGATCTAAATCTGATTTGAAATTCTGTTTTAATTCAAACCCTAGCCATGCGTCATGATTCTATTGGCGCGTACCGGTTCGTTTCGGATCACGCTTGCGAGCCGTAGGATCTGTTGAAAACACACGGCCTAGATCTACCAAAAACGATTCATTAAGTGATCTAAATCTACGGGTTGGATCCAGATCTGACGGTCCTGGATCAAACGACCCAACTCGAGCGGCGCTAGCGGCGGCGGGCGTCGGCGGCCAGCGGTGCCGGCGTTCTAGGTCGCCCGGGGAAGGAAGGAGATGCTTACCAGAACCGCAGGAGGCTGCTGATGCTAAAGGTGGCGATGGCTTGGGAAGGGGTGCACGGGTTCGTCGGAGATTTCTCGCCGGAGTTTGCGAATGCGTCGGCCACGGTGAGTCGTCAACGTTGGCGAGGTTCCTCGTCGCGCTAAGCCAAAATAGGGGTACTGTCAGATGCGCAAGACGATGAGGATTCTAGGCGTATCAGTCAGAGGGCAAGGGGCGGTGGCTACTTACGGAGGGAGGTCACCGGAGTTCGTGCAGAGAACGGTGGCGGCCAGTCGTCGACGTTCCTGGAGCTACGGATCATGCGAGGTAAAATGGGGAGTGTCAGTAGGTGCGCAAAGACTCGCTGAACTTGATAGCATGAACTAGAGACAGAGGGGAACACGGGGCTCACCGGAATTCGTCGGCGCACTCGTCGGAACAACGGAGGCGTCGTGCGAGTTGTGGGCAGCCTGGTGGCGTGAAGGCTAAATTGTTTGAGGGGAAATGTTCGCGAGGATGTGGGGATTTTATAGCCAGAGGCTCGACAAGAAACGCTTGCTGCATCAATGCCAATTAACCTCGCGAAATCAGTGTAGCAACGGGCAGCGGCGGAGTTCGTGCGCGGAATCTGGGGAAGACGAAGCTGACGTGGAGAGGGCCCGTCACAACGAAGCCTTGAAGGGGAGGTGGGGTCTGTCAGCGGTGGGTGTCAAGGCTGCAGAGAGAAAGAAATGGCCCGGGTGGGCTAGCTGGGCCTGTTCTATTGCTGGGCTGGAATCCTGGCGTCGGCCCTTTTCTAATTCTTTCTCCTTTTTCTTTTTCTGTTTCTATTTTCTGAATTGATTTTCAAATGAATTCAAGTTCCATTTGAATTCAAATCTTCTTGGGATTTTTGCAGTGAGCAGTGGTCTCAAATATAGGCATAAGATCATGTGGTTGCTTTGCAAAGGCTTGGTCTAGCTTGGAGAACAAAATATCAGAGACTTGGATCTGATTTGCAAAAGTTTGAAAAGGGTTTTTGAAACCATTCTCAATTTGTAAAACTTGGTCCAAACCACACTCAAACCTTTCTATAAAGAAGACAAACAAGCTAGGTTTAAAAATCATTCAAACTCTCAAATGGGGATGGCTATTTGATTTGAGTTTGTTCACATAAAATCATAGCACTAAGTGCTTCTGTTTTTCTGAAATGAGTTTGAAATTTGATCTCAAATCTATATGGATGCATGAATGATATGCAAATTTTGAAATTATAATTTTAGGGATTTTACAATCGGTGATATCGGAGTCGTGCCACTCTCCTTTATGAGCGTCTCCTTCCTCCTCCAGCGGCTCCAGCGCCGCTGTAATATGGTCGCCGCCGGTGGATTCCACCACCTTGGAGCGTGGAAGCACCAGGCCCTCTAGGGGCACGTGGACGGAGCTCGTCGGCTTCGCCGCAATATCGCTCGTTGCCGCCATGGATGGGTTGGAGCTGCTGCTTGCCATTGGAGAGGGGAGGGAAGTGAATGGGATATGGGGGAGAACTAGGGTTTTTCCTGTGCATGCGGAGAGCTTGAGGATACGTTCACAGGAGGAAGACGATTACACGGGGGAGAATGAAGTGAAAAGATAAAATCTACCACGGTTGTAATTTATAACCCCCAACGTCAAGATTCGTGCAAGGTTGATTGAATGGTTGCTGTGTGAACAGCATGTGCGTGTACATACGTGGAAATTTCGCCATGTTCCCACCACCGCCGCCAACGGTTCGTATCCTTCGCGCGGAAAAAATGGACATGATTGCATTCTCTGCATGTGTAAGTTACGAGGCGTTGTTGACCTATGGTCTACGTTGCTCTAGATGACATGGGCAGGTGAACCATCACATCGGAAGATTTCGGCATGGACGGATCTAGTCTGGCTACGAGAAGAGTACGATGGAAGATTCAGTTGTTCTCCGACTTACAAGTTGAAGACAGAGAGCATTGCATGGTTCTTGGGAGAGCTACAAGATATTTCTTGACTATTTACCGACATTCATCTAGACGGACCATTCAACCTGAAGAGGCAAGACGGCGCAAGATCTCGGAGTTCTCCGGGGGCTACTATAGGGGATATGCTACAAGGATATCCTCTTAGCATGTGTCTAATCCGGATAACCTGGGTGGCCCACAGTTGGTAGCAAGGCCCATGGACTGCTGGGCAGCCCAGTTAGATGGATCCAGAAGGGAGGCCCGTGCCGGATGAAGGAAGGCTATGGAGGAATCACCGACGTACCCAGAGCCTTGGAGTGCAAGATACGTTAGACTAGTTGTGTACCGTGTAGGACTGTGTAACCTGTCCGGCTAGGACTTTGCCTGTAACCCTAGGATCTGGCCACTATATAAGCCGGACCTATGGGAGCCTTTAGGGCATAACCTAGAGAACACAACTCATATCGCACACAACGAACCGATACATGTAACTCGGCGTATTGCCATTATAGTGATTTATAGCAGGAGTAGGATCCCACCACCGTTGTGGGATCTGAACCTGGGTAAGCTATGTTACCTCGTAGACGCCAACCTTCCACCTTACCCCACGTCTGCAAACACGCTCTGTGAGGACCCCTCCATGGCGTACTCATCGGCAATACCATGACAAAAGTAATTGACAAAATTCTGAATAAATAAAAGGAGTTTTATTTAAAGAGAGTTTGCATTAAATTTGATGGAATTATTGGGAATTTTGAGTGGGATTTTGAGTGGAGAAGTGAAGGGCCATATTTGTGAGTGGGAGCTCCACCCACATGAATGGAGGAGGGAGGAAGCCCCATGCGCTCCCACCCCCTTGGGGTGCCCCCTCCCTCCTATATAAAGCCCCCCTCTCCCTCTCTCTCACTCACACCTTCTCGTGAAGGATCTCTCTCCCCCTCTGGTTTATTCCCCATGGTCTTGGACTAGCGATATACATGTTCCCGTTGGCATTTTGGCAAGAAAGTGTTGTTGCTACTGCTACATCGCTGGAGTGAGGAGGCGGAGGTTTCTCGGTGGCTCGGACGTGTGTGCAAGCACGGATGCGCCGCTGATTGGCGGCGCTAGGACTTCCTCTTGATCTTGAGATCGGAAAGCATTCCTATACATAATCCACGAGTACAACCTCGTTAAGATTTGTCGGTCTTCAAGGTATGTTCTCTATGGATGTATATCCGCCCGTTGCTTGTATCTAGTAGATAGATCTTGGTACATAGTTGTTCCATCGTAGGATTTTTTTGTTTTCTATGTTGCGAACCCTACAATAGCACCTATTGCATCTATCTTATTCTTGCATCATATGTCATGATTCGTATAAAAATTAAATCCCAAGTATTGCATAGCCTTTATTTTTAAACCCCACTGAAGCGTGTTCCCTCCATCCTATGAGCCATTACTACAGGAGTTGTTTGAGCCATGCGAGTCGTAGAATTGCATGTGTAAGGTTTAGGAGTGTCTTTGAATAATGAGGTACCTAAACAACTAAATTGAGTAGTAATGGGATAACTAATGAAAGACGCACCGATGGTCATTATCTGCTATTTGGTTCTTTAAGCTCACTTGTGTCCCGTAGGGCCCCGAGTACTTGATTCTTGTTCCTTGACTATCGCACTATCCGTATGTGGGACCATAAATCCCCTTAGTCCTAGATCGAGTCATAATTAATTTCTTGGATCCACAAATAGTTTGGGACGTTATTACTATCTTGTACTTATGTCATACTTTACTACATTATTTACTACCATTGCTCGAGGAGCGTTTACTACTATCTGGTTTTGGAACAAATACAGAATGTTTATGCGGTATCGACAACCCCAGTCACACTTTCGGGTTTCCATTCGTTTACAGCCATTGTCGCAAACCCCTTGGTCCGTCGCGGAGCCGGCCAACTTCATAGCGGGTATATTAGTGGGGTGGCCCCCTGAAATCAATTATGAATCTTGTGAATGCTTTGTTATGATGCCTCGTTAGGTTTTCATTTGGTTTTTTCGAGGTTGATTGTGCATGTGTGTTGGGGTTCGGTGCAGAAAATCAAAACTTTTACTACGCGACAAACCCCGGAAGCCCAAGATCTATCTACTAGTAATGCAATAACGGAGAGAGATACATTATTCATACCTTTGAATACCGAACGCGGTTAACATACCGCGCGGAACGTGGATGATGAAGATGCCCCGACGCTGACCTTGAGGTCACAATGTCCTTGCGGCTCCACGACAACTCCTAGTACCAAAATCACGGTATCGCCAGAGGGAGTCACACACGTACGATGCTTGACGATGACCCCCGCTTCTCCTCGATCCATCCGAGATTGCGGAAATAGATCTCCCGACTCTGAATCCCGCAGAGCGACGACGGTCCACGGTGAAGAACTCCTCGCTCGCACAACCCAGACAAGGGAGCCACAGTCGCAAGAGAGAGAGAGAGAAGAAATAGGCAACACAGTCCTTTTTATTTATTTTCAGGTGGAAATTGGGGTGTTTTAATCCTCTCATGGGACCTCTTTATATAGGCGGAAGGAGGGGTCCCTTGTGAGATCCAAGCACATGACTTAATAGGATTGATAGGATACTCATACCAACAAGTTGCAACTTCTTTTCCAGAAGCTCATTCGAAAAGAACTCTAAGGTTAAGCGTGCTTGGCCTAGAGCAATTCTAGGATGGGTGACCGACCGGGAAGTGGGTACCGGATGCGCATGAGTGAGGACAAAGTGCGCAGAAAAGACCAGTGTTGTTCTGTGGGGTTAGTGTAGATATCCTATTAAGCTGCCAAGAGTGACACCCCCGGGCCCAGTGGACGGGGTGTTACATCCCTCCACCTTTAGGTCCCAATGTGGGACTAATAAAACAAAGAAAAAGGAGGGTAGAATAGCCGTTGGCCGGATGGGCCAAATTCCCACCCGCGCGCAGCCTAGCAGGTGGAGGCGATGGGGTCGCTAGGACCCGACTAGACCTCCCTGGATGGCAGCCCGCAGATGTGACGACCCACAACGGCAGAGAGCTGGCCTGCCGGTAGACCAACTGGCGGCAGCGTGGCGTGGGCTATGGTGGTGGCGCCTTGGGCGGTCCAGGTGTGGCCTTCGAAAGATCTTTGCTGGCATGGCGACGCGCCTGACCTTCCGCCCATGTGCGACGCGGACTATCCGCTGCCCACGTGGGTTTTTTCAAAAATAGCTCCTTTGCCTATTTTTCAAGAATAAGGAAAATAACTTTTATGACACCTTTCATAAATATTTATTTAAATATTATTTTATAATATATTAATATGTAATAAACATATTTAAATAACCATTTATCCGAAAACCCTTTTCCGATCCTTTTCCTTATTCTTTCTCTGGACGCTTTTAGATCTTCCTTGTACTTTTTTGGTCTCACTCTTCTCATTTCTTCAGCGATTCAAACTAGCCATTTAACGATCTCCAAGCTTTGTCAAGCCCTTAAGCGTGCTACCCAATGGTTCGAGAATACTACATACATGGCCAAGACTCCTCTATGACCAAGTATCAACATCAGGACCTGGATGTCCATAATGACCACGTGTGTACTCAATGATATTTGTCGTTAAACTGTAAACACTATGACTTATTCCTTTTGTCTCTGTGATACTGTATTGTCCAAGGTTTTGATTAAGTGACATCCCCATGTTAGTGTTCTACCCTGTTACCGACATTACCTTCTTTACTCGATCTGATAAGTGATACTCCCGTGACCTAGTCACATGCTGCGCAGCTTATAGATATAACTTATCTGAGTGGGCCTAGAGTATCTTCCGCCACGCGAATGGAAAAATCCCGCTCTTCACACAGTATCCTCAACCCGTTCCTCTGAATGCCCAACGTCACCTTTATGATCACCATTTCACTGAGTGATGTTATGTGCCATCAAAGTATCATCGGGCGATAGTGATTTGATATGGTTTGACGTCTAAGGAAAGCGTCATTATGTTTCCTAGACATCATAACCTAAACTTCATGACATGATCGTTATACGATGCTATAGATAGAGTATCTTCACCATATCATTCCCCAATGAAATGACCTCATTGTCAATTAGGGGTCGAGGCCCTTTCATGATTAGGAAACCTTTGATCATCCGTTGACCAATGAACCACTGACTAGAGTTTCACCAGGAACTACTATTTGTTTGCATATCACACATGTATTAATGTTTCCCTATCAATATAGTTATAACATGATATAAAACTTTTATCATAAACTTTATGAAATATGCCATCTAATATTTGACTCTAGGGCATATTCCCTTTAGTGTGTTGCTATTTGTGCACCCCTGCAGGGTAAATCTTTCTGAAAGTTGTGTCCACTGTTATGGACGACTTGGAGCACCATTTCTCGATCATAGACAAGCATAACTAAAGTACCAATATTAATATGACTAAGAGTTGACTAGTAATATTGCAATATTCATGGAATTATTAATAAAATTGCCTATGGATGGGATGTGCTTCCGCCTTCTCGTATGGGAACGGGGATATGGACGAGCGATGATTACTTTTGTTGATATATATCTATTCGGTAATTCAATGTTGTTTAATTAACGAACATTTGTCTATCTTTGTTTAGGCGGATGTTGTAGTGTGTCTCTATAGAACTATTAGGATTTATTTTTGCTACAATTGCATCACCCCTAGGTTGTTCAGATGGACACGATAAATATTGGTTCAGATGGACAGGTATACCCATAGGAAGGCTACTGGGTCAAGGAACCGATGATGGTGGCAACGGCCGTTAGGTGCAGAGATTCTGGGGCATGGAGATCGTGAGATCATGTGGATGGGTTGTGCTTATTTTCAGGGCATCTTATGCCAATTTTCTTCTTATTTGTACTTGGATCTTATCTTCCTCTTCCGCTTGATACTCTGATGTGTGAGGTATGAGGAGGTATCCTAAACTAATACCTATCTAGTATTTTGGATCTTGCCATGTGGTGTTGAATATTTCTATTTCTTTTAGATGGTTTGGCTCTGATGTACTCTTGTATGTCGTTGGCATATATACTCATTTTTGTATGCTTGACTCACATTCCACCCGTCTACGTCTATCGCACTTGAAGCTATAACCACGAGAAGTAGGTAGGGTGGTTGGCCGGTACCGTGCCCTGTTTCGCTTAGAGAGGACCTATACATGGGTGGCCTTTAGGCCTCCTCGGTAGGACACCTTATCCATTTTTGGGTTAAACCGTATTGTGATATAGAGCGTAGGGTCTAGGGGATTATATCTGGTATCAGAGCCACTCCACCCCTCAGGGCCTCAGCCAAGATGGTTGTTGTCCGTCTAACAAATATTTTGATAGTTATGTATATTAAGGAAAAACTAAATGCGAGAGTAGGACTGCTTCCATTTTTTCTTACCATCCCACCCACCCTTTTGTGGTAAGGAAGTGTAACGTTTATCAATCCTCTTCTAAAAATTCAAACTAGGATTCACGTGTTGGGGGTTTTCCGTAGTACCATAGGATGTGTTAAATCCTTTGTCTATATATTGCATCCAACTTTTCTTCATAATCTTCCTTTGGTTATCAACTATTGGTACATTCCATCCTGATAGGCTTTTGTAAACCAACGTGATCTATCCGAATCTTTGTAAACTGATGCGATCTTGTTAAGGGTGTTCGTCCTTCCTGCTTGCTTTCACAAAATGTGGAGTGCTAATCTCTATCCGTTAAGTTTTTTTTCGCATCTATTGGTATTTTAATGCTAAAAAATACGGAATTTTTTTCTTTGAAACATCTGAGTTTTCACACTCCTTTCATTCGTGTGTGTTACATTATTCGCCTTATTTTGTCGGCATGTTCATGCTAACTCGATCTTTTGCTACCGACGCTTCAATCTGGAATTTTTACTTCATCTTCATATTCTTTTGGACTAAATACATAACGTGTGTCGATCCGATGCTGGTGACTATAATTTGGTTCTCGTTATATCTATTGGACACTTATCATGAGTGAAATGTGGTCAATGCTATCAATATGATTGTAACGCCCTCGCCTGATAAGGCTGAGTTCATGTGTATAGTGCCAATCCCTAGATCGGTTCACTGGCACATACTGTACAAAATCATACCAAATATAATTTTGCATCATAAATACAACGAATATGATCCAGAATTTACATTATTTATTCAAGTACACAGCGGAAAACGAATACAAGGTATATCTCCATCCTTCAAATGTGTCACAGGTGAACAATTATTGAGTGGAGTCTCGTGACCTATGAACGATCACTCAGATACGATATAACCTGCAATATGAAACGTAGTAGCCCCGAAGGGTCAATACATGGAATGTATGGAAAGTAGGCTAAAGTTGTTAACAACAGATCTATCAACTACTACCTCCGTTTTAGGGCTTAAGGCGCACACGTTTTCCAAAGCAAAGTTTGACCAAAAGAATTGAACAACAAAATCTTGATTATATTATACATAATTAGTACCGTTGGATTTGTATTGAAAAATACTTTCCAGTGGTACTAGTTTTATACCAAAACTCTTTACGTATTTAGAGTAATTCTTCGTCAAAGAAAAAACACGCAAAACGAGGACACCTTAAGCCCTAAAACGGAGGGAGTACATGCTTATTTGGCTGGTAGAGCTGTGGCTAGCTTGCATTTTTCAAACACTTTGTCCTACTTTATTAAACCAATTTGATTCAGAATAACCCTTTAAGTTCACCCATCGTGTTTTAGAAATCAAGAAATAAGGATGAGCGAGAATATGTCATAGCATCGATATCAAGCAACTCATTTGTCCGTAACCGGGGACATGGCTAAGCACTTAGTTTATACACCCTGCAGGGGTTTGTACACTTTACCCATGTGACTTGGACAGCCTAGCTCATACTAACACACTCATATTGTGTGACGATAGGGAGAAGCCCAAGAAGAGACTGTTCGGGAAGTAGATCACCAAACCCCACTACGCACCGGTCCCAACCTACCATTCACTAGATCTCTGTCTACGCTGGGTTCAGGTCACCACGACCTACTGAGTCCAACCAGCCACCCATTTCTTACTTGCACATGGTTACACACGTAAGCTACTGGAATACAGACAACTAATCCTTCTCAGTGCCCCGGGCGGCATTCCCCACCATTATTCACACTCTGATGACTAATCCAGCCACTCCGCCCAAGTAGTTCATTGACATTATGTTGTTTTAGTAGAACAAAACCTTTACTTTACCAAATCATGATCCCTTCCTCATATCTACAGCAATACCATGCACATCTACCTATGGGATCTCAAGTACAAAGGATTTCCCTACCACAATATATAGGATATAGGATATAGCATAACATAGTAATTCCTACGCATGTAGCTATGAAAACATCTATAATGCATAGGAAAACAGTAGGACATTTATGACCAAGATAGCACCACTTGCCTTTGATGTAGATGTGGTCGTTTAGAAAATCCTCACAAATATAATTTTTGCATTCTTCATAACCACAATACTTGCAATCACAATAGTTGTAATCGTAGTAGTTGCACTCCTTGCAATCTATCGTTCAAAAGCAAGGGCACAACAAACACACCAATCAAGACATTGCAACAATGCAACAAAACAATAAAACAATGATGAGAAAATGCATGCATGATGATTTAATAACCCACAATGGTTGTATTTAGTTGTCTGAACATTATTAGATCACATGATGCATGTGGAAAGTCATTTAATGCATTAAAGTATTTATTATTAAATTTATATCGATTTAATATGGTTTATCTCAATTTAATTGAACTACTGATGTTTTCTGTCATATTAAATTTTGAACTAAATGCTACTCAATAGGTAATGTAATTTATAACTTGTAGCAATTTGAATCACCTAAAAATGAGTTATAGATCTTTTCTTATGACTAAAATACTATAGTAATGGGTTTAAAGCTTTCTGCAAGAATTTCTATTTTAACAGTACCAAATAATTTGGAACGCAATTTATCTGTATAGATATTGTCAATACAAAACCTTAGCAATTGGTTTCACTAATTTTGGAGTTTTTGTTAATTTTCTAGGATTTAAATAATAGTTAAAGGGTTTAAACCTTTTAACTTATTTCCTTCGACAAAAATTATATCTAAGGCCAGATAAGTGTTCTACGTGATCCAAGGATTTCATAGACATATTATTTGTATTTTTAGTATCTATAAGTAATTTACTATGATTTATTTACTCCAATTTGGCCATCAAATTATTTAAATTACTATAGTAAATATATACCGTAAAAGTTAGATGCAAAGGTATGTGCGGTTTTGAATTCAAGGTTGAGAGGGTATTCAATTCAAAATAATTTATTTTCTTTGAAATTTTTTAACAAAGTCAAAAAAACAATCAAACTTACTTTGTTTATTTCACATTCCAAAATTAGAAAAAATTTGGGATGTGACAGACTACCACCCTTAAAAAAATCTCGTCCTGAGATTTGGGAAGGCTAGAAAGAAAGGTGGGTTAAGGTTCCACTAGGACGCTACCACCCTTAAAAGGAAATTGACTAGGTCACTTCTTGAGGGTTCACTTGGCTCCGATAAATTCTCCTCTAGACATTTATTGACACAATGTCTCTTGCACATTCTAAACTTCATGATTGGCATATTCCAAGCAAACACTACTTGAACTAGCAGAACTCTCATGGTGGTCAATTAGGGGATGTTTTACTTCACGGTACACATTAATCATGGTTGAGATTCATCCTTACCGTGTAGTCCAACGCTTAGCAGTGAATACTTCTGTAAAGATGGAACATCATACCATTATAAGGTCTAGGCTCAACGCTGGCTCTCTTCTTGTGTTCAAAAAGGCACTCAAGATTCGCAAAACCAATAATACAAGAGCGAATAATAATAGTAGTAGGAATGGTGATCAATCCATCCTGCACCCAAATCATTACCCTGCATGAGGATAGGTGAATCATGTTTTTCTATCACTCGAGCATCCTCACTTGCATTGAAGAAGGTTTCCATGTGCACGAAATAATGCTCGATGTAGACTCCCATGTATTCAATGAACAAGGCTACTACTAAAACTAAACTATCGATACTTCAACTTTAAGGTTGCGTAATCTACTACATAACATCATTGCAACACTTCGTACTTCCACATCCTTCTGTTGCATTAGATGAACTATTCTCCTTTGTCGATGCATTAGGTTGTAAAACTTTATACTTAATCCTTCTCCGTGTATTCAACACATCATTATAGCTCCATGGGTTTGAGATAGGGAAGAATTGATTGTAGGGAAAAGAAACTACTAAGAAAGTAATCCTACCCATAACTATATGAAGCAATCAATGTCACAAACAAACAATCATAAGCAATAAACACACAAGCAAAAACTTGCATAAAAACATTACAGGGGTCTAAACTTAGTAGTACATAACCACAAAATAGTTTGAAAGCATTGGGAACAATACTAGAGTAAAATAGAGCAACATATAAGCAACAAACAAAATCTGTCAAAATGGTACAGCAGGTTTCACAAATTTTTCTAACCGACTTAACCTCATCAGGAATTTTAGCCAATTTTTGTGCTTGTAGTACAGGTAATTACTCTACAAATCCTAATTTTTTTAGATTTTTCTGAGTTGCCAATAAAATATGAAAAATCATGTGGTACAACTGGTCAGGCAGAAAACTGCAGCAGTAATCTCACGAATTTTAATCAAATCACACCATTAAAATAATTTTTAAACCACACGAAAACTTCAGCAACTTTAGAGTTTCAAAATAACAGATCCTAAACAAGACATTACATAGTATAGTTCAATACAAACAAGCAAGCAACCTATATTGTCATACCACATAAGTTGATAATATCAATAATGCTAACACGATAGCGATGATCTCCTAAAGAGATAAAGCATGGTGGTCTAATCTAACCAAACTTGATGAGATATTCATTTATGTCATAGTATTTGTTATATTACTTATAGTTCAACTCTTATATAGGTATCGAAAGAATGGAAAACTACAAATTTTGAACAAGAAGAGGTTCTAGAAAAGATAGAAAAGAAATATAAGAACTCTAATAAGTATAAAATATGATAGTTCTCCTAATAGAGATCTTACATTACTAATCCATTTCTAAGGTCACGATCCTACAGTCAACACATAACTCTGATACCATCTTGTAACGCCCTCGCCTGATAAGGCTGAGTTCATGTGTATAGTGCAAATCCCTCGATCGGTTCACTGGCACACACAGTACAAAATGATACCAAATATAACTGTGTATCATAAATACAACGAATATGATCCAGAATTTACATTATTTATTCAAGTACACAGTGGAAAACGAATACAAGATAGATCTCCATCCTTCAAATGTGCCACAGGAGAACAATTGTTGGGTGGAGTCTCGCGACCTATGAACGATCACTCAGATACGATATAACCTGCAACATGAAACATAGCAGCCCCGAAGGATCAATATATGGAATGTATGGCAAGTAGACTAAAGTGGTTAACAACAGATCTATCAACTACATGCTTATTTGGCTGGTGGAGTTGTGGCTAGCTTGCATTTTTCAAACACTTTGTCCTACTTTATTAAATCAATTTGATTCACAACAACCCTTTAAGTTCACCCATCAAGTTTTAGAAATCAAGAAATAAGGATGAGCGAGAATATATCATAGCATAGATATCAAGCAACTCATTTATCCGTAACTGGGGACACGGCTAAGCACTTAGTTTATACACCCTACAGGGGTTTGTACACTTTACCCATGTGACTTGGACAACCCAGCTCGTACCACCACACTCATATTGTGTGACGATAGGCAGAAGCCCAAGAAGAGACTGTTCGGGAAGTAGATCCCCAAACCCCACTACGCACTGGTCCCAACCTACCATTCACTAGATCTCTGACTATGCTGGGTTCGGGTCACCACGACATACTTAGTCCAACCAGCCACCCATTTCTTACTGGCACATGGTTGCAAACGTAAGCTACTAGAATACAGAAACTAATCCTTCTCCGTGCCCTGGGCGGCATTTCCCACCATTATTCACACTCCAATGACTAATCCAGCCAATCCGCCCAGGTAGTTCAATGACATTATGTTGTTTCAGTAGAACAAAACTTTTACTTTACCAAAGCATGATCCCTTCCTCGTATCTACTGCAATTCTAAGCACATCTACCATACGGGAGCTCAACTACAAAGGATTTCCCTACCGCAATATATAGGATATAGCATAGTAATTCCTACACATGTAGCTACGAAAACATCTATAATGCATAGGAAAGCAGTAGGACATTTATGACCAAGATAGCAGCACTTGCCTTTGATGTAGATGTAGTCGTTTAGAAAATCCTCAAAAATATAATTGTTACATTCTTCATAACCACAATACTTGCAATCATAATAGTTGCAATCATAGTAGTTGCACTCCTCGCAATCTATCGTTCAAAAGCAAGGGCACAACTAACACACCATTTAAAACATTGCAACAATGCAACAATACAATAAAACAATGATGATAAAATGCATGCATGATGATTTAATAACCCACAATGGTTGTATTTAGTTGTCTGAATATTATTAGATCACATGATGCATGTGGAAAGTCATTTAATGCATTAAAGCATTTATTATTAAAGTTATATCGATTTAATATGGTTTATCTCACTTTAATTGAACTACTGATGTTTTATGTCATATTAAATTGTGAATTAAATACTACTGGATTGGTAATGTAATTTATAACCAGTAGCAATTTGAATCACCTAAAAAGGAGTTATAGATCTTTTCTTATGACTAAAATACTATAGTAATGGGTTTAAAGCTTTCTGCACGAATTTCTGTTTTAACAGTATCAAATAATTTGGAACGCAATTTCTCTATATAGATATTGTCAATACAAAACCTTAGCAATTGGTTTCACTAATTTTGGAGTTTTCGTTAATTTTCTAGGATTTAAATACTAGTTAATGGGTTTAAACCATTTAACTTATTTCCTTCGACAAAAATTATATCTAAGGCCAGATAAGTGTTCTACATGATCCAAGGATTTCATAGACATATTATTTGTATTATTAGTATCTATAAGTAACTTACTATGATTTATTTACTCCAATTTGGCCATCAAATCATTTAAATTACTACAGTAAATATATACCGTAAAAGTTAGATACAAAGGTAGGTGTGGTTTTGAATTCAACGTTGAGAGGGTTTTCATTTCAAAATAATTTCTTTTCTTTGAGAATTTTTAACAAAGTCAAACAAACAATCAAACTTACTTTGTTTATTTCACATTCCAAAATTAGGAAAATTTTGGGATGTGACAATGATCCTTCAAATGATGGCGGTTATCTCTTGTGATTTGGAGTTATACCATGATCATATCTATATCATATTCAAGTATCTTTGACAATCCAGAGGTCTCTTAAGGCACTACGGTGGTCTATCTTCTAGTTATGATGCTTCAAATCGTTTTGAACTTGACTAGAAAACATAAAATGAAGTATGTTCATCTGCGTAACATGGTGGAAATTATGTACGGCAGAGACACATGTTTTTGTTGCCACATCTGCGACCAACCAGCTCCAACACATCCATGAACTTTATCACTGCATGCCTGTCGCTTCATCCAGGCCACCTGGTATAACTACTGAGATACATGATAATAAAGCAACTATCTAGCATGAGAATTTGTAGGAACTTAGAGTATCAATGTTTATCGTATAGGTGTAATAGCCTTTTGCTTATTTTTGTCGTCTAAAAATCGATCTCGTGTACTCCAACAAGCCAACTTTACTATTAGAAAATAGTACATATCCGCTTTCCTATTTCCATGCCAAGTGGTTATTTTAGAATGGTGATAGAAGTTAAATGTGACAACACTTTTCTCATATTCATTTTGGAGAATGTGATATAGTAGTATTCATTTTTGAGAATGCAATATAATACATATCAGGCATCACCTATTTCCTTTTCCATGATCCTCGGCATGTAACATGATTTAAATCTTCCCTAATGAAAATAACGAATTCGTCTGAACATTATTGCAATTGCCATAGCCTTTAGTCATCATGTCAGTTCAAACTGAAAACAATGACTAAGGAGAAATCCACTGTGTGACTATCACTAAAATGTTATATTTTTTATATCATATAGCATAGAGGATTTGGAAACCAAGTTCTTATTCATGGCAGAGCTACCATTGGCCCTCTTTGTCTCTTAGTGTAGTTAGTGAAATTTGCATGAGTGCAGCTTTCAAAATCTCTATTCACATAGAAAGTTGCCGCATGTGCTGAAATTATTGTGCGTCAGCCCGATCACAACCTTCAATCGATCAGCGAAATCCTTCACCAAAGGGTCCATGTCGCCAGCTACCCATGTACGAACTTCAAGAAGCGTCTTCTACAATTAAAATTTAGACAGAGAAGAGATGTCATTGTAAAAGAAGGAAGAGAAAAGTACGATGATGTTACAGAATTCTACTTAGATATACGCGAGCTGACAAACTTGATCAAATCACTGAAATGCTCCAGAAGATATTCCTCATGCAAATATATGTATGCATGATGACCCACACGTATAGGGGATCGCAACAGTCTTCAAGGAAAGTTAAACCCAATTTATTGATTTGATACAAGGGGAGTCGAAGAATATTTATAAGGCTTAACAGCCGAGTTTTTTATTCAGCTGCACCTGGAAACAATCTTGCTCACAGTAGTTTATAAGTAGCAACAATTTTGTAGTAGCAATAGCAAAGTAATATCAGTAGTAAAATAAGACAGTAGTAACAATTATAATAAATAGCAGGATTTAAGGTGCGATAGGCATAGGGATGGATGGACGGGCGTTACATGGATAAGACAAATCATGTAATAATCAAGACAAGGGCATTTGCGGATAAATAAGGTAAAGCATCCAAGTACTAAGTAATCATAGGCATGTGTTCCATATATAGCCATATGTGCTCTCAATGAGAACTTGCACAACATCGTTTGTCGTGCCAGCCCGTTGCAGCGGGGCCTCTAGGGAATCTACTGGCAATGAAGATGCTCCTTTTAATAGAGCACTGGGTCAAAGCATTAATACTCCATGAACACGTGATCCTCATATCACAGCCATCCCCTCCGGTTATCCCGATTTTTGTCACTTCGGGGCCTCGGGTTCCGGACAATGGTAAGTGTATACAACTTGCAGATAAGATCACAAACAATAATATCATCATGAATCAATAACATGTTCAGATCTGAGATCATGACACTCGGGCCCTAGTGACAAGCATTAAGCATAGCAAGTTGCAACAATGTCAAAAAACACTAACAATAGATACTAGGCACCATGCCTTGACAATCTTATGCAATTACACGAGAGATCACATCTAATCCGTACCATCCCCATAGCCTACTGCGGGGACTACTCACTCATGGATGGGGGAATGGATGGTTGATGGAGAGGCGTTGGTGATGATGATAGCGATGATCTCGTCCAATTCCCTGTCCCGACAGGGTGCCAGAACAAAGTTTCTGGTTCCAAATCGCGGTTTCTGGTGGTAGTGGCGCAGCGGAACTCTATATGGAAAAACATCGACCCCCCACTCTGTTTTTAGGTCAGAGGGATTATGTAGGAGAAGGAAGAGGTCGAGGTGGTGCCCGAGGCGGCCACACCACCCCCTGGCACGGCCTGGCCTGGCCCGTGCCACCAGGTGGTGTGGGCCCCTCATGGCCCTTCTCCGTCTCGTCTTCTGGCTCCGCGAGTCTTCTAGTAAAATAGGAGTTTTGCGATATTTTTCGAGATTTTTCCTGAAAGTTGATTTCCTGCGTGAAAATAAAACACCAAGCAATTCTACTGAAAATAGCATCAGTCCATGTTAGTTGTATCCAAATCACACAAATTAGAGGAGAAACAATAGCAAAAGTGTCCGGAAAAGTAGATACGTTTTAGACGTATCAATGTATCAAAGTAGCCTTCTCAAAGAGAACTTCCAAATTAACAGTTCAACAATGTGGTATCAATTTTTTAGCAGTTCCATAGATCACAAACTACATTTATCTCCATGCTTATCTTGTTAGTAAGATCTAAACGGTTCAACAATATGAATATCAATCTATTGTGAGTAGTGTCCATCAACCATTGATTGTCCCGGATGCCTATTTTTAACTCTAGCCCAAGAATTTTCACTAATACAATCTTTAGGCCAAGGAGGGAACCTCTCCCTCAAACTTCCGCCACCTCCACATCAAGGTAGCAGGTTTACTTTTTTTGGTGAACCGCACAACAAATTCAGATGATAACATCCCTAATAATTCTCTTAGTTAAATTCAACCCGCTTGCAGATGGTGCAGACTTTGCAAGTATTCAAAGGAAAATTTTGCTATATGAAGTTTTTTGGGAGCAGAAATGAAAGGTTCCCAACCTTTAATAAGGTAGAGATCCCTGTGTTTACAATGCTAGTCCCTGGATCAATAGCTAGCATCCACAGTTAAGATGTAATATCAAGAAACAAAGGTCATAATACAACTTTATAACCAGGAATAAAATAATTTATTACATCTTACATAGCTCATTTGGCTATCTCATTACAATGCAGCAGAATATAACAATAGCATGGGGTCCTTCATCTTCAAAGTGCCACAGGCAGACATGTTGGTTGTAGACTTGTAATCCTAATCAATAAACTTCTCTAACATCAAACAAACCTGCAACATAATAAGTTGCAGCCACAAGGGTCAATACATTTGAATTGTATTGGCAAGTTTCACTACTATGTAAAATTAAGTGGATCCTATCATTACATGCATACTTGGCTAAGTAGGGTTTAGGCTCATTTGCAGAAAGCAATATAGTTTTATCCTATCTTTTTTCAAACTAGTTTTGATCTTTTGTCAAATCTTTCTGAACTTCTTGGAAAACTCCAAGTGCTTCAAATCCCTTGTTGTCACCATCAAGTTTTACTTTGAGAAATTGGAATGTCGAGATCTTCCATAGCTTCAGGCCTTAGTTGCTCAGATTGTCCATAACCGGGGACACGACTAAGTACTTAGAATTTTGATCTTCTGCAGAAGTTGTACACTTTACCCACATGACACAATCTCGTCTTGTTGCCACCAGTGGCCACTGGATAATTACTCACCAAGATGGAGTACTGCAGATCGAGAATGTGACAAAGTCTTTCCATAGGAGTCCTCCCAATACACAATGCTAGCTTGTCAACCGGGCACCAATGTAGGGATAAAATTTCCCTTACACAATTCTAGTTAACCTGAAGATGCCAATGCATGGGTCTTCCACTATGTAGTTGACTAAGCCAGAGCCCATTTAGCATGTGGCTGTACACGGAAGCCACTGTACGAGAAACATGTTCAATCTCTAAGTCCCTGGGTGGTTTTCTTCTAGTGCACATACAAAAAGAGATGGCCATATAAACATGGTTCATTTTGTTGCCACCTTGTCCAAAACTTGAGTATCCTTGTCCACCCAGGTGGTTCATTGAGTACTTGTTTTATTATATAAAACATATATCTTTCCAACACTTCATATAATCATATCATGTATCCCATCCCAAATACATAGCAGGGCTAAGCATACTACAACTACAATGTTTTCACTAAGGGAGATATAAGGGTATCCTATTAGGATTTAGCATAGCATAAAATATAGTAATCCTTATCATGCATGTTTCAAAAAAATCCACTAAGTGTAATGAAAATATTAGGACTTGGATGATAGTGTCACTTGCCTTTTTAGTAGAGAATGTTGGTTCACTTCTTGATCTTGCAAATATCACACTCTTCTAATTCCACAACAAAGCAATCAAGCAAACACAAATTCAACTAGCATTCTAACCAATTTATCACACATAAAATAATAGAAATAAGGTCATGCATGCAAGCATGCAAATGATAGTTTTATTTGTAAAAGTGGTTTCTACTAGGCTCTAAACCTTATAAAGTTCAAAAGTGGTCATTTACTAAAGTGGTAAAACCATTTGCAAAAGGTTTTATCTATAAACCATTTTTAAATCAAATCATTATTTTATGTGGTTGAAAATGCTTTTAGCAAAGCAATATTCTTTAAAGAGTTCACCAGATATATTTTAACTCTCAAAACTTGGTGGTTAGGGTCAGAAGGTTTGAATCAAATCATTTCCCAAAGGTTTTACTCAAAATTCATTTCTAAACCAAAAACAATATTTTTATTTGACTAGAAATGCTCTAACTCTAATATGTATTCCTTATCTTCACAAAATACATTTTTAAACCCATAAGTTTGTTCCTATGGATAGTAGGTTCAAAACAAACCATTTTGCAAAGATTTCATATTAAAATTATATCTAGAACAATTTTTATATTCAAAATAAGCCTACACATGTTTCTGCAATTTCAACCAATTTTACAGAAGCAAAACATTAAAAAAAAGTGTATGGTTGCAAAGTACTTGTTCTACTGATTCCATTGATATAAAATTTGCAAAATTTGGACGTGTAGAACTAAAGTTATGAATTTTACAAGTTTGCATATCAAATAGATTCTAATTTCTGTTTTTAAACAAAACCCTGTCCACGTGGCGTGTTTCTATTGGACGGTACCGCTTCATGCGGATCAGCCTCTGCGAACCGTTGGATTTCACTTAAATCATACGGTGCAGATGGACTCATACCGCTTCAGTTAGATCTATTCCTAGCCAGACGATTCGCATCGCACGGCTCATACGGCTCCACAGCTCGACCAAGATGGCGTGGCGGCGACGCGGCCTGCGCTCGAGCTGGCGGAGCCGGTGATTCAGGAAGCAATAGGGATAACGGAGGTGCCTACCGTGCTCGTGGGAGTGTGGAGAAGCTCGAGGTGTGGTCGGCTTGGCGAGGGGCGCACCGGGGAGGCGACGATTGCTCACCGGAGTGTGCAGCGGCGTCGGCGGCTCTGTTTGTCGTCAGAGGTGAGGCTGCAGCTCGTGCCGAGGCAAAACAAGGACATGATTAGACGCGTACTGTCCTGGGGATCTTGGGAGCATCAATAGGAAAGCTCGGGGCAGTCGGAGTTTACCGGAGGAGCTCGACGGAGACGAGACAGACGGCGGCGACACTCTGTGTCGTGCTTGTCGATGCTAGGGGACGCGCGCGGGCGAGTGGAGCACACGGGCAGGTGCGCCTGGTGCTGGCGAGCAAGGTTGCATGCTCTGGGAGGAGAGGGGCGGCTGTGGTTCGCCGGAATTGGCCGGGGACGCCGTCGGAGACAGTGGGTTCGAGGTCGCGATTGACGCAGCCTGGTGGCAGAGGGAAGGCGCTATTTGGGGGGAAAGAGAGAGGAGTCGTGGGCATTTAAGGGGGCGTGGTCACGACGAGGATTAAGTCAGCCATTTACTCGAATTTAACGGAATTAACTCGCGGCAGAACGGTGACGATTAAGGGGGAAACGGCCGGCGCGGGGTTGATGACGATGACGAGGCAGTGGGGCCGTGCTGTCAGTGAGGGAGAGAGAGGGGGCACGGGGTCCACTGCTCAGTGACTCAGCGGGTTGATCTCTGGGTGGAAAACGTTTCACGCGTGGGGAGTTTAGTTGGGCTTGCTGGGCCTGTTTGTTGGGTTGGGTTTGATTCACTTTTTTTTATATAGGAAGCTTTTTCTTTTTCCATTTGGAATTTCTGTTTTGATTTTATTCAAACAATTCAAACACCCAAATGAATTCAAACCTTTGCCAAACTTTGTGTAGATTTTAATTTGTTTAACAACACAAATCAAAGTCCAAAACAAAATAATTTTTATTCTTTTTTTAGGATCCATTAATAATTAAATAAAATAGACCTTAGTCTTTAATTCAAATAGGATTTAATTTATTTAAAAACTCTATTTGAAATCTAAATAATATCAAAACCATTTCAGTAGGTTTTATTTGAAAAACAAAAACACTTGGAAAACTTATTTAAAATAATTTAACAAGTTTTAGTGTTTATTTAAAATGGAAAAGCCTTTACTTTAATAAAATTGGATATTAATAAATCCTCATTATTTTTTTTAAATAAACCTTTACTCTTTTTATCAAATAGAAATATTTTATTTCAAAAGCTTGGCCAAGATTTAATTGGGCTCTATAAAATAATCCTTATTTATAATTCTACATTTTCTTTTGAAAACCAAATCTTTTTTATTAAAAGTTCCAAAAAATAGTAATTCCAACTATCATAACTTTATTTATTATTGTTTATCTTTTTAAATCCCTTTAAGATTTTATTTGACCAAAATAGGTTTTGTTGTTTCCAAATGGGAATCAAAAAGTTTCTTCTCACCCTAAAAATCAACAATTATTTATCTTGTTTATTAATTTTTTCACATTTCAAAATTTGGAAAAAATTTGGGATGTGACAAGAAAAAATGAATCAGGTTCAAAAACTTTTGTATCACTAATGAGTAAAGTGAGACAAACACGTTAGATGCAAACTTACTATAAGAACTTGAATGTGAAAAATTCCACAACAAACATGGCATGGGAAAGCATATATTTAGGAAATTTTGTTCCAATATCATGTAAAGTTCATGTGACAAACTTATGAACATCAGGTGTGTAGACTTAGTGAAATCTTGTCATTTAGGCCGACCCAAGCTAGTGAATTTTCCATTCCTACGACATAGACTCCAAGAGAGCATCCAAGGTCCAGCGATATACAATTATTTCACTATGCAACCCAAAACCGAAACACGATGATGTCCATTTCTAAAATTCAAATAAGAAGGTTTGTCTGTGTGTTTTCACCTGTGATGTGTAATAACTTCACAAGATCACATATCTCCAAACAATCTGGAATTTTATTATAAAATAAACATAAAAGCTGACTTGTTTATACACTGAATTATGAACGGTCATGCATATCAAAGGAGATGAATAAAATGAACCTTGCATTATTTATCCGAATTAAATTTATTCTTTGATGAAAACACCACAACCTTATATTTCATTAAATGAGAAGGAGGAAAAACAAACTTGGTGTGCATCTTCCTAATTCCACTGCAGTGACATGATACCCAGCACGTGACCCATCATTAAAAACTACATAAACATTAGAAACAATTATCAGAATATTGGAGAAAACGCCCGCATGATTAATCAATATTGCCTGGTCGCGAGGCTGGGTAGCATCCAACATGGGTGCTTTCGATCCAATCTTTAGGAACTCCTGCACCTCTTAAAAAACAGGGAAATAGACACATGTTTAGCACAGGTATAAAGAACAATACTGAAGAACTAACAACTCCAAGTAAATATGTCTTAGTTAAATATGCTTTGTGTAATCTCAACCAAAGTGAAGGGCAGCAACAACCTACTTCATTCCTTCTAGGAATTTGTAATATGCTACAAACATAGATTCAGTTATAGTTTACAAAAGCATGTGGTTCAGTCAGTAATACCATGGTAGCACCTACGATAGTGAAGTGAATGACCACAAGCATCAAATCAGGTCTATAGGTTGTACTTGCAACTACAAGAGAGCTTATAGGTTACACTCCCTCTTCCACAATATAAGTCTTTATAGTAAGTTGTTTTAATTTGATAAAAAGGCTTATATTGTGAAACGGAGGTAGAAGCTGCCAAAGATATCTTCTCTAGTGCCATCTTCTAAAAAAGAGAGGACCATAATGATGAATCTCCTCAACTACTTGTCTGCCACCTTCCAGAGTTACACGATGAACTTGTGATATCTGCAAGAAGTGTTATGAAGATTCACATCATCATACTATGAATTTACATTAGTTATAGTTAATTTATGAGCCACGCAATTTACTGATGTAGTTGCAAGTGGGTTATGGTCAAACTTGAAAATAATTCACTCATGGATAAATTGCATTACAGGAATGTTTTATGGTGTTGTTTCGAACTGTTTGCAAACCAATGGAGATACTCATTAGAAATAAATTAAAATTTTATACTATAGCTTAATCGTGAGCAAAAGCCAGCCTTCCGAGGAACTTGCCCGCGCGTGCTTTGGCTTCCGAAAAAACAGCTGGTTCTCTCTCCTCCCATCCCGACCCAACCCTCCTCTCTGCTTCCGCTCCTCCCGTACTTCCTCTCTAGCGTGAGGCACGCCGCCACATCAAATCAGGCGAGCCGCCGCCACCTCGCCTTGATTCTCGCCTGAGAAAAAGGTGCGGTTTGTTTTAGACGGGATACCACAGAAATCCCATCCCCTGCCTCCTTCCCACCGGCGGGTGCTGCTCTCTCTCTTCATATTCATCCTGCTCCACCGGCTGGCGAGCGCCGCCCTCACCTCCCCTTCATCTTGGTCCACCGAAAGGCGCGACCTCCCTTCCCTTCTTTCAACTTTCCCGCGCGCCGCTCGGGCCCCGATGTCTTCGACGCGCCCTAGCTCGTGGCACTAGCGGCCTTCACTCACGAGCGAGGGGAAAAGGTGGGAGAAGGCATCGGGTGTTCGGAGTTCTCCTTCGACCGCCATGGCGTCGCCACTGGGTCCAGATCTTCCCCGGTCCCGACAGGTGCTGTCTAGGGACACCCCAGATGACCAGATCAAGCCGCTTAAGGCCACCCCACCGACCCATGGCTGAGGCCCAATCACCCATCACCCAATGGCCCGGTCGCCGATGCTTCCTGTCACGATCTCCTTCCTCCTTTTCAATTCCCCTAAACCAATTTCATGGTTCAGAGCACTTGGCTACTCTAATCCCCACTTCAATATTTCATTATACTAACGCCCAACTATGGTTCTCTGGTCCCAAAAATCTCCCGGTTGCCGAGATCCTTCTGCCCGACCGAATAGCCGTCCAAGCATTCTCCACGGCCACAACCACCAGCAGGACATGTAAGTGGAGGTGTATCCATAGCCGCAGGCGCAAGCCGGTGGCTGTCAGGCACACGACGGACTTGTCACGGGCTCCTGGCTGATTGGTGGATGTGGAGACAGGGGAGGCTACGGCGGCTAATTTTGTCATTTGATTGGTGATGTGGAGGATATGCAGAGAAACAGCAGCACATGTGGTTCGTCAGGTTCTTAATTCATCTTCTTGTCCTTTAGAATTAGTGCTTATGTGCTATTCTCTGAAGCTTATGTGTGCAGTTGCAAGCCTGCAGCCCTGATGTTTGTACAATTAGGGGAGTTCATGTAGAGCAGGTTTCAAATAGAATTGGAACATGCAGTTGTTGATTCACCGAGTCAGTTTACTAGAAGAAAAGGCACATGGAAACTTGTATTTACTCATAGGAGAATGTCATGTTTGTTATTACATGGCAGGTTCTCTTTTAACATAGAGTAAGTAGTGAAACTCTACTTGAATTATATGTTAGCATTTTAATTGGACAAGAGGACTAATGTATAGATTTATTGTGCTAAATATGTAGATGTGATTTACAAGGTCTTGGTCTAAGCATGAAGACAGCAGTGCAGAAGTTGCACAACCATGATAAGGTAAAGTCTCATGCTAATTGAATTTGATTCTCTTTGTGGCATCGCCTAATTTTACCAGCGGACATGAGCAGCCAACAGTGTAACAATACTATGGAGGCTTTAGAAGAAATAAAGATAGCATGGTTCAGATGATGCAACTAAAGTTTTTCTGATTAGTAAACCTACAATATATATTCAAGACTTGCGCAACCTTATATCTCATATCAGGTTATGTTTGGTAGAAAATTGCAAATGAGAAATAAATCCATGTTAAATTTAATTCTCCACACTTTGTTTGCTCTTCTTTAGGCCAGTAGTGATTGCACAAGAGTGCTGCCAGGAACCTATCAATCTTCCCTTAGTTTTTTCTTTTTTCTTTTCCTAATTTTATTTTGTTGTCTGTGGCGTACAACTGAACTACAGTACCCTTCGGGTGTTGAGCGTTGAAGGTGGGGAAGTCGCCGACCACCTAGGGTTGTGCCTCACTGGGAACAGAGCGATTGACGGGGATGCAGGGAGGAACTTGGGCTGCTCATTTCTTCGATAGCTGTGGAATTTACAGCCATGAGGGCAACGGCAGCGGAACTTGCGATTGGGCCATGGACCATCTGGTCATGCTTGGATGATGCATGCCCTGGATACGCTTGCAAAGGTGTGGATTTTCTCACTTAAGTTAAATTTCTCTAGAGTACATGAATCATGCATAGATGACAGAATATGCCATAAGCTTAGGTTTCTTTTCAATCTGGCTCTTTCAGTATTTGTCATATCCTACAGTTGATAACATCGTGATTGTTCTATGAAGATTCATTATATGGATGTTTTGTTGTAATAGAGTATTTTCATCTTCTGAGCAAGATCTGATATTTAAGAAAATGAATAAACAACAGGTTTGATGCTTAGGAAGGGAAACGAAGAATGAACTACTCAACTTTAGATGACAATGGAGATCCACAAAATGAGCTAAGTTGATCCCATCTAGTTAATATATGTAGGAATAATTTTTCTACATGCAAGAAGGTTCACAAGTATGTCCAACTTTTTTTATTCTAAAATCTTCAGACAGTTCTAAAGTACAGTGAGCAGATTTGCTGATGTTGCCTAGAAGGAAAAATGTAGAACCGTTTAATTCATGCGCTCACTAAGGTGTTTCAAATTCTTCTTTTGATTGTTTTTATGTGTCCCAGGTTTGCCAGGCTGCATATTTTGTGCTACTAACATATCAGCGGGAGTCATGGATATTAAAGCATACTGCTGGCTCGAGGACCAGGGGAAATTGAGAGCGAATAAAGTGGGACTTGTGGTTACACACCACCCATAGCTATCTACATGTGGATCTGGTGAGTTTTTTGGAGCTCTAGATGACTAGACTTGCTTCTTTATAAGCTTATGGAAGGCTGGTGATTACGGACGTGGGGAGTGGTCTGGGTTATGTGTGCTTGTGGCTCCTTGCACCCCATCGTTTTGTTCCGGGACTCCTGGTAGATTGTCGTTTGGCTCGCCATTATCAGCAAGAGGGCGCCGCAATTGAGGTGAGTACAACATGCTATTTATCGTTCAGTTTCCGTAGCAGACTCACAATGAACATGATCAATAGAGTATTGATTGTTGGATATAGTAGTCCTTCTATTGTCTTGAATGGATTTTATCCACATACTTATTTGTGCAGGAGATTAGCTGATGGCCACATACTCAGTAGGATCAATAAGAGCAATGCCGCCATAACATGCACACACCAAAGTGGGGCATAATTATGTTGTTGTATCATCACCACTTTATTTTCTTTGATAGTGACTTATGTTTCCTAGATAGTTTTCTTTCTGTAAGCAAAAACAAACATAGTGAGGAATTTTGCTGGCTTTTTGTACATACACTACGCAGCATTGTAGTTGCAGTTCTCCCTTTCTTTTGGTTTAGTTTGTTAATGGAGAAAGAAAACTTCAAAGTATCCCTCTTACTTTTCCTTCTATTTCATAGGACAGGCTAAGTTTGTTTTTAAATATATTGTTTAAAAGTAGCACATTTACCTCTAGATTACTTACTTTTGATGCTTTTGGATATATGTATGGAGGTCTAGCTAGATCTAAGAAGTAGAGACAAACATGTTACATTGTTCTAATTCATATAAATCTTGGGGTCATGAGTCAAAGCTCAGATATAGAAGACCTTTGCAATTATTACAGCCTGCTTAAAACTCTGTTGTACCGTTCTGGGCAATGGATTTTCATACAAACATGTTTACTACTTACATATGTTATTACTATGAATATCATCTTGATCTCAATGTTTGCGCTTATAAGCAAATGATTATTATTCTGAGAAGAGGGTACTCAACTGAAGGTTGGTAAAACTTGTATGGCTAATATTGGATTGATGTGGCCGGGGTAGCTGATGCATCTTGATCTTGCATCACTGCCGTATGGCTAGCTAATACAGCAAGCTATGGCCAATTTTTTTCCATTTGAAGTAGATCAACATCTTGTGTTGGTAGGCGATAAAAGAAAATTTCACTTATCAATCAGGCAAGGGTCCATCCGTTTTTTACCCATTAATTTGGTATTGTTATTTTTTATTTTGCTTGCGTCATGTTTCGTCGACAGGCCATCCACGGGTCCATCCAATGTTAAAACGCTCATTAATGCTCCGCACTGACATCGCTAAACAGGCGGCGCGGCGAAGCGCGCCTCTCTATCTAGTCTACCATTTACTCATGACCAACTATGCTCATGGTGAATTTAGTAGTCTGAACACTTACAGAGCCAAATCAAAATTACAATACAAACAAGTGCTAAACTATGCAAGCATACTAAAAAAATGGGAGCTTATTTCCACGAAATTTTGCACAACTATTACTGTTGGTGTAAATGATATGAGCAGGACCGACAGTGATGGTGATGCCCCTCAGTATGCTTGTTCCTTGTTCAGCCAGCACGACCAACTTGTGATATCTACAAGAAGTAACTATACTGGTAAATCTGTATCACCTCCAACAGCCATTCCTTGTTCAGTTCTATAGTTCTGTAGTAACTAAACTGCCGTATAAAGCCGCCAAGACAATAACCATAATCAGGCCCGAACAATCCAATAAATAAATCAAAACCTTAGAAGGAACTCATGATTCAGTGAAGAATCACCTGGAGGAGGCGGGCATGGAGGGCGTTCTCGCGGACATCTGACAACTAGGCCGTATCTTGTAGAGCGCCTCCAGGTGCACGCGGTCCGATGTGACCTTCCACACCAGTATGATACATTACCTCTGGTCACACAAGATATCAATCAAGTTTATCAGCTTGCATGCTAGACTCAAATCCATAAGTACCAAGATGACTTGCAAGTTTCTTTCCACGTGGCTTCTGCAAATCTTCTGTCGTACTGAACTTAGGAGTTGTCCACACGACAGCCGGATGCTTTTTTTAAAAATGAACCGTAGCAGAAGTAACCTCAGGCTAAAAAAGGGACAAGAGTACATGGTGAGCAGCTGAAGAGCAAGGGAACAATTAGATAGGCTCTCAAGAATATGGTACATATGCACAAAGCAAAAATATCTAGACCGGTTAGTTAACATCACGTATGATGTGTAGTTTTAAGCATAAGAGCAGTATCCCCTCTACCCATTCATTTGCTGCAATGATCGAAATCCATCAGAAATACAAATGTAAGGAATAATTTACATGTCCTTGATTCATTACTTTCTGGTCAGGCACGGGGATACCCCCTCAGTCGTTGGCACAAATTACAAATACACAAATACTTGCAACTAAAATGGTTGATGAAAAATTTATGACGTGTATGGTTTCAGGTCGCTCGTAGATTAAAGGCATGCAACAAGGAAGGACACCTATCTGAGATATCCTAACCTCCAGCTACATACTTAAAATTTCATCATTGAATTGCTTCACATTCTATGCACAAACCCAATACGATGATGTGTTTTGTGCTCTTTTAGTTCCAGCTTCAGTACATTCCTGTTTTCCTTCAGCAAATGTTATATGCACTGGATAGGTATCAATTATCGTGATAAACAAAAGAAGATCGATTGCACTTGGAGTCACTGTGCTAGTGTGCTGAACATTTCATTGCTCTGCTCAAGCATAATTTTGCAAGAGAAATTGAGCAAAATTTCCATATACGAAGTAATAAATAAGCCTAGAGAAAGAGGGACGATTACCTGAATCTCTGGAATCGCTTCACAATGGTGGCACTGGCGCGCCCGTCGCACATCATGCCCTGCAAGTAAGAGCCAGAAAGACAGTGTTTCATGCCTAGACCCTAACCCTCCCAGGAAACTCAAAGAGAAAAACAAAATGGAGAACCGAAGACCTCTAAATCCAAGGTAGCAGTTGAGACGAGAAGTTCCCCTGGTGCAGAAGTATTCCTCAACCTGCGGCATCAACGCCTCGACCTGGTCACACGCCGCCACTCGACGCTCTTGCCCTCCTTGAAGGAGCCCACTGGCGAGGCAGCCCCTGAGCTGCCATCAACCTGCTCACGGAATCTAATCGGAAACTGCAATGGGAACGGGGATGCGCCGGCGTCATATTCCTCATCGTATATAGAGGAAACAGTGGATATTGACAATGAAGAGCAGATCCACCCCGGCGGTGCGCTGTGGGACGACGGTCCAAGACGGTGAGGCCCCCGATGTAGGCGTGGGGCGGTGAAGACTTGTGTAGTACGGGAGAGATCTGGCTGTGATAGGCGAGATTCTCGGAGAGAGAGGAGCAGGCGTTTTTTCGTGCATGAAAAGAGCAGGTCGCAATACAACACTTGACAAAGCGAAACGCTCGTTTGACCTAGCAATCAATGTATTGTGAGAACACGACCAAGGGACGAAGAAATTGACGTATAGGTGAAGACGGAATTCAATATTCTTTTTAGGTAGTAGATATATCTACAAGGTTCTCTTTGATACAAGAGAATCTTATCTTGTCAGCTATATTAGTTTGTTTAAATGTATAAGTTATCATCGGTTTTTATCCAAAAAATTTCTTTTTTCAACCATTGTTTGGATCAACAAGGTGAACGAGTCAGTATCTATTTTCTTATCTGTATGGCCAGATAATATATCCTTTCAATGCATATTTTCAACATAATCCGTGCTCGTGAGGTTGATCTTTCGTCGTTGTATATCTTGACGATATTCTCGCCTATTCTATATCAATGGAAGAACATGAAGAATGAACTCTTTGATACATCGTAAATGTATCTATAATTTTTGATGTCTCCATGCTTGTTTTGTATTAACTTCCTTAAGTTTTGTCTACACTTCAAGGCATTTTTATATATTTTCTGGAACTAATCTATTGACAAGATGCCACAGTGTCATTTGCCTGTTTTTACTGTTTTTTGGTTTCAGAAAAGCTAGTAAGAAAATATTCTCTGAATTGGACGAAACAAAAGCAGAAGTGCCTATTTTTTCAGACGCAACATGGAGCCCGAAGGAGAGACGAAGGGGAGCCACGAGGCGGCCACACCATAGGGTGGCGCGGGCCCACCCTTGGTCGCGCCAGCCCATGGTGTGGGATCCTCGAGGCTCCACCGAGCTTGCCCTTTCGCCTTTATATATGTCTCCCCGAGACGTAAACCCAATGCGGATCAGATCTCCACAAAAAGTTCCGCAACGCCGCCGCAACTGAAGAGGAGATTCGGGGGGACAGAAGTCTCTATTCTGGCACCCTTCTGGGATGGGGAATTGCCCTCAGAGCCATCTCCATCGATCTCCACCACCATCTCCATCGTCGTTGCTGCTTCCCATGATGAGAAGGGAGTAGTTCTCCCTCGAGGCTAAGGGCTCTACTGGTTGCTATGTGTTCATCTCTCTCTATGCGTGATCTTATTGTGATCATGAGCTTTGTAATCTAGTTGAATAAGTAGATCTACTCTTCTACTCAAGTGATTTAATTATTGTAATCTCCGCTATTCCCACGTGTGTGAAGTTGATAGTGTGCACACCGTGTGGCACTTAGACTAAAGATTACAAAAATACTTATCATGAGTTATAATTTGAGTTAGATGTTTCTATGAGTTTGTGGTGTTTGTTGGAACCATCTAGGGCTCGAGGTGACAATGGGGTTATCTAGATGGGGAACGCGAACTTTGAGGTGTGTTGTTATAGCCCTACATCGTCCAACCGGAGAGTAGTTCAGAGTAGCATAATAAAGAAAAGATATTTATATGAGAGTGTCCACTAGTGAAAGTATGATCCTTGGGCCTTGTTTCTAAGCATTGAAACACCGTTTACAATCAGTCCTGCTACATGTTTGCGTGCTGCCACTTTTATTTCAGATTACAATTACCACTTATAATCATCCATATTAGTTGTATTTCACTATCTCTTCGCCGAACCAGTGCACCTATACACTGTCAAGTGTATTGGATGTGTTGGGGACATAAGAGACTTCTTGTATCTTGATTTCAGGGTTGTTTGAGAGGGATACCTTTGACCAATAATACCTCCCTGAGTTCGATAAACCTTGGGTGATCCATTTAAAGAAAACTTGTTGCTGTTCTACAAACCTTTGCACTTGGAGACCCAACACTGTTCTACAAACTTGCTACTATTCCAAGTATATTCATGTTTTATCTATCTTCCAAATTAAACTTGCTATGTGAAAATTAGTGATTAAAGCTCCCACAAACTTGATGGCACACTTTATTTCTTGCACCTAATAAACTTTAACCATTGTGTCATCTATGTTGTATATGCTTTCACTTATAAGTTGGGAATTAGCAGAACCATGTTGTCATGGGATACACTTTCAACACCTGTACATATTACCTAGTTGATATCATGATATTTTGTTTATGGATGTCGGCGGTGTGAAATAAAAGGGGAGCTTGTAAGTTCATGGAGTATTATATATGTGTTAGATAAACGCCTGGGCAGCTAGCCTAAGCCATGCCTAATCATGGTGGAAACTTGCAACATAACCATAGTGAGCAATCCATGAAGCATCCTCAGAAAAATATATAGAAAAAAAGAGAAGATAAAAAATGCACCATGCTCATGGTAAATAAAAGGATCGATGAGATGCTCACTGTCTGTTTCCTTGTCATTTTGATATGGGATAGCTCCTGTGTCATGGGGCAAGGGGTACCCTGTTGGCGGTTCTCTATGATACACATATACTTACAATGACAAGAACTTTCTTGTGACTAAAGTTGAGTAGCATGAGGAACGACCCTCATACTCAAGGGACATGAGATTGCCAACTTATGATTTTTCAAGCATATACTCCATATTTGTTTCGCTTTAACCTTAATCACTTCAAGATGCTTATGATAGGGGCAATGAGATCTGAAAGCTAATAAGTACCATAATTTTTGGAAGCTCTTTATGAAACTTGAAATCCCTTCTTCCTTGTGAAGGGCCTTTCTTCTTACTTTTATGTTGAGTCTCCACCTTCTATCTTTATGCACCAATTAAGAGAGCATAGTTGTCATTCTTAGTTTTATGTGCATTGTCCCAAAACTTATTAATTGATTCATAATGGTGATATTGCTTGTTCTTAAATTATTTGTATCTAGTCATCCTTATGAACTTTGAAGGTGTCCTATGCATTTATGTTTTGCAATTCCATGCAGGACAAGTTGAATACCACTTTTGCTATGTTTTCTATATGTGAAACAAACAAATTATTTCAATGCATTGTTATTCATGACCTTTTGTTTGTATCTCTTTCATGTTACAACATAGTTACTACGTCCTATTGTTAGAAATACATCTTTCATGCTCATGTTTAGAGTATTATGATCCTAGCTATCAATGCTTTACAATACCTTGATCAAGATTGTGATAGTGCATGTGACTTCAAAAATTATTCTTTTTATCACTTACCTACTCGATGACGAGCAGGAGTTAAGCTTGGGGGTGCTTGATACGTCGTAAACGTACCTATACTTTTTGATGCTCCATGCTTGTCTACACTTTAAGGCATTTTTATACATTTTCTAGAACTAACCTATTAACAAGATGGCAGAATGCCAGTTGCATGTTTTCTGCTATTTTTGGTTTTAGAAAAGCTAGTAAGTAAATATTCTCAGAATTGGACGAAACAAAAGGCGAAGTGCTTATTTTTTCAGACACAACACGGAGCCCGAAGGAGAGACGAAGGGGAGCCACGAGGCGTCCACACCATAGGGTGGTGCGGGCCCACCCTTGGCCATGCCAGCACATGGTGTGGGCCCCTCGAGGCTCCATCGACCTTGCCCTTTCGCCTATATATACGTCTCCCCGAGACGTAAATCCTACGAGGATCAGATCTCCACAAAAAGTTTCGCAGTGCCGCCGCCACCGAAGAGGATATTCGGGGGACAGAAGTCTTTGTTCCGGCACCCTTCCATGACGGGGAATTGCCACCGGAGCCATCTCCATCGATCTCCACCACCATCTCCATCACCGTTGCTGATTCCCATGATGAGGAGGGAGTAGTTCTCCCTCGAGGCTAAGGGCTCTACCGGTAGCTATGTGTTCATCTCTCTCTCTCTATGTGTGATCTTATTGTGATCATGAGCTTGGTAATCTAGTTGAATAAGTAGATCTACTCTACTACTCAAGTGCTTTAATTATTGTAATATCCGCTATTCCTCACGTGTGTGAAGTTAACAGTGTGCACACCATGTGGCACTTAGGCTAAAGATTACAGAAATACTTATCATGAGTTATAATTTGAGTTGGATTTCTCTATGAGTTTGTGGTGTTTGTTGCAACCATCTAGCACTCGAGGTGACAATGGGGTTACCTAGATGGGGAATGCGAACTTTGAGGTGTGCTATTAGAGCCCTACATTGTCCAACCGGAGAGTAGTTCAGAGTAGCAGAATGAAGAGAAGATATTTATATGAGTGTGTCCACTAGTGAAAGTATGATCCCTAGGCCTTGTTTCTAAGCATTGAAACACCGTTTACAATCAGTCCTGCTACATTTTTGCTTTCTGCCACTTTTATTTCAGATTGCAATTACCACTTATAATCATCCATATTACTTGTATTTCACTATCTCTTCGCCGAGCTAGTGCACCTATACACTTGACAAGTGTACTGGGTGTGTTGGGGACACAAGAGACTTCTTGTATCTTGATTGCAGGGTTGTTTGAGAGGGATACCTTTGACCACTTTCTTCCTGAGTTCGATAAACCTTGGGTGATCCACTTAAAGGAAACTGGCTGCTGTTCTACAAACCTCTGCACTTGGAGGCCCAACACTGTCTACAAGAATAGAAGCATGCGTAGACATCAAGCTCTTTTCTTCTGCTCAAGCTTCAAGAACACTGCACCTGTGTAAAATTCTCAAAGTGTAATTCCCAACTTTTTAAATTAACCTATCTCGACCAGGTCCTTCTTCTAAAGACATTGCTACAATCCAGGAAGCATCAAAATCAATTGTTAATTCTATCCTCCACCTTCAACCAAATCTGGAGCTTTTCCTTGTTTTGTCAAGTTATCATCATCGTTCTGCTAGAGTTTTACTCAAGACACCTAAATTTATCTTATATATTATCAAGAAGGGCATGAAATTCCTTTGGTCTTCCACTCATCAAGAAATATTTTTGAACCCTCACGCTTTATCTTCTATCCTCAATCCGTAGAATGCCATGAAGTTTTCTCAGATCTTTTACAATTCTTCTATTCAGGTTTAAGGCGCTATCCTTAATCTGTCTATTGAATCTTTCATGCTTCTCCATGATCTTCATTCATATTTTTCCAATGGCTTGTGACTTACGACACGATTACAACATCATCATCCTTATCCACATTGGATCCAACGAATCATTGCATCAATCTATGTTTTCTTACGGAGCTTCATAAGTTTCTCCTTGTCAATATCTTCAGTCTAAATTTCTGAGATTTGGGATGCACAGTTTTTGTATTCATCTGCGGAGTAATGCTTTGGGTGCGGGTTGGAGTAGCTACCATACCAATACTCTTATAATTCGCTCTTATACATTGAATTGGTGAATTAATGTGATTTCACTCATTCCATGGAAGTTAGATGTGGCCGTTATCCCTCGAGACTTTTACTTCCATATTTGTTTCTTCGGAGTGTTCTCTCAAAAATGGAATCAATAATATCTTGTTGGTGATCTCGTCTATTTCAAGATGGAGCAAAACCTTCAATGATCTGGTGGAAACAAATGAAAATCTTCTCCGTCTTCTTTATTCGATCGTTGTTCTACATCATCATATAAGATGGATGGAAGTTATGTCTAACTTCTTTTCAGTAATTCTTTTCTTTGGTAAATCCAATTATAGTTGATGCCACAAATCCCAAATTCTATTGCAATAAACTCATGGTTCAAGAAAGTAATAAGCATATCTATAATAAATTCCAGATTTCAACAATCCACTTCTTTCTTAGGATTCTACTGTTAGCTTGGATCACCTCCTTCTCTTGAAGATAATCCGCGCACCTCAAGTGCGTGATATTTTGGTCCTTACCGGCATGACAAGAACCTAATCTGAGAATTCTGAAAACAAAATCTCTCTGTTGATATCAAGGAACTCTATTGTTAGAAGGAAATAGTGTTTTCTTCAAACTTCATTCCAAAATATAAGGGAAGAAACAATACTACTTTTATAGTGGTTGATAACTTCTCCAAAGACGTTCTTTTTCTTCCGGTGAAAGAAAGAATTATCTTCACATGGATATTTTGATCTTTAATCATAACGACGTGTCTTCTCAAATTCATCGTTCTTTTTCTCAATTCATCGTCTTCTCAAATTTCTTTAAGAAGTGGGTCTTTTCCTTTATCGCGTTCCTCGATATCATCTGAGCTATGTCCATCCTACCTTTCTTTTCACGACAACCCTCCCTTCTTTAATCCATTACTTTTTAAGAAGCAAAATGCAAGACTTGCAACATGTCTAGCAAGTTTTGCAAGGTGTAGTGGCCGTACAATTTGATACGTCCATTTTGCATCACTATTTTATATCATAATTTACTGTTATTCATTGATATATTTCATATTAAGAGATGATACTTACGTTATTTCATCTATTTTGCATGTTTGATGAATTTTGGAGGATGAACCGCCGGAGTCAGGATTCTGATTGGAAAAAAGCGTTGTCCAGATGCAATATTCGCGAAGATCATAAAATCCCAGAAAATATACTGAAATTCCTATTTTTCCAGGAGACGAAGGAAGCCAGAAGGAGGAGTGGACATGGGCCACAGGGGGCCCACACCACCCCCTGGCGCGGGTCCCCCTAGGCCGCGCCACCTGGTTGTGTGGCCACCCTGGCCCACCTCTGGCATCGCCCTTTGGCGTATATAATCCCCCCGAAACCCTAAGACTCGGGGAGCAACCACAAAAAGATTCCGCCGCCTCTGCGGGGAGGAAACTATAGAGAGAAAATGAGCTCTCCGGCAGGCAGAAATCTGCCGGGGAAATTCCTTCCTAGAGAGGGGAGATCGTCGCCATCAACGCCGTCATCAAGCTAGACTTCATCAGGATCATCATCATATTCACCATCATCTCCACCAGCACCAGCACCACCACTCCATCCCGCTGTAACAATTGGGTTGAATCTTGCATAGTTCTTAGGGGAAACTTCCCCGGTGTTGATTACTTGTTGTAGTTGATGCTATTGAGTGGAACCATTGGATTATTGTTCATGTTTAGATTGTTACTTATCATTATTTCATCTCTGATCTTGATCCATATGATGTCTCATGAGTAATTCGTTTAGTTCTTGAGGACATGGGAGAAGTCATGTTGTTAGTAGTGGAATTGTGTTGACAAATATTTTATGGTTTGATATTTAAGTTGTGGTGCTATTCTTCTAGTGGTGTCATGTGAACGTTGACTACATGATACTTCACCTTTATGGGCCTAGGGGAATGCATTGTGTATTTGGCTACTAATGTGGGGTTGCCGGAGTGACAGAAACCTAAACCCCCATTAGGAAACCATTGTATAAGGGAGTGTAAGATCTCAGAGTTTAATGTTGTGGTTAGGTTTTTATCTTAATTACTTTCTTGTAGTTGCGGATGCTTGTAAGAGGTATAATCAAAAGTATGTATTAGTCCAAGTAAGGTCGGTACATTAGCATAGGTTGACCCACATAACACTTGTCCAACCAAAGAAGATTAATCAACTGTATGAAGCGAAAGAACTTCACAATATTCCCATTTGTCCTCGCGAACGTTTGGTAATCTTAAGTAATTCAACCGACTTGAACTTTGATAAAGAAAGGATTGGGACACTTCGTGCAATTATTATTATTGTCTTTATTTACTCGCACTTTATTTATCCGCATTATGAAAAACCCCTAAAAATCCGTTTGCTAAGTATTTACAGTGAATCCTTGATCCAAACCACTTGTCAACACCTTCTACTCCTTGGTGGGTTCGACACTCTTATTTATCAAAAGTACTATGATACACCCCTATACTTGTGGGTCATCAAGACTATTTTCTGGCATCGTTGCCGGGGAGTGAAGCGCTATTGAAGAGTGGAACTGGTAAAACGAAATTTCTACTGCGAGTATTGTTTATTTCTGTTTGTTACTTTATTTCAATATGGATAACACAATTAGTTTCCTATTTTGGAAAGCTACTACCACTGCTAAGGTAGTAGATTAACCACCACCTGCTGACATAGATCCTTTTAAAATACCTACAAAAATTGTTGATCGTGTTATGGATAACTACTATTTTGGAGATGGAACTGTCCATCCTGGTGATCATTTGCTTTTTATACATGAATTATGTGGATTGTTCAAGTGTGAAGGTATTACAACAGATCAAGTTAAGAAAATTTATTCTCTTTGTCATTGAAAGGCAAAGCTTAGGAATGGTATAAGCTGCTAAAGAATGGTCAATCTCTTGAATGGGAGGAAATTTTACCTCTCTTTTATTCTAAATTCTATCCTCCTAGTGAGATTCATAGAGATCGAAATCAAATATATAACTTTTGGCCTCATGATGGAGAGAGTACAGCTCAAGATTGGGGGAGATTGAAGTTACTAATGCTCAAATGTCCCATTCATGAGCTCCCCAATAATATTATTAATAATAACTTTTATGCAAGGCTTTCTCTTCATGATAAGGATTTATTGGATACTTCTTGTGCTGGATCATTTACACGTATGAAAGAAGAAGCTAAATGTGATCTTCTCGACCATATTCAAGAAAATACTAAAGCATGGGAGAATGATAAAGGAAGAAAGTCAGGTATAAATTATGATTATGAATGCATTAAATCTTTTATGGGAACTATTGACTTTCATAATATTAGTACTGAGTATGGTCTTGATTATCAAGTTCTTGCAAAACAATTTAAGGCCTTTGCCTCTTATATTGAAATTCCTAAAAAGGAATGGAACAAGTATCATGCACCATATAAAGATATTGTTAATTCTGTTCCTGCTAGAAATAGTAAAGTTTGTACTGTTGATCACATTTTTCCTGAACCTTATATTGAGAAAATACCTTTTCCTGCTAAGGTAAAGGAACATTCTATGATAACTAGTTTGGTAAACAAAAGTACAAAGAAAGCCGTAGAACCTAATGAACAAATAAATGTTGAACCTGCAGTAGTAAAGACCTTGTCACTAAAAATGTAGAATATGGACACAATATCTTTTGTGAAGATGCTTCTAATATTGTCTCACATCCTAGTAGAACTAGGAAAGCTAGTGTCCCTGTGCTTTCTGTCAGAATTTGTGATCATTGCTATTATGGTTTATGTGATATTGGTGCAAGTTTAAGTGCTATTCCTTATGAGCTTTACAAAGAAATTATGCATGAAATTGGTCCTTGTGAACTTGAATATACTGATGTGGTTATTCACCTTGCTAATAGAGGGACTATCTCTCCAATTGGTATTGTAATAGATGTGGAAGTTCTTTGTGGTAAGATTAAATATCCTGCTAATTTTCTAGTACTTGGTTCAGCTGCTAGTAAAACTTGTCCTATCATTTTTGGTATACCTTTCTTGAACACTTGTGTTGCTATTATAGATTGTAAGAGGGAGAAAATTTTAACTAAATTTGATGGACAATCTTATGAGTTTAATTTTTCCAAATTTGCTAAAGTTCCTTATGAAAATTAATTGCCTAATGAGGGTTTTAGAGTTGAACAACTTGCTTCTATTGATCCAGTTTTCGACCTTAAACCTCTATTTTACGATTCTAAATATGCTTATTTTGATGATAAGAATGTTTTATGTGATAGTTATATCATTAATTTTATTCATGATGCTGAAATTTATTATGAGAGAGGGAAACATGGTTTTATGCATCTCAATAATATTAAGTTCCACCGCTTTATGTTGAAAGTTATGATGTTGCACTTGTTTTTCCTTCTTATGCTAGTAGCCCCTTGTTTCAATAAATTGTTTCCTTACAAAATTCCCTTGAATAGGAAGTGGGGTAGACTTAAATATGTTGGATATTTTCTTCTTGATGCTCACTTTTACTTCAATTTATATTTCCTCTGTGAGCATCATTGAAATTATCATGCCTATCTTAATGGCTACAGAGAAAGAGCTTTTGGGAGACAACCCATTATGTTTTGCTTTCAGTTTATTTTTGTTTATTTGAGTCTAGGAAGTTATTGCCTCTGTAGTAACCTCTCCTTATCCTTTTTGTTTGGTTTTTGTGCCAAGATTAGACTGTAACGAGAGGGAGGTGAGATTTGGGGAAGTTGCTGTCCTGAAACAGATCTCTGTGCTTCGCTGTAAAAAATCATGAAAATTTCCAGAATGACTTACTGATTGGTAATTTTTTTGTGTGCATGCCCCAGGTTATTATATAACTTTTGTCATTTTTGCACTTTTCGATTTGAGCAACAAAAGATTTTCGAAAAAATCGGTCTTTACCTACTGGTTTGTTTTGACAGATTTCTGACATTATTTGCATTTGCCTCTTAAATCGATTTCCTTTTGTGATATTTTGATCACTTGAGTTTTTAGAAGGAGTTGCTATAGTAGCTTATGTTTTGATGGACTTCAGTTGAAACTGAACCCAAAGGTTTATTATCTTGCATACACAAATGTGGCTAATGAAGATTGTGTGAAGTTTTGTATGAAAGAAAATTTCAAGTGTTGGGAGAGAATGATGTAACGAGATGAAGAAGGCTCAAAGGCTCAAACATTATATTTCTAGAGAATGATGTAACGAGAATGATGTGTGCAGTTTTTATCTAACATGGAAGATAATGAGTCGAAAGAGGGACGGAGACGGAGTCCAGGGGGCTCACACCACCCCCTAGCGCGGGCCCACCTAGCAGCGCCATCAGGTGGTGTGGCCACCTCGAAGCTTCTCTCTGACCCGTTTTCTCCCAGCACCTTCCTTTTATCGTTAAACCTTGTGATATATAATCTCTCGGACCCCCGATGTCGATCTATTATGTTCAGATGTCGTTCCAGGGTTCGTTTTCGGAGGACTATGAGCTGCGACGCCGGCGCAAGCTTGTCACATCCCAACATTTTCCAAATTTTGAAATGTGAAAAATAAATAAACAAAAGAAAAAATTGTTGAAATTTAGGGTGAAAAGAATTTTTTTTGCTTCTAAATAGAAACACCAAAACCCTTCTTGAACAAATTTGAATAAAAAGGAATCCAAAAAATTTCAATCAAGTGAAATGCATTTATCAATGAATGTATCTTGAAATTTAAACACTTGGAAAAGTTAAAACGAAACCCTAAAACTCTAATGGAAGAAAATCATTTCCAAGATCTCTCTAAGACTATGAATTTGATCCATATAAAAATTCAGCAACAAACATTTATAAATGATAAAAAATGATAAACAAAAATATTATAAAACCATGGAAATTGTTTTCATTTAACTTGGAACCATAGTTAAAAACTTATGAATTTAATAAGATAAAAGGAAATAATTTCAAAGGCTAATGAAGCTCCTATATAAATCCATGCCAAATCTTGAGCAAATTAATCCTAAAAGGATTTAAAAGGATAAAAAATATTAAATAAAATTATACAAATTGGAATCACCAATTTTGGATCTATTCAATAAAAAGTGGATTTTATAAAGCAAATAAATAAATAAATAAATAAATAAGGACTATTTAAAAGCCAAATTAAATCTTGGCCATATCCATAAATAAAAGAAAGTGTATTGATTAATAAAAAGAAGTAAAATATTATTTAAATAAAATCACATGGATTAAACCATATTAAATTTTATTTAAATAAAGACAAATTTCCTAAACTAAATAATAAGTCCCAAGAAAATTATTTAGAAGACAATTTAAAACTTGAATTAAATCCATAAGCAAATGGAATAAAGATAATCTAAATAAAATAAAGGGACAAAGAATATCCAAATAAAATTATATGGTATCAACCAAATTCAATTATATTTGAATAAAGACAAAAATCCCTAATATAAAGGATTAATCAAATCATGGGAAAAATAAGTGAAATTGCCAAAATAGATTAAAAGTTATCTAACTGACTTAAACAGAATAAAAGAATAATTAAATAAAATTATATGGATTGGAACCATATTTAAAATCCTATCTAAATAAAGACAAGTGTCTAATTTAAATAAATAATAAACCATGAAAAGAATAAAAGAAATTATTCTAAATGGACTTTAAAAACACATAAATAAACAATACCAAAAAATACTGAAAGTTTAGAAAAGTTTGGTTAAAACTTGAAATTCAAATTGAAGATAAAATCAAAGGTTTGAAATCAAAACAGAAAATAGAAAAAGAAAAAGAAACCAGGAGGAAAAAAAAGAAAAGGACCAGCCCAAACTAACCTACGCAGCTACCAGGCCCAACAAGCCCAACAGTCAGCCCACCTGGCAGCCCCTCTCGCGAATCGTTTTCTTACTCACCCCCGCACCTAATCAGCCGCTGATGACCTGACTCCACACCTGCCCCATCATCGTCTTCCCTACCGCGACGACCACGCCCTCCTCCTTCGCCGTTTCTACCAATTGAATGATTCGATTAATTCCATTGAATGCGTGAGTAATCTCCATCCACGACCCTGCCCATTTAATCACCTCCCTCTCTCCTCTCTTTCCCCTCACACCTTGTTGCCAGAGAGCCACCAGGCTGCCCTGATTCCACCTCGAATCACCGATGTCTCCAGCGAGCCTTCATCCAAATTCTGGCAACGTTGACCCTCCACACTGGCCCTGGTTTCCACGAGAGCAATCGTCATCGCCAAGCACACCTAACCGTACCCTCTACTCGCCCGCGTGTTCCCCAAAGCCTCGACAACGACCAAGTCCGAGCGCCGCCGCCTCCTGCTCCAACTCCGGCGACCCCTACTGGTAAAACTCGACCACGCCTCTCCCTCTCAGTGATGCTCATGTACTCACCATCTTATTGCGCATATAACGAGCACTTTGCCACTCCTTCCCAAGCCGTGTAGCCTCGCCTTCAACCACAGCAGAGCGCACCCGACGGCGACGATTACACCGGCGAGCAATCACCAGCAACACCGTGCGCCCCTGTCCCTGCGACGACCACATCAAGAATCAGCGCAATCCTGCGAGTCTGGTAATGCCCTCCTCCCTCTCCCTCGCTTCCTATAGTCACCAGTACACCACTGCCCGAGCACGCCGCCGCCGTCCACCGTCGCTAGCGCTGCCAGTTAGTGGCCAGTGGATCTGAGCTGTTAGATGCAAATCGTAGAGCCACGATAGAATCATTAAACAAAACTGTATGATTGCATTTGTGCCGTGCATGGTTATTTAGATCTGACGGCCCACGATGATCGATCCATGTGAACCGGTACCATCCAATCGAAACATGACGCGTGGCCCAGTTTCTGTTTTAAAAACCAAATTAGATCTATTAGTTGCTAGATTTTGTAAAATCCATAACTTTTGATCCACATGTCCAAAATTTGCAAATTTTATATCATTGGAATCAGGAAAATGTGAACTATGCAACCATGCCCTTATTTTAGTATTTTACCTCTGGAAAATTAGTTGTTTTTGAAGAAACATTATTAGGGCTATTTTGGTTATAAAAATTATTCTAAAAATTATTTTAGGGAAAAATCTTTTGAAAATGGTTTGTTTTGAACCTACTGACCATAAAAAAGAACTTTTGGATTTAAAAGTATATTTGGTGACACTAAGGAATTATTCTTTGAATAAAAAGCATTTCTAGTAAAACAAAAATGTTGCTATTATTTAAAAATGATTTGGGTGAAACCTTTTACAAATGATCTTGTTTCAAACACTTTGAACATAAACACTAACTTTTGTGTTTAGAAATATATTTGACTAACTCTACAAAATATTACTTTGATTTAAAATCATTTCTAGCAAAACAAAAAATGATTTAAATGGCCCATTTTCACTAACTTGATTTTAAATGGTTTTGCCACTTTTATAAATGACCAATAGGTGTTTGAAAATGTTTATAGCCTATTAGAAACCACCTTTCCAAGTAAAACAATCTTTTGCATGCTTGCATGCATTGTTTTGTTTTCTTTATTTCATGTGGTGAATTGTTTGAATGCTAGTTTGAATTTGTGCCTTGATTGAATTGTAGTGAACTTTGAAGAGTGTGACAATTTCAAGATCAAGGAGTGAACCTATATTCTCTACTAAAAAGGCAAGTGGTGCTTCATACATTTTGTCCTATTATTTTCACTATGCATTAGTGATATTTTGAGTAGTACTTGCATGGAAATTTTACGAAGTATGCTATGCCATGGGAAATCCTAGTAGATGATGCCTTAGTAAATTTTCCCTAAGTTACCATTCTTGCTACTATTATGCTTATCCTATCTAGTACAAAACAAGGGTGGATTATATTCATGCTCTAAAATATTTCTAAGTATATGACTTGTGTTTTGTTTAATAAAACAACTATGTGAATGAAACACGTGGGTGGAATGGTAATTGCTTGGATGGATTTTTATTGAGTGGTTACCAGGGCCCCATTTTCATGGCCTACCTTGTGTATCTCACTTGTGGAATGCCACCCAGGAACAAAGAGATTTGAGATGTCAAATGTTGAGAAGCTTCAAGTGCAGCCACATGGCAATATGGGCTCTGCCTGGATCATATAGGTTGCAATAACTTAGCCAGATGGACAGTTGGTGGTAGGGGTGATAGGATGGAGCGCGTCCATTTGGTCTAAGGGAAGGCTTCTGAAAGATCTTGTCTCGATGCATGTAGAGTCTTGTGGAGAAAGTGCACCACCTCTCAAGAGAGTAAATCTAAGTACTTAGTCGTGTCCCCGGCAATGGACAATTTGAGCATCAAGACATTGAAGCTATCAAGGATCTCCTCATCCCAATTTCTAAGTTAAAAGATTGTGGTTGAACAAGGGTTAAAGGTTAACCAATTCTATTGGTTGTTCCTTGGGTGATTTTTGACAAAAAAAAACTTAGTGTTTTCAACTTATAAGGAAAACCTTATTTTGGGCAAAGCAAGCCTAAGCTCCACTTAGCCAAATGCAGATACCACTACTCTACCAGTATCACTTGCCAATACAATTCAAATGTATTGACCCTTGTGGCTGTAACTTATTATGTTGCAGGTTTGTTTGATGTTAGTGAAGTGTGTTGAATAGGATTACAAGTCTACAACCAACATGATTGCCTGTGGCACTTTGAAGATGAAGGACTCCATGCTATATAGATATTTCTGCTGCATTGTAATGATATAGACAAATGGGCTATGTAAGATGTAATGAATTATTTTATTCCTGGTTATAAAGTTGTATTATGACCTTTGTTTCTTGATATTGCATCTTAAACTGTGGATGCTAGCTATTGATCCAGGGACTAGCATTGTAAACACAGGGATCTCTACCTTATAAAGGTTGGGACCTCTACAAAGCTCCTCTGGGATCTTGAGCAAGGGACTTTCATTGGATGGGTGGAAGAAGAAAGGATCATAGCTAGGCGCGAAGACACAGATCGGAGCGTCAAGGAGGAAGTAAATAACATGTCATAAAGCATTGAGGGACAGATCACTTCATGATCAAGGGCAAGAAAACCTACTCTTGTAGGGCAACTAACACTAGCTGTGCTTTTTCTCATAATATCTAGGGGCTAAGACCACCAGTTCCAAGCCTCAGTTCCTGCCCTACAGCAGTGGAAGCCCTTCAAGCCACTGATGAGTTTTGTGATAAGTATCGAATTTTGAGGAGAGAGGTGGAGATACTTTAAGAGGAGAATACCAAGATTCGCAATATGCTGGAGAATTTTCTCACCCCAATCATGAAAACACCACCCCCACCGAAGGAGTAATTTGTCATCAGGTTTTGGCATCCCCTTGGTTTTTTCCAAGCTTGGGGGAGTGTCGTGGTATCACATCATTATCTTTTATATTTTTACCATTTTAGTAGAGTCATATCATGAATAGATAAGTTATCATATAGGATGGTTTGCATTGTGGAAGTATCTCTCCTCTAGTTGGTTATCTATGTATCCCTTGGTGTGAGTGCCGTTATGGAATATTAATGAGAAGTTTCATCGTTTACTTTTTGCACATATTATTTTAGTTTGCAATTTCTGTTATATGATTGATCTTGTTGTTAGTATTGGTATCACTTTGGGAGCATCAAGTAAATTTAGTTGGTTTTGGCAAACCTAGCTTTGCTCAGTAGAAAAACTACTTTGAGGATTGAATGGAAAAGAGAAAAGTACTTGTAGATATATTATTTAATTTTCTTTCTTGATTGGCTCATAAGCTTAGAATTCCCAAGTTGAGATCTTTTGTTTCCAAGGAAGATTGCATGATTGTTTCTATCATTTTTATGTTTGTTTGTTTCCTTCAACTCTTATGCTTGCTACCCATCCTTGCTAGCCAAAAATCTGTACTGGGAGGGAATGCTTCTCGTGCATCCAAGACTTGAACTAAAACCTATGCCATTTGTGTCCACTATACCTACCTATTTGTATTATTGCTATTCCAAGTAAATTCTCGAGTTTTATCTATCTTCCAAAGTAATTTTTTTGTTATGTGAAAATTAGTTAGTAAAGCTCTCATGAACTTGATGGCACACTTTATTTTCTTGCACTTAATAAAATTGAACCATCGTGCCCATCTATGTTTCTTATATGCTTGCACGTTATAAGTTGGGAGTTAGCAGAACCATGCTGTCATGGGGAACGCTTTCAACATTTGTACATATCTATCCAGTTGATATCATGATCTTTTGTTTATGGATGTCGGCGGTGTAAAATAAAAGGGGAGCTTGTAAGTCCATCGAGTATTGTATATGTGTTAGAGAAACGCCTGGGCGGCTAGCCTAGGCCATGCTTAATCATGGTGGAAACTTGCAGCATAACCATAGTGAGCAATCTATGAAGCATCTTCAGAAAAAATAGAAAAAAAAGAGAAAAGAAAAAAGCACCATGCTCATGGTACATAAAAAGATCGCTGAGATGCTCATTGTCTGTTGTCTTGTCATTTTTATATGGGATAGCTCCTGTGTCATGGGGCAAGGGGTACCTCGTTGGCGGTTCTGTATGATACACATATATTTACAATAACAAGAATTTGCTTGTGACTAAAGTTGAGTAGCATGAGGAACGGCCCTCGTACTCAAGGGACATGAGATTTTCAACTGATGATCTGTCAAGCATATACCTCATAGTTTTCTCACTTTAACCTTAATCACTTCAATATCCTTATGATAGGGGCAATGAGAGCTCAAGGCTAGTAAGTACCATAATTTTTTGGAAGCTCTTTATGAAACTTGAAATCCCTGCTTCCCTCTGCGAAGGGCCTATCTTTTACTTTTATGTTGAGTCAGTCAACCTATTCCTTTCTATCTCAAGCAAGCATTTGAGTTGTTGTGATTCAATCATCCATATGTTTATTTATTCAATCTTGTTTCTTATGTTCCTTGTTTGGCACAATGCTCTTATCTGAATGAATATGACTTTGAAAGCTATCTTTGTAGGTGAAAAGACCATTATGTTGAGCAAGAGACTCCTGCAATATAAACTCCTTTATAAAATCTTGGCCTAAAACTAAGTATGACTTGTTAATTGTTCTCTGACCAAGAGCAAAGTTTGCCATCACCAATTATGATTTTCTTTGTCCATCTTTATTGTGACTCCCATACTTGTTGCAAGTTAAGTTATATAAGAGTGAGTTGTTTTATATTATTATTTGTGTATTGATGAATGTGATGCTTCTTGTCCGTATTCTCTTTGTCGACACTCCACTCCATAAACCTATGGTCATGTTTATTGAGCTCAGTTTTCGCTTGGGGACAAGCAAGGTCTAAGCTTGTGGGAGTTGATACGTCCATTTTGCATCACTATTTTATATCATAATTTACCTTTATTCATTGATATATTTCATATTAAGAGATGATACTTATGTTATTTCATCTATTTTGCATGTTTGATGACTTTTGGAGGATGAACCTCCGGAGTCAGGATTCTGATGGAAAAAGCGCTGTCCAGATGCAATATTCACGAAGATCAGAAAATCCTAGAAAATATATAGAAATTCCTATTTTTTCAGAAGACGAAGGAAGCCACAAGAAGGAGTGGAGATGGGCCACAGGGGTCCCACACCACCCTCTGGCGCGGGTCCCCCTGGGCCACGCCACCAGGTGATGTGGCCACCCTAGCCCACCTCTGGCATCGCCCTTTGGCGTATATAATCCCCCCGAAACCCTAAGATTTGGGGAGTGAGCACAGAAAGATTCCGCCGCATCTGCGAGGCGGAAACTACAGAGAGAGAAAGAGCTCTTCGGCAGGTAGAAATCTGTCGGGGAAATTCCTTCCTGGAGAGGGGAGATCGTCGCCATCAACTCCGTCATCAAGCTAAACTTCATCAGGATCATCATCATCATCATCTTTTACCATCATCTCCACCAGCACCATCACCACCACTCCATCCCGCTGTAACAATTGGGTTGAATCTTGCATAGTTTTTAGGGGAAACTTTCTCGGTGTTGATTACTTGTTGTATTTGATGCTATTGAGTGGAACCATTGGATTGCTGTTCATGTTTAGATTGTTTCTTTTCATTATTTCATCTCTGATCTTGATCCATATGATGCCTCATGAGTAGTTCGTTTAGTTCTTGAGGACATGGGAGAATTCATGTTGTTAGTAGTGGCATTGTGTTGATATATATTTAATGGTTTGATATTTAAGTTGTGGTGCTATTATTCTAGTGGTGTCATGTGGACATCGACTACATGATACTTCACCTTTATGGGCCTAGGGGAATGGATTATGTATTTGGCTATTAATTGTGGGGTTGCCGGAGTGACATAAACCTAAACCCCCGTTAGGAAACCATTGTATAAGGGAGTGTAGGATCTCAGAGTTTAATATTGTGGTTAGGTTTTTATCTTAATTACTTTCTTGTAGTTGCGGATGCTTGTAAGGGGTATAATCACAAGTATGTATTAGTCCAAGTAAGTCGGTACATTAGCATAGGTTCACCCACACAACACTTGTCCAACCAAAGAAGATTAATCAACTATATGAAGCGAAAGCACTTGAAAATATTCCCATGTGTCCTCGAGAACATTTGGTCATCTTAAGTAATACAACCGGTTGTCCTTTTCTAAACAAAGGATTGGGTCACTTCCTGCAACAATTATTATTGTCTTTATTTACTCGCACTTTATTTATCTGCATTATCAAAAAGCCCTAAAAACCATTTGCTAAGTATTTATAGTGAATCCTTGATCCAAACAACTTGTCAACACCTTCTGCTCCTTGTTGGGTTCGACACTCTTATTTATCAAAAGTACTACGATACACCCCCTATACTTGTGGGTCATCACCATTCCGTTGAGAAATCATCTTGGGAACATGAGGATCACCTTCATTCCGAACAGCTACCTTTCCTTGGTTTATTTCTTTTCCTAGGAATCTCGGGGCGAGATTCTTGTTTAGTGGGGAAGAGTTGTAGCATCCCAATTTTCTAACAATTGCAATGCTACTTGCCTAGTCTATATGTTCCTACTTCCTACATATCACAATTCCACTACATCATCATTATATCATGCTCATGTCACCATGCCAGCTTGCATTTGAGCATCATATAAAAACCCCTTTTATTTGGTTCTTATACCATATCTATTTATGTTGTATCACTTGTATTTGCCTCTTGATATATTATAGTTGACTCTTGATATATTGTTTGATGCCCAAGTTGATTTGGGGGCATATCTTTTACAACTCCACCGCTTTTCTTGTCACAACCTTATAATTCCACCATGCATATGTATGTGGGATCCTTATTTAGTTGCTTTAGTTAAATCATGCCCATATATTATTGTGTGGATCCTTGCCACAACATCCATATATATATACTTGCCTCCATGTCCTTGTTAGAATTCCACCATCTATGGCATATGTGTATCCGTTATTTGGATTTTTGTTTTAGAATCATGCCACATGCTATTGGATGGATCCATTTATATTCAATAGGTGCCCCATGTTCTGTTTGCTTGGTTTGATCCAAAGCCTGCTCTATGTCGTTCCATGAGTAGATCAACTCTACATATTGCTTTAAATTCCAAGCATGTGTTTTCTCTCAACTATATGCTCCCATGCATATGTCTATTTTGTGAAAGTTGCATGCATTCAATGCTTGTGCATGGCCCATGAAAGTGCACCTCCTCCTCTCCCATCTATTTTTTCCTCTATGGGTTCTATTATATTGCTTTATGGTTTTTAATTCATGCCATGTGTGTAGTGTGGTTCCACACCCCCATATCTTAACCATATAATCTTGTTCTAATCACATCATACAAGTTACCACATGGGTTCCTTGAACCTTGTTGGATTTTAATCATATCCATAAGAATTTGTGAACCTAACTATCACCATGTGAATGGGTGAACCTAACTATCACCATGTGACATCTCATCTATAACCCTTCCATTTTATCTATATTATTCTTGTGATTGATCCTCCTCTATTCCATATCATTGATCTATATTTATTGTTTTTATTGGATCCTTTGTTTCTCTGACCATTTAACCACATGACTTTCTCTATCGATCTTTTGGACCTGGCCATATACCTTTTCCTTGTTACTCCTAAAGCCTACTCGCATGCCACATGTTCTACCTAATACCATGCCTCCATGTACTCTCTTGTCACCACATAAAATTTTGCCTTGTTTTTCAATTCTACCACATGAAATAATACACCACTCCTTTCCCTACACTAAAACCTTGCCTAAAAATCTTACCCTTTTTCTCTAAAACTAGCTGATCCATCCTTGCTTGAGCCACCATCTAGCTAACTTGAACATGACCGCCTCTCTTTGTTTTGTTCCAGCCCAACCAGACGTTGTTGTACACCGAGCCAGCGGTGCCCTGGTCCTCTCCTACCACGCGATCACGTGCAAGCCGAGCCGACCACCTTCTATTTGTCCTCCTCGGTGCCTTTCTGCAAAGTGGAACACCCCATGTGAGACTCATGCCCCTCTCGTGTCTCCCTTCCTTGCCCTATTTGCAAAAAGCTAGAGCACCACCGCCTTTGAACCAGCCAGATCGAGTTTCCCTTCCTTGTTCTTCTTCATCCCCACGCAAAGCTCCACCATCCGTTGTGGCCATGCCGCCACCGCCCACCGAAAACCGCTGATCCTCCTCGCTGTTCAAGCCTTCCGACGTACCCTGACGCCTCATTAAGCACGGTAGGAACCAGTTCATACCCAAGACGCGTCACCACCCGACACCGTCCGCCGTCACCGACGTAGAGTATGCCGCGTTGCCGCCGTCTTCCGCACGCTGTCCTCCCTTCTCGCGCGCTCTAACCTGGCCAGAGACGTGCGCAAGGTGAGCATTGCCTTCCCATGTACCTCCTTTCTTCTCCCGCTCGATCCCTGCATCGTTACCTGTTAGCCACCCCCCGTCCTGCGGCACCCGTCGTCGCCCGTTCCGCACGAGCGTCCAGCAGCGCTGGCAGACAGCATGTGCAAACCTGTTGCCACCTCTGTTCACCGCACAATCACGTCGTTCACGAACCATCTCCGATCAAGATTCTGGTACCACTGTGAGCTCCGATATTACCTCTTTACAATGCCATCGATCTCGCTCGTTTTCGTTGCCTGTAACGCCAGATATCCTCTGGCGAAATAGGCGACATGTCTCTGCTGACGTTCTATCGCGCCGTTGGTCTGCTTCCGATTCTCGGCGCCTGTTCCTTCCTGTTTTCCCGGTGATACACTCGAACCCTAGTGAAGTACCCTTGACAAGATATGAAGACCTTGATCTAATCTACAACTTTTATCTCTACGGAGATGCGATATATGCAACCGTTTGCTCGATAAATTCATCCAAAATCGGACCAGCTAGCCTCGTTCGTGAACCCCCAGTTTCAGTTTCGTCAGTAATGCTGTATGAATTCCCCTCAGTTCCTTGAAGATTTTCGGGCGATGAAGTCCTCTTCTCAGGAAACTCTCTGAATAAACTTTATAGACCGTTGTCCCATCTTCATTTCACTTACTTACGTAATGTCCTAATTCTTGCTCAATCCAATTCGTCCAAATATTAGCCGAGCTAGCAGTTTTTGCACCGATAGTTCCTGTCGAGATTCAGTTCGTCACCACCAGTTCATGTCGGTTTTGTAAATAAAACCCCGAGTTTTCCTTTTCATGGACCCGCGATCCCTTTGCTGGCACCAGTTGGGCTGGCGCATGTTCTGTCCGCCGTCAGCAAGCGTCGCGTAGCCAAATCGGAGCCCAATCCCTCTTTCGTGGGCCTCTGTCTCTTTTCCTTTTTTTTCCTAATCCTAAATCCTTTTATAATTCAATTTCACAAATAATTTCACAAATAATTCCAAAAATACAGATCTGTTGGGAATTTTAAAATGATTCCAAAATGAAGAGTAAATATTTTGCAGAGATGAATTCAAACATAGTTTTAAATCTGGCCAGAGTTGACTCTATCTATTCAAACCTTTGACTTTTACCCATTTTAATATAATTTGACTTTGATATTGTTTTAAATTCACAAATTCAAATAATATGTATAATATATGTTTTTGAATCATAACAACATGAGGATTATGAATATTCTCTTTAAAATATCATTTGGGAAATTTACAATATAGAAATATTTTAATTGCTAATAAATGCCATTTCTTAATAATTGCATAACTTTATTTACGTAACTCTGAATTCGACAATGATATGTCTAAGTCGATTAGCTCGACAAGCCCATTCTAACTATGAATTCCTTGATATGAATTTAATCATGGATCATGTAAATATTAACTATACATCAGTGTTTATGGGAGCAAAACATGACTAAAAACTTAATAAGATGCTTTATTCTTGTACCCCACACCTCACCCATGCCATGCTATTGTTATAGCATGTAATTATGCATAATTCCATCATGGCATACCTTGTTCGCTTGTTGCATATGATTATATGTTTGTGCAATGTATTTATTCTGACCTCTTGTGTGTTTGGTTTTTATATGAATAGACGCTGAGCAAGGAGAATATCAGGAGCCACAGGAGTATTACCTGGATCCCAACTATTATGTAATTGAACTGCCAGGCAAGATATTCTCCATGCTTGCACTACATATAGAACCTATTGCATCTATCTTTTTCTTGCATCATATGTCGCGATTCGAATAAAAATTGAATCTCAAGTATTATATAGCTTTTATGTTTAAACCCCACGGAAGCTTGTTCCCTCCATCCTATGAGACGTTACTACAGGAGTTGTTTGAGCCATGCGAGTTGTAGAATTGTATGTGTAGGGTTTGTGAGTGTCTTTGAATAATGAGGTGTAGGGGTTCATAGCATGGAAAACAAAAAATTCTATCACATGAACACACACAAGCCAAGATCTATCTACCAGATTGTAGCAACGATTCGATAGAGTACTCACCCTCAAAGATTCCAAAGCGGTTAACGAGAGCAGATTCTCGTGGGTGACATAGTCGTTAACTTGCCGATCTCAAGATCGCGTAGACGATCCTTCCACCGCCGCCTTCCGGCAGCGCTCTCGCGGTCGGTCACACGTTCGGTACTCGATGAAGACATTCCTCTCCCTTGTTCCAACAAGCAGCGGAGGTTGTAGTTCTCTCCTCGCGAGTCTGGCAGCACGACGACGTGGTGACGGAGTTAGAGGGGAAATCCCGTAGGGCTTCGTCTTAAGCTGGAGCAGGTTATGGTGGAGTAGTAGGGTTCCCTGACGTCTAGGGTTTAGAAGCCGGAGGAGGTGGAGCCGGCGGCAACTAGGGCGGCAGCGGTGATCTGATGGCGGCGCTTGGCGGCGGCGCGGCCGCGGCGGCAGTAGTCGACGGCTTGGAAGGGTGGGCTTGTGGTGGTCTTGGGGGGCACACCCTCCCCTCTATTTTTGATAGGGAGGGGCAGGTTGGGAGAAGGGAGTTTGAATCCTACCCCAACTCCCTTTCCTTCTAGGCGCGTGGTGGAGGGAGAGAAGGATTCTCTCCTTCCTCCACCAGGAAACATTGTCCCAGTTTGACTTTTCAATCTTGCCTTTTGACTTTCAATTTTGGAGTTTAATTTCTTTCTTTTAAATGTCCAACCAAGTGACCTAGGACATGATGCAATGACTCCACTTATTCATGACACATTCATGTACCCTTCCCCTTCCAGTCCGATGAACCTTCTAGACCCTTCTAGATCATTCTGATGAAAACACCGGAATCATTCCCAAACTTTGGAATTGGACTCTCTTTATATGAATCTTATTCTCCGGACCATTCCGGATCTCCTTGTGATATCCTGGATCCCATCCGAGACTCTGAACAACATTCGGTCTTCCTACTTACATTCCATATCTACTAAACAACATCGAATCCTTAAGTGTGTTCGTGAATTATGCAGATATGACCGAGACTCTTCTCCGATCAATAATCAATAGAGGAATCTGGAAATTCATATGGCTCCCACATATTTCTATGAGTACTTTGCGATCGAATGAACCATTTACATACGATACCAATTTCCCTTTGTCTCGCGATATTTTACTTATTCGAGGTTTGATCGTCGGTATCTCTTCATACCTAGTTCAACCTCGTTACCCATAAGTATTCTTTTGTTGTTCCCGTGATACATGATCCCTTGTTACAAGTCACATGCTTGCAAGCTAATTGGATGACATTCCACCGAGAGGTCCCAGAATATACCTATCTGTCATATGGATGGACAAATCCCACTCTTGATCCATGTGCCTCAACACATACTTTCCGAACACTCAATGCCACCTTTATAGCCACCCAGTTACGATGTGGTGTTTGATGTCATCACAGCATCCTTCCGGTGATGGTGATTAGCATGATCTCATGGTCGAAGGAATTAGGTTACTATGTATCAGAAAGCTTATAGCAAATGAACTATTGAAATGACTTGATCTTTATGCTAAGCTTATCTATAGGAGTATGTCCATCATACCATTATCCTAATGATATGATCTTGTTGTTAACAACGTCTCAATGTTCATGATCCAGAAACCATGACCATCTATTAACTAACACGCTAGTATTATAAAGAGGCTTTACTAGGGACTCTAATTTGGTTTACAAATCACACAAGTATTAATGTTTACGGTTAATACTATTTTAGCATGAATGTAAACATTTATCATAAACACAAATATATAATAATAACTACTTTTATTATTGCCTCTAGGGCATATCTCCAACAGTCTCCCACTTGCACTAGAGTCAACTAATCTACATTACATGGTAATATACCGAACACCCATGGCGGTTTGGTGCTGGTCATGTTTTTCCCTTGGGAGAGGTTTAGTCAACGGATCCTCCACATTCAGATCTGTGTGTACTTTGCAAATATTTATGTCACCATCTTGGACATGCTCTCAAATAGCGTGAAAATGTAGCTTGATATGCTTCAGCTTCTTGTGTGACCTTGGTTCTTGCGCATTGGCTATGGCGCCCATGTTATCACAGTAGATAGACATTGGGTCCAGCGCACTGGTAACCACACCGAGATCTGTAATGAACTCCTTCATCCATATCGCCTCTTGTGAAGCCTCCGAAGCAGCTATGTATTCCGATTCAGTTGAAGATCTCGCCACAACGCTTTGCTTTGTACTCCTCCAGCTCACTGCTACACCATTCATAGTAAATATGTATCCAGATTGAGATTTAGAATCATCCGGATCGGTGTTCCTTCTAGCATCGGTGTAACCATTAGCAATGAGCTGTTCATCACCTCCATAAGAAAGAATCATATCCTTAGTTCTTCTCAAGTACTTAAGGATGTTTTTGACCGCTGTCCAATGTTCCACTCCTGGATCACTTTGATATCTTCTAGTTAAACTAACAACATATGCAATGTCGGGTCTAGTACATAGAATGGCATACATGATAGATCCTATGGCTGAGGAATAGGGAGTCTTACTCATCCTTTCTCTATCTTCTGCCGTAGCTGGACTTTGAGTTTTACTCAAGGTCATATTGGGCAACATGGGCAAGAACCCTTTCTTGTTATCTTCCATTCCAAACCTCTTTATAACTTTTTCCAAATATGTACTCTGTGAAAATGATATTAGGCATCTCGATCTATCTCTATAAATCTTTATGCCTAATATGTAAGCAACTTCGCCAAGATCTTTCATTGAAAAACTATTATTCAAATAATCTTTGACACTATTAAGAAGGTCTACATCATTCGCAATCAACAATATGTCGTCCACATATAGTACTAGGAATGCTACAGAGCTCCCACTCACTTTCTTGTAAATACAAGCTCCTCCGTAAGTTTGTATAAAACCAAAACTTTTGATTACCTTATCAAAACATTGATTCCAACTTTGGCATGTGTCGTGGTATTGCCGATGAGTACGCCATGGAGGGGTCCTCACAGAGCGTGTTTAGAGATGTGGGGTAAGGCGAAGGTTGGCGGGTACGAGGTAACACAGCTTACCCAGGTTCAGATCCCACGACGGTGGCGGAATATTACTACTGCTATAAATCACTATAACAGCAATACGCCGAGTTACAGGGATCGGTTTGCTGTGTGCGATATGAGTTGTGTTCTCTAGGTTATCGTGCCCTAAAGGCTCACATAGGTCCGGCTTATATAGTCGCCAGATCCTAGGGTTACAGGCAAAGTCCTAGCCGGACAGGTTATAGAGTCCTACACAACATACAACTAGTCTAGTGTGTCTTGCACTCCAAGGCTCCGGGTACGTCGGTGAATCCTCCGTATCCTTCTTTTATCCGGCATGGGTCTCCCTTATGGATCCATCTAACTGGGACGCCCAGCAGGCCATGGGCCTCGCTACCAACCTTGGGCCACTCGGGATATCCGGATTAGAGACATGCTATGAGGATACCCTTGTAGCATATCCCAGCAGTAGCCCCCGGAGAACTCCGAGATCTTGCGCCGTCTTGCCTCTTCAGGTTGAATGCTCCATCTAGATGAATGTCGGCAAATCGTCAAGCAATATCTTGTAGCTCTCCCAAGAACCCTGCAATGCTCTCCATCTTCAACTTGTAACTCAGAGAACAACTGAATCTTCCATCATACTCTTTTGGTAGACGGACTGGATCCATCCATTCCGAAATCTTTCGATGTGATGGTTCACCTACCCGTGTCAGCTAGAGAGACATAGACCATAGGTCATCGACGCCTCGTAACTCACACATGCAGAGAACGCAATCATGTCCATTTTTTCTGCGCGAAGGATACGAACCGTTCGCAGCGGCGGTGGGAACGTCGAAATTTCCGCGCACGCGCACGCGCACGCACACGTCATTCACACGACAAACACTCGATCACAGTGCACGAATCTTGACGCCAGTGGTTATAAATTATAACTGCGTTAAATTTTATCTTTTCACCTCATTTCCCCCCTGCGTCATCGTCTTCCTCCTACGAGCACCTCCTCGAGCTCTCCGTGCGCATGCGAAAAACCCTAACTTCTCCCCAATCTTCTAGTCACCTCTCTCCAATCCCAATGGCGAGCAGCAGCTCGACCTCGTCCATGGCGGCAACAGGCGATGCTGCGGCGAAGCCGGCGAGCACCATCCATGTGCCCCTAGAGGGTCTGGTGCTACCACGGTCTGCGGTGGTGGAGTCCACCGGCGGCGACCATATACTAGCGGCGCTAGAGCCACTGGAGGAGGAAAGCGACTCCCACAAGGGAGAATGGTGCGGCTCTGATATCACTGATGGCGATATCAAGGAGATGCTCGCCGAAGGATACGTCCCTGTGACGGAGGGGCTTGTCTAGCGGGCGGCGCCGGCCGGCGAGGTCACTCCTTCTCCACAAGCCGGAGAGAAGGTATACCTCAAACATAGATGGTACGAGACGTCTCCCTCCCGATCTCCGACTTCTTCCTTTCTGTCCTTAGACATTACCGGGTTCAACCTTAGAACCTATCCCTTAATAGCATCATCGTGCTTAGCAACTACGCGGCTCTTTGTGAGGGTTACCTAGGGATTAGGCCTAGGTTAGATCTGTTCATCTACTTTTTAATCGTCAAGAGGGAAGACAGAGCGAGCAAGGACGAGCGCAGGAATTGAGGAACAATTAGTTTTAAGATCCGGCCTGGCCGGCGGTTCCCGACATTGTCGGCCATGAGTCTTGCAAGAACTGGCAGCGGACGTACTTCTACGGCCCAGATATCCCTTTGGCTAGCCGATAAGAAATGTACCCGGACTTCGTCGATGGGGCCACCGCTGAAGCCCCGACATGGAAATCCCAGGCTACCCTTCCCTCTGACAACGACGCTTCCCATGCCATAAGGCGGATCAAGTGGTTCGTAGAGACGGGTCTAACCAGATTGGACCTGGCCATGTGTTGGTTCGTCAGGCGGATCCAGCCTCTGTAGCACCGCACGAAGCTGATGCATCAGTATACCAAGGACAGGAAGGATAGCCTCCGCATCTCCGAGGACAACTTTTCGAGTGACTCCATCAAGCTCCGCCTTAAGGACATCGTCAAGGTGAAGGATAGGAAGCATGGCTTCACCATCACCTACGACATGTTCGTTGATGGAACGTGCCCAAAGGTATGTATTTATTTTCCGTGTATGACATATACTCCAGTTCTTCCGTCTAGCCATTACCCCTTCATCTAACACTTCAGGATTTGACTTGACAGCTCAAAATTCTAGAGGAGGATAGCATGGCTGTCCAAATCTATGACCCCAAGATGAAGGAAGTCACCCTCATGTCCGACGACGATGTCCTGTTGGCGCGTAAGAGGAAGAGCTTCACCTCTGATGCTGCCGACGGAGGCAAAAAGAAGAAGACGGAGGGTGGAGCCTCCAAGAAGTCCACTGCCACCCTGGAGGCGGAGAAAATAAGAATTACCGGCATCCCTTTCACAAAGGCACCCACCATTGTGTAAGCTTCTTATCTTCTGACATTATCCATTGCTCATCTTATTCCTGTACTTATACTTTTGCATGTTTCAGGAAGAAGGCTAGCTTGAGTTTGAAGAAGACCTCCAAAACATCAGGGGCTTCTAGAAACATCAGATATATGTTGCACCCAACATCTCCCGCCATCATCCCTATCACTCCCAGCGTCCAGCATGCTGCCGCGCTGACAAGCTCTCCTGCAAGGGTAGCATCTGGCCCTTTCGCTATGGAAGTGGACCCAGTCGCTCCCGCCGAACTTGTCGTTGCCGGCGAGCAGGCAACACAAGAAAGTACCACATCCAAAATGGCTAAAGCTCCGGCTAAGGATGCCATTGGTAGCAGCAAGGCGATAGTGGAAGGCGGCGCTACTGCACCCTAGAAGCCAGCAGAGCTCCCAAAAATTGTCTATCCGACACTTACGCCGAGTAGCACAGCTCTGGGTTCTGGTGCAGCGCCAACTTCTCCGACATGCGGCCTTGAGGAGCTGCTCAAGAAGGCGGATATCCTGCAAGGAAATAGCCTTTCCTTCAGCAAGATATTTGCCGAGAGCGCCACCAACCTCAAGATCATCGCACTTGTAAGTTTTATTTGCCTTTTTCATTTCATAAGTAGTATCCCACTGTAGCCCCTGAGGATTTAGACGGTAAACCATAGGTCTTTCCATCTGAATGCTCTAAGAGTGACTAAGTTAGAAAACTTCACATTGTAGCCCCCAAGTATTTAGTTTGAATGAATTATTCCGACTAGATACTTTTAGAGTAGCATACACAGTGTTTGTAAATTTCAATACTGTAGCCCCCAAGCTTCTAGTTGAAACAAAATTAGTTCCGACTAGATGCTTAAAGATAGACTAAGCATATTGCCAAGTTAAAAACTCTTACTTTAGCCCCCAAGCTTCTAGGTGGATATTTATCCGGCTAGATGCTTCAAGTAGACTAAGCAGTTTTAATTTCTTTCCACATAATGAGAATGCTCGGAGAGGCGTCGCCAACGAGAGGTTCCACAAGATGCACGCTGAGCTGGAAGATGAAAAGGGTAAAACTGCCTTCCTGAAGGAACAAATCACCAAGAGTAAGAGTCTGATACGTCCAAAATGTATCTACTTTCTTGAACAGTTTGCTATTGTTTCTCCTCTAAACTTATGTGATTTGGATACAACTAACACAGATTGATGCTGTTTTTAGAAGAATTACCTTGGTGTCTAGTTTTTGTGCAGAAAATCAACTATCAGAAAAAATCCGGGAAAATATGCCAAAAATCCTATTTCACCAGAAGATCCACGGAGCCAGAAGACGAGATGGAGAAGGGTCCTAGGGGCCCACACCCCTGCCAGGCACGGGCCCACCTCTGGCCGTGCCTAGGGGGGGTGCAGCCACCCCAGGCACCCGCTCGACCTCCCTCTGCGCCTATAAGTTGCCTCTCGACCTAAAAACAAAGGGGGGTTCGATAGGTTTCCAGGAACCAAGATTCAGATCCAGAAACTCCATTTTGGCACCCTGCCGGGACAGGGAATTTGGAGAGGATCATCGCCATCGTCATCACCAACGCATCTCCATCAACCATCCATGTTCCCCTCATCCATGAGTGAGTAATCCCCCGCTATAGGCTTGGGGATGGTAGGGATTGGATAAGTTCTATCATGTAATCGAATAAGATATGCTAAGGAATAGTGCCTAGTATCTCTATTAGTGCTATTTGACTTTGTTGCAACTTGTTGTGCTTAATGCTTGTCACTAGGGCCCGAGTGCCATGATCTCAAATCTGAAGTTATTATTGAATCATTATGATAGTATTGTTTGTGATCTGATCTGCAAGTTGTGTACACATATCATTATCTGGATCCAAAGGCCCCAAAGTGACAATAATTGGGACAACCGGAGGGGATGGCTGTGGTGTGAGGATCACATGTGTTCAAGGAGTCTTAATGCTTTGCTCTAGTACTCTATTAAAAGGAGCACCTTAATTGCCAGTAGTTCCCTAGAGGCCCCGCTGCCACGGGCTGGCTTGACAGAAGATGTAGTGCAAGTTCTCATTGCGAGCACGTATGACTATATTTGGAGCACATGCCTAGGATTGTTTAGTACTTGGATGCTTGTTATTATTTATCTGCAATGCCCTAGATCTTGGGGTTACATGTTTAGACTCGTCCATGCAACACCCGTCCATCCATCCCTATGCCTACCACACTCGAATCCCACCGTTTACCGTTACTGTTACTATTGCTTTTGTTCTACTATTGATGTTTCTTTGCTGTTGCTACTACCAAACTATTGCTACTGATAAACTTCTATGAGCAAGAACTATTTCCAGGTGCAGCTAAACTGACAACTCAGTTGTTAAGGCTTGCAAGTATTCTTTGGCTCCCCTTGTGTCGAATCAATAAATTGGGTAATACTACCCGCGAAGACCGTTGCGATCCCCTACACTTGTGGGTCATCAAAGTTCTCTTTTCCTTTCAGTTTTGTACTCAATCTTGGTCTTGTGCCATCACTCTCTGACTACTCATTGTGTGTTGTTCTTTTTCCCGACATGTAGAAGCTATCGCTAATGCCAAGGACATTGTCGAGCAATCCAAGCACATTGAGCTGCTGGATAGCGAAAATAAGATCCTTAAGCAGGAGAGAGCTGACAGTTTGAAGATGCACGAGGAGTCCATGAAGGCCCTGCAGGAGTCCGCTAATATGGAGATGAACCGCTTGAAGGAGGAGATCGCGATGCTTAAGGAGCACAAGAAAGCTGCCGATGAGAAAAATCAGCGTAACCTTGAAGCATAGAAGGTCCTCCGACAAGAACGGGATTCCATGGAGGAAACACTCCAGCAAGTGGAAGCGAGCATCTTCGGTAAGCAATCTCCGTCTTGTACTTCTGTAAGCCAGGTACTCTTAACTTTTTTGTGTTATTGAACTCACGTGCTCCTTTGTTTGTCGAAAATGCAGCTCCTATTGGTTTGACCAATGCGCCTCCTCTGCCAAAGGAATGCATGGTTCTCGCCAGCAACTTTATCAGCACTGCCGTCAAGCAGCCCAAGGAGATTGCCAAGCCCCTCAATATCAACATCAAGGCGGTGGACTCCGTGATGAAGTACTCGGAGATCTTGCGCCAAGCCCCCGAGCGTATCGTAAGCTGAAAAGCTTCATGTACCCGGGCTGGTGCAAGGATGTCGCTAGCAATGGTCAAGGCACACTACGAGGATGCCGACATTGACACGGTAACCTCGGGTCTACCCGACGTAGACGATGAAGGCCAGAAGATAGACCATAAAGCTATCTGGTCATCGCTCGCGGGTTTTGACACCAGGGTTGCCGAGTTGGTGGATCACAACGTCTTCGTGCCGCTTGAGATCATTGACGGCAACCACCAAAGCTCCTCTGAATCCCTCAAGACCACCGACTTTCATGATGACCAGGATGGCTCTCCTGCTGCCGACGATGCTGCCTCGAAGTCTCCTGCGCTAGAGGAATAAAAAACACTCTTTAATATTTGTTTCCTCTGGATTGGTGTATGTGGAAAAACTACTGTGTTAACTTAAGGCAGAAAAACAATAGCTGTAATTTCCTGCTACCCAAGTACTAGTTCCATCATGTAAATATTTTTTAAGCAAGTGTTGGCTTATCCATTACTTTGGTTTTTATGCTTGACCTTTCGTGAGTCGGAAGACTCGTAGTCAGAACCATGCGCTTAGGTGATGATGCCTAATGGCACCGTCAAAAACATAAGCACAAAATCGCCGACTTCAAGTGCCAAAAGTCACTACTCTAGAATCCACATAAAAACAACAAAGAACGTGTAGACTAGAAAACTTAAGCTAACGCCCGTAGCCGGAATTTTCACAAGTGCAAATGCAAAGCTTGTGCATAAAGGTTTTATACGATCCAAAAATGAACACTAAAGGAGGCAAAAGACTCAAGAATATGAGTAAACCAGAGAGCTTTATTTCATTGATCATATAAGAGGTACACAATAGAAAAAAATGCTAAGTGTAGAAAGGACGTAGTTGTGCTATGTTCCATGGCCGATCAAGCTCCGGGTAGTCATCATCCGGGTCACATCGCTTACGCTTATGATCATCGCTGGGTCTATCCTCAAGTTCATGATTGTCAACGAGGTAGTAAGACCCATTGAGCAGTGCCTTGCTTATGATGAACAGTCTTTCCCATGGCGCGAATAATTTGTGTGACTTCTTCTGCTTAAGTCGGAGCACCAGATCCCCCTCTTTAAACGAGCGATGCCAAACACGGAGACTATGGTAGCTGTGTAGCTTCTGCTGGTAGATGGCGGATCTTTGGCATGCCAATACGCGCTCTTCCTCGAGAAGGTCCACATCTAGGCGCCTGGATTCTTCAGCGTCATCTTCGTCGTAGGCGGCAACTCTTAGTGAATCGTGAAGTATGTAGAAAGGTAGGATGGCTTCTGCTCCATATACCATGAAATAAGGGGTGTAGCCGGTAGATCTGTTGGGTGTAGTTCGTAAACTCCACAACACAGATGGTAATTCCTCTTCCTAGGCTCCAGATGCTCTATGTAGCGGTGCCTCAAGACGTGGCTTGATCCCCTGCAGAATTAATCCATTGGCTCGCTCAACTTGGCCATTGGACCATGGATGTGCCACAGATGCTAGGTCAAGTCGGATACCCTTCTCCCAACAATAAGCTTCCACTTCTCTGAGTGATAGGTTGCTGCTGTTGTCGGTGATAATTCTATGTGGGAGACAAAATCTCACCACTAGATCCCGGACAAACCTAAGGGATGTTGCCCCATCAAGCTTTATAATGGGTTTACCTTCTATCCATTTGGTGAATTTATCAACTGCTACTAGCAGATGTGTAAACCCACATGGTGCCGTCTGCAACGGACCAACCATGTTTAGCCCCTAGACTGCAAATGGCCAAGTTATTGGTATTGTTCAGAATACTTTAGCTGGAACATGTGGTTGTCGGGGCATAAAACTGGCATCCCAAGCACATATCAACCAGCTTGTCGGTGTCCGCCTTCATGGTCAGCCAGTAGAATCCTTGCCAGAAGCCTTTGGAGACCAACGATCGAGGAGCGGCATGATTCCCGCAATGTCCAATATGGATCTCACGAAGGATTTCAATACCTTCTTGCTGGGAAACACACTTGAGGTATACACCAGTGGTGCTTCTTTTGTAGAGCTATCCATTGATTATGGTATATCCCTTTTGCTTGATGTACTATTTGCCGTCTTTCGACCTCATCGTCAGGCAAAGTTCCGTGTACGAGATAATCCATGAACGATTTGGTCCAAGCCGGAGGGACCTTTGTCACTGTGTGAACGAAAGAGTCAACTCTATCCGGGTTCTTGGTGTCTGCCCCCTTTACAGATGGCGTCCGTAGATGCTCCGGAAAAACGCCAGGCAGAATTTGTTTGCACCCTGATCCAAGTTTTGACAGTAGATCGGCCGCCTCATTTTGATCCCTTGGGACATACTTAATTTCGTAGTCCATCATGACTTACACATGCATATTTATGCATTTTAAATATGTCAATTGCCCAATTGTAATTTTTTCACCCAACATCCTATTTATCTTAAGGAGAAACACCTCTAGTGAACTGTGGACCCCTGTCCATTCTTTACCATTGACATTCCATCTATTGTTTATTGTTTACTTTCTGCAATTGATATCTTCCACATTGTACCTTTAATCCTTTGTTTTCAGCAAACCAGTGAGCTTGACAGCCTCACTGTAAGTTGGGGCAAAGTTCTGTGGTTGTGTTGTGCAGATTGCAAGTTGCTAGCAAAACCTTGGATTTGTTTCCTTAATCCTACTAGTTCGATAACCTTGGTTTCATAACTGAGGTAAAACTTATTGCTGTGCTCATCACACCTTGCTCTTGGGGTCTCCTAACAGGCTCTACGTCAACTGAGCCACCATCAAGATTTTCTGGCGCCGTTGCTGGGGAGTTAAGGACAGCTTCAATCTCTTCCTCCTCGTCAGTCACCTTTTAGGGAGAAAGAAGATTCTTGCAAGGGGAGTCTCTCAAAACCAATGTCTTTACTTTGTTTCTGTTTTATTTTGCTTTGTTTTTCTTTTTTATTTTTATCAAAAATACAAAACAATAGTTGTACTGGTTTGTTTCTTTTTATCAAAAACACAAAAAAATTTAGTTCCTACAAAATCTTGCTAGAAGTCCTAATGCTAGTGCTAGTCCTAATGCTAGTTCCTACAAAAATTTAGTTCCTACATTATAGATGCTCTCATGACAATTAAAGAAGAAAAATTGAAACATAAAGCTTCTATTCCTAGGAAATTAGAATATGGTTGGGAACCCATCATTAATATGAAAGTGAATGATTTTAATCTCAAAGGTTTATGTGACCTTGGTTCTAGTGTCTCTATTATGCGTAGAAAAATTTATGAAATGCTTGATTTGCCACCATTGGAAGATTGTTATTTGGATGTCCATCTTGATGATAATGCTAAAAATAAACTTATGGGGAGCATTAATGATGTTCTTATTGTGGTTAACAATTCCTTTGTCCCCATTTATTTCTATTTTTTGGATGTTGAATGCAATGCTTCTTGTAGTATTACTTTGGGAAGACCTTTTCTTAGAATTGTTGATACCATTATTGATATGAAGGAAGACACTAGTAAATATCAATTCCCACTCAAGAAAGGTATAGAACACTTCCCTAAAAAGAGAGAGAGAATATATGCTTTGATCCTCCTATTAAAACAAATTTTGATGTTAATGCTTCTTCATTCTAAAATACTTGATTCTTGCTTCCTATGCCTAACTTAAAGGCGTTAAAGAAAAGTACTATTGGGAGATAACCCAAATTATTTATTATTTATGTGAGTTTTTATTTTGTTGAGTCTTGGAAGTTATTACTTCTGTAATAACCTCTCCTTATCCTTTTTGTGTGGTTTTTATGCCAAGAATAACCTCTAATGAGAGGGAAGTAAGATTTGGGGAAGTTGCTGTCCCGAAACAGATTTCTGTGCTTCACTGTAAAAATTCGATAACAATACCAGTATGTCGGATTGAGCTGTAATTTTCTGGGCATATGCCCCAGGTTATTATCTAACTTCCGTTAGCTGAACACTTTTCGATTTGAGCAACAGAAGATCTTCGAAAAAATCGGTTTTTACCTGCTGGTCTGTTTTGACAGATTTCTGCCATTATTTGCATTTGCCTCCTATCGGTTTCTTTTTGAGTTCTCTTTGATCACTTGAGATTTTAAAAGGAATTGCTAAAGTATCTTGTGTTTTAATGAAAGTTTTACTTGTGTTGTAACTAAGCCCAAGGGCTTATTATCTTGAATACACTAATGATGCTAATGAAGATTGTGTGAAGTTTTATATGAAGGAAATTTTTAAGTGTAGGGGAAGAATAATGTGATGAGATGAAGAATGGACAAAAGCTCAAGCTTGGGGATACGACCCGTGTCACCCCAAGAAATATTCAAGAGGTACAAGCGTCAAAGCTTGGGGATGCCCAAGGCATCCCCTTCTTCTAGACACTTTATTTTTTTTGCTTTATGCACTTTTGTGTTGTTCTTGGAGTGTATTTTTTTAGTTTTATTTTGTTTGGTTTTCTTGAATAAATTAGTTGGACCCCCGCATTCATATTTTGTTTCACATAAGTCGCTTGGTGTTGGAAAAGAGCAGAAAGCTTAATGCTTAAGTGGTACAAAAGGGAGCTTATTTTGACTATGGCTTAGACTTTATCATGTCATACTAGATGTTGCTTTGACCTTATGCTTAGTGATTATTGCTGTAGCATTACTTGTTTTAAACAATTGAGATTGCTTAATGTGCCTTGAAAGAATCATGCGTCGTTTTAGCATACAAAAGCATAATATTGTGGTATTCTCCTTTGATGCTTTATTTGGGTTGACTTGGCACATGTTTACACCATGTTAAGACTATGAACCCGTCACCTTAGGCTCTATGATCATTTAGTTTTTGACTTGTGATATTGTAGTGACCTCGGATCGATAAGGATCCTAAGTCCCTATGATTAACATGCTAGTCCCTGGATCAATAGCTAGCACTCACAGTCGATGAAATATCATGTAAAACACAAAGTCTTTATTACACGGAGAATCCAGAGTATGAATTTATTACAAAATTGCTTGGCATTATGCTAGCTCAAATAACAGCGGAAACATAAAGGCAGCTTGAGTCCATCAACGCCCCAGGCTTGTCGAGTGTAGACTCGCGATCCCTACGCACCTTTCAATCTTTGGACTCTGCACATAAAACGTGCAGCCAACAAGTTGGGTCAATACTTTGAATGTATTGGCAAATTACACCAAGGAGAGAAAAGGCTATCTCTACATGCAAGGCTAGTTTAGGCTGTAGAGTTCATTTGCTCAAAGCTAGTTTTCTTAAGTAGAGAGAAGAAGAGAGGATTGTCCTACTTTGTAAACATTTGCTTAGATAACACAAGGTCGAGTGGCACACGAGGATATTACGCACCAAGTGTCCAAACAACCAAACACTTGGATATTACGCACCAAGTGACACTTGGATATTACACACCAAGTTCACAAATTCCCACCCATTGGCGATATTACTCACGCCTTGGGGTTTTTAAAACTTTGTTTTAGAAAAGAGAGAGAGGAAGATCCTTCAGAGGCTCCATCCTTCAGACGCTCATTGTTGTTCTATTACCGTGAACACGGCTGATCGATCAGATTGCAATACTCTCGAGAGTTTGTGCACTTTACCCACAATCCACGATCAAGTCCTTTTTACAGACAAGACCATGGCGAGACTTTCCCTTAGTAGCCCCTCTACCTTCTGGATACAACCGTGCCAAGAACCTCCAAATGTTGGCACCCAGGTGAGGTTTCCCACTAAGTACTAGGCCAAGATAGAGCCCATAATGTATTGTGGTTGCACTGGAAGCTTCTGAATTCTAAAACATGGCAGACTTCTTTGATTCCTGGGCGGCCGTCCTCCACCAAAATCTCACTCGTTGTCCCGACAACCATTCCGCCTAGAAGAAAACTTAGTTTTATTTTGAAGTGGATTTGAGAAGAAAAGTTTGCTCTAGAGAGCCTTTATACTTAGAAAATTCTTTGTCTTTCGAACCCCCCCAACGGTACTTTGTATATATAGCATAGCAAGCAATACTTAGCAAAAACAGGGGTAACCTATTAGGAGGGTAAATTCTAAGTATAGAGCTACTCATGGCATACTACAAAATCATCGCACTTGCAAAATAATACTGAGGAAAAATTCTACTAGAACATCCTACACATGCATACTACAGAATTTTGAAGATCACATGCATAGAATAAAAACTAGGACAAAATTATGAACAAGTGGTGTAACTTGCCTTGATCCGAGCAGCACTCTACACAATACCACTCCTTAGCGCACTCCGAACAATCTAACGAATCACAAACATAGATCTGATCACAACTTGCTCAAACATATCACAGAGGTAATCATGCATGCATGCACATGGTAATTTATGCAAGGTTGGTTCTTCTAAATTGACCAAGGTAGCAAGATTGTGTTGCAATAGTGTAAGGGTGTCACTAGGATTGATTTCCCAAAGGTTTAGATCTAATTGAGTCACTAAAACAATTCCTATGGTTAAAGGGAGATCAAACCATCTAATTTAGCCCCAAACTAGATCTAATGATCTTAAGCAAGGTTTTATAATTTTGTCCAGTAGGCATTGTGGAAACAAAGTTATTGCAACAAGAATCAATTAAAACAAAATTTTAATTATTTTTCTATAGAATAAACACTCTAATATAATGATTAAAATCTACACCTAAAACATTACTGTAACTTGGAATATTATTGCAGATCTGGATTCTACATAAAATTAGGAATCCAATGGTATATTATAAGCTAAAATTGGCCAAAGATTCAATTTTATATGAATTTCGCAAGTTTTTAACCTAAATATGCAAACAGATCTAGCCCTGACTTAATAACTCGCCAAGTGTCAGCTTCTGATCGACCCAGATGGCAACGGGGGGTGGCTTGGCCTTGGGCGCTGATGATGTAAATGACGGCGTGGCACGCGGCGGCGTGTGATAGGCGCGTACCCCTTCGGGTCTACTTCTAATCCGAGTCACAGATGGAAGATCGAACAGAGGAGGTGGGCTCGGCGACTTACTGTTGCGATGACGTCGGCGGTGAGCGGCGGCGGTGTCGGTGAAGATGGTTGGCGGCGCTCTGGTGGCTCCCCGAGGCGGCGGTGTAGTCGACGGAGCATGTCTGCTTCCTGCGGTCCCGCTCGTGGCTTCGTATGCGCTCCTCGTTTCCTCCTCCAATGGCAAGGCCCCGCCGATCCTCCCCGTCTCCAGCGATGCGTCGGCGAGAAATCGCCGATGACCTGCTGCAGTGGAGAGGGGGAAAAGTGCATGGGGCGAATCAGTGGTGAACGAGAGGAAGCTTTAGAGTAAGGAAGGGGCAAGAGGGGGTCCCGAACCGTCTCGGTGAGGTCGACCCGACGGCGACGGTGCGAGTCGTTGATGGCTAGGGCTTTCGCTAGTAAAAAATCGAGCGGGGGGTGAGCCAAGGGTGGCGGGGTTGAGTACTTATACACGGCCTAGGGGGAGTCCTGGCCGGACAAGGAGGGCAGGGGAGACGTGGCCGACGGGGTCTCTGTCCCATTCTCGTTGGGGGAGAGGAGAGGGATGACAGGTGGGGTCCGGTTGTCGGTGGTGGAGGGGGGAGTGGGCTGGCGCGGGTGCGGGTAGGCTAGCTGCCGCGCAGGCGTGGGTGGGCTGGCGCTGCGGCCCAGTTAGGTTAGGTTGCCTCTTTTTTTTCCTTTTAACATTTATCAAATTCTGTTTTAGTAAAACCCAATTAACTTTTGCATACTAAGTCCAAATTTGATGAAATTTGTTCCTAAATTTTTATAAAAGTAAGGTGGTCAACATAGGACCATGGTTTGATGTTTCACAAGGTTTTTAGTAGGGTCAAGCTTGTGTACAACAATAATGCCTACATAAAGAAATCTTTATTAGGGTTTTGATAGGTTTAGGTGTTAGGATTTTGTTGCAAATTATTATTTGTAGGGTGCAATGATGCAAGGATGATGCATGCCACTAATAACATCCTAATATAAAATCTGGGATGTTACAAACCTACCCCCCTTAAGAAGAATCTCATCCTCGAGATTCGGGTTGGCTAGGAAATAGGTGTGGGTGCTCTGCCTTCAAGTCTTCTTCACGCTCCCACGTAGCTTCTTCCTCGGAGTGGTGGTTCCATTGTACTTTGCAGAATCTTATAGTCTTGGTGCGGGTAATACTTTCGGCTGTTTCCAGTATTTTGATGGGTTTTTCCTCATAGGTAAGGTCATTATCCAATTGAACCTCATCTAAGGGAATGGTGTCTCTTAGCGGTGTTTCGGCCATCTCCGGGTGACACTTATTTAGTTGCGACACATGAAACACATCATGAACAGTCAGTCCTTCCGGTATCTCCAACTGATAAGCAACTTCTCCTCTACGGGCCAGAACCTTATATGGTCATATGAATCGTGGGGCTAACTTGCCCTTGATTCCGAACCTCTTAACTCCTCGTAGGGGTGAAACTCGGAGATATGCACGGTCCCCTACTTCATAAGCCACATCTCTCCGCTTGGAATCAGCGTAACTCTTCTGTCGGGATTGGGCTACCTTTAGCCTATCCTGAATCTGTCGTACCTTTTCTTCGGCATCCTTTATGAATTCAGGTCCAAAAAGACTGCGTTCACCAACTCCATTCCATAGCAGCGGAGTCCTACATTTCCTGCCATATAGAACTTCAAACGGAGCCATCTTGATACTTGTCTGGTAGCTGTTGTTGTATGAGAACTCGACATATGGCAGGTTATCGTCCCAACTAGACCCATAGTCTAGTGCGCAAGCTCTCAACATATCTTCCAAAATTTGATTCACCCTTTCTGTTTGGCCATCCGTTTGCGGGTGAAAGGCAGTGCTGAATTCTAGTCGGGTTCCAAGAGACTCATGTAGCTGTCGGCAAAACTTTGAAGTGAACTGGGTGCCTCTATCTGACACAATTCCCTTGGGAACACCATGCAGACTTACAATTCTCGACATGTATATCTTAGCAATCTTAGCACTTGTATACGTGGTCTTTACGGGGATGAAGTGAGCCACCTTGGTGAAGTGGTCCACCACTACCCAGATAGAATCAAATCCAGAATGAGTCCGGGGCAATCCCGTGATGAAATCCATGCCTACCTTGTCCCACTTCCAGTCGGGTATTGGTAGTGGTTGAAGTAGTCCTGCTGGTTTCTGATGCTCGGCTTTAACTCTATTGCATACATCACACAGAGAAATATACTCTGCAATATCTCTCTTTAGGTTATTCCACCAGAATCTATCCTTCACATCCATGTACATCTTCGTGTTACCTGGATGAATTGAGTATGGCGAATCATGAGCTTCTTGTAAAATTATCTTCCTGATTTCGGGGTCATTGGGAACGCACAAACGCTTCCCATACCAGAGGGTTCCTTGTTCGTCCAGACGAAATTCTTTAGTCTTCCCTTCACTTATCCTGATTCTTATTTCCTCCAACTCTTTATCTCCCTTCTGTGCTTCCTTGATTCTCTCTTGGAAGGTGGACACTATTTCCATAGTTGCTATGTGTCCTTTCGGAACTATTTCTAACCTGAGATCCCTGAATTGCTTGCATAAATCCTCTGGAAGTTCCCCTGCGGTAAGTCCATTTACATACACCTTACGACTTAAGGCATCAGCCACCACGTTTGCCTTTCCGGGGTGGTACTGTAAATCCAAGTCATAATCCTTAATTAGCTCAAGCCATCTTCGTTGTCTCATATTCAACTCCTTTTGGGTGAAGATGAACTTCAAACTCTTGTGATCTGTGAACACATCACAATGTTTGCCCATGAGGTAGTGTCTCCATACCATGAGTGCATGAACCACATACGCTAGTTCCAAATCATGTGTGGGGTAGTTGTGTTCGTGGTTCTTAAGTTGTCGGGAGGCATAGGATACCACTTTCCCATCCTGCATCAATACACTTGCCAGTCCTTGTCGAGAAGCGTCACAATAGACTTGAAAATCCTTTTGGATATCAGGCAGGAACAGAACTGGCGCCATTACGAGGCGTTTCTTCAACTCTTGAAAACTTGCTTCACATGCCTCGGACCATAGGAATTTATTTTCCTTCTTCAGTAGTTCCGTCATGGGTTTTGCTATTTTGGAAAAGTTTTCAATGAACCTCCGATAATATCCTGCGAGGCCCAAGAAACTCCTAATATCCCCCACATTCTTGGGTGACTCCCATTCTGTCACGGAAGCTACCTTACTAGGATCTACGGCAACTCCTTTTGCCGACACAACATGACCAAGGAATCCCACTTCCTTTTACCAGAATTCGCATTTGCTGAATTTGGCATACAACTTGTGTTCTCTTAGTTTCTCCATAATAAGGTGCAGATGTTTCTCATGTTCCTTCTCATCCTTAGAGTATATGAGTATGTCATCTATGAATACCACGATAAACTTGTCCAAATACTCCATGAACACTTTGTTCATCATGGTCATGAAGTATGCTGGGGCATTGGTTAGACCAAAAGACATCACGGTGTACTCATACAATCCGTATCTTGTGGTGAATGCTGTTTTGGGCACATCCTGTTCTCGAATCTTTAGCTGAAAGTAGCCTGATCGCAGATCGATCTTTGAGAACACACTGGCTCCCTTTCACTGGTCAGACAAGTCATTGATGTTGGGTAGAGGATACTTATTCTTGATCGTCACCTCGTTCAACGAGCGGTAGTCCACAACCAGCCTCTTGGTTTTATCCTTCTTTTCCACAAATAGGACAGGCGCTCCCCAAGATGACGCGCTGGGTTGGATGAATCCCTTGTCCAATTGTTCCCTAAGCTGTTTCTTGAGTTCCTTTAACTCGTCCACATCCATCTTGTATGGTCTCTTAGCTATCGGCCCGTGTTCGCATCAAGTCAATGAGGAACTCGATATCACGATCGGGTGGCATTCCGGGTAGCTCTTCTGGGAAAACATCTGGGTATTCTTTTACAATAGGTACCTCCTCCAAGCTAACCCCCTTAAGGGAGTTCACCATGACTTCTTTAAGTGCGAAATTCGACGTGATACGAATTCTCTTCCCTTCCGGTGTTGTGAGCATGACAGTTCTTTTGGCACAATCTATGACTCCTTCATATTCGGTCATCCAATTCATGTCCAAGATTATGTCTAATCCTTGTGATTCTAGAACTACTAGACTTGTGGGAAAGATGTGTGTCCCAATCCTTAGTTCTAGTCCCCGGCAACCGGAGTTTGCCACTATTTCTCCCCCAGGAGAACTTACCCTTAGAGGAAAATTTATAGTCTCCGTTGGTATATTGCCTCTATCCACAAATACCCTTGATATGAATGAATGCGATGCACCAATATCAAAAAGAACAACTGCGGGAATAGAATTGAGTTTGAACTTACCAATCACAGAGTCTGGCGCATCACAAGCATCCTCCATAGAAACATGATTTACCGTGGCTTTGACAAACGGATTTGGCTTCTTCCCGTTTCCATTGCCATGGTTGTGTCCATTTCCATTCCCATTGCCATTGCCATTCTTCTTCTCGGGGCAAGAGGTTGCATAGTGCCCTGTCCTGTTGCACTTAAAGCATGTCACCTCACGGAGATCCTTTCCATTGTTGCCATTCCCATTGCGGTTCTTATGCCCATTGTGTTTGTGGCCGCCATGGTTGTGACCGTTATGGTTGTGGCCATTATTGTTATAAGGTGGTGGTGAGGAATTGTGCTGCTTCTGGTATGGAACAGAGTGTTTGTGAGTGTTAGATTTCCTCTTGCGGTTTTCTATGCTCTTCCTCTTTGACTCAACCACAATGGCTCTGTCCAGGAGTTCCTGAAAGTTGTAAAATTTCTGAGCCACAAGCTGAATGGATATCTCATCATTGAGCCCTCTTAAGAACTCCTCCTGTCTCTTGGCATCAGTGGAAACATCATCGGGTGCATAACAGGCTAGCTTATTGAAAAGCTCACCATACTCGGTGACAGAACGGTGCAGCTGGTGTAGGTCGCGAAACTCGCGCCTCTTCAGAGTCATGACACCAGCAACCACATGATGAGTGCGAAAAGCTAACTCAAACTGATCCCAAGTGATAGCATCAATATCCGGGTGGGTGACTTGGTAGTTATCCCACCATTCTGCAGCAGGTCCCTCAAGCTGGTGTGCGGCATAACGCACCCTGTCGGCTCCGACAGCTTGCACGGTGTCTAGCTTCTTGTTGATCGTACGCAGCCAGTCATCAGCGATGATTGGTTCAGTGCTGCTAGTGAAGGTAGGTGGGTTCAGCCTCAAAAACCGAGTCAAGCGATCCTGTTGAGGAGGTGGCGAAGGTGGTGGTGGTGGAGGGTTGTTGTTGTTGTTTTGCATGTTCTGAGTGAGCAGTTGGATCAGCTGGTTCTGAGTGGCCAAAAGTTGTGCTATTTCTGGCGGGATTTCGGAGTTCGCACGTCTGGGCGGCATCTGTGGGGTTTAAGAGATTAGTTAAGAAATAGACAGAAAGACTAAGTAGTAAAACCCTACCCTTATGAAAACACACCAAGCACACAAGGCACACAAGACATAACAACACAACTTAACACAGAAAACAGCCAAGTTTAACTGAACCAGACTTGTCTTGGTATTTATTACAATCGCGAATAACGTTCTACTATAGAATTAAAGGTGGTCCAACTATTACACATCTTCCACGCCTTCCTCTTCCTCGTCCTCGAAAGAGTAGCCTTCCTACTCTAGATTTGTCTTGTACAACTCCATCTCCTTTGTGGTGGCTTCAAGCTTCTCTTGGAGGTTCTTTATCTCATCCTGCAGCTTCTTGGTAGTGGCTTCCAGCTGCTCCTGTAGTCCCTCCTTCTCGCTTTGTAGCTCCGCCACTAAACTTGACTTCTTTGCGGATTCAAGTTGCTTGGCCAAGTCCCTCTTGGAAGCACGCACATCATTGATTATCTTGCAAAGTCCTTCAGTTTGCACTTCAGCTCCATCGATCTGCTATTTGAGTTCCCTAATTCTCTTGTTTTTATTGATCACCCTCTTCTCTTGGTTAGCAAACTCCTTCTCTTGGTCCTGGAATTTTATGTCTTGGAGCTTCATTGCCTCCTCCTGCTGCTTGATCATTTCCTCCTTCTCCTTGATGAGGGCGCATAGCTCGTCGTTCTTCAACATCTCGAGGAAGGTACCCTTTTCAAGGTCATGGATGTGGCACTCCAAATCTTGATATTGGGTCCTTCGGGGCTTGGTAGAAGTCCTTTCCTCAAAGGTTAACTCCATGGGAATTCCTTCCTCATCTCGTCTTCCAAAGAGGCCGCTGTAGTGTCCTTGGAGAGCTTCATGATGACGTCCACATAGGCGACCAATGAGTTGCTGCAAGCTGATGCTAAGGGCCTTCTCCTTGGAATCGCTAACAATGTGGATTGCTATGTCTTCCTCCGGGTTCTTGCCTCGCTCTTTTCCTGGCTGGATGACCTTGACTCCCCACCAGCCGTCCTTGTGGAGTTTCTTCATTGTGCTCCCCTGGATTGTTGGGAGAGGAAGGTCCAAACGTGTGAGTAGGTCCATGAGGCATCCACCAAAGCCAAGAGGCTCGATGTCCGCGACGGTGTCATAGAGGAAGCTTGTCATCTTTGAGTTAGAAGAATGAAAGTTAGATACTTAAACAAGTAGAGGAAAGCAGATACTAGAAGTGCGCAAAATAACTTAGTAGAAAAACATGTAAGACACATAAGTTAGAGGTGGTTCCAATCCTAGGGTCACGTCCTACAGGCAACGATGTGCTCTGATACCATCTATAGTGACCTCGGATCGATAAGGATCCTAAGTCCCTGTGATTAACATGCTAGTCCCTGGATCAATAGCTAGCACTCAGAGTCGATGAAATATCATGTAAAACACAAAGTCTTTATTACACGGAGAATCCAGAGTATGAATTTATTACAAAATTGCTTGGCATTATGCTAGCTCAAATAACAACGGAAACATAAAGGCAGCTTGAGTCCATCAACGCCCCAGGCTTGTCGAGTGTAGACTCGCGATCCCTACGCACCTTTCAATCTTCGGACTCTGCACATAAAACGTGCAGCCAACAAGTTGGGTCAATACTTTGAATGTATTGGCAAATTACACCAAGGAGAGAAAAGGCTATCTCTACATGCAAGGCTAGTTTAGGCTGTAGAGTTCATTTGCTCAAAGCTAGTTTTCTTAAGTAGAGAGAAGAAGAGAGGATTGTCCTACTTTGTAAACATTTTCTTAGATAACACAAGGTCGAGTGGCGCACGAGGATATTACGCACCAAGTGTCCAAACAACCAAACACTTGGATATTACGCACCAAGTGACACTTGGATATTACACACCAAGTTCCCAAATTCCCACCCATTGGCGATATTACTCACGCCTTGGGGTTTTTAAAACTTTGTTTTAGAAAAGAGAGAGAGGAAGATCCTTAAGAGGCTCCATCCTTCAGACGCTCATTGTTGTTCTGTTACCGTGAACACGGCTGATCGATCAGATTGCAATACTCTCGAGAGTTTGTGCACTTTACCCACAATCCACGATCAAGTCCTTTTTACAGACAAGACCATGGCGAGACTTTCCCTTAGTATCCCCTCTACCTTCTGGATCCAACCGTGCCAAGAACCTCTAAATGTTGGCACCCAGGTGAGGTTTCCCACTAAGTACTAGGCCAAGACAGAGCCCATAATGTATTGTGGTTGCACTGGAAGCTTCTGAATTCTGAAACATGGCAGACTTCTTTGATTCCTGGGCGGCCGTCCTCCACCAAAATCTCACTCGTTGTCCCGATAACCATTCCGCCCAGAAGAAAACTTAGTTTTATTTTGAAGTGGATTTGAGAAGAAAAGTTTGCTCCAGAGATCCTTTATACTTAGAAAATTCTTTGTCTTTCGAACCCCCCCAACGGTACTTTGTATATATAGCATAGCAAGCAATACTTAGCAAAAACAGGGGTAACCTATTAGGAGGGTAAATCCTAAGTATAGAGCTACTCATGGCATACTACAAAATCATCGCACTTGCAAAATAATACTAAGGAAAAATTCTACTAGAACATCCTACACATGCATACTACAGAATTTTGAAGATCACATGCATAGAATCAAAACTGGGACAAAATTATGAACAAGTGGTGTAACTTGCCTTGATCCGAGCAGCACTCTACACAATAGCACTCCTTAGCGCACTCCGAACAATCTAACGAATCACAAACATAGATCTGATCACAACTTGCTCAAAACATATCACAGAGGTAATCATGCATGCATGTACATGGTAATTTATGCAAGGTTGGTTCTTCTAAATTGACCAAGGTAGCAAGATTGTGTTGCAATAGTGTAAGGGTGTCACTAGGATTGATTTCCCAAAGGTTTAGATCTAATTGAGTCACTAAAACAATTCCTAGGGTTAAAAGGAGATCAAACCATCTAATTTAGCCCCAAACTAGATCTAATGATCTTAAGCAAGGTTTTATTATTTTGTCCAGTAGGCATTGTGGAAACAAAGTTATTGCAACAAGAATCAATTAAAACAGAATTTTAGTTATTTTTCTATAGAATAAACACTCTAATCTAATGATTAAAATCTACACCTAAAACATTACTGTAAACTTGGAATATTATTGCAGATCTGGATTCTACATAAAATTAGGAATCCAACGGTATATTATAAGCTAAAATTGGCCAAAGATTCAATTTTATATGAATTTTGCAAATTTTTAACCTAAATCTGCAAACAGATCTAGCCCTGACTTAATAACTCGCCAAGTGTCAGCTTCTGATCGGCCTAGCTGGCAACAGGGGGGGTGACGCGGCGCGGTGCGCTGATGCGGCGAGCTGACGTGGCGGCCACGCGGCGGCGTGTGATAGGCGCGTACCCCTTCGGGTCTACTTCTAATCCGAGCCACAGATGAAAGATCGAATGGAGGAGGTGGGCGCGGCGACTTACTGTTGCGATGACGGCGACGGTGAGCAGCGGCGGTGTCGGTGAAGATGGTTGGCGGCACTCTGGTGGCTCCTTGAGGCGGCGGTGTGGTCGACGGAGCGTGTCTGCTCCCTGCGGTCCCGCTCGTGGCTTCGTATGCGCTCCTCGTTTCCTCCTCCGATGGCAAGGCCCCGCCGATCCTCCCCGTCTCCAGCGACGCGTCGGCGAGAAATCACCGATGACCTGCTGCAGTGGAGAGGGGGAAAAGTGCATGGGGAGAATCAGTGGTGAACGAGAGGAAGCTTTAGAGGAAGGAAGGGGCAAGAGGGGGTCCCGAACCGTCTCGGTGAGGTCGACCCGACGGCGGCGGTGCGAGTCGTCGATGGCTAGGGCTTTCGCTAGTAGAAAATCGAGCGGCGGGGGGGGGGGTGGGTGAGCCGAGGGTGGCAGGGTTGAGTACTTATACACGGCCTGGGGGGAGTCCTGGCCGGACACGGAGGGCGGGGGAGACGTGGCCGACGGGGTCTCTGTCCCGTTCTCGTTGGGGGAGAGGAGAGGGATGACAGGTGGGGTCCGGTTGTCGGTGGTGGAGGGGGAGTGGGCTGGCGCGGGTGCGGGTAGGCTAGCTGCCGCGCAGGTGTGGGTGGGCTGGCGCTGCGGCCCAGTTAGGTTGGGTCGCCTCTTTTTTTTCCTTTTATCTTTTATCAAATTCTGTTTTAGTAAAACCCAATTAAATTTTGCATACTAAGTCCAAATTTCATGAAATTTGTTCCTAAATTTTTATAAAATTAAGGTGGTCAACATAGGACCATGGTTTGATGTTTCACAAGGTTTTTAGTAGGGTCAAGCTTGTGTACAACAATAATGCCTACATAAAGAAATCTTTATTAGGGTTTTGATAGGTTTAGGTGTTAGGATTTTGTTGCAAATTATTATTTGTAGGGTGCAATGATGCAAGGCTGATGCATGCCACTAATAATATCCTAATATAAAATCTGGGATGTTACTGATATCACTTTATGCTTTAGTTAATAATGTTTTGTCGCTTTGCATGATTATGGCCATTATTGCTCTCTTAGTTGGCCACTCCTAGTCTTTTGATAGCCTCCACTTATACTGAGTATGCTCTACTCGTGCATCCAACTTCCAAGAAACCAAGTTATTCCAAAGAGTCCACTATAAATTCCTATGCATGGTGTGTTACACCATTCCAAGTATATTCATGTTTTTATCTATCTTCCAAATTAAACTTGTTATGTGACAATTAGTGATTAAATCTCTCACAAACTTGATGGCACACTTTATTTCTTGCACCTAATAAACTTGAACCATTTTGTCATATATGTTATTTATATGGTTGCACTTATAAGTTGGGAATTAGCAGAACCATGCTGTTATGGGGAACGCTTTCAACACTTGTAAATATTATCCATTTGACATCATGATATTTTGTTTATGGAAGTCGGTGGTGTGAAATAAAAGGGGATCTTGTAAGTTCATGGAGTATTATATATGTGTTAGAGAAACGCCTGGGCGTCTAGCCTAAGCCATGCCTAATCATGGTGGAAACTTGCAGCATCACCATAGTGAGCAATCTATGAAGCATCTTGAGAGAAAAAATATATAAAAAAAGAAGTGAAGAGAAAAAAAGCACCATACTCATGGTAAATAAGAAGATTGCTGAGATGATCATTGTGTGTTTCCTTGTCATTTTGATATGGGATAGCTCCTGTGTCATGGGGCAAGGGGTACCCCATTGGCGGTTCTCTATGATACACATATACTTACAATGACAAAACTTGCTTGTGACTAAAGTTGAGTAGCATGAAGAACGACCCTCGTACTCAAGGGACATGATATTGCCAACATATGATTTGTCAAGCATATACTTCATATTTGTTTCAGTTTAACCTTAACCACTTCAAGATGCTTATGATAGGGGCAATGAGATATGAAAGCTAAAAAGTACCATAATTTTTGGAAGCTCTTTATGAAACTTGAAATCCCTGCTTCCCTTTGTGAAGGGCCTTTCTATTTACTTTTATGTTGAGTCTCCACCTTCTATCTTTATGCACCAATTAAGAGAGCATAGTTGTCATTCTTAGTTCAATGTCCATTTTCCCAAAACTTATTAATTGATTCATAATTTTGATATTGCTTGTTCTTAAATTATTTGTATCTAGTCACCCTTATGAACCTTGAAGGTGTCCTATGCATTTATGTTTTGCTATAGCATGAAGGACAAGATGAATACCACTCTTTCTATGTTTTCTATATATGAAACAAAGAAATGTCTTTCAATTCATTATTATTCATGATCTTTTGTTTGTACCTTTTCATGTTACAACATAGTTGCTATGTCTTATTGTTAGAGCTACATCTTTCATGCTCATGTTTAGAGTGCTTTGATCCCAGCTATCAATGCTTTGCAATACCTTGATCAGTTTTGATAGCATGTCACCTCAAATTTTTATCACTTACCTACTCTAGGACGAGCGGGAGTTAAGATTGGGGTTGCTTGATACGTCGTAAACGTATCTATAATTTTTGATGCTCCATGCTTGATTTGTATCAACTTTCTTATGTTTTGTATACACTTTGAGGTATTTTTATACATTTTCTAGGACTAACTAATTAACAAGATGCCACAGTGACAGTTGCCTGTTTTCTGCTATTTTTGGTTTCAGAAAAGCTAGTAAGGAAATATTCTCGGAATTGGACAGAACAAAAGCCAAAGTCAATATTTTACCAGAAGGAACACGAAGTCCAAAGGGCAGCGGAAGTGGGGCCACGAGGCGGCCACACCTGGTAGCAGCACGGCAAGGGGGCAGTCCTAGGTGTGGTCCCCTCGGGCACCCACCGACCTTTCCCCTTCTCCTATAAAAGCACTCCGATGCAGAAACCCTAAGTACCCGATCAAATCTCCACGAAATAGTCTGTAGCCGCTGCCATCTCCATCCCTAGATCTAGGGGATCCAAAGCTCTTCCCGGCACCCTGCCGGAGGGGAGAGATCATCCCGGAGGCCTTCTTCATCACCATGCCAGCCTTTGGAGTGATGCGTGAGTAGTTCACCCTTGGACTACGGGTCCATACAGTAGCTAGATGGTTGGTTATCCTCCTTTGTGCTATCATGTTTAGATCTTGTGAGCTCTGTTCATGATCAAGATCATCTATTTATGCAATCCTACATGTTGTGTTTGTTGGTATCTGATGGATATTGAGTACTATGTTCAAGATTGATTATTGATTCTATCATGTCTGTGTTATTTGTGATCTTGCATGCTCTCCGTTGTTCGTAGATGCTTTGGCCAAGTAGATGCTTGCAACTCCAAGAGGGAGTATTTATGCTCGATAGTAGGTTCATGCCTCTAGTAATCCGGGGAAGTGAGAGAAATCTCTAAGGTTGTAGATGTGCTATTGCTACTAGGGAGAAAAACAATCATTTGTCTAAGGGAAATTGTATTGTTTACTTTACACACTTTTCTTAATGCAATTATCCGTTGCTTGCAACTTAATACTCGAAGGGGTTTGGATGATAACATGAAGGTGGATTATTAGTCATAGATGAAGTTGGATTATGGTCTATTGATACGTCCAATTTGCATCGCCATTCTATATCATAATTTGCTTTTATTCATTGATATATTTCATATTAAGAGGTGTTACTTATGTTATTTCATCTGTTTTTGCATGTTGGATGATTCTTGGAGGATGAACTACCGGAGTAAGGATTCTGATGGAAAAAACGGTGTTTTGATGCAATTTCGCGAAGAACAAAAAAATACCAGAAAAACTACAGAAAATTATACTTTACTAGAAGACGAAGGATGCGGAAGGGGGAGTTGGAGTTGGGGCCCACACCTGACAGTGAGCCACCATAGGCCGCTCCTACAGGGGGTGTGGCCACCCTAGCCCACCTCTGGCTCCGCCCTCTCGCCTATATCTTCTCCTCGAAACCCTAATACACGGGGAGTGACCACAGAAAGATCGTGTCAACTCTGCGGGGCGGAAACCACCGAGAGAGAAAGTGCTCTCCAGCAGACAGATTTCTACCGGGGAATTCCTTCCTGGAGAGGGGAGATCATCGCCATCAACACTGTCATCAAGCTATACTTCATCGGGATCATCATCATCATCATCCACAACATCATCAACACCAGCACCATCATCACCACTCCATCCCGCTATAACAATTGTGTTGAATCTTGCATAGTTCTTAGGGGAAACTTTCCCGGTGTTGATTACTATTGTAGTTGATTCTTGTGAGTGGAACCATTGAATTATTGTTTATGTTCATATTGTTATCCGTCATCATATCATCTCTGATCTTGATCCATATGATGTCTCGTGAGTAGTTTGTTTAGTTCTTGAGGACATGGGAGAAGTCATGTTGTTAGTAGTGGAATTGTGTTGAGGTATTATTCAATGGTTTAATATTTAAGTTGTGGTGATATTCTTCTTGTGGTGTCATGTGAACATCGACTACATGATACTTCGCCATTTATGGGCCTAGGGTAATGCATTGTGTATTTGGCTACTAATTGTGGGGTTGCCGGAGTGACAGGAACCTGAACCCCCGTTAGGAAACCTTTACACAAGGGAGTGTAGGATCTCAGAGTTTAAGGTTGTGGTTAGGTTTTTATCTTAATTGCTTTTTGTAGTTGCAGATTCTTGCAAAGGGTTTAATCACAAGTATGTATTAGTCCAAGTAAGGTTGGTACATTAGCACAGGTTCACCCACACAATACTTATAAAACCAAAGAAGATTAATCAGCTATATGAAACGAAAGCACTTGACAGTTATTAGGGGGATGACCCCAAGTAGGGTCTAGATAAGTAAAAGGAGAGAGGAATGTTCATGATCAAGGCTGGATCTAGATATGATTCGGCCGAGTCATGTAGGAGTCAGCCGGATGAGGTCCGACTAACCCCGAATCAAGTGGTTAATACTTGACTCGACCGACATATGAGATATGTTGGAGTAACATGGTCACGCATCTTAAGTGTAGGGTGAGGTCAAGCCGAGTCATGCGAGGCGAGGCCGGGTCATGGGAAGCTTGTACAAGAAGGAGGAGGCAAGCTCCAAGGTCAAACCCTAGCCACTTTCTCTCTCTGGAATCTGCACAGTGCCAAGCGCTAGGGACAAGGATCAGAGCAGCAGAAGGAGGTCACGGAGGTGACAGTCCTCAGGCCCGAGGCTCACATGTGGTGGACTCTGGGTCTTTGCCATCGATAGAAGGGGGACATGGAAAGAGGTCCACCGAGTTACCACTTTGGGACACGCATATTCCACGAATATGCTGGTCCACATCAGTCCTAGAAGGCACTAGGTCATTCCTTTATAAGGAGGGGCTGGGCGTCTAGAGGAGGGGATCGATTCATTTTTCCTCATTGGGCACTATTTGTAGCTTCTTCTTCCTCTCGCTCATACAGCTCGAGGAGCAATTGTAGCTCCATTGGCGTTGAATAGAGATTGAGTTGTAGCATTCTGAGTGTAGAAACCACTACATCTTACCTTCCTGGATCCCACTAGCATCCATTGGCCCCCAACTTAAGCCTACCCATGGCATCTGCCGTGCCACCACCACGACAGTTGGCGCCCACCGTGGGGCCTGCATTGGTGGTAGCTAGATTCAAGATCCGGACGGGAAAATTCATCGACACAGGCAAGCGCGTCGTCTCTGGCTTAGTCCAGAGATTCGACATCTGGGACTACGTCAGCGACAACGCTGGCAGCTTCGGAGTGAGGCCACCCCCGCGCAACAGTATCTTTATCAACTTGGGCGCTCACAAGATCTACGTCGGTGTTGACATGTATCGCGTCTACCTGCACCGAGTCTTCCTCGTGGGAGACCCTCCCCTCAGTGCCGCGAGCGGTTAGCGTAACACTCACCCCACGGGCAGCGTTGAGGTCATGATGACAGCACCAGCTCCAGCAGTAGGAGAAGGCGTCGGGCCAAGCAAGAACACGGCGACGGCATACTAGGCAGCGGTTAAGCCGGTAGCCGCGAAGCAGGCAGCAGCAGATCCATCAGTAGGTAAAGCACCCGAGATGCAAGAGGTAACCCCCAAGACACCAAGGGTAAGATGACCACCTCTGGAGAGGCCGGAGAATATCTTGCAAGCAACCATAGACAACCTAACAACACATCACTACTAGGAAAAGGCCTATCAGTGGCGCACCATTTTGGAACTTCTGTGGCGCATATGGGATATGCCACTATTATCTCGCCACTAAAGTTCAGTTCTATGGCGCATATTGAAATGCGCCATAGAAGTCTGAAAAACTTCTGTGGCACATATTGCCAAAATGCGCCACATAAGTCCCGAACCAGATCTCAAACATCTGTGGCGCATTTGGCCAATATGCGCCACATAAGTTTTTTTCAAATTTCAAAAAAAAAACAGCGAGATCTGGCCGGAGGTGGTGCTCGCCGGAGGTGGGGGTCGCCGATGGAGGAGAGAAGGAGTTCGCCGGTGGAGGAGAGGAGGAGGACACCGGAGGAGGAGCTCGCCGGGATGGAGGAGGAGGGAGGTGGGAGGAGGAGGAGCTCGCCGGGGTGGATGAGGAGGGAGGTGGGAGGAGGAGGAGCTCACTGGGGTGGAGGAGGGAAGAACTCACCGGAGTGGAGGAGGGAGTAGCTCACCGGGGTGGTGGTGGAGGAGGAGGAGGAGAAGCTCACTTGGGTGGAGGAGGAGGAGGATCTCACCGGGGTGGAGGAGGAGGAGAAGGTGAGGAGAATGAGAGAAGAAGGTGAGGAGGGGAAGGGTGGAGGAGTGGAAGAGTATAAGAGAGGGAGAAGCGGCGGGATTCAAATTTCGAATTTTGGCCAAGACTTATGTGGCGCATATGAAAGAAATGCGCCACGTAAGTTTGTCCTCCTTTTTTTATTTTTTTGCAGGAAAAAACGATCTTTTGGCCATAACTTTTTACTCTTTTCGAATTTTGAAAATCTAAATAATTGCAGGAAAAAATGATATTTTGTCCTCCTTTTCGAATGTTTGAATTTTACTCTTTTCGAATTTTTTTGTAGGTCGTTGCGAGCGGATGCGAAATCTCGTTCTCGTAATTTTGGTATATTATACGTATTTTTCCGACATCGTATGTAAAAGTTATGGCCGTTTTACCGTGGCATAAACTTCTTTTGCATAAAAAGTCGAAATGCATGTTTGTTAATTTTTCCTACAAACTAGACCATATTACCTATCACTATGTGAAAGGATTTTATTTTTTGAAGTGTTTTTCATTTTCTATTATTTTTGCAAGGCTAAAAAGGTGATCCACGGGGGGGGGGGGTAGAATCTGTTTTTCCTACTCCAACTTCTATGGCGCATGCCTCTATATGCGCCACATAAGTTGAACTTGTGTGGCGCATATGGTCATATGCGCCACAGAATGTTGGTCAGAGTACAGTCAATGATATTCCATGGTAGGGTCCACCCGAGCTTTCTGTGGCGCATATGTCCATATGCGTCATAGAAGTTGGAACTTCTGTGGCGCATGTGGACATATGCGCCATATAAGTTCCAACTTGTATGGCACATTTTTCCTATATGCGCCATATAAGTGTGAAGACTTCTGTGGCGCATTTGCTGAAATGCACCACTGGACAACTTTTGTGGTGCATGGTCAGAACCATGCGCCATAGAAGGTTTGTCTATCTATAGCTAGTTTCCTAGTAGTGCATGTAGCACCAATAGTTAACCCGACAAATGCACAGGAAGAACCAGAAGAGACTAGGTTGAGAATGTTAGAAGAGGCCAAGAAAGTATTTGCGCTGCAGGAATCCTTCAATAGGACCTTACGAGAGTATGCTAGGGCAAACAAGCTAGATACGGCTCCCACATGAATATATGATCTAAGGATGAAAGGGAAGAACCTCCTTAGTGATATTAATAAGGAACATGAGTCTCAGCAGGGTGATTCGGCTGACCCTAGGCTGCCGAGGTATAGTACCCTGGCAAAGAACCTCATGGCGGCGAATGCAGTAGCCTCAAAGTTGGAGGGATTAACCGGGGAAGCCTGGTAGAGGCAGCAAGAAAGAGTAAATGAGCTGGTACACATCGCGAACCAGCAGAATGAGGAGATACTCAGAGCTAACCCGGTAAAGCCAGGGTGTAAGGTTCCCAACCTTTAATAAGGTAGAGATCCCTGTGTTTACAATGCTAGTCCCTAGATCAATAGCTAGCATCCACAGTTATGATTTAATATCAAGAAACAAAGGTCATAATACAACTTTATAACCAGGAATAAAATAATTCATTACATCTTACATAGCTTATTTGGCTATCACATTACATTGCAGCAGAATATAACAATAGCATGGGGTCCTTCATCTTCAAAGTGCAACAGGCAGTCATGTTGGTTGTAGACTTGTAATCCTAATCATTAAACTCCACTAACATCAAACAAACCTGCAACATAATAAGTTGCAGCCAGAAGGGTCAATACATTTGAATTGTATTGGCAAGTTTCACTACTATGTAGAAATAAGTGGGTCCTATCATTACAATCATATTTGGCTAGGTAGGGTTTAGGCTCATTTGCAGAAAGCAATGTAGTTTTGTCCTATCTTTTCAAAATAGTTTTGATCTTTTGTCAAAATATTTCTGAACTTCTTGGAAAACTCCAAGTGCTTCAAATCCCTTGTTGTCACCATCAAGTTTTACTTTGAGAAATTTGAATGTCGAGATCTTCCATAGCTTCAGGCCTTAGTTGCTCAGTATTGTCCATAACTGGGGACACAGCTAAGTACTTAGAATTTTGATCTTCTGCAGAAGTTGTACACTTTACCCACATGACACAATCTCATCTTGATGCCACCAGTGGCCGCTGGATAAGTACTCACCAAGATGGAGTACTGGTAGATTGAGAATGTGACAAAGTCTTTCCATAGAAGTCCTCCTAATACACAATGCTAGCTTGTCATCCAGGCACCAAATGTAGGGTTTCAAGTTCCCTTACACAATTCTAGTTAACCTGAAGATGCCAATGCATGGGACTTCCACTATGTAGTTGACTAAGCCAGAGCCCATTTAGCATGTGGCTGTACACGGAAGCCACTGTACGAGAAACATGTTCAATCTCTAAGTCCCTGGGTGGTTTTCTTCTAGTGCACATACAAAAAGAGATAGACATATAAACATGGTTCCTTTTGTTGCCACCTTGTGCAACCTTGAGTATCCTTGTCCACCCAGGTGGTTCATTGAGTACTTGTTTTATTATATAAAACATATATCTTTTCAACTCTTCATATAATCATAACATGTATCCCATCCCAATATATATCAGGGCTAAGCATACTACAACTACAATGTTTCCACTAAGGAATATATAAGGGTATCCTATTAGGATTTAGCATAGCATAAAATAATAGTAGTCCTTATCATGCATGTTTCAAAAATCCACCAAGTGTAATGAAAATAGTAGGTCATGGATGATAGTGTCACTTGCCTTTTTAGTAGAGAATGTTGGTTCACTTCTTGATCTTGCAAATATCACACTCTTCTAACTTCACTACAATTCAATCAAGCAAACACATATTCAACACAACATTCAAACAATTTGTCACACATAAAATAACAAAAACAAGGTCTTGCATGCAAGCATGCAAAAGGTAGTTTTATTTGCAATGGTGGTTTCTACTAAGCTCTAAACATTATAAAGTTCAAAGTGGTCATTTTCTTAAGTGGTAAAACCATTTGCAAAAGGTTTTATCTATGAACCATTTTTTAAACCTAAACAATATTTTATGTGGTTGAAAATGCTTTTAGCAAAGCAATATTATTTAAAGGGTTCACCAAATATATTTTAATTCTCAAAACTTTGTGTCTAGGGTCATAAAGTTTTAATCAAAACATTTCCCAAAGGTTTCACTCAAAAATCATTTCTAAAACAAACTCAATATTTTTATTTGACTAGAAATGAGCTAATTCAATTATTTATTCCTTAACTTCACAAGATTCATTTTCAAATCCATAAGTTGGTTCCTAAGGTCAGTAGGTTCACAACAATCCATTTTTCAAAGATTTCATACAAAAAATATATCTAGAACAATTTTTATATTCATAATAAGCCTACACATGTTTCTGCAATTTCAACCAATTTTCCAGAAGCAAAACATTAAACAAAGTGCATGGTTGCAAAGTACTTGTCTTGCTGAATCCATTGATATAAAATTTGCAAAATTTGGACGTGTAGAATTAAAGTTATGAATTTTACAAGTTTGCATAACAATCAGATTCAAATTTCTGTTTTAATCTAAACCTTGTCCACGTGGATGTTTCCTATTGGACGGTACCGTTTCGTTTGGATCGAGCTTTCTGGACCGCATGATTTAAGTGAGATCGTGTGGCACAGAGCACACGATACCCTTTCGCTTAAGTTCTAATCTCAGCCAAAGGATCAGGATCTAACGGATGTCATGTGATTGACCAAGAGTGGGCGGCGCTGGCGGCGCACGCTCGGGCTGTGGTGGTACCGGCGGTACAGGACGCAAGAGAGGTAGAGGGGGTGCTCACCGTGCTCGCAGAGAGGTGCTGAAGCTCAATGTGTTCACGATGTGGCAGGGGGCGCACTGGAATGAAGGGAATCTCTCGCCGGAGTCGGTGGTGGCGTCGGGCGTCTCTAGAGGTCGTCGGGGATGGAGCTATAGATCGTGCGGAGGCAAAACAAGGACATGGTCAGATGCGGGAGAGCGTGGGGAGTATGGGAGCATCACTGAGAGGGCTCGGGGTGGTCTGGCTTACCAGGGAGACTTCGCCGGAGTGATGGCAGACGGCGGTGGCGAGTTGAGGTCGACGAAGCCGAGCTTCCAGAGCACGCGGGAGCTAGCTAGGGCTATGGGCAGACACGCAAGGGACTGGAGAGCAAGCTTGCGTGCTCAGGGAGTGGAGAGGTCGTTGGGTCCACTGCTCAGCGTCTCTGTGGGTGTGTCTGCGCGTAGAAAATGTTTCACTAAGGGGGGCAAGATGGGCTGCGACTGGGCCTTGCTGGGCTTGTTTGCTGGGCTGGGTCTGTTTCATTTTTTTATACATATTGCTTTTTCTTTTTCCATTTGATTTTCTGTTTTGATTTTATTCAAACAATTCAAACACTCAAATGAATTCAAACCTTTGCCAAACTTTGTATAATTTTTAGATCTTTTTAACAACACAAACCAAAGTCCAAAATAAAATAAATTTTTTATTCTTTTTTTAGGGTCCATTAATAATTAAATAAATAGATCTTAGTTATTAATTCAAATAGGATTTGATTTATTTTAAAACTCTATTTGAAATCTAAAATAATACCAAAATCAATTCAGTAGGTTTTATTTGAATAAATAAAACACTTGGAAAACTTATTTAAAATAAATTAACAAGTTTTAGTGTTTATTTAAAAATGGAAAAGCCTTTACTTTAATAAAATTGGATATTAATAAATACTCATTATTTTATTCAAATAAAACTTTACTCTTTTTATCAAATAGAAACATTTTATTTCAAATGCTTGGCCAAGATTTATTTTGGCTCTATAAGATAATCCTTATTTATAATTCTATCTTTTCTTTTGAAAACCATCTTTTTATTAAAAGATCCAAAAATAGTAATTCCAACTATCATAACTTTATTTATTAATTGTTTAACTTTTTAAATACCTTTAGGATTTTATTTGATCAAAATAGGTTTTGATGTTTCCAATTGGAATCAAAAAGTTTCTTCTCACCCTAAAAATCAACAATTGTTTATTTGTTTATTTATTTTTCACATTTCAAAATTTGGAAAATTTTGGGATGTGACACAGGGGGTTCGCGCATGGTTCACTCGGTTGGAGCTGCCCCGACGCTATCAGCTGCCGCAGCATCCTCACCCTGAAATGGATTGCGAAAAGATAAAGAAGTAACCTCGGGAAAAAGGAGCAAACAAATTGTTCCATATGACCCGGCGGTGGCCGGAAAAGTCAATGAAAATAAAGGCAATGGAAGCCGAGGTAACAGCGGTGAAAGAAACCCCGGCCGTGGCAATAAAGATCATGGGAATATCGGATGAGGGAACCCTGAGAATAATAACCCGGCTGAAGGAAGACGGTACCACCCACATGATCATCAGCCGAGGCACGAACCTTGGCAGGGGAGAGATGCAGGACATGTTCTGCATAACCTGGCCCATGACAGATACAATGATGGTTATTCGAAAATGGAAAATGCCGGATTTATTGGGCAAAACCACTATGGGGTGGAAGAAAGAGCTATGTACAAAAATTTACCGTCGAATGATGCATGATTAAAACTTGATAGGCTATATTGGTCCGAGTTATTGGAAGAGCAAGGTCTTCCTGGGCCGACGTGTTTTGGACCCCGGATTATGGGTGAGCCACCTGTCCCAAACTTCCAGTTAGCAAGAGGCACAAAAACATATAACAGAAGTACAAAACCACAAGATTGGTTGATTTACTATGCCACTTCAGTGAAAATAGGAGGGGGAAACTTGAGATGGGCTGTGAGATATGTGCCCTAGATGCTGGAGGGGCCGGCCAAGGTCTGGCTGAATAACTTACCCGCCGGCAGTATAAATTGCTGGCTGTACTTTGAGGAGATGTTTGTCAGTAACTTCACCAGTACATACAAGAGGCCGAATAGGCCTCAACAACTAGCAATGTGCAAACAGAGACCGAATGAGACTGATAGAGAATTCCTGACTCGATGGTGCAACCTCAGAAACTCATGCGAAGGAGTAATTGAATCACAAGCGATTGCTTGGTTTGCACAAGGGTGCAGATACGGAATTGTGTTGTGGCAAAGGCTACAAAGAGATATGCCAACTATGTTGGCAGAGACAATCAGAATAGCAGATTCATATGCATTGGGTGATCCAACTCAACCTGAACATATGTCGATAGAACACCTTGAGCAGCAAGACCATTACACTCGTGATGGTGCAGGATCATCCCAGCGGAATGAGTTCTAAGGTAGGAGAAGAGATGACAGGCCGGATTATAGATATAGTTCGAATCAGGTTGCTGCAGTTGTTCAGGACCAGCCGGGTGCATGAAGCAATCAGCGCCAGAAGAACGGTCCTCAACAATGGACGTCAAGGAATGATGGGAAGAAACAATGGACTCCAGAACAGAAGAAACAATGGCAGGAGAGGCCGAAGTACACGTTTGAGTCAATGTTGTATCAACCGTGTAATTTTCACACACCTAACCCAGCAAAACCATCCAACCACACAACTCGTAAATGTGCTTGGATGAAGAGTGCAATGGGAAACCCGGCAACAATGCAAGCGCCACAACGGCAACCACACCACCCACAGCAGCCACAGCTTACAGGAGGAAATGCACAACAATTGATCTTACCTCCACCACCTCCGAGGTATGAGAATCAAGACCGGAGGGATGCAGTTCACCATGTGGTAAATCAAATCCAAGATGGCAGAGGAAACCCCAGAAATAATGGACGAATGATGCTGTGTATTCACCATGCAACAGAAAGACAGGTAGAGCATACAGCACCGACACATGTAAGTAAATACAGTTATGCCAACAATTCCGAGGTATATGCCATGGACTGATCAAGAGATAACTTGGAGCCTTAGAGATCATCCCAAGATTATGCCGAATCCCGGGTCATATGCCCTGGTGCTAGACCCAACATTTGTCGGGCCCAATATCAACGTGAAATTCTCAAAAGTGCTGATAGATAATGGAAGCAGCATCAACATTATGTACAAGGATACAATGCATAAGCTCGGCATATCTCTGAATATGCTACAGTCGACCAAGACAACCTTTCATGGGATAGTGCCCGGACTCTCCTGTGAGCCCATTGGGAAGGTTCGAGTAGACGTCTTATTCGGTAAAAGGGAGAATTGCAGAGCTGAGAATTTGAATTCGATGTTGAGGTACCAACCTGATAAGGTAGAGATCCCTGTGTTTACAATGCTAGTCCCGGGATCAATAGCTAGCATCCACAGTTTAAGATGTAATATCAAGAAACAAAGGTCATAATACAACTTCATAACCAGGAATAAAATAATTCATTACATCTTGCATAGCTCATTTGGCTACCTCATTACAATGCAGCAGAAATAACTATATGGCATGGAGTCATTCATCTTCAAAGTGCCACATGCAATCCTGTTGGTTGTAGACTTGTAATCCTATTCAACACACTGCACTAACATCAAACAAACCTGCAACATAATAAGTTACAACCACAAGGGTCAATACATTTGAATTGTATTGGCAAGTGATACTATGGTAGAATAGTGGTATATATCATCTATATGCATTTGGCTAAGTGGACCTTAGGCTTGCTTTGCTCAAAATATATTTTCCTTATCATTTGAAAAGACTAAGTTTTTATTTGTCAAAATCACCCAAGGAACACTAGTGTGATACCAAGGTTGTCCAGTCACTAGACCTTATGTAACCACTGGTCCTTTGCCCTTGTTCAACCACAAGTTTTTAACTTAGAAGTTGGGATGAGGAGATCCTTGATAGCTTCCATGTATTGATGCTCAAATTGTCCATTGTCGGGGACACGACTAAGAACTTAGATTTTACTCTCTCGAGAGGTGGTGCACTTTCCCCACAAGACTTGACATGCATCGAGACAAGATCTTTCAGAAGCCTTCCCTTAGACCAAATGGACGCTTCCAAACCTATCACCCCCTACCACCTTCTGTCCATTTGGCTAAGTTATTGCAACCTATATGATCCAGGCAGAGCCCATAATGCCATGTGGCTGCACTTGAAGCTTATCAACATTTGACATCTCAAATCTCTTTGTTCCTGGGTGGCTTTCCACAAGTGTGATACACAAGTTTTTCGCCAGTTTACTGGCCCTGTGTATCCACTCAACATAAATCCATTCCACCCAGGTGATTCATTCACATAGTTTTTTATTAAACAAAACATAAGTCATAGACTTAGAAATATTTCATAGCATGAATATAATCCACCCTTGTTTTCTACTATCTAGGCTAAGCATAATAGTAGCAAGAATCTTAACTTAGGGAAAATTCTACTAAGGCATCATCTACTAGGATTTCCCATGGCATAGTATACTTAGTAAAAATTCCATGCAAGTCCTACTCAAAATATCACTAATGCATAGTTAAAATAATAGGACAAAATGTATGAAGCACCACTTGCCTTTTTGGTAGAGAAACTAGGTGCACTCGTTGATCTTGGAATAGTCACACTCTTCAAAGTTCACTACAATTCAATCAAGGCACAACTTCAATCTAGCATTCAAACAATTTACCACATAAAATAAAGAAAACAAAACAATGCATGCAAGCATGCAAAAGATTGTTTTATTGGAAAAGTGGTTTATACTAAGGCTACAAAGATTTTGAAACATCTATTGGTCATTTATAAAAGTGGCAAAACCATTTAAAATTAAGTTAGTGAAATTAGGCCATTTAAATCATCTTTGCTTTACTAGAATGATTTTAATCAAAGTAATAATTTCTAGTGTTAGCCAAATATGTTTTTAAACACAATGTTAGTGTTTAGGATCAAAGTGTTTAAAAAATCCATTTAAAAAAGGTTTCACTCAAAAATCATTTTTTAAATAATAGCAACATTTTTGTTTTACCAAAATGCCTTTATTCAAAGGATAAATTTTCTATGGTTAAACAAATACATTTTTGAATCCAAAACCTAGTGTTTAGGGTCAGAGAGTTTAAATCAAACCATTTGCAAAAGGTTTTACTCAAAAATGAATTTTAGAATAAATTTTATACACAAAATAGACCTAGACATGTTTCTGCAAAAATACCTAATTTTCTAGAGGCAAAATACTAAACTAAGGAAATGGTTGCAAGGATTTCTTTTTCTTGATTCCAATGATATAAAATTTGCAAAATTTGGACTTGTGGATCAAAAGTTCTGAATTTTTCAAACTCTAACATCTAATAGAAATGTTTCTGTTTTTAAAACAAAAGACAGGCCACGTGGAGCGTTTCTATTGGCTAGTATCGATTCACACAGATCGATCAACGTGGGCTGTTAGATCTAAATAACCATGCACAGCACAGATGCATTCGTACCCCTTTGGTTTAAGATCTAATCCTAACCATTCGATCAAGATCTAACGAACCAAATCGTCTTGGCGAGGAACTGGCGGCGTTGCAAGGTTGATGATGATGAGTTGGCAGTGGGACCGGTTAGTCCGAGAGGTGCGGGGTTATGCGTGGGGTCGCTAGGTCAGTGAGTGGAGGGGTTAGTTTGCGCGTGAGAAAACGTTTCACGAGGGGGTGAGAGAGGTGGGCTGCTGGACCAAATTGGGCTGGAGTGGGCCTTGTTCGCTGGGCTGTTCTGTTTTCTATTTCTTCCTTGTCCGTCGAGGGGATAACCCCCGGGTGGGGAAAGCCAGGCATAAGTAGGCCAGCTCCAGAAGATGCAGGCCGCCTGGCCTCCCGAAGTCACAACTCTAACCGTCTGGCAAGCAAGCCCGACTAGGCTTATAGCTTTCCCGGCTGGCCCGTCTAGCCGGTGGCCAGAAGAACCGGCCGGGTGGCCATTCCCACCCGGCTCACCTCAGATTCGATGGAGAGCACGGAAGGACTGGCGCTCCGTGCGGGGTACGCTTCTGGATCTCCCTCGTCATCAATAAAGCGGGCATGCCGTCATGACCAGCGCTACCAGACAAAGATAAAGCAAGACGGTCGGCGGGACTGGCGAAAGCGGTCCGGGTGGCCGTTAAAGCAAGGCTGACGCCCCAAAGGAATCTCGGGTGACCACTAAAGAGAAGGATGACGCTAAAAGAAGGGCGGACTAGGTCCTGGCCCACCGGCTGGGCCCTGTAGCCGGCCATGCCCTGCAAACCCGTATGCAAACAGTAACCCCTAGGACCCGAATTGTAATCTGCCCCTAGACCAGTATATAAGGGAGGGCAGAGCCAGGGTTCTAGAGAGAGGGAGATAGACTCACATAGATTCCAAGTAACAACGGTAGAAGAAGAGAAGTGTTAGCATCTAGCTCCTAGTTTTCCTCTAGCCATCGATAGTATCTTAGGAAATAGCTCAAGGAGCACTTGTACTGAGCATCGAGCTCCCATACATAGTTCATCTTGCAGGAGTAGGGGTGTTACCTCGCCAAGAGGGCCCCGAACCTGGGTACGTCCCTGTGTTTGCAGTGCATCGTGCCCAACCCGTTGTGTGAGCCACCGAATGCATCCGTGTGTCCCTTCTTTGCCATCCCCGATGGCTCTGCTGTGTTCCACACCACGACAGTTGGCGCCCACCGTGGGGCATAGCGCTTCGGCTGGGATCATCTTCCGCACGGGACTTCTGCTCGTCATCAGCGAACGCGTGGCCTCTGGCCTCGTGCTCACGCTCGGTGCCTTCGACTGCGTCCTCGACAACGCAGCGTGTTTTGCTGGGAACACCTTCCCTGCCGGCGACTCCATCATGCATTTTGGGGACATCCGCGTCTACGTCGCTACTGTCGCTGAGGGTTTCCCCAGCTTGGTCACCCCCGTCCTCGACGTGCCCCTCGCCCGCGTCCCAGCCGCAGGGGGGAGTTGCGTCGAATTCATGATGGTGAACGCTCGGGAAAACCATCGGCAACCTCAAGAACGTCGTGTAGGAGGATAAAACTCCGCGCATGAGCTGGAGCAAGACCCGCTCACCGCCTCCGTCCAGCACCTACGCGCTCCGGTCGTCGTCGAGATGGATCCAGCGGCTGCGGCGGCAGCGCTCGAAGCCACACGCCAGAAGCTCCTGGAGGAAGCCACCAAGGTCGCGGCTAACCAGCGTCGGCTGAACGCCACCGTGCATGAGTACAACGCTGCCCATGGCTTCGTCAGGAAGATCCAGCATCGAGGGCGCGACCTGGCGTCAGAACTGGATCGTGCCGCCGACTCACGTGCAGGTGTGGCGCGACCCGTTTACAGCACTCCCGCCAAGAACATGAGGGCGGCCGAGGCAGCGGCCGCGAAGCTGAAGCACCTGGAGGGCGAGGAACTTCGTCTCCAGCAGGAGCGTGTGTAGCTCCTCGTGGTTACTACTAACAAGAAGCAGGCCGAGGGCGTTCCCATCCAGGTGGGCAACTCCCGCGACATCGTCGTCCGCAAAGGAGAAGACCAAACGTCACACGGAGGAAGCAAGAACCAGCAAGCCTCTTCCCCAGGAGGGGTCGGGCAAAACAGTCGCCCGTGTGGCGAATCGGGCAACCGCGGTTGCCACAACCGTGATGCCGCAGCCTCCAGCGTTAGTCGCGCAGGCGGAGCCTCCCAGGGGAAAACGACGCGAGCACCGGAGGAGGAAGCAGACGCGAACAAGGACCCGCCCTTGTCACGTTTGAAGGGATGGCTAGGTCCTCGAGAACCAGCTCATGCGCGGGAGCGCATCGACCTCCTGGTGCAGTCACGCACCTTGGAGGAGGAAAGTCCGGCTAGCCCAAAGTGTTTTGGCCCGTGCATCCGGAACGAGCCGTTCCCGAAAGGATTTTCGTTCCCAAGAGACACGCCAAAGTACAACGAGACCGTCAAGCCTGAGGATTGGTTGGTCGATTACACCACCACGATGGGAATCACCAATGGCAACCTCCGCTTGGCCATCTGCTACGTCCCCCTCATGCTCGTCGACTAGGTGAGGACGTGGCTCAATAGCCTCCCCGACAACAGCATCAACGCGTGGCTAGACTTCGAAGAGGCGTTCATCCGCAACTTCATCGGAACATACAAACGACCGGGTCAACCTCGCGAGCTCGCCCTCTGCGTGCAAGGAAAGGACGAGTCGGACCGTGCCTACCTCACCCGGTGGACTAGCATGCACAATTCATGCGAAGGGGTGCGTGAGCACCAGGTGATAGACTTCTTCACCAACGGATGCCGAGACGGCACCATGCTAAAGCATAAACTCAGCCGGGCAGACCCGCAAACCATGACTCAGGTCATGCCCATCGCAGACAAGTACGCCACCGCGGATACGGAAATGAAGAAGCCCATCCTGGTGGACGACCAGGGCCAAATCGTCACGGACGAGCAGGCGGAGCGTCGTTAGCCGGGCGACCATCATCCCAGGCGGCACGGTCATGACAACCGCCACGGCAAGAGGAAAGACGACCAGCCGAATAGCCGGTACGGTACCAAATAGGTAGCCGCGGTGCATGAGGATCTGGCTGCAGGAGGCAGTCGGAGGCAGAGGCCGGATGACAGGCCGCCTCGGCCCAAGTACACCATCGAGTCAATTCTCGATGGGCTGTGCAAGTTTCACAGCGGCGGCAACAAGCCCGCCAACCATACGACGCGCCAATGTATCTGGACAAAGAAGATGGCCGAAGCCGGCGGACTCCCACCACCACCTCCACCGCCAGCCGGAGCCCCACCAGATAATAGGGAACGACACAACCGCTGCGAGGATGACGAAGATGGTTACCCGCGGCAGGTGGGTAATTACCACATATTCCTGGCGGAGCCAGAAAGGAAGCACGCCAAGCGGATACGTGAAGCGGAGGTGAACACAATCGTCCCACCTGTCCCCTAGTAATTGCACTGGTCCGATCAGGCGATCACCTGGAGCAAGGAGGATCAGCCGACCGTGTTACCAAGCCCTGGTAGCTACGCGCTGGTCCTGGACCCCATCATCATCTCCATGAATCATTCATGCCGCTTCTCTCGAGTGTTGATCGATGGAGGGAGCAGCATCAACCTCCTCTACCGGAGCAGCCTCGAGAGGCTGGGCATCAGTGAGTCCCAGCTAGATCCTTCAAGCACTTCGTTCCATGGAGCAGTACCGGGGCCGTTGCACTCCCCAATCGGCAAGATCCGGCTAGACGTCATCTTCGGCAGCGAGAACAACTTCCGCCGCGAGCCAATCTGGTTCGAGGTCGTGAATCTCTCTAGTGCCTACCACGCCATACTAGGGCGCCCAGCTCTGACCAAGTTCATGGGAGTACCGCACTACTCATACCTCAAGATGAAGCTGCCAGGCCCAAAGGGAGTGATCACCATCCATGGATGCTACAAGCGTTCGATCGAGTGCACCTCAGACGACTCCAAGCTGGCCGAAGCAATGATCATCGCTGAAGAGAAGCAAGTCATAATGCAGAACATGGAGGCCCTGCAGAAGGACATGCCGGCTGGAGAATCGCAGTTCAAGCCCTCGCAGGGAACAAGGAAGATCCTGCTGAATGAGGAAGACCCAAGAAAGTTCGTCTTGGTCGAAGAACAACTTTCTTTTTCTTTTTCTTTTTCTATATCTATTTTCTGTTTTGATTTTAAACCTTTGATTTAAATTTCAATTTGAATACAAATTTTGACCAAACTTTTTCAGTAAGTTTGTACTGTTTATTGTTGTGTTTGAAATTCCATTTTTAGAATATTTCAAATATTCTTTTATGGTTTAGTATTTATTTAAATTAGACATTTTGTCTTTATTTAATTAAGGGTTTAAATATGTTTTCAAACCTCTATTTGAATTCTAATTTTTACCAAACCTTTTCATTAGGTTTTATTTATACATTAGTGTGTTAAATAATTCACTTTGAATTATTTAAAATATTTTTAATATGATTTAATATTCATTTAAATTGACATTTGTCTTTATTAAATATGGTTTTAAACCCATATAAATTTTATTCAAATAATTCTTTTATTCCTTTTAAGTTAATTAGATAACTTTTATTCCTCTTGGGCAATTCTAATTTATTATTTTCTCATGATTTAATTAATCATTTATATTAGGGATTTGTCTCCATTTGAATATAATTAGAATATGGTTTAACCTCATATGCTTTTATTTGAATATTATTTACCCCTTTATTTTATTTTATTTTGATTTGGATTATCTTTATTCCATTTGATTATGGATTTAACCAAGATTTAATTTTGACTTTTAAATACTCCTTATTTATTTATTTATTTATTTCTTTCTTTGTCTTATAAAACCCATATCTTTTTATTTATAGATCCAAAGTTGGTGATTCCACTTTGTATAATTTCATTTAATATTTGTTTATATTTTTAAATCCTTTTAGGATTAATTTGCTCACAATTTGGTATGGATCTAAGATAGGAGCTTTATTATCCTTGGAAATTATTTCCTTTTATCTTATTAAATTCATAAGTTTTTATCCATGGCTCCAAATTAAATGAAACCAATTTCTATGGTTTTATAATATTTTTTATCACTTTTGATCATTTATAAATGTTTGTTGCTGAATTTTTTATATGGATAAAATATATAGTCTTAGAGAGATCTTGGAAATGATTTTCTTCCATTACGGTTTTGGGGTTTTGGTTTAGCCTTCCCAAATGTTAAATTTCAAGATACATTCATTGATGAATGCATTTCACTTGATTGAAATTTTGTTTGATTCCCTTTTCATTCAAATTTTATTCAAGAAGGGTTTTGATGTTTTCCATTTAGAAGCAAAAAAGTTTCTTTTCACCCTAAATTTCAACCATTATTTATTTTGTTTATTTATTTTTTTCACATTTCAAAATTTGGAAATTTTTGGGATGTGACATTCGAGGTAGTGGATCTAGAAAGTTGCTATAATGCATTACTCGGACGACCGGGATTAGCTAAGTTTATGAGCAGTTGTCACATTGGTTACTTAAAAATGAAGATGCCAGGACCACATGGAGTAATAACGATAGCAGGAGATTGCAAGAAGTCAATGGAATGTGCTTCGGCCGGATCAAATCTAGCCGAGCCTTTGGTGATTGCAAGGGAGAAAAGGAGAATTCAGGAGGTTGCAGCTTTAGCTTAGTCAGCACAGCTTAACATGCCGACACTTGCTAACCTGCATGCAAGTGTGTATTTTTAGCCGACTAAAGAGACAAAGAAAATTCAGATTGATGATCAGTTCCCAGAGCGCACCATCACCATTGGTGCCGGCCTAAATGATAAATAGGAAAGCGAGCTCACCAACTTCCTCCGTGAGAATCGGGATATCTTTGCATGGTCTACACAAGATCTGTAAGGAGTGCTGAGGAAGTTGGCTGAGCACTCTTTGCATGTAAGGCCAGGAGCAAGGGCAGTGAAGCAACCTCTCCGCCACTTATCCAAAGATAGGAGAAAAATCATACAGGATAAGATAGCTCGGCTCCTTGCAGCCGGGTTTATTATGGAAGTACTTCATCTGAACTGTTTATCTAACCCGGTGTTGGTAGATAAGAAAAATGATGACCCGAGCGTAGCCGTCGTTTGGTGTGTGTGCATCGATTACACGAACCTAAAAAAGGCATGTACCAAAGATCCTTTTCCCTTACTACGATAGACCAGGTTATTGATTCAACCGCAGGTTGTGAACTGTTATCATTTGTAGACGCGTATTCTGGTTTCCACCAGATACCGTTAAACCCGGCTGATCAAATAAAAACTGCGTTTATCACCCCGTATGGGGCTTATTGTTATCGCACCATGCCATTCGGCCTGCGCAATGCGGGAGCCACGTACCAAAGGTGTATGCAAAAATGTTTGCATGATCAGATTGGGGAAAATGTTCAAGTATATGTTGATGATTTGGTTATAAAGACCAAGGAGAGCCATACGCTCCTGGAAGATATCCGGCAAACGTTCGCGAATTCGAGAAGATTTTGAATGAAGCTTAACCCAGAAAAATGCACCTTCGGTGTACCGGCCAGAAAATTACTCGGTTTCCTCGTATCTAGCCGAGGTATAGAGGAAAATCTGACTAAAATTCGCGCAATTGAAAGGATGGAACTGCCGAAATGCCTCAATGATGTTTAGAAATTTATAGGATGCCTTGCATCCTTAAGTCGGTTCATGAGGCGGCTAGGTGAAAAAGCATTGCTTTGTATCAGTGGATGAAAAAATCCAATAAATTCATCTGGACACCTCAGGCTGATAGCGCTTTTCATGAGTTAAAAAAGATGTCGGCCACAGCGCCAATTTTAGCTTCACCACTATCAAAAGAGCCTATGCTGCTCTATGTAGCAGCAACAAACCGAGTTGTGAGCGCTCTGATAGTTGTACAGCGTAATGAGGAAGGTAGGTTGGTACAAAGTCCGGTTTATTACCTAACCGAGGTATTATCGGCATCAAAACAAAACTATCCACACTACCAAAAATGGCTTATGGAGTGTATATGTCGGCAAAAAAGCTCAAGCATTATTTTCAGGAACACCCCATAAAGGTGATTTGCGAGGCACCAATAGCGAGATAATGAGCAATTAAGATGCAAGCGGCCGAATAGAAAATGGGCAATTGAGTTATCCCCTTACGCCCCATAATTTGATAGACGATATGCGATCAAATCTCAGGCAAAGGCCGACTTTTTTTGTCGATTGGGATGACATACAGTATGAACCCCCATTACCTGATCCGAACTATTGGACGATGCATTTTGATGGATCCAAATTAAGGAATGGGTTAGGAGTAGGAATAGTATTAACCTCTCCAAAGAAGGATCACCTGAAATATGTATTGAAGATACAATTTGCTGCATCAAACAATGTATCCAAGTATGAGGCACTTGTCCATGGCCTAAAGATGGCAAAAGATATCGACATACGTCAGATTCTATGTTTTGGAGATTCGGACCTTGTAGTTTAACAAGTATCAGGAAATTGGGACGCATTGGATGCAAACATGGCCTTATATCTGTTTCATGAACAGAAAATTAGTGGCTATTTCGACGGGTGTGAATTTCATCACATACCTCGGGCGGAAAACGACGCTGCAGATACCCTGTCAAAGCTCAGATCTACCAGATAGTCAATTCCACTTGGTATCGCCTTAGAACACCTAAGAAATCCATCATTCATACCTTCCCCAGAGTCCGAATCAATTCGCCTCTCATCAGATCAGAAATCTAAATGTGTCCCAATGGAATTTGACAAAAGACATGAGTCGAATAACCCGGGGACTGATTCAGCGAACCAGAGAGATGATTGGGAAAGTTCGGCGAACATTAAGTTGGGAGAAGTAATGGAAATTTATAAAAAATTACCCTGGAGCAGGACATACCAGAATGGGCACATCCAATATTCTTATTCCTCAAAAATGAGACCCTGCTAAATAATGAGGTCCTTGCCAGGAAAACAGTAAGAAGGGTGAAAGCTTACACAATAATAAATAATGAGCTTTATAAGAGAAGCGCAACAAAAGTGCTGCAACGATGTGTTAGACCGACAAAGGACAAGAGATCCTCTTGGACATACATCAAGGGGAATGTGGACACCATGCCTCGTCCAAAGCCCTTGTGACCAAAGCTTTCCGACATGGGTTTTATTGGCCAAGTGCGCTAAAGGATGCAAAAGAATTGGTAGCAAGGTGCAATGGCTGCCAGAGATATGCCAGCAAAATTCATATGCCTTCATTCGAGTTAAAAATAATACCGATCACTTGGCCATTCTCAGTATGGTGCCTGGATATGGTAGGTCCATTTAAGCCGGCTCGCGGAGGCATGACTCACATTTTGGTCATGGTGGGAAAGTTCACAAAATGGATAGAGGTAAAGCCAATGAGAAAATGTGACGGGCCCACAACAGTAAAATTTCTCAAAGATATCATTCTGAGATATGGTGACCCACACCGTATCATTACAGATAATGGCACAAATTTTGCTGAAGGAGCCTTTGCTTGATTCTGCCAAGAAAAGCACATTAGACTTTTGCTTCGGTAGCACACCCAACATCAAATGGGCAAGTGGAAAGATCGAATGGACTCGTGTTATCCAGAATAAAACCTCGGTTGCTAGAACCACTCCAGAGGTTGGCAGGTTGTTGGATTGAGGAACTCCCAACGGTGCTATGGAGTTTAAGAACTACCCCGAATAGATCAACGGGGTACACCCCATTCTTTCTCGTATATGGGGCAGAAGTTGTGCTCCCAGCCGATATAATGCATGATTCTCCTAGTGTCACCCAATACAAAATGAAATATCTTGGCAAGATGATGTGGATCTACTAGAGGAATCAAGAGAATTAGCATTGTCTAGGTTAGCTGTTTATCAACAAGGCCTCAGACGCTACCATAGCAAGAAGGTAAATCCCAGAGTCTTCAAGGAAGGAGATCTGGTCCTTCAGCTAGTGCAACGCATGGCCGGCATGCATAAGCTATCGCCCCCATGGGAAGGCCCCTTCATCGTGAGAAAAGCACTGCACAACGATGCATATTACCTCATAGATGCTCAAGCACCAGAAAGGAACAAGGCGGATAAATCCGGAGATGAGTCAAAAAGACCATGGAATGTAGCACTACTTCGTCCATTTTACACTTAGAGGAAGTGTACTGTATCCAGTATTATTATATATCGGTTTATTGTGTCAGGAATGAATTAATGAAACCTCGGCAACTCGAGCAGTGACTCGGGGACTGCCCCATGTTGTTTATCACTATGATTATGTATTCGATATGAATGAGACTTCGGCAATTCGAGTAGTGACTCGAGGACTGCCCCATGCTGTTTATCACTATGATTATGTATTTGATATGAATGAGACTTAGGCGACTCGAGCGGTGACTCGAGAACTGCCCCATATTGTTTATCACTATAATTATGTATCTACTTTATCAAAAATAAATCAGCAAGTGAAACCTCAGCAACACGAGCGGTAACTCGGGGACTGCCCCATGCCATTTATCCTGCTATTCTATATTTGATATGGCGGATGATTTATATGTCCATCAATTCAAATTAGTAACATATGGGCATCATAAGCAACGTCCCTGGCCTTTCACGGTCTGAAGAGAGATCTTATGGTAAATAAGACAAGAGCCAACCAAGAATCAAACAGACGAAAAGCGACTAAGGAATGAACTATACACAAGTCGGCGCATGTTATATTATCTTTCTTATGACCGATGTGGTATGCTAACCAAAGCACGCGTCTTCAAACATAACTCATAATCTCTAAGAAAGCACACGGATAATCAAACATGTTTGATTCGAACTTACGGATTGAAGTTGACGAACGATAATACACGCAGAATAACTCAACCAGCATGGTAACAACTTAACAATTACCACAACATATGAAAGATTCCGAACTTATACAGATTAAATAGTACCAAAAGAGGTAGATTGTCTTAAAACAACATACGCCCGGCATACTGGGGACTTAGCAAATAAAAGTTTTATAGCTCAGGCATTAACCTTAGCCGAATCACCGGCATGAGGGGTGATTGTAGTGGCAGGGGTTTCCGAAGTAGGTACCTCGGCTACCACCAAAGGCACCTCAACTTATGTAGAAGCAATAGTTTCAGGAGCAGGAATCTCCGAAGTTGCCTGGGCCTCCGCGGAAGTTACCTCGGCATCGACCGAAGTAACTTGAGCATCTTGAGCATTGGCCATTTGACGCGAAGATCCACCTTGGGCTTGGGAAGCTTCAGTCCCCTTGGAGGAAGACCGGGCTTCAACATTTCTTCCCGAACTGCCTCATGACTCATCAGAACTTCCAGAGTCTTCATCTAAATCATGTTCATCACCAGAATCCTTGGCAAACTCATCATCATCAGTGGCCTCAACATTCTCTTCAGCCTCGTCTGGGAGAAAACTCGGCCCCTCATTCCATTGATGCACATTTGCATACTTGATGAGTTGATAGGCACGGGCTTGGAGGCGAGCAACGAAATCCGGATTCTTAACCCAAGGAGAGCCGGTACACAAATTCATTAATGTGTCGAGGGAGATGTCCTCGTACCATGATAGAATGGCAGTAAGCGCCATGTCAGCCCCAGCTCGCCCGGCGGATTCTCTCTAGAGGTTCAACTGAGTTTGAGAATCCATTAATTTCGCCACAAGTACCTCCACCTTGCTAATTTTTGTTCCATTCGGCCAGAGCACATTGAAAGCTCGAAATGCCGCTTTCACCAAATCTCTTCCCATGATTTTCATCGGCTCAATGGCGGCAGCGACAACAACCAGGAGATCCTCAATAGAATATTCTTAATCAGATAGATTGGGGACACCTCGGCGGGCACAGGCAGCAACCACGGCTTTAGTACTCATGGGCTCGTCTTCTAAAAAGTGATCTGTAAAGCAAGACATCATATAAATCAAGAGGAGCAACGAGCAAAGGATGACTCGGCCATTGACTAAGAGGAAAAAAATCTGGCAAATAAGCTTACGATGGATATATCGCAGCATCTTCTGAAGATCCACGGCCCAGCCAACCCGTTTCTTATCAAACCGAGTAATCTCCTGAGTCATCGTCTGATTTTTCAGCTCGGCTGCATCAAGAAGTTCTTTGTCCTTTTGAAGCTGGAGACTTAACCGATTGTTTTCCTCAGAAAATTCTTGGTCAATTTTATCTAGCTCGGACTTCTAAGATGATTTCAAGGACTGAACCTCGGAACGGAGCCGAGCTATCTCGTCATCCTTCTCCTTCATCTGCGCCGAATGAGTCCCTACTTGCTCTAAAAAATGCAGCATCATATCAGGCATGGGTATGCACTCTTGATGCGACGCTGCAAATCTTTGTAATTCGGCTGAGCCAAAGATGGAGCAATATATGATACTCATAATTTATCTAGAAGAGAAATAAATGAGTATAGAGAGGATGGACGACTAACCTTCAAGACTGGCAATCTTTTTCGTCAGCAGAGTATTTTTATTATTAATGTTATCTAAGTAAGGATAAATCGCAAATTAATTAGGAATCAAAGTCTTGAACGGAGGACTTGAGTGCACACGTTGAATAATTTACCTGTCTTCTTCGGAATGGGAACCATCTTGTCATACTTGACCTGAAGCTTCCTATGCGAAAAGAGCAGCTTCTGGAATTCGGTTGTAGGTCGATTGTGAGCAACCTAAAATAACAGTGAGTTATACAAGGAAAAATACACAAAAGATCCGAATCAAGAAAAACTTGCCTCGAATCTAGGTGGTAGGATATTCAAAGCTAAAACTTAAAAAGATCCGAATCAAGCAAAACTTCCTCGGATCTAGGTGGCTAGATATTCAAAGCTAAAACTTAAAAAGATCTGAATCAAGCAAAACTTGCCTTGGATCTAGGTGGCTGGATATTCAAAGCTAAAACTTAAAAAGATTTGAATCAAGCAAAACTTGCCTCGGATCTAGGTGGCTGGATATTTGAAGCTAAAACTCAAAAAGATCCGAATCAAGAAAAACTTGACCCGGATCCAGGTGGCTGGATATTGAAAGCAAGAAGCCAAGAAGATCCAAATCCAGCAAAAGGCGATTTGAAGTTAGGTGGCTAGGTGTATTTTAAGCCGAAACATGCACAAAAAAAATTATTTAATACGCATGCAGGTAACTCTATTCTAAGCAAGAGAAGCTTCCAAACGAATAACAAGTTATTCAGTTGCAAGCTCGGGGACTAGCGGGTATATAGTATACTGTGCGCAAAAGATAAAGTGTGGATTGAAGCACATACCTCATTCATCTTGTCACTTTCAAGTACAACTTTAGCAGCCATATGCAAACGACTGCTAATGTCAAAAAGTTGGAAGGGTTGATTACTTGGGTTGCCCTCAATTTGGTCGGCAGCATTCCAATAATTGGCATATTCTACCAACAACCCGAGGATCCCTCCGCTATATGTGCACGTCAAAACCTTGCCCTTGGCCTCTTGCGCCTGTTGTGCAGCTATCCCAACCGCCGGGCTCTTATGAAGCACGAGCAGTGTGTCGGCGGTGGAGGCAGACCCAGACTTAGCGACTAAGCCTCCCTTGTGAAGCATGTCGGCGACACTGGGTTGAGAGGAACCAGGTTTGGCTTTCTGAGCGGGTTTGGATTTGGCAGCACCATCCTTCTTGGTCTTAGCGGGAACCTCGGTAATAGGCAATAACTTAGGGCGATGGACATGACTCGGAGCAATAACCTCTGCGACAGGGGGGCGCTTGCCTCGACAAGTACCGAGGTAGTGGCAGCGTCGGCAGTAACCGAAGTAGCAGCAACTTTGGTAGAGGAAGGTTCAACAGGGGCAACTTCGGGGACCTCAGAGGAAATTACCAGATCAACTGATTGATCCGGCATAATGATATCAAGACCATCACTAGGAGCAACTTGGGTCTCATCTCGCCGAGGCGGGCTGTTAGTCGGCATGGGAGGAGAATTATCGCGAGGAGGACTTGAAACTCGAACATCCTCTTGAGGCAATGGCGAAGGCGGACGAGTAGCATGCAAGGTCATGCTCGGACCACTAGGCTTAGCAGAAAGAGGATCACTGTCTAGATAAAGGGAAAACCAATTCAGAAATAGAAAGAGAAAAAAAGAAGTACAAGTTAGAATAAGCAAGAGGACTTACCCAGAAACTTCGGGCATAGTTTTCCGCTTCGGAATGTGCTGGGCTGATCTCTTAACATTTTTCTTGGGATCCAAGTCTGAGGGATTTTCCGAAGCGGCACGCTTCTTTGATGGAGCGGGAGCTTCGGACGCAAGGGGTTCAAACTCGTGCACCTGGCCAGCCGGATTATCTAGGAAAGAAGGAGCCGGAAATGTATAAGAGATAGGCACCGCGGCAACTACCTGGAGAATTTGGACGTCGTCCGAATCACCTTCATCAGCGCGGGCAGAGGATTTACCCCGAGTACGAACGGGAGGAGCCTCGGTTTTGGGGATAAACTCCTCCGGGTTTGGTTCTCCATTATCCGGGGAGCTGCGGTCATTGCTCCAAGGAAGATCCAACACCTCAGCATCTTCCAAAACTTGCTCGTCAAATTTCTGCAGAAAGAGGAGACAAAAAATAGCAGAATAATCGATGGAAAATAACTCGTATGGGGCAACTAAAGTTCGAATTACCCGAGGAGGGAGATTATCGCGGGAAAGGGCTTCATTCCCCACGCCCATTCCACGGGGATGTCGGTCTTGAAGATAGATCAGACGCGTTTGTGAATTTGAACGTCGTCAAGATCAACTATGGAGACTCGGTTGGGATCCAGACGACCGCTCATATAGTAGATCTTGTGAGAGCGAAGCTGGAAGGGGCAGATCCGGCTACTGATGAATGCAACCATCAAATCTTCGCCATGAAGCCCCGCCCGAATTAATTCCTTCAGTCGGAGCTGGAACGCTTCGGCAAGAGCGTCAGTCTTCTTCGGATTATAATTCCAATTCTGCTTAGAAGGAGGGCCGACTGAGAAGGCAGGGAGCCGAATCTTCTCCTCCTTGCCAGTATTCTTTACATATAAAAACAACCTATGCCACTTTTTGCAGGACTCTAGGACTGTAACTCGGGGGAACAAAGAATTCTTCCGAGGTGTGATGGAAGCGGCCCCACACTGAGTCATAGGTGTGATGGAGAGATTTATCCCACACAACATTAGCTCGGATATGGAAAAACTTGGACCATACCACTACAAAAGGCCAGAGGCCGAAGTATCCCTCTTGTAAGACCCCACCTTTTAAGGTAAAGGCCCCTGTGGTTGCAATGCTAGTCCCTGGATCGAAATGCTAGCATCCACAGTTTAAGATGAAGTACACAGATACAAAGGTCATTATTACATCATCATTCCAGAGATAACAAAGTATTTACAGCTCATTAGCCCAAGGCTAGTACATAGATTTCATAACATAAGTAGATAAATAAAAGTCTTCATTTTCATCTGCCACAGGCAAACATGTTGAGTGTAGACTCATAACCCTAGTCACCATCAGAGTAACTTGCAACATAATAACGTACAGCCACAAGGAGTCAATACATTTGGAATTGTATTGGCAAGCGATACTATAGTAGAATAGTATTATCTAATAACTATATGAATTTGGCTAAGTATAGTTCAGGCTGGCTTTGCTCAAAATAAGGTTTTTCTTATTACTTGGAAACACTAAGTTTTTGTTTGAAAAAAACACCCAAGGAACCACCAATAGACATTGGTGAACCTTTACCCTTGTTCAACCACAAGTTTTAACTTAGAGAAATTGGGATGAGGATATTCTTGATCACTTCAATGTCTTTGATGCTCAAATTGTCCGTTGCCGGGGACACGGCTAAGTACTTAGGTTTTACCCTCTCGAGAGGTGGTGCACTTTCCCCACAAGACTCGACATGCATCGAGACGAGACTTTTTAGAAGCATTCCTTTAGGCCACCATGGATGCGTTCCAACCTATCAACCCTACCACCAACTGTCCATCTGACTAAGTTCTTGCAACCTAGTTGGTCAAGGCAGAGCCCATATGCCATGTGGTTGCACTAGAAGCTTCTCAACACTAAATGTCTCAAGTCCCTTTGTTCCTGGTTGGCCATCCACAAGTGTGATGCACAAGGTAAACCATAGACATGGGACTTGTGTAACCACTCAACATAAACCAACCATACCATTCCACTCAGGTGATTCATTGACATAGTTGTTTTATTAATCAAAAATACATAGTCATAGATTTTGCATAACAACATAGTATGAATTTTACACCCTTGTTTTCTACTACCTAGGATAAGCATACCAATATAGAAAGTTTCTTATCTTAGGAAAACTACTAAGACAACAACTATAGGATTTCCCAAGCATAGCATATACTTAGAAAATAATCATGCAAATCCTATCAAAATATCACTAGTGCATAGATAAAATAGTAGGACAAAAATATGAAGCATCACTTGCCTTGATAGTTGGGAGAATAGCAACAATCCTCACAATCACAATCACCAAAATCTACACATAAAATCATAACACCAAATTCACAATCAATATTCAAACAAAAATACATATGAATGCATGCAAATGCAATGGAATGATTTTATACACTAAACAAGTAAAACTAAATAGTACTGAACAAAAATTAAACTTCATAAAGTCTAAATAAACTCAAATTTACTTTAAAACAATTTTCCAAATAATTTTTATATGCAAAATAGGCCTACAAATTCTTCTGCGATAAATCCTAATTTTTCAGAAACAAATGACTAATTCAAGGCCATATATGTGTAAGGCTTATTTTTCTGAATCCAATTATATATTATTTGTAATTTTTGGACAAACTGATCAAAAGTTATGAATTTTACAAGTTAATTCGTCTAATAGATTCAAATCTGGATTTTAAAACAAAAACTCATACACGCGACGCCATCTGATTGGGCCGTACCGCTTCACAAGATCGCGCTCCTGGGCCGTAGATCTAAGTTAGATTGCACGATCCAGATTGGACCGTACCCCTTCGCGCTAGATCTAATCCTAGCTGCTGGATCTAGATCCAGCGGATCTGGTCGCTCTGTCCATAGACGGGTGGCGCGAATGGCCACTGCGGCAGCGACGACTTTGCCGACGCTAGGGGGTAATAGGGTTGGTGGAGAGGCTTACCAGAGTCATGTGGACTTGAGGAAGCTCAAGGTGGTCATGGCTTGGACAGGGGCGTACTGTCGCGGGCACGGGAGCTCGTCGGAGTTGGTTCTAGTGTCGGGTGTTCGCAAACGGAGATGGGGGCGACAACCTGGTGCGCAAGGGAACAAACGACATGCATAAGCATATGCGCAATACAGTGGCAAACTCACTCACGTGAACTAGAGATCAAGGGGGACACATGCCTCACCGAAATGGCTCGTCGGAGTCGTGGTCGACGTCGGGGGCTTGCAGAGCTTATCGAGGGCGACATTTTGGGGCACAAGAGAGAAAACATCAAGCATTAGAAGGAGCGCAAGAGGATGGCGAGCAAGATAGCATCAACCGGAGGGAGAGGAGTGGACGGAGCTCACCGGGATTGGTCGCCAGAGACCGGTGCTGCGGCGGTGTGAGCTCAATTACTGGAAGCCTGTGGCGCTTAGTGTGGGCTAGGTGAGGGGAAATGGTCGCTGAACGGTGGTGCTTAAGTAGCCAGGGAAGGGGCAGAAATCACGCGGCAAATCAACACAATTTAATATAATTGAAACCGCGGCAGAAATGGTAGGCGACGACGTGGTCAGCGGCGTGGGATTGAATACGACATTGACAACATGGCGCAGGGCCCAGTGGCAGTGAGCGAGGGGGTGCGCGCGTGGGTGAGAGAGAGAGGGTGGGGGAACCTGGGTGGGCTTGCTGGGCCGCAAGTGGGACTGGGCTAGATAGGTGGCGCCTGGTTTATTTTTTTCCTTCTGCCTTTTCTTTTTCTGTTTTGAATTTCTAGGATAGATTTGAAATGCTATTTCAAATCTGTTTGAATTCAAAACTTCACCAAGTTTTTATACAGTGATCCTAGAGTCAAAAAGTGTGTCAAACACATACATTCACTCAAAATCACTTTGGTCTTTGAAATAAAAATAAAACCATGCCCCATATATAATATATAAAGAGGGGTTTAAATATGGTTTTATTTAGGGTTTTGATTTGAAAATTTTTGTGCAAGATAAATATTCTATGATGATATGAATGCAATAACATGACTTTGCATTTGGTGAAATTTGGGATGTTACAAACCCCCTTAAGATGAATCTCTCTTTCGAGATTCGGATTGGCTAGCAAATAGGTGTGGGTGATCTTTCCGAAGGTCATCTTCTCTTTCCCAAGTTGCTTCTTCTTTGGTATGATTGTTCCACTGTGCTTTGCCGAATTTGATAGTCTTAGTACGAGTAACCCTTTCTGCTCTCTCAAGAATCTTGATAGGTTTCTCTTCATAAGTGAGATCACTCTCCAGCTGAACTTCTTCCAATGGTATAGTGTCCTTTAGTGAAGTTTCTTCCATCTCCGGATGACACTTCTTCAACTGACTCATGAAACACATTGTGAACAACATACAGTGATTCTGGCAATTCTATCTCATAAGCCACTTCTCCTTTGCGGCTCAAAATCTTGAATGGTCCAACATATCGAGGTGCCAATTTTCCTTTGACTCCAAATCTCTTCACACCACGGAGTGGTGAGACTCTAAGATAAGCTCTATCACCTACCTCATAGGTGACATCTCTATGCTTTGGATATGCTTAACTCTTTTGTCGAGATTGGGCTATCTTCAATCAGTCCTTTACCATTATGACTTTCTCTTCAGCTTCCTTGATCAATTCTGGTCCGAATAAATTTCTTTCTCCTACCCCATTCCATAGTAATGGCCTAGTACACTTCCTTCCATAAAGGAATTCAAACGGATCCATCTCTATGCTTGCTTGATAGCTGTTGTTATAAGAGAATTCTGCGTATGGCAGACCTTCATCCAACTAGATCCATAGTCTAGTGCACATGCCCTCAACATATCTTCCAAAATCTGATTGGTCCTTTCTGTCTGTCCATCAGTCTGAGGGTGAAAAGTTGTGCTGAATTCTAGTCTTGTTCCCAATGATTCATGGAGTTTTCGCCAAAAATGCGAAGTGAGCTGAGTTCCTCTATCAGACACAATACTCTTAGGTACTCCATGCAGACATACAATCCTGTTCATATAGATCTTAGCCAACTTAGCACTTGTATAGGTAGTCTTCACTGGTATGAAATGAGCCACTTTAGTTAGGCGATCCACAACAACCCATCTAGAGTCATACACAGATCTGGTCCTTGGTAGTCTGGTGATAAAATCCATACAAATCTTATCCCACTTCCAATCAGGTATAGGTAATGGTTGCAATAACCCTGCCGGTTTCTGATGTTCCGCTTTCACTCGAATACACACATCACACAAGGCAATATGTTCTGTGATATCTTTCTTGAGATTGTTCCACCAAAATCTTTCCTTCACAACCATGTACATTTTGGAGTTACCCGGATGAATAAAATACGGTGAATTATGTGCTTCATGCAGAATCAATTTCCGAAGTTCCGGATCTTGTGGAATGCACATACGCTTTCCATACCATAAAGTCCCTTGTTCATCTTCATGGAATCCTTTAGCCTTCCCTTTACTAATTTTACTCTTAATCTCCTTTATTTCCTTGTCCAACTTTTGGACTTCTTTGATCTTGTCCAACAATGTTGGTTGAACTTCCAATGACATGAGATATCCTTCAGGCACTATCTCCAATCTTAAATCTTTGAACTGAGCACACAAATCATCAGGAAATTCTCCCTTAGTGACGCCATTCACATAAACCTTACGGCTTAAAGCATCCGCTACAACATTTGCTTTACCGGGATGGTATTGCAAAAACTCAAGTCATAGTCTTTCATGAGCTCTAGCCACCTTCTTTGTCTCATATTGAGTTCCTTCTGAGTGAAAATATACTTCAAACTCTTGTGATCAATGAACACTTCACAACTCTTTCCCAAAAGGTAGTTTCTCCATGTTTTAAGTGCATGGACAATAGAGGCTAACTCTAAGTCATGAGTAGGATAATTCACTTCATGATTTTTGAGTTGTCTCGGGGCATAAGCCACAACGTTTCCTTCTTGCATCAATACTCCACCCAATCCTTGGTGAGATGCATCACAATAGACTTGGAAATCCTTCTCCAAATCTGGCAGACATAAGACTAGTGCTGACACTAGTCTCTTCTTCAATTCTTGGAAACTGATTTCACATCCTTCAGTCCAATCAAACTTCTTCTATTTCTTGAGTAACTCCGTCATTTGCTTAGCTACTTTTGAGAAATTCTCAATGAACCTTCTATAGTATCCTGCCAAGCCTAGGAATCTACGAACTTCTTTAACTGACTTTGGAGATTCCCACTTAGTTACAGCTGACACCTTTGCGGGATCGACAACTATACCATCTCTAAACACAATATGTCCAAGAAATCCAACTTCATTCAACCAAAATTCTCACTTAATGAACTTAGCATACAACTCCTGCTCCCTGAGTTTCTCAAGAATCAAACACAAATGTTCTTCATGTTCTTCCTTGCTCTTGGAATAGATCAAAATGTCATCAATGAATACGACAACAAACTTTTAAAGAAACTCCATGAACACCTTGTTCATCATTTTCATGAAATAAGCTGGTGCATTTGTCAATTCAAATGGATCGATTCATTTTTCATCACTGGGCACTAGTTGTATCTTCTTCCTCTCACTCATACAGCCGAGAAGCAAGAGATTGAGTTCTAGCATTCTGAGTGTAGAAACAACTACATCTTCCCTCCCTAGATCCCACTAGCATCCATTGGCCCCCAACTTAAGCCTACCCATGGCATCTGCCGTGCCACCACCACGACAATAGTATTCCCATATGTCCTCGAGAACGTTTGGTCCTCATTAGTATTTCCACCAGCTTGTCATTTGCTAAGAAAGGATTGGGCCACTTGCTGCAATTATTTGTGGTCTTTATTTACTTGCACTTTATTTCTTTGCTTTATCAAAAAACACTAAAAATCAGTTTGCTAAGTATTTACAAAGAACTCTTGAGCCAGTACCACTAGTCAGCACCTTCTGCTCCTCGTTGGGATCGACACTCCTGTTTATCAAAAGTACTATGAGACACCCCCTATACTTGTGGGTCATCAAGACTATTTTCTGGTGCCTTTGTCGAGGATTGAAGCGCTATTGAAGAGTGGAACTGGTAAAGGAAACTTCTACTATGAGTATTGTTTTTTATTTCTGTTTGTTACTTTGTTTCCAATATGGATAACCCACTTGGTTTCCTGTTTGGGAGAACTACTACAATGTTAGGGTAGTAGATGAATCACCACCTGTTGAGATAGATCATTTTAAGATACCTACAAGAATTGTTGATCGTGTTATGGATAATTATTATTTTGGGGATGCAACTGTCCATCCTGGTGATCATTTGTTTTTTATCCATGAATTATGCGGGTTTTTTAAGTGGGCAGGTATTACAACTAAACATGTGAAGAAGAACTTACTCTCTATATCATTGAAAGGAAGATCTGAAGAATGGTATAAGCTGCTAAAAATGGACAATCTATGGAATGGGAGGAAATAGTACCTCTCTTTTACTCTAAATTCTATCCTCCTAGTGAGATTCATAAGGATGGGAATCTAATATATAACTTTTGGCCTCGTGATGGAGAGAGTTCAGCCCAAGCTTGGGGGAGATTGAAGTTACTAATGCTTAAATGTCCTATTCATGAACTCCCTAACAATATTATTATTAATAACGTTTATGCAAGGCTTTCTCTTTGTGATAAAGATTTATTATATGCTTCTTGTGTTGGATCATTCACACGCATGAAGGAAGAAGCTAAATGGGATCTTCTAGACCGTATTCAAGAGAACACTGAAGCATGGGAGAATGACAAAGGAAGAAAGTCACGTATAAATTATGATTATGAATGCATTAAATATTTTATGGGAACTGATGAATTTCATGATATTAGTACTGAGTATGGTCTTGATTCTCAAAGTATTGCCAATTGTTTTAAGGATTTTTCCTCCTATATTGAAATTCCTAAAAAGAAGTGGGACAAGTACCATGCACCTTATAAAGATGTTGTTACTCATGTTCCTGCTAGCATTGAAGTTTGTACTATTGATCATATTAACCTTATATTGAGAAAATCGCTTTTCCTACAAAGGTAAAGGAACATTCTATTTTAGCTAATGTGGTTAGAAAAAGTACAAAGAAAACTGTGGAACCTGATGAGCAAATAAACATTGAACCTGTAGTAGCCATTTTGAAAGATCTTGTCACTAAAAATGTAGAAGATGGGCACATTATCTTCTGTGAAGATGCTTCTAATATTGTCTCTCGTCCTAGTAAAGCTAGGAAATCTAGTGTCCCTATGCTATCTGCTAGAATTGGTGATCATTGCTATTATGGTTTATGTGATATTGGTGCTAGTTCTAGTGCTATTCCTTATGAGCTTTACAGGTAAATTATGCATGAAATTGGTCCTTGTAAACTTGAGGACATTGATGTGGTTATTCACCTTGCTAATAGAGAGACCATTTTCCCTATTGGCATTGTAAGAGATGTGGAGGTTTGTAGAGGTCCCAACCTGTGTTTACAATGCTAGTCCTTGGATCAATAGCTAGCATCCACAGTTAAGATGTAATATCAAGAAACAAAGGTCATAATACAACTTTATAACCAGGAATAAAATAATTTATTACATCTTACATAGCTCATATGGCTATCTCATTACAATGCAGCAGAAATAACTATAGCATGGGGTCCTTCATCTTCAAAGTGCCACAGGCAAACATGTTGGTTGTAGACTTGTAATCCTAATCAACGTACTTCACTAACATCAAACAAACTTGCAACATAATAAGTTACAGCCACAGGGGTCAATACATTTGAATTGTATTGACAAGTGATACTATGGTAGTATAGTGGAGTCTATCAACTATATGCATTTGGCTAAGTGGAGCTTAGGCTTGCTTTGCTCAAAATAGATTTTCCTTATCATTTGAAAAACACTAAGTTTTTGTTTGTCAAAAAAATCACCCAAAGCATCTCCCAATAGAAATTGGTGATCCTTCAACCCTTGTTCAACCACAAGATTTTACTTAGAAATTGGGATGAGGAGATTCTTGATAGCTTCCATGTCTTGATGCTCAAATTGTCCTTTACCAGGGACATGGCTAACTACTTAGATTTTACACTCTGCAGAGGTGGTGCAGTTTCCCCACAAGACTTGGTTTCACTAAGACAAGATCTTTCAGAAGCCTTCCCTTAGACCAGAATGGACGCGTTCCAACCTATCAAACCCCTACCACCAACTGTCCATTTGGCTAAGTTATTGCAACCTATATGATCCAGGCAGAGCCCATAATGCCAAGTGGCTGCACTAGAAGCTTCTCAACATTTGACATCTCAAATATCTTTGTTCCTGGGTGGCCATCGACAAGTGATATACACAAGGTAAACCATAGAAATGGGCCTTGTGTAACCACTCAACACAAACCATTCCTTCCATTCCACCCAGGTGATTCATTCACTTAGTTGTTTTATTAAACAAAACATAAGTCCTTGACTTAGAAATATTCCATAGCATGAACATAATCCACCCTTGTTTTCTACTAGCTAAGCTAAGCATGATAGTAGTAGGAATATTAACTTAGGAAATTTCTACTAAAGTTTCATCTACTAGGATTTCCCAATGGCATAGTTTATACTTAGCAAAAATTCCATGCAAGTCCTACTTAGAAATATCACTAATGCATAGTGAAAATAATGGGACAAAAATATGAAGCATCACTTGCCTTTTTGGTAGAGAATATAAGTTCACTCCTTGATTTTGCAATATTCACACTCTTCAAATCACTACAATTCAATCAAGCAATGTACAATTTCAATCCACCATTCAAGCAAACATCACATAAAATAATAGAAACAAAACAATGCATGCAAGCATGCTAAAGATTGTTTTATTTGAAAAAGTGGTTTCTAACATGTTATAAACATTCTAAAACATCTATGGGTCATTTTATATAAGTGGAAAAACTCATTTGCAAAAGATTTTACTTATAAATCATTTTTAAACCAAATCAATATTTTATGTGGTTGAAAATGCCTTTAGCAAAGTAATAATCTTTATAGGGTTCACCAAATAAATTTTTAATTCTAAAACTTGGTGTTTGGGGTCAGACAGTTTATTCCAAATCATTTCCCAAAGATTTTCCTCCAAAAAGTATTTTTAACATATAAACAACATTTTTATTTGACTAGGAATTCTTTAAATCAAAGATTTACTCTTTATCTTTTCCAAATACATTTTCAAATCCATGAGTTGGTTCCTAAAGTTAGTAGGTTCAAAACAATCCATTTTCCAAAGATTTTATCACAAAAATAATTTTGGAATGAATTTTATATTCTAAATATGCCTACACAAGTTTTTGCAAAAACAATCATCTTAACAAAAGCAATTTACTAAAAAAAGTGCATGGTTGGAAAGTAATTGTCTTGCTGATTCCATTGATATAAAATTTGTAAAATTTGGACGTGTAGTTTGAAAGTTATGTAATTTACAAAATCTCATATCTAATAGAAATGTTTCTGTTTTTAAAACAAAGTTTGAGCCATGTGGCGTGTTTCTATTCGCCCATACCGTTTCGCGCGGATCAAGCGTTGCGAGGCATTGGATTAAAATGATATCATGCGGCACAGATCGGTCCATACCCCTTCGATAAGTCAATATATCGTGTCTCTCGGATCCAGATCGAACGGCTACTAACGCCTTGCCAAGAACTGGCGTGGGTATGGCATGACGGCGCCGCTTAGCTAAGGCGCTGAGGCTACAGAAGCGGGTGAGGAAGGACATGCTCACCGGGTTCGCCGTGGAATGCTGGTGCTCAACGTGCTCATAGGAGAGCAGGGGGTGAAGGCGGGCGTGTGATTGTCACGGAGGAGCTTCTGGCGACGGGTGCTCTCGGATGCTGACGAAGGCGATGCTACGGGTCACGCCAGAGAGAAATGAAGGTGTGGTTAGACGCGCAAGGTTGTGGTGAGTGCTTGTATGCGAAAGAGGGGAAGAGGGGCAGTCAGTACATACCGAGGGAGCTCGTCGGAGAGAAGACAGACGGCGGCAGAGTTCAGTCGAGGTGGTTGCCAATGATCTGGGTCAAGCGCGGGCAAGCTGAGGGTGCAGAGAGAAGCGCCAGAGAATGGGGAGCATGCTCGTGTGGTCGAGGAGGCGAGGGGCGACGAGGAGTGGCTGGAATCATCGTCGGAGCTCGTCGGAGGCAGCGGTGGTCTCAGCGGAAATCAGGGCAGCCTAGGGGATTTCGAGGTGTGGCGTCTGGGGGGGAAATGGAGAGGGGAGCGTGGCGATTAAGTACGGCATAGTTGCAGGGAGAATTAGGGGCCCAATAACACGAATTGACGCTGAGAATCTGCGGCAGAAAAGGCAGCGAGGTGAGGGGGAGGAACGGGTCCGCGAGTTGAAGACGCTGACGGGGTAGGTGGGGTCCGCTTTTCAGCTAAAGAGAGAAAGGGAAGATGGGTCCAGGCAGTCAGTGGCGGCGTGGGTGAGTTTCTGAGTAAGAAGAAAACGGTTCGTGGAAAAGAGGGAAATGGGCTGCTGGGCTAGTTGGGCCTGCTGGCTGGGCTGGGGTCCGTTTCATTTTTTTATACAGAAACTTTTCCCTTTTCTTTTTCTATTAATCTGTTTTGATTTTGTTTAAACTTTTCAAACAACAATTTGATTTCAAATCTCAACCAAACTTTGTGTGCAATCAAAGACTGATTAATAATATAATTTAGAATAATTCTTTTATTCTTTTTAGGGTCTTTTAATTATTTAAAACAAAGCCCTTGCTTTAAATTCAATTAATATCAAATATATTTTTAGTCCTTATTTGATTTCAATCTTCACAAAAACCTTTTCAGTAAGTTTTATTCATTTATTAGGGTGTCAAATATTTCACTTTGAATTATTTGGAATATTTTTAATATGATTTATTAATCATTTAAATTGGATATTTTCCATTATTCCAATGAAATTAAATATGGGTTTATTTCCATAAAACTTTATTTAAATGATTCTTTTATTTCATTTGAGTTAATTAAATAACTTTTAAACCACTTGGGTAAATTCCAAATATTATTTTCCCATGATTTAGTTAATCATTTCTAATAGGGATTTTGTATTTATTCAAATGGAAATGGAATTTGGTTAATGTAACATCCCAAAAATACTAAACTTGGATCATCAAACTCTAAGCATCAAAATTAGGGTTAACAAAAACTTTTCTAATTAAAATTATGAAAGCACGCATATGTGTATGCATTTCATTTGAAATTCTTTTGAACCAACTTGTTTGTGTGTTCCTTTGCTTGTAAATGGATGCTTAGGTGAAATAAACATCATCTAAACATTTCCCACACTTTTCCCAAAGACAAGTAAATCAAAACAAATAAAATAAGGGAATGGTCATTTGGACCAATTTAACTCCCATGCCTACTTTGGCTGTCTCAAACTTTCAGAACCTAACAGAAACTTTTCTGGATCTTAGCACCCCTTGATTGTACTCAAAAAAGTATCAAGGCCCACTTTGTGATCATCCAGAAACTTTCAACTGCATAGTTTAAATGGCAATTCAAAATTGAATCTTTATCATATGAGACGATCCCACTTTTTCAAAAACCACTCAAACAAGCTCAACTTTCAAAACCCAAGCATTTGCAGACTCACCAGCACCAACCTAGCACACCCACCAAACATCTTTTCAAAATTCAAAACTTGAATTCTTGCGGCCATTTCATCAAACACCTTGCAGACACAAATCATCAAAATCCTAAACACTATTGTGAGCAGTGATTGAAGCCTAACTTGTTCCCTCTCTAGCTCACAACCATCTCAGTAGATCATCTAGCAAGATAACCCAAGCACTAGCATCATTGTAAGCTGGGCAATGACATCAATGGTGAATAGCCGAAGCTCACCATGCCACCCCAGTGGAGACAACAAGCTAGGAAGGAAACTAGCCGTGCCAACCTTGTCTGGGAGATCACCCATGCCTCATCGCCCCCTATCGACTAGCCCTGCCTCGAAGACGTCAAACACAGCAGCCAGGAACGCCACGCCCGTGCCTCTGTCAACCGTGCCGAGCATGCGCCAGAGCGCCACACTCGACCGACTCCCACAGACCGCGCGCCTCCCTCGCCGCGTGCATACACGATCGCCACCATCCTAGGAACATGCCAGACATGCCCATTTCACCGCCCGTGCCCCGTAGCCACCGCTCGCCGTCGAAGATGCCGCCTCTGCCGTGCAGAGCATCACGCGTTCCAGACCAAACCGCACCGCCCCTACGCGCGCATTAAAGCTGTAGAGCATTGCCAGGAGACCACCAAGCGATCGCCACCACCGGCCATGCCTCTAGCAGCCCGTAGCCGTGTCGCCACAGTCGCTGCCCATGCCGTTCGGTCTCGTCGTCGAGACTATAAATAGAGGCCACCCCCAGCCGAATTGAGCACACCATCTCACTCCCCTCTCCTCACTGATCGTGCTACCCCGTTCCCGGAGCAAGGCGAGCAGCACTTCGCCGGAATTTCACCGGAGTATGCCGCTGCTGGAGAAGGAGCCAGCGATTGGAGCCGCCCCAGGAGAAGCTGCCGGTACCAGGAGGTTCGCCGTCGTCGACTTCGTCGTTCGCCCGCCTCGCCGGCCCTCGCCTGAACCCCGGTGAGCCCCCAACGACCCCCACTGGCCGCGCTAGGTTTTTGTCTCGCCGGCGTTGCCCAACGTCGACGATGACCCTCAGCCGTTGGATTAGAACCAGATCGAACGCACGGCATCGCCCCATACCGCTTCGCACCCCCCTGTCTCACTGACGTGTGGGGACAGCCACTTAAACAGCCCGTGGAAGCGCTGCACTTAGCAGGCCGGCCCAGTATCACTTCCCGCGTAGCCCAGTTATTTGAATTAAACCTTTTCCATTTTATTTCAAACACACTTCTGTACCCATTTTCAAAAATCAACCCAGATCGATTCAGTGCACTAAATTGAATGAAACCAATTTTGTTAGAAAGGTCTCGGAATGCTGAATCCAAGCCCGTTGGATTCAAGTTATTTGGATCTGTAGATCACCCTTGGCAAAAATAACAAGGAAGAAGCTTTTCTGCATTCAAACATTTTTCAAACTTAAACCACAATAGCTTTTGAGTTTATTCCAATTCTCAAAAATCACATTTGACCATACCTTTCAAAATATATAAAAATATATAGGTTTACTTACAGAAATAATGACCAAGTAATAAAAGAATTCCAGGCATTTCTAGCCACTTTAATTAATTAAAATAAAAGGGTAAAACCTTATTAAATTGTGACACCACTTTAAATCACATTCTCATGGACTAAAATATGTGGTGATGACATGTGTCAACCTGATCCCATATTTGGTTTGGAGAATATTAAATCTTAAGTAGTTTTTCAATGAGTAGAAATTACTTTTCTAAAAATAAAAGGAATTAAACCAAGCTTTAATCTTGTAATGTTAGTGATGATGCTAGATCATCTATAGGACCCTTTTGTGTGATGATTGCAAGTAGTTAAGTATTGAAGTGTGATTGTGTACATCGTATTTATTTATAGACGCTAGTACCGACCAAGGATACGAGGAGGAAGGAGGATACTACGAAGAAGAAGCCGAGGAGAACTTCAACCACTGCTCTGCACAAGGCAAGCTAACACTTGAAATTTAGCAAGCTTATACTGATATTGTGCAAGCCAATACTTGCAAGCCTTACTAATCAAGTTGACCTATGCAAGCTACTACTTGCTTGCTACCATGCCACTATATGCCTTAAAGCATATATGATCATAACCACTTGATAAACCAATCCTAGTTTTATTTGCAAGTTTATCACTTTATTTCTTTATCAAAGCTATTCCTTAGAGAGTACTCAAGTGACTTATAGATTCTAGAAAGATATAGTTGAAGCTTGCATAAAGAGCATAAAATTTGGCCTAAGCTAGATAATCTTTATGTCATCCTAAGGCATGAGATTGAACTTAGTTAAAACTCCACTTGTTTACCACCCCTCCTTAGTACTTACCCCCACTTGTAGATGCTAGTGCTAAGCATAAAACTTGATCAACTTTAGATGGGAATACTTGGTGAAAATGGTTATGAAAACCTTAGAATGATGGATCATTCTATTGAGATGTTTTGACATGTGTTTCCGAACACCTGATGATTTTGGTGAGGAAAATGATGAGGCATGAGCCTTAGCCCTTTATAAAACTGATGGTTGCCTGGATGCAATACCATTCCAATTTTATCGTACAACCACAATACCCGAAGATTGGGTAGGGCTTGACTGGAAACTTATATACCTTAGTATTAGTTCCCTCACGGCCACGGTCTGAGCTGAGGCTACCTTGTGAAGATTGTCCACCTGTGCAGTACCCAAGATGACAGTTGGTCATGGTTGGGAGGCCAAACTCACAGGAGAGGTGCTTATACTAGGGCGTGTAATTGAAAGGTTAGGATTGATTATCTGCATACTGAGTATGGTGAATTCGGGATTTGTTCCTGATGGATGTATCGAATGTTGTGGTGAAAGTGTACAATCTCTGCAGAGTGTCAAACTATTCGAATAGCCGCATCCGCGGTTATGGACAGTTGGAATGGCCATACTGTTCCCCCGTCAGACTTTTCAAAATGACTTGTGAAATGAACTGAGATTTTGACTTGACCACAACAGGGTTGTGGCATGAAATACAAGTTCCCACTTAGGTGTTGTAAAACCTTAACTTGCATTCGTTGCTTCCAAACTTAGTAGAGATAAATCTAGCTTTTGCAAAACAACCCTAGAGCCTAGTGTCCTATTATCCAAAAACCCTTTTACTTGTTAGTATTAGTTTGCGAGTACTTAAAGAGTACTCATGGCTTTGTCCCTGGCTATTCCCATGGCCAGACTATGAAGAGGAGTACCTGGAAGATGGACCCCAGGAAGGTTACGACAACTAGGATCATCTCACATCGTCAGCATTGCCTGTAACCCCGAAGATGGAGCTTCACCTACGCTACCGTTATTATTACGTATTCTGCTGCTTGATGTTGTATTAAGAACTGGATCATAAGATCCCTATTTGTGTAAGAATTTATGTACGGTTTGTAATGGATGATGTACTATGGTATCCAATTCTGTTATGTCTCACAAAAATGGTAATCCTGGGATTGCGATGTATGGCATAACAGGCATCTCGGATTACAAATCCAGGTGTTGACAAGTTGGTATCAGAGCCATCCTGACCATAGGAGACCCTAGTTAGACTGGACGTTTGAATCAAAAACTTAGTTTCAAAACCAAAGGAAGCAAATATTTACAAAAACTTATTCTCATTCTTGTCCCTTTGATTCTTTCATGAATATTCATGTTCCTCAAAAATTCTTGCAAAATACATAAAATTTGACACACTTGATCACTCTACTAACTTACTCATCCTATATTCTTATAGATGGACGTGAAGTACAGCAAGTTTTATCAGTTGGGGAATGGAGGAGACCTTATCTTTGAGAGGTATTTGGACCAGCTTTCGGAACTTCTGGAGCGTCCGCACCCCGAGTTCTTTGGAGCTCAGCTCAATGATCAAGGAGGAGAAGATTTGCAGTGGCTAATTGTTGCAAGTATCCGAGGAAAGATCCCACTGCTCAGGGAATTCAGTGTACCTTGAGAGAGAACAACTGACTCGATGGACTTGCCAGGGCCATGTAGGAAAGTCTTGCCCGTCTGTGTGGGCAGATCATCAATCAGATCAAGGGTACTCGCTTTGAGTTTTGCCCGAGGCGTGATGCAAATGTACAACCACTAGAAGCACCATACCACCCCGAGCTAAAGACTCAATTGGACCACCTTAGCTTCATGATGTACGATCGTCAGCAGGAGTTGGACAACCGTCGTGACTACTCCAACCACACGTCTGCCATCATCAAGACGAAGGATCAAACCATCGCCTTGCTGGCAAAGGATCGCAAGTCTCGCCGCCGTCAGCTCGACAAGAAGGAGCGCATCATTGCCCGTCTTCGCCACTGCATCTCATCTTTGGAGGAGACCATCCACGAGAGAGACATGTAGTTGGAGGAAAGGGAGAATGCCGGAGAGGACCTTCGTGGAGACCCCTACTCCTACCTCAGCGATGATGATGATTTTCTGGAGGATCAGGTTATGGATTTCTTCACCGATGAGGATGATTTCGCCTTCATTGATGATGATGAAGATGACGAAGCCACCGATTCCGAGGAGTAGCACCACTTGAGCACTAGCGTAGTGAGTAGTATTCGGTCCCACTATATCGTAGTTTTCAGAATGGTTCTTAAAACCATCTGCTTTTATTTGTTGTGGTGTGTGTTGTATCGTGTGCTATGAATGAATGAATGAATGAATGAAAAAAGCAAGTTTCTAGAAAAATCTGAGTCAAACTTTAAAAACTTTTCAAAGTCCCCGAAACCTTAGAAATTTCCCTCTTATCTCATGATCTATCTCAATCTTCAGATTCCACGTGGAGGAAATGGTTCATCCTCGGACCCGATGTTGCAGATTCTGCAAATGTTGACTTCTGACCACGAAGCTGAAAGAGCGGAACGTCAAGCCAACCTAGCCACCTTGCAACAGATAGCTCAGCTTGCCCACAACAACCAAGGCCACGGAAATCAGGACAACCATGGATCTAAGCTCAAGAATTTCCAGAATACCAACCCACATGTTTTCACTAAGTCAAAAGAGCCCCTAGACGCCGATGATTGGCTGCAAACCATGGAAAATAATATAGAAGTAGCCGGAGTCGAAGCCAACGAGAAAGTTCTGTTCGCCACCCACTATCTAGCCGGAGATGCTAGGGCATGGTGGAATAGTGTTCGCGCAATGACCGGAGGCCAGATGATGACCTGGGAGGAATTCAAGGTCAAGTTCAGCAGAACCCATGTTCAACCGTGCCCCACCCAAGTTCAACAACAACAATTCTACCGCCAACACAAACACTTCCCCGAGGACTGGAAGCAATGCTGTGCCTGTCGCAGCAAAGGACAAGTCGCAAGTGACCTATTATGACTGTGGAAATAAGGGCCACTATTCCAACGAGTGCCCCAACAAGAAGAATGCTACAGCACCCAATACCAATGCCCCAGCTCAGCAGCAGCGTCGTGTTCAGCTAGGAAGAAGATTTGCCCCAGGGAATTCGCTCAACCGCAATGGCCCTCTTTTTCTCATGCATGCTGAAGAATCTCAGGAAGCGCCAGACGTCGTGCTGGGTATGTTTTCTGTTAATTCAGTACTTGCAAGAGTGTTGTTTGATTCTGGTGCATCGCATTCATTTGTCACCGAAGAATTTGCATGCACTAGTAAAATTCAACCAACCAAATTGAAGCATGTCATGATTGTTCAAATTCCCGGATCAACCACCAAGGCTAGGCAAATTTGCAAAGCCGTCCCTATCCGAATCCATGGCATAGATTTTATGCTAATCTGATAGTACTCGGAACTAAAGGTTTGGAAGTAGTACTAGGAATGGATTGGATGTCCAAACATAAAGGATTGATTGACTGTGCCAAGAAAGCCACCACCATGACCAGTACTGCCGGAATATCAGTCGAGCATATATCTGAAACCTTACCTCGTCAATTCAAGTGCAACAAAAGTATAGCCCAACCTACCATTGACCAAGTCCGGATAGTCTGTGAATACCCCAATGTATTTCCAGATGTTTTGCCCGGTATGCCCCCAGATCGGGATATCGAGTTTATCATCTAACTAATCCCCGGAATAGGACCCATAGCCCAGAGACCCTATAGTATGAACCCGTCAGAGCTAGCAGAACTGAAGAAGCAACTGAATGCCATGCTGGAAATTGGATTGATTCAACCAAGTGCGTCAACATGGAGATCACCTGTCTTGTTTGTGGACAAGAAAGATGGAGGTAACCGTTTGTGTACGGATTATCGGAAGTTGAATGATGTCACCATCAAGAACAAGTACCCCTTGCCCAAGATAGAAGATTTGTTTGATCAGTTTACTGGAGCCAAAGTGTTTTCTAAGATTGATCTTAGGACTGTCTATCATCAACTCAAAATTCACGCAAACGATATTCCCAAGACTGCCTTTACCACCAGATATGGATTATACGAGTATAGTGTCATGTCTTTTGGATTAACCAATGCTCCCGCTTATTTCATGAATATCTCATGAATAATATTTTTATGGACTTCCTGGATAAGTTTGTCGTTGTTTTCATCAACGACATTCTGATTTATTCCAAATCAGAAGAAGAACATGAGCTACACCTAATGACCATTCTTGGTACCCTTAGAGAGCATCAGTTGTATGCCAAGTTTAGCAAATGTGAATTCTGGTTACAGGAGGTAGGATTCCTCGGTCACATTGTATCAGCCGGAGGAATTGCCGTTAACCCTGCCAAAGTGAAAGATGTCGAAGATTGGCAAGCCCCAACCACTCAAACCCAAGTTCGTGCATTTCTCGGATTGGCGAGATACTACCGCAGGTTCGTAGAAGGATTATCGAGTATCGCCAGACCCATGACCCAATTGCGGAAGAAGGACAAGAAGTTTGAATGGAACGACAAGTGTGAAGCGAGTTTTCAAGAACTCAAGAGGAGATTGATTTCAGCCTGAATCTTGATCATGCCGGATATCACGAAGCCCTTCGATGTGTATTGCGATGCATCCAAGATCGGTCTCGGATGTGTGCTAATGCAAGAAGGCAAAGTTATATCTTATCTATCTCGATAATTGAAACAACATGAGCAAAATTACCCAACCCATGACCTCGAACTCGCAGGCGTAGTTCTAGCCCTGAAGACATGGAGACATTACCTGATGTTAAACCGTTGTGAGATCTATACGGATCACAAGAGCCTAAGTATATATTCACTCAGAAGGAGCTGAATATGAGATAGAGGAGATGGATTGAGCTAATCAAGGATTATGACCTAGAGATTCACTATCACCCTGGTAAAGCCCATGTGGTAGAAGATACCCTTAGCAGATTGCCGTGCCGCTTGAACTCCATGATCTTGAAGGAGCAACCAAGCTTGCACAAAGAGATGGAAGATTTTCGAATGGAATTAGTGAGTGAAGGATTTTTGGCTAACATAGAACTCCAGCCCACTTTGATCAGTCAGATCAAAGAGGCGCAGAAAGGAAATGCTAGTATCGACGGAATCAAGCGTCGTATCGGTATAGGCAAAGTACCCGGATTCACCGAAGACGAAGAAGGAGTTCTGTGGTACAAAGGATGCCTTTGTGTACCAGCAGATTCTGAGTTGAAAGAAGTAATTTTGAAGGAAGCTCATGATACTCTTTATTCTATCCATCCCGGAGGAACAAGATGTATCAACATTTAAAAGCGCAATTTTGGTGGCATAAGATGAAGAGAGAAATCGAAAGCTATATCGCCAAGTGTGACATATGTCAGCGAGTCAAGGAAGGACATCAAAGACCCGCTGGATTGTTGCAACCATTACAGATTCTGGAATGGAAATGGGATTCCGTTGGAATGGACTTTATCACTGGACTGCCTACTTATAGTAGGGGAAATGACTCTATCTGGGTCATAGTGGACAGATTGTCCAAAGTCGCCCATTTCTAGCCCGTCAAGACCACATATCAGAGTTCGAAGCTAGTGGAGTTGTACATCGCTAGGATAGTTAGTTTGCATGGAGTCCCCAAGAACATTGTATCTGATCGAGGAACTCAGTTTACCTCGAGATTCTGGAAGAAAGTTCAAGAAGGTTTAGGAACCCGCCTAGATTTCAGTACCGCGTATCACCCTCAGAACGATGGACAAACGGAGCGAGTAAATCAAATACTCGAAGATATGCTGAGAGCATGTGTGTTAGAATATGGATCCAAGTGGGAAAACTGTCAGCCGTTTGCATAATTCTCATACAATAACAGTTATCAAGCCAGTCTGCAAATGGCCCCATTTGAATTCATGTACGGAAGAAAGTGTCGCACCCCTTTGAACTGGTCGGAAGTAGGAGAGAGTCAGATTTTCGGACCTGACATCCTACGAGAAGCCGAAGAGAAGGTTCACAAGATTCGTGAGCACCTCAAGACTGCCCAGTCTAGACAGAAGAGTTACGCCGACAAGAGACGTAGAGACCTCGCCTTCAACATAGGAGATTTTGTTTATCTGAAAGTGTCGCCATTGAAGGGAATGCAGTGTTTCCAACTCAAAGGAAAGTTAGCCCCCAGATATATTGGACCTTTCAAGATTTTGAACTGTCGAGGAGAAGTGTCGTATCAGTTGGAACTACCCGAAGAGATGTCCGCAGTACACAATGTGTTACATATCTCGTTACTTCGCAAGTGTCTCGAAGTCCCAGAGAAGACCGAAGTGTTCAAGAATATCGACCACCAGACCATAGAGATCAACGATGACCTAACCTATCCCGAAGTACCCATCCGTATTTTGGAAGAAGCTTTCAGAACTACCCGAACCCGAAGAATCAAGTTTCTCAAGATTCAGTAGAGCAACCACACAGAAGAGGAAGCTACCTGGGAGCGCGAAGATCACATCAGGACGGAGTTTCCCGATCTCTCCAAATCCTAGGTAATTTTTTCGTCCTTTTTCAAATCTCAGGACGAGATTTTTTTTAAGGGGGGAAGGTTTGTAAGATCCCAAAAATACTAAACTTGGATCATCAAACTCTAAGCATCAAAATTAGGGTTAACAAAAACTTTTCTAATTAAAATTATGAAAGCATGCATATGTGTATGCATTTCATTTGAAATTCTTTTTAACCAACTTGTTTGTGTGTTCCTGTAACATCCCTAAAATCATGTTTCAAAACTCATACATATCATCCATGCATCCATGATCATTTAGGGTTCCATTTCAAAACCATTTCAAAAACAGGAGCATTTGTTGCTCATTATTTTATATAAGTAAGCTCAAGCCTTAGTTCTACCTTCTTTTGAGAAAGGTACTTATTTGTATTCAGTAATGTTTTGAATTCAAACTTAAGTGCTTCCAAAAGCTTGAGCAAAGTTTAAAAAACAAAGTATGAAATAAAACCAAATTTATGCCTATTATTATATCTCATAAAGGCTTGGTTTTATTTTATTTTTCAAATGACCCAAGTATGTTTGAGTAAACAGAAGTGTTTGATACTTATTTGAGTACAAAGTTCACTGTACAAAAATCCAGGGAAGGTTTGAAATCAAACTGATTTGAAATAGAGTTTGAAAACCATTTCTAGAAAATCAAACAGAAAAAGAAAAGGAGTAAAGAGGAAAAAAATAAGCAAACAGCCAATCTGGCCCAACCCAGCCCAACTCGACCCAGCTAGCCCAGCAACTCCCTCCCGCGAATCGTTTTCTTTCACTCATGACCACACCCACAGAGTCACTGACTGCATGGACCCACCCCCTCTCTTTTTCTCTCACTGACAACCATGGCCCATACGACCGTCTTCGTCTCCACCCCCAGCGACTAGTTCATCCCCAAATCACGCCACTGCTTCTGTTAATTGCAGCTTCAATTCCGCTCAATGTCCGAGTAATTCACGCCTGCCCTCGCCATCGAAGCACCATGCCGCCTCCTCCATTTCCCCAAACCACACCTCACTGAGCCACCAGTTGCTCAATTTCTCATCGACGCCAATCGCCTCCGACGAGTTCGTCGTCAAATTCCGGTGAGCACCACGCTCCCCTCTGCCTATGGTTCATACTGGCTTGTTCTACATCTCCGTGCGCACCTACTGACACTCTCCGTTTGCTCGCGCATGATCTGTAGCCTCGGCAGCGTCAACGACTGAGCTCCGCCACCCTCTGATCGAACTCTGGCAACCGTTCCTCATAAGTCCCAGCTTCCCCTCTTCCTCTGTTTGATACGCATGAGATCCCCAGTGTCCTACGCATCTAACGGCACCCTTCTCTCGTCTTAGTGTGGCCCAGAGCGTCGCCAACATCGACGAACAGAAGCATCCATCGCGAGGGACTTCTCTGACGAGCAATCCATGACGACTCCGAGCGCCCCTTCGCCAACCGAGCACACGTCAAGCTTGCAGCCAGAGCTTCTCCTCGTCACGAGCAATCCATTCTGGTGAGCATCCTCACACCTCCCCGGGCGACCTAGCTCGCTGGCAAGCTTGCAGCCAGAGCGCGCTGCCACCTGTCGCCGCCGCCAGCGCCGCCACTTGTTGGTCAGTCGCTGAGAGCCGTTCGATTTAGATCTAGTGGACGCGATAGAACATAGCCGAAGGGGTAAGTAGCGATCTGTGCCGGAAGATTTAGTTAGATCTGACGGTGCGCAAGCACGATCCGGTGCGCAAGCGGTACCAGCCAACCAGAGACTGCCGCGTGGCATGTTTTTTGTTTTAAATTTCTGAATTAGATCTATTAGATGTTTGAATTTGTTTAATTCATAACTTTTGAATGCCACGTCCAAATTTGACAAATTTTATATCAATGGAATCAGGAGAGAAAATCCTTTCCATATATGCAATGTGTTTAATGTTTTGCCTCTGTTAAAATGGTTGTTTTTACAGAAACGTGTGTAGGCCTATTTTGTGTATAATAATTATTTGGGAAATGTTTTAATATTCAAATAAAGTTTGTTTGGCAAGTTTTGAACTTGTTTATGTTTTAGTACTGTGCACTTTTATTGTTTAGTGTACAAAATCATCACATAGCATTATGCATGCATCGATATATTTTTTCTTGTATTTTTTTGTATGTGATTTTGGTGCGATTATTTTATGTGTAGATTTTGGTGCAAATAGTGATTGTGATTGTGAGGATTGTAGCTAATCTCCAAACTACCAAGGCAAGTGGTGCTTCATGATTTTATTCCTATGTTTTTCAAATATGCATTAGAAATATTTTGCTAGTCTTGCATGGATATTTTTGATCTATATGCTATGCTTGGGAAATCCTATAGTTGTAGAATTGCTTGAAATATTTCTAAGTCTTATCAATGCCATGCTTAGACTAGCTAGTAGTAACCAAGGGTGGTTATATATTCATGCTATGAATAAATATTTCTAAGTCTTTGGACTATGTTTTTGCTTAATAAAACAACTAAGTGAATGAAACACCTGGGTGGAATGGAAAGAATGGGTTATGTTGAGTGGTTACACAAGGCCCATTTCTATGGTCTACCTTGTGTATCTCACTCGTGGAAAGCCACCCAGGAACAAAGGGATTTGACATGCCATATGTTAAGAAGCTTCTAGTGCAGCCACTTGGCAATATCGTGTCACATCCCAAAATTTTCCAAATCTTGTAATGTGAAAAATAAATAAACAAAATAAATAATTGTTCAAATTTAGGGTGAAAAGAAACTTTTGTTTCTAAATAGAAACTTAAAATCTCATCTGGAACAAACTTTGATTAATATTTGAATCCAACTAAATCCAAATCAAGTGGAATGCATTCTCAATGAATGTATCTTGAAATTTAAACACTTGGAAAATAAATCCAAACCCTAAACCCTAATGGAAAAAAAATCATTTCCAAGTTATCTCCAAGCCTATGGATTTGATCCATATAAAAATTTGTCAACAAACATTTACAAAAGATCAAGAATGACAAATAGAAATATTATAAAACCATAGAAATTGGTTTCACTTATTTTGGAGCCATAGATAAAATCCTATGAATTTAATAAGATAAGGAAAAATAATTTCCAAAGCTAATAAAACTCTTATCTAAAATCCATACTAAATTGTGAGCAAATAATCCTAAAGATATTTAAAAGGATAAATAAACATTAAATAAGATTTTACAAATTGGAGTCACCAAGTTTGGATCTATAAATAAAAAGATATGGATTTTATAAGATGAAGAAAGAAATATTAAATAAGGATTATTTAAAGACCAAATTAAATCTTGGCCTAATCAAATAAGAGAATAGAATGAATAGAATCCAAATCCAAATAAAATAAAAGGATAAAGAATTTCCAAAATAAAATAAAATGGCATTAACCATTCTATCCCTATTTTAATAAAGACAAATCTCTAATAAGAATAATTATATAATTCATGAGAAAATAGTATTTTGGAATTTACCCAAGTGGAATAAAAGTTGTTTAATTAATTTAAATAAAATAAATCTTCCAAATAAAATTAAGGGAATTAAAACTATATTTAATTCCATTGGAATTAAAACAAATACCAATTCAAATGAATTATGAATCATATTAAATACTTTCCAAATAATTCAAGATGAATTATTTGACACCCTATTAAACAAATAAAAACCCACTGAAAAGATTTGGAAGGTTTAAGAATTCAAATGGTGTTTTGAAGATATTATTAAATCTTATTGGAATTAAAACAAAGGCCTAATTAAATAATTAAAAGACCCAAAAAGAATAAAGTTTTATTCCAAAATTGACTTCAGAATATACTATTAATAAGTATATAAATCCACACAAAATTTGAGAGAGTTTTAAATTCAAATTGATGTTTGAATTAATTACTCAAAACCAAAACAGATTAATAGCAATGGAAAAAAGAAAAGAATCTAAACAAAAAAATATGAAAAGGACTCGGCCAGCCAGCAGGCCCAACTAAGCCCAGTCCAGCCCACTCCTTCTCCCTCGCAGCGAAACGTTTTTCACTGGCAAATGAACCCGCTAGGTCACTGAGAAGTGGACCCAACTCCCACACTCTCTCTCTCACAGACAGCCAGGTCCCACCTTCCCAGTCATCTTCTTCACCCACGCGACGACCACGCCCCCTCTCGCCGGCCGTTTCTGCTGGTTTTAATTTGCATCAATTCGCGTCAATGCCCTGCACTAATCTCGCCGCGACCATGCTAGATTAAACACTCGTTCCTCCTCTCTATTTCCCCTCAGAAATCACTGCAAGAGTGCCCCCAGGCCATCCCCATTTCCGCTTACACCGCCACGGTCTCCGGCGAACATCCGCGGCGATTCCGGCCAGCCCACGCCCCCTTTCTCCCTGGCGCACACGAGATTGCTCCCCATCTCCTGGCGGACCTCAGAAGCGCCAGCTTCGCCCACAGCGTGCTTCAATACGGCACGACGACTAGCAGCGCCGCCGTCTGCCTTTTCTCCGACGAAGCCTCCAGGTAGTAACTTACCACCCCCGTGCCTCTCGTTGATGCATACATGATCGCAAACCCCGTACGCATCTAACGCTACCGTTATTTTTCCTTTCCGTGGCATGTAGCCTCGCCCCCGTCGACGTCTGAGTGCAACCGACGGTGACCACGACTCTGGCGAGCAATTGTCGACCACCCCGAGCGCCCCTTAGCTAGCAAGGACCACCTCGAGCATCTCCACGCCGCGACGAACTCGGTGAGCATCTCCCCTTGATTTCGCCTGCGCCATGAAGACCGCCACAATCTAAGGCCCGCCACACTGCCGCCGCCGCCCATCTCCGCAAGCATCGAAAGCCGTCCGATCTCGATCTAGTGGCTAGGAAAGAAACTAACCGAAGGGGTAAGTAATGCCTCTGAGCCGTGCGATCTCACTTAAATCCTACGGCTTGTATCGCTCGATCCAAACGAAATGGTATCAACGAGTAGGAACTAGCCACCTGTCCCTGTCCGTTTGAAATAAAAACAGAAATGTCTATTAGATGTTACAATTTGAAAAATTCATAACTTTCAAACCACACGTCCAAATTTTGCAAATTTTATATCAATGGAATCATCAAGACAAGTACTTTCTGACCATGCAGTTTGTTTAGTAAAATGCTTATGTTAAATTGATTGTTTTTGCAGAAACTTGTGTATGCATGTTTAGAATATAAAAATTGTTCTAAAATGATTTTTGAGATAAAACCTTTGGCAAATGGTTTGTTTTGAACCTACTGACCATAGAAATCAATTTGTGGTTTCAAAAACATATTTGGTGAAGCAAAAGAATAAAACCTTGAATTAAAACATTTCTAGTCAAATAAAAATATGGTTTAATTGTTAAAAATGATTTTGGAGGAAAACCTTTGGGAAATGTTTTGATTTAAACTCTCTAACCCTAAACACCAAGTTTTATGACTTAAAAATGTATTTGGTAAACCCTATAAAGATTTATACTTTGATAAAGGCATTTTCAACCACATAGAATAATGCTTTGGTTTAAAAATGGTTTATAGGTAAAATCTTTTGCAAATAGTTTTGACACTTTATAAAATGACCAATAAGTGTTTTCAAATGTTTATGACCCATTAGAAACCACTTTTAGAAATAAAACAATCTTTAGCATGCTTGCATGCATTGTTTTGTTTCTATCATTTTATGTGATGCTTTGCTTGAATGGTAGATTGAAATATTGCTTGCTTGATTGAATTGTAGTAGAACATGAAGAGTGGGATTGTTACAAAGATAAAGGAGTGAACTTATATTCTCTACCAAAAAGGCAAGTGATGCTACATACTTTTGTCCCAATATTTTCACTATGCATTAGTGATATTTCTAAAGTAAGACTTGCATGGGATTTTTGCTAAGTATAACCTATGCTATGGGAAATCCTAGTAGATGAAACCTTAGAAGAATTTCCTAAGTTAAGATTCTTATTACTATCATGCTTACCTTAGCTAGTAGAAAACAAGGGTGGATTATATTTCATGCTATGGAATATTTCTAAGTCAAGGACTTGTGTTTTATTTAATAAAACAACTAAGTGAATGAATCACCTGGGTGGAATGGAAGGAATGGTTTGTGTTGAGTGGTTCACAAGGCCCATTTCTATGGTTTACCTTGTGTATCTCACTTGTGGATGGCCACCCAGGAACAAAGAGATTTGAGATGTCAAATGTTGAGAAGCTTCAAGTGCAGCCACTTGGCATTATGGGCTCTGCCTGGATCTTATAGGTTGCAATAGCTTAGCCAAATGGACAGTAGGTGGTAGGGGTTTGATAGGTTGGAGCGCGTCCATTCTGGTCTAAGGGAAGGCTTCTGAAAGATCTTGTCTTGGTGAAACCAAGTCTTGTGGGGAAAGTGCACCACCTCTGCAGAGTGTAAAATCTAAGTACTTAGCCATGTCCCTGGTAAAGGACAATTTGAGCATCAAGACATGGAAGCTATCAAGAATCTCCTCATCCCAATTTCTAAGTTAAAATCTTGTGGTTGAACAAGGGTTGAAGGATCCCCAATTTCTATTGGGAGATTCCTTGGGTGATTTTTGTCAAGCAAAAACTTAGTGTTTTCAAATGATAAGGAAAATCTATTTTGAGCAAAGCAAGCCTAAGCTCCACTTAGCCAAATGCATATAGATGATAGACTCCACTATACTACCATAGTATCACTTGCCAATACAATTCAAATGTGTTGACCCTTGTGGCTGTAACTTGTTATGTTGCAGGTTTGTTTGATATTAGTGAAGTTTAATGATTAGGATTACAAGTCTACAACCAACATGTCTGCCTATGGCACTTTGAAGATGAAGGACCCCATGCTATTTATATATTCTGCTGCATTGTAATGAGATAGCCAAATGAGCTATGTAAGATGTAATAAATTATTTTATTCCTGGTTATAAAGTTGTATTATGACCTTTGTTTCTTGATATTACATCTTAACTGTGGATGCTAGCTATTGATCCAGGGACTAGCATTGTAAACACAGGGATCTATACCTTATTAAAGGTTGGGAACCTTACAGATGGTATCAGAGCATTGTGTTGCCTGTAGGATTTGTAAACCAAGGATTGGATAAAACCCTTAGAAATATAGGAGTTGTATTTGTTCCAAAACTTATTTACAAACAATCTTGTAAACTCTTTCCTTAACCATTTTGGTTTTAATTCTATATCTCTTCTATTTCAAACTTGATGGATAAAAGCCTTTCCATGGCCAAAGACTTCATCATGTGCAAAGGACTTCATCAACTCTAATGACTTCAACATCTTCAAGTGATTTCAACCTTATTCTCAACAAGGACTTCAACCTTGGATATCACTAAGGACAACAAGTGAGACAAGAAATATTGCTCAAGACTTGAAGACTAAGGAGACACAACTTAGAAGGAATCATCATCACCTTTGGAATTTTGTGACCAAGACACAAGAATTTTTCCAAAGAAACCATGATCACATGCAAGAAGAATCAACCAAGAAGGAAGGAAAGATCTCAAGTGAGCCATATAGATGGACCACCATATTAAGTATAGATCAAACACACCCACTTATGTGGTGTAACAAAAATATTTTGTTGCCTAAAAATGTGCTTGAACTTGTTGTTTGAGTGGAATGTTTGTTTGTGATTGCTTGCACATTGCTTGTGTGAATTGTGATGTGTGTGATAAGAATTCTTACTTCGAAATATTTTGCCTATTCTAATCCCAATCCAACCCAAACAGATGACTACTCCAAGAAACTCCAACATCAAAAATGATGACAACAACAACCAAGAGGTCAACATGAGAGAACAACTGCTAGCAAATCAAACCTAGTTGAACCAAGTGACAACTCAGTTTTTAGCCAACAACAATGAGTTAGACCCCACCATGCAAAAGTTTTTGAAAACTCAATCCCAATTGTTGCAAGGGATGGCCACTCAAATGATCAACATGGGAGACAACTCTTTCCAAGGAGTTTGTGACAACAAGGATGACAATGATGATATTATAGAAGGAATCCAAGCTTGCAATATTTGTGGAGACAAGGATCACACTTCCAAGGAGCATGAAGATCAATGCCCCAATTGTGAAGAGAAACATCCAACTGACCAATGCCCCACATCTCAAGCTACTTGTTTCCTATGTGAAGGAAATAATCATGTCCCTAATCAATGCCCCATCTATTCCATAGTTCAACAAAGGAAACAAGGTGGAGTGCAACAACTGATTGCAGACTACCATGAGAGAGCAAATTCTACCAAGAAGGATGAAGACAAAGGAAAATCTCAGCTTGTACCTCCCAGCAATATGACCCAATTTAAAGGACCAAAGAGGAGACATATGTATTATCCAAGGAAAAGGTCAAGGAGACCAGGAAACTTTCCTATCTTTGAGATAACATATGAAGAAAATGAATTGGAAGCACTCCTAGCTTTGGAGAAACCCAAGAAGAAGGAGTATAAGGAAATTAGCCAAGTATGGTGCAACAACTGCAAAGAGTTAGGCCATTATGTGTCAACTTGTCCACAGAAGATACGTGAAGAACTCAATCTTATTACATGTTACAATTGTGGTAACTAAGGAAATTATGCAAGCAATTGTCCAGAAAATATGAAGCACAAGATAAAGCCTATGAAGGATCTCAGCCTTGTCACATGTTTCAAGTGTGGAAACAAAGGACACTATGCAGATGTTTGTCCAGAGAAGCTTCATCAAAACCCCAAGCAAGCCAAGAAGTAATCTAGTCAGAAATTTTTTAAGGGTGGTAGTACCCTAGTTGCTTTGACCCAAGTTGTAACCCTAGCCTTCCCAAATCTCGGGACGAGATTTATTTGAAGGGTGGTAGCCTGTCACATCCCAAGATTTTCCAAATCTTGTAATGTGAAAAATAAATAAACAAAATAAATAATTGTTGAAATTTAGGGTGAAAAGAAACTTTTGTTTCTAAATAGAAACTTAAAATCCCTTCTGGAACAAACTTTGATTAATATTTGAATCCAACTAAATCCAAATCAAGTGGAATGCATTCTCAATGAATGTATCTTGAAATTTAAACACTTGGAAAATAAATCCAAACCCTAAACCCTAATGGAATAAAAATCATTTCCAAGTTATCTCCAAGCCTATGGATTTGATCCATATAAAAATTTGTCAACAAACATTTACAAAAGATCAAGAATGACAAATAGAAATATTATAAAACCATAGAAATTGGTGTCACATCCCAAAATTTTCCAAATTTTGAAATGTGAAAAATAAATAAACAAAATAAAACTTTGTTGAAATTCAGGGTGAGAAGAAACTTTTTGAATCCAATTGGAAACCTTCAAACCTATTTTGATCAAATAAATCCTAAAGGGATTTAAAAAGATAAACAATTCATAAAGAAAGTTTTAATAATTGGAATCACTAATGTTGGACCTTTAAATAAAAAGATATGGTTTTTATAAAGTAAAGGTAGAATTATAAATAAAGATTATTTTATAAAACCAAATTAAAATCTTGGCAAAGCTTTTGAAATAAAACATTTCTATTTGATAAAAAGAGTAAAGGATGTTTAAATAAAATATTGAGGATTTACTAATATCCAATTTTGTTAAAGTAAAGGCTTTTCCATTTTAATTAAACACTAAAACTTGTTAAATTATTTTAAACAAGTTTTCCAAGTGTTTTACATATTCAAATGAAACCTACTGAAAAGGTTTTGGTTTGTTTTAGATTTCAAATATAATTTTTAAATAAATTAAATCCTATTTGAATTATTAACTAAGGTCTTTTTATTTTATTATTAATGGATCCTAAAAAGAATAAAAATTATTTTGTTTTGGACTTTGGTTTGTGTTGTTAAACAGAACTAAAAATCAATACAAAGTTTGGGTGGTTGTTTTAATTCTTTTGGTGTTTGAATTGTTTGATTGAAAATCAAAACAGAAAATCAAATAGAAAAAGAAAAAGCTTACAGAATAAAAAAAAGTGAAACAAAACGACCCAATCCAACAGGCCCAGCAAGACCCAGTCCAGCCCAACTAACCCCTCCCCGAAGTGAACCGTTTTTCACTGAATCCCGCACCCACATAGACGCTGACGAGTGGCCCCACGCCAGCACGTCGTCGTCTTCACCGCGCCAGCTGTTCCCTGCCGTTGATGCCGCGTTATTGCCGGCGTCAATACGCGTAAATGGCCGAGTAATTCCTCGCCGTGATCATGCGGGTATAAGCGCACATCTCTCCTCTACCTTTCCCCCCAAACAGCGCATCTTCTCTGCCCCAGGGCTGCCCAGATTTTCCCCTGCACCGCCGTGGACTCCGACGAGCTTCGCGACCAATTCCGGCACCGTCCAGCCTCGCCTCGACTCCCACTGCACACTAGCCTGTTCTCCACCTCCAGGCGCACCTTCTAGTGCCTCCTGTTCGCCCACGCTTGCCCTAGAGCGTCGGCAAGGACAAGCTCAACTCGCCACCGTCGTCTGCCATTGCTCCGGCGACTCCTCCTGGTAAGCCTCGACGGCCCCGAGCCTTCCTGTTGATGCTCCCATCTTCCCCAGATCAGTACGCATCTGACCACGTCCTTGTTTTGCCTCGGCGTGACCTGCAACCTCACCTTCGACAGCAAACAGAGCCACCCGTCGTTAGGAGATACTCCGACGAGCAATCGTCGCCGTCCCTGAGCGCCCCTCGCCAAGCCAGCGCCACCTTGAGCTTCACATCGATCACGCGAACACGGTGAGCCACTTCCCTGTCTTCCTTGCTTCCTGGAATCACTGGAATCACCGTAGCGTGCTTCGCCGCCGCGTAGCACCGCCAATCTTTGACCCAGCGTCTGTGACCGTTAGATGTAAATCTTGCGGCTAAGAATAGATCTAGGAGAAGGGGTATGAGCGCATCTGAGCCGAGCGATTTAAGTTGGATCCAACGACTCACAGAGGCTGATCCGCACGAAGCGGTACCGGCCAATTAGATTGCGCCACGTGGCACTAGTTCAGTTAAAACAGAATTTTGAATCTGATTGTTATGCAAACTTGTAAAATTTCATAACTTAAAATCTACACGTCCAAATTTTGCAAATTTTATATCAATGGATTCAGTAGAACATGTACTTTGCAACCATGCACTTTGTTTAATGTTTTGCTTATGGTAAATTGGTTGAAATTGCAGAAACATCTGTATGTTTATTTTGAATATAAAAATTGTTCTAGATATAATTTTAATGTGAAATCTTTGCAAAATGATTTGTTGTGAACCTACTGACCCTAGGAACCAACTTATGGATTTAAAAATGTATTTTGTGAAGTTTAGGAATGAATAATTGAATTAGCTCATTTCTAGTCAAATAAAAATATTGTTTTTGTTTTAGAAATGATTTTTGAGTGAAACCTTTGGGAAATGATTTGATTCGAACCTTATGACCCTAACCACCAAGTTTTGTGAAATAACAACTTATTTGATGAACAATATAAAATTATTGCTTTGCTAAAAGCATTTTCAACCACATAAAATATTGATTTGATTTAAAAATGGTTTATAGATAAAATCTTTTGCAAATGGTTTCACCACTTTAGTAAATGACCACTTTAGAACTTTATAATGTTAGAGCTTAGTAGAAACCACTTTTGCAAATAAAACTATCTTTTGCATGCTTGCATGCATGACCTTGTTTTTATTATTTTATGTGTGACAATTTGGTTGGAATGCTAGTTGATTTTTGTTTGCTTGATTGAATTGTAGTGGAATTAGAAGAGTGTGATATTTGCAAGATTAAGAAGTGAACCAACATTATCTACTAAAAAGGCAAGTGACACTATCATCCAAGCCCTACTATTTTCATTACACTTAGTGGATTTTTGAAACATGCATGATAAGGTTTACTATATTTTATGTTATGCTAAATCCTAATAGCATACCCTTATATATTCCTTAGTGGAAACAATGTAGTTATAGTATGCTTAGCCCTGCTATATATTGGGATGGGATACATGATATGACTATATGAAGTATTAAAAAGATATATGTTTTATATATTAAAACAAGTATTCAATGAACCACCTGGGTGGAAAAGGATAGTCAAGATTGGACAAGGTGGCAACAAAAGGAACCATGTTTATATGGCAATCTCTTTTTGTTGTGCACTAGAAGGAAACCACCCAGGGACTTAGAGATTGAACATGTTTCTCGTACAGTGGCTTCCGTGTACAGCCACATGCTAAATGGGCTCTAGCTTAGTCAACTACATAGTGGAAGACCCATGCATTGGCATCTTCAGGTTAACTAGATTTGTGTAAGGGAACTTGAAACCCTACATTGGTGCCTGGTAGACAAGCTAGCATTGTGTATTTGGAGGACTTCTATGGAAAGACTTTGTCACATTCTCAATCTGCCAGTACTCCATCTTGGTGAGTACTAATCCAGCGGCCACTGGTGGCATCAAGATGAGATTGTGTCATGTGGGTAAAGTGTACAACTTCTGCAGAAGATCAAAATTATAAGTACTTAGCCGTGTCCCCGGTTATGGACAATACTGAGCAACTAAGGTCTGAAGCTATGGAAGATCTCGACATTCCAATTTCTCAAAGTTAAAACTTGAGGGTGACAACAAGGGATTTGAAGCACTTGGAGTTTTCCAAGAAGTTCGAAAAGATTTGACAAAGATCAAAAAACTATTTTGAAAAGATAGGATAAAACTGTATTGCTTTCTGCAAAAGAGCCTAAACCCCACTTAGCCAAATATGCATGTAATGATAGGATCCACATATTTCTACTTAGTAGTGAAACTTGCCAATACAATTCAAATGTATTGACCCTTGTGGCTGCAACTTATTATGTTGCAGGTTTGTTTGATGTTAGTGAAGTGTGTTGATTAGGATTACAAGTCTACAACCAACATGATTGCCTGTGGCACTTTGAAGATGAAGGACTCCGTGCTATATAGATATTCTGCTGCATTGTAATGTGATAGCCAAATGAGGTATGTAAGATGTAATGAATTATTTTATTCCTAGTTATAAAGTTGTATTATGACCTTCGTTTCTTGATATTACATCTTAACTGTGGATGCTAGGTATTGTTCCAGGGACTAGCATTGTAAACACAGGGATCTCTACCTTATTAAAGGTTGGGAACCTTACAGATGGTATCAGAGCACTATGTTGCCTGTAGGATTGTAACCCTAGGATTGGACAAAAACCCCTTAGAAGAAATGGAGTTGTATTTGTTCCAAAACTTATTTACAAACAATCTTGTAAACTCTTTCCTCAACCATTTTGGTTTTGACTATACATCTCTTCTATTTCAACTTGATGGACAAGCCTACCCCATGGCCAAAGACTTCACCATGTGCAAAAGATTTCATCAACTCTAATGACTTCAACATCTTCAAGTGATTTCAACTTTAGTTTCACCAAGAACTTCAACTTAGACATCACTAAGGACTACAAGTGAAAAACCAAGAGACACTAGAATGCCTACCAAAGACATTGATATCATGTTAGAGTATGGATTATATTGACCTATGAGGTATGACCATACCAAGTTAATTATTTCAAGAAAACTTGTTGTTTCCTTCAAACTCATGAGTTAAGCTCATAAGTTTTTAAGTGGATAGTTGCTTGTTGCTTGATTGATTGTTTGATTGAACTTGGTTGTTTTTGGGTTGTGTGTTAAAACTTCTTAAAAACCTATCCAACGTTACTCATCCCTATAAAACCAACAGATGCCTCCCCGTCGTGCCAACCCAAACCAAAACAACAACATCACTCCTAAGATGCAACAGTTGATGATGTGAGCCAAACTTAAGCGTCAGGATGATGACCACACTCATACAGAATCAGAACAACAACAACAACAACAATAAAATAATCCTCCAGCACTTGACATGCTCACCAAGTTTCTGAAACTTAGGCCTGCAAGATTCTCTGGAACAACTGATCCAATGGAAGCCAATGACTGGCTACGTTCAGTGAATAAGGACTTAGTGACTGTTGGATGCACCGATGAAGAAAAAGTTAGGTTTGCGGCATTTCTGCTTGAAGGGCCAGCAGCAACATGGTGGGACAACTTTCAGATCACCACTCCCCTTGAAGATGTAACTTGGGCTATTTTTGAGGATGGATTCAGAACAACTCACATCTCACCTAGAGTGATGTACTTGAAGAAAAACGAGTTTCACTCTGAAACAACATCACCTCAGTGTGGCTGAGTATATTGAAGAATTCAACAATTGGCACGCTATGCACCGGATGAAGTTGATACAGATGCTAAGAGAAAAGAAAAATTTCTTGAAGGACTTAATGATGAGTTGAACCTGCAGCTAGCTGTTGCCTATGTCCCAACTTATCAATCACTCTGTGACAAAGCCACCATTTTGGAAAACAAGATGAATCAAGTTGAGAACAGAAAGAGGAAGCATAAACTCAAGAATCACTCAGGATCATCAAAAAAGAAGCATTCATTCAAAAAGAGCAATGAAGATTCTCAACCACATCAGTATCACCACAACAACAATGGAAGGGATAATAATGGAAATGATACTAACAATGGAGATGACCTTGGTCAGAACCAACATGACAATTCTAGGAAGAAAGACATTAGCCAGTTGCAGTGCTATAATTGTAAGGAACTTGGACACTATGCATCAGACTGTCCTGAGAAGGAAAAGAAAAAGGATGCTAGAAGAGCCAATGGAAATGACTCCAATGTGACCCAGAAAGGACATGTGAACCACATTTACATGGATGGAAACTTTGAAGAGATAGAAGAAGTGGATGTTAGAAACTAGTTATCTCAGTTGAGTCAAATAAGGATTCCTTGTCTGGATATTAAGTGTTGAACCCATAGTCAAGTGAACCATCAATGTAATCCTATGAGACTTTATTTTAAGGGTGGTAGTACCCTAGTTGTCTTGAAGACAACTTGTAACCTCTAGCCTTCCCAAATCTCGGGACGAGATTTATTTTAAGGGTGGTAGCCTGTCACATCCCAAAATTTTCCAAATTTTGAAATGTGAAAAATAAATAAACAAAATAAAACTTTGTTGAAATTCAGGGTGAGAAGAAACTTTTTGAATCCAATTGGAAACCTTCAAACCTATTTTGATCAAATAAATCCTAAAGGGATTTAAAAAGATAAACAATTAATAAAGAAAGTTTTAATAATTGGAATCACTAATTTTGGACCTTTAAATAAAAAGATATGGTTTTTTATAAAGCAAAGGTAGAATTATAAATAAAGGTTATTTTATAAAACCAAATTAAAATCTTGGCCAAGCTTTTGAAATAAAACATTTCTATTTGATAAAAAGAGTAAAGGATGTTTAAATAAAATAATGAGGATTTACTAATATCCATTTTTGTTAAAGTAAAGGCTTTTCCATTTTAATTAAACACTAAAACTTGTTAAATTATTTTAAACAAGTTTTCCAAGTGTTTTACATTTTCAAATGAAACCTACTGAAAAGGTTTTGGTTTGTTTTAGATTTCAAGTAGAATTTTTAAATAAATTAAATCCTCTTTGAATTATTAACTAAGCTCTTTTTATTTTATTATTACTAGATCCTAAAAAGAATAAAAATTATTTTGTTTTGGACTTTGGTTTGTGTTGTTAAACAGAACTAAAAATCAATACAAAGTTTGGGTGGTTGTTTGAATTCTTTTGGTGTTTGAATTGTTTGATTGAAAATCAAAACAGAAAATCAAATAGAAAAAGAAAAAGCTTACAGAATAAAAAAAGTGAAACAAAACGACCCAACCCAACAGGCCCAGCAAGACCTAGTCCAGCCCAACTAACCCCTCCCCGCAGTGAACCGTTTTTCACTGAATCCCGCACCCACACAGACGTTGACGAGTGGCCCCATCTCCATCTCTCTCTCCCTCGCTGACAGGCAGGCCCCACGCCAGCACGTCGTCGTCTTCACCGCGCCAGCCGTTCCCTGCCGTTGCTGCCGCGTTATTGCCGGCGTCAATACGCGTAAATGGCCGAGTAATTCCTCGCCGTGATCATGCGGGTATAAGCGCCCATCTCTCCTCTACCTTTCCCCCCAAACAGCGCCTCTTCTCTGCCCTAGGGCTGCCCAGATGTCCCCCTGCACCGCTGCGGACTCCGACGAGCTTCCCGACCAATTCCGGCACCGTCCAGCCTCGCCTCGACTTCCACTGCACACTAGCTTGTTCTCCACCTCCAGGCACACCTGCTAGTGCCTCCCGTTCGCCCGCGCTTGCCCCAGAGCGTCGGCAAGGACAAGCTCAACTCGCCACCGCCGTCTGCCATTGCTCCGGCGACTCCTCCTGGTAAGCCTCGACCGCCCCGAGCCTTCCTGTTGATGCTCCCATCTTCCCCAGATCAGTACGCATCTGACCACGTCCTTGTTTTGCCTCGGCGCGACCTGCAACCTCACCTTCGACAGCAAACAGAGCCGCCCGTCGTCAGGAGCTACTCCGGCGAGCAATCGTCGCCGTCCCTAAGCGCCCCTCGCCAAGCCAGCGCCACCTTGAGCTTCACCTCGATCATGCGAACACGGTGAGCCACTTCCCTGTCTTCCTTGCTTCCTGGAATCACCGTGACGCCATCGCCAGAGCGTGCTCCGCCGCTCGCCGCCGCGCAGCGCCGCCAATCTTTGACCCAGCGTCTGTGACCGTTAGATGTAAATCTTTCGGCTAAGAATAGATCTAGGCGAAGGGGTATGAGCGCATCTGAGCCGAGCGATTTAAGTTGGATCCAACGACTCACAGAGGCTGATCCGCACGAAGCGGTACCGGCCAATTAGATTGCACCACGTGGCACTAGTTTAGCTAAAACAGAATTTTGAATCTCATTGTTATGCAAACTTGTAAAATTCATAACTTAAAATCTACACGTCCAAATTTTGCAAATTTTATATCAATGGAATCAGTAGAACATGTACTTTGCAACCATGCACTTTGTTTTAGAAATGATTTTTGAGTGAAACCTTTGGGAAATGATTTGATTCAAACCTTCTGACCCTAAACACCAAGTTTTGTGAAGTAACAACTTATTTGATGAACAATATAAAATTATTGCTTTGCTAAAAGCAATTTCAACCACATAAAATATTGATTTGATTTAAAAATGGTTTTTAGATAAAACCTTTTGCAAATGGTTTCACCACTTTAGTAAATGACCACTTTAGAACTTTATAATGTTTAGAGCTAGTAGAAACCACTTTTGCAAATAAAACTATCTTTTGCATGCTTGCATGCATGACCTTGTTTTTATTATTTTATGTGTGACAATTTGGTTGGAATGCTAGTTGATTTGTGTTTTCTTGATTGAATTGTAGTGGAATTAGAAGAGTGTGATATTTGCAAGATCAAGAAGTGAACCAACATTCTCTACTAAAAAGTAAAGTGACACTATCATCCAAGCCCTACTATTTTCATTACACTTAGTGGATTTTTGAAACATGCATGATAAGGTTTACTATATTTTATGCTATGCTAAATCCTAATAGCATACCCTTATATATTCCTTAGTGGAAACAATGTAATTGTACTATGCTTATCCCTGCTATATATTGGGATGGGATACATGATATGACTAGATGAAGTATTAAAAAGTTATATGTTTTATATAATAAAACAAGTATTCAATGAACCACCTGGGTGGAAAAGGATACTCAAGATTGGACAAGGTGGCAACAAAAGGATCCATGTTTATATGGCAATCTGTTTTTGTTGTGCACTAGAAGGAAACCACCCAGGGATTTAGAGATTGAACATGTTTCTCGTATAGTGGCTTCCGTGTACAGCCACATGCTAAATGGGCTCTAGCTTAGTCAACTACATAGTGGAAGACCCATGCATTGGCATCTTCAGGTTAACTAGATTTGTGTAAGGGAACTTGAAACCCTACATTGGTGCCTAGTAGAGAAGCTAGCATTGTGTATTGGGAGGACTTCTATGGAAAGACTTTGTCACATTCTCAATCTGCCAGTACTCCATCTTGGTGAGTACTTATCCATGACATGGTGGCATCAAGATGAGATTGTGTCATGTGGGTAAAGTGTACAACTTCTGCAGAAGATCAAAATTATAAGTACTTAGCCGTGTCCCCAGTTATGGACAATACTGAGCAACTAAGGCCTAAAGCTATGGAAGATCTCGACATTCCAATTTCTCAAAGTTAAAACTTGAGGGTGACAACAAGGGATTTGAAGCACTTGGAGTTTTCCAAGAAGTTCAAAAATATTTGACAAAGATCAAAAAACTATTTTGAAAAGATAAGATAAAACTATATTACTTTCTGCAAAAGAGCCTAAACCCCACTTAGCCAAATATGCATGTAATGATAGGATCCACATATTTCTACTTTGTAGTGAAACTTGCCAATACAATTCAAATATATTGACCCTTGTGGCTGCAACTTATTATGTTGCAGGTTTGTTTGATGTTAGTGAAGTGTGTTGATTAGGATTACAAGTCTACAACCAACATGATTGCCTGTGGCACTTCGGAGATGAAGGACACCATGCTATATAGATATTCTACTGCATTGTAATGTGATAGCCAAATGAGCTATGTAAGATGTAATGAATTATTTTATTCCTGGTTATAAAGTTCTATTATGACCTTTGTTTCTTGATATTACATCTAAACTGTGGATGCTAGCTATTGATCTAGGGACTAGCATTGTAAACACAGGGATCTCTACCTTATTAAAGGTTGGGAACCTTACAATTGGTTTCACTTATTTTGGAGCCATAGATAAAATCCTATGAATTTAATAAGATAAGGAAAAATAATTTCCAAAGCTAATAAAACACTTATCTAAAATCCATAATAAATGGTGAGCAAATAATCCTAAAGATATTTAAAAGGATAAATAAACATTAAATAAGATTTTACAAATTGGAGTCACCAAGTTTGGATCTATAAATAAAAAGATATGGATTTTATAAGATGAAGAAAGAAATATTAAATAAGGATTATTTAAAGACCAAATTAAATCTTGGCCTAATCCATTAAGAAAATAGAATGAATAGAATCCAAATCCAAATAAAATAAAAGGATAAAGAATTTCCAAAATAAAATAAAATGGCATTAACCATTCTATCCCTATTTTAATAAAGACAAATCTCTAATAAGAATAATTATATAATTCATGAGAAAATAGTATTTTGGAATTTACCCAAGTGGAATAAAAGTTGTTTAATTAATTTAAATAAAATAAATCTTCCAAATAAATTTAAGGGAATTAAAACTATATTTAATTATATTGGAATTAAAACAAATACCAATTCAAATGAATTATGAATCATATTAAATACTTTCCAAATAATTCAAGATGAATTATATGACACCCTATTAAACAAATAAAAACCTACTGAAAAGATTTGGAAGATTTAAGAATTCAAAAGGTGTTTTGAAGATATTATTAAATCTTATTGGAATTACAACAAAGGCCTAATTAAATAATTAAAAGACCCCAAAAAGAATAAAGTTTTATTCCAAAATTGACTTCAGAATATACTATTAATCAGTATATGAATCGACACAAAATTTTAGAGAGTTTTAAATTCAAATTGATGTTTGAATTAATTACTCAAAACCAAAACAGATTAATAGCAATGGAAAAAAGAAAAGAATCTGAACAAAAAAAATATGAAAAGGACTCAGCCTAGCCAGCAGGCCCAACTAAGCCCAGTCCAGCCCACTCCTTCTCCCTCGCAGCGAAACGTTTTTCACTGGCAAACGAACCCGCTAGGTCACTAAGCAGTGGACCCCACTCCCACACTCTCTCTATCGCAGACAGCCAGGTCCCACCTTCTTCCCCCTCTCTATTTCCCCTTAGAAATCACTTCAAGAGCGCCCCCAGGCCGTACCCATTTCCGCTTACACCGCCACGGTCTCCGGTGAACATCCGCGGCGATTCCGGCCAGCCCACGCCCCCTTGCTCCCTGGCGCACACGAGCTTGCTCCCCATCGCCTGGCGGACCTCCCCGTAGCGCCACTTTCGCCCGTCGTGCCCCAGTAAGCGTCGACGGCGTGGCGACCAATATTACGCCTTTCTTTCTCCACGAAGCCTCCGGTGTGGCAGCCACCCGTGCCTCTCGTTGATGCATACATGATCGCAAACCCCGTACGCATCTAACGCTACCGTTATTTTTCCTTTCCGGGGCCTGTAGCCTCGCCCCCGTCGACGTTTGAGCGCAACCGACGGTGACCACGACTCCGGCGAGCAATTGTCGACCACCCCGAGCGCCCCTTTGCTAGCAAGGACCACCTCGAGCATCTCCATGCCGCGACAAACTCGGTGAGCATCTCCCCTTGATTTCTCGCTTCCTGCATCGCCAGCACCGCCACCGTCTGACCGCTCCGCCGCCACCTGCCGCCGCCAACGCCGCCCATCTCTAGCAAGCATGCTGAGCGCCGTCCGATCTTGATCTTGTGGCTAGGAAAGAAACTAACCGAAGGGGTAAGTAGTGCCTATGAGCCGTGCAATCTCACTTAAATCCTATGGCTTGTATCGCTCGATCCAAACGAAATGGTATCAGCGAGTAAGAAGCAGCCACGTGTCCCTGTCCGTTTGAAATAAAAACAGAAATGTCTATTAGATGTTACAATTTGAAAAATTCATAACTTTCAAACCACACGTCCAAATTTTTCAAATTTTATATCAATAGAATCAGCAAGACAAGTACTTTCTGACCATGCACTTTGTTTAGTAAAATTCTTATGTTAAATTGATTGTTTTTGCAGAAACTTGTGTATGCATGTTTAGAATATAAAATTGTTCTAAAATGATTTTTGAGATAAAACCTTTGGCAAATGGTTTGTTTTGAACCTACTGACCATAGAAATCAATTTTTGGTTTCAAAAACATATTTGGTGAAGCAAAATAATAAAACCTTGAATTAAAACATTTCTAGTCAAATAAAAATATGGTTTAATTGTTAAAAATGATTTTGGAGGAAAACCTTTGGGAAATGTTTTGATTTAAACTCTCTGACCCTAAACACAAAGTTTTATGACTTAAAAATGTATTTGGTAAACCCTATAAAGATTTCTACTTTGATAAAGGCATTTTCAACCACATAGAATAATGCTTTGGTTTAAAAATGGTTTATAGGTAAAATCTTTTGCAAATAGTTTTGACACTTTATAAAATGACCAATAAGTGTTTTCAAATGTTTATGACCCATTAGAAACCACTTTTAGAAATAAAACAATCTTTAGCATGCTTGCATGCATTGTTTTGTTTCTATCATTTTATGTGATGCTTTGCTTGAATGGTAGATTGAAATATTGCTTGCTTGATTGAATTGTAGTAGAACATGAAGAGTGGGATTGTTACAAAGATAAAGGAGTGAACTTATATTCTCTACCAAAAAGGCAAGTGATGCTACATACTTTTGTCCCAATATTTTCACTATGCATTAGTGATATTTCTAAAGTAAGACTTGCATGGGATTTTTGCTAAGTATAACCTATGCTATGGGAAATCCTAGTAGATGAAACCTTAGAAGAATTTCCTAAGTTAAGATTCTTATTACTATCATGCTTACCTTAGCTAGTAGAAAACAAGGGTGGATTATATTTCATGCTATGGAATATTTCTAAGTCAAGGACTTGTGTTTTATTTAATAAAACAACTAAGTGAATGAATCACCTGGGTGGAATGGAAGGAATGGTTTGTGTTGAGTGGTTCACAAGGCCCATTTCTATGGTTTACCTTGTGTATCTCACTTGTGGATGGCCACCCAGGAACAAAGAGATTTGAGATGTCAAATGTTGAGAAGCTTCAAGTGCAGCCACTTGGCATTATGGGCTCTGCCTGGATCTTATAGGTTGCAATAACTTAGCCAAATGGACAGTTGGTGGTAGGGGTTTGATAGGTTGGAGCGCGTCCATTCTGGTCTAAGGGAAGGCTTCTAAAAGATCTTTTCTTGGTGAAACCAAGTCTTGTGGGGAAAGTGCACCACCTCTTTAGAGTGTAAAATCTAAGTACTTAGCCATGTCCCTGGTAAAGGACAATTTCAGCATCAAGACATGGAAGCTATCAAGAATCTCCTCATCCCAATTTCTAAGTTAAAATCTTGTGGTTGAATAAGGGTTGAAGGATCCCCAATTTCTATTGGGAGATGCCTTGGGTGATTTTTGTCAAGGAAAAACTTAGTGTTTTCAAATGATAAGGAAAATCTATTTTGAGCAAAGCAAGCCTAAGCTCCACTTAGCCAAATGCATATAGATGATAGACTCCACTATACTACCATAGTATCACTTGCCAATACAATTCAAATGTATTGACCTTTGTGGCTGTAACTTGTTATGTTGTAGGTTTGTTTGATATTAGTGAAGTTTAATGATTAGGATTACAAGTCTACAACCAACATGTCTGCCCGTGGCACTTTGAAGATGAAGGACCCCATGCTATTGTTATATTTTGCTGCATTGTAATGAGATAGCCAAATGAGCTATGTAAGATGTAATAAATTATTTTATTCCTGGTTATAAAGTTGTATTATGACATTTGTTTCTTGATATTACATCTTAACTGCGGATGCTAGCTATTGATCCAGGGACTAGCATTGTAAACACAGGGATCTCTACCTTATTAAAGGTTGGGAACCTTACATATGGGCTCTGCCTGGATCATATAGGTTGTAATAACTTAGCCATTTGGACAGTTGGTGGTAGTGGGATGATAGGTTGGAGCGCGTCCATTTGGTCTAAGGGAAGGCTTCTGAAAGGTCCTATCTTGGTGAAAATCTAGTCTTGTGCGGAAAGTGCATAACCTCTGCAGATGGAAGCTACCATGTCCCTGGTATTGGACAACTTGAGCATCAAGACATGGAAGCTACCAAGAATCTCCTCATCCCAATTTCTAAGTAAAAACTTGTTGTTGAACAAGGGTGAAGGTCCCCAATGTCTATTGGTGGTTCCTTGGGAAAGATTTTATCAAAGAAAAACTCAGTGTTTTCAACTAATAGGGAAAACCTATTTTGAGCAAAGCAAGCCTAAGCTACACTTAGCCAAAATGCATATAGTATTTAGTCCACCAACATTTTACTAAGGTATCACTTGCCAATATTATTCCAATATATTGACCCACTGTGGCTGTAACTTATGATGCTGCATGTTACTCTGATGATGATTAGGAGTCATGAGTCTACACTCAACATGCTTGCCTGTGGCACATGAAGATGAAGACTTATTTATCTTATTATATATTTGAACTCTTGTATTAGGCCTGTGGCCATGGAGTTTGTAAAAGACTATGTTTGTCTCAGGAATGATATGTAATAATGACCTTTGTTTTTGTGTACTTCATCTTAAACTGTGGATGCTAGCATTGATCCAGGGACTAGCATTGCAATCACAGGGATCCTTTCCTTTACAAAGGAGGGATCTTACAGATGGTATCAGAGCACTGTGTTGCCTGTAGGATTATGACCCTTGGATTGGAAACCATTAAGGAAATTTTTTTCAACAACTTCCACACTTGTCTTTTCTTCTCGTAAACTTTTCTAATCTTATTTCTCATCTCTATTTGTAGATGAACTCCATCAACGAAGCCGTGAAGAAGGGACCACTCATGACTATGACTTTGGAATGTGAGACAGAGTTCCCCAAGGCTCTCAAGGACCTCATGGTTGCCATGGGAATACATGGTGCAGCTGTGTACAAAGGTTTTCCTGTGATGGATGAAGGAATTGAGTACTGGTGGATGCAACTTCACTTGTATAAAAACAAGGAAGACAACCACAAGGAATCAGGATTCTGCATGGTCACCAACTCAGTGATGCACACCACATTCTTTGATTTAGCAAGGGATGCAGCTTGGAAGGCCATCAAAGAACTTGGAGATAGAATCAAGTGCAGAATGCTTAACACCCAGAATGACCTTAGGGAAGAAAAGAAGCATACCCAAGAGTTAGAGGCTACCAACCAAAGAATAAGGAAGGACATCATAGACTTAGCAATGGAGTCCTGTGATCTAGACAAACAGATTGCCTCTAGGGATGCCCTGTTAGCCAACTTGGCAAGTGAGATGGTGTCACATCCCAAGATTCTCCAAATCTTGTAATGTGAAAATAAATGAATAAAATAAAACTTTGTTTGATTTTCAAGGCCAGAAGAAACTTTTTGAATTCAATTGGGACTTCAAACCAGTTGGATCAAATAAAATCCTAAAGGGATTTATAAAGATAAACATTTAATAAAGGAAGATAAAATATTTTGGAAAAACTATTTTGGATCTTTAAAATAAAAAGATTTGGTTTTCAAAAGCAAAGATAGATTTATAAATAAAGATTATATTTTAAAGAGCCAAATTAATTTTGGCCAAGCTTTTATAATAAAATATTTTGTTTTGATAAAATGAGTAAAGGTTATTTAAATAAAATAATAAGGATTTAATATCCAAATTTTATTTAAGTAAAGGCTTTTCCCATTTTAAATAAACACTAAAACTTATTTATTATTTTCAAAATAAGTTTTCCAAGTATTTTGTTTTCTCAAATAAAACCTACTAAAGTGTTTTGGTTTTATTTTAGATTTCAAAATAAAGTTTTTAATTAAATCAAACCCTATTTTATTAAATAACTAAAGATCCATTTTATTTAATTATTAAATGGATCCTAAAATAAATAAAAATATTAAATTATTTTGAGATTTGGAGTATGTTGATAAACAGAACCAAATTCAAAGTACAAAGTTGAGTGATTGTTTGATTGTTGTTTGAATGTTTGAATGCTTGAATAATTGGTTGATTTTCTAAACAGGAAAATAGAATAGAAAAAGAAAAATGTTTTAGACAGGAAAAAAATAGTGCAATAGACCCAGCCCAAATGGCCCAACAGTAGCCCAGTCCAGCCCAGTACTCCCTCCCCGAAGGATAACGTTTTGCACCCAGATTCTGACCCGCTAAGTCCCTGACCAGTGGACCCTCCCCCTCTTTTCTTTTCCCACTGACACAACGACCCTACCTCTCTCTCCCACGCCCCGAACCGTTTTTCCTCACACTCGAACTAACCCACTCAGTCACAGACAACCGGGACCCACTCCTCCTCTCTCTCACTCGCTGACGAGACGACCCCACACCAGCTCCCTTCTTTCCCACCCGCACGACCTGTTCTTCCCCCTCGCCGGCCGTTTCCTGCGTTGATTCCGCCGATTAAATTCGCGTTAATGCTGCGTTAATCTCTCGCCGCGACCACAACTACTTAAACGCCTCCCTCTCCTCTTTCTTTTCCCTCAGACCTTGCTTCCCCTCTGCCACCAGGCTGCTCCCATTTCGCGGTGCACTGCCACTGTCTCCGACGAGCCTCCCTCTCGATTTCGGCCACACCCCGCCACCTCTCGCCTACCTCTGCACGCGAGCATGCTCTCCAGCACCTTGCGCATCTGCCCATAGCCTCAGCTAGCTCCCGGGCACTCTGGAAGCTCGGCTTCATCGACCTCGACTCGCCATTGCCGTCTGCCTCTTTCTCCGTCGAGTTTCCCCGGTAAGTATAGACCGCCCCGCGCCTTCTCGTTCATGCACACGACTTCGCCTTGACCCTGTGAATCTAACCGCGTTGTTGTTTTCCCTCGGGGCGAGCCACAGCTCCACCCTCGACGAGCTCCAGGACCATCTGACACCGACGACGACTCCGGCGAGCGATTACCACCGTCACCGTACACTCCTTGACCAACCGCGAGTACCTTGAGCATCGCCGTGACCCCCTGAGCCCGGTGAGAATCTCCCCTTTCTCCCTCACCTCCTATAGCAACGGCACCGTCGTTGATCGACCGCTCCGCCGCCAACCACCGCCGCCAGCGCCGCCACTTTGTGGTTGATTAGATCAGGACCGTTCGATTTAGATCAGACGCGTAGAAACAGTTGACTTAAGCGAAGGGGTACGTGTTGATCTGAGCCGCACCTGCCCCTTTAAATCCAGTGGTCTATGTCACTCGATCTGGCCGAACCGGTACCATCCAGTCGTTTTACGCCACGTGGCCAGTATTAGGTTTAAAACAGATTTTGAAAACAGAATATTTTGCAAACTTCAAACCCTTATAACTCTGGGTCCACACGTCCAAAAATTACAAATTTTATGTCGTTGGATTCAGGAGAGCAAGACCTAGCCAACCCTGCCCTTAGTTTAGCAAATAGTATCTATTAGCTTGCTTGTTTTTGCAGATTCTTTTGTGTGCTTGCTAAGAGTATAAAAATTGTTTAAAATTGATTTTTTGGGTTAAAACCTTTACAAAATGGATTGTTGTGACCTTACTGACCTTAGGAACCAACCCATGATTTGGAAAATGAATTTGGAAAAGTTTAGAATGGATTAATTAGTTTAGTCCATTTCTAGCTAATTAAAACTATTGTTTTGTTTATGAAAATGATTTTGAGTAAAAACTTTGGAGAAAATGTTTTGGACCAAACCTACTGACCCAAACACCAAGTTTTGCAATAGCAACTCATTTGGTGAAACAAAATAAGGAATCTTTGATTTAAAACCATTTCTAGTCAAATAGAAATGAGGTTTATTTTTTAAAAACGATTTTGGAAGAAAACCTTTGGAAAATGTTTTGTTTTAAACTCTCGGACCGCATAAACCAAGTTTCGTGATTTGAAAACATATTTGGTGAACCCTATAGGCTAATACCTTAGTAAAAATATTTCTACACCACATAAAATGATACTTTGTTTTGAAAATGGTTTTATAGTGAAACCTTTTGCAAATGACTTTGCCACTTTACAAAATGACCATTAGATGTACCCAAATGTCTATGACCCATTAGGAACCACTTTTTCAAACAAAACAAAGCTTGGCATGTTTGCATGCATTACTTTGACTTTGTTTTTTTTGTGTGTTGATTTGCTTGATTGGTAGATTGAGTTTGTGCCTTGCTTGATTGATTTGTAGTGACTTGAAGAGTGTGATTGTTGCAAGGACAAGGAGTGAACCTATACCCTCTAACAAAAAGGCAAGTGATGCTTCATATCTTTTGTCCCATTATTTTCACTATGCATTAGTGTTTTTGCTAAGTAAAACTTGCATGGATTTTTGCTAAGTATAGACCTTGCTATGGGAAAACCTAGTAGATGAAGCCTTAGTGAAAATTTCCTAAGTCAAGATTCCTATTACTATCATGCTTAGCTTAGCTAATAGAAAACAAGGGTGGAATATATATTCATGCTATGGAAAATTTCTAAGTCTGAGGACTTGTGTTTTGTTTAATAAAACAACTAAGTGAATGAATCACCTGGGTGGAATGGAAGGATTGGTTTGTGTTGAGTGGTTACTCAGGGCCCATTCAATGGACTACCCTGGTGTATCACACTTGTGGATGGCCACCCAGGAACAAAGAGATTTGAGATGTCAAATGTTGAGAAGCTTCAAGTGCAACCACTTGGCAATATGGGCTCTGCCATGATCTTAGGTTGCTAGAACTTAGTCTCTTGGACAGTTGGTGGTAGTGGGAATGATAGGTTGGAGCGCGTCCATTTGACTAAGGAAAGGCTTCTGAAAGATCTTGTCTTGGGAAACCAAGTCTTGTGGGGAAAGTGCACCACCTCTGCAGAGTGTAAAATCTAAGTACTTAGCCATGTCCCTGGTAAAGGACAATTTGAGCATCAAGACATGGAAGCTATCAAGAATCTCCTCATCCCAATTTCTAAATAAAAATTTGTGGGTGAACAAGGGTTAAAAGGATCTTCAGTCTTTGATTGGTAGATGCCCTGAGTGGATCTTCAGTCTTTGATTGGTAGATGCCTTGGGAAAGTTTTGTGCCAAACAAAAACTTAGTGTTTTCAAAATGATAAGGAAAAAAAATCTATTTTGAGCAATGCAAGCCTCAACTCCACTTAGCCAAATGCATATAGATGATAGACTCCACTATACTACCAAAGTATCACTTGCCAATACAATTCAAATGTATTGACCCTTTGTGGATGTAACTTGTAATGTTGCAGGTTTGATTGATTTTAGTGAGGATTGATTGATTAGGATTACAAAGTCTACAACCAGCATCTGCCTGTGGCACTTTGAAGATGAAGGACCCCATGATTATAGTTATTCTGCTGCAATGTAATGTAATAGCCAAATGAGCTATGTAATGATGTAATAAAATATGTTATTCTTGGTTATAAAGTTATATTATGACCTTTGCTTCTTGATATTACATCTAAACTGTGGATGCTAGCTATTGATCCAGGGACTAGCATTGTAAACACAGGGGGCTCAATCTTATTTAAAGGTTGGGGATGTGACATGGTATCAGAGCATTGTGTTGCCTGTAGGATTGTAACCCTAGGATTGGATAAAAACCCTTAGAAAAATAGGAGTTGTATTTGTTCCAAAACTTATTTACAAAACAATCTTGTAAACTCTTTCCTCAACCATTTTGGTTTCAACTCTACATCTCTTCTATTTCAAACTTGATGGAAAAGCCTACCCCATGACCAAAGACTTCACCATGTGCAAAGGACTTCATCAACTCTAATGACTTCAACATCTTCAACCTTGGATATCAACTCTAATGACTACAACACCTTCAAACTCTAATGACTTCAACATCTTCAACATTTTCACCAAGGACTTCAATCTTAGATAGTACTAAAGACTACAAGTGAGACAAGAAGTATTACTCAAGACTTGAAGACTAAGGAAACACAACTTAGAAGGAGCCATCATCATTTGAAGATTTGTGACCAAGACACAAGAATTCTCCAAGGAAACCATGATATCATGCAAGAAGAATCATGAAGGAAGGAAAAATCACAAGTGAACCATATAGATGGACCACCATATATTAGTTAAGTCAAACTCACCAACTTATGTGGTGTAACAAAAATATTTTGTTGCCTAAGTATGTGCTTGAACTTTGTTTGAGTGAAATGTGTGGTTTGTGATTGCTTGCACTTTGTTTGTGTAAATTGTGATGTGTGTGATTAGAAATATTTCCTTAGAAATATCTTGCCTATTCTAACCCCAACCCAACCCAAACAGATGACTACTCCAAGAGACTCCAACATCAAGGATGGTGACAACAACAACAACAACCAAGAGGACAACATGAGAGAACTCATAGCAACCCAACACCAGTTGAACCAACTGACAGCTCAGTTCATAGCCAACAATAGTGATAAAGACCCTACCTTGCAAAAGTTTTTGGAAGAACAATCCCAACTGATGCTTAAGGTGGCTAATCAAATGATCAGCATAGAAGAAAACTATCCCAAAAGAGTCTTTGACAACAAGGATGATAGGAATGTTATTCTAGATGGAGCCCCAGCTTGCATTATTTGTGGACACAAGGATCATACTTCCAAGGAGCATGAAGATCAATGCCCCAATTGTGAAGAGAAACATCCAACAAATCAATGCCCCACATCTCAAGCTACTTGTTTCCTTTGTGAAGGAAATAATCATGTCCCTATCCAATGCCCCATCTATTCCATTGTTGAACAAAGGAAACAAGAAGGATCCAAGTTTACCAAAGGAAAAGGACCACTTATACCTCTAAACAAGACAACCCAATTCAAAGGATCAAAGAAACCCAAGAAACCAAGACCAAACATGCACCTTGTGCAATGTCGTAAATGCAAGGAAATGGGACACTACACCAGTGAGTGCCCAGAGAACATGAAGAATAAAGGGATTGACCAAGTAGTGTGCAACAACTGCAAAGAGCCAGGCCATTATGTAGCAACTTGTCCACAAGAGCAACGTAAAGAACTCCAAGATATCCACTGCAAGAACCTAGGACACTATGCAAGCAATTGTCCAGAAAAGATGAAGAACAAGTTGAACAAGCCTATGGAGAAACTCAACCTTGGCCCATGAGTCAAGTGGGAAAACAAGGGCACTATGCAGAAGTTTTCCAAGAAGAAGTTTTCCAAGATTCCAAGCAAGCCAAGATGTAGTTTAGTTGGAAAATTTTTAAGGGTGGAAGTACCCTAGATGCTTTGAGCCAACTTGTAACCCAAACCTTCCCAAATCTCGGGGACGAGATTTATTTTAAGGGTGGTAGCCTGTCACATCCCAAGATTTTCCAAATCTTGTAATGTGAAAATAAATGAATAAAATAAAACTTTGTTTGATTTTCAAGGCCAGAAGAAACTTTTTGAATTCAATTGGGACTTCAAACCAGTTGGATCAAATAAAATCCTAAAGGGATTTATAAAGATAAACATTTAATAAAGGAAAATAAAATATTTTGGAAAAACTATTTTGGATCTTTAAAATAAAAAGATTTGGTTTTCAAAAGCAAAGATAGATTTATAAATAAAGATTATATTTTAAAGAGCCAAATTAATTTTGGCCAAGCTTTTATAATAAAATATTTTGTTTTGATAAAATGAGTAAAGGTTATTTAAATAAAATAATAAGGATTTAATATCCAAATTTTATTTAAGTAAAGGCTTTTCCCATTTTAAATAAACACTAAAACTTATTTATTCTTTTAAAAATAAGTTTTCCAAGTATTTTGTTTTCTCAAATAAAACCTACTAAAGTGTTTTGGTTTTATTTTAGATTTCAAAATAAAGTTTTTAATTAAATCAAACCCTATTTTATTAAATAACTAAAGATCCATTTTATTTAATTATTAAATGGATCCTAAAATAAATAAAAATATTAAATTATTTTGAGATTTGGATTATGTTGATAAACAGAACCAAATTCAAAGTACAAAGTTGAGTGATTGTTTGATTGTTGTTTGAATGTTTGAATGCTTGAATAATTGGTTGATTTTCTAAACAGGAAAATAGAATAGAAAAAGAAAAATGTTTTAGACAGGAAAAAAATAGTGCAACTGACCCAGCCCAAATGGCCCAACAGCAGCCCAGTCCAGCCCAGTACTCCCTCCCCGAAGGATAACGTTTTGCACCCAGATTCTGACCCGCTAAGTCCCTGACCAGTGGACCCTCCCCCTCTTTTCTTTTCCCACTGACGCAACGACCCCACCTCTCTCTCCCACGCCCCGAACCGTTTTTCCTCACACTCGAACTAACCCACTCAGTCATAGACAACCGGGACCCACTCCTCCTCTCTCTCACTCGCTGACGAGACGACCCCACACCAGCTCCCTTCTTCCCCACCCGCACGACCTGTTCTTCCCCCTCGCCGGCCGTTTCCTGCATTGATTCCGCCGATTAAATTCGCGTTAATGCTGCGTTAATCTCTCGCTGCGACCACAACTACTTAAACGCCTCCCTCTCCTCTTTCTTTTCCCTTAGACCTTGCTTCCCCTCTGCCACCAGGCTGCTCCCATTTCGCGGTGCACTGCCGCTGTCTCCGACGAGCCTCCCTCTCGATTCCGGCCACACCCCGCCGCCTCTCGCCTACCTCTGCACGCGAGCATGCTCTCCAGCACCTTGCGCATCTGCCCATAGCCTCAGCTAGCTCCCGCGCACTCTGGAAGCTCGGCTTCGTCGACCTCGACTCGCCGCCGCCGTCTGCCTCTTTCTCCGTCGAGTTTCCCCGGTAAGTATAGACCGCCCCGCGCCTTCTCGTTCATACACACGACTTCGCCTTGACCCTGTGAATCTAACCGCGTCATTGTTTTCCCTCGGGGCGAGCCACAGCTCCACCCTCGACGAGCTCCAGGACCATCCGACGCTGACGACGACTCCGGCGAGCGATTACCACCGTCACCGTACGCCCCTTGACCAACCGCGAGTACCTTGAGCTTCGCCGTGACCCCCTGAGCCCGGTGAGCATCTTCCCTTTCTCCCTGACCTCCTGTAGCAACGGCACCATCGTCGACCGACCGCTCCGCCGCCAACCACCGCCGCCAGCGCCGCCACTTTGTGGTTGATTAGATCAGGACCGTTCGATTTAGATCAGACGCGTAGAAACAGTTGACTTAAGCGAAGGGGTACGCGTTGATCTGAGCCGCACCTGACCCTTTAAATCCAGTGGTCTGTGTCACTCGATCCGGCCGAACCGGTACCAGCCAGTCGTTTTACGCCACGTGGCCAGTATTAGGTTTAAAACAGATTTTGAAAACAGAATATTTTGCAAACTTCAAACCCTTATAACTCTGGGTCCACACGTCCAAAAATTACAAATTTTATGTCGTTGTATTCAGGAGAGCAAGACCTAGCCAACCCTGCCCTTAGTTTAGCAAATAGTATCTATTAGCTTGCTTGTTTTTGTAGATTCTTTTGTGTGCTTGCTAAGAGTAGAAAAATTGTTTAAAATTGATTTTTTGGGTTAAAACCTTTACAAAATGGATTGTTGTGACCTTACTGACCTTAGGAACCAACCCATGATTTGGAAAAGTTTAGAATGGATTAATTAGTTTAGTCCATTTCTAGCTAATTAAAAACTATTGTTTTGTTTATGAAAATGATTTTGAGTAAAAACTTTGGAGAAAATGTTTTGGACCAAACCTACTGACCCAAACACCAAGTTTTGCAAAAGCAACTCATTTGGTAAAACAAAATAAGGAATCTTTGATTTAAAACCATTTCTAGTCAAATAGAAATGAGGTTTATTTATTAAAAATGATTTTGGAAGAAAACCTTTGGAAAATGTTTTGTTTTAAACTCTCGGACCCCATAAACCAAGTTTCGTGATTTGAAAACATATTTGGTGAACCCTATAGGCTAATGCCTTAGTAAAAATATTTCTACACCACATAAAATGATACTTTGTTTTGAAAATGGTTTTATAGTGAAACCTTTTGCAAATGACTTTTCCACTTTACAAAATGACCATTAGATGTACCCAGATGTCTATGACCCATTAGGAACCACTTTTTCAAACAAAACAAAGCTTGGCATGTTTGCATGCATTACTTTGACTTTGTTTTTTTTTGTGTGTTGATTTGCTTGATTTGTAGATTGAGTTTGTGCCTTGCTTGATTGATTTGTAGCGACTTGAAGAGTGTGATTGTTGCAAGGACAAGGAGTGAACCTATACCCTCTAACAAAAAGGCAAGTGATGCTTCATATCTTTTGTCCCATTATTTTCACTATGCATTAGTGTTTTTGCTAAGTAAAACTTGCATGGATTTTTGCTAAGTATAGACCTTGCTATGGGAAAACCTAGTAGATGAAGCCTTAGTGAAAATTTCCTAAGTCAAGATTCCTATTACTATCATGCTTAGCTTAGCTAATAGAAAACAAGGGTGGAATATATATTCATGCTATGGAAAATTTCTAAGTCTGAGGACTTGTGTTTTGTTTAATAAAACAACTAAGTGAATGAATCACCTGGGTGGAATGTAAGGATTGGTTTGTGTTGAGTGGTTACTCAGGGCCCATTCAATGGACTACCCTGGTGTATCACACTTGTGGATGGCCACCCAGGAACAAAGAGATTTGAGATGTCAAATGTTGAGAAGCTTCAAGTGCAACCACTTAGCAATATGGGCTCTGCCATGATCTTAGGTTGCTAGAACTTAGTCTCTTGGACAGTTGGTGGTAGTGGGAATGATAGGTTGGAGCGCGTCCATTTGACTAAGGAAAGGCTTCTGAAAGATCTTGTCTTGGGAAACCAAGTGTTGTGGGGAAAGTGCACCACCTCTGCAGAGTGTAAAATCTAAGTACTTAGCCATGTCCCTGGTAAAGGACAATTTGAGCATCAAGACATGGAAGCTATCAAGAATCTCCTCATCCCAATTTCTAAATAAAAATTTGTGGGTGAACAAGGGTTAAAAGGATCTTCAGTCTTTGATTGGTAGATGCCCTGAGTGGATCTTCAGTCTTTGATTGGTAGATGCCTTGGGAATGTTTTGTGCCAAACAAAAACTTAGTGTTTTCAAAATGATAAGGAAAAAAATCTATTTTGAGCAATGGAAGCCTCAACTCCACTTAGCCAAATGCATATAGATGATAGACTCCACTATACTACCAAAGTATCACTTGCCAATACAATTCAAATGTATTGACCCTTTGTGGCTGTAACTTGTAATGTTGCAGGTTTGATTGATTTTAGTGAGGATTGATTGATTAGGATTACAAAGTCTGCAACCAGCATCTGCATGTGGCACTTTGAAGATGAAGGACCCCATGATTATAGTTATTCCGCTGCAATGTAATGTAATAGCCAAATGAGCTATGTAATGATGTAATAAAATTATGTTATTCCTGGTTATAAAGTTATATTATGACCTTTGCTTCTTGATATTACATCTAAACTGTGGATGCTAGATATTGATCCAGGGACTAGCATTGTAAACACAGGGGGCTCAATCTTATTTAAAGGTTGGGGATGTGACAGATGGGATTGTAACGTACTTCGTTAGTTGGACCACCACACCTATCATTTTATTTCCCAAATGTTGTTTAAAATAAGTTGAACCTTGGTTGTTTGTAATGAATCAATGTAAGCCATGACTTGTGTGTTTTGATTTCCAAAGTTATGCATGTGATGCCTTGTCTTGTAATTGTCTTAAATTGTGTTGATTCTAACTTTTTCTATCTTATTAAATAGATGCCTAATGTTACCATCAGCACGGCTAAAGAGCTCACTAGTCTGCTCAATCTCCCTCTTCCTACTATCATGATGCTTCCCCTCACCAAGTTTGAGAGGAAAGACCTTTGGGGCTTCAAGGTTAATCAGCTAGGACGCCAGACTGAGCCAGCCACGGAGGCCATCATCTTCAAGCTCAATCATGATGACAAGGAGAGAGGCATAGAGGTAGTCATGCAGGATTTGATTGGACGTTTACTAGGGAGACACTCTCGAGAGGTTAGAGGTACTCACTTCCACACTTTTGGTAGACGTGATGATGATGGTGAGGCCATTCACTTTGAGGATACTTCGAGAGAGACGGCAGAGCCGTTCGCCTATACCTCCAGGACTTAGAGGTTCTTCTTAGGCACATAGACACTGATAGGACCAATGTCATGCTTAGCAATGATGAACTCCAGGTTCAGCTTCATGAGAAGGACAAGCTCTTCGCGAAGCAAGATGAGATAGTCAAGGAGATGGAGGCTAAGTTTGAGAGTCAGGATAGAAAGTTCAAGAGTCAAGAGAAGCGAGTCCAAGATAGGAACAAGAGGATTCGAGACATGACTGCAGAACTAGAGGCCAAGGACTTCGAGCTCGAGCATCAGCAAGGTGTGATTGAGAGGCTTCGTGCACAGAAGAGGGCTCTCAAAGACAAAGTAGAGACCTTGACCACCAATGTCGAGGAATACAAGACCGCTATGGAGAATGCAAGTCTTACATTTGTTGATGAGGAGGTTGATGCAGAGGAGTAGTGATGACTACTCATTTACCTTTATTTATCATGTCTTTGATTATTGAGTCGCAATGACCATCCAACATGTGGATGGCTTGCTATTGGTGTGTTTACTTTTCAGAACTTGTTGTCTATGTTGTTGAACTTTTATTACTATGATGCATGATTGTGATTTGTTATGTGATGTATTGTGCATGTTAGCATCTATGGGTATCTCATTCTTATCCTTATTGAAAACCACAGATGCCTCCCCGACGTGCCAATCCCAACCCCAACAACAACAACATCACCCCTGAGATGCAGCAGATGATGACAGCTCAGACTCAGTTGATGCAAATGATGACTACTTTCATCTAGAATCAGAACAACAACAACAACAACAACAACAATAATAACAATAATAACAACAACAACAATCAGATAACCCACCGGGTTTTGACATGCTTACCAGGTTCTTAAGACTGAGGCCAGCAAAGTTCTTAGGAACTACTGATCCTATGGTGGCCAATGATTGGCTACGCTCTGTGAACAAGGACTTGGTAACTGTTGGCTGTACTGATGAAGAGAAAGTCAGATTTGCAGCTCACTTGTTGGAAGGACCAGCAGCCACTTGGTGGGATAACTTCCAGATCACCACTCCCATTGCGGATGTGACATGGGCTATCTTTGAAGATGGTTTCCGTACTGCTCACATCTCATCCGGAGTGATGAGTTTGAAGAAGAAAGAGTTCCATAACTTGAAGCAGCGCCACCGCAGCGTGGCTGAATATATTGAGGAGTTCAACAATCTGGCGCGATATGCACCGGATGAAGTTGACACTGATGCTAAGAGGAAGGAAAAGTTCCTTGAAGGGTTGAATGATGAATTGAACCTGCAGTTAGCTGTGGCCTATGTTCCCACATACCAGTCTCTTTGTGACAAGGCTGCTATTTTGGAGAGCAAGATGAAACAAGTTGAAAGCAGGAAGAGAAAGCACTCTGACAGGCACAGCTCGGGATCGTCTCACAAGCGTTCCCATTATGATGACAGTGGTAGTTCTAGATCCCACAAGCATGGGAAGTTCAACAAGCACCACAACCACAACCGTTATCATGACAACAAGCACCACCGTAGTCATGACAATGATAAGTACAAGAATAACAAAGGTGGATATAAGAGCCACCACGGTGGAAGTGGAAGTGGCAGTGGAAGCCAGCCTGTCAAGAAGGATCTTAGTCAGGTTAAATGCTTCAAGTGCAAGAAGATGGGGCATTATGCAAATGAATTCCTAGAAAATAAAGTTGAAGGACCCAATAAGCCCAACCCTTTTCAAAAGGGGCAGGTGAACCACATTAATGTGGAAGAAATCTATGAGGAGTCCGATGCTGTGGCTGGTAAGTTCAAACTCAATTCTATTCCAGCACTTGTTCTTTTTGATACTGGTGCATCACATTAATTCATATCAAAAGCATTTGTTGATAGAAATGGGTTTCCAACTGAAAACATTGGGTGTCCAATAAAAGTAAGTTCTCCTGGTGGAGACATGATAGTAAGTCTTGGATGCCGGGATCTAGTGATAGAATTTGGGAAGCATAAGTTTCCAGTGAGTCTAATAATCCTGGATTCCCAAGGACTGGATGTAATTTTGGGAATGGATTGGATGACCAAGTATGAAGGAGTACTAGATTGTGCCAATCGTACTGTTGAACTCACAACCCCGGAAAAGAAAAGGATTAGGTTCAAGTCTAACTTTGAATCAAAAGGGAGTAAGCTAAATTCTCTTAAGGGGGTTAGCAAGGACAGTGTGCCCATTGTGAGTGAATATCCGGATGTGTTTCCGGAAGAATTGCCGGGAATGCCACAAGATAGAGATGTGGAATTTCTTATTGATTTGCTACCAGGATCTGGTCCAATAGCAAAGAGACCATACAAGATGTCAGTTGATGAACTCAAAGAACTCAAGAAACAACTTGGAGAACAATTGCAGAAAGGATTTATCCAACCAAGTTCCTCAGCTTGGGGAGCACCAGTTTTGTTTGTGGAGAAGAAAGACATAAGTCAAAGGCTATGAATAGATTACCGTTCACTCAATGAAGTGACTATCAAGAACAAGTACCCTTTGCCTAGAATCAATGAATTGTTTGATCAGCTAGAAGGAGCTTGTGTATTCTCAAAGATTGATCTCCGGCCAGGTTATTTCCAGCTCAAGATAAGGGAACAAGACATACCTAAGACAGCTTTCACCACAAGGTATGGATTGTATGAGTATACCGTGATGCCATTTGGTTTGACCAATGCACCAGCTTATTTCATGAATATGACAAACAAGGTGTTCATGGAATTTCTTGATAAGTTTGTTGTCGTTTTCATCGATGAAACTTTGATCTACTCCAAGATCAAAGAAGAGCATGAAGGACATTTACGTTTGATACTTGAGAAGCTTAGGGAGCATAAGCTGTATGCCAAATTCAGCAAGTGTGAATTTTGGTTAAATGAAGTTGGTTTTCTTGGACACGTTGTGTCAGGGGATGGTGTAGCAGTTGATCCTGCTAAAGTTTCAGCTATAACTGAATGGGAATCTCCCAAGTCAGTGAAAGAGGTTCGTAGTTTCCTTGGATTAGCAGGTTACTACAGAAGGTTCATTGAGAATTTCTCCAAGGTAGCTAAGCCTATGACAGAATTGCTAAAGAAAGACAAGAAATTTTCTTGGTCTGAAGGTTGTGAACTCAGCTTTCAAGAATTGAAGAAGAGGCTAGTGACAGCACCAGTCTTATGTTTGCCAGATTTGGAGAAAGATTGCCAAGTGTTTTGTGATGCATCTCATCATGGATTAGGTGCAGTACTTATGCAAGAAGGGAAAGTTGTGGCTTATGCCTCGAGACAACTCAAAACTCATGAGGTGAATTACCCTACTCATGATTTAGAGTTAGCCACTGTTGTCCATGCACTCAAGACATGGAGACATTTTCTTTTGGGAAAGCGATGTGAAGTGTTCACAGATCACAAGAGTTTGAAGTATATCTTCACCCAGAAAGAAATTAACATGAGACAAAGAAGATGGCTATAACTCATCAAGGACTATGACTTGAGTTTGCAATACCATCCCGGTAAAGCAAATGTTATAGAGGATGCCCTAAGCCGTAAAGTTTTTGTGAATGGCCTTACTAAAGGAGAATTGCTATATGATCTGTGTGCCCAATTTAGAGATCTTAGATTGGAGATTGTGCCTGAGGGACATCTCATGACTTTGGATGTTCAACCCACTTTGTTGGACAAGACCAAAGAATCCCAGAAGATAGACAAGGAAATTGATGAGATTAAGGAAAAGATTGGCAAAGGGAATGCCAAAGGATTCCATGAAGACGAACAGGGTACTTTATGGCATGGAAAACATATCTGTGTTCCACAGGATCCGGAACTTTGGAAACTGATATTACAAGAAGCACATAACTCACCATATTCTATTCATCCGGGTAACACCAAAATGTACATGGATATGAAGGAAAGATTTTGGTGGAATAATCTCAAGAACGACATCGCCAAACATATTGCTTTGTGTGATGTATGTAGTAGAGTGAAAGCGGAACATCAGAAACCAGCAGGATTGTTACAACCACTACCTATTCCTGAATGGAAGTGGGACAAGATTGGTATGGATTCACCGGATTGCCAAGGACCAGGTCATGATATGATTCTATTTGGGTATTAGTGGATCGCCTAACTAAAGTGGCTCATTTCATACCCGTGAAGATAACTTACACAAGTGCTAAGTTAGCCAAGATCTATATGAGTAGAATTGTATGACCACATGGAGTACCCAAGAGTATTGTGTCTGATAAGGGAACTTAATTCACTTCTCATTTTTGGAGGCAACTACATGAGTCATTGGGAACGAGGTTGGAATTCAGCACTGCATTTCATCCTCAGACTGATGGACAGACAGAAAGGACCAATCAGATTCTTGAAGATATGTTGAGGGCATGTGCTCTAGACTATGGAGCCAGTTGGGATGAAAGTCTACCTTATGCAGAATTCTCTTACAATAACAGCTATCAAGCTAGTATTGAGATGGCACCATTTGAGTTTCTCTATGGGAGAAAGTGTACCACCCCATTGCTATGGAATGGTGTGGGAGAAAGAAGTTTGTTCGGACCAGAACTAATCAAAGAGGCTGAAGAGAAAGTCAAGCTAGTTAAGGACAGATTGAAGATAGCACAGTCCCGATAGAAGAGCTACGCAGATCCTAAGCGTAGAGAAGTCACCTATGAAGTGGGTGACAGAGCTTATCTTAGAGTGTCACCACTCCGTGGAGTGAAGAGGTTTGGTGTCAAAGGTAAATTGGCCCCAAGGTATGTTGGACCATTCAAGATTCTGAGTCGTAAAGGAGAAGTAGCTTATGAGATTGAATTGCGAGAGTCTTTGTTTGCTGTTCACAATGTGTTTCATGTGAGTCAACTTAAGAAATGCCATCCAGAAATGGAAGAAACTTCTTTGAAGGATACTATACCTTTGGAAGAGGTCCAATTGGAAAGTGATCTCACCTATGAAGAGAAACCTATCAAGATTCTTGAGACTGCAGAAAGAGTTACTCGGACTAAGACTATCAAATTCTGCAAAGTTCAATGGAACCATCATTCCGAAGAAGAAGCAGCATGGGAAAGAGAACATGATCTTCAGAAAGACCACCCTCACCTATTTTCTAGCCAATCCGAATCTTGAGGGCGAGATTCACCTTAAGGGGGTTAGATTTGTAACATCCCTAAAATCATGTTTCAAAACTCATACATATCATCCATGCATCCATGATCATTTAGGGTTCCATTTCAAAACCATTTCAATAACAAGAGCATTTGTTGCTGATTATTTTATATAAGTAAGCTCAAGCCTTAGTGTTACCTTCTTTTGAGAAAGGTACTTATTTGTATTCAGTAATGTTTTGAATTCAAACTTAAGTGCTTCCAAAAGCTTGAGCAAAGTTTCAAAAACAAAGTATGAAATAAAACCAAATTTATGCCTATTATTATATCTCATAAAGGCTTGGTTTTATTTTATTTTTCAAATGACCCAAGTATGTTTGAGTAAACAGAAGTGTTTGACACTTATTTGAGTACAAAGTTCACTGTACAAAAATTCAGGGAAGGTTTGAAATCAAACTGATTTGAAATAGAGTTTGAAAACCATTTCTAGAAAATCAAACAGAAAAAGAAAAGGAGTAAAGAGGAAAAAAATAAGCAAACAGCCAATCTGGCCCAACCCATCCCAACTCGACCCAGCTAGCCCAGCAACACCCTCCCACGAATCGTTTTCTTTCACTCACGACCACACCCACAGAGTCACTGACTGCATGGACCCACCCCCTCTCTTTTTGTCTCGCTGACAACCACGACCCACACGACTGTCTTCGTCTCCACCCCCAGCGACTGGTTCATCCCCAAATCAAGCCGAGCGTTTCCTATTTAATTCGCGGCTTCAATTCCGGTTCAATGCCTGAGTAATTCACGCACCCATCCTCCCCTACTTAAGCACCATGTCGCCCTCCTCCTTTTCCCCCAAACCACACCTCACCGGAGCCACCAGGCTGCTCAAATTTCTCTCTGGACGCCCTCTGCTCCGACGAGTTCGTCGTCAAATTCTGGTGAGCACCGCGCTCCCCTCTACCTATGGTTCATACTGGCTTGTTCTACATCTCCGTGCGCACCTACTGACACTCTCCGTTTGCTCGCGCATGATCTGTAGCCTCGGCAGCGTCAACGACTGAGCTCCGCCACCCTCTGCTCGAACTCCGGCGACCGTTCCCCGTAAGTCCCAGCTTCCCCTCTTCCTCTGTTTGATACGCATGAGATCCCCAGTGTCCTGCGCATCTAACGGCACCCTTCTCTCGTCTTAGCGTGGCCCAGAGCGTCGCCAACGTCGACGAACAGAAGCATCCATCACCAGGGACTTCTCCGACGAGCAATCCACGACGACTCCGAGCGCCCCTTCGCCAACCGAGAACACGTCGAGCTTCTCCTCGTTACGGCGATTCTGGTGAGCATCCTCACACCTCCCCGGGCGACCTAGCTCGCCGGCAAGCTTGCAGCCAGAGCACGCCGCCGCCTGTCGCCGCCGCCACTTGTTGGTCAGTCGCTGAGAGCCGTTCGATTTAGATCTAGTGGATGCGATAGAACATAGCCGAAGGGGTAAGTAGCGATCTGTGCCGCATGATTTAGTTAGATCTGACGGTGCGCAAGAACGATCCGGTGCAAAGAGGTACCAGCCAACCAGAGACTGTCGCGTGGCATGTTCTTTGTTTTAAATTTCTGAATTAGATCTATTAGATGTTTGAATTTGTTTAATTCATAACTTTTGAAATGCCACGTCCAAATTTGACAAATTTTATATCAATGGAATCAGGAGAGAAAATCCTTTCCATCTATGCAATGTGTTTAATGTTTTGCCTCTGTTAAAATGGTTATTTTTACAGAAACGTGTGTAGGCCTATTTTTTGTATAATAATTATTTGGGAAATGTTTTAATGTTCAAATAAAGTTTGTTTGGCAAGTTTTGAATTTGTTTATGTTTCAGTACTGTGCACTTGTCTTGTTTGGTGTAGAAAATCATCACATAGCATTATGCATGCATCCATATATTTTTGCTTGTATTTTTTTGTATGTGATTTTGGTGCTATTATTTTATGTGTAGATTTTGGTGCAAATAGTGATTGTGATTGTGAGGATTGTAGCTACTCTCCAAACTACCAAGGCAAGTGGTGCTTCATGATTTTATTCCTATGTTTTTCAAATATGCATTAGAAATATTTTGCTAGTCTTGCATGGATATTTTTGATCTATATACTATGCTTGGGAAATCCTAGTAGTTGTAGAATTGCTAGAAATATTTCTAAGTCTTATCAATGCCATGCTTAGCCTAGCTAGTAGCAACCAAGGGTGGTTATATATTCATGCTATGAATAAATATTTCTAAGTCTTTGGACTATGTTTTTGCTTAATAAAACAACTAAGTGAATGAAACACCTGGGTGGAATGGAAAGAATGGGTTATGTTGAGTGGTTACACAAGGCCCATTTATATGGTCTACCTTGTGTATCTCACTTGTCGAAAGCCACCCAGGAACAAAGGGATTTGAGATGCCATATGTTAAGAAGCTTCTAGTGCAGCCACTTGGCAATATGGGCTCTGCCTGGATCATATAGGTTGCAATAACTTAGCCATTTGGACAGTTGGTGGTAGTGGTATGATAGGTTGGAGCGCGTCCATTTGGTCTAAGGGAAGGCTTCTGAAAGGTCCTGTCTTGGTGAAAATCAAGTCTTGTGGGGAAAGTGCACAACCTCTGCAGATGGAAGAATCTAAGTACTTAGCCATGTCCCTGGTATTGGACAACTTGAGCATCAAGACATGGAAGCTATCAAGAATCTCCTCATCCCAATTTCTAAGTAAAAACTTGTGGTTGAACAAGGGTGAAGGTCCCCAATGTCTATTGGTGGTTCCTTGGGAAAGATTTTATCAAAGAAAAACTTAGTGTTTTCAAGTAATAGGCAAAACCTATTTTGAGCAAAGCAAGCCTAAGCTACACTTAGCCAAAATGCATATAGTATTTAGTCCACCAACATTTTACTCAGGTATCACTTGACAATACTATTCCAATGTATTGACCCACTGTGGCTGTAACTTATGATGTTGCAGGTTACTCTGATGATGATTAGGAGTCATGAGTCTACACTCAACATGCTTGCATGTGGCACATGAAGATGAAGACTTATTTATCTTATTATATATTTGAACTCTTGTATTAGGCCTGTGGCCATGGAGTTTGTAAAAGACGATGTTTGTCTCTGGAATGATATGTAATAATGACCTTTGTTTCTGTGTACTTCATCTTAAACTGTGGATGCTAGCATTGATCCAGGGACTAGCATTGCAATCACAGGGATCCTTTCCTTTACAAAGGAGGGATTTTACAGTTCCTTTTCTTGTAAATGTATGCTTAGGTGAAATAAACATCATCTAAACATTGCCCACACTTTTCCCAAAGACAAGTAAATCAAAACAAATAAAATAAGGGAATGGTCATTTGGACCAATTTAACTCCCATGCCTACTTTGGCTGTCTCAAACTTTCAGAACCTAACAGAAAACTTTCTAGATCTTTGCACCCCTTGATTGTACTCATAACAAAGTATCAAGGCCCACTTTGTGATCATCCAGAAACTTTCAAATGCATAGTTTAAATGGCAATTCAAAATTGAATCTTTATCATATGAGAAGATCCCACTTTTTCAAAAACCACTCAAACAAGCTCAACTTTCAAAACCCAAGCATCTGCAGACTCACCAGCACCAACCTAGCACACCCACCAAAAATCTTTTTGAAAATTCAAAACTTGAATTCTTGCGGCCATTTCATCTAACACCTTCCAGACACAAATCATCAAAATCCTAAACACTATTGTGAGCAGTGATTGAAGCCTAACTTGTTCCCTCTCTAGCTCACAACCATCTCAGTAGATCATCTAGCAAGATAACCCAAGCACTAGCATCAATGTAAGCTGGGCAATGACATCAATGGTGAACAACCGAAACTCACCATGCCACCCTAGTGGAGACAGCAAGCTAGGAAGGAAACTAGCCGTGCAAACCTTGTCTGGGAGATCAACCATGCCTCACCGCCCCCTCTCGACCAGCCCTGCCTCAAAGACGTCGAACACAGCACCCAGGAACGCCGCGCCCGTGCCTCTGTCAACCGTGCCGAGCATGCGCCAGAGCGCCACACTCGACCGACGCCCACAGACCGTGTGCCGCCCTCGCCACGTGCATACACGATCGCCACCGTCCCAGGAACACGCCAGACATGCCCATTTCACCGCCCGTGCCCCATAGCCACCGCTCGCCGTTGAAGACGCCGCCTCTGCCACGCAGAGCATCGCGCGTTCCAGACCAAACCGCACCGCCCCTACACGTGCATTAAAGCCGTAGAGCATCGCTAGGAGACCACCAAGCGATCGCCACCACAGGCCATGCCTCTAGCAGCCCGTAGCCGTGTCGCCACCGTCGGCTGCCCATGTTGTTCGGTCTCGTCGTCGAGACTATAAATAGAGGCCACCCTTAGCCGAATTGAGAACACGATCTCACTCCCCTCTCCTCACTAATCGTGCCACCCCGTTCCTGGAGCAAGGCGAGCAGCACTTCGCCGGAATTTCACCGGAGTCTGCCGCTGCTGGAGAAGAAGGGAGACAGCGATTCGAGCCGCCCCAGGAGAAGCTGCCGGTACCAGGAGGTTTGCCATCGTCGACTTCGTCCTTCGCCCACCTCGCCGACCCTCAACTGAACCCCGGTGAGGCACCAGCGACCCCCACTGGCCGCGCTAGGTTTCTGTCTCGCCGGCGTTGCCCAACGTCGACGATGACCCTCAGCCGTTGGATTAGAACTAGATTGAACGCACCACATCGCCCCATACCGCTTCGCACCCCCTGTCTCACTGACGTGTGGGGACAGCCACTTAAAACGCCCGCGGAAGCGCTGCGCTTAGCAGGCCGACCTAGTATCACTTCCCGCGCAACCCAGTTATTTGAATTAAACCTTTTCCATTTTATTTCAAACACACTTCTGTATCCAGTTTCAAAAATCAACCCAGATCGATTCAATGCACCAAATTGAATGAAACCAATTTTGTTAGAAAGTTCTAGGAATGATGAATCCAAGCCCGTTGGATTCAAGTCATTTGGATCTGTAGATCACTCTTGGCAAAAATAACAAGGCAGAAGCTTTTCTGCATTCAAACATTTTTCAAACTTAAACCACAATAGCTTTTGAGTTGATTCCAACTCTAAAAAATCACATTTGACCATACCTTTCAGAATATATAAAAATATATAGGTTTACTTACAGAAATAATGACCAAGTAATAAAAGAATGCCACATAGGCATTTCTAGCCACTTTAATTAATTAAAATAAAAGGGTAAAACCTTATTAAATCGTGACACCACTTTAAATCACATTCCCATGGACTAAAATATGTGGTGATGACATGTGTCAACCTGATCCCATATTTGGTTTGGAGAATATTAAATCTTAAGTAGTTTTTCAATGAGTAGAAATTACTTTTCTAAAAATAAAAGGAATTAAACCAAGCTTTAATCTTGTAATGTTAGTGATGATGCTAGATCATCTATAGGACCATTTTGTGTGATGATTGCAAGTAGTGAAGTATTGTTTGGTGATTGTGTACATCGTGTTTATTTATAGACGCTAGTACCGACCAAGGATACGAGGAGGAAGGAGGATACTACGAAGAAGAAGCCGAGGAGAACTTCAACCACTGCTCTGCACAAGGCAAGCTAACACTTGCAAGTTAGCAAGATTATACTGATATTGTGCAAGCCAATACTTGCAAGCCTTACTAATCAAGTTGACATATGCAATCTACTACTTGCTTGCTACCATGCCACTATATGCCTTAAAGCATATATGATCATAACCACTTGATAAACCAATCCTAGTTTTATTTGCAAGTTTATCACTTTATTTCTTTATCAAAGCTCTTCCTTAGACAGTACTCAAGTGACTTATAGATTCTAGAAAGCTATAGTTGAAGCTTGCATAAAGAGCATAAAATTTGGCCTAAGCTAGATAATCTTTATGTCATCCTAAGGCATGAGATTGAACTTAGTTAAAACTCCACTTGTTTACCACCCCTCCTTAGTACTTACCCCCACTTGTAGATGCTAGTGCTAAGCATAAAACTTGATCAACTTTAGATGGGAATACTTGGTGAAAATGGTTATTAAAACCTTAGAATGATGGATCATTCTACTAAGATGTTTTGACATGTGTTTTCGAACACCTGATGATTTTGGTGATGAAAATGATGAGGCATGAGCCTTAGCCCTTTATAAAACTGATGGTTGTCTGGATGCGATACCATTCCAATTTTATCGTACAACCACAATACCCGAAGATTGGGTAGGGCTTGAATGGAAACTTATATACCTTAGTATTAGTTCCCTCACGGCCAAGGTCTGAGCTGAGGATACCTTATGAAGATTGTCCACCTGTGCAGTACCCGAGATGATAGTTGGTCATGGTTGGGAGGCCAAACCCACAGGAGAGGTGCTTATACTAGGGCGTGTAATTGAAAGATTAGGATTGATTATCCGCATACTGAGTATGGTGAATTCAGGATTTGTTCCTGACGGATGTATCGAGTGTTGTGGTGAAAGTGTACAATCTCTGCAGAGTGTCAAACTATTCGAATAGCCGCGTCCGTGGTTATGGACAGTTGGAGTGGCCATACTGTTCCCCGTCAGACTTTTCAAAATGACTTGTGAAATGAACTGAGACTTTGACTTGACCACAACAGGGTTGTGGCATGAAATACAAGTTCCCACTTAGGTGTTATAAAACCTTAACTAGCATTTGTTGCTTCCAAACTTAGTAGAGATAAATCTGGCTTTTGCAAAACAACCCTAGAGCCTAGTGTCCTATTATCCAAAAACTCTTTTACTTGTTAGTATTAGTTTGCGAGTACTTAAAGAGTACTCATGGCTTTGTCCCTGGCTATTCCCATGGCCAGACTATGAAGAGGAGTACCTGGAAGATGGACCCTAGGAAGGTTATGACAACTAGGATCATCTCCCATCATCAGCATTGCCTGTGACCCCGAAGATGGAGCTTCGCCTATGCTACCGTTATTATTACGTATTCTGCTGCTTGATTTTGTATTAAGAACTGGATCATAAGATCCTATTTGTGTAACAACTTATGTACGGTTTGTAATGGATGATGTACTATGGTATCCAATTCTGTTATGTCTCGCAAAAATGGTAATCCTGGGATTGCGATGTATGGCATAACAGGCATCTGAGATTAAAAATCTGGGTGTTGATAGTTAATGCCATTTTATTTAATTTGAAAATTCTTTATCCATTATTTTATTTGGATTTGGATTATATTTACTCCATTTGCTTATGGATTAGGTCAAGATTTGATTTTACCTTTAAATATTCCTCATTAAATATTTCTTTCTCTATCTTATAAAATCCATAACTTTTTATTTATAGATCCAAAGTTGGTGATTCCAATTTGTATATTTTTATTTAATATTTATTTATCCTTTTAAATATCTTTAGGATTATTTTCTCACCATTTGGTATGGATTTCTAGATGGGTGCTTTATTAGCTTTGGAAATTCAAATCCCTTATCTTATTAAATTCATAAGATTTTATTAATGGTTTCAAATTGAATGAAATCAATTTATATGTTTTTATAATATTTCCATTTGTCATTCTTGATCATTTTGAAATGTTTGTTGACAAATTTTTATATGGATCAAAACCATGGATTTAGAGGTAACTTGGAAATGTTTTCTTCCATTAGGGTTTTAGGGTTTTGGTTTATTTCTCAAGTGTTTAAATTTCCAGATGCATTTAAGAAGAATGCATTTCACTTGATTTGAATTTTAGTTGGATTGAAACATTATTCAAAGTTTGTTCAAGATGGTATTTTAAGTTTCCATTTAGAAACAAAAAGTTTCTTTTCACCCTAAATTTCAACAATTATTTATTTTGTTTATTTATTTTTCACATTACAAAATTAGGAAAATTTTGGGATGTGACAAGGTTCTTTGTGGTAAGATTAAATATCATGCAGATTTTCTAGTGTTTGGTTCAGCTGCTAGTAAAACTTGTCCTATCATTCTCGGTAGACCCTTTCTGAACACTTGTGGAGATATTATAGATTGTAAGAAGGAGAATGTTTTAACTAAGTATGATGGAGATTCTTATGAGTTTAACTTTTCCAAATTTGCTAAAGCTCCTTATGACAATAATTTGCCTAATGGAGATTTTAGGGTGGAACAACTTGCTTGTATTGTTCCAGTTTATGACCATAGACCTCTTTTTGATGATTGTAAGTATGCTTATTCTGATGATAAAGTTGTTTCTTGTGATAGTTATATTGTCAAATTTATTCAAAGTGCTACTGAAAGTTATTATGAGAGAGGGAAACATGGTTTTATGCATCTCAATAATATTAAGTTTTCCCGCTTTATGTTGAAAGCTTTGAAGTTGCATTTGTTTTGTCTTCCTATGCTAGTATCCTTTTGTTTCAACAATTTGTTTTATCATGAAACTCCCTTGGATAGGAAGTGGGTTAGACTCAAATGTGTTGGATATTTGCTTCTTGATGCTCTCTTTCACTTCAAATCTATATCTCCTATGTGAGCATCATTAAAATTACCAAGCCTAACTTAAATGCATTAAAGAAAAGTACTTCTTCAGAGATAACCCACTAGTTTTATTGAGTCTTAGAAGTTATTACCTCAATGATAACCAATTCTTATCCTTTTTGTTTTGGTTTTTGAGTCAATATCAACCTTTTTTGAGAAGTAGAGGAGTTATGAAAAGTTGATGTCCTGGGACAGAATTTTGTGCTGCATTGTAAAAATTCGTGAAGGAGCTCAGTATTTCGGAAGGAGCTGTAATTTATGTGCTTGTTCCCCAAGTTGTTATCCAACTTTCATTAGTTTTGCACTTTTTTATTTGAGCAACAGAAGTTTTTCAAAAAAAATCAATCTTTACCTGCTGGTCTGTTTTGATAGATGTCTGCCGTCATTCGCATTTGCCTTTTATATTGATTCCCTTTCAGATTCTTTTTGGGCTTTCGGAAAGGAGTTACTGCAGTAGATTTTGTTTTAATGGATATCAGTTGAAGTTTGAACCTAAAATTTTATTGTTTTTATATACACTAATGTTGCCAATGAAGTTTGTGTGAGACTTTGCATGAAAGGAATTTTCAGGTGATGGAGATAAGGAATTTGCAGAGTCCATCTTTGAATAGGTAAAAGAGCTGGAAATCAAAGGTTCACGAAAACCTTATCTCATTATATTTTTGATGTTTTTATTACATACGGGAAGTTATGAGACGAAACAGAGGAGGAAACGGAGCTCGGGTGGGCCACACCCACCAGTGGCGCAGGCCCTAGCTGGTCGCGCCACTAGGGGTGTGAGCCCCCTGGAGTCTGTCTCCGCCCCATTTCGCACAGTACCTTCCTTATGTCGTAAAACTTCGTAATATATAACCCCCGGATCCCCCGAGGTTCGTATATCATGTACTTGTCGTGTTTTTGTTTCAATCTGTTTCTGTCAGGAAATACTCTCAAGTTTAGAGGCACCATGGTTTCCGCCAACGACAAGAGTAAGGAGCCCGTGTAACAAGAAAGGATCATTGCTAGGGACAAAGAAATAGATTGTAGCATCGAGGAGAAAGTAAAGGACATGTCAGCAGGCATGAAGGGACAAGATGCCATGGGATCAAGGGCAAGAAAACCTACTTTTGTAGGGGCAATTAACACTGGACGTGCTTTTTCTCATAATATGCAGGGGATTATGACCTCCGTTCGAGACTTCAGTTCCTGCCCTGAGGCAGTGGAAGCCCTTCGAAGAACTGATGATTTTTGTGATAAGTACCATGCTCTAAGGATGAAAGTGGATATACTTCAAGAGGAGAATAACATGCTTCGTAAGATGCTGGAAGGTTTTCTCACCCTAAATAAGGAAACACCACCACCATCGAAGGAGTAATTCCTCATCAGGTTTTTGGCATCCCCTTGGCTTGTTCCAAGCTTGGGGGAGTGCCGCGGTATCACATCATTATCTTTTACCTTTTCTACCTTTTTAGTAGATTCATATCTTGGGTAGGGAATTTATCTTATAGGTTGGTTTGTATTGTGGAAATATCTCTCCTTTAGTTGGTTATCTATGTATCCCTTGGCGTGAGTGCCTTTATAGAATATTAATGAGAAGTTTCATCTTTTACTTTTTGCACTTCTTATTTTAGTTTGCAATCTCTATTATATGATTGATCTTGTTGACCAATATTTGGATTACTTTGGGAGCATCAAGTAGATCTAAATTGGTTTTGGCAACCGAGCTCTTGTCAGTAGCATCACTTTTTGAGGTTTGAAAGGAAAAGAGAAAAAGCACTTACAAGTATTTTATATCATTTTATTTCTTTCTTGATTGGATCCTAAGCTTAGTATTCTTTATTTAAGATCTTTTGTGTCTTCAAGGAATATTGCATGTTTGGCTTTATCACTTTTATGTTTCCTTGTTTCCTTCAACTCTTTTGCTTGCTACCCAGCCTTGCTAGCCAAAAACCTGTGCTGAGAGGGAACACTTCTCGTGCATCCAACCCTTTAAACCAAAACTTGTGTCATTTGTGTCCACCATATCTACCTATTAACATTATTTCTATTCCAATTAAATTCTCAAGCTTCATCTATCTTTCAAATAAAAAATTCTTTTGTTATGTGAAAACTAGTTAGTACATCTCTCACGAACATGATGGCACACCTTATTTTCTTGCCCCTAACAAACTTGAACCATTGTGTCATCGAAGTTGTATATGATTTCATCTATACGTTGGGATTAGCAGAACCGTGCTATCACGGGGAACACTTTCAAAACTTGTGAAAAGCCTTTTATGTTTGACAAAAAAGGACTCATGTTTTAAACTTCCTTACAAAAGCTTTACTTGAAAACTGTTTACCAACTATTCTCCGACCAAGAACAAAGTTTGCTAATCCCAATTATGATTTATATTTATGCATCTTTATTGTGACTCCCATACTTGTTGCAAGCTAAGTTATATAATGGTGAGTTGCTTTCTACTATGAGTTGTGTATTGGTAAGTGTGATGCTTCTTGTCCGTATTCTTTTTATCGACACTTCACTCCATAAACCTATGGACATGTTTACTGAGCTTAATTTTCGCTTGGGCACAAGCGAGGTCTAAGCTTGGGGGAAGTTGATACGTCCAATTTGCATCACCATACTATATCATAATTTGCTTCTATTCATTGATATATTAAATATTAAGAGGTGTTACTTATGTTATTTCATCTATTTTTGCATGTTGGATGATTCTTGGAGGATGAACTGCTGGAGTCAGGATTCTGATGGAAAAAGCGGTGTTTTGATGCAATTTCGCGAAGATCAGGAAAATACCAGAAAAACTACATAAAATTATATTTTCCTAGAAGACGAAGGATGCCAGAAGGGGAGGCGGAGTTGAGCCACAGGGGGATCACACCCCCAGGCGTAGGCCACCCTGGGTCGCGCCTATAGGGGGTGTGGCCACCCTGGTCCACCTCTGGCTCCACCCTCTCGCCTATACCTTAAACCCTAAAGTCAGCGGAGCGACCACAGAAATATTCTGCCACCTCTATGGGGCGGAAACCACCAAGAGAGAAAGAGGTCTCCGGCAGACAGATTTCTGGCGGGGAAATTCCTTCCCGGAGAGGGGAGATCATCGCCATCAACACCGTCGTCAAGCTAGACTTCATCGGGATCATCATCATCATCCACACCATCATCTCCACCAGCACCATCATCACCACTCCATCCTGCTGTAACAATGGTGTTTAATCTTGCATAGTTCTTAGGGGAAACTTTCCCGGTGTTGATTACTATTGTAGTTGATGCTTGTGAGTGGAACCATTGAATTATTACTTATGTTCAGATTGTTATCCATCATCATATCATCTCTGATCTTGATCCAAATGATGTCTCATGAGTAGTTTGTTTAGTTCTTAAGGACATGGGAGAAGTCATGTTGTTAGTACTGGAATTGTGTTGAGGTATTATTCAATAGTTTAATATTTAAGTTGTGGTGCTATTCTTCTAGTGGTGTCATGTGAACGTCGACTACATGATACTTCACCATTTATGGGCCTAGGGGAATGCATTGTGTATTTTGCTACTAATTGTGGGGTTGCCGGAGTGATAGAAACCTGAACCCCTGTTAGGAAACCTTTGCACAAGGGAGTGTATGATTTCAGAGTTTAAGGCTGTTGTAGAGGTCCCAACCTTTAATAAGGTAGAGATCCCTGTGTTTACAATGCTAGTCCCTGGATCAATAGCTAGCATCCACAGTTAAGATGTAATATCAAGAAACAAAGGTCATAATACAACTTTATTACCAGGAATAAAATAATTCATTACATCTTATATAGCTCATTTGGCTATCTCATTACAATGCAGCAGAAATAACTATAGCATGGAGTCCTTCATCTTCAATGTTCCACAGGCAATCATGTTGGTTGTAGACTTGTAATCCTATTCAACACACTTCACTAACATCAAACAAACGTGCAACATAATAAGTTACAGCCACAAGGGTCAATACATTTGATTTTTAATGGCAAGTGATACTATGGTAGTATAGTGGTAAGTATCATCTATATGCATTTGGCTAAGTGGAGCTTAGGCTTGCTTTGCTCAAAATAGATTTTTCCTATCAGTTGAAAACACTAAGTTTTTGTTTGGCAAAAACTCCCATGGAACCACCAATAGAAATTGGTGAACCTTCACCCTTGTTCAACCACATGTTTTAACTTAGAAAATTGGGATGAGGAGATTCTTGATAGCTTCCATGTCTTGATGCTCAAGTTGTCCATTACCGGGGACACGCCTAAGTACTTAGTTTTTAATCTCTCGAGAGGTGGTGCACTTTCCCCACAAGACTCGACATGCATCAAGACAAGATCTTTCAGAAGCCTTCCCTTAGACCAGAATGGACGCGTTCCAAACCTATCATCCCCTACCACCAACTGTCCATTTGGCTAAGTTATTGCAACCTGTATGATCTAGGCAGAGCCCATAATTCCAAGTGGCTGCACTTGAAGCTTCTCAACATTTGACATCTCAAATCTCTTTTTTCCTGGGTGGCATTCCACAAGTGAGATACACAGGGTAGGCCATTGAAAAATGGGCCCTGTTAGTAGTAGGAATCTTATCTTAGGAAAATTCTACTAAGGTTTCATCTACTAGGATTTCCCATGCCATAATTTATACTTAGTAAAATTCCATGCAAGTCCTACTTAGAGATATCACTAATGCATAGTGAAAATAATAGGACAAAAGTATGAAGCACCACTTGCCTTTTTGGTAGAGAATATAAGTTCACTCCTTGATCTTGCAATAGTCACACTCTTCAAATTTCACTACAATTCAATCAAGGCACAATTCAATCTTCCATTCAAGCAATTCATCATAAAATAATAAAAGCAAAGCAATGCATGCAAGCATGCCAAAGATTGTTTTATTTGTAAAATTGGTTTCTAATAGGTTATAAACATTATAAAACACCTATTGGTCATTTATAAAAGTGGCAAAACCATTTGATATTAAGTTAGTGAAAATGGCCACCTTAAATCATTTTTGTTTTACTAGAATTGATTTAAATCAAAGTATTAATTTCTAGTGTTAGCCAATTTTTTTAAACACTAATATTAATGCTTATGGTCATAATGTTTTAAAACAATTCCATTTGCAAAGGGTTTCATCCAAAATCCATTTTTAAATCAAAGCAACATTTTATTTTGTTGGAAATGCCTTTAAACAAAGCAATAATTCTCTAGAGTTAATCAAATACATTTTTAAATCCAAAACATGGTGTTTACAGTCAGAGAGTTTAATTCCAACCATTTTCAAAAGGTTTTACTCAAAAAGCATTTTTAAACCATATTCAATATTTTTATTTAGCTAGAATTGCTTCTATTAAAAGATTTATTCTTTAGCTTCACAAAATACACATTTAAATCCATAAATTGGTTTCTATGGTCAGTAGGTTCAAAACAAACCATTTACCAAAGATTTTACCTTAAATATATTTCTAGAATATTTTTTATATTCAAATTATGACTACACAAGTTTCTGCAAAAACAACTAAGTTTTGCAGAAGAAATTTACTAAACAAAGTACATGGTTGGATATACTTCTTTTTTCTGATTCCATTGATATAAAGTTTGTAAATTTTGGACATGTGGATCAAAAGTTATGAATTTTTCAAATCTAACATCTAATAGAAATGTTTCTATCTATTTAAAACAACACAGTGCCACGCGTCTTGTTCTTATTGGCCGAAAACGGTTCGTGCGGATCGGCTGTTACAGAGCGTTAGATCTAAAGCAAATCGTGCAGCTCAGATGGACTCGTACCCTTCACTTTAGTCATCTATCTTTGCCGACGGATCAATATATAAAGGTGCAAATCGAATCGACCACAAACGAATGGCTGTAATGGTGGCGGTGGCGGTACAAGTGAGCGGTAAGACGAGTTGCGATACTGAAGCGAGAGGAGGTGTGGAGGGGCTCACCGGGTTCGCAGGGTGGCGGTGATGCTCAAGGTACTCGTCGTTTGTCGAGGGGCGCACAAGGTCGATGCTGATTGCTTGCCAGAGATGTGCTTCTCATCGGGTGCGGTCAGTCGTTGTCAGAGGTGGGTGTCTGGGGCGCAAGCGAGCAAGAAAACGTGTCAGGAGGGTGTGCAATTTTGTAGAGGTTGAGAAGGAACTCCCATAGGGAAAGGGGCACACGGAGTCGACGACAGTAGCTCGCTGGAGATGATGCAGACGGCGGTGGCGAGGAGGCGTCGTTGTTGTCGATGTTTCAAGGCGCGCGTGCGAGTGCGTGGATGATACTGGGATATGCTGGGGACACTGGGAACGTGTTCGTTTGCTCTGGGGCGATGGGGCGATGAGGGCTGGCCGGAATCGACAAGATAAGGTCGTCGGAGCAGTGATGGCGCGTGGAGAAATTCGTCCAGCCTAGGGGCAGAGGGAGGTTGCTCTCTGGGGGAAACAAGAGAGGGAACGATCGCGGTTTATCGTGCGTGATCGCTGGTCCAAATCAACGCGGCAATTAACGAGAATTGAAGTGAGCTTTCAACGGCCAAAAACGTCAGCAAGGTGGGGAGTGGTCACCGCGGGTGAGAACGATGATGGCGGGGCAGTGGGTCCTAGCGGCAGCGAGAGAGAGAGAGGTGTGGTAGGGTCACGTAGTCATCGAGTGAGCGGGTTGGGTTTGTGGTGAGAAAAACGATTTGGGGAAAAAGAGGAGGTGGGCTCGCTGGGCTTAGTGGGCTAGCTGGGTTGGGTTGGTTCTTTCCTTTTTTTATTCGTGAAACCTTTTTATTTTTCTGATTTCTTTTCCTGTTTGAATTCAAACTATTATTTGATTTCAGATTTCTTTTTCAAATATTTTCTAAGAATTCAGTATGTTTCCATACTATTTTAAATAGGTATTTAAATTCCATTTTAGAATAATTCCTTTATTGTTTTATGGTTTATATTTTATTTATAAAGGGCATTTGTCTTTTATTCAAATAAGATTTTATTTATTTCTAGAGTTTTGGTTTATTTTCTAAGTGTTTAAATTTCAATATGTATTTATGAAGGATGATTTTCACTTGATTTGAATTTAGTTGGATTCAAATTTTATTCCAAGTTTGTTCAAGATGGGTATTGATGTTTCCATTTGGAATCAAAAAGTTTCTTTTCACCCTAAATTTCAACAATTATTTATTTTGTTTATTTATTTTTCACATTTCAAAATTTGGAAAATTTTGGGATGTGACAGCTGTGGTTAGGTTTTATCTTAATTGCTTTCTTGTAGTTGCGGATGCTTGCAAGGGGTTTAATCACAAGTATGTATTATTCCAAGTAAGGTCGGTACATTAGCACAGGTTCACCCAAACAATACTTATAGAACCAAATAAGATGAATCAGCTTTATGAAACGAAAGCACTTGACATTATTCCCATGTGTTCTCGAGAAAGTTTGTTCCTCATTAGTATTTCCACCGGCTTGTCCTTTCCTAAGAAAGGATTGGGCCACCTGTTGCATTATTTACGGTCTTTATTTACTTCCACTTTATTTCCTTGCTTTATCAAAAACCCCTAAAAATCCGTTTGCTAAGTATTTACAGAGAACTCTTGAGCCAGTACCACTAGTCAGCACCTTCTGCTCCTCATTGGGATTGACACTCCTATTTATCGAAAGTACTACGATACACCCCCTATACATGTGGGTCATCAAGACTATTTTCTGGCGCCGTTTCTGGGGAATGAAGCGATATTGAAGAGTGGAACTAGTAAAGGAAAATTCTATTGTGAGTATTTTTTTATTTATGTTTGTTACTTTGTCTCCAATATGGATAACCCACTTGGTTTCCTGTTTGGGAAAACTACTACCACTGTTAGGGTAGTAGATGAATCACCACCTATTGAGATAGAACCTTATAAGATACCTACAATAATTGTTGATCGTGTTATGGATAATTATAATTTTGGGGATGGAACTATCCATCCTGGTCCTGGTGATCCCGCAGGGCTTCGCCTTAGCCGGAGCGAGTATGGTGGAGTAGAAGAGGGCCTTGGCAATCTATGTTTTATAGGGCGCCAAGCGGGGTTGTCGTGGGAATGACCACGGCAGACGCTGCAATCGGCAGCGAGTAGTAGAACGAAGGGCAAGGGCGGCCAGCCATCTGCGGTGCGAGATGAGGGCGGAGACACATGCTTTTACCCAGGTTCGGCCCCCCGGAGGGTAAAGACCTACTCCTGCTAGATTGTATTATGATGGAGGTACAATGGGGCGAGCTTGACGGCTAGGCGGCGAGTCGATTGGGTGGATGATGGAACGTATCCTCTACACGCCCTATAGGGAGGTTTATATAGACTCACCCCCCCTAGGGTTTACATATCTCAACCGAATCAGTTAAGGTTTCGGTACTCGTTTAACCTAATCCGACTGGGCCTATCTACTCTCCTGGGCCTTCTGCTTCCAGTCGCTTGGATCCACGCCAGGTCTTGATCCAGTCGCCGTCCTGCAGGCCCACTCGCCAGTTCCTGGGCCAGTCAGAAACGTCCTGCTGGGTATACCTCGTTAGGCATATCCCCATCAGGGGTGGTGTGGCCGGCGGCAAGGGGCTAGGTTTTGCCCCAAGTCGCCTACTTAGAGGGCTCCTGGCGGTGGCTAGAGAGGGCTAGGCGCCTTGGGCTAGGGCTTGGAGGTGTGGGGCAAGGGGGTGTAGAGGTCCCAACCTTTAATAAGGTAGAGATCCTTGTGTTTACAATGCTAGTCCCTGGATCAATAGCTAGCATCCACAGTTAAGATGTAATATCAAGAAACTAAGGTCATAATACAACTTTATAACCAGTAATAAAATAATTCATTAAATCTTACATAGATCATTAGGCTATCTCATTACAATGCAACAGAAATAACTACATAGCATGGAGTCCTTCATCTTCAAAGTGCCACAGACAATCATGTTGGTTGTAGACTTGTAATCCTATTCAACACACTTCACTAACATCAAACAAACCTGCAACATAATAAGTTACAGCCACAAGGGTCAATACATTTGAATTGTATTGGCAACTGATACTATGGTATAGTAGTGGAGTCTAACATCTATATGCATTTGGCTAAGTGGAGCTTAGGCTTGCTTTGCTCAAAATAGATTTTCCTTATAAGTTGAAACACTAAGTTTTTGTTTGTCAAAATCACCCAAGGCTTCTACCAATCAAAGATTGAAGATCCTTTAACCCTTGTTCAACCACAAGCTTTTAACTTAGAAATTGGGATGAGGAGATTCTTGATAGCTTCCATGTCTTGATGCTCAAATTGTCCATGCCGGGGACATGGCTAAGTACTTAGATTTTCCACTCTCGAGAGGTGGTGCACTTTCCCCACAAGACTCGACATGCATCGAGACAAGATCTTTCAAAAGCCTTCCCTTAGACCAAAATGGACGTGTTCCCAAACCTATCATCCCCTACCACCAACTATCCATTTGGCTAAGTTATTGCAACCTATATGATCCAGGCAGAGCCCATAATGCCAAGTGGCTTCACTTGAAGCTTCTCAACATTTGACATCTCAAATCTCTTTGTTCCTAGGTGGCATTCCACAAGTGTGATACACAAGGTTCACCAGTCCCCTGGCCTTGTGTAACCACTCAACAAAAATCCATCCAAGCAATACCATTCCACCCATGTGATTCATTCACATAGTTGTTTTATTAAACAAAACATAAGTCCTTGACTTAGAAATATTAAATAGCATGAATATAATCCACCCTTGTTTTCTACTATATAATCTAAGCATGATAGTAGTAGGAATCTTAACTTAGGAAAATTCTACTATGGTTTCATCTACTAGGATTTCCCATGGCATAACTTATACTTAGAAAATTCCATGCAAGTCCTACTTAGAAATATCACTAATGCATAGTGAAAATAATAGGACAAAAGTATGAAGCACCACTTTCCTTTTTGGTAGAGAATATAAGTTCACTCCTTGATCTTGTAATGGTCACATTCTTCAAAGTTCACTACAATTAAATCAAGCAAGGCACAAATTCAAAACTAGCATTCAAACAATTAATCCCATAATAATACAAACAAAGCAATGCATGCAAGCATACCCAAAAATTGTTTTATTTGGAAAAGTGGTTTCTAATAGGTTATAAACATTTTAAAAACCTAGTGGTCATTTATAAAAGTGGTAAAACCATTTGATAACAAGTTAGTGAAAATGGCTACTTTAAATACTTTTTGTTTTGCTAGAATTGATTTTATTCAAAGAATAATTTCTGGTGTTACCCAAAATGTTTTTAAACACCAATATTAATGTTTAGGGTCATGATGTTTTAAAACAATTTCATTTGCAAAGGGTTTCATCCAAAATCCATTTTTTAATCAAAGCAAAATTTTATTTGTTGGAAATGCCTTTAAACAAAGTAATAATTTTATAGGGTTTACCAAATATATTTTTAAATCCAAAAACTTGGTGTTTTAGGGTCAGAGAGTTTTAATCAAACCATTACCAAAGGGTTTTACTCAAAAAGCATTTTTGAAACATATTCAACATTTTTATTTAGCTAGAAATGCTTTAATTCAAAGATTTATTCCTTAGCATCACAAAATATACTTTTAACTCTACAAATTGGTGTCTATGGTCAGTAGGTTCAAAACAATCCATTTACAAAAGATTTTACCCTAAAAACATTTCTAGAATAATTTTTATATTCCAAATATGCCTACACATGTTTCTGCAAATACAACTAATTTTATAGAAGCAAATCATTAAACAAAGGGCATGGTTGGATAGAATTCTTTTTCCTGATTCCATTGATATAAAATTTGGACGTGTAGATTAAAAGTTATGAATTTGCAAAATCACATATCTAATAGAAATGTTTCTGTTTTCAAATCAAAGTCTGAGCCACGTGGAGCAATCCTATAGGCTGGTACCGGTTCGGGTGGATCGGCTAACTTGGACTATTGGATTAAAAGAGGATCGTGCGGCACAAATCAGAGCATACCCCTTCGGATTAAGTTTCTATCGTATCCCTTAGATCAAGATCCTACGGCCTGAAACGACTTGACCATACTCTAGCGGCGCTGCGACGGTGGCTGGCGGCGGCGTGCTCAGACGATGACGATACCGGCGATACAGGAAGCGAGAGAGCTAGGGGAGAAGCTCACCGAGTTCTCCGTGGTGTGGGGTTAATCGAGGTGGTCGTCGAAGGGCAGGGGCTCATGGGTTCGACGACGATTGCTCACCGGAGTTGCGCCTGGCGTCTGGGTCGTACTGGTCTTAACAGAGGCGAGGATTGATGGCACGCTAAGACAAGTGGGGGACACCATTAGATGCGCAAGGTCGTGGCGCGCACATGAGCATCTAAAAGAGGGGAAGGGGAGGTCAGGGTTACTGGGGAGAGGTCGCCGGAGTCAAAGCCGAAGACGGTGGCGAGCTGGCGTTGTGGTTGCCGACGCTAGGGTGCTCGCGCGGCTGAGCTCGGGGTATTGGGAGATGTAGGAGATGCTGGGGGGCACGCTCGTGTGCTCTGGGGCAGTGGGGCTGTGGTGTCTGGCCGGAATCGGCCGAGGGAGGTCATCGGAGCACAGAGGACACGAGCAAAAATTTGCGTAGCCTGGTGTCTCACTAGGCAGGGCGTGATAGGGAAAAGAGAGAGGAGGATGGGGCGATTAAGTGGCATGATCACAGTGAGTAATGGTCGCGGCGTTAAGGAGAATTAAACGGTGGATTCAAACCAGAAATGACGACGAGGTTTGGGGGATAAAGGCACTACTAGGAAAACAACAGTTAGTGGCGCACGTGGAAAATCCATTCGTGGAGCACTGCCCGTGCGCCACTAGGCTTGCGCTGCGGCTATCTCATAGCCGTGGCGCACTGCCTGGTCCGCCACGCATGTGCAGAGATAGGCGTGGCGCACATGCCAGTGCGCCACAGATAGCTGTCCAGGTGCGCTACAAGACTTATTTTACGTATGCATCTGCCAAGCGCCACAAGCTGCAGAAGTGCGCTTTAGGCACTTGGCGCCATGTGGTTGTGCCATGTGCGCCATAGGTGTCTTTTTTTTAATTTCAGGGCCAAATGATATACAATACACATTATATAGGCAGATATACACATAGATATACACACACATATAAGATATACAGTTATATATATAAATACACAATTCGCAAAACAAGATTGAAACAAATACATATAGATAAGTCTCATACATGAATACATAAGTTATACATTGTTTCGATCAAGTTACAAAGTAGTTTCTGACATGCGAATACATGTGTCGATTGAACAAGTTAGAGCTCGGGAGCTCGCCTAGACATCTAAACTAGCTAGACACAAACGCGAGATAAACAACCAAAGAAGATAAGCATGATCACCACGACAAAGGTGTAGGTCTTCATCCGGTTCCTCGTCCTAACTCCCGCTAGATAGCGCATGTATCTAGCTTCCGCCTCCGCCATAGTGTTGTACCCTTTGTAGCTATTGCCGCTGAAATAGTGCACCTGTCTCCGGCAGTCTTCCCAATCATCGTAGACTCCGGGAACCCGTCCCTTGTACACGACGTACCACGTCATCTACAAATGGACAATAATAATTAACCGATGATTGAAAAAACATATATAATTAAAGTCGCATATGAATATACACTTATAGAAAGTACTCCTAAATCAAAAAGACCAAACTCAAAAAGCATGCCTCATATATAACTAGGTTGTTCGACACAGGAATATGCTACGATGGAACTGTCCGCCAAGTAGGATGCACAACACCTGGACATGTGCATAGCACAAGGCGGACAATCCCATCGCAGCACATTCACATATAGTGTGCCACGACATTTCAATCATCGGCATTATTCTCGAAAAAGACCAAAGTAACTCGAAATGAATGCCTCATATATAACTAGCTAGGTCGTTGGACACAGGAATATGCTACGACGGAACAGTTAGCCAAGTAGGATGCACAAGACCTAGACTTGTGCATATCACAAGGCTAACTATCCCGTCGTAGCACATTCACATATATAGTGTGCCACGATATTTCAATCATCGGCATTATTCTCGAAAAGGACAAAAGTAAATCAAAAAGAATGCCTCATATATATATACATAGGTCGTTGGACACAGGAATATGCTATGATGGAACTGTAAGCCAAGTAGGATGCACAACGTCTAGACTTGTGCATAACACAAGGCTTACAATCCCGTCGTAGCATATTCACATATATATTGTGCCACGACATTTCAATCATCGGCATTATTCACAAAAAAAGACTAATAAAGTAAGGAAAAAAAGGACCAAAGTGAGCAAAGGACCAAAGAGAAAGCAAAAAAACAAGCATTGATTGATATATAATAATAATAAGCAAAAGAAGTAAGCGATGATTCATAAACCAAATAAGATAAGTATAGTAGCACGTACACTTGTCCACATACACACAAAGGTCATCTATAGTTTGTAACTACAACTAGGACAACATCAAGCCTTCTGGATCGGCTTAGGGAACGGGAGGACACCTTGTCTCGTCATGACCTTCCTACCGTCACCCTGCATCCCTAGGCGATCTTCTATGTCACGGTTAGTCGGGATATTTCCTCCGTAGAAGATCCCCCCAAAGTCATGACATCACGAAAGATGATTGCCCCAAACTGCTGCTGGATGCGATACATCTCTTGTCTAATATCTGAATCAGTGATCTTGGCCTTTGCTTCGGCCCACGGTTTGAGATGGTCTGGCAGCGTAGAATTCTGCCGGTCAAGTAGAAACGCCCTCATGTGATGGAGTGCGTAGTAAGCTTCCTTCTTACTGTTTTCCGGCTGCTTCACGCAGGGGAACTCCGTTACGTGGTTGAAGACGTGCCTGCCGAACTTGACCTTTGTACACACGAAGGTGGTGCCTTCCGTCGAGGCATAGCCAGTGAGAGCATCATCCAGAACTTCCTTGATCTTGTCGTAGTTTTTCTTCTTTTCTAGACTCCCCGAGTCGAAATACGTGGCGTGGGAATGCTTCAGCGATAAGGAGATGAGCATGAAGTGTTCATATCTACGCAAAAAAATCAAATGGAATGTGTTGGAAAAAGAATGATGATAATCTAATAAAGCCAATCGACGGTGGAGAGTGAATAATGACTTACTCGGGAAAGTAAGGCACGAGAATGTATTCCTTTGTCTTGTTCGCCACGAGGATTCTTTTTAGGTACGAGGCCACGATACGTCGTTCAACGGGGGAACCCAAGCAGCCGTCACGCATGTAGTAGGGGTCCACTATAGCGATGCCCGGTGTGTTCTCTCTAATGATCTGCATGGCCAGGCTGAGAGAAAACAGGCGGACCATGGTATAGTGCAGCGGGTATAGGTGGAACATATTGAAGATGTCGTCGAACCGCAGGAAGAACAGATAGGCAGGGGCATTGTCGACGAAGCCCAAGCCTGGTGGCACCTTAACCACGAATACCGGGTGCGAGGGATCTTTCTCCGATAGAAGGCGTCTCTCTATCATCAGCACGCCATCATGCACACTGTAACATCCCAAAAATACTAAACTTGGATCATCAAACTCTAAGCATCAAAATTAGGGTTAACAAAAACTTTTCTAATTAAAATTATGAAAGCATGCATATGTGTATGCATTTCATTTGAAATTCTTTTGAACCAACTAGTTTGTGTGTTCCTTTGCTTGTAAATGGATGCTTAGGTGAAATAAACATCATCTAAACATTTCCCACACTTTTCCAAAAGACAAGTAAATCAAAACAAATAAAATAAGGGAATGGTCATTTGGACCAATTTAACTCCCATGCCTACTTTGGCTGTCTCAAACTTTTAGAACCTAACAGAAACTTTTCTGGATCTTTGCACCCCTTGATTGTACTCATAACAAAGTATCAAGGCCCACTTTATGTCCATCCAGAAACTTTCAAATGCATAGTTTAAATGGCAATTCAAAATTGAATCTTTATCATACGAGAAGATCCCACTTTTTCAAAAACCACACAAACAAGCTCAACTTTCAAAACCCAAGCATCTGCAGACTCACCAGCACCAACCTAGCACACCCACCAAAAATCTTTTCAAAATTCAAAACTTGAATTCTTGTGGCCGTTTCATCAAACACCTTGCAAACACAAATCATCAAAATCCTAAACACTATTGTGAGCAGTGATTAAGCCTAACTTGTTCCATCTCTAGCTCACAACCATCTCAGTAGATCATCTAGCAAGATAACCCAAGCACTAGCATGACTGTAAGCTGGGCAATGACATCAATGGTGAACAGCCAAAGCTCACCTTGCCACCCCAGTGGAGACAGCAAGCTAGGAAGGAAACTAGATGTGCCAACCTTGTCTGGGAGATCACCCATGCCTCACCGCCCCCTCTCGACCAGCCCTGCCTCGAAGACGTCGAACACAGCACCCAGGAACGCCGCGCCCGTGCCTCTGTCAACCTTGCCGAGCATGCGCCAGAGCGCCACACTCGACCGACGCCCACAGACCGCGTGCCGCCCTCGCCGTGTGCATACATGATCGCCACCGTCACAGGAACACGCCAGACATGCCCATTTCACCGCTCGTGCCCTATAGCCACCGCTCGCCGTCGAAGACGCCGCCTTTGCCGCATAGAGCATCGCGCGTTCCAGACCAAACCGCACCACCCCTACGCGCGCATTAAAGCCGTAGAGCATCGCCAGGAGACCACCAAGCAATCGCCACCACCGGTCATGCCCCTAGCAGCCCATAGCCATGTCGCCACCGTCGCCTGCCCATGCCGTTCGGTCTCGTCGTCGAGACTATAAATAGAGGCCACCCCCAGCCGAATTGAGCACACCATCTCACTCCCCTCTCCTCACTGATCGTGCCACCCCGTTCCCGGAGCAAGGCGAGCAGCACTTCGCTGGAATTTCACCAGAGTCTGCCGCTGCTGGAGAAGAAGGGAGCCAGCGATTGGAGCTGCCCAGGAGAAGCTGCCGGTACTAGGAGGTTTGCTGTCATCCACTTCATCGTTCGCCCGCCTCGCCGACCCTCGCCTGAACCCCGGTTTGCCCCCATCGACCCCCACTGGCCGCACTAGGTTTCTGTCTCGCCGGTGTTGCCCAACGTCGATGATGACCCTCAGCCGTTGGATTAGAACCAGATCGAACGCACCACATCGCCCCATACCGCTTCGCACCCCTGTCTCACTGACGTGTGGGGACAGCCACTTAAACAGCGCGTGGAAGCGCTGCGCTTAGCAGGCCGGCCCAGTATCACTTCCAACGCAGCCTAGTTATTTGAATTAAACCTTTTCCATTTTATTTCAAACACACTTCTGTACCCAGTTTCAAAAATCAACCCAGATCGATTCAGTGCACCAAATTGAATGAAACCAATTTTGTTAGAAAGGTCTGGGAATGCTTTCAGAATATATAAAAATATATAGGTTTACTTACAGAAATAATGACCAAGTAATAAAAGAATGCCACATAGGCATTTCTAGCCACTTTAATTAATTAAAATAAAAGGGTAAAACCTTATTAAATTGTCACACCACTTTAAATCACATTCCCATGGACTAAAATATGTGGTGATGACATGTGTCAACCTGATCCCATATTTGGTTTGGAGAATATTAAATCTTAGGTAGTTTTTCAATGAGTAGAAATTACTTTTCTAAAAATAAAATGAATTAAACCAAGCTTTAATCTTGTAATGTTAGTGATGATGCTAGATCATCTATAGGACCCTTTTGTGTGATGATTGCAAGTAGTTAAGTATTGATTGTTGATTGTGTACATCATATTTATTTATAGATGCTAGTACCGACCAAGGATACGAGAAGGAAGGAGGATACTACGAAGAAGAAGCCGAGGAGAACTTCAACCACTGCTCTACACAAGGCAAGCTAACACTTGCAATTTAGCAAGCTTATACTGATATTGTGCAAGCCAATACTTTCAAGCCTTACTAATCAAGTTGACCTATGCAAGCTACTACTTGCTTGCTACCATGCCACTATATGCCTTAAAGCATATATGATCATAACCACTTGATAAATCAATCCTAGTTTTATTTGCAAGTTTATCACTTTATTTCTTTATCAGAGCTCTTCCTTAGAGAGTACTCAAGTGACTTATAGATTCTAGAAAGATATAGTTGAAGCTTGCATAAAGAGCATAAAATTTGGCCTAAGCTAGATAATCTTTATGTCATCCTAAGGCATGAGACTGAACTTAGTTAAAACTCCACTTGTTTACCACCCCTCCTTAGTACTTACCCCCACTTGTAGATGCTAGTGCTAAGCATAAAACTTGATCAACTTTAGATGGGAATACTTGGTGAAAATGGTTATGAAAACCTTAGAATGATGGATAATTCTACTGAGATGTTTTGACATGTGTTTTTGAACACCTGATGATTTTGGTGATGAAAATAATGAGGCATGAGCCTTAGCCCTTTATAAAACTGATGGTTGCCTGGATGCGATTCCATTCCAATTTTATCGTACAACCATAATACCCGAAGATTGGGTAGGGCTTGACTGGAAACTTATATACCTTAGTATTAGTTCCCTCACGGCCAAGGTCTGAGCTGAGGCTACCTTGTGAAGATTGTCCACCTGTGCAGTACCCAAGATGACAGTTGGTCATGGTTGGGAGGCCAAACTCACAGGAGAGGTGCTTATACTAGGGCGTGTAATTGAAAGGTTAGGATTGATTATCCGCATACTGAGTATGGTGAATTCAGGATTTGTTCCTGACGGATGTATCGAATGTTGTGGTGAAAGTGTACAATCTCTATAGAGTGTCAAAGTATTCGAATAGCCGCGTCCGCGGTTATGGACAGGTGGAGTGGCCATACTGTTCCCCCGTCAGACTTTTCAAAATGACTTGTGAAATGAACTTAGACTTTGACTTGACCACAACAGGGTTGTGGCATGAAATACAAGTTCCCACTTAGGTGTTATAAAACCTTAACTAGCATTCGTTGCTTACAAACTTAGTAGAGATAAATCTGGCTTTTGCAAAACAACCCTAGAGCCTAGTGTCCTATTATCCAAAAACCCTTTTACTTGTTAGTATTAGTTTGCGAGTACTTAAAGAGTACTCATGGCTTTGTCCCTGGCTATTCCCATGGCCAGACTATGAAGAGGCATACCTGGAAGATGGACCCCAGGAAGGTTACGACAACTAGGATCATCTCCCAATGTCAGCATTGCCTGTGACCCCGAAGATGGAGCTTCGCCTACGCTACCTTTATTATTACGTATTCCGCTGCTTGATGTTGTATTAAGAAGTGGATCATAAGATCCCTATTTGTGTAAGAACTTATGTACGGTTTGTAATGGATGATGTACTATGGTATCCAATTCTGTTATGTCTCGCAAAAATGGTAATCCTGGGATTGCGATGTATGGCATAACAAGCATATGGGATTAAAAATCCGGGTGTTGACACACACTCTGCAGTTCCGAACTGGCGAGCCTCCGCAAATTCTTAGGTAGCATGGGCACACCTGCCACATGAATCCTCCACATAATACCCTCGGGTCTTGGTGGCCCGTCCCGAAACCTGATCGGATTCGCAGTTGTTGACGCCACCGGCTGTCTCGAGCTACTAGATTTTCTTTTCCCTGCCCTTTTTACTTTTGGAGAGCGGGCATGCACCGCAATCTGAGCATCGTCCGCCCTATGTAGTGTGTCAAGGCTTAGAATAAAGGACCGGTTGGTTGTATCAGCTGGCTCTGTAAAGGCGCAAGCTGGAGGCGTCTCCTGAGAACCAAACAGATGCTTGGTGATAGTGGCTTTCTTTGTGGGGCCACCAGCTAGGTCTTCGTTGCTAAAATGAGTGTTGAAGAAGTGATCATTCCAGTCTTCGTCGTCCTCGGCCGGATCCTGTGCCATGTGCATATCATCAACATGATCATCCGACCCACCGCGTGGAGGTGACGGCTAGGGCGGTAAGGGGGCCTTGCCACCGCTTATCGCTGGCACGAGTACAGGCGGTGCTGTTGTCTGTGGCGTGATGGCCCCCGCCATCCCCAAACGGATCATGCTCTTTGGACATTGCAAGAATAAGCCGAAGCAACTTCTGAGGACAGCCGGCTCTTCTTCATCCGCTCTTGGGGGTTGAATGGGAGGTTGCAGGTCGTCGCAGCCCCTTAGCACCCGACTAATTTTAACCCTGTGCACGCTATCTGGCATCAGCCTTGAGTGGAACGTGCGCTGCAAGGGTTGAATGATGGTACCCTTGGCAACATGCCTCAGCTCGTTGTTCAAGTAGCATAAGAGAGTGCAAGGAACATCCGTCTGCGGAAAACATGTACGGCGTTGTCAGAGATGCCATAAGAGTAATAGATGGCGTGAAAGGTGGTAAAGCAATTTGTTTACCGTGATGGCATCGAGATCGGCTAATGTCGAGGCACCAAATACGGCGACGGGTGTGCAAGAGACGGAAGGGCTGCTTGATAGCGTGCTGCTGGCCGCCGGTGTATTCTCCCTACCGCCGGGTGCTTGGAGCTCCGGTACCGCCGCGACGATGGCAAGGGGCCCACCAACATGTACTCTGGCGCCGCGGTGATGGCAGGGGGAGTCACCAACACTTGCGGCGCCGTGGTGCTAGCGGGCGGAGTCACGAACACGTAGTTCTCCTGATTCGTCGGTGCCACGTTGTTCGAGTGGCTGCTGACCATGCTTGGAATCAGGCACGGCCCTACTCGACCACCCGCACTCCAGTTCGCTATTGACTCCACCAAGGTAGGCAGGAAGGACGGACGTGAGGGTGATTGCCAGGTTGTCTTGGACGATCTGCGGGATCCGCACCACTTGTTCCTTAAGTTCTTGAACCTCACGGTTTTCCTCCTCGCTCCTTCCCGACGGCGCCACATGCGTCCTCGGTGGTGGACCAAAATGATCCACCCAATTCTTACCCCCGAGGACGGCCAGACGGCCAGCCGACGACGACTTCTTCGTAACCGGCTCTATTTTCTTGGCCCGATTCATCGCCCTGTTAAAAGGTTATCCCATTGGGTGGCCGCCGTCGACCCCTGGGATGAGGAACCCTGGGATCCATGACTAGCAACAATTTCCTCCTCCTGCAGAAGAAGTAATAGTGAATTGTTTAGATCATCGATTAGAATGCAAACGAGTTCATCCGCGCTAATTAGATTATACTTACCACAATTTCCTCGAATTCCTTCAACGCAGTATCCGCGGTGAGTTGTTTGGTTTTTGGGTCCACATGGTAATGGGCCCTGATGAAGTTTCGAACCTGCTCCGGTTCGAATTTCGCAAAGGGGTTTTCTATCCCCTTGGATCTATACTCTTCGTCCTCCTTATTCCATTTGGCCTCTGCGGTTCTGTATCCACCAGATCCAAGATGGTGATGACCTATATTCATCGCCTGCAGCACCTTTCCCCGATTACTATTGGCCAGGGCTCTTTCGGATTCACACCTCTCCTTGAACTCCCGGAACTGATCTTCAGTGATCTGCGGGTCAATCTTCTAGATCTCCTCGAGCTTTTGCCTTCTTTATAGATCTTCTTCTTTATCCGGGTTCTCCAGCTGGCCAGGGCGGTGCTCATCTTTGTGAGGGTGGATTTGTACTTTGTTCCCATGATAATTTGTGTTCTGATACTTAGCGGGGAACTTGTATCTTGCGTGCAGCTTCTCGAAGAGGATTGTGCGCAAGTGGCCATTATATTTATGCCGGAGATTCTCGGTGTTAATCGAGATGGTTGTCCGGGTGATCACCGCCACTTGCCCACTGTACCCTTTGACTACAAGGTCGGGCTCCAAAGGAACCCCTGTTGGGCTCACCACGGTAATTTCCTCCCTGACTGTGCCGACCGTGTTCGGGCACCCGTCCTTCGGCTTCTTCTTCTTCTTACGAGGATTGCTACCACTCCCTATGCTCTCGCCGCCATCAGTGGTTTCATCACCCGCCATTCCTTCGGCTTCTTCCTCCGCGTCTTCCATCTCATCATCCTCGCTCTCCGAAGGATGGTATTCTTCATCGTCTTCTAGCCACTGGGCCGCCTCCTAGAATGTCAATTGTTTATTCGGAGGTCTGAGTTCTCCTTCAGCGCTGATGCGCTTAGAACATCCAGCCTCGTCGTTGTCACACATCTTTGCACTAATAAAAAACAAATAATTGGTTAAATGCACGGAAAAATCCGGCATGAACTTTGCTAATTTTCTTAAACTAGGAGTGCCCGATTTCTGCCGAAAAGAAAGTTAATCAACATTTCGGCAAAAATCGGGACTCATTTCATACAAGAACCTGCATACACGACATAATAAAGTGCTTCATACAAGCACAAGCACAATTTCAACGTGCTGTTGTCCCAGCACAGATAGTAGTAGAAGCACAGTAGCACCACAGATAGTAGTAGCCAGAGCAACACTAGTATGGATATAAGGAACAAATAGTAGTAGCAGCACAGATAATAGAAGTAGTAGCAGCTCAAGTAGCATAGAAGTAGTAGCAGCACAAGTAGGGTGGACATATAGTATGTGGATGTTCCAGACTAAGAAGAAGAGCAAGCACAACAAGGACAGCAGCAAGCAGATCAAGCACAACACAGAAAGCATATTGTTGTCATTTGTACTATTTCAGTTATGTGACCAAATGACAACAAATGACCAAGTGACAGCAAGCAAATGAGAATTCTAGATAAAGCACCAAGTATTGCAATACTGGCAGCTAGATATCATCTCATATTTACTTCCATATGAAGCCCATGACTGACAATGACTAGCTATCTAAAGAAGAGTAACATGGAGTGGAAGACAGTGACATTTTTTCTTGGAAAAAAGGAAAACATTGATAAGATCTTGAGACCAATTTTCTTAAGACCAAAATCACAGATATAACATGCATACTTGCAGATAGACAGTAACGTTGATCAGATCTTGTACTCCAGGAACATTATTCACAGAATAAAATGGCATCAGATGTCCACAAATATTATTCACAGAATAAAATGGCTAAATCTGAACCATCTGTTTATGCGGCTTTAGATATACAAGTAACTAGATGCTTTCTCTTGGTAATTGTAACCACTAGCATATTTTTGTGTAATATTCTTATAGTTTTACCTACTAATCATTTACTTTTCCCTTACTATCATTTAAGTTTATAACTATTTCAGATACTGCAAGCTCAGATTCTCATCTGAACCTTTCAGCAATATACACTTTTAAAGCAGTTACTGACGGGAAACAGCTAGAAATGAAATTTCATCCCTGACTTTTACTGTAATGGGCATTTTTTGGAACATTTATGTTTGGTAAACTCAATTTATTCTGATTCCTTTCCCATAAGAAAACTTTAAACCCGACATATGTGACATGCTCGCTTTTATAAACTCAGTATTTTACTTACATGAGTGATCATGAGAATTTTAGTACATGAGTGATCATGAGAAAATTATGGTGCATCACCAGGATCCTGATCTGAACTTGGCCATTTTACTGCAGTTTGCATGGAATTTTACTGCAGTTTGCATGGAATTTTAGTACTGTAGATTAGTTGAACCCTAATCTGAACCCATTCAATAGGAGAAAATGCTACGATAATGAACACTAATATGAACTTGGCCTAGCCGTAATCTAAACCCTAATCTGAATAGGAGCAAATGCCGAACCCTAACCATGGCCTGCAGAGAGAGGGGAGAGAGGGAGAGAGAGGGAGAGAGGGGAGGGGCGACGCTCACCTCTGAGATGAGGACGACGATGGCGGGCGGGCAGGCGGACGACGATGGCTGGCGCGCGAGCCTCCTCCTCGAGCGGCGGCGGGCCTCCTCCTGCTCCTGCTCCACGGCCTCCTCCTAGAGCGACGACGGCTGGCGAGGCGACGGATCGAGAGCACGGCGGCACAGGGCTCGGGCTCGGGATTGAGATGGTGTCTGAGATGGAGGAGGATGTGGCGCCGTTGACCAGCCATGCCCAGATAGGCGTAGCGCACTTCTGCATAGTGCGCTACGGATATCTGTAGCGCACTTGGGCATAGTGCGCTACGCCTATCCGCATTTATCGACTATATAAGATGGCTGTAGCTCCACTATTTAACAACTACACTTGCCTATCCCACTGATTCCACCCACTGCTCTAATCTAAACCTATGAGGACCTAGGTTCGAATCCTGGTGCCCACCTTTTTTATTTTTATTTTAAAAATATTTTTAAATGTTCCAAAAAATGCCTAAAAGTGGTGATATATTCCATAAAAGTTTTGTTTTGTATTTAAAATACTTTTAAATATTCCAAAAATGCCCAAAAGTGATAATATATGTCATAAAAGTGGTACAAATTAAATATGATTCCAATATGTCATAATAATTTGTCCATGATACAAATATGTCATAATAATTTGTCCATGAATATTACAATCTTTTTTGACCACGCGTTTTACAATATTTTTTGAGCTAGCATTTTACAATCTTTTTTCCCTTCTTTGTCGCGGTTGAATAATTTTGCCCCGGCACTTTAATGTTTCTTCTTTCGAACGGGCTACCTTTTTTGGGTAGGGTTGTCCTTTTTCTTCTTGTGATGTATGTTGCTGCATCGTAGTCGTCGTCATCTTCAATCTTTGGATCGTCATACCGGTCGAAGTCTTGCTCGTTGGCTACTCCATCCATTCCGATGATGTTTCTTTTTCCTATCCTCACGACAACACGGCTAGGCTTTGTCGGGTCGGTAATGAAAAAATATTGGTCCACTTTGGTAGCCAGTACCCACGGTTCATTTTTCGCAGCCACGTTCGCACCAGCGGCCTTGGATTTGGCTGCTTCGGGTATAACCATGGTTGTGAAATACCGGTCTTCTCTTTCGACGCTCTTTGCCCATCTGACACGGAACATCGGCACCTTTTCTCCACAGTAGTCGAGCTCCCAGATCTCCTCGATTCTTCCGTAGAATCTTTCCTTCATGTTGTCATCGGTGTAGAATTCCAACGTTATGCCTGAGTTCTGATAATCACACTTGTTTTCCTTTTCCTCCGTGTAGAATGTGTAGCCGTTGATATCATACGCCTGATAGGTCACCAGGTTTTGCATCGGTCCCTGCGACAAGGTGAATATGATCTTTTCCATGTCAGAAGAATGCGATCGCGGGGGATTATCAAGGAGCGTCTGCCTAAACCAACGCGTGAAATCTGAGTTGTGCTCTTTGATTATTTCTCCCTGCGTCCTATGTATGCCCCGATCACTGTACTTCTATCTAATTAACCTTTTGTGATTCTGTACCAAAGGATCAACTAGTTCTAAATGCTGTAGCGCGAAGAGGTTTGCTCGATCAAAGTATGCGCGTCGAAAATCGAAGTCTGCATGAAGTATGCAACGACCCTCTCGGTGACCAGATACGTCGAGCTTGCCAAGGTGCCTGTTGACGGGAAGACCGACAGGGTTCTCGATGTCTAGATAATTCGTGCAGAAAGAGATGCACTCTTCGGCCAGAAAGCCCTTTGCTATGCTTCCATCTGGAAGGGACCTGTTGCGAACGTATCCTTTGATGTGTCCGTTCATCCTTTCGAATGCCATCATGATGTGGAGGAACATCGGCCCGAGTTGGACGATGTCCTCCACGACATGGACCAGCAGATGCACCATAATTTCGAAGAATGCGGGTGGGAAGTAGACCTCAAGCTCGCATAGTATCACCACGATCTCCTCCTGTAGCCTCCCGAGCTGATTCACCCCAATCGACTTCCTATAGATGACGTCGAAAAACTTGTAGAGGCCAAATAACGTTTCACGGACGTGCTCGTCCATTATCCCTCTTAGTGCGACCGGAAGTACCTACGTCATTAGCACGGCACAGTCGTGAGACTTCATGCCACTGAACCTCTGCTTCGCCTCGTCTAGGTATCCGCTTATCTTGCCCGCGTAACCGTAAGGAAATTTGACTCCTAGAAGGCACTTGAAAAACTATTTGATCTCATCCTGGCTTAGAGTGAAGCAAGAAGGAGGGGAGTAATATTCGTTCTTCCTGAACTTTTTACCCTTCCGATGACCTTGTGTCGTCTCCGACTCATGATCATCGTCATCTTCCTGATCATCAGGAGTAGTGCGTCCTCTGTGAAGCTCCTTCCATATACCCAAGCATATCAGGTCGTGCCTTGCTTTCGGACCATCTTTCATCCTATCTGGCATGTTGATTATGGTGGCGACCAGACTCTCGCACACGTTTTTCGTGATATGCATGATGTCGAGGCTATGAGGCGTGCGGAGAAACTTCCAGTATGGCAACTCCTTAAAATGACCTTGTTTTCCATACCTTCATCAGCGGCTTTTCTTGTTGCTGCCTCTTTCGCTTCTTTCCAGGCTTAGGACAATCTTTCCAGTTTCGGGTCTTGGATTTGCCATCGAACAGGTCTCCACATTTTCTCCATTGATCATTCTTGCCGAGCCACCTCCGGTGCGCCATGAACACGGTTTTCGAAGACCCTGGATCTTTCTCTAGTTGGATATAGCTTGTGTTATCCATGCACCTAACGCATGCACAGAATCCTTGGATAACCTGCCCCGAGATATACCCGCAACCTGGATAGTCTTGCACCGTAGTGACCAACGCGGCTCTCATAGTGAAATAATCTTGTGCGACGGCGTCGTAAGTATTGGCTCCAGATTCCCATAATGTGGCTAGATCCTCTTTCAACAGCCCGAGATACAGATTGATGTCGATACCAGGTTGTTTTGGCCCTTGAATTAGCATACTCATTTGTATGTACTTCTTCTTCATGCACAACCATGGAGGGAGGTTGTACATCCATACCAACACGGGCCAAGTGTTGTGCGTGATGCTCTGGCTACCGAACGGATTGAGTCCATCGGTGCTCGCAGCAAGCCTGGTGTTCCTCGAATCTCCACCGAATTCTGGGAATTCGAGGTCCAATGCTTTCCACTGGCTAGCATCTGAAGGGTGCGTTAGCATCTCATCCTTTTCGGGGTCATCATCGTCATCTCCTGGCTTCTTCCTTTCCGCATGCCATCGCATGAGCTTCGCTTCCTTAGGGTCCGCGAAATAGCGCCATTCTGAGGAGTGATAGGAAAGTACCATACCACTTTTCGAGGTGCTTTCTTCCCTTTCTTGTATCGACTCACGCCGCACACCGGACATGTGGTTTTCTCCGTGTCCTCGCCCCGATAAATGATGCAATCGTTGATGCATACATGATATCTAACGTGCGGTAGATCGAGAGGACAGATGATTTTCTTGGTGTCCTCGATACTAGTTGGACATGTGTTCCCCTCCGGGAGACTATCGTGCCAGAATGTCATCATATCATTGAAGCTTGCGTCGCTCAATTTGTGTTTTGCCTTCATCTCCATAGCCTTGAGTGTTACATTCAACCGGGTACCATCGGGCCTGCATCCTTCATACAATGGAGTAATCGCGTCTTTCTCAAGTTGCGCAAGCTTGGCTTTCTCTCTAGCGGCAGCCCTGGCATTACTCGTCTGCTTGAGAAGCAACTCTTGCACATAAGGGTCCCGCACCCATCCTGACGTTGTTCCATCGTCGTCTGCTCCTCCGGCATCTAGATCATCATCATCCTGGTCTGCTTCCGCACCTTCACCATCTCCAGGAGACTCTTCATCATCTCGCCCATTCTCGCCATGATGATGATCATCGTCATGTTTCCCACCTTCACCGTCTCCATCGTCTTCGTCATCGCTTATCCAATGAGTGTATCCATCCATGAAACCATGGCGGAGCAGGTGCGCCTGCAGATTCCGAACGGGTCGATCACCCAGTTGAGTTTGCATCTTCTGCACGGACATCTTATCTCCGTCTTGTTATTTCGTATCATGTCGGCCGTCGCACATTTGAAAAATCTAGCCACAATGTCTTCACTCATTATGAGCACCATTTTTGCCTGCACTGTGTACACAGTACAATTAGAAGTCTATTAGAACCACATAATAATTGCATGCATGCAATGATCGATAGAAAATTTCGGCATGACCTATCCTAAAATTAGGACCTTTGCGAAATGCCAAAGTCTTGCCAAAATGGAAATGAATCAAAATTTTGGCAAAACAAATGGCAACTTGTTCACATACAAACACAAGAGAGAGATAGACCGATCCATACACACATGAACATATCATTATCCTCTCCATACACACATGCATGAGCATCATTGATACTCTCCATATACACACACATACGACCATCGATCCTCTCCATACACACATCATGAGCATCGATCGTCTACATACATATGAGCATATCATCCATATACACATGAACACATCCTTACATGGACAACTTACCGAGATGAGAGACCAATCACGAGAAGATGGAAAGGAGAGGTGCACGCGAGACCGGAGAAGGAGATGAGAGACCGGAGAGCTTCCTCTATTACTTATGTAACATCCAAGGCAAGTTCTACATGCTTAAAATGGTGAATGAGTGGAGAAATTGAGGTGGGAAGGAGAAGGATCCCGATTATATCTAAGGAGGAAGAAGAAGGGGAAAGTGAAGTGTGGGGTGGTGGATGATCACACATGTGCACAAAGTGGAGCTGCCAAAAAAGGTCAAGTCCGCATGACCCCAAAGGCGCCACAGGGATTAGTAACATTCGTGGCGCACATGCCATAGTGCGCCATGAATGTGTCTGCCCGTTTTACAGAGCGGAGGGGCATGCGCTTAGGCGTAGCGCACCCCCCCCAACATGCGCCATGGATAACACCAACAAGCGTAGCGCACCTACCCTATGTGCGCTACGGATATCTGGCGTGCGGCCAACAGGGCCCTGGCCCACACATATCTGTGGCGCACTATGGTCATGTGCGCCACGGTTGTTCTAGTTACTAGTAGGGCACTGCCCATAGGTGAGCCACGCCTGTTTTAGCCGTGGGGCACTTCAACCATGTGAGCCACGGATGTGCTGATTACCTATATCCATTTTCCTAGTAGTGAGGGTCGCGGCGGGTGAGAACGATGAGCTGACAGGTGGAGTCTGGTGTCAGCGAGAGAGAGATATACACGGTGGGGTCGTCTCGTCAGTGGCAGTGTGGGTGTGTGTTGCGGTGTGAACCGTTTTCTGTGGGGGAGAGGGGAAATGGGCTTGCTGGGTGTCAACACCCGGGTTTTTAATCCCAGATGCCTGTTATGCCATACATCGCAATCCCAGGATTACCATTTTTGTGAGACATAACAGAATTGGATACCATAGTACATCATCCATTACAAACCGTACATAAGTTCTTACACAAATAGGAATCTCATGATCCAGTTCTTAATACAACATCAAGCAGCGGAATACGTAATAATAACGGTAGCGTAGGCGAAGCTCCATCTTCTGGGATATTTAAGATTTAATATTCTCCAAACCAAACATGGGATCATGTTGACACATGTCATCACCACATATATTAGTCCATGGGAATATGATTTAAAGTGGTGTCACAATTTAATATGGTTTTACCCTTTTATTTTAATTAATTAAAGTGGCTAGAAATGCCTACGGGGCATTCTTTTATTACTTGAACATTATTTCTGTAAGTAAACCTATATATTTTTATATATTCTGAAAGGTATGGTTAAATGTGATTTTTGAGAGTTGGAATCAACTCAAAATCTATTATGGTTTAAATTTGAAAAATGTTTGAATGCAGAAAAGCTTCTTCCTTTTTATTTTTACCATGGGTGATCTATATATCCAAATGACTTGAATCCAACGAGCTTAGATTCAGCATTCCCAGACCTTTCTAACAAAATTGGTTTCATTCAATTTGGTGCACTGAATCGACCTGGGTTGATTTTTGAAACTCGGTACAGAAGTGTGTTTGAAATAAAATGGAAAAGGTTTAATTCAAATAACTGGGCTGCGCGGGAAAGGTTAACGGGCCGGCCTGCTAAGCATAGCGCTTCCGCGGGCTGCTTAAGTGGCTGTCCCCACTGCCGCTGAGACAGGTGCGGCGATGGGCGATGTGGGACGTTCGATCTGGTTCTAATCCAATAGCTGAGAGTCATCGTCGATGTTGGGCAACGCCGGCGAGACAGAAACCTATCGCGGCCACTGGGGGTTGCTGGGGGCTCAACGGGGTGCAGGCGAGGGTCGGCGAGGCGGGCGAACGACGAAGTCAACGACGGCGAATCTCCTGGCACTGGTGGCTCCTCCTAGGGCGGCTCCAATCGCTGGCTTCCTTCTTCTCCAGAGGCGGCGGGCTCTGGTGAAATTCCGACGAGGTGCTGCTCGCCTTGCTCCGGGAACGGTGTGGCACGATCAGTGAGGAGAGGGGAGTAGAATGGTATGCTCAATTTGGTTGAGGGTGGCCTCTATTTATAGTCGAGCGAGGGGACCGACGGGGCGCATGGTGAGCTCATCGGGGGCGATGGTACAGACGGCTATTGGCATGGGCGAAGGTAGGGGATGGTGCGGTGTTCCCTGGCGATGCTCAACGATACGGTGGCGAGACGTGGGGCGATGCGGTTTGGTCTGGAACACGCGACGCTCTGCGCGGCAGAGGCGGCGTCTTCAACGGCGAGCGGTGGCTGTGCGGCATGGGGCGGCGAACGGGGATGTCTGGCGGTCTCCTGGGTCGGTGGTGATCGTGTATGCACGCGGCGAGGGCGGCGCGCGGTCTGTGGGCTTCGGTCGAGGGTGGCGCTCGCATGTTAAGACGCAGGCGCGGCGTTCCTGGGTGCTCTGGTTGGTGTCTTCGCGGCAGGGCTGATCGAGAAGGGGCGGTGAGGCATGGGTGATCTCCCAGACAAGGTTGGCACGACTAGTTTCCTTCCTAGCTTGCTGTCTACACTGGGGTGGCAAGGATGCACTCGGCTGTTCACCATTGATGATATTGGCAAGCTCACAGTGGTGCTAGTGCTTGGTTAATCTTGCTAGATGATCTACTAAGATGGTTGTGAGCTAGATAGGGAACCAGTTAGGCTCAAAACACTGCACACTATAGGCTCAAACCGCATGAATTCAAGTTTTGAATTTTGAAAAGATTTTTGGTGGGTGTGCTAGATTGGTGCTGGTGAGTCTGTAGATGCTTGGGTTTTAAAAGTTGAGCTTGTTTGAGTGGTTTTTGAAAAAGTGGGATCTTCCCATATGATAAAGATTCAATTTTGAATTGTCATTTCAACTATGCATTTGAAAGTTTCTGGATGATCACAAAGTGGGCCTTGATACTTTGTTATGAGTACAATCAAGGGGTGCAAAGATACAGAAAAGTTTCTGTTAGGTTCTGAAAGTTTGAGACAGCCAAAGTTGGCATGGGAGTTAAATTGGTCAAAATGACCATTCCTTTATTTTATTTGTTTTGCTTTATTTGTCTTTGGGAAAAGTGGGGGAAATGTTTTAGATGATGTTTATTTCACCTAAGAAACATTTTACAAGCAAGGAAACACACAAGCAAGGTGGTTCAAAAGAATTTCAAATTAAATGCATACACATATGCATGCTTTCATAATTTTATTTAGAAAAGTTTTTGTTAACCCTAATTTTGATTCTTAGAGTTTGATGATCCAAGTGTTGTATTTTTGGGATTTTACAAACTTTCCCGCCTTAAACAAAATCTCGTCCCGAGATTTGAAAAAGGACGAAAAGATTACCTAGGATTTGAAGAGATTGGGAAACTCCGTCCTGATGTGATCTTCGCGCTCCCAGGTAGCTTCCACTTCTGTGTGGTTGCTCCACTGAATCTTAAGAAACTTGATGCTTCGGGTTCGGGTAGTTCGAAAAGCTTCTTCCAAAATACGGATGGGTACTTCGGGATAGGTCAGGTCATCGTTGATCTCTATGGTCTGGTGATCGATATTCTTGAACACTTCGGTCTTCTCTAGGACTTCGAGACACTTGCGAAGTAACGAGATATGGAACACGTTGTGCATGGCTGACATTTCTTTGGGTAGTTCCAATTGATACAACACTTCTCATCGATGGTTCAGAATCTTGAAAGGTCCGACATATTTGGGGCCAACTTTCCCTTGAGTTGGAAACGCTGCATTCCCTTCAATGGCGACACTTTCAGATAAACAATATCTCCTATGTTGAAGGCGAGGTCTCTACGTCATTTTCGGCATAACTCTTTTGTCTGGATTGGGCTGTCTTGAGGTGCTCACGACTCTTGTGAACCTTCTCTTCTGCTTCTCGTAGGATGTCGGGTCCAAAAATCAGACTCTCTCCTACTTCCGACCAGTTCAAAGGGGTGCGACACTTCCTTCCGTACATAAATTCAAATGGGGCCATTTGCAAACTGGCTTGATAACTGTTGTTGTATGAAAATTCTGCAAACGGCAGACAGTCTTCCCACTTGGATCCATATTCTAACACACATGCTCTCAGCATATCTTCGAGTATTTGATTTACTCGCTCCGTTTGTCCATCGGTCTGAGGGTGAGCGCGGTGCTGAAATCTAAGCGGGTTCCTAAACCTTCTTGGACTTTCTTCCAGAATCTTGAGGTAAACTGAGTTCCTCGATCCGATACGATGTTCTTGGGGACTCCATGCAAACTAACGATTCTAGCGATGTACAACTCTGCTAGTTTCGAACTCTGATATGTGGTCTTGACGGGTAAGAAATGGGCGACTTTGGACAATCTGTCCACTATGACCTAGATAGTCATTTCCCCTACTAGAAGTAGGCAGTCCAGTGCTAAAGTCCATTCCAACGGAATCCCATTTCCATTCTGGAATCTGCAATGGTTGCAACAATCCAGCAGGTCTTTGATGTCCTGCCTTGACTCGCTGACAAATATCACACTTGGCGATATAGCTTCCGATTTCTCTCTTCATCTTATGCCACCAAAATTGCTCTTTTAAATCTTGATACATCTTAGTTCCTACAGGATGGATAGAATAAAGAGTATCATGAGCCTCCTTCAAGATCACTTCTTTCAGCTCAGAATCTGCTGGTACACAAAGGCGTCCTTTGTACCACAAAACTCCTTCTTCGTCCTCGATGAATCCGGGTACTTTACCTGTACCGATACGACGCTTGATTCCGTCAATACTAGCATTTCCCTTCTGCGCCTCTTTAATCAAAGTGGGCTGGAGTTCTATGCTAGCCAAAAATCCTTCACTCACTAATTCTATCCGAAAATCTTCCATCTCTTTGTGCAAACTTGGTTTATCCTTCAAAATCATGGAGTTCAAGCGGCACGGCAATCTGCTAAGGGCATCGGCTACCACATTGGCTTTACCAGGGTGATAGTGAATGTCCAGGTCGTAATCCTTTATTAGCTCAATCCATCTTCTATGCCTCATATTCAGCTCCTTCTGAGTGAATATATACTTTAGGCTCTTGTGATCCGTATAGATCTCACAACGGTTTCCCATTAGGTAATGTCTCCATGTTTTCAGGGCTAGAACTACAGCTGCGAGTTCGAGGTCATGGGTTGGGTAGTTTTGCTCATGTTGCTTCAGTTGTCGAGATAGATAAGATATAACTTTGCCTTCTTGCATTAGCACACATCCGAGGCCGATCTTGGATGCATCACAATACACATCGAAGGGCTTTGTGATATCTGGCATGATCAAGATTGGGGCTGAAATCAATCTCCTCTTGAGTTCTTGAAAACTTGCTTCACATTTGTCGGTCCATTCAAACTTCTTGTCCTTCTTCAGCAATTGGGTCATGGGTCTAGAGGTACTAGAGAATCCTTCTACGAATTTGCGGTAATATCCCGCCAATCCGAGAAATGCACGAACTTGGGTTTGAGTGGTTGGGGCTTGCCAATCTTCTACATCTTTCACTTTTGCAGGGTCAACGGCAATTCCTCCGGCTGATACGATGTGACCGAGGAATCCTACCTTCTGTAACCAGAATTCACATTTGCTAAACTTTGCATATAGCTGATGCTCTCTAAGGGTTCCAAGAATGGTCCTTAGGTGTAGCTCATGTTCTTCTTCTGATTGGAATAAATCAGAATGTCATCGATGAAAACAACAACAAACTTATCCAGGAAGTCCATAAAAATCTTATTCATGAGATTCATGAAATAAGCGGGGGCATTGGTTAGTCCGAAAGCCATGACGGTATACTCATACAATCCATATCTGGTGGTAAAGGCAGTCTTTGGAATATCCTCTGCACGGATTTTGAGTTGATGATAGCCAGTTCTAAGATCAATCTTAGAGAACACTTTGGCACCGGTCAACTGATCAAACAAATCTTCTATCTTGGGCAAGGGGTACTTGTTCTTGATGGTGACATCATTCAATTTCCGATAATCCGTACACAAACGGTTACCTCCATCCTTCTTGTCCACAAACAAGACAGGTGATCTCCATGGTGACGCACTTGGTTGAATCAATCCAATTTCCAGCATGGAATGCAGTTGCTTCTTCAACTCTGCTAGCTCTGACGGAATCATACTATAGGGTCTCTGGGCTATGGGTCGAGTTCCGGGGATTAGTTCGATGATAAACTCGATATCCCGATCTGGGGGCATACCGGGTAAAACATCTGGAAATACATCGGGGTATTCACAGACTATCCGGACTTGGTCAATGGTAGGTTGGGATATACTCTTGTTGCATTTGAATTGGCGAGGTAAGGTTTCAGATATATGCTCGACTGATATTCCGGCAGTACTGGTCATGGTTATGGCTTTCTTGGCACAGTCAATCAATCATTTATGTTTGTACATCCAATCGATTCCTAGTATTACTTCCAAATCTTTAGTTCCGAGTACTATCAGATTTGCATAAAAATCTATGCCATGGATTCGGATAGGGACGGCTTTGCAAATTTGCCTAGCCTTGGTGGTTGATCCGGGAATTTGAACAATCATAACATGCTTCAGTTTGGTTGGTTGAATTTTACTAGTGCATGCAAATTCTTCGGTGACAAATGAATGCGATGCACCAGAATCAAACAACACTCTTACAAGTACTTAATTAACCGAAAACATACCCAAAGACGAGCGCTTCGCTCGACCTTCTTCAAAGATGCATGAGAAAAAGAAGGCCGTTGCGGTTGAGTGAATTCCCTGGGGCAAATCTTCTTCCTGGCTGAACACGACGCTACTGCTGAGCTGGGACATTGGCATTGGGGGCTGTAGCATTCTTCTTGTAGGGGCTCTCGTTGGAATAGTGGCCTTTATTTCCACAGTCATAACAAGTCACTTGCGACTTGTCCTTTTCTGCTACAGGCACAGCATTGCTTCCAGTCCTAGGGGCAGTGTTGGTGTTGGCGGTAGCATTGTTGTCGTTGAATTTGGGTGGGGCACGATTGAAATTTCTAGTGTTGCCGGGGTTGTGGTGATTTCCTCCGGGCCTAGGGTTTCCACGGTTGGGATAGGTCGGACGGTTCATCGGGGGTCTGTTGGTTCTTGGGGCAAATCCTGGAGATGGGTTGGGGCGATAGTTTGGGGTCTGATGGGTTCCTGGTTGATGCATCATGCGACGCTTGCGGTTCTCATTGGCTTGGTTGATCTTTCCTTCCATCTGGATAGCAGAGTCAACAAGGGCTTCAATATCCGCAAAGGGGATATTGACTAACACTGTCTTAATATTGTCATGCAGACCATTCAGGAATCTTTCTTTCTTCTTGGCTTCGGTGTCGATCTCATCAGGGGCATACCTAGCTAATGACAAAAATTTGTCACGGTATTCCACTATAGTCATCCTTCCTTGCTTCAGCTCTCTGAACTCGTCTCTCATTCTCTTGATCAAACCTGGTGGTACATGGGTTCTGCTAAACTTGACCTTGAATTCCTCCCAGGTCATCATCTGGCCTCCGGTCATTGCGAACACTATTCCACCATGCCCTGACATCTCCGGCTAGATAGTGGGTGGTGAACAGAACTTTCTCGTTGGCTTCCACTCCAGCGACTTCTAGGTTATTTTCCATGGTTTGCAGCCAATCATCGGCGTCTAGGGGTTCTTCTGACTTAGTGAAACTAGGTGGGTTGGTATTCTGGAAATTCTTGAGCTTAGATCCATGGTTGTCCTGATTTCCGTGGCCTTGGTTGTTGTGAGCAAGATGGGCTATCTGCTGAAGGGTGGCTAGGTTGTCTTGACGTTCCGCTCTTTCAGCTCCGCGGCCAGAGGTCAACATTTGCAGAATCTGCAACATCGGGTCCGGGGATGAACCACTTCCTCCACGTGGCATCTGAAGATTGAGATAGATCATGAGAAAAGAGGGAATTTTCTAAAGTTTTGGGTTTTGAAAAAAAAATTAAAGTTTGACTCAAATTTTCCAGCAACTTGCTTTTTCATTCCTTCATGCATAAATTCATAGCACACGATACAACACACACAACAACAAAGGAAAGCAGATGGTTTTAAGAACCATCCTGAAAACTACGATACAGTGGGACCGAATACTACTCACTATGCTAGTGCTCAAGTGCTACTACTCCTCGGTATCTGTGGCCTCATCATCATCGATGAAGGCGAAATCGTCTTCATCGGTGAAGAAGTCCATAGCCTGATCCTCCAGAAAATCATCATCATCGCTGAGATAGGAGTAGGGGTCTCCACGAAGATCCTCTCCGGCATTCTCCCTTTCCTCCAACTGCATGTCTCTCTCGTGGATGGTCTCCTCCAAAGATGAGATGCGGTGGCGAAGACGGGCAATGATGCGCTCCTTCTTGTCGAGCTGACGATGGCGAGACTTGCGATCCTTTGCTAGCATGGCGATGGTTTGGTCCTTCGTCTTGATGATGGCAGACTTGTGGTTGGAGTAGTCACGACAGTTGTCCAACTCCTGCTGACGATCGTACCTCATGAAGCTAAGGTGGTCCAATTGAGTATTTAGCTCGGGGTGGTATGGGGCTTACAGTGGTTGTCCGTTTGCATCACGCCTTGGGCAAAACTCAAAGCGAGTACCCTTGATATGATTGATGCTCTGCCCACACAGACGGGAAAGAGCTTCCTGCATGGCCCTGGCAAGTCCATCGAGCCAGTTGTTCTCTCTTAAGGTAAACTGAATTCCTTCCGCAGTGGGAGGTTCAATCTTTCCTCTGAGACTTGCAACAATTAGCCACTGCAGATCTTCTCCTCCTTGATCATTGAGCTGAGCTCCGAAGAACTCAGGGTGCGGACGCTCCAGAAGTTCCGAAAGCTGGTCCAAATCCCTCTCAAAGATAAGGTCTCCTACATTCCCCAACTGATAAAACTTGCTGTACTTCACGTCCATCTATAAGAATATAGGATGAGTAAGTTAGTAGAGTGATCAAGTGTGTCAAAAATTTATGTATTATGCAAACGTTTTTGAAGAACATGAATTTTCATGAAAGAATCAAAGGGATAAGAATGAGAATAAGTTTTTTGTAAATATTTGTTTTCTTTGGTTTTGAAACTAAGTTTTTGGTTCAAACGTCCAGTGTAACTAGGGTATCCTATGGTCAGGATGGCTCTGATACCAACTTGTCAACACCCGGGTTTTTAATCCCAGATATCTGTTATGCCATACATCACAATCCTAGGATTAGCATTTTTGCGAGACATAACAGAATTGGATACCATAGTACATCATCCATTACAAACCGTACATAAGATCTTACACAAATAGGGATCTCATGATCCAGTTCTTAATACAACATCAAGCAGCGGAATACGTAATAATAACGGTAGCGTAGGCGAAGCTCCATCTTCTGGGTCACAGGCAATGCTAACGATGGGAGATGATCCTAGTTGTCGTAACCTTCTTGGGGTCCATCCTCCAGGTACTCCTCTTCATAGTCTGGCCATGGGAATAGCCAGGAACAAAGCCATGAGTACTCTTTAAGTACTCGCAAACTAATACTAACAAGGGAAAGGGGGTTATGATAATAGGACACTAGGCTCTAGGGTTATTTTGCAAAAGCCAGGTTTATCTCTACTAAGTTTAGGAGCAAAGAATGCTAGTTGAAGTTTTATAACACCTAAATGGGAACTTGTATTTCATATCACAACCCTGTTGTGGTCAAGTCAAAGTCTCACTTCATTTCACAAGTCCTTTTGAAAAGTCTAACGGGGGAACAGTATGGCCACTCCAACTGTCCATAACCGCGGACGCGGCTATTCGCATAGTTTGACACTCTGCAGAGATTGTACACTTTCACCACAACATTCGATACATCCGGCAGGAACAAATCCTGAATTCATCATACTCAGTATGCGGATAATTAATCCTAACCTTTCAATTACACGCCCTAGTATAAGTACCTCTCCTGTGAGTTTGGCCTCCCAACCATGACCAACTGTCATCTTGGGTACTGCACAGGTGGACAATCTTCACAAGGTAGCCTCAGCTCAGACCTTGGCCGTGAGGGAACCAATACTAAGGTATATAAGTTTCCAGTCAAGCCCTACCCAATCTTCGGGTATTGTGGTTGTACGATAAAATTGGAATGGTATCGCATCCAGACAACCATCAGTTTTATAAAGGGCTAAGGATCATGCCTCAACATTTTCATCACCCAAAATCACCAGGTGTTCGGAAACACATATCCAAAACATTTCAATAGAATGATCCATCATTCCAAGGTTTTCTTAACCATTTTTCCACCAAGTATTCCCATCTAAAGTTGATCAAGTTTTATGCTTAGCACAAGCATCTACAGGTGGGGTAAACACTAATGAGGGGTGGTAAACTAGTGGAGTTTTAACTAAGTTCAATCTCATGCCTTAGGATGACATCAAGATTATCTAGCTTAGGCCAAATTTTATGCTCTTTATGCAACCTTCACATATCTTTCTAGTATCTACCATTCACTTAGGTCAAATCTAGGTAAGAGCTTTGATAAAGAAATAAAGTAAGGAGCTTGCAAGTAAAACTAGGATTGGTTTATCAAGTGGATATGATCACATATACTTAAGGCATATAGTGGTCATGATAACAAGCAAGTATTAGCTTGCAGAAGTAGGGTATCTTGAAAGTGGTAGCTGGCATTGGTCAACTTGAGTAGTAAAGCTTGCTAAATTGCAAGTGTTAGCTTGCCAGGTTAATAGCTTGCCTTGTGCAGAGCAGTGGTTGAAGTTCTCCTCGGCTTCTTCTTCATAGAATCCTCCTTCCTCCTCGTATCCTTGGTCGGTACTAGCGTCTATAAATAAATACGATGTACACAATCACCAAACAATACTTAACTACTTGCAATCATCACACACAAGGGTCCTATAGATGATCTAACATCATCTCTAACATTAAAAGATCAAGGCTTGGTTTAATTCCTTTTATTTCTAGAAAAGTAATTTCTACTCATTGAAAAACTACTTAAGATTTAATATTCTCCAAACCAAACATGGTATCATGTTGACACATGTCATCACCACATATTTTAGTCCATGGGAATATGATTTAAAGTGGTGTCACAATTTAATATGGTTTTACCCTTTTATTTTAATTAATTAAAGTGGCTAGAAATGCCTACGGGGCATTCTTTTATTACTTGAACATTATTTCTGTAAGTAAACCTATATATTTTTATATATTCTGAAAGGTATGGTTAAATGTGATTTTTGAGAGTTGGAATCAACTCAAAATCTATTATGGTTTAAATTTGAAAAATGTTTGAATGCAGAAAAGCTTCTTCCTTTTTATTTTTACCATGGGTGATCTATATATCCAAATGACTTGAATCCAACGGGCTTAGATTCAGCATTCCCAGACCTTTCTAACAAAATTGGTTTCATTCAATTTGGTGCACTGAATCGACCTGGGTTGATTTTTGAAACTCGGTACAGAAGTGTGTTTGAAATAAAATGGAAAAGGTTTAATTCAAATAACTGGGCTGCGCGGGAAAGGTTAACGGGCCGGCCTGCTAAGCATAGCGCTTCCGCGGGCTGCTTAAGTGGCTGTCCCCACTCGTCAGTGAGACAGGGGGTGCGAAGCAGTATGGGGCGATGTGGGACGTTCGATCTGGTTCTAATCCAATAGCTGAGAGTCATCGTCGATGTTGGGCAACGCCGGCGAGACAGAAACCTATCGCGGCCACTGGGGGTTGCTGGGGGCTCAACGGGGTGCAGGCGAGGGTCGGCGAGGCGGGCGAACGACGAAGTCAACGACGGCGAATCTCCTGGCACTGGTGGCTCCTCCTAGGGCGGCTCCAATCGCTGGCTTCCTTCTTCTCCAGAGGCGGCGGGCTCTGGTGAAATTCCGACGAGGTGCTGCTCGCCTTGCTCCGGGAACGGTGTGGCACGATCAGTGAGGAGAGGGGAGTAGAATGGTATGCTCAATTTGGTTGAGGGTGGCCTCTATTTATAGTCGAGCGAGGGGACCGACGGGGCGCATGGTGAGCTCATCGGGGGCTATTGGCATGGGCGAAGGTAGGGGATGGTGCGGTGTTCCCTGGCGATGCTCAACGATACGGTGGCGAGACGTGGGGCGATGCGGTTTGGTCTGGAACACGCGGCACTCTACGTGGCAGAGGCGGCGTCTTCAACGGCGAGCGGTGGCTGTGCGGCATGGGGCGGCGAATGGGGATGTCTGGCGGTCTCCTGGGTCGGTGGTGATCGTGTATGCACGCGGCAAGGGCGGCGCACGGTCTGTGGGCTTCGGTCGAGGGTGGCGCTCTGGCGCATGCTCGGCACGGTTGGCAGAGGCACGGGCGCGGCGTTCCTGGGTGCTCTGGTTGGTGTCTTCGCGGCAGGGCTGATCGAGAAGGGGCGGTGAGGCATGGGTGATCTCCCAGACAAGGTTGGCACGGCTAGTTTCCTTCCTAGCTTGCTGTCTACATTGGGGTGGCAAGGATGCACTCGGCTGTTCACCATTGATGATATTGGCAAGCTCACAGTGGTGCTAGTGCTTGGTTAATCTTGCTAGATGATCTACTAAGATGGTTGTGAGCAAGATAGGGAACCAGTTAGGCTCAAAACAACGCACACTATAGTGTTTTGATTTTGTTTGATTTGTGTCTGCCAAGTGTTTGATGAAATGGCCGCATAAATTCAAGTTTTGAATTTTGAAAAGATTTTTGGTGGGTGTGCTATATTGGTGCTGGTGAGTCTACAGATGCTTGGGTTTTGAAAGTTGAGCTTGTTTGAGTGGTTTTTGAAAAAGTGGGATCTTCCCATATGATAAAGATTCAATTTTGAATTGTCATTTAAACTATGCATTTGAAAGTTTCTGGATGATCACAAAGTGGGCCTTGATACTTTGTTATGAGTACAATCAAGGGGTGCAAAGATCCACAAAAGTTTCTGTTAGGTTCTGAAAGTTTGAGATAGCCAAAGTAGGCATGGGAGTTAAATTGGTCAAAATGACCATTCCTTTATTTTATTTGTTTTGCTTTATTTATCTTTGGGAAAAGTGGGGGAAATGTTTTAGATGATGTTTATTTCATCTAAGAAACATTTTACAAGCAAGGAAACACACAAACAAGATGGTTCAAAAGAATTTCAAATTAAATGCATACACATATGCATGGTTTCATAATTTTATTTAGAAAAGTTTTTGTTAACCCTAATTTTGATGCTTAGAGTTTGATGATCCAAGTGTTGTATTTTTGGGATGTTACACTGGGCTAGATGGTCTAGGTTGGGCTAGGCTGCTCCTTCTCTATTCTTTTTCCTTCTCTGTTTCTTTTTCTTTTTCTGTTTTCTTTTTCTGTTTTGAATTTGTACAAATGATTTCAAACCCTTTTTAATTTCAAATCTTTTTCAAACTTTTCAGTATGTTTTAGTTCTGTTTTAAACATGTATTTAAAGTCCATTTTTAGAATAGTTATTTCATTTACACATGGTTTGTTATTTATTTTAATTAGACATTTTGTCTTTATTAAATAGGATTTTAAATATGGTTCTAATCCATATTATTTATTCAAATGATTTAACCTTTTGTTTTAAATTCAAATGTTTATCAAACCCTTTTTAGTAAGTTTTATTTATTCAATAGGGTGTTAAATAATTCACTTTGAATTATTTTAATATGTTTTATTAATCATTTAAATTGGGTATTTCCCTTTATTCAAATAATATCAAATATGGCTTTAATCTCATATAAATTTTATTCAAATAATTCTTCGATTCCATTTAAGTTAATTAAATAACTTTTATTCCACTTGGATAAATTCCAGTTTTTTATTTTCTTATGATTTAATTATTCATTTCTATTAGGCATTTTGTCTTCATTCAAATGGAATAGAATTTGGTTAATGGCATTTTATTTTATCTGGATATTCTTTATCATTTTATTTCAATTGGAATATATTTATTCCATTTGCTTATGGATATAATTAAATCTTTAAATTGTTTTCTAAATAATTTTATTGGGATTTATTATTTAGTTTAAATAACTTATATTTATTTAAATAAAATTGGATATTATTCAATCCTTATGATTTCATTTAAATAATATTTTACCCTTTTTTATTATTCAATAATATTTTATTTGATTATGGATTTGGCCAAGATTTAATTTGGCTTTTAAATATTCCCTATTTATTATTTCTTTCTTTATCTTATAAAATCCATATCTTTTTATTTAAAGATCCAAAATTGGTGATTCCAATTTGTATAACTTTATTTAATATTTGTTTATCTTTTTAAATCCTTTTAGGATTACTTTGCTCACAATTTGGTATGGATCTTAGATAGGTGCTTTATTAGCTTTGAAATTTAATTTCTTTATCTTATTAACTTCATAAGATTTTATCTATGGTTCCAAATTGAATGAAATCAATTTCTATGGTTTTATAATATTTCTATTTATCATCCTTGATCATTTATAATTATTTGTTGGAAAAAATTTATATGGATCAAATCCATAGTCTTAGAGAGATCTTGCAAGTGATTTATTCCATTAGGGTTTTAAGGTTTTGGTTCATTTTCCCAAGTTTAAATTTTAAGATACATTCATTGATGAATGCATTTCACTTGATTTGAATTCTGTTGGTTTCCCTTTTATTCAAAGTTTGCTCAAGATGGGTTTTAATGTTTCCTTTTAGAAACAAAAAGTTTCTTTTCACCCTAAATTTCAACAATTATTTATTTTGTTTATTTATTTTTCACATTTCAACATTTGGAAAATTTTGGGATGTGATAGGCCACCACCCTTAAAAGAAATCTCGTCTCAAGATTTGGGAAGGCTAGAGGTTACAAGTTGGCTTCAAAACAACTAGGGTACTACCACCCTTAAAAAATTCCAACTAGATTTCATCTTGGCTTACTCGAGGTCTTGATGAAACTTCTCTAGACAGACATCTGCATAGTGTCCTTTGTTTCCACACTTGAAACATGTGACAAGGCTGAGATCCTTCATAGGCTTGCTTGTCTTATACTTCTTTTATGGACAATTACTTGCATAATGTCCTTTGTCACCACACTTGTAACATGTGACAAGGTTGAGTTCTTCATGTATCTTCTCTAGACAATTTGATATATAATGGCCTAGCTCTTTGCAGTTGTTGCACCACACTTGGCTAATTCCCTTATTTTTCTTCTTCTTGGGTTTCTCCAAAGCTAGGAGTTCTTCTAGTTCATGCTCTTCATATCTCACCTCAAAGGTGGGAAAGCTTCCTCGGTTCCTTGAACGATTCCTTGGATAATACCTATGTTTCCTCTTTTGTCCATCAAGGTGATTCCTAATGTATGGAGGTGCAACCTGAGGTTTGCCTTTGTCTTCATCCTTCTTGATAGAAGTTGTTTCCTCATGGGGGTTACCAAACTTTTGATGCATTCCACCTTGTTTCCTTTGTTGAACTATAGGGTAGATGGGGCATTGGATAGGAACATGATTATTTCCTTCACATAGGAAACAAGTCACTTGAGATGTGGGGCATCGTTTAGTTGGATGTTTCTCTTCACAATTAGGGCATTGATCCTCATGCTATTTGGAAGTGTGTTCCATGTCTCCAAAAATATTGCAAGCTTGAGTTCCTTCTATAATATCATCCTTGACATCATTGTTGTCACAATCTCCCTGGGAAGAGTTTCTTATCATGTTGACCATTTGATTGGTCATTCCTTGCAACAATTGGGATTGGATTTCCAAAATCTTTTGCATGGTTTGGTCTAATTCATTGTTGTTGGCTAAAAACTGAGTTGTCATCTGATTCAACCGGGTTTGGGTTGCTAGAATCATCTCTTGGTTGTTGTTGTTGTTGCCACCATTCTTGATGTTGGAGTTTCTTGGAGAAGTCATCTGTTTGGGTTAGATTGGGATTAGAATAGGCAAAAGATTTCTAGAGAAAGAATTCTAATCACACACAACAATTCACACAAGCAATGTGCAAGCAATCACAAACAAACATTCCACTCAAACAACAAGTTTCAAGCACATTTTTAGGCATCAAAATATTTTCCCTACACCACTTAAGTTGGTGTGTTTGATGTAAACATTAGTATGGTGGTCCAACTATATGGTTTTCTTGAGATCATTCCATTATTCTTAGTTGTTCCTTCATGAATAAGATCATGGTTTCCTTGGGAAAATTCTTGCATCTTGGTTACAAAACTTCAAAGGTGATGATGGTTTCTTCTAAGTCTTCAAGTCTTGAGTAAAATTCTTGTCTCACTTGTAGTCCTTAGTGATGTACAAGTTGAAGTCCTTGATGAAACTAAAGTTGAAGTCATTTGAGTTGATGAAGTCCTTTTCTCATGTTGAAGTCTTTGCTCATGGTTGAGGTCTTTGTCCATCAAGTTTGAAAAGGAAGAGATGTAGAATCGAAAACAAAATGTTGAGGAAAGAGTTTACAAGATTGTTTGTAAATAAGTTTTGGAACAAATACAACTCCTATTTTTCTAAGGGGTTTTGTCCAATCCTAGGGTTACAATCCTACAGGCAACACAGTGCTCTGATACCATCTGTAGAGGTCCCAACCTTTAATAAGGTAGAGATCCCTGTGTTTACAATGCTAGTCCCTAGATCAATAGCTAGCATCCACAGTTAAGATGTATTATCAAGAAACAAAGGTCATAATACAACTTTATAACCAGGAATAAAATAATTCATTACATCTTACATAGCTCATTTGTCTATCTCATTACAATGCAGCAGAAATAACTATATAGCATGGAGTCCTTCATCTTCAAAGTGCCACAAGCAATCATGTTGGTGGTAGACTTGTAATACTATTCAACACACTTCACTAACCTCAAACAAACCTGCAACATAAAAAGTTACAGCCACAAGGGTCAATACATTTGAATTGTATTGGCAAGTGATACTATGGTATAGTAGTGGAGTCTCACATCTATATGCATTTGGCTAAGTGGAGCTTAGGCTTGCTTTGCTCAAAATATATTTTCCTTATAAGTTGAAAACACTAAGTTTTTGTTTGTCAAAACCACGCAAGGATTCTACCAATCAAAGATTGAAGATCCTTTAACCCTTGTTCAACCACAAGCTTTTAACTTAGAAATTGGGATGAGGAGATTCTTGATAGCTTCCTTGTCTTGATTCTCAAATTTTCCATTGCCAGGGACACGACTAAGTACTTAGATTTTACACTCTCGAGAGGTGGTGCACTTTGCCCACAAGACTCGACATGCATCGAGACAAGATATTTCAGAAGCCTTCCCTAAGACCAAAATGGATGCGTTCCGAAACCTATCATCCCCTACCACCAACTGTCCATTTGGCTAAGTTATTGCAACCTATACGATCCAGGCAGAGCCCATAATGCCAAGTGGCTGCACTTGAAGCTTCTCAACATTTGACATCTCAAATCTCTTTGTTCCTGGGTGGCATTCCACAAGTGTGATACACTAGGTTCACTAGTCCCCTGGCCTTGTGTAACCACTCAACAAAAATCCATCCAAGCAATACCATTCCACCCAGGTGATTCATTCACATAGTTGTTTTATTAAACAAAACACAAGTCCTTGGCTTAGAAATATTCCATAGCATGAATATAATCCAGCATTGTTTTCTACTAGATAAGCTAAGCATGATAGTAGTTGGAATCTTAACTTAGGAAATTTCTACTAAGGTTTCATCTACTAGGATTTCCCAATGGCATAGTTTATACTTAGCAAAAATTCCATTCAAGTCCTACTTAGAAATATCACTTGCCTTTTTGGTAGAGAATATAAGTTCAATCCTTGATCTTGTAATGGTCACATTCTTCAAACTTCACTATAATTAAATCAAGTAAAGCACAAATTCAAAACTACCATTCAAACAATTCATCACATAATAATACAAACAAAGCAATCCATGCAACCATGCCCAAAAATTGTGTTATTTGGAAAAGTGGTTTCTAATAGGTTATAAACATTTTAAAACACCTAGTGGTCATTTATAAAAGTGGTAAAACCATTTGATAACAATTTAGTGAAAATGGCTACTTTAAATCCATTTTGTTTTGCTAGAATTGATTTTATTCAAAGAATAATTTCTAGTGTTAGCCAAAATGTTTTTAAACACCAATATTAATGTTTAGGGTCATAATGTTTTAAAACAATTCCATTTGCAAAGGGTTTCATCCAAAATCCATTTTTAAATCAAAGCAAAATTTTATTTGTTGGAAATGCCTCTAAACAAAGTAATAATTTTATAGGGTTCACCAAATATATTTTTAAATACAAAAACTTGGTTATTAGGGTTACAGAGTTTAAATCAAACCATTTCCAAAGGGTTTTACTCAAAAGCATTTTAAAACATATTCAACATTTTTATTTAGCTAGAAATGCTTTAATTCAAAGATTTATTCCTTAGCATAACAAAATATACTTTTAACTCTACAAGTTGGTTTCTATGGTCAGTAGGTTCAAAACAATTCATTTACAAAAGATTTTACCCTAAAAAAATTTCTAGAATAATTTTTATATTAAAAATAAGCCTACACATGTTTCTGCAAATACAACTAATTTTTACAGAAGCAAATCATTAAACAAAGGGCATGGTTGGATAGAGTTCTTTTTCCTGATTCCATTGATATAAAGTTTGGACGTGTAGATTAAAAGTTATGAATTTGCAAAATCACATATCTAATAGAAAATGTTTCTGTTTTCAAATCAAAGTCTGAGCCACGTGGAGCAATCCTATAGGCTGGTACCGGTTCGGGCGGATCAGCTAACATGGACTATTGGATTAAAAGAGGATCGTGCGGCACAGATCAGAGCATACCCCTTCGGATTAAGTTTCTATCGTATCCCTTAGATCAAGATCCTACGACCTGAAATGACTTGACCATACTCTGGCGGCGCTGCGATGATGGCTAGCGGCGGCGCGCTCAGACGATGACGATACCGATGATATAGGAAGCGGGAGAGCGAGGGGAGAAGCTCACCAAGTTTGCCTTGGTGTGGGGTTGCTCGAGGTGGTCGTCTAAGGGCAAGGGGCGCATGGGTTCAACGACGATTCCTCACCGGAGTTGCGCCTGGCGTCTGGCTCGTACTGGTCTTGATGGAGGCGAGGATTGAGGGCGTGCTAAGACAAGTGGGGGACACCGTTAGATGCGCAAGGTCGTGGCACACACAGGAGCATTGAAAAGAGGGGAAGGGGAGGTCAGGGTTACCAGGGAGAGGTCGTCGGAGTCAAAGCCGAAGAAGGTGGCAAGCTGGCGTTGAGGTTGTCGACGCTAGGGGGCTCGCGTGGCTGAGCTCGGGGTACTAGGAGATGCAGGAGATGCTAGGGGCACGCTCGTGTGCTCTAGGGCAGTGGGGCTGGCGGTGTCTGGCCAGAATCGTCCGAGGGAGGTCATCGGAGCAGAGAGGACGCGAGCGAAAAATTGCGTAGCCTGGTGGCTCACTAGGCAGGGCGTGAGAGTGAAAACCGAGAGGAGGATGGGTAGATTAAGTGGCGTGATCACAACGAGTAATGGTCACGGTGTTAAGGATAATTAAACGGTGGATTCAAACTAGAAACGGCGACGATGTTTGGGGGAGAAAGGGTCACGGCGGGTGAGAACATTGAGCTGACAGGTGGGGTCTAGCGTCAGCGAGGGAGAGATATACGTGGTGGGGTCGTCTCGTCAGTGGCAGTGCGGGTGTGTGCTGCGGTGTGAACCATTTTTCTGCGGGGGAGAGGGGAAATGGGCTTGCTGGGCTAGATGTGATAGGTTGGGCTGGGCTGCTCCTTCTCTATTTTTTTTCCTTCTCTGTTTCTTTTTCTTTTTCTGTTTTGAATTTGTACAAATGATTTCAAACCATTTTTAATTTCAAATCTTTTTCAAACTTTTTAGTATATTTTAAGACAATTTTAAGCATGTATTTAAAGTCCATTTTTAGAATAGTTATTTCATTTACACATGGTTTGTTATTTATTTTAATTAGACATTTTGTCTTTATTAAATAGGATTTTAAATATGGTTCTAATCCATATTATTTATTCAAATGATTTAACTTTCTATTTTAAATTCAAATGTTTATCAAATCATTTTTTGTAAGTTTTATTTATTCAATAGGGTGTTAAATAATTCACTTTCAATTATTTTAATATGTTTTATTAATCATTTAAGTTGGGTATTTCCCTTTATTCAAATAATATCAAATATGGCTTTAATCTCATATAAATTTTATTCAAATAATTCTTTGATTCTGTTAAGTTAATTAAATAACTTTTATTCCACTTGGATAAATTCCAATTTATTATTTTCTTATGATTTAATTATTCATTTCTATTAGGCATTTTGTCTTCATTCAAATGGAATAGAATTTGGTTAATGCCATTTTATTTTATCTGGATATTCTTTATCCTTTTATTTTAATTGGAATATCTTTATTCCATTTGCTTATGGATTTAATTCAATCTTTAAATTTTTTTCTAAATAATTTTATTGGGATTTATTATTTAGTTTAAATAACTTATCTTTATTTAAATAAAATTGGATATTGTTCAATCCTTATGATTTTATTTAAATAATCTTTTACCCTTATTTATTATTCAATAATCTTTTATTTGATTATGGATTTGGCCAAGATTTAATTTATCTTTTAAATATTCCCTATTTATTATTTCTTTCTTTATCTTATAAAATCCATATCTTTTTATTTAAAGATCCCAAATTGGTGATTCCAATTTGTATAACTTTATTTAATATTTGTTTATCTTTTTAAATCCTTTTAGGACTACTTTGCTCACAATTTGGTATGGATCTTAGATAGGTGCTTTATTATCTTTGAAATTTAATTTCTTTATTTTATTAACTTCATAAGATTTTATCTATGGTTCCAAATTGAATGAAGTCAATTTCTATGGTTTTATAATATTTCTATTTATCATCCTTGATCATTTATAACTGTTTGTTGGCAAATTTTTATATGGATCAAATCCGTAGTCTTAGAGAGATCTTGGAAATAATTTATTCCATTAGGGTTTTAAGGTTTTGGTTCATTTTCCCAAGTTTAAATTTTAAGATACATTCATTGATGAATGCATTTCACTTGATTTGAATTTTGTTGGTTTCCCTTTTATTCAAAGTTTGTTGAAGATGGATTTTAATGTTTCCATTTAGAAACAAAAAGTTTCTTTTCACCCTAAATTTCAACAATTATTTATTTTGTTATTTATTTTTCACATTTCAAAATTTGGAAAATTTTGGGATGTGACAGGGGGCAGCCCCTCCCCTCTATTTATGAGAGGGAGGGGCGACAAGGGGGAGGGAATCCTCCCCCAAATCCACTTCATGTGGCGCGAAGCAAGGGGAGGGAGGATTCATTCCCTAGGTAGGAATCCTTCCCTCCCTCCACATGGAAATATTGTCCCAGTTTGACTTTTTCAAACTGGCTTTTTACTTTAAATTTAGAGTTTGATTTCTCTCATGCAAGTGTCCAGCCAAGTGACCTGGGACATGATGCAATCATTTCACTTTGTCATGACACATCCATGTACCCTTCCCCCTCTGGATCGATGAACCTTCTAGACCCTTCTAGATAATTCTGGCAAAAACACTATAATCATTCCCGAACTCCGGAATTGGACTTTCTTATATGGATCTTATTCTCTACACCATTCGAGATCTCCTCGTGATAACCCGGATCCCATTCGAGACCCTGAACAACATTCGGTCTTCTTACTCACATTACATATCTACTAAACAACATTGAATCCTTAAGTGTGTCTCCCTATGGTTCGTGAATTATGCGGACATGACCGAGACTTTTATCTGATCAATAACCAATAGAGGAATCTGGAAATTCATATGGTTCCCAGATATTTCTACGATTGAATGAACCATATACATATGATACCAATTTCCCTTTGTCTCATGATATTTTACTTATCTGAGGTCTGATCATCGGTATCTCTGCATACCTAGTTCAACCTCGTTACCAATAAGTACTCTTTACTCGTTCCTGTGATATGTGATCCCTTGTGAGCCAGTCACATGCTTGCAAGCTAATTGGATGACATTTCACCGAGAGGCCCCAGAGTATATCTATCCGTCATATGGATGGACAAATCCCACTCTTGATCCATGTGCCTCAACACATACTTTCTGAACACTCAATGCCACCTTTATAACCACCCAGTTACGAAGTGGTGTTTGATGTCATTAAATCATCCATCCGGTGATGGTGATTAGCATGATCTCATGGTCAGAGGATTTAGGTTACTATGTATCTAAAATCTTATAGCAATTGAACTACTGAAATGACTTGATCTTTATGCTACGCTTATCTATAGTAGTATGTTGTCCACACCCGGATTTTTAATCCCAGATGCCTATTATGCCATACATCACAATCCTAGGATTACCATTTTTGCGAGACATAACAGAATTGGATACCACAGTACATCATCCATTACAAACCATTAATAAGGTCTTACACAAATAAGGATCTCATGATCCAGTTCTTAGTACAACTCAGGCAGCGGAAATACGTAATAATAAAGGTAGCGTAGGCGAAGCTCCATCTTCGGGGTCACAGGCAATGCTGACGATGGGAGATGATCCTAGTTGTCGTAACCTTCCTCGGGTCCATCATCCTGGTACTCCTCTTCATAGTCTGGCCACAGGAATAGCCAGGGACAAAGCCATGAGTACTCTTTAAGTACTCGCAAACTAATACTAACAAGTGAAGGGTGTTTTTGTAGTAGGACACTAAGCTCTAGGGTTGTTTTGCAAAAAGCCAGATTTACCTCTACTAAGTTCAGAAGCAAGAAAAGCTAGTTGAAATTTTATAACACCTAAGTGTGAACTTGTATTTCATATCACAACTCTGTTGTGGTCAAGTCAAAACCTCCATTCATTTCACAAGTCATTTTGAAAACATCTGACGGGGGAACAGTATGGCCACTCCGACTATCCATAACCGCGGACGCGGCTATTCGAATAGTTTGACACTCTGTAGAGATTGTACATTTTCATCACAACATTCGATACATCCGTCAGGAACAAATCCTGAATTCACCATACTCAGTATGCAGATAATCAATCCTAACCTTTCAATTACACGCCCTAGTATAGGCACCTCTCCTGTGAGTTTGGCCTCCCAATCATGACCAACTTTCATCTTGGGTACTGCACAGGTGGACAATCTTCACAAGGTAGCCTCAGCTCAGACCTTGGCTATGAGGGAACCCATACTAAAGTATATAAGTTTCCAGTCAAGCCCTACCCAATTTTTGGGTATTGTGGTTATACTGTAAAATTGGAATGTTATCGCATCCAGACAACCATCAGTTTTATAAAGGGCTAAGGCTCATGCCTCAACATTTTCATCACCAAAATCATCTGGTGTTTGGAAACACATGTCAAAACATCTCAGTAGAATGACTCATAATTCTAAGGTTTTCATAACCATTTTCCACCAAGTATTCCCATCTAAAGTTGATGAAGTTTTATAATTAGCACTAGCATCTACAAGTGGGGGTGAGTACTAATGAGGGGTGGTAAACAAGTGGAGTTTTAACTAAGTACCATCTCATGAATTAGGATGACATCATGATTATCTAGCTTAAGCCAAATTTAATGCTCTTTATGCAACCTTCAATTATCTTCCTAGAATCTACAAGTCACTTAAGTAGACGCTAAGTAATAGCTTTGATAAAGAAATAAAGTAGAAAGTTTGCAAGTAAAACTAGGAATGGGGTTATCAATTGAGTATGATCACATATGCTTAAGGCATATAGTTGGCATGGTAACAAGCAAGTATTAGTGTCGTGGTATTGCACGGCAGGTGCTACTAGGCGTAGCTTACGTAGAGGGAGCAAGGCGATGTAGCAGAATCCGGGAGCGAGATTGGCACACGATGTACCCAGGTTCACGTCCCCTCGATGGAGGATCGCTACGTCCTGCTATGAATCCAGTATATGATCATAGATTGGTTTGCAAGGTAGCCGCCGTAGGCGGAGGGAGAGACTAGTTCTAATGAGATGTGGGAGAAGATACCCCGTGGGGGTGCCCCTGGTGGCTTTATATATACAGCCACCTAGGGTTTACAAGTGCACTAATGGACTTTGTATTGGATTCGCCGTCTTGGGCCTCCAGTCGGCGCCACTTGTCAGGGTCCAGCATGCGCCAGTCGCCGTATTGGGCGAGTCGACCCGCTCAGGGCTAGGTTCTAGTCGGCTTGACCCAGATGGCAACTCCGCTTAGTGGGTATACCCCGATTGGTATTCCGCCATCAGTAGTCCCCGAGCGCGTTGTCGATTCGATGCGGGCTTGAGGCAGGGCGCGGAGAGTCTTGACGATGGGTCGGGGCGAATCGGCGACGAGCTCCTGAATGGAGAAAAGAACCGTGAAGCGGGAGGCGGTAGGCATGAGCTAGTTGGTGATGGCCAGTTGGCGAAAGACACGGGGATTTGGAGAAGCCGCCAGTGCCGGCGAGTCCCCGAACATGGAGCGTGCCGAGACCCCGAGCGCGGCGAGTGGCGAGGTCGAGCGACCGGCGAGTGACGAGTCTCCCGAGCGCGCCGAGTGGCGAGGTTGGGCGACCGACGAGTGGCATTGTCTGTAGCGCGCCGAGTCCCCGAGCGTGTTGAGTACGCGAGGGCGAGTCCGTGGTGGCGAGTCCCCGAGCATGTCAATCTGAGGGCGAGTCATGATGGCGAGTCCCGGCGTGTCGAGTACAGGGCGAGTCGCGGTGGTGAGTCCCCGGCGTGTTGAGTACGCGGCGAGTCCGTGGTGGCGAGTCCCCGGCGTGTCAATCTGTGGCGAGTCATGATGGCGAGTCCCGGCGTGTCGATACTGTGGCGAGTCCGCGATGGCGAGTCCCCAGCGTGTCAATCTGTGGCGAGTCATGATGACGAGTCCCGAGGTGTCGAGTCGAGGGCGAGTCATGAGGCGAGTCCCCGAGCGTGTCGAGTACGCGAGGGCGAGTCCGCGGAGGCGAGTCCCCGAGCGTGTCGAGTACGTGAGGGCGAGTCCGCAGTGGAGAGTCCCCGAGCGCGTTGAGTACGCAAGGGCGAGTCCGTGGTGGAGAGTCCCTGAGCGTGTCGAGTACGCGAGGGCGAGTCCGCGGTGGCGAGTCCCCGAGCATGTCGAGTACCCGAGGGCGAGTACGCGGTGGAGAGTCCCCGAGCGTGTCGAGTACCCCGAGGGCGATCCGCGGTCGCGGAACGACGCGTACACGCAGCATGCCTAGGAGTAGTGCCCGAGGCTCGAGTTGGCTTGTAGCGGTGACTTGAGGCTCTTTAGAGATGCACACTTCGAAAATAGTAGTGGTTACTGCCGAGCATGGCAAGTGGCGAGGTCGAGCTAGTCCGCGAGGGGAGAGTCCCCGAGCGTGGCGAGTCCGCGATGATTGCGAGTCCGAGATGATGTTGATTGCGCTGTTTTTGTTAGCGAGTCTCTCGTCTTGGCCCGGGGGGCCAGTCGCATGGCGACTCCAAAGATGGCTCTCGGCTTGGCGTTCTTCCTGGACGATCCGAGGCTCGGTTTGCGAGTCCTCGTCCGTAGTACTTGGCCGTGCGAGTCGTACTGTCTAAGGTTGAGGAGGACATGGTGCTGTTTGTGTAGCACTACCATTTGTCTTGGCCCAAAAGGCCAGTCGAGCAAGGCGACTCCAATGATGGATCTCGGTTAGCGTTTTTTGTGGACGATCCGAGGCTCGGTTTGCGAGTCCTCGTCCGCACTACTTGGCTATTGTGAGTCGCTCTTTCAAAGGTTGACAAAGGCGAATAGATTTTTCCCTGGAGAAGAGACACCCAGTGGTGAGTCCATGCAGCGCGGCATGCGACCCTCTCTGGCGACTCGTACGATGAAGGTCCCTTATGTAGGGGTTCGTAGCATCGAAGATTCCAAAGCGGTCAACGAGAGCAGATTCTCGTGGGTGATGTAGTCGTACACTTGCCGATCTCAAGATCGCGTAGACGATCCTTCCGGCGCTGCATTCCAGCAGCGCTTCCGCAGTCGGTCACACGTTTAGTACTCGATGAAGACCTTCCTCTCCCTTGTTCCAGCAGGCAGCGGAGGTTGTAGCACTCTCCTCGCGATTCCGGCAGCACGACGGCGTGGTACCGGAAGTAGAGGGGAGATCTCGCAGGGCTTCGCCTTAAGCCGGAGCGAGTATGGTGGACTATGAGAGAGCCTCGGTGATCTAGGGTTTAGAAACACCAAATAGAGGGAGCTAGGCCGGCGGCTAGGGAAAGAGGGGAGCCCCAACTCGGCGACTTAGCAAACCCTAGGAGGCGGCGGCGACAATGGTGGAGGCCGGCGGCTAAGGTTTTAGGTTTAGAGGAGAGAGGTGTAGATTTGGAGGGGCAGCCCTGCCCCTCCTTATATAGGTGGAGGGGGCGCGCCAAGGGGAGGGGAGTCCCTCCCCAACTCGGTCTCCAAGGGCCGGCGGTGGAGGGAGAGGGACTCCTCCCCAACTCGGTTTCCACCTTCCCCTCCACTTCCCAAAATAGCCGTTTGACTTTTCAAATTGGCGTTTGACTTTTCAAACTAGGATTTGATTAAACCCTTTATTTTGTTCAGAGATGACACCTGGTACATGATGCAATCATTCCAACTTGGTATGACACATTCATGTACCCTTCCCCTTCGGAGTGTCGGACAATCCGTAACCTTCTAGAACATTCCCAATGAAAACACCGGAACCATTCTCCAACCCCGAAACAGGACTTTCCTTATATGAATCTTATTCTCCGGACCATTCCGGATCTCCTCGTGATATCCCGGATCCCATCTGAGACTCCGAACAACATTCGGTCTCTTACTCATCATTCCATAACTACTCAACAACATCGAATCCTTAAGTTTGTCTCCCTACGGTTCGTGAATTATGCGGACATGATCGAGAAACTTCTCCGATCAATAACCAATAGAGGAATCTGGAAATTCATATGGCTCCCATATATTTCTACGATTACTTTGCGATCGAATGAACCACTTACATACGATACCAATTTCCCTTTGTCTCACGATATTTTACTTATCCGAGGTTTTGATCGTCGGTATCTCTGCATACCTAGTTCAACCTCGTTACTGATAAGTACTCTTTTCTCGTTCCCGTGGTATGTGATCCCTTGTGAGCCAGTCACATGCTTGCAAGCTAATTGGATGACATTCCACCGAGAGGGCCCAGAGTATATCTATCCGTAATATGGATGGACAAATCCCACTCTTGATCCATGTGCCTCAACACATACTTTCCGAACACTCAATGCCACCTTTATAGCCACCCAGTTACGGTGTGGTGTTTGATGTCATCAAAGCATCCTTCCGGTGATGGTGATTAACATGACCTCATGGTCGAAGGAATTAGGTTACTATGTATCAGAAAGCTTATAGCAAATGAACTATATTAAATGACTTGATCTTTATGCTACGCTTAACTATAGGAGTATGTCCATCACATCATTCTCCTAATGATATGACCCTGTTGTTAATAACATCTCTATGTTCATGATCAGGAAACCATGATCATATATTTAACCAACAAGCTAGTTTAACAAGAGGCTTTACTAGGGACTCTTTTATGTTTACAAATCACACAAGTATTAATGTTTCCTGTTAATACAATTATAGCATGGTATGTAAACATTTATCATAAGTATGAAGATATGATAATAACCACTTTATTATTGCCTCTTGGGCATATCTCCAACAGTCTCCCACTTGCCCTAGAGTCAATAATCTAGTTTCAAACCTTTGTGTATTCAACACCTATGGCTTTCCAGTGTTGTATGTACACGATTGCTAGTGGTCAACTGATCTCCGGATCTGACACTTCCAGGTCCGTGTGTAATTGCATGTCTTTGCGTCTCTACGCATCACTCATTCTCTAATGAGATGGCTTTGTATAAATTTGGTCCTTTGGTGTGACCTTTAGTTCTTTGGGGTTAAAACATGTTGATAATATTGTCATACAATATATCTTCATAGTATTATCCTACTGTGAACTACACTTAGTTTGATAACAAACTACTTGACACAAATGCCCTCTTTAGCTGCTATAATAGCAGTCATATACTTAGCCTTTTGTTGTAGTATCTGTCACAAAGTCTTAACTTTGGAACTCATCCAAATCCATTATTGAACTTACTTTCCATCACATTGTGCCACCCTTAGTTTAGATTGAGATAAACTTAATTTGTACTTTGTGACAAAACTAGTATCAATGTAATACTTTTACAGTGAACTAACCATCTATTTGCCACTTCTACAAAATAATATATTCTTAGTTCTTCCAAAAGATCATAAGAATATCCTTACTATCGTCCAATGATCATCTTATGAATCATTCTGGTGTATGCTCATAACTTTTAGAGCATAGGACATATCTGGATTTGTACATATCACAGTATGATTGATATAAATACTCTTTGTGATTTCATACATCAAGTATTAATCTATACTTGAATCTTTGTTTCACTTACCAAGTGTCAATACAGTTGAATATATCATCAATATTGAACTCATTCAATCCTTTCTGTGCGACAAGAACCTTTCTTGTAGTTTCTATATTGAACTTATTCAATATATCATCTATGTACTTTCGGCACAACCATATTAGCGTCTATTGATGCAAATATTTGGGTTTTTCCTAAGTCTTTCATCGAGATGAAATTCTTAATATGTGTTAATAAAAGATACATCATTTTTAATCAACAATATGTCTTCCACATAATGTATTAGAAACATGTCTTAGCGCTCCCACTTAATTTCTTGCAAATGCAAGCATCTTCATTGTCTCTGATGAAATTAAATTCTTTTAACAGTTTCATCATAGTGAAGATTCCAACTCCGCGATGCTCACTTCAACCATTGAAGTTTGCATATGCTTTTAGCATCCTTTGAATTAACAAAACCCTATGGACCGTGTTATGCACATGTCCTAGGTAACAATTCTATTAGAAGAACTTGTTTTGTTTATTCAACTACCACATAACAAAATTATATGTAGTGGTTGCTACATTAATCCGTCTTAGACTAAATATCGCTTATGAAAGATCAAATCTTGTCATAGTCAACCTTTGAACATTGTTGTGAACTCTTTCCCAACATGTCGACTATTTCATAGATGTGCAACATCCATGTCTATTTCTTTATAGATCCAAACACAACTGTAAGGTCTTACACCTTTCTCGAGGGTCCTTCAAGTTCAAAACTTGATTTCTCGTGTATGGAACTATCACGGATTTTATGGCTTCAAGCCATTTTACGGAGTCAGGGCCCATCATTGCTTCTTTGCATGTAGTACGTTCATTATTCTCAAATAATGATTCAACACTCAAATCTTGGTATTTGATTTTTTACTCGACCTACTTGGTTCAATAGAAACTTAGACCTTTGTGTCCACAGCCTTTGAGGCACGTGAGCCATGAGCATTGTTGTTGCCTCCGGAACACTTTTCGGCGCTACGCAACTCTGCACATATAGCTAAGGTTCTTTTAACCTTATCAAAGTTCTATTGTCCTCCCACTTAACTTTTCACGCAAAATTCCTTCTTAAAGAAACTTGACGTTCTAAGCGACAAACACTTTTGTCTCCGGTGTTATGGAGGAATACTTAACAAAGACAGGTTCATCCGACTTTGGTTGCAAACATCTTTCTTATGCATAGCATACCAATGTTTAAGAAAGGACAACTTGGGTTTTATCCCAAACCATAACTTTATATGGTGTCAATTCAACGGATTATGATGGAGCTCTTTTCAGTGGAAAAACAGTAGTCACTAAAGCTTTTAACCTTTAAAATATAATGGCAGTATTATGAATTACACCTTTGATCTTACCATGTCAAACAAGGTTTAATTACATATCTCGAACGCTCCATACTCTTATGGTGTTTCGGGAAAATGCAAATCCACGGAACGATTCCTTAAATCTTAGGTATTATGCTAAACTTGTAACTCAAATATCTTCCTTTATGATCTTATCATAAACTATTTATATTCTTGTTACAATGATTTTGCACTTCATCCTTATTAAGTAAATATTCATATATTCACTCAAATTTTCGGAGAAAGTATATGAAGTTGAAATCCATCTCTCTTGACTACACATAATGGACTTCGTACAACAATATGTACAAATTCCAATAAGCTAGTCATTCGTTCCCTTTTGGCCTATGAACGAAGTTTTAATTATCTCCAGGAAAGTTTCACAAGTGTCATTTGATCAAAAATCAAGAGACTCCAAAATTTCATACACATGGAGTTTCTTTCAATATAATTTAAACGGCGATGTCACTTCCTAAGTGATCTTTCAATCAATTTGTCTTTCGACATTTTTAGCACTAGTTTTATGGATGTGATTTCTCCAACGAGATTTGTGAATCATCCATCTTTTATGGATTACGGCAATTATTTGAACAACCCTTTTGTTCTCATAATACCTGATAAAACAAATCTTGAAGGCAAGTTTGATGTTTAACGAGCAACACAATAACCCTTTATTTGTTCTCGATGAATATCATCACATATTCTTTTGCTAGTTACTTAGGCCATTGTAGTTCACGAATTGTGTTGTTTCGTATGACGATTCACACCAACAAATTCAATATCAAATACTTAAGAAACACATTGTTTAATAAGCAAAGAATATAGCCATAACATGTGTATCATCTATATACTTAAACTGAACAATTCTAGTCTTTTCTTTTCTGCCATATATTTATGAGATTCTCTTTCAGTATTTCCTTTTCTGTTTGAAAGAATCTATCAACATCAATAGTGGAGCCATATACATGACACATAGTCCAAAGCATGTATAGTTAAATACTAATGTCTTTGGACTTGCACTTTGAAGTAGATCACCATCATCAAATGTTTGGTGTTCTTTCAAATTCCTTTCTTTAGTAATCTTTTGGTGTAGTAATTATTTTACCTACATCAAATATTCACCCTTATCATGGATTTATCCATGATCAAGCTACTTTTAGCTTTTAACGGTGAACTGCGAGTATAATGTTGCTCTCCAATACATTTTGGAGAATTAGGACAACTAGTGTCTCCAAACTTTTGCAAATTCTCAGCAAATATGAGAACATGACTTTTGCCATATTATACTCTGTCATGTTGCAACCAAAACTTTGTTTCAGATATCACGATATCTTCCACACATCATGGTTTCTGAAACAACTCTTTCAGATCCTAGATAACCTTGATATTAAGACAATCCTTTGAATATCAAGAATCATGGAGACAAACATGATACTCATACACTAACACTTGGAATTGTCACTCTTGATTTAATACTAATTATTAAACTTACTGAAAGTTTGCAATAGGACTTTTTAACTTTAGATTAACACTTCAAAACAATACGATACCAGTTCGTAAAGTAACTAACCAGAATTCTATAGTTCTATCATCTCAATTAAAACTAAGCTCAAGGTTGTAAACGGATGCCAATGACTACAACAACTATGCAAATTCACTTTGATTTAATTTATGATAAATAGTGTTCAACTTTTAATCATATTTCCGTTGAACTCCCACTCAAAACAATATCCCTCACATTGTTTTAGTGATCACACGAACCAAATCCACCACATCAAAACCGATCATCGCGAGAGTTGATGTAGCTTCAATGGCGAACAATCAACATGTTCATCATATCTACTATATGACTCATGCCAGGCTCGTCAAGATCAAACCTTAGCTTCCGCATGAGCAAATCTGGCTTGCTCACGTTGTATACACTCGCAGAATCTAACACACCCGATCATCACGTGGTGCTTTGAAACAACGAGCTTTAGCAACAGTGCTTACTAAGGATGAACACTTTAAAACTTGAAATTGTGTGCTTGAGGGATCATCTTATAATGCTACCGTCGTAAACTAAGCAATACAAGATGCATAAAAGGATTAACATCACATGCAATTCATAATATGTGATATGATATGGCCTTTCTTCTTGTGCTTCCGATCTCCATCTTCAAGAACGAACATGATCTCCATCATCACCGGCATTGCATCAAGGTCAATGACACCGCTCCATGGTTGTCGTCCACCAGCTTCAACTATTACAACTACTTTGAATAGACACGCGGGTCTTAACAGAATTTAAAGACAACCATATGGCTCCTGCCGATTGCCAACTTACAATAAGGAACATTGCATACATCAAATATAATCACAATCATGGCCATATCACATCACAGCACACCCCTGCAAAACAAAGTTAGACGCCTCTAATTTTCTTTGCATATTTTACGTGGTTTGGGGCTTTTAAATAAGTGTCGTTCTAACTTACTAACAAGAACCACAACATTGATACTAGTATTGTCAATCACCCATTGTAAATTGAATCTTAACTATGTCGGGAGAAACAGGCACCCGCAAAGCCACTTATGCAATACAAGTTGCATGTCAAGCGTGGAGCAAGTCTCATGAACGATGTCATGTAAGGTTATCCCGGGCCGCTTCATCCCACCATCCCGCAAAATGCAAAGTACACAAGAAGCAATCGACAACAAAAGCATCAACGCCCACAATGACCATTGTGTTCTACTCGTGCAACAGATCTACATATAGACATGGCTCTGATACCACTATAGGGGTTCGTAGCATGGAAAACAAAAAATTTCTACCGCATGCACACAAAAAAGGCAAGATCTATCTACTAGATTGTAGCAACGAGTCGATAGAGGAACTCACCCTCGAAGATTCCAAAGCGGTTAATGAGAGCAGATTCTCGTGGGTGATGTAGTCGTACACTTGCCGATCTCAAGATCGCGTGAGCGATCCTTCCGGGCTGCGTTAAGCAGCGCTTCATGATCGGTCACACGTTCGGTACTCGATGAAGACCTTCCTCTCCCTTGTTCCAGCAGGCAGTGGAGGTTGTAGCACTCTCCTCGCGATTCCGGCAGCACGACGGCGTGGTACCGCAAGTAGAGGGGAGATCTCGCAGGGCTTCGCCTTAAGCCGGAGCGAGTATGGTGGACTATGAGAGAGCCTCGATGATCTAGGGTTTAGAAACACCAAATAGAGGTAGCTAGGCCGGCAGCTAGGGCAAGAGGGGATCCCCAACTCGGCGACTTGTCAAACCCTAGGAGGCGGCAGCGACAATGGTGGAGGCCGGCGGCTAGGGTTTTAGGTTTAGAGGAGAGAGGTGTAGATTTGGAGGGGCAGCCCTGCCCCTCCTTATATAGGTGGAGGGGGCGTGCAAAGGGAGGGGAGTCCCTCCCCAACTCGGTCTCCAAGGGCCGGCGGTGGAGGGAGAGGGACTCCTCCCCAACTCGGTTTCCACCTTCCCCTCCACTTCCCAAAATAGCCGTTTGACTTTTCAAATTGGCGTTTGACTTTTCAAACTAGGATTTGATTAAACCGTTTATTTTGTTCAGCGATGACACCTAGTACATGATGCAATCATTCCAACTTGGTATGACACATTCATGTACCCTTCCCCTTTGGAGTGCCGGACATTCCGGAACCTTCTAGAACATTCCCAATGAAAACACTGGAACCATTCTCCAACCCCGAAACAGGACTTTCCTTATATGAATCTTATTCTCCGGACCATTCCGAATATCCTCGTGATATCCTGGATCCCATCCGAGACTCCTAACAACATTCGATCTCTTACTCATCATTCCATAACTACTCAACAACATCGAATCCTTAAGTGTGTCTCCCTATGGTTCGTGAATTATGCGGACATGATCGAGAAACTTCTCCGATCAATAACCAATAGAGGAATCTGGAAATTCATATGGCTCCCACATATTTCTACGATTACTTTGTGATCGAATGAACCACTTACATACGATACCAATTTCCTTTTGTCTCACGATATTTTACTTATCCGAGGTTTTGATCGTCGGTATCTCTGCATACCTAGTTCAACCTCGTTACTGATAAGTACTCTTTTCTCGTTCCCATGGTATGTGATCCCTTGTGAGCTAGTCACATGCTTGCAAGCTAATTGGATGACATTCCACCGAGAGGGCCTAGAGTATATCTATCCGTCATATGGATGGACAAATCCCACTCTTGATCCATGTGCCTCAACACATACTTTCCGAACACTAAATGCCACCTTTATAGCCACCCAGTTACGGTGTGGTGTTTGATGTCATCAAAGCATTCTTCCGGTGATGGTGATTAACATGACCTCATGGTCGAAGGAATTAGGTTACTATGTATCAGAAAGCTTATAGCAAAGGAACTATATTAAATGACTTGATCTTTATGCTACGCTTAACTATAGGAGTATGTCCATCACATCATTCTCCTAATGATATGACCCTGTTGTTAATAACATCTCTATGTTCATGATCAGGAAACCATGATCATATATTTAACCAACAATCTAGTTTAACAAGAGGCTTTACTAGGGACTCTTTCATGTTTACAAATCACACAAGTATTAATGTTTCCTGTTAATACAATTATAGCTTGGTATGTAAACATTTATCATAAGTATGAAGATATGATAATAACCACTTTATTATTGCCTCTTGGGCATATCTCCAACACCTTAGTAGGAGCGGCGTACGCATTTGGCGTAGCGGACAGGGTCGCACGGCGTTTATCCGAAAAATTCCATGTATTATCCATCTGATTTTCCCCATGTCATGTTTCTCCAGCGATGTGTATATGTCAAATATCATGCATGTAAAGGATTATGTCCCAAAATAATTGGTAGAGTAATCAACGTGTAATATCAAAAGTAAGATTTGTGTGATTGAATTAAAAAAACTAGTTACGTATGGGATCGAGGTGTGTATCGAAGCTGACTCCTTCCTCTAATCCTCTGGAATATCCCTGTCTTGATCCATCGATCATGTACAGATGTACAGTATTGTACCAGATTGAATCTCGCAACCACCAAACATACACACGGGAAAAACATGTAGGTATTATATAATTAGATCCAAATAAAATATTTTGATAGTTCAAAAGAGGATCGTGATCGAATCTGCAATCTGCAGACCATGATTGAGATGAGGTAGTCCGCAGAGGTAATAGAATGTTCGCCGACTCGCCGATTCACGACAGTGATCGGAGGAGGCGTATGCGTGCTCACCATGCGGTTTCATGGATGGATGAATTCTAAATCCAGACCGTGTAATGCTTGTATAGCAAAACAAGTAAACAATTAGCTGATTTGCATCATAGTCAACGTATAGAAATATAATAATAAATATAAAAGGATTTTAGCTACAGCCGCATGCGCATGTATATGCGTTCGCGTGATGGATTTCTCTACCACTGTAGAATCGATCAGGTGGATGCCACACCAAATCCTCCTTGTATTCAATCAGTCCACAGCAGCCTAGCGTGCGTCCGTACGCGACGAACCCTGCGCCGCATGGCTGCTTGTAAATCACGATTAAATCCACCAGGCGACTCAGATTGAATCCATCAGATCATGATCTCGCCGTCGTTGATGACAAAGGGATCCCGCCCGGCTTATCATCTCCATGCATCGCTTGTCCCACGGTGGGCGCCAACTGTCGTGGTATTGCACGGCAGATGCTACTGGGGGTAGCTTACGTAGAGGGAGCAAGGCGATGTAGGAGAATCCGGGAGCGAGATTGGCACACGATATACCCAGGTTCACGTCCCCTCGATGGAGGATCGCTACGTCCTGCTATCAATCCAGTATATGATCATAGATTGGTTTACAAGGTAGTCGCCGTAGGCGGAGGGAGATACTGGGTCTAATGAGATGTGGGAGAAGATACCCCGTGGGGGTGCCCCTGGTGGCTTTATATATGCAGCCACCTAGGGTTTACAAGTGCACTAATGGGCTTTGTGTTGGATTCGCCGTCTTAGGCCTCCAGTCGGCGCCACTCGTCTAGGTCCAGCATGCGCCAGTCGCCGTATTGGGCGAGTCGACCCACTCAGGGCTAGGTTCCAGTCGGCTCGACCCAGCCGGCGACTCCGCTTCGTGGGTATACCCTGATTGGTATTCCCTCATCAATTAGCTTACATAGGTCAACTTGATTAGTAAGGCTTGCTAAAGTAGAGTATCTTGCAAGTGTTAGCTTGCACAATCAACTAGTAGAGCAGTGGTTGAAGTTTTCCTCGGCTTCTTCTTCGTAGTATCCTCCTTCCTCCTCGTGTCCTTGGTCGATACTAGCGTCTATAAATAAATACGAGGTACATAATCACCAAACAATACTTAACTACTTTCAATCATCACACACAAGGGTTCTATAGATGAACTAGCATCATCACTAATATTACAAGATTAAAGCTTTGCCTTATTTCTTTTATTTTTAGAAAAGTAATTTCTACTCGTTGAAAAACTACTTAAGATTTAATATTCTTCAAACCAAACATGGGATCATGTTGACACATGTCATCACCACATATTTCAGTACATGGGAATGTGATTTAAAGTGGTGTCACAATTTAATAAGGTTTAACCTTTTTATTTTAAATAATTAAAGTGACTAGAAATGCTTATGTGGCATTCTTTTATTACTTGAACATTATTTCTGTAAGTAAACTCATATGTTTTTATATATTCTGAAATGTATGATCAAATGTGATTTTTGAGAGTTGGAATCAACTCAAAAGCTATTATGGTTGAAATTTGAAAAATGTTTGAATGTAGAAAAGCGTCTGACTTGTTATTTTTACCAAGGTTGATCTATAGTTCCAAATGATTTGAATCCAACGGGCTTGGATTAAGAATTTCAATATCTTTCTAACAAAGTTGGTTTCATTCAATTTGGTTTCCTGAATCAAGTTGGGTTGATTTTTGAAACTAGGTACAGAACTGAGTTTGAATATAAATAGAAAAAGCTAAATTCAAACGAGTGGGCTGCGCGGGAAGGGTTATAGGGCCGGCCCAGTGTCACTCCGCAGCGCGGGGCGCAACTGACAGGGGGGTCTACTTGTTAGTGGATCTTTAAACGCGAAGCAGTACGGGGCGATGTGGAGTGTTGGATTAGAATGAAGATCGACGGCTGAGGGTTGTCGTCGACGATGAACAGGTCACCGGCGAGCTCGAACCCTAGTGGCTCAGTGGGGGTCATGGGAGGCTCACCGGGGCTCAGGCGAAGGTTAGCGATGCGGGAGAACGATGAAGTCGACGACGGCAATTCTCCTGGCACCGGCAGTTTCTCCTGGGGCGGCTCCAATCGATGGCTTCCTTCTTCTCCAGCAGCGGCGGGCTCCTGATGTGATCTTCGCGCTCCCAGGTAGCTTCCTATTTTGTGTGGTTGCTCCACTGAATCTTGAGAAACTTGATGCTCCGGGTTCTGGTAGTTCTGAAGGCTTCTTCCAAAATACGGATGGGTACTTCGGGATATGTCAGGTCATCGTTGATCTCTATGGTCCGGTGATCGATATTCTTGAACACTTCAGTCTTCTCTGGAACTTCGAGGCACTTGCGAAGTAATGAGATATGGAACACATTGTGCACGGCTGACATCTCTTTAGGTAGTTCCAATTGATACGACACTTCTCCTCGACCGTTCAGAATCTTGAAGGGTCCGATATATCTGGGGGCTAACTTTCCTTTCAGTTGGAAACGCTGCATTCCTTTCAATGGCGACACCTTCAGATACACAAAATATCCTTTGTTGAAGGCAAGGTCTCGACGTTTCTTGTCGGCATAACTCTTCTGTCTAGACTGGGCTGTCTTGAGGTGCTCACGAATCTTGTGAACCTTCTCTTCTGCTTCTCGTAGGATGTCGGGTCCGAAAATCTGACTCTCTCCTACTTCCGACCAGTTCAAAGGGATTCGACATTTCCTTCCATACATGAATTCAAATGGGGTCATTTGCAAACTGGCTTGATAACTGTTGTTGTATGAAAATTCTGCAAACGGCAGACAGTCTTCCCACTTAGATCCATATTCTAACACACATGCTCTTAGCATATCTTCGAGTATTTGATTTACTCGCTCCATTTGTCCGTCGGTCCAAGGGTGATCGGCGGTGCTGAAATCTAGTCGGGTTCCTAAACCTTGTTGGACTTTCTTCCAGAATCTCGAGGTAAACTGAGTTCCTCGATTCGATACGATGTTCTTGGGGACTCCATGCAAACTGACGATTCTAGCGATGTATAACTCTGCTAGCTTCGAACTCTTATATGTGGTCTTGACGGTTTAAGAAATGGGCGACTTTGGACAATCTGTCCACTCTGACCCAGATAGAGTCATTTCCCCTACTAGAAGTAGGCAATCCGGTGATAAAGTCCATTCCAACGGAATCCCATTTCCATTCCGGAATCTGCAATGGTTGCAACAATCCATCGGGTCTTTGATGTCCCGCCTTGACTCTTTGACATATATCACACTTGGCGACATAGCTTCCGATTTCTCTCTTCATCTTATGCCACCAAAATTGCTCTTTCAAATCTTTTGATACATCTTCGTTCCTCCGGGGTGGATAGAATAAAGAGTATCATGAGCTTCCTTCAGAATAACTTATTTCAACTCAGAATCTGCGGGTACACAAAGGAGTCCTTTGTACCACAGAACTCCCTCTTCGTCTTCGGTGAATCCGGGTACTTTGCCTGTCCCGATACGACGCTTGATTCCGTCGATACTAGCGTTTCCTTTCTGTGCCTCGTTGATCTGGCTGATCAAAGTGGGTTGAAGTTCTATGCTAGCCAAAAATCCTTCACTCACTAATTCCTTTCGGAAATCTTCCATCTCTTTGTGCAAGCTTGGTTGCTCCTTCAAAATCATAGAGTTCAAGCGGCACGACAATCTACTAAGGGCATCTGCTACCACGTTGGCTTTACCAGGGTGATAGTGAATGTCCAGATCGTAATCCTTGATTAGCTCAATCCATCTTCTCTGCCTCATATTCAGATCCTTCTGAGTTAATATATAATTTACACTCTTGTGATCCGAATAGATCTCACAACGGTTTCCCATCAGGTAATGCCTCCATGTCTTCTGGGCTAGAACTACGGCTGCGAGTTCGAGGTCATGGGTTGGGTAATTCTGCTCATGCTGTTTCAGTTGTCGAGATAGATAAGATATGACTTTGCCTTCTTGCATTAGCACACAACCGAGACCGATCTTGGATGCGTCACAATACACATCAAAGGGCTTCGTGATATCCGGCATGATTAAGATTGGGGCTGAAATCAATCTTCTCTTGAGTTCTTGAAAACTCGCTTCACATTTGTCGGTCCATTCAAACTTCTTGTCCTTCTTCAGCAATTGGGTCATGGGTCTGGCGATACTCGAGAATCCTTCTACAAACTTGCGGTAGTATCCCGCCAATCCGAGAAATGCACGAACTTGGGTTTGAGTGGTTGGAGCTTGCCAATCTTCGACATCTTTCACCTTTGCAGGGTCAACGGCAATTCCTCCGGCTGATACAATGTGGCCGAGGAATCCTACCTCTTGTAACCAGAATTCACATTTGCTAAACTTGGCATACAACTGATGCTCTCTAAGGGTTCCAAGAATGGTCCTTAGGTGTAGCTCATGTTCTTCTTCTGATTTGGAATAAATCAGAATGTCATCAATGAAAACAACGACAAACTTATCCAGGAAGTCCATAAAAATCTTATTCATGAGATTCATGAAATAAGCGGGGGATTGGTTAATCCAAAAGACATGACAGTATACTCGTATAATCCATATCTGGTGGTAAAGGCAGTCTTGGGAATATCCTCTGCACGAATCTTGATTTGATGATAGCCAGTTCTAAGATCAATCTTAGAAAACACTTTGGCACCGGTCAACTGATCAAACAAATCTTCTATCTTGGGCAATGGGTACTTGTTCTTGATAGTGACATCATTCAATTTCTGGTAATCCGTACACAAACGGTTACCTCCATCTTTCTTGTCCACAAATAAGACAGGTGATCTCCATGGTGACGCACTTGGTTGAATCAATCCAATTTCCAACATGGCATCCAGTTGCTTCTTCAGTTCTTCTAGTTCAGACGGGTTCATACTATATGGTCTCTGGGCTATGGGTCCTGTTCCGGGGATTAGTTCAATGATAAACTCGATATCCCGATCTGGGTCCATACCGGGCAAAACATCTGGAAATACATCGGGGTATTCACAGACTATCCGGACTTGGTCAATGGTAGGTTGGGCTATACTCTTGTTGCACTTGAATTGACGACTTAAGGTTTCAGATATATGCTCGACTGATATTCCGGCTGTACTGGTCATGGTTATGGCTTTCTTGGCACAGTCAATCAAACCTTTATGTTTGGACATCCAATCCATTCCTAGTACTACTTCCAAACCCTTAGTTCTAAGTACTATCAGATTAGCATAAAAATCTATGCCATGGATTCGGATAGGGACAACTTTGCAAATTTGCCTAGCTTTGGTGGTTGAACCGGGGATTTGAACAATCATAACATGCTTCAGTTTTGTTGGTTGAATCTTACTAATGCATGCAAATTCTTAAGTGACAAATGAGTGCGATGCACGAGAATCAAACAACACTCGAGCAAGTACTGAATTAACAGAAAACATACCCAGCATGACGTCTGGTGCTTCCTGGGCTTCTTCAGCATGCATGAGAAAAAGACGGCCGTTGCGGTTGAGAGAATTTCCTAGGGCAAACCTTCGTCCAGGATGAACACGACGCTCCTGCTGAGCTAGGGCATTTGCATTGGGGGCTACGGTATTCTTCTTGGGGCACTCATTGGAGTAGTGAGCCTTATTTACACAGTCATAACAAGTCACTTGCGACTTGTCCTTTGCTGCAACAGGAACAACATTTCTTCCAGTCCTCGGGGCAGTGTTGGTGTTGGCGGTAGCATTGTTGTTGTTGAACTTGGGTGGTGCACGGTTGAAATTGCCACAGTTTCCGGGGTTGTTGTGATTTCCTCCGAGCCTTGGGTTTCCACGGTTGGGATAGGTCGAACGATTCATCGGGGGTCTGTTGGTTCTCGGGGCAAATCCTGGAGATGGGTTAGGGTGATACTTTGGGGTCTGATGGGTTCCTGGCTGATGCATCATGCGACGCTTGTGGTTCTCATTGGCCTGGTTGATCTTTCCTTCCATCTGGATGGCAGAGTCGACAAGGGCTTCAATATCAGCAAAGGGGATATTGACCAACACAGTTTGCATCTCATCGTGCAGACCATTCAGGAATCTCTCTTTCTTCTTGGCTTCAGTGTCGATCTCATCCGGGGCATACCTAGCTAATGACAAGAATTTGTCACGGTATTCCACTACGGTCATCTGTCCTTGCTTCAGTTCTCTGAACTCATCTCTCATTCTCTTGATCAAACCCGGTGGCACATGGGTTCTGCTGAACTTGACCTTGAATTCCTCCCAGGTCATCATCTGTCCTCTGGTCATTGCACGAACGTTGTTCCACCATGCTCTTGCACCTCCGACTAGATAGTGGGTGGCCAATAGAACTTTCTCGTTAGCTTCCACTCCGGCGACTTCCAGGTTGTTTTCCATGGTTTGCAGCCAATCGTCTGCATCTAGGGGCTCTTCCGACTTAGTGAAAATAGGTGGGTTGGTGTTCTGGAAATTCTTGAGCTTAGATCCATGGTTGTCCTGATTTCCTTGGCCTTGATTGTTGTGGGCTAGCTGAGCTATCTGCTGAAGGGTGGCTAGGTTGGCTTGATGTTCAGCTCTTTCGGCTTCGCGGTCAGAAACCAACATTTGCAGGATCTGCAACATCGGGTCCAGGGATGAACCACTTCCTCCGCGTGGCATCTGAAGATTTGAGATAGATCATGAGAAAAGAGGGAAATTTCTAAGGTTCAGGGACTTTGGAATGTTTTTAAAGTTTGACTCAAATTTTCTAGAAACTTGCTTTTCATTCATTCGTTCATAGCACACGATACAAACACACACCACAAAACAAGAAAAACGGATGGTTTTAAGAACCATTCCGGAAACTATGATACAGTGGGACCGAATACAACTCACTACGCTAGTGCTCAAGTGCTACTACTCCTTGGAGTTGGTGTAGTCGTCATCCTCATCATCCTCGTCGTCATCGATGAAGGCGAAATCATCCTCATCGGTGAAGAAGTACATAGCCTGATCCTCCAGAAAATCATCATCATCGCTGAGATAGGAGTAGGGGTCTCCACGAAGATCCTCTCCGCCATTCTCCCTTTCCTCCAACTGCATGTCTGTCGCATGGATGGTCTCCTCCAAATCCGAGATACGGTGGCGAAGACGGGCAATGATGCGTTCCTTCTTGTCAAGCTGACAGGGGCGAGACTTGCGATCCTTCGCTAGCATGGCGATGGTCTAATCCTTTGTCTTGATGATGGCAGACTTGTGGTTGGAGTAGTCACGACAATTGTCCAATTCCTGCTAACGATCGTACATCATGAAGTTAATGTGGTCCAACTGAGTCTTCAGCTCGTGGTGGTATGGGGCTTCCAGAGGCTGTCCCATAGCATCACGTCTTGGACAAAACTCAAAGCGGGTACCCTTGATCTGGTTGATACTCTGCCCACACAGACGAGCAAGAGCTTCCTGCATGGCCCTGGAAAGTCAATCGAGCCAGTTGTTCTCTGTTAAGGTGAATTGAATTCCCTCGGCAGTGGGAGGTTAAATCTTTCCTCAGAGACTTGCAACAATTAGCCACTGCAGATCTTCTCCTCCTTGATCATTGAGCTGAGCTCCGAAGAACTTGGGGTGCGGATGCTCCAGAAGTTCCGAAAGCTGGTCCAAATCCCGCTCAAAGATAAGGTCTCCTCCATTCCCCAATTGATAAAACTTGCTGTACTTCACGTCCATCTATAAGAATATAGGATGAGTAAGTTAGTAGAGTGATAAAGTGTGTCAAATTTTATGTATTTTGCAAGATTTTTTGAGGAACATGATTTTTTTATAAAAGAATCAAGGTGATAAGAATGGGAATAAGTTTTTGTAAATATTTGCTTCCTTTGGTTTTGAAACTAAGTTTTTGATTCAAACGTCCAATCTAACTAGGGTCTCCTATGGTTAGGATGGATCTGATACCAACTTGTCAACACCCGGATTTTTAATCCCAGATGCCTATTATGCCATACATCTCAATCCTAGGATTACCATTTTTGCGAGACAAAAGAGAATTGGATACCACAGTACATCATCCATTACAAACCATACATAAGGTCTTACACAAATAAGGATCTCATGATCCAGTTCTTAGTACAACTCAAGCAACGGAAATACGTAATAATAAAGGTAGCATAGGCGAAGCTCCATCTTTGGGGTCACAAGCAATGCTGGCGATGGGAGATGATCCTAGTTGTCGTAACCTTCCTGGGGTCCATCATCCTGGTACTCCTCTTCATAGTCTGGCCACGGGAATAGCCAGGGACAAAGCCATGAGTACTCTTTAAGTACTCGCAAACTAATACTAACAAGTGAAGGGGGTTTTTGTAGTAGGACACTAAGCTCTAGGGTTGTTTTGCAAAAAGCCAGATTTACCTCTACTAAGTTCAGAAGCAAGAAAAGCTAGTTGAAATTTTATAACCTAAGTGGGAACTTGTATTTCATATCACAACTCTGTTGTGGTCAAGTCAAAATCTCCATTCATTTCACAAGTCATTTTGAAAACATCTGACGGGGGAACAGTATGGCCACTCCAACTGTCCATAACCGCGGACGCATCTATTCGAATAGTTTGACACTGCAAAGGTTGTAAACTTTCACCACAACATTCGATACATCCGTCAGGAAAAATCCTGAATTCACCATACTCAGTATGCGAATAATCAATCCTAACCTTTCAATTACACACCCTAGTGTAGGAACCTCTCCTGTGAGTTTGGCCTCCCAACCATGACCAACTGTCATCTTGGGTACTGCACAGGTGGACAATCTTCACATGGTAGCCTCAGCTCAGACCCTGGCCGTGAGGGAACCCATACTAAAGTATATAAGTTTCCAGTCAAGCCCTACCCAGTTTTCGGGTATTTTGGTTGTACTGTAAAATTGGAATGGTATCGCATCCAGACAACCATCATTTTTATAAAGGGCTAAGGCTCATGCCTCAACATTTTCATCACCAAAATCATATGGTGTTCGGAAACACATGTCAAAACATCTCAGTAGATTGACTCATCATTCTAAGGTTTTCATAACCATTTTCCACCAAGTATTCCCATCTAAAGTTGATCAAGTTTTATACTTAGCACTAGCATCTACAAGTGGGGGGTGAGTACTAATGAGGGGTGGTAAACAAGTGGAGTTTTAACTAAGTACCATCTCATGCTTTAGGATGACATCATGATTATCTAGCTTAAGCCAAATTTAATGCTCTTTATGCAACCTTCAATTATCTTCCTAGAATCTACAAGTCACTTAAGTAGACTCTAAGTAATAGCTTTGATAAAGAAATAAAGTAGAAAGCTTGCAAGTAAAACTAGGAATGGGGTTATCAAGTGAGTATAATCACATATGCTTAAGACATATAGTTGGCATGGTAACAAGCAAGTATTAGCTTGCATAGGTCAACTTGATTAGTAAGGCTTGCTAAAGTAGAGTATCTTTTAAGTGTTAGCTTGCACAATCAACTAGTAGTATTAGGCTTGCACAATCAACTAGCAGTGGTTGAAGTTTTCCTTGGCTTCTTCTTCGTAGTATCCTCCTTCCTCCTCGTGTCCTTGGTCGGTACTAGCGTCTATAAATAAATATGAGGTACACAATCACCAAACAATACTTAACTACTTTCAATCATCACACACAAGGGTTCTATAGATGAACTAGCATCATCACTAATATTACAAGATTAAAGCTTTGTCTTATTTCTTTTATTTTTAGAAAAGTAATTTCTACTCATTGAAAAACTACTTAAGATTTAATATTCTCCAAACCAAATATGGGATCATGTTGACAGATCTCATCACCACATATTTCAGTACATGGGAATGTGATTTAAAGTGGTGTCACAATTTAATAAGGTTTAACCTTTTTATTTTAAATAATTAAAGTGACTAGAAATGCCTATGTGGCATTCTTTTATTACTTGAACATTATTTCTGTAAGTAAACTCATATGTTTTTATATATTATGAAATGTATGATCAAATGTGATTTTTGAGAGTTGGAATCAACTCAAAAGCTATTATGGTTGAAATTTGAAAAATGTTTGAATGTAGAAAAGCGTCTGATTTGTTATTTTTACCAAGGTTGATCTATAGTTCCAAATGATTTGAATCCAACGGGCTTGGATTAAGAATTTCAATATCTTTCTAAAAAAATTGGTTTCATTCAATTTGGTTTACTGAATCAAGCTGGGTTGATTTTTGAAACTAGGTACAGAACTGAGTTTGAATATAAATAGAAAAAGCTAAATTCAAACGAGTGGGCTGCGCGGGAAGGGTTATAGGGCCGGCCCAGTGTCACTCCACAGCGCGGGGCGCAACTGACAGGGGGGTCTACTTGTTAGTGGATCTATAAACGCGAAGCGGTACGGGGCGATGTGGTGCGTTGGATTAGAATGAAGATCGACGGTTGAGGGTCGTCGTCGACGATGAACAGGTCACCGGCGAGCTCGAACCCTAGTGGCTCAGTGGGGGTCGTGGGAGGCTCACCGGGGCTCAGGCGAAGGTCGGCGATGCGGGAGAACAATGAAGTCGACGACGGCAATTCTCCTGGGGCGGCTCCAATCGATGGCTTCCTTCTTCTCTAGCAGCGGCGGGCTCCGGTGAAATTCCGGCGATGCGCTGCTCGCCTTGCTCCGGGAATGAGGTGGGGTGGTTCTGGGTGAGAGGGGAGTAGAATGGTGTGAAGAATTCGAGCGGGGGATACCTCTATTTATAGTGGCGAGAGGGGACCGACGGGCGCAAGTTGAGCTCGTCGTGGTCGACGGTATAGACGGCTGTCGGCGTGGGCGACAGTTGGGGCGGTGATGTGCTGCCTGGCGAAGCTCAAATGCGTGGTGGCGAGGCGTGGGGCGGTGCTGATCGGTCGGAACGCTGCGGTGCTCTAAGCTGGTCCGACGGAAGTTTTGATGGCGCACAGCGCGCGTGGTCCGCGTGGCGGCATGGCAGGCGTGTCTGCGGGGTTCTGGGTGTTGGCGATCACGCAGCGTGCCTTGGCGCGCGGTCTGCGGGCGTGTGTCGAGGGTGACGCTCTGGTGCGCTCTCGGCATGGTCGCAGAGAAGGTTGGCATGGCCTGGGCGTGTGGTCCAGTAGCTGGCATTGCTCGAGGCTGGGACAGGGAGTTGCGGTGGGGTGCTAGCTAGCTCCCAAACAAGGTTGGCGAGGCTAGTGTGGCCTCTAGCTCGCCGGCGACAACGGGGTGGCAAGTTTGCTCTCGGCATGCTCACCATTGATGGCTAGGCTTGCTTACAGTGCTGCTAAGGTTAGTTAAATGAGCTAGATGATCTACTAAGGACTAGTTGTAACCATAGAGGGAACAAGTTAGGCCCAAAACACTGCTCAACATAGTGTTTTGATTTTGTTTGATTTGCACCTGCAACCTGTTTGATGAAATGGCCGCATGAACTTAAGTTTTGAATTTTGAAAATATTTTTGGTGGGTGTGCTAGGCATGTGTTGAGGATTCTGTGGATGCTTGGGTTTTGAAAATTGAGCTTGTTTGATTGGTTTTTGAAATAGTGGGATCTTCCCATATGAAATAGATTAAATTTTAAACTTTCATTTAAGCTAAGCATTTAAATATTTTTGGATGATCACAAAGTGGGCCTTGGTACCTTGTTATGAGTACTATCAAGGGGTGCAAAGATCTATACATGTTTCTATTAAGTTCTGAAAGTTAGAGATAGCCAAAGTAGGCATGGGAGTTAATTTGGCCAAAGTGACCATTCACTTAATTTGTTTGTTTTGACTTGTTTGTCTTTGGGAAAAGTTTGGGGATTGTTTAGATGATGTTTATTTCACCTAAGAATAATTTTACAAGCAAAGAAACACAGAATCATGGCAATTCAAAAGATTCCAAATCTTAATACATACACATATGAATGCTTTCATATTTCAATTGGAAAAGTTTTTGTTAACCCTAAATTTGATGTTTAGAGTTTGATGATCCATGTTTAATATTTTTGGGATGTTACAAACCTTCCCCCCTTAAACAAAATCTCGTCCCGAGATTTGCAAAAGGACGAAAAAGATTACCTAGGATTTGAAGAGATCGGGAAACTCCATCGTGATGTGATCTTCGCGCTCCCAGGTAGCTTCCTATTTGTGTGGTTGCTCCACTGAATCTTGAGAAACTTGATGCTCTAGGTTCTGGTAGTTCTGAAGGCTTCTTCCAAAATACGGATGGGTACTTCGGGATAGGTCAGGTCATCGTTGATCTCTATGGTCCGGTGATCGATATTCTTGAACAATTCAGTCTTCTCTAGAACTTCGAGGCACTTGCGAAGTAATGATATATGGAACACATTGTGCATGGCTAACATCTCTTTAGGTAGTTCCAATTGATACGACACTTCTCCTCGACCGTTCAGAATCTTGAAGGGTCCGATATATCTGGGGTCTAACTTTCCTTTCAGTTGGAAACGTTGCATTCCTTTCAATGGCGACACCTTCAGATACACAAAATATCCTTTGTTGAAGGCGAGGTCTCGACGTCTCTTGTCGGCATAACTCTTCTATCTAGACTGGGCATAACTCTTTTGTTAACCCTAAATTTGATGTTTAGAGTTTGATGATCCATGTTTAATATTTTTGGGATGTTACATATGTCCATCACACCATTCTCCTAATGATATGATCTTGTTGTCAATAACATCTCAATGTTCATGATCAGGAAACCATGATCATCTATCAACCAACAAGCTAGTGTTATAAAGAGGCTATACTAGGGACTCTAACAAGTTTAAAAATCACACAAGTATTAATGTTTCTGGCTAATACAATTATAGCATGGGATGTAAACATTTATCATAAGTATGAACATATGATAATAACCACTTTATTATTGCCTCTTGGGCATATCTCCAATAGTCTCCTACTTGCACTAGAGACAATAATCTAGTTTCAAATATTTTTGTGTTCAACACCTATGGCTTTCCGGTGTTGTATGTACATGATTTCTAGTGGTCAACTGATCTTCGTATCCGAAACTTTCAGGTCCGTGTGTAATTGCATGTCTTTGCGTCTCTATGCATCACTCATTCTCTAATGAGATGGCTTTGTATAAATTTGGTCCTTTGGTGAGACCTTTAGTTCCTTGGAGTTAAAACATGTTCATAATATTGTCGTACAATATATCTTCATAGTACTATCCCACTGTGAACCACACCTAGTTTTATAATAAACTACTTGACAGAAATGCCCTCTTTTCCTGCTATAATAGCAGGCATATACTTAGCCTTTCGTTGTAGTATATGTCACAATGCCTTAACTTTGGAACTCATACAAATCCATTATGGAACTTACTTTCTATTATATTGTTCCACCCTTAGTTTAGATTGAGATAAACTTAATTTTTATTTTGTGACAAAACTAGTATCCATGTAGTACTTTTACAATGAACTAACCATATATTTGTCACTTCTACAAAATAATATATTCTTAGTTTTTCCAAAATATCATAAGAATATCCTTACTATTGTCCAATGATCATCTTATGAATCATTCTGGCATATGCTCATAACATTTAGAGTATAGGACATATCTGGATGTTTACATATCACAATTTGATTGATAAACTCTCTTTGTGATTTCAATCATCAAGTATCAAAAATACTTGGATCTTTGTTTCACTTATACCGAGTGTCGATACACTTGAATTTCGATTTAATCATTTCTGTGTGGAAAGAACCTTTATTGCCATTTCCATATTGAAATCATTCAATATCTCATTTATGTACATTTGGCACAACCATATTAGCGTCTCAATCTATCTATATAGATATTTATGCCAAACATTCGGGTTTTGCCTATGTCTTTCACCGAAATGAAATTCTTAATTTGTGTCAATAAAAGATACATCATTTCCAATCAACAATATGTCTTTCCACATAATGTATCAGAAATATGTCGTAGCGCTCCCACTTAATTTCTTGCAAATGCAAGCATCTTTATCGTCTCCGATGAAATTAAACTCTTTTAACAGTTTCATCACGATGAAGATTCCAACTTCTCGATGCTTACTTCAACCATTGAGATTTGCATACTCTTTTAGCATCCTTTGAATTAACAAAACCCTTTGGACCGTGTGATTTACGCGTCCTAGGTAACCATTTTACTAGAAGAACTTGTTCTGTTTATTCAATTACCACATAACAAAATTATATGTAGCAATTTCTACATTAATCCATCTAGACTAAATATCGCTATGAAAGATCAAATCTTGTCATAGTCAACTTCTTGAACATCGTCGTGAACTCTTTCCCGACATGTCGACTATTTCATAGATGTGAAAACATTCATGTCTATTTCATTATAGATCCAAATACGACTGTGAGGTCTTACACCTTTCCAGATGGTCTTCCAAGTTCAAAGATTGATTTATCGTGTATGGAACTATCACGGATTCTATGGATTCAAGCCATTTGACGGAGTCAGGGCCCATCATCGCTTATTTGCATGTAGTCAGTTCATCATTTTCAAATAATGATCTAATTCTCAAATCTTGGTATTTGGTTGTTTTCCCGACCTACTTGGTGCAATAGGAACTTAGACCTCCATGACCACAACCTTTGAGGTACGTTGGCCATGAGCATTGTTGCTACCTCCAAAAAACTTTTCGGTGCTGCGCAACTTTGCACATATAGCTAAGGTTCTCTTAACCTTATAAAAGTTCTATTGTCCTCCCACTTAACCTTTTCATGAAAAAAAAATTCTTAAAGAAACTTGACGTTCTAAGGGACAAACACTTTTGTCTCCAGTGTTATGGAGGAATATTCAACGAATATTCGAAATAACCTACAAATACAAGCTCATCCGACTTTGGTTCACTACTAGGAAAACGGCTATAGGTAATCAGCACATCCGTGGCTCACATGGTTGAAGTGCCCCACGGCTAAAACAGGCGTGGCTCACCTGTGGGCAGTGCCCTACTAGTAACTAGAATAACCGTGGCGCACATGACTATAGTGCGCCATAGATGTGTGTGTGGGGCTGTTGGCGCCACGCCAAACATCTCAGAAGGCGCACTAGGGTCATGTGCGCCACGGTTGTTAGTCTCATCTGTGGCGCACATGGGGAAGTGCGCCACGCCAAGCACGCCCCCCTCTGCTGTGAAACGGCCACAAACTTCTGTGGCGCACTCGGCCTAGTGCGCCACTGGGAGTAGGAACATCTGTGGCGCACATGGGGGGGTGCGCTACGCCTAAGCGCACGCCCCCTCTGCTGTGAAACGGCCACAAACTTCTGTGGCGCACTCGGCCTAGTGCACCACTAGGAGTAGGAACATCTGTGGCGCACATGGCCTAGTGCGCCACAATTGTGTCTACTCCCTGTGGCACACTAGGGCCGTGCGCGCCACGGATGTGTCGATTTTTTTAGGACAGCACTTTATGTGCACATGTGTGACCACACATCCACCACCCCACACTTCACTTTCCCCTTCTTCTTCCTCCTTAGATCTAGTCGGGATCTTCTCCTTCCCACCTCAATTTCTCCACCCATTCACCATTTTTAGCATGTAAAACTTGCTTTGGATGTTACATAAGTAATAGAGGTCTCCGGTCTCTCATCTCCTTCTCCGGTCGACGCGCGCACCTCTCCTTTCCATCTTTTCTCGCGATCGGTCTCTCATCTCGGTAAGTTGTCCATGTAAGGATGTGTTCATGTGTATATGGATGATGTGCTCATATGTATGTAGATGATCGATGCTCATGATGTGTGTATGTGGAGAGGATGGTCATATGTGTGTGTATATGGAGAGTATCGATGATGCTCATGCATGTGCGTATGGAGAGGATAATGATATGTTCATGTGTGTATGGATCGGTCTCGATCTCTCTCTCTTGTGTTTGTATGTGAACAAGTTGCCATTTGTTTTGCCAAAATGTTGATTCATTTCCACTTTGGCATTTTGCAAAGGTCCTAATTTTAGGATAGGTCATGCCAAAATTTTCTATCGACCATTGCATGCATGCATTCATTATGTGGTTCTAATAGACTTCAAAATTGTACCATGTACACCGTGCAGGCAAAAATGGTCCGCATAATGAGCGAAGGCATTGTGGCTAGATTTTTGAAATGTGCGACGGCCGACATGATACGAAATAACAAGACAGATATAAGATGTCCGTGCAGAAGATGCAAACTCAACTGGGTGATCGACCCAGATTCCGGGAATCTACAGGCGCACCTGCTCCGCCATGGTTTCATGGATGGATACACTCGTTGGATAAGCGATGACGTAGATGATGGAGACGGTGAAGGTGGCCAACATGACGATGATCATCATCACGGCGAGAACGGGCGAGATGATGAAGAGTCTCCTGGAGATGGTGAAGGTGCGGAAGCAGACCGGGATGATGATGATCTAGATGCCGGAGGAGTAGACGACGATGGAACAACGTCAGGCTGGGTGCGGGACCCTTATGTGCAAGAGCTGCTTCTCAAGCAGACGAGTAACGCCAGGGCTACCGCTAGAGAGAAAGCCAAGCTTGCGCAACTTCAGAAAGACGCGGTTACTCCATTGTATGAAGTATGCAGGCCCGTTGATACCCGGTTGAATGTAATGCTCAAGGCTATGGAGATGAAGGCAAAGCACAAATTGAGCGACGCAAGCTTCGACGATATGCTGGCATTCTGGCATGATCGTCTCCCGGAGGGGAACACATGTCCAACTAGTATCGAGGATGCCAAGAAAATCGTCTGTCCTCTCGATCTACCGCACGTTAGATATCACGTATGCATCAACGATTGCATCATTTATCGGGGCAAGGACGCGGAGAAAACCACATGTCCGGTGTGCGGCGTGAGTCGATACAAGAAAGGGAAGAAAGCACCTCGAAAAGTGGTATGGTACTTTCCTATCACTCCTCGTCTGCAGCGCTATTTCGCGGACCCTAAGGAAGCGAAGCTCATGCGATGGCATGCAGAAAGGAAGAAGCCAGGATGATGATGACCCCGAAAAGGATGAGCTGCTGATGCACCCTTCAGATGCTAGCCAGCGAAAAGCATTGGACCTCGAATTCCCAGAATTCGGTGGAGATTCGAGGAACATCAGGCTTGGTGCGAGCACCGATGGACTCAATCCGTTCGGTAGCTGAGCACGCACAGCACTTGGCCCGTGTTTGTATGGATGTACAACCTACCTCCATGGTTGTGCATGAATAAGAAGTACATACAAATGAGTATGCTAATTCAAGGGCCGAAACAACCTGGTACCGACATCAATCTGTATCTCGGGCTGTTGAAAGAGGAGCTAGCCACGTTATGGGAATCTGGAGCCAATACTTACGACGCCGTCGCACAAGATTATTTCACTATGAGAGCCGCGTTGGTCACTACGGTGCAAGACTATCCAGGTTGCGGGTATATCTCGGGCAGGTTATCCAAGGATTACGCGCATGCGTTAGGTGCATGGATAACACAAGCTATCTCCAACTAGAGAAAGATCCAGGGTCATCGAAAACCGTGTTCATGGCGCACCGGAGGTGGCTCGGCAAGAATGATCCATGGAGAAAACGTGGAGACCTGTTCGATGGAAAATCAGAGACCCGAGGAATCCCAGAGCGTAGGAGCAGCGAAGAAGTGGAAGAGTTGCTGAAAAACTGGAAAGATTGTCCTAAGCCAGGAAAGAAGCGAAAGAGGCAGCAACAATACAAGCCGCTGATGAAGGTATGGAAAACAAGGTCCATTTTCAGGAGTTGCCATCTTGGAAGTTTCTCCTTGCGCCTCATAGCCTCGACATCATGCATATCACGAAAAGCGTGTGCGAGTCTGGTCGCCACCATAATCAACATGCGGATAGGACGAAAGATGGTGAAAGCAAGGCATGACCTGATATGCTTGGGTATCCGGAAGGAGCTTCACGGAGGGCCTTTTCTCGATGATCAGGAAGATGACGATGATCATGAGTCGGAGACGACACAAGGTCGTCGGAAGGGTAAAAAGTTCAATAAGAATGAATATTACTGCCGTCCTTCTTGCTTCACTCTAAGACAGGATGAGATCAAACAGTTTTTCAAGTGCCTTCTTGGAGTCAAATTTCCTTACGGCTACGCGGGCAAGATAAGCAGATACCTAGGCGAAGCAGAGGTTGGTGGCATGAAGTCTCACGACTATGCCGTGCTAATGACGCAGTACTTCCGGTCGCACTAAGAGGGATAATGGACGAAACACGTCCGTGAAACGTTATTTGGCCTATGCAAGTTTTTCGACGTCATCTCTAGGAAGTCGATTGGCTTGAATCAGCTCGGAAGGCTACAGGAGGAGATCATGGTGATACTATGTGAGCTTGAGGTCTACTTCCCACCCGCATTCTTTGACATTATGGTGCATCTGCTGGTCCATGTCGTGGAGGACATCGTACAACTCGGGCCGATGTTCCTCCGCAGCATGATGGCGTTCGAAAGGATGAACGGACACATCAAAGGATACGTTCGCAGGTCCGTCCAGATGGAAGCATAGCCAAGGGATTTCTGGCCGAAGAGTGCATCTCTTTCTGCACGAATTATCTAGACATCGAGAACCTTGTCGGTCTTCCCGTCAACAGACACCTTGGCAAGATCGACGGATCTGGTCACCGAGAGGGTAAATCGCATACTTGCATGAGACTTCGATTTTCAGCATGAGACTTTGATCGAGCAAACCTCATCGCGCTACAACATTTAGAACTGGTCGATCCTTGGGTACGAAGCACAAAAGGTTAATCGAGAAGAGGTACGATGACGGGGCATACAGAGGCGCAGGGAGAAATAATCAAAGAGCACAACTCAGATTTCACGCGTTGGTTTAGGCGGGCGCTCCTTGATAATCCCAGCGCTCGCATTCTTCCGACACGGAAAGATCATATTCACCTTGTCGCGAGGACCGATGCAAAACCTGGTGACCTATCGCGTATGATATCAACGGCTACACATTCTACACGGAGGAAAAGGACAACAAGTGTGATTATCAGAACTTCGCGTAACGTCGAATTCTACACCGATGACAACATGAAGGAAAGATTCTGGAAGAATCGAGGAGAACGGGAGCTCGACTACTATGGAGAAAAGGTGCGATGTTCCGTGTCGATGGGCAAAGAGCGTCGAAGAGAAGACCGGTATTTCACAACCATGGTTATACCCGGCAGCCAAATCCAAGGCCGCCGGTGCAAAGCGTGACGCGAAAAATGAACCGTGGGTACTGGCTACCAAAGTGGACCAATTTTTTTCATTACCGACGCGACAAATCCTAGCAATGTTGTCGTGATGAGAGGAAAAATAAACATCTTCAGAATGGATGGAGTCGCCAACGAGCAAGACTTGACCAATCTGGCGATCCAAAGATTGAAGATGGCGACTACGATGCAGCAACATACATCACAAGAAGAAAAGGACAACCCTACCCAAAAAGGTAGCCCGTTCGAAAGAAGAAACATTAAAGTGCCGGGCTAAATTATTCAAGCGACAAAGAAGGGAAAAAGATTGTAAAACGCTAGCTCAAAAAATATTGTAAACGTGGTCAAAAAGATTGTAATATTCATGGACAAAGTATTATGAAATTTAGTTATACTTTAAATCATATTTTTGGGCATTTTTGGAATATTATTACTTTTGGGCATTTTTGGAATATTTAAAAGTATTTTAAAATCAAAATAAAACTTCTATGGCATATATCACCACTTTTGGGCATTTTTTGGAATATTTAAAAGTATTTTTAAAATCAAAACAAAAAATTGGGGCACCAGGATTCGAACCTGGGTGCTCTCAGGTTTAGAATAGAGTAGCGGGCAGAACCAGTGGGATAGGCTAGTATAGTTGTTAGCTAGTGGGGCTGTAGTTCTCTTATGCAGTAGTTAGAAGCCGATAGGCGTAGCGCACTAGCCCATAGTGCGCTGAGATATCCGTGGCGCACTATGGCTCAGTGCGCTACGCCTAAGTGGCTTTATCCACACGTGGCGCCCGACCCCCTCTCTCATCCCCATCTCTCCATCTCTCAGCCCGAAGTCGAAGGACCGCCGCCGCCGCTCTCGATCCACCGCCACTACGTCTGAGGAGGACGAGGCCTGCCCGCGCCCGAGGAGGAGGAGGTCCGCCCGTACGTGTCTGAGGAGGAGGTCCGCCCGCGTCTCAGGAGGAGGCCCGTGTCCGAGGAGGAGCAGCCGCCGCGTCTCAGGAGGTGGAGGCCATCGTCGTCCGCCCGTCGTCCGCCCGTCAGAGGTGAGCGTCGCCTCTCCCCTCTCTCCCTCTCTCCCTCTCTCTCCCTCTCTCCCTCTCTCTCCCTCTGTTTTGGGGGCATCCTAGGCTTTGCAACCCTAGTAGCGGGCATCCCATAAGCGGGCAGCTATGCATCTCGCAGCATTGTTTTCTCTTTGCATGGAAGCCACGGCATGTTGCGCTCTCTGCTAGCTAGGTGCTTGTTTGTAGTGAGTAATCAGCATGGGCAACAGATCACCCTGTGTGTTCATACAATGCTAATGAGATGAAATGGCCACAGATAAATAATGGTCCATTGTTCCGAATTCAGACAATACCTAGTGGTTAGGAAAGGATCGATTTGGCTGCTGTTGTTGTATCTCTCTCAACACACACTCTTCTCCTTTTCTGTTGTAAGCACAAATAAATCCAGTAAAAAATATGGTTTGAACAGAGAACTAGGGTCTTATCGAATTTTAAGGCTGCAAATTTGATATGACAGTTGGTTCTGACATGATGCCAAGTGAAGATTGTCAGCTTCGTGTACAAGCTTCATGTGTAGATAGTGTGTAACTATCTAACCTAGTACTTGTACACCTATGTACTTTGCTGTAGTATTACATTCAGATTGACAAGAGTAGAATCATCAGTAGAGTTTCTATACTAGCATGCTGTTACTGGAAGTCATCTTCGTCGTCTCCCCTAAAATCTCGAATAATTATTAAACTCATAATAAAGATACCCCGCATTCAGACAATTCCACATTAAGATCACACATGTTTTTGTTTTATGTATGCCCTTTGGGTTACTTTGTTTGCTAGCTAGCTATTAGCTGCCTTTTTTACTTTTAGATGGGATTGAGGGGAGTTTGTGTCCCTACTACCTAGTGCCTACGGATATTGGCTTCTCAACCCATTCATATGAACTGAACCATCGCTACTGAGCAAAATCCTGCATCATTAATTGTGGTTTGGTGAAGCCGGAAAATAATCATTGCATGATCATTCTCATGGAAACTGATGTATGTTGCTTGGTGCTCTGTCACTGTGTGAAGAATAAGCAGCTCGTTAGGCCAAGAAACATTAGATTCATATACTTCTAATGAGATGGAAAATTCGCGATGTGCGATAATAAATAAAATCCTAGGCTGTGTACAATTGTTTTTCAAGAGACTATTTGTTTGAGATGTAAAGTCTGAAATCTGATCTGACACCTGTAGCATTTCTATTGGCTGACCATTTTTTGTAATGGCTGGTATCTAGTTTAAAAACTATAAAGTATCAACTTGGGTCAGTGATGCACGATCGAGACCTAGGCTGAAGTTTGAACAAGTGCTATTTTACTGCCCCTTTTCTTAAAGATCCTATGATGTGCAGACCATGTCTCTTGCATGATTACTGAGGATATTTCCCAACAACTATTGTATATACATGTATGTGATCAAGTGTTGGATCAAAAGATTGGATGTTTACCTTGTGTTGCTGTTGCCTTGTGTTGTTGTTGCCTGCTACCCTAGTGTCTGCAGTTGCTGGTTATTCCTCCTTGACCTTGCCCTGGAACTCCTGGAACTATAGCTAGTACCAGTACCAGTGCTAGTGCTAGTGCTAGTGCTGACTAGTGCTAGTGCTAGTACCAGTACCAGTACCTACAGAAGTTAAATTCAGACACAAACTTTGCTAGTGCTAGTGCTAGTACCAGTACCTACAGAAGTTAAATTCAGACACAAGAATGTGCTAGTGCTGACACAAGAATGTCCAGCATTTGCAGAAGTATTTCTTGATTGATGTGATATACAGGAGCTACTTATTTTGCTTATTATTATATATCAATCAATGCTTGGTTTTTTTGCTTACTCTTTGGTCCTTTGCTCAATTTGGTCCTTCTTTTTTTCCTTACTCTTTTTTCGAGAATAATGCCGATGATTGAAATGTCGTGGCACACTATATATGTGAATGTGCTACGATGGGACTGTGAGCCTTGTGATATGCACAAGTCCAGGTCTTGTGCATCCTACTTGGCTCACCGTTCCATCGTAGCATATTCCTGTGTCCAACGACCTATGTATATATATGAGGCATTCTTTTCGAGCTACTTTGGTCTTTTTCGAGAATAATGCCGATGATTGAAATGTCGTGGCACACTATATATGTGAATGTGCTACGATGGGATTGTACGCCTTGTGCTATGCACAAGTCCAGGTGTTGTGCATCCTACTTGGCGTACGGTTCCATCGTAGCATATTCTCGTGTTAACGACCTATGTATATATATGAGGCATGCTTTCTGAGTTGCTTTGGTCTTTTTCGAGAATAATGCCGATGATTGAAATGTCGTGGCACACTATATGTGAATGTGCTGCGATGGGATTGTTCGCCTTGTGCTATGCACAGGTCCAGGTGTTGTGCATCCTACTTGGCGAACAGTTCCATCGTAGCATATTCCTGTGTCGAACAACCTAGTTATATATGAGGCATGCTTTTTGAGTTTGGTCTTTTTGATTTAGGAGTACTTTCTATAAGTGTATCTTCATATGCGACTTTAATTATATATGTTTTTTTCAATAGTCGGTTAATTATTATTGTAAACTTATAGATGACGTGGTACGTCGTGTACAAGGGACGGGTTCCCGGAGTCTACGATGATTGGGAAGACTGCCGGAGACAGGTGCACCATTTCAGCGGCAATAGCTACAAAGGGTACAACACTATGGCGGAGGCGGAAGCTAGATACACGCGCTATCTAGCGGGAGTTAGGACAAGGAACCGGATGAAGACCTACACCTTCGTCGCGGCGGTGATCATGCTTATCTTCTTTGGTTATTTATCCCGCGTTTGTGTCTAGCTAGCTAGTTTAGATGTCTAGGCGAGCTTCCGAGCTCTAACTTGTTCGATCGACACATGTATTCGCATGTCAGCAACTACTACTTTGTAACATGATCGAAACAATGTAATTAACTTAGACTATGTATTCATGTATGAGACTTATCTATATGTATTTGTTTCAATCTTGTTTTTCATATTGAGTATTTATATATATAATTGTATATCTTGTATCTGTGTGTGTATATCTGCTGTAATATTGTATATAATCTGTATTGCATATAATCTGGCTCGGAAATTAAAAAAAAAACAAAAAAAACATCTGTGGCGCACATGGTCTACCTTCTGTGGCGCACTATACCTAAAGCGCACTATGGAAGTTTAGTGGTGCACTAGGTAGTGCACCACAGAAGATCCCAGGGGTAGCGCACCATCCCAAACTTTATCTTCATCGCCTATAAATACAGTGGCGCACTAGGCAAGGCGCCACTGAGAGATAGCAGAGCATAAGGCCGTGGCGCCTCGCTAGTGCGCCACGGATGGGCATTTCGGGTGCGCCACTAACAGCCTGTTTCCTAGTAGTGGTTGTAAACATCTTACTTATGCATAGCATACCAATGTTTAAGAAAGGACAACTTGGTTTTATCCCAAACCATAACTTTATATGGTGTCATTTCAACGGATCATGATGGAGCTCTTTTCAGTGTAAAAGCGGTAGTCTCTAAAGCTTTAATCTTTCAAATATAATGGAAGTTTTATAAATTACACCTTTGATCTTACCATGTCAAACAAGGTTTTATTACATATCTCAAACACTCCATACTCATATGGTGTTTCGGGAAACACAAATCCATGGAACGATTCCTAAAATCTTAGGTGTTTTGCTAAACTTGTAACTCAAAAATCTTCCTTTATGATCCTATCATAAATTCTTTATTTTCCTATTACATTGATTTTGCACTTCATCTTGAAAGTATTTGAACTTTTCAAATGTTTCACACTTCATCCTCATTAGGTAAATATTCATATATTCACTCAAATTTTCGGAGAAAGAATATGAAGTTGAAATCCATCGCTCTCTACTAGACATATTGGAATTAATACATCAAATAAGTACAAATTCCAATAAGCTAGTCATTCATTCCCTTTTGGCCTATGAAGAGAGTTTTAATTATCTCTAGGAAAGGTTCACATTCGTCATTTGATCAAAAATAAAAAGACTCCAAAATTCGATCCACATGGAGTTTCTTCATGTTTTCTTTCCACTATAATTTACACGGCGATGTCACTTCCTAAGTAATCTTTCAATCAATTGTCTTTTGACATTTTTAACGTTAGTTTTATGGATGTGATTTTTCCAACTAGACTTGTATATCATCCATCTTTTATGGAACACGGAAATTATTTGAACAACCTTTTGTTCTCATAATACCTGATAAAAACAAATCTTGAAGTTAAGCTTTGATGTCAATGAGAAACACATCAACACTTTATTTGTTCTCAATTAACATCATCACATATTCTCTTGCTAGTTACTTAGGCCATTGCAGTTCATGAATTGTGTTGTTTCGTATGAGGTTCACACCAACAAATTCAGTATCCAATACTTAAGAACCACATTGTTTAACATGCAAAGAATATAGCCATTGAAGGGAATATGCCCTGAGAGCCAATAATAAAGTGTTTATTATGTGTATTCCAAGTATATGATAGATGTTTATTTTGCATGCTATAATTGTATTAATATGGAAACGTTAATACATGTGTGTTTAATAAACAAATATAAAGTTCCTAGTTATGCCTATCTCATAAACTAGCTCGTTGATTAACAAGATGATCAAGGTTTCCTGATCATGGACATTGGATGTTGTTAATAACGGGATAACAACATTAGTGTAATGATGTGATGAACATTCATCCGAAGTATAGCATTACGATCAAAGTCATTGAGTTTATATTGCTATAACAACTTACGAAGTGATCCTAATCCTTAGACCATGAGATCATGTCAATCACTAACACCGGAAGAGTTTCTTGATAACATCAAACGTCACATCATAACAGGGTGATTATAAAGATGGATTCAGAACTAATAAAGTGTTATGTTGAGGCTCATGGATCGAGAGTGGAATTTGTTCATCCCGATGACGGATAGATATACTCTGGGCCCTCTCGGTGATATCACATTGATTAGCTTGCAAGCAAGTGATTTGATCACTAGAATGTTATATCACGGGAACAAGAAAAGAGTGCATGTCGGTAACAAGATCAAACTAGGTATGGAGATACCGATGATAGAATCTCGGACATGTAATATATCGTGAAACAAAGGGATTAAGATACTAGCGTAAAAGGTTCCGACGATCACAAGAAAGTCATCGTTGAATGTGTGGGAGTCAGTATGGGTCTCCAGATCCCGCTTCTGATTATTGATCCGAGAGGGGTCTCGATCATGTCCGCATTATTCACGAACCGTAGGGTGACACACTTAAGAGACACCGACATCCAATTGGAGCAACTGTTTCATGCCGAAAGAATAAACAAGCGCAGGAATTTATTTCACTAGATACCGAAACAGGTTTTCGGATGAAATTGCATAAAGTGGTTATGAATGTGAAATGGAATTCTAGCAAGGGGTTAGTTGTGAATGTTTGTCATTAAATTAATTGAGAAAATTCTGAATAAAATAAAAGAGTTTTATTTAATGAGAGTTTGCATTAAATTTGGTGGAAATTTAATGGGAATTTGAGTGGACTTTTGAGTGGAGGGAATTTGAAGGAATTTTGTGAGTGGAGTGTCCACCCACATGAAGAGGGGAGGGCAAGGTGGAAGCCCCCATGCGCCGGCCACCCCCTTGGGGTTCCCCCCTCCTCCTATAAAAGGAGCCCCCCTCCTCACTTGTCTCTCACACCTCCTCGTGAAGGATCTCTCTCCCCCTCTAGAATTTATTCCCCATGGTCTCGGACTAGCGAGATACATGTTCCCGGTGGCTATTCGGCAAGAAAGAGTTGTGCTTCCGCTGCATCGCTAGAGCGAGGAGGCGGAGGTTGCTCGGTGCCTCGAACGTGTCTTGAAAGCACGGATGCGCTGCTGATTTGCGGCGCTAGGACTTCCTCTCGATCTTGAGATCGGCAAGAGATCGTCTACATCAACCACGAGTTGAACTCGTTAAGCTTTGTCGGTCTTCAAGGTTATGTTCTCTACGGATATACATCCGCCTGTTGTTTGTATCTAGTAGATAGATCTTGGTACATAGTTCCCATCGTAAGAAAAATTTTGTTTTCTATGATGCGAACCCTATAGTGGTATCAGAGCCGGATCTATGCGTAGATGCTTTACACGGGTAGTACACATATGAGTATGTGGGCGATGATTATTATGTTGTTTCTCCTTTGTTGTAATTTTGGATATTGGTGGCATAGTGGGATGATGTCACATCCCAAGATTTTCCAAATCTTGTAATGTGAAAAATAAATGAATAAAATAAAACTTTGTTTGATTTTCAGGGTGAGAAGAAACTTTTTGAATCCATTTGGAAACCTTCAAACCCTTTTGATCAAACAAATCCTAAAGGGATTTGAAAAGTTAAACAATTATTAAAGAAAATATTTTGAATAAGTGAAATTACTATTTTGGATATTTTAATAAAAGGATTTGGTTTTCAAAAGAAAAGGTGGATTTATAAATAAATATTATTTTATAAAGCCAAATTAAAACCTTGGCCAAGCTTTTGAAATAAAAACATTTTGTTTTGATAAAAATAGTAAAGGCTTATTTAAATAAAATAATAAGGATTTAATATCAAAATTTTATTTAAGTAAAGGCTTTTCCCATTTTAAATAAACACTAAAACTTATTTATTTATTTTAAATAAGTTTTCCCAAGTATTTTATATTCTCAAGTAAAACCTACTGAAGTGTTTTGGTTTTATTTTAGATTTCAAAATAAAGGTTTTTAATAAAACAAATCCTATTTGATTTAATAATTAAGGTCCATTTTATTTAATTATTAATGGACCCTAAAATAAATGTTATTTTATTTTAAAAAAGCTTTCCAAGTATTCTTTACCTTCAAATAAAACCTACTGATTTGGTTTTGAAAGTATTTGGATTTCAAATGAAGATTTTATTAAATAAATCAAACCCTATTTGATTAAATAACTAAAGGTCCATTTTATTTAATTAATGAATGGATCCTAAAATGAATAAAAATATTATTTTTATTTTGGAGTTTTGGATTATGTTACTGAACAGAACCAATTTCAAAGTTTCAAAGTGTGGTGTTTGTTTGAATCGATTTGGTGGATTGAATTGTTTGTTTGAATTTCAAATCAGAAAATAGAAATAGAAAAGGAAAAAGATTCTGTACAAAAAAAATGAAACAACAGCCGGCCAAGCCCACAAGCCCAGCTTTCCTCTCCCGAAGGAAACGTTTTGCACTCAATCTTTAACCCGCAGTGTGACTGACTGGTGGACCTCTCCCTCACTCCTTTTCCCACTGACGACTGGACCGCACTCTCCTGTTCATCCTCCTCACCCGCGCGACTTCTTCTCTTTTCCCGTCGCCGTTTCCTGCAGTGATTCCGCAGCACTAATTCGTCTTAACGCAGCCACCATTACTCGCCTTGACCATGCACGTTAAAATGCTAGTGACTCTTCTCTCTTTCCCCTCTGTCGCCCCTCCTCGACACGCCCCCAGGCTGTCGAATTTTGCTGAACCACCCCTGTCTCCGACGAACAACCGCGACGATTCCGGCGAGCCCAGCCACCGCCTGGCCCCCTCGACCACCCGAGCGTGATCCCCATCTCCCTACGCATCTCCCAGCACCAACCACTCGTCCGCGCGTGCTCTAGAACGCCGACAACAAACACGACAGAGCGCCGCCGTCTTCTGCCGATTCTCCGACGATGTCTCCCCGGTAAAATCCGACCACCCCTCTCTTCCCCGTGGACACGTTAATGATCGCCATGCTCTCGCAGACCTAATGGTGCTATTCGTTTGTCCTAGGGTGCCCCTTATCCTCACCCTCGACGACCTCCAGTACCACCCGAGACCCAGCTCATCTCCGGCGAGCAATCGCAACTGCCCCCGAGCGCCCCTCGACGGACAAGCCACACGTTGAGAATCAGCAAACGCCACGAACGCGGTGAGCTTACTCCCTCCCTTTTTAGCTTCCTGCCTCGCCAGCGCCGCCGCCATCTGGCCGCTCCGCCGCTCGCCGTTGAACTTGCGCCGACAGTTCCTGGCTAGTTGATAGGAACCGTTCGATTTAGATCGAAGAGACAAGATAGATTCACTTAACAGCGAAAGGATACGCGCCCTACGCCGTGTGATCTACCTAGATCCTGCGGTCCACGTTGCCGATCCGGCCGAACCGGTATCATCCAACCAGAACGCGCCGCGTGGCCAGATTTCGTTTTAAAAACAGATTTGAATCTGTTATAGATTCAATTTTCAAACCTTTGTAACTTTTGATCCACACGTCCAAATTTTGCAAATTTGGTATCATTGGAATCAGTGGAACAAGCCCTAGCCAACCATGCCATTGGTTTAGCAAATAGTATCTGTTAGCTTGTTCGTTTTTGCAGAAACTTTTGATTGCTTGTTAAGGATGTAAAAATTGTTTAAAAATGAATTTGGGGTTAAAATCTTTTGCAATTGGATTTCTTTGAACCTACTGACCATAGGAAACACTTTGTGGAATCAAGAATGTATTTGGTGAAACAAAATAATGATTCTTTGATTTAAAACCATTTCTAGTCAAATAGAAATGTGGTTTATTTATTAAAAATGGTTTTGGAAGAAAACCTTTGGAAAATGTTTTGTTTTAAACTCTCTGACCCTAAAAACAAGGTTTTGTGGTTTGAAAATATATTTGGTGAACCCTATAGATTAATGCTTTAGTAAAAACATTTCTACACCACATAAAATGATACCTTGTTTTAAAAATGGTTTATGAAGTGAAAACCTTTTGCAAATGACTTTGCCACTTTGCAAAATGACCATTAGGTGTTTTCAATGTTTGTGACCCATTAGGAACCACTTTTCCAAATAAAACAATCCTTGGCATGCTTGCATGCATTATCTTGGTTCTATGATTTTATGTGATGTTTTGCTTGATTGGTAGATTGAAATATTGTTTGCTTGATTGATTTGTAGTGACTTGAAGAGTGTGATTGTTGCAAATATCAAGGAGTGAACTTATATCCTCTACCAAAAAGGCAAGTGATGCTTCATACTTTTTGTCCCATTACTTTCACTATGCATTAGTGATTTTTCTCTAAGTAAAACTTGCATGGATTTTGCTAAGTAGAAACCTTTCTATAGGAAAACCTAGTAGATGAAACCTTAGTGGAAATCTTCCTAAGTTAAGATTCCTATCACTATCAAGCTTAGCCTAGCTAATAGAAAACATGGGTGGAATATATATTCACACTATGGAAAAATATTCTAAGTCTGAGGACTTGTGTTTTGTTTAATAAAACAACTAAGTTAATGAATCACCTGGGTGGAATGGGACTTGCTTGGTGGATTTTGGTTGAGTGGTTACACAAGGCCAGGGGACTGGTGAACCTTGTGTATCTCACTTGTGGATGGCCACCCAGGAACAAAGAGATTTGAGATGTCAAATGTTGAGAAGCTTCAGGTGCAGCCACTTGGCATTATGGGCTCTGCCTGGATCATATAGGTTGCAAGAACTTAGCCATATGGACAGTTGGTGGTAGAGTTTGATAGGTTGGAGCGCGTCCATTTTGGTCTAAGGGAAGGCTTCTGAAAGATCTTATCTTGGGAAACCAAGTCTTGTGGGGAAAGTGCACCACCTCTGCAGAGTGTAAAATCTAAGTACTTAGCCATGTCCCTGGTAAAGGACAATTTGAGCATCAAGACATGGAAGCAATCAAGAATCTCATCATTCAAATTTCTAAGTTAAAATCTTGTGGTTTGAACAAGGGTTATTTGAAATCTTCAATCTTTGATTGAGAGAAGCCTTGGAAAAGATTTTGTCAAAACAAAAACTTAGTATTTTCAAAATGATAAGGAAAATCTATTTTGAGCAATGCAAGCCTCAACTCCACTTAGCCAAATGCATATAGATGATAGACTCCACTATACTACCATAGTATCACTTGCCAATACAATTCAAATGTATTGACCCTTGTGGTTGTAACTTGTATGTTGCAGGTTTGATTGATTTTATTGAAGATTGTTTGATTAGGATTACAAAGTCTACAACCAACATCTGCCTGTGGTACTTTGAAGATGAAGGACCCCATGACTATAGCTATTCCGCTGCAATGAAATGTAATAGCCAAATGAGCTATGTAAGATGTAATAAAATTATGTTATTCCTGGTTATAAAGTTGTATTATGACCTTTGTTTCTTGATATTACATCTTAACTATGGATGCTAGCTATTGATCCAGGGACTAGCATTGTAAACACAGGGGATACCACCTTATATTGTGTAAAGGTTGGGACACTCCCTCTACAGATGAAGCGGCCCGGACAAACTTTACATGTCCTCGCACATGAGACATGTTCCACGCTTGACATGCAACTAGTTTGCATAAGTGGCTAGCGGGTGTCTGTCTCTCCTACTATAGTCAATATCTATTTTGCAAGCGAGTTTTCAACAATTTGATTATCCTCGTTGTGGTTCATGTTCGTATGTAAGAACGGTTCTATCTCGAAAACCCTAAGCCACGTAAAACTTGCAATGTGTAAATTAGAGGCGTCTAGTTTAGATTGTTGCTGGGCTAGTGTTATGATATGGTAGTGTTGTAAGTAGAAGTATGAGATGATACTCTTACAACACACATAGCATGTAAACTCCATAGACCTTGGATTTACACATATAGGTATGATAGTGATCATACCACGATGCACATGATAGATATCATATGCGGGAACCATAACATTTCACTAATAAACATGTGATGTTTGATAGCATCTTATATTGCTTGTTTAGCGCTTTGTTAGCATAATAAGATGATACCTCTTTTAAATATCAAGATAAGAATGTGTTCTTCCTTTAGTATGCACCGATTATGTTTCGTCGCTCCAAGACATCACGTGATGATCGGGTGTTCTTGGATCCACGACCATATTTCGGGTGTAAAACAGTTACACACGAGAATACTAAGGTTCTAACTTGGCGAGCCTAGCATGTACAGACATGGCCTCGGAACACGGACCGAAAGGTTAAGCATGAGTCATATAGTTGATATGATGCCCATTTCATGTTCGCCTTTGAAGCTATACCGACTCACGTGATGATCGGACTTGGTATAGTGGATTTGGTTCATGTAATCACCAAAAAGGCACGAGGGATGTCGTTTTGAGTGGGAGTTCATTCGTAATATGTATTAGTTGAACTCAATCTATCATACAATTAGTATAAACTTTACAAATTCTCTTGTAGATGGCACCACCTGCTTTTAATTTCAATGTGTTCATGGAGAAAGAGAAACTAGCAACGAACGGTAGCAACTTTACCGAATGGGCCATGAATTTGAGGATTCTCCTCTCTGCTGCACAAAAGCAATATGTGCTAGAAGCGCCGTTAGGCCCCCCACCTTTTGATGATGCCCCTAACAAGGAGAAGAATGTCTATCAGACTCGTCAGGAGGACCACAACTTAGTTCATTGCGGCATATTGTATGGGCTAGAGCCGGAACTTCGAAAGCGTTTCGAAAATGGCAATGCATTTGATACAATGGGTGAGTTGAAAATGATTTTCGACACACATGCTGCTGTAGAGAGCTACAACGCTTCAGAAAAGTTCTTTAGCTGCATGATGGAAGAGCACAGCTCCGTTAGTGAGCATGTACTCAAGATGTCGGGTTACGCCGATAAGCTTGTGTCTTTGGGAATATCGATTCCCATTGACTTAGGCATCCATCGTGTTCTGCAGTCTCTGCCACCTAGCTATAAGAGCTTCGTGATGAACTATAATATGCAAGGCATGAAGAAGTCTCTCCCCGAGCTTCTGTCAATGCTTAAAACTGCAGAAGTGGAGATCAAAAAGGAACATCAAGTGTTGATGATCAATAGGAACACTGGTTTCAAGAAAGACAAGAAGGGAAAACGGAAGGGAAGTAAGGGCGGCAAGCCATGCCATCTGAAAAGAAACCCGAGTTGGACCTAAGTCCGATACCGAGTGTTACTATTGTAAGGGCTGCCATGAAGCGTTAATCGCCCCAAGTATCTGGCAGACAAGAAGGCCGGCAAGGCAAACAAAGGTATATATGATATACATGTTATTGATGTGTACTTGACTAGTGCTCGCAGTAGCACCTGGGTATTTGATACCGGTTCAGTTGCTAATATTTGTAACTCGAATCAGGGGCTGCGGAACAAGCGACCGCTAGCAAGGGGTGAGGTCAAGATGCGTGTCGGCAATGGATCAAGCGTTGATGTGATCGCCGTCGGAACGTTACCTATCCACTTGCCGTCGGGATTAGTTATAAACTTGAATAATTGTTATCTGGTGCCTGCACTAAGCATGAACATTGTATCTGGATCGTGTTTGATGCGAAGTGGTTATTCATTTAAAACCGAGAACAATGGTTGTCCCATTTATATGAATGAAATCTTTTATGGTCATGCACTGATGATGAATGGTTTATTTCTTTTAGATCTCGATGATAATGTTACACATATTCATAATGTTGATGCTAAGAAGATTAAACTTAATGATGATATATCCGCATATATGTGGCACTGCCGTCTAGGTCATATTGGCATTAAACGCATGAAGAATCTCCATTCGGATGGACTTTTGGAATCACTTGATTATGAATCATTTGATACATGTGAGCCATGCCTTATGGGCAAGATGACTAGAATGCCGTTTTCCGGTTCAATGGAACGGGCGACAGATTTGTTGGAAATCATACATTCTGATGTATGTGGTCCAATGAGTGTGTCGGCCCGAGGTGGATATCGTTATTTTGTTACTTTCACGGATGATTTGAGTAGATACGGTTATATCTACTTGATGAAACACAAGTCTGAAACCTTTGAAAAGTTCAAGGAATTTCAGAATGAAGTGGAAAATCATCGTAATAGAAAGATCAAATTTCTACGGTCCGACCATGGAGGTGAGTATCTAAGTTACGAGTTTAGCACTCACATGAAAGAGTGTGGAATTGTTTCACAACTCACACCTGCCGGAACACCACCGAGAAATGGTGTGTCGGAACGTCGTAATCGTACTTTATTAGATATGGTTCGAACTATGATGTCTCTGACGGACTTGCCGTTGTCATTTTGGGGTTATGCACTAGAAACTGCTGCATTCACTTTAAATCAGGCACCATCTAAATCCGTTGAAAAGACACCGTATGAATTGTGGTTTGGAAACAAACCTAAGCTGTTTTTTCTTAAAGTTTGGGGATGCGATGTTTATGTGAAGAAACTTCAACCGGATAAACTCGAACCCAAAGCGGAAAAATGCGTCTTCATAGGATACCCTAAGGAAACTATTGGGTATTCCTTCTATCACAGATCCGAGGGCAAGGTTTTTGTTGCCAAGAATGGATCCTTTCTAGAGAAAGAGTTTCTCGCGAAAGGTGTGAGTAGTCGGAAAATAGAACTCGAAGAGGTTATTGAACCTTCTCTTCAAAGTATGGCGAGTAGCGCAGCGCCGGAAGTTGTTCCGGAGTTGGCTCCACCTGTTGAAGAGGGAACTAATGATAATGATCATGAAACTCCGAAAGAGAGTACTACCGAACCTCGCAGGTCAAGAAGGACGCGTGCAGCTCCCGAGCTATACGGAAATCCTGTCATGAATTTCATGGTTGATGAAAATGATGACCCTGCGACGTATGAAGAAGCGATGATGAGCCCGGATTCCAACAAATGGTTAGAAGTCATGAAATCCGAGATGGAATCCATGTATGAAAATCAAGTTTGGAACTTGGTGGAATTACCTCACGACCAATAGGGCGTGGAGAACAAATGGATTTTCAAAAGGAAAACTGATGTTGATGGTAATGTGACCGTCTATAAAGCTCGACTTGTCGCAAAGGGGTTTCGACAAATTCAAGGAGTTGACTACGATGAGACATTCTCTCCCGTAGCGATGCTAAAGTCAGTTAGGATTATGTTAGCAATTGCTGCATATTTCGATTATGAGATATGGCAGATGGATGTCAAAACCGCGTTTCTCAATGGTAATATTGAAGAAGAGTTGTATATGATACAACCAAAGGGTTTTGTCGATCCTTAGGATGCTAACAAGGTGTGCAAGCTTCAGCGATCCATCTATGGATTGAAGCAAGCATCACGAAGTTGGAATCTCCGCTTTGATGAGGTGATCAAAGAGTTTGGATTTGTCCAAACTTATGGAGAAGCTTGTATTTACAAGAAAGTGAGTGGGAGCAATGTGGCATTTCTGATATTATATGTGGATGACATATTATTGATCGAAAATGATATAGACCTAGGTGAAGCGTCATACATATTAGGCATAAAGATCTATAGAGATAGATCTAGGCGCCTAATAGGGCTATCGCAAAGTACATACCTTGATAAGATTTTAAAGAAGTTTAAAATGGACAGAAGTAAGAAGGGGTTCTTACCTATGTTGCAAGGCAAGACATTGAGTAAGACTCAAAGTCCGCTGGCCGGAAGAAAGAGAGATAATGGACAAGGTCCCGTATGCTTCAGCCATAGGCTCTATAATGTACGCCATGCTATGTACAAGACCGGATGTGGCACATGCTATTAGTTTGACTAGTAGGTACCAATCGGATCCAGGTTCGGAACACTGGATAGCGGTCAAGAATATCCTTAAGTACTTACGAAGAACTAAGGATATGTTTCTTGTATACGGAGGTGAAGAAGAGCTCGTCGCTAAGTGTTATGTTGACGCTAGGTTTGACACCGATCCGGATGACTCTAAGTCTCAATCCGGATACGTTTTTCTCATGAATGGCGGAGCGGTTAGTTGGAGGAGCTCCAAACAACCTGTGGTAGCGGGATCAACAACGGAGGCCGAATATGTTGCTGCTTCAGAAGCGGCTCAGGAAGCAGTTTGGATGAAGGAGTTCATATCCGAACTAGGAGTGGTTGCAAACGCGTTGGACCCAATGGTGATCTATTGTGACAACAATGGTGTCATTGCCAATGCCAAAGAACCAAGGTCTCACAAGCATTCCAAGCATATTAAGCGCCGGTTTCACTCCATCCGCGAGCATGTCATGGATGGAGATATAAAGATTTGTAAAGTACATACGGATCTCAATGTAGCAGATCCGTTGACTAAAACTCGCCCTAGAGCAAAACATGATCAACACCAGAACTCAATGGGTGTTAGATTTATCACTATGTAACTAGATTATTGTCTCTAGTGCAAGTGGGAGATCAAGGAATATGCCCTGAGAGGCAATAATAAAGTGTTTATTATGTGTATTCCAAGTATATGATAGATGTTTATTTTGCATGCTATAATTGTATTAATACGGAAACGTTAATACATGTGTGTTTAATAAACAAACAGAAAGTTCCTAGTTATGCCTATCTCATAAACTAGCTCGTTGATTAACAAGATGATCAAGGTTTCCTGATCATGGACATTGGATGTTGTTAATAACGGGATAACAACATTAGTGTAATGATGTGATGAACATTCATCCGACGTATAGCATTACGATCAAAGTCATTAAGTTTATATTGCTATAACAACTTACGAAGTGATCCTAATCCTTAGACCATGAGATCATGTCAATCACTAACACTGGAAGAGTTTCTTGATAACATCAAACGTCACACGTAATAAAGGTGATTATAAAGATGGATTCAGAACTAATAAAGTGTTATGTTGAGGCTCATGGATCGAGAGTGGAATTTGTTCATCCCGATGACGGATAGATATACTCTGGGCCCTCTCGGTGATATCACATTGATTAGCTTGCAAGCAAGTGATTTGATCACTAGAATGTTATATCACGGGAACGAGAAAAGAGTGCATGTCGGTAATGAGATCAAACTAGGTATGGAGATACCGATGATCGAATCTCGGACATGTAATATATCGTGAAACAAAGGGATTAAGATACTAGCGTAAAAGGTTCCGATGATCACAAGAAAGTCATCGTTGAATGTGTGGGAGTCAGTATGGGTCTCCAGATCCCTCTTCTGATTATTGATCCGAGAGGGGTCTCGATCATGTCCGCATTATTCACGAACCGTATGGTGACACACTTAAGAGACACCCACATCCAATTGGAGCCAATGTTTCATGCCGAAAGAATAAACAAGCGCAGGAATTTATTTCACTAGATACCGAAACAGGTTTTCGGGTGAAGTTGCATAAAGTGGTTATGCATGTTAAATGGAATTCTAGCAAGGGGTTATTTGTGAATGTTTGTCATTAAATTAATTGACAAAATTCTGAATAAAATAAAAGAGTTTTATTTAATGAGAGTTTGCATTAAATTTGGTGGAAATTTAATGGGAATTTGAGTGGACTTTTGAGTGGAGGGAATTTAAAGGAATTTTGTGAGTGGAGTGTCCACCCACATGAAGAGGGGAGGGCAAGGGGGCAGCCCCCATGCGCCGGCCACCCCCTTGGGGTTCCCCCCCTCCTCCTATAAAAGGAGCCCCCCTCCTCACTTGTCTCTCACACCTCCTCGTGAAGGATCTCTCTCCCCCTCTAGAATTTATTCCCCATGGTCTCGGACTAGCGAGATACATGTTCCTGGTGGATATTCGGCAAGAAAGAGTTGTGCTTCCGCTGCATCGCTGGAGCGAGGAGGCGGAGGTTGCTCGGTGCCTCGAACGTGTGTGCGAGCACGGATGCGCTGCTGATTTGCGGCGCTAGGACTTCCTCTCGATCTTGAGATCGGCAAGAGATCGTCTACATCAACCACGAGTTGAACTCGTTAAGCTTTGTCGGTCTTCAAGGGTATGTTCTCTACAGATATACATCCGCCCGTTGTTTGTATCTAGTAGATAGATCTTGGTACATAGTTCCCATCATAGGAAATTTTTTGTTTTCTATGCTGCGAACCCTACAGCCATAACATGTATATCATCTATATACCTAAGATGAACAATTCTAGTCTTTTCTTTTCTGCCATATATTTCTTAGATTTTTCTTTCGGCATTTCTTTATCCTTTCAAAAGAATCTATCAACATCAATAGTCGTGCCATACTCATGAAACATAGTCCAAAGCGTGTATAGTTAAATACCAATGTCTTTTGACTTGCACTTTGAAGTAGATCACCATCATCAAATTCTTGGTGTTCTTTCAAATTCCATTCTTTAGTAATCTTCTAGTGTAGTAAACATTTTACCTACATCAAATATTCATCCTTATCATGGAACCATTTATGATCAAGCTACTTTAGCTTATAACTGTGAATCACGAGTATAATGTTGCTCTCAAAAACCTTTAGGAGGATTAGGATGACTAGTGTCTCCAACCTTTTGTAAATTCTCATCAAACGTGAGAACATAAACTTTGCCATATTATACTCTATCATGTTGTAAACAAAAAATCGTTTTAGATATCGCAATATCTTCCACACATGATGGTTTCTGAAACAATACTTTCAGCTCCTAGATAACCTCGATATTAAAACAATCGTTTGAATATCAAGAATCATGGAGATAAACATGATACTTATATACTAACACTAGAATTGCTAATCTTGATTTAATACCAATTATTAAACTTCACAGAGTAACCGGAACTTACTGAAAGTTTGAAATAGGAATTTTTAACTTTAGATTAACACTTCAAAACAATACGATACCAGTTCGTAAAGTAACTAACCAGATTTCTATAGTTCTATTATCTCGATTATAACTAAGAGCAAGGTGGTAAACGGATGCCAATGACTACAACAACTATGCAAATTCACTTTGATTTAATTTATGATAAATAGTTTTCAACTTTTAATCATATTACTATTGAACTCCCACTCAAAACAATATCCCTCACATTGTTTTAGTGATCACATGAACCAAATCCACTACACCAAGTTCGATCATCATGAGACATGATGTAGTTTCAAAGGCGAACATGATGTTCATCATATCATCTATATGACTCATGCTTTACCTTTCGGTATTCCGTGTTCCAAAACCATGTCTGTACATGCTAGTATCGTCAAGATTTAACCTTAGTTTCCGCATGAGCAAATCTGGCTTGCTCACGTTGTATACACTCGCAGAATCTAACACACCCGATCATCACTGGTGCTTCGAGACAACGAGTCTTGGCAACGGTGCCTACTAAGTACGAACACTTTATAACTTGATATTTTGTGAGAGGGATCATCTTATAATCTTACCGTCACGATCTAAGCAATACAAGATGCATAAAAGGATTAACATCACATGTAATTCATAATATGTGATATGATATGGCCTTTCTTCTTGTGCTTCCGATCTCCATCTTCAAGCACGAACATGATCTCCATCATCACCGACATGGCGTCAAGGTCAATGGCACCGCTCTATGGTTGTCCTCCACCAGCATCAACTATTACAACTACTTTGCATAATAGACACGCAGGTCTTAACGAAATTGAAAATACAACCATAAGGCTCCTGGCGGTTGCCGACTTACAATAAGGATCATTGCATACATCATATGTAATCACAATCATGGCCATATCACATCACTGCACACCCCTGCAAAACAAGTTAGACGCCTCTAATTTTCTTTGCATATTTTACATTGTTTGGGGATTTCAATAAGTACCATTCTAACTTACGAACAAGAACCACAACATTGATGCTTGAACTAACAAGTGCCCGTTGTAAATTAAATCTTTAATATGATGGGAGAGACAGACACCCGCAAAGCCACTTATGCAATACAAGTTGCATGTTGAGCATGGAGCAAGTCTCATGAATGATGTCATGTAAGGTTAGCACGGGCCGCTTCATCCCACCATACCGCAAGATGAAAAGTACACAAGAAGCAATTGATAATAAAAGAACCACCGCCCACAATGACCATTGTGTTCTTGGAGTAGGGAACAATTAGAAATAAGAGAACCACTGCCCACAACCACCTCCCACAATGTCATGTAGGTATTGGAGTAGGGAACAAGTAGAAATAAACGGAAGTCGATTCGGAGTTGTAGATAAAAAGTTATAAGAGTTTGAATAGAGATAGGTTTGACAAAAACTGTTTTGCACGATTTTTAAAGCACCTGGACACGATCGGTTCTTCAAGTATGCTGGCTGGTTGGCTGGCTGGGCCCGGTCCGGCAGATGGGCCGCCGGCTGGCTCGCCGGCCCAGTTGTCTTTTTTTTCTTTTTCTTTTTCTATTTACTTGTTTCCCTCATATCTTTTGCATACGAACTCCAAATGACACGATTCTTGTTTCTAAAATTTTCTAAAATCGAATAGATCATTGTAGGATAATATTTGTAATCTTTTTACTAGTTTGCAAGTAGTGGGTTTATAAACCCTTGTATATTCCATTTTATTTATATCTTTATTTGTTTGTATTTATTCCATAACTTTTTCATAATAACTCCAAATGAGCTCAATTTTGTTTCTAAAATTTTGTAATATTAATTGGATCTATTTAGGCTATAATTATAAATAATTTATGCCTTAGCAACAGTGGGTTTTATAAAGTCAATTTAATTACCTTTAGGAACATTTGGGCGAATCAACTATAGGATTTAGATACCAGGATTTGGATTCAGTTTGTGAGAACTTTGCATGGATGTAATGAAATTCTTATGAATGCTTCATGATTTTCATTTTGAAATCTTGCACACCAATTCTACAATCCATAATCAATCCATGCTCTTTTTCCTAGATGGCTACTTAGGTCATAACAAAAGAATATAAGATTTTGAATTCAAGGTTGAGAGGATTTTCTATTCAAAAAGTTTCTTCTCTTTGAGAATTTTCAACATAGTCAAACAATCAATCAAACTTATTTATTTATTTCACATTCCAAAATTAGGAGAATTTTGGTATGTGATAGACTACCACCCTTAAAAGAAATCTCGTCCCGACATTTGGGAAGGCTAGAAAGAAAGAAAGGTTCGGATCCATTAGGATGCTACCGCCCTTAAAATAAAATTGACTAGGTCATTTCTCGAGGATTCACTTAGATCAGATTGGTTCTCCTTTAGACTTTTATTGGTACAATGTTTCTAGCATATTCTAAACATCATGATTGATAGTTTCCGAGAAAGCACTTCTTAAACTAGCAAAACTCTCATGGTGGGCAAATAGGGAACGTTTACTTCACGGTGCCCATAATTCACGGTTGGGATTCATCCTTACCGTACATTCCTATGCTTAGCAATGGATGCTTTTAGAAGGGTGTAACAATATACCATTCTAGGGTTTAGGCTCAACGTCGACTCTCTGCTAAGGTTGAAAAGGGAACTCAAGATTCGCAAAACCAACAGTACAAGAGCGAATAATAAGAGTAGTAGGAATGGTGATCAATCCATCCTACACCCAAATCATTACCCTGTATGAGGATAGGTCAATCACATTTTTCTATCACTCGAACATTCTCACTTGCCTTGATGAATGTTTCCATGGGCACGAACTAATTCTCTATGTATAATCTCATGTATTTGATCAACAAATCTACTACTAAAACTAAACTATGGATACTTCAACTTTCAGGTTGGGTAATCTACTACATAACATCATTTCAACAGTTCATACTCTCACATCTCTTTTTTCCATTAGATAAAGCATTCTCCTTCCTAAATGCATTGTGTTGTCAAACCTTCCACTTAACACATCATTATATCTCCAAGGGTTCAAGATAGGGAAGAATAGATTCTATAGGAAAGAAACGACTAAGAAAATAATCCTACCCATAACTATATGAAGCATTCAATGTCACAAACAAGAAAACAATCATAAGAAATCAACACACAAGCAAACACTTGTATAATAACATTACAGGTGTATAAACTTAGTAGTATATAACCATAAAATAGTTTGAAAGCATTGAGAACAATACTAGAGTAAAATAGAGCAACATATAAGCAATAAACAAAATCTGTCAAAACGGTACAGTAGACTTCACGATTTTTTCTGACCAACCTAAACTCTTCAGGAATTTTAGCCAATTTTTGTGCAAGTACTACAGGTAATTACGCTCCAGATCCTATGTTTTTAAATTTTTCTAAGTTACCAATAAAATATAAAAAATCGCGCGGTACAACAGGTCAGGCAGAAAACTGCAGCAGTAATCCCACGAATTTCAATCAATTCACACCATTAAAATAATTTTAAAACCACACAAAAACTCCAGCAACTTTAGAATTTCAAAACAACAGATCCTAAACAAGGCATCACACGATATGGCTCAGTACAAACAAGCAAGCAACCTATATTGTCATACCACATAAGTTGGTAAGAACAATATGCTAACACGATAGCGATGATCTCCTAAAGAGATAGAACATGGTGGTCTAGACCTAACCAAACTTGATGAGATGTTTATTTATGTCATACTATTTGTTCCTTTACATAGCTAACTCTCATATAGGTATCATGAGAATGGACAACTATAAATGTTCGAATAGGAAGAGGTTCTAGAAAAGATAGATAAGGAATATAAGAACTCTAGTAAGTAGAAAATATGATAGTTCTCCTAATAGAGGTCTTATATTATTAATATATTTCTAAGGTCACGATCCTACAGTCAACGCACAGCTCTGATACCATCTTGTAACACCCTCGCCTGATAAGGCTGAGTTCATGTGTATAGTGCCAATCCCTGGATCGGTTCACTGGCACACACAATACAAAATGATACTAAATATAACTATGCATCATAAATACAACGAATTTGATCCAGAATTTACATTATTTATTCAAGTACATAGCAAAAAACGGATACAAGGTAGATCTCCATCCTTCAAATGTGCCACGGGCGAACCATTATTGAGTGGAGTCTCGCGACCTATGAACGATCACTTAGATACGATATAACCTGCAACATGAAACGTTGCATCCACGAATGGTCAATACATTGAATGTATGGCAAGTAGGCTAAAGTGGTTAACAACATATCTATCAACTACATGATTATTTTGCCAAGTGGAGTTCAGGCTCATTTGTATAAATCAACAGTTTTATCCTAACATTTGTAACAAAGTAGTTTTCCAATATGATAAATAGGACACTCTGGTTCACTCCCAGGTGCTCCTACCCAATTATGTTCACCCAACAAGTTTTAAGTAATTAAGAAGTAAGGATGAGTGAGAAATATCATAGCATCAGTATCAAGTCGCTCAAATTGTCCATAACCGGGGACACGGCTAAGCACTTAGTTTATACACCCTGCAGGGGTTAGTACACTTTACCCATGTGACTTGACCAGCCCAGCTCGTACCACCACTCTCATATTGGGTGATGATAGGGAGAAGTCCAAGAAGGAACCGTTCGGGAAGTAACTCCCCAAACCCGACATGCACCGATCGAACCTACACTATCTACATCTCTAGATACGTGGGTTCGAGTTACCACAACCTACTGAGTCCAACCAACCGCCCATTTCATTATTGGCACATGGTTGCACATGAAAGCTACCAAACAAAGAAGCCAATCCTTTCTCAGTGTCCTGGGCGGCATTCCCCACCATAAATCCACACTCGATTACCCAATCAATGCCATTCCGCCTAGGTGGTTCACTAAAATCATGTTGGTTTGTCATTTAACAAAATAAAATCCTTTCAAAACAAATAACTTTTCATGGTATGATTCCCTTCCTCGTCTAAATAGCATAGCTAAGCAATCTACCAATATGATGGCTCATAAACAAGGAATACTAGGGAATAATATGGGACATAGCATAGCATATACACATCAATTCCTACATATGCGATTCTACAAAAACATCTACGATGCATGGGAAAACGGTAGGACATTTATGACCAAGATAGCACCACTTGCCTTTGTTGTAGATGTATTCAATTAGATAATCCTCACAATCCTCATGGATATAATGGTTGCACTCGTCATAACCACAATACTTGCAATCATAATAGTTGCAATCACACACGTTGCACTCCTCGCAATCTATCGAGCAAACAATTGCATGCAATTATAAACAACAGCACATAGAGATCAAACAAATGCATGCATGACAATTTAATAAGTCACAATGGTTGTTACTTTAGTTATCTAAACAATATTTAAGTATATGATGCATGCAAGAGGCCAATTAATGCAATGGAGTACTTGTTATTAATAATTACATGCCAATATAGGGTTTTTAATAGTTCTGTTGTAACGCATGTTCTAACTGACGAATTAAATTTGTTTCTTGGGTTTACTGGATAGAGGATGTTAATACGAACCAGTAGGCGTTGGATTCACCCTAATCCGAGTTATAGATCTTTTTGTATGATATAAATATTGTTTAATAGGTTTTAACTGATTCATATAGTTTCTGCTGCCTACAAATCATACTAAAATTATATCTGTAATCTCCACAGAATTGTGATTTCAGGGACATATTATTTCTAATTTTCTGAGCAGTATTCAAATTACTATGATTTTAATACTCTAAATAAGCCATTAAACTATTTATTTAATTGCTGCGAAACCTTACAGTATTTGCCTGAACCATTTGCATATTGATGATCTACATGGAACCAGCTTTCCATCGGTATATCATTTATATTTTTGTGATAAGCAATTAATTTACTATGAATTTAATGATTTATAAATCTACTAAAACTAATTAAATTGCTACGGGGTAAATAGTCCGCAAAAGTTGGATCCAACCAGATATTATTAATCTACATTATAGTAGCTTGAATTTTATATATTGTTCATATTTTTCGGAGTTACGTATAATTTCCTATGAATTTATTAACCTAAAAGACCGTTAAAACTAATTAAATCATTACGGTAAGTACGTACTGTAAAGGTTGGATCTATTCTGATAAGATGATTCTACGTAAAATTATATTCAACTTGATATATTATACGCAATTTTTGGACGTGGTATGAATTTCTAATGAATTTTACAAGTTAGATCTATAATGTCCAATTTTAAATTCGAACGAAATATTCCACTGACTGGACAGGTTGACTTTGCATGCTGACTGGGACTAGATGCTGACCTGACATTGACACATAGCGAGATCCGGTTGGCTCGTACCCCTTCGAGGAATCGATCTAATCCTGGCCGTTGGGATGAGATCCAGTGGTTAGGAGAGGAGATTGACCCGATTTTGGCTCAGAATAGAAAAGAAATAGATCTGTATTAGAGAGGCAAATCTATAGGTCAAATTGAAAAACTTACAACATGAAAGTTTTGAGGAATCATTAGTCCTACCTTCTCACCAAAGGAATTTGGATTTAAAGAAACGAGCGCGAGTACATCTTGGATTTACACCGTCATATTTGAAATATTGCGATGAGAAATTCTCCGCTGTGGTGGATGAAAACAGGTGAGGTTTCTATGGATTGAAAGACTTTGACGAGATCTACAACTTTAGTTTTTTTACCGAAGGCAAACGACGAAGTCTAGATGGGTTAAAAGGCAAAATAAGATTCGGGCATGTGTAGATTCAGGATTTCGAGAAGAGAAACTCGTACAACTGTGGCTCCACGAGTTTATATGGAGATTTAGGATGGTGTAGAGATACGTCTGGGAGTAGGGAACACGCAGAAACAAACGGAAGTCGATTCGGAGTTGTAGATAAAAAGTTATAAGAGTTTGAATAGAGATAGGTTTGACAAAAACTGTTTGCATGATTTTTAAAGCACCTGGACACGATCGGTTCTTTAGGTACGCTGGCTGGTTGGCTGGCTGGGCCCGGTCCGGTAGATGGGCCGTCGGCTGGCTCGGCCGGCCTAGTTATTTTTTTTCTTTTTCTTTTTCTATTTACTTGTTTCCCTCATATCTTTTGCATACGAACTCCAAATGACACGATTCTTGTTTCTAAAATTTTCTAAAATCGAATAGATCATTATAGGATCATATTTGTAATCTTATTAATAGTTTGCAAGTAGTGGGTTTATAAATCCTTGTATATTCCATTTTATTTCTATCTTTATTTATTTGTATTTATTCCATAACTTTTTCATAATAACTCCAAATGAGCTCAATTTTGTTTCTAAAATTTTGTAATATTAATTGGATCTCTTTAGGCTATAATTATCAATAATTTATGCCTTAGCAATAGTGGGTTTTATAAAGTCAATTTAATTACCATTAGGAACATTTGGGTGAATCAACTATAGGATTTAGATACCAGGATTTGAATTCAGTTTGTGAGAACTTTGCATGGATGTAATAAAATGCTTATGAATGCTTCATGATTTTCATTTTGAAATCTTGCACACCAATTCTACAATCCATAATCAATCCATGCCCTTTTTCCTATATGGCTACTTAGGTCATAACAAAAGAATATAAGATTTTGAATTCAAGGTTGAGAGGATTTTCTATTCAAAAAGTTTCTTCTCTTTGAGAATTTTCAACATAGTCAAACAATCAATCAAACTTATTTATTTATTTCACATTCCAAAATTAGGAGAATTTTGGGATGTGACAACAGGTGATTCTGAGGATCCTTCTGTTCTAGGGTTTGGACCTCTCGGACCCCATTTAAAATGACCAAACATGTTCTAGGGTTCATTTCAACACTATTTAACTTGTCATATCATGCATATTGTTTGAGAATTGCACATGCCATGTATTGAATGTTGGTTTCCCTTTTTCCGATATTTGGTTCTTCGCGAATAGGAACCGAACCCGAAGCAGAAGTAAACAACACCGAAGATCCATACTTGTCTACTAACGGACAGGGAAGCGTAGCCTCTCATTCTGAACCTATGTTTTACGAAGTATATTACTTTCTCGCTATGGTGCACACGATTCCAATGTGGTCTTTTCTCAGTAGCTAGGGTTACCCTTTGTAGCCTTATACTCCTGATCCACTTCTCCTAGCATACCTAGGTTTGGCCATGCATAGTTACAACGTCTGATCTATCCAAATGATGAATTAGAGATGCCAAGGAAGGTAGTGAGGTAGGAGATGGTGACATCATCGAAGGAGTTAATTAAATATGCTAAGGCTTGTATGGGAGGCCACGTTGGTTGTGGTTTTTGTAGTCCCATGCTCGCCACCACTAGGAACTGAGTTCTTACCTTTGGAACCAAGACGAGCGTACAGCCACACGGGGCCTGGACAACCCCTCGGTTGACTAACTTGTTGTAGAGGTCCCAACCTTTAATAAGGTAGAGATCCCTGTGTTTACAATGCTTGTCCATGTATCAATAGCTAGCATCCACAGTTAAGATGTAATATCAATAAACAAAGGTCATAATACAACTTTATAACCAGGAATAAAATAATTCGTTACATCTTACTTAGCTCATTTGGCTATCACATTACAATGTAGCAGAAATAACTATAGCATGGAGTCCTTCATCTTCAAAGTGCCACGGGCAATCATGTTGGTTGTAGACTTGTAATCCTAATCAACACACTTCACTAACATCAAACAAACCTGCAACATAATAAGTTACAGTCACAAGGGTCAATATACATGAATTGTATTAGCAAGTGATACTATGGTTGTATAGTGGAGTCTATCATCTATATGCATTTGGCTAAGTGGAGCTTAGGCTTGATTTGCTCAAAATAGATATTCCTTATCATTTGAAAACACTAAGTTTTTATTTGTCAAAATCACCCAAGGCATCTACCAATCATTGATTGAAGATCCTTTACCCTTGTTCAACCACAAGTTTTTAACTTAGAAATTGGGATGAGGAGATTCCTGATAGCTTCCATGTCTTGATGCTCAAATTTTCCATTACCGGGGACACGACTAAGTACTTAGATTTTTCCTTCTGCAGAAGTGGTGCACTTTCCCCACAAGACTCGACATGCATCAAGACAAGATCTTTCAGAGACTTCCTTAGACCAAAATGGACGTGTTCCCAAACCTATCAGCCCCTACCACCAACTGTCCATTTGGCTAAGTTATTGCAACCTATATGATCTAGGCAGAGCCCATAATGCCAAGTGGCCGCACTTGAAGCTTCTCAACATTTGACATCTCAAATATCTTTGTTCCTGGGTGGCATTCCACAAGTGTGATACACAAGGTTCACCAGTCCCCTGGCCTTGTCTAACCACTCAACATAAATCCATCCTTTCCATTCCACCCAGGTGTTTCATTCACTTAGTACTTTTATTAAGCAAAAACATAAGTCAAAAGACTTAGCAAAATTTCCATAGCATGTATATATAAACCACCCTTGTTTTCTACTAGCTAGGCTAAGCATTATATTAGTAGGAATCTTAACTTAGGGAAAATTCTACTAAGGCATCAACTACTAGGATTTCCCATGGCATAGTTAACACTTAGAAATTCATGCAAGTCCTACATAGAAATATCACTAATGCATAGTGAAAACAATGGGACAAAAGTATGAAGTACCACTTGACTTTTTGGTAGAGATTATAAGTTCACTCCTTGATCTTGCAATAGTCACACTCTTCAAATTTCACTACAATTCAATAAAGGCACAAATTCAATCTACCATTCAAGAAATACATCACAGAGAATAATAAAAACAAAGCAATGCATGCAAGCATGCCAAAGATTGTTTTATTTGGAAAAGTGGTTTCTATTAGGTTATAAACATTTTAAAACACCTATTGGTCATTTATAAAAAGTGGTAAAACCATTTGATATTAAGTTAGTGAAAAATGGCCACTTTAAATCATTTCTGTTTTGTTAGAAATGATTTTTATCAAAGCAATACTTTCTAGTGTTTGACAAATATATTTTTTAAACACAAATTTTAGTGTTTATGGTCAAGTGTTTATTATTAAAACCATTTGCAAAAGGGTTTACTTATAAACCATTTTTATACCAAAGAAATATTTTATTTGTTAGAAATGCCTTTAAACAAAGTAATGATTTTTCTAGGGTTCACCAAATATATTTTTAAATCATAAAACTTGGTGTTTAGGGTCAGAGATTTTAATTCCAACCATTTTCAAAAGGTTTTACTCAAAAAGCATTTTTAAAACATAATCAATATTTTTATTTTACTAAAAATGCTTTAATTCAAAAATTTATTCCTTAGCATCACAAAATATGTTTTTAAATCCAAAAGTTGATTTCTATGGTCAGTAGGTTCAAAACAATCCATTTACCAAAGATTTTACCCTAAAAACATTTCTAGAATAATTTTTATATTCAAATTATGCCTACACAAGTTTCTGCAAAAACAACTAATTTTACATAAGCAAAACATTGAACAAATGGCATGGTTGGAAATTTTTCTTCTTGCTGATTCTATTGATATAAAATTTGAAAAATTTGGACCTGTGGATCAAAAGTTATGAATTTTTCCAAATCCAACATCTAATAGACATGTTTTCTGTTTTTAAAACAAACTCCAGGCCACGTGTCTTGTTCTGATTCGCTGATACCGGTTAAGCAGGATCGATCAGCGTGGAGCGCTAGATTTAAAGTGGATCGTGAGGCACAGATGAGCGTACCGGTTCGATTTAAGTGAGTCTATCCTACTCACTGGATCCAGATCTAACGGTCCTGAGTGGCTTGACCAAATTCTAGCGGCGGCGACGCTTGGCTAAGGGCGGTTCCGGCGATATAGGAAGCAATAGAGGGAGAGAGATAGCTCACAGTGATCGCAGTGTGTTGCTGCCGCTCAACTTGCTCGCAGGAAGGCAGGGGGCGCTTGGAGTTGACGACAATTTCTCGCCGAAGAAGCTTCTGGCGGCGGTGTGCTCGGGCTGTCGTTGTTGGCGACGTTTCGGACCGCGCTAAGACAAGAAAAAAGTTGCGTTAGCTGCGCACGAGGTCGGTGATCATGCGTGTATCAGCGAGAGGGAGAGGGGAAGACGGGGCTTATGGGGAGACGTCGCCGGAATCGAAGCAGGTGGGGGCGGTGTATTGTCGATGTTGTTGCCGAGCTTCTGAGGTTTGCACGGGCGAGTGGGAGACACTGGCAGGTGCGCCTGAGGCTAGAGATCAAGCTCGTAGAAACTGGGAGGCAAGAGGAGGCGAGGTCTGGCCTGAATTCGCCAGGAAGCTTGTCGGGGTTAGAGGGAGTTGAGGTCGAAATTCGGGCAGCCTAGTGGCTCTCTGGCGATGGGGTGTGAGGGAAATGGAAGAGGGGAGGAGGCGTTTAGTAGGGTGTGATCACGGTGAGTAACGGCCTCTGCGTTAAGGCGAATTAAAGCTGCAAAAATCAAGCCAAAAACCAGCGAGGGAGGGAGGTACTGGTCATGGCGGGTGAGGAAGACGGTCTGGCAGGCGGGGTTCAGCGGTCAGCGAGAGAGAGAGTGTGCGCGTGGGGTCGGGGAGTCAATGACTGCGCGGGTGAGTTGCTGAATGATAAAACGCTTCACTCGGGGTGGGTTAGTTGCTGGGCCTGCTGGGCTGGGCTGGGTTCTTTCTTTTATTTTTTTCTTCTTCTGATTTCTTTTTCTTTTCTGTTTTCATTTTTCTGATTTGAATTTGTTTCAAATGATTTCAAACCTCTTTTTAATTCAAATATTTTCCAATTATTCAGTATGTTTTTATACTGTTTTAAACATGTATTTAAAGTCCATTTTTAGAATATTTATTTCATTTACACATGTTTTTGCTATTTATTTAAATAGACAATTGTTTTTATTCAAACAAGATTTAATTATATTTTCAAACTCTTTATTTCCATTCTGATTTTCACTAAACCTTTTTCAGTAGATTTTATTTATTTAATAGGATGTTAAATACTTCACTTTGAATTATTTGAAATATTTTTAATATGATTTATTAATCATTTAAATTGGGCAAATGCTTTTATTTAAATCAAATATGGTTTTAATTCCATATAAATTTTTATTGAAATAATTCTTTGATTCCATTTAAGTCAAGTAAATAAATTTTTAATCCACTTTTGGAAATTCCCATTTATTATCTTCACATGATTTAATTAATCATTTCTATTAGGGATTTTATCTTTATTCAAATATAATTAGAATATGGTTTAATCCTATATGTTATTATTTGAATATTCTATATCCATTTATTTTATTTGGATTTGGATTATCTTTATTCCATTTATTTATGGATTTGGCCAAGATTTAATTTGGATTTTAAATATTCCATATTTATTTGTTTCTTCCTTTGCCTTATTAAATCCATATCTTTAGTATTATTTTTAAATCCATATAGATCCAAAATTGGTGATTCCAATTTGTATAATTTTTATTTAATATTTGTTTATACTTTTAAATATCTTTAGTATTATTTTGCTCACCATTTGGTATGGATTTTAGATAGAAGCTTTTATTAGCTTTGGAAATTATTTCCTTTTAACTTATTAAATTCATAAGTTTTTATTCATGGTTCCAAATTGAATGAAATCAATTTCTATGGTTTTATAATATTTTTATTTATCATTTTTGATCATTTATAAATGTTTGTTGATAAATTTTTATATGGAACAATTCCATAGTCTTTGAGAGATCTTGGAAATGTTTTATTCCATTAGGGTTTTTAGAGTTTTGGTTTAAATTTTCCAAGTGTTCAAATTTCAAGATACATTATTTGATGAATGCATTTCACTTGATTGAAATTTATTGTATTTCATTTTATTCAAATTTTATTCAAGATGGGTTTTAATGTTTCCATTTGAAATCAAAAAGTTTCTTTTCACCCTAAAGTTTAACAATTATTTATTTTTCATATTCAAAATTTGGAAAATTTTGGGATGTGACACTTGCCTAGTAGATTCCATGAGTCACATAGCTCGGGCTTTCCATTTGGCATACGCATTGAAAACGATTTGAAAGAGGGGGTGAAGGAGGTGCATCATAACAGGTAGGGAAGCATGGCCGCGGTTGCTTGGGCTCGATGGGGCCCCTGGTGAACCAACCTCGCCTCACATCTTTAAGTACCGGCTTTGGGATTTGACCCGTTATGGTGGAACCATACTTATTGCGTGACTCATGGTCTCGGCAAAAGCAAGGTAAAGGTCGTGGTCAACCACCCTCTGCCGGCCTTCCAAGGAAGATGGCTAATAATATTTGGCGTTAGGAGTCAGTTGGTACGTGTGGGTAAAGTTGTACACCCCTGCAGGATTAAATATTTTTGAAAATCCATGTTCACGGTTATGAACGACTTGGCGACCGGACTTAAGATCATAGATAACATTAACCACTATGAAACTTGTTGATCCACGTGTGCTTAAGGATGCTTCCTCTGGGTCGAGGGGGTGATCCTAGATAGGAGGTTCTGATGAAGCTGGTGGTTATCCAGATGTGATGAACAAGATGAAGAAGTCGCTATCTTATCCCTTTTAAAAGATTCTGAGTAGATGAGCCTCTTCTCTCTCTTGTTTACAAATGAAGATTGCTTTCCGCAAAATTAAATCGAGAGAAAGCCTTTCTAGCCAGAGCATGTAGATACTAGGTTATCTAAGTCTTGTGGAGTACATTCTCATACTCAGCCTTGCGTCATTGTTGTTTTTCTACAGATGATCTAGTTGAGACTGAAGGTGGCTTCTACGTTGACATCGATGAGTAGTTGGGGGTCCCAAGTAGCATCCTAAGGACTATGGGATGGATGTCACTTTTGTTTATGGCCTCTTAGGCCTTTTGCTAAGTGGTTGTGTAGAACAACCTAATTTGCTTTCGATGTGTGATGTAATGTTGGGTCTATGACCTCTGGTTTGTAATAACTCTAATATCTTACTCTGTTAAGAGTTTAAACTTATGACGTTGAATCCCTGTGTTTTGTAATGTTACCGAATCATACTATGATCTTCCGTGTTTGGAGTTGAACTTATCTTAGATGGTGATCTGAGGTTAGTTTAACCCTAATCCCAGGGGGGGTGCTATAGGTTTTGGTATCAGAGCAGGACTGCCTGTAGGAAACCCTTTTATTGGTCGATGTTGAGTCTAGAAGTTGACAAAACTATTTGGAAGTTAAAAATTGTTTGCACAAACTTTGACTAGGATTCTTTTTACTCCTTTTCTGGTGTGTTTGTGATGCTGGAGTTTCTCTTACCCTATTTGGTTTGAAAAGGTTTTCATTCCTTGTCTCATATCTAAAAACCTCTAGGATCGTGGTTTTGGGGTTGTTTCTCTAAAGTACTCCGTACTTGGTTGCTATTCTCAGAGTTCCAAGATATCTTAGTTTTTCTTGGTGTGTAACATCTTAGCATTCCATCGTCATGGTTTGTAAGTCAGCTGGTTAGTGTATACATTCATATGCTTTGATACTACCATGCTTGATAAGATGATACGTTTATATCAAGTACTCTCCGTTCATCTTTCCGTCTTGTTCCTTTGAATCCCTTGTCTAACTCATTTTGTTCTTTCAGGATGGATGATACCTCTCGTGCCCGTACCCGTGCTCATGCTCGTGGTGCTGCAAATGAGGGTGAATCTTCCAACCTTCCTCCACCACCGTCCATGGTTCAACTCATGGCCATGTACGAAACCAACCGTGCTGACAACATGAGGCTCCTTGAAAGGATTGAGTGCAACACTGCTCAACGCCAGAACAATCAAGTTGGTATCAAGGACTCCACACGTCTCACTCCGCCAGTTTTCAGCTATTCCACTGAGCCACTTGATGCGGACTACTGGATTCTCACTATGGAGCGCAAACTTCAGGTTGGTCATGTTGCTCAAGCTGATTGGGTGACTTTTGCTGCCTATCATCTAGAGGAAGCAACTAACTCCTGGTGGGAAAACTTCTTGGCTATGCAAGAAGCTCAACATGTTGTTACATGGCAAGAGTTCACTGAAGCCTTCCGAGCTTACCATATTCCAGAGGGTCTGATGGATCAGAAGAGGGAGGAGTTCCTCAAGCTGAAGCAGGGCACTGGTTCCGTGTGTGATTACCAATGCAACTTCAATCGTCTTGCCTTCTATGCTACTGAAGAGGTCGCCACTGATGTTAAGAAGCAAGGTCTATTCCGCAAGGGACTTGATCCTGAGGTTCGCCGTGATATCCACCTCATGGACTTTGGTAACTTCCAATGTCTTGTTAACAAGGCTATGAAGGCCGAGAGTGGAAAAGTGAAGTACGAAGAAACTCGTAAGCGTCCTCGGGAGGGGTACAATAAGGTTGGTTGTGGCAATAATAAGTGTCGTGTCTTTGTGCCTTACAGTGTTATGCCACGTGCTCCTTACACCTCAAGGTCTTCTGGATATGCTCCTCGTCCAAATGCTACTACAAACAATGCTGGTGGATCAAACTACCCTCCTGCTGGCAATGCATCATGTTTTATTTGTTTCAATTGTCGCCAGCCTGGCCACTATGCAAAGGAGTGTCCTCAAAATAATGCTGCTGAGAAGGCACCACCACCAAAGAAGAATGATAAGTACCAAGGTGCTGGAAGTGGTCGCCTGAACCATATCTCCGCTGAGGAGGCTCAGGAAGATCCAAGCGTCATAATGGGTACGCTTCGTATCAATCAAATTCCAGCTAAAGTTTTGTTTGATTCTAGAGAATCGCATTAATTTCTGTCACAAGCTTTTGCTCAAATGCATGGGATAAGTTTTGAGGGGTTATCTGTTCCTCTATGGGTTCAATCTCCTGGTTCTAGTTGGCGTTCCACCATGGTTAGTCATGGGAATCTAATCGAAGTTGCATTTCAACTTTTCCCCACCTCCCTTATTGCCCTCAAGTCAACTGATATTGACATCATTCTGGGCATGGATTGGTTGACCCGTTATCAAGCCATCCTCGATTGTACAACCAAGTCTATGAGTCTGACTAGTCCTGCTGGCATAACAGTCAAGTATTGGACCGTAGGGTCACTATCTCCTTCAGCTGTTTCTATTCCTGAAGCAGAGTTGTATGCTCTTGAAGTTTTACCTCCGTTAGAGATTCAAGATGTTTCTGTGGTCTATGAATTCCCGGATGTCTTTCCCGAGGAGTTGCCTGGCATTCCACCTGATCGAAGTGTGGAGTTTATCATAGAGTTAGTTCTTGGAACTGCTCCTATTTCTAAAAGACCCTACCGTATGCCTCCTCATGAGCTTGTGGAGTTGAAGAAGCAATTAGAGGAGTTAGAAGGAAAATAATACATTCAGCCAAGCACATCTTCTTGGGGATGTCCTACCATCTTTGTTAAGAAGCGGGATACCAACATACCATGTCTGGTTGTGGACTATCACCCACTCAATGCTGTGACTATCAAGAATAATTATCCCCTCCCTAGGATCAATGATCTCTTTGATCATTTAAGTGGTGCCACTTTCTTTTCCAAAATGGATTTGAGGTCAGGGTATCACCAGATAAAGATCCATAAGGAAGATATTCCAAAGACTCCTTTCACCACTCGTTATGGTCTTTACGAGTACACAGTCATGTCCTTTGGTCTTACCAATGCTCCAGCCACTTTCATGTGGCTTATGAACTCTGTCTTCATGGAGTATCTTGACAAGTTCATCGTGGTCTACATCGATGACATTCTGGTCTATTCCAAGACTGAAGAAGTGCACGCCGAACATCTTCGTTTGGTGTTGACAAAAATTTGAGAACATCGTCTCTATGCCAAGTTCTCCAAATGTGAGTTTTGGTTACAAGAGATCGTATTCCTTGGTCATATTGTTTCTGCCCAAGGGGTTGTTGTTATCCACGATAAGGTCCAAACTATCTTCGACTGGGAGTCTCCTAAATCCGTCAAGGATGTCCGAAGTTTTCTCGGGATGGCTAGTTATTACGGTCAATTCATCTAGAACTTCTCCAGGATTGCAAAGCCAATGGCTGATCTTCTTGAGAAGGATAAGAAGTTCGAATGGTCTAATAAAGCTGAAGAAAGCTTCTAGCTGCTGAAAACCAAGTTAACAACTGCTCCAGTTCTAGTTCTCCCAGACACCAGCAAAGACTTTGTTGTCTTCTGCGATGCTTCTCACCAAGGTCTCGGATGTGTGTTAATGCAATATGGGCATGTGGTGGATTATGCCTCCCGTCAGCTAAAACCACATGAGAACAACTACCCAACTCATGATCTTGAGCTTGCAGATGTTGTTCATGCTCTTAAGCAATGGCGAAATTACCTTCTCGATAGTCGTTGCGAGTTATACTTGGATCATGAGAGTCTGAAGTATCTTTTCACACAACCTGATTTGAATCTCAGGCAAAGAAGATGGTTGGAACTCATTAAGGACTATGATTTGGGTCTCAACTATCAACCTGGAAAAGCCAATGTTGTTGCTGATGCACTAAGTCGTAAGTCTTATTGCAACACCCTGATGATCAAACAAGCACAACCTTCTCTTCATGAGGAACTTGTTCGATTGAATCTTGAAGTAGTTCCTCGTGGATTCCTTTCTACCCTTGAAGTGAAGTCTTCTATAGAGGATGAAATCAATCTTGATCAGAAATATGATTCTGAAATTGCTGAGATCAAAGGGAACATTGCAAGCGGAGTTGCTAAGTGTTTCTCTGTTGATAATCAAGGTACTGTTTACTTTGGTAACCATCTAGTAGTGCCGAAGAGAACAAAACTGAGGGATTTAATTCTCCAAGAGGCTCATGAATCACCTCTTTCTATCCACCCTAGAGGTACCAAGATGTATCGGGATCTTCGTCAAAGATTCTGGTGGTCTGGTATGAAGAAGGATATCACTCGTTTTGTTGTTGATGTGACGTTTGCCGTCGCGTCAAAGCTGAGCACCAAAGACCCGTTGGTCTCCTGCAACCACATAAAATACCTGAGTGGAAATGGGATGAAGTTGGTATGGATTTCATCACTGGTGTCCCAAAGACTCAAAAAGGAAATGATGCCATCTGGGTAATCGTTGACTACCTGTCCAAGGTTGCTCACTTTCTACATGTTCGCGAGAGTATAAATGCTAGTCAGTTAGCAGACCTATATATCTCTCGAATAGTTGTTCTTCATGGGATTCCGAAGAAAATTGTCTTTGACCGAGGGAGTTTGTTCACCTCAAGGGTCTAGACAACCTTCCAAACTGCTATGGGAACTCGCCTCTCCTTCAGTACAACTTATCATCCTAGTACCGGTGGCCAGACCGAAAGAGTGAATCAAATCCTTGAAGACATGCTAAGAGCGTGTGTCATATCTTTTGGCAAGGACTGGGAGAAATGCCTTCCTTTTGCTGAATTCTCCTACAACAACAGTTATCAGTCCAGTATAGAAATGGCACCTTTCCAGTTCTTATATGGAAGAACCTGTCGTACTCCTTTGAACTGGTCAAAAACCGGCGAAAGAAAGTTTTTTGGACCGGATATGATCCAGGAAGCAGAAGATCAAGTTCGTATCATTCGAGATCGTTTGAAAACTGCTCAGTCTCACCATAAAAGCTATCATGATCGTCACCATCAACATGTTGAATATGAAGTTGGTGATCAAGCTTATTTTCGGGTCACTCCTTTAAAGGGTGTCCACCGTTTCGGTATCAAAGGCAAACTAGCCCCTCGCTATGTTGGTCCTTTTCGAGTTCTTTCCAAGCAAGGTAAATTCGCATATCAATTGGAGCTTCCTGCAAACTTCCCTGAGGTACATGACGTCTTTCATGTGTCTCAACTCAAGCGTTGCTTCAAAGATCCTGTCTGTGGTGTTGATCACCAAACTCTTGATCTCCAAAAGGATCTGACTTATCGTGAGTATCCTGTTCGTATCCTTGATGAAACCGAGCGCAAAACTCGTCGTCAAAACATCAAGTTCCTCAAAGTTCAGTGGTCTCATCACTCTGAGGATGAAGCAACCTGGGAATGAGAAGATCGTCTTAGATCTGAGTACCCTGCCTTCTTTTCTAAAACTTAGGAATCTCGGGTCGAGATTCTTGTAAGGGGGGTAGAGCTTTAACATCCCAAGTTTGTAACATATGTAATTAGTACTTAAGTATTGCATGCATCTGTTTAAATCAATAAAATATTTGCATGCGATAAAGTGTTTTGAATTAAATGCAAATCCAAAACCCTAATTTCCCCCTCTTTTTGAAACCACATTCAAATAGTTTTTAATTTTGAAATGACAAAATGTTTGGACCCCAAAAGGATTAATAGGGCCCCTGCAATATTTCAAATATTTTTAAAAAAGTCTTGTATTTTTGAATTATTCAAAACAGATTCAAATGAAATTAGAAAGAGAAAATAGTAAAAAGAAAAAGAAAAAGGGGGTTTTGTTAAAAAATTGGCAGCAACAGCCAATGGGCCGTGTCCCAGCCCTCTTTCCTTTCCCTGCGGCTCGCGTGCACAAGCCAGCGGCCCAAGCCAGCCCACGCGTCCCGGTACCCCTTCGATTCCTTTTCTCCTTTCTTCTTCCTCGCTAGAAGGACGCCGACGAAGCACCTGCGTGTCCCGCCGCCGGCCATCGATTCCCCGTGCGCTACGATGCCCGCCGCCGCCCCTGGACGTGAGGATAAGAACACCCTTGCCCAGCTGCCTCTCCCTGTATCAGTTTCCCCTCCCCTCGCTTCCTCAGTTGGATTTCCCCTTCCGGCCGAACCCTAGCCCGCCTGGCCGCCGGCTAGCCGTCGTCTCCGGCCTCCCCTTGCCCATCCGACACCGCCACGAGCTCTGCCTGGACGCGAGCATCCTCCTCCCCGAAGGAATCGGGTTGGGACGCCCCTGATAGACCACATCGATCCCTTCTTCTTCAACACCGACGAGGTCCGTCGAGCACCCCGATGTTGATCCTGGCCTCGCCTCGCTTCCCCGACCCTCCCGCGAGCACCGTGGTGAGCCCCTGGTGCTCAATGCACCCTCTACCTGCCCTCTAGCCTCTCGTAGCCATCGCGCACCGTCGAAGCTCCGGTGACCCAAGACCAGCAGCGCCGCCACCGTTGGGTTCGCCTTGTTGCACTGGTTCGAGTAGACTAGGCCTCTCAGTCTCGTGCGCCCTCCCTCGCCGTCTCCGGCGACCATCTGGCGGTGGCCGTCGTGCTGACGTCACCCCGACGTGGCCTGGGTCCCCTTTGACCGCTGACCGCCAACGTGGCTATTGAGGTGGCCTCGGGCCCCTCTGTCAGTCTCACTGGCTAGGGTCAGCTGTGTGTAAAAAGTATCTGGCTCCTATGCTGACGTCAACCTGATGCAATAATTCAATTTAAATTGTTATAATAATTTTAGAAAAGTTTTAAATATTGTAAAATCAATAACTAATTATATATAAGTAAGAAAAATACAAATGATATATCAAAATGTTAATAAAAATGAGTTCTACCTATTTACACTATAATCATGCATTGTTAACTAACTTTCATGACAAGTTTAAATAGAAGAACAAATTGAACCCCACAGGTGATTCCGAGGATCCCTCTGTTCTAGGGTTTGGACCTCTCGAACCCCATTTAAAATGACCAAACATGTTCTAGGGTTCATTTCAACACTATTTAGCTTGTCATATCATCCATATTGTTTGAGCATTGCACATTCCATGTATTGAATGTTGGTTTCCCTTTTTCCGGTATTTGGTTCTTCGCGAATAGGAACCGAACCCGAAGCTGAAGTCAACAACACCGAAGATCCATACTTGTCTACTGACGGACAAGGCAAGTGTAGCCTCTCATTCTGAACCTATGTTTTACGAAGTATATTACGTTCTCGCTATGATGCACACAATTCCAATGTGTTCTTTTGTCAGTAGCTAGGGTTACCTATCTGCTGCACAGTTTACCTTTGTAGCCTTATACTCCTGATCCACTGCTCCTAGCCTACCTAGGTTTGGCATGTGAGCGTTGTTAGAGCTTTTGTTACCCACAGCTTAGCCATGCATAGTAACAACGTCTGATGTATCCAAATGATGAATCAGAGATGGCAAGGAAGGTAGTGAGGTAGGAGATGGTGACATCATCGAAGGAGTTAATTAAATATGCTAAGGCTTGTATGGGAGGCCACGTTGGTTGTGGTTTTTTTAGTGCCATGCTCGCCACCACTAGGAACTGAGTTCTTACCTTTGGAACCAAGACGAGCGTACAGCCACACGGGGCCTAGACAACCCCTCGATTGACTAACTTGCCTAGTAGATTCCATGAGTCACATAGCTCGGGCTTTCCATTTGGCATACGCATTGAAAACGATTTGAAAGAGGGGGTGAAGGAGGTGCATCATAACAGGTAGGGAAGCATGGCCGCGGTTGCTTGGGCTTGATGGAGCCCCTGGTGAACCAACCTCGCCTCACATCTTTAAGTACCGGCTTTGGGATTTGACCCGTTATGGTGGAACCATACTTATTGCGTGACTCATGGTCTCGGCGAAAGCAAGGTAAAGGTCGTGTTCAACCACCCTCTGTCGGCCTTCCAAGGAAGAGGGCTAATAATATTTGGCGTTAAGAGTCGGTTGGTACATGTGGGTAAAGTTGTACACACCTGCAGGGTTAAATCTGTTCGAAAAGTCTTGTTCACGGTTATGAACGACTTGGCGACCGTACTTAAGATCATAGATAACATTAACCACTATGAAACTTGTTGATCCACGTGTGCTTAAGGATGCTTCCTCTGGGTCGAGGGGTGATCCTAGATAGGAGGTTCTAATGAAGCTGGTGGTTATCCATATGTGATGAACAAGATGAAGAAGTCGCTATCTTATCCCTTTTAAAAGATTCTGAGTAGACGAGCCTCTTCTCTCTCTTGTTTACAAATAAAGATTGCTTTCCACAAAAGTAAATCCATAGAAAGCCTTTCTAGCCAGAGCATGTAGATACTAGGTTATCTTAGTCTTGCAGAGTACATTCTCGTACTCAGCCTTGCACCATTGTTATTTTTCTACAGATGATCTAGTTGCGACTGAAGGTGGCTTCTACATTGACATCGACGAGTAGTTGGGGGTCCCAGGTAGCATCCTGAGGACTATGGTATGGACGTCACTTTTGTTTCTGGCCTCTTAGGCCTTTTGCTAAGTGGTTATGTAGAACAACCTAATTTGCTTTCGCTATGTGATGTAATGTTGGGTCTATGACCTCTGGTTTGTAATAACTCTAATATCTTACTCTGTTAAGAGTTTAAACTTATGTTGTTGAATCCCTGTGTTTTGTAATGTTACCGAATCATACTATGATCTTCCGTGTTTGGAGTTGAACTTATCTTAGATGGTGATCTGAGGTTAGTTTAACCCTAATCCTGGGGGGTGCTACAATGGACCCCAGAACAAAAAAACTGTGGCAAGAAAGGCCAAAGTACAAATTTGAATCAATGCTAGATTAGCCGTGTAAATTTCACACGCCTAACCCGGCCAAGCCAGCTAACCATACCACCCGCCAGTGCGCTTGGATGAAGAGCACAATGGGAAACCCGGCAGCCATACAAAAACCACAACATCAAACGCATCAACAGCAGCAACCACTGCTGACAAGAGGAAATGTGCAACAACTGATGTTTCCTCCACCACCTCCGAGGTATGAGAATCAGGATCAGAGGGATACAGTTCATCAAGTGATAAATCAGAATCAAGATGGAAGGGGAAACCTCGGAAATAATGGACGCAATGATTACATGGAACATCACCAATCATACTGTGTGTTCACAACAGAACAACAAGATAGACAGAGCGTACAACGCCGACATATGGAAGTGAATGCAGTTATGCCGGCAGTGCCGAGATACGTGCCATGGTCAGACCAGGAGATAACCTGGAGCATAAGGGATCATCCGAAGATCATGCCGAACCCAGGATTGTATGCTTTAGTGCAGGATCCGACGTTTGTCGGGCCTAGCATCAATGTGAAGTTCTCAAAGGTACTAACAGATAATGGGAGCAGCATCAATATCATGTACAAAGACACAATGCACAAACTCGGAATAACTATGAATATGCTAGAGTCAACAAGGACAACGTTCCACGGGATAGTGCCGCGACTCTCATGTGAACCCATTGGGAAGGTCCGAGTAGATGTATTATTCGGCACAAGAGAGAATTGTAGAGCTGAGAATCTGGAGTTTGAGGTGGTGGATTTGGAAAGTTGCTATCATGCTTTACTCGGACGGCCGACATTGGATAAATTTATGAGTAGTAGTCACATCACTTACTTGAAAATAGATGCCAGGACCTCAGGGGGTGATAACAATAGCTGGGGATTATAGGAAATCAATGGAATGTGCTTCAGCCGGATCAAACCTGGCAGTATCTTTGGTAATCGCAAGAGAGAAAAGAAGAATTCAGGAATTGGCAGCTTTAGCTTAGTCAGCATAGCTCAACATGCCGGCACTTGCCAACCCGCACGGAAGTGTGTCATTCCAGCCGACTAAGGAAACAAAAAAGATCCAGATCGATGATCAATTCCTAGAGCGCACCATCACAATTGGTGTCGGCCTGGATGACAAATAGGAAAGTGAGCTCACCAACTTCCTCCGTGAGAATCGGGATATCTTTGCATGGTCAACACAGGATCTGCAAGGAGTATCGAGGGAGTTGGCCGAGCACTCTTTGCACGTAAGGCTAGGAGCAAGGCCGGTGAAGCAACCTCTCCGCCACTTCGCCGAAGACAGGAGAAAGATAATAGGAGATGAGATAGCTCGGCTCCTTGCGGCCGGGTTTAGCATGGAAGTACTTCATCCGGATTGGTTATCAAACCCGGTGTTGGTAGAAAAGAAAAAAGATGACCCAAATGTAGTTGTCGTTTGACGAATATGCATCGATTACACAAACCTTAACAAGGCGTGTCCCAAAGATCCTTTTCCTTTACCTAGGATAGACCAAGTCATTGATTCAACCACAGGTTGCGAGCTGTTATCATTTGTAGAAGCGTACTCTGGTTTCCACCAGATACCGTTAAACCCGTCTGATCAAATAAAGACTGCGTTTATTGGGGCTTATTGCTATCGCACCATGCCATTCGGCCTGCGTAATGCAGGAGCCACGTACCAAAGATGCATGCAAAAATGTTTGCACGACTAGATCGGAAAAAATGTGCAAGTATATGTTGATGATGTGGTTATAAAAACCAAAGAGAGCAACACGCTCCTAGAAGATATTCGGCAGACATTCACGAACTTAAGAAGGTTCCGAATGAAGCTTAACCCAGAAAAATGTACCTTTGGTGTACAGGCCGGAAAATTACTCGGTTTCCTCGTGTCCAACCGAGGTATAGAGGCAAATCCGACTAAGATCCGTGCGGTCGAAATAATGGAACTGCCAAAGTGCCTAAATGATGTACACAAATTTACAGGGTGTCTGGCATCGCTGAGTCGGTTCGTGAGTCAGCTAGGTGAAAAAGCATTGCCTTTGTATCAATTAATGAAAAAATCTGACAAGTTCACCTCGACACCTCAGGCCAATAATGCTTTTCATGAGTTGAAAAAGGTGCTGACTACGGCGCCTATCTTGGCTTCCCCATTGTCAAAAGATCCTATGCTACTCTATGTGGTAGCAAGAAACACTACTAGGAAAACGGCTATAGGTAATCAGCACATCCGTGGCTCACATGGTTGAAGTGCCCCACGGCTAAAACAGGCGTGGCTCACCAGTGGGCAGTGCCCTACTAGTAACTAGAACAACCATGGCGCACATGACTATAGTGCGCCACAGATGTGTGTGGGCCAGGGCCCTGCTGGCCGCACGCCAAACATTTGTAGCGCACTACAGTCATGTGCGCCACGGTTGTTAGTGTCAACCGTGGCGCACATGGGGGGTGCGCTACGCCTAAGCGCATGCCTCCTCTGCTGTGAAACGGCCACAAACATCTGCGGCGCACTCTGCCTAGTGCGCCACAGGGAGTAGGAACATCTGTGGCGCACATGGCATAGTGCACCACGGTTGTTTCTACTCCCTGTGGCGCACTAGGGCTGTGTGCGCCACAGATGTGTCAATTTTTTTAGGACAGCACTTTATGTGCACATGTGTGACCACATCCATCACCCCACACTTCACTTTCCCCTTCTTCTTGCTCCTTAGATCTAGTCGGGATCTTCTCCTTCCCACCTCAATTTCTCCACCCATTCACCATTTTTAGCATGTAAAACTTGCCTTGGATGTTACATAAGTAATAGAGGAGGTCTCCGGTCTCTCATCTCCTTCTCCTGTGTGACGCTGCACCTCTCCTTTCCATCTTTCTCGCGATCGGTCTCTCATCTCGGTAAGTTGTCCATGTAAGGATGTGTTCATGTGTATATGGATGATGTGCTCATATGTATGTAGATGATCGATGCTCATGATGTGTGTATGTGGAGAGGATGGTCATATGTGTGTGTATATGGAGAGTATCGATGATGCTCATGCATGTGTGTATGGAGAGGATAATGATATGTTCATGTGTGTATGGATCGGTCTCTCTCTCTCTTGTGTTTGTATGTGAACAAGTTGCCATTTGTTTTTCCAAAATGTTGATTCATTTCCATTTTGGCAAGACTTTGGCATTTCGCAAAGGTCCTAATTTTAGGGTAGGTCATGCCGAAATTTTCTATCGACCATTGCATGCATGCATTCATTATGTGGTTCTAATAGACTTCAAAATTGTACTGTACACCGTGCGAGCAAAATGGTCCGCATAATGAGCGAAGGCATTGTGGCTAGATTTTTGAAATGTGTGACGGCTGACATGATACGAAATAACAAGATAGATATAAGATGTCCGTGCAGAAGATGCAAACTCAACTGGGTGATCGACCCAGATTCTGGGAATCTGCAGGCGCACCTGCTCCGCCATGGTTTCATGGATGGATACACTCGTTGGATAAGCGATGACATAGATGATGGAGACGGTGAAGGTGGCCAACATGACGATGATCATCATCACGGCGAGAACGGGCGAGATGATGAAGAGTCTCGGAGATGGTGAAGGTGCGGAAGGCATCGGATGATGATGATCTAGATGCGGAGGAGCGATGATGGAACAACGTCAGGCTGGGTGCGGGACCCTTATGTGCAAGAGCTGCTTCTCAAGCGCATTTAGTAACGCTTGCTGCCGCTAGAGAGAAAGCCAAGCTTGCAACTTGAGAAAGACGCGGTTACTCCATTGTATGAAGGATGCAGGCCCGATGATACCGGTTGAATGTAACGCTCAAGGCTATGGAGATGAAGGCAAAACACAAATTGAGCAACGCAAGCTTGACGATATGATGGCATTCGCACGATCGTCTCCGGAGGGGAACACATGTCCAACTAGTATCGAGGATGCCAAGAAAATCGTCCTCTCTCGATCTACCACACGTTAGATATCACGTATGCATCAACGATTGCATCATTTATCGGGCGAGGATGCGGAGAAAACCACATGTCCGGCAGCGCGTGAGTCGATACAAGAAAGGGAAGAAAGCACCTCGAAAAGTGGTATGGTACTTTCCTATCACTCCTCGTCTGCGCTATTTCGTGGACCCTAAGGAAGCTCATGCGATGGCATGCGGAAAGGAAGAAGCCGAGATGATGATGACCCCAAAAGGATGAGCTGCTGATGCACCCTTCAGATGCTAGCGATGAAAGCATTGGACCTCGAATTCCTAGAATTCGGTGGAGATTCGAGGAACATCAGGCTTGGTGCGAGCACCGATGGACTCAATCCGTTTGGTAGCCAGAGCAGCACGCACAACACTTGGCCCGTGTTTGTATGGATGTACAACCTCCGTCCATGGTTGTGCATGAAGAAGAAGTACATACAAATGAGTATGCTAATTCAAGGGCCGAAACAACCTGGTACCGACATCAATCTGTATCTCGGGCTATTGAAAGAGGAGCTAGCCACGTTATGGGAATCTGGAGCCAATACTTACGACGCCGTCGCACAAGATTATTTCACTATGAGAGCCGCGTTGGTCACTACGGTGCAAGACTATCCAGGTTGCGGGTATATCTCGGGGCAGGTTATCCAAGTATTCTGCGCATGCGTTAGGTGCATGGATAACACAAGCTACCTCCAACTAGAGAAAGATCTAGGGTCATCGAAAACTGTGTTCATGGCATACCGGAGGTGGCTCGGCAAGAATGATCCATGGAGAAAACGTGGAGACCTGTTCGATGGCAAATCAGAGACCCGAGGAATCCCAGAGCATAGGAGCAGCGAAGAAGTGGAAGAGTTGCTGAAAAACTGGAAAGATTGTCCTAAGCCTGGAAAGAAGCGAAAGAGGCAGCAACAAGACAAGCTGTTGATGAAGGTATGGAAAACAAGGTCTGTTTTCTGGGAGTTGCCATACTGGAAGTTTCTCCACACGCCTCATAGCCTCGACATCATGCATATCACGAAAAACGTGTGCGAGAGTCTGGTCGCCACCATAATCAACATGCCAGATAGGACGAAAGATGGTCCGAAAGCAAGGCACGACCTGATATGCTTGGGTATCCGGAAGGAGCTTCACGGAGGACGCACTACTCCTGATGATCAGGAAGATGACGATGATCATGAGTCGGAGACGACACAAGGTCGTCGGAAGGGTAAAAAGTTCAAGAAGAACGAATATTACGGCCCTCCTTCTTGCTTCAATCTAAGCCAGGATGAGATCAAACAGTTTTTCAAGTGCCTTCTAGGAGTCAAATTTCCTTACGGCTACGCGGGCAAGATAAGCAAATACCTAGACGAGGCGAAGCAGAGGTTCAGTGGCATGAAGTCTCACGACTGTGCCGTGCTAATGAGCAGGTACTTTCGGTCGCACTAAGAGGGATAATGGACGAGCACGTCCGTGAAACGTTATTTGGCCTATGCAAGTTTTTCGATGTCATCTCTAGGAAGTCGATTGGCGTGAATCAGCTCGGAAGGCTACAGGAGGAGATCGTGGTGATACTATGTGATCTTGATGTCTACTTCCCACCCGCATTCTTCGACATTATGGTGCATCTGCTGGTCCATGTCGTGGAGGACATCGTACAACTCGGGCCGATGTTCCTCCGCAGCATGATGGCGTTCGAAAGGATGAACGGACACATCAAAGGATACGTTCGCAACAGGTCCCGTCCAGATAGAAGCATAGCCAAGGGCTTTCTGGCCGAAGAGTGCATCTCTTTCTGCACGAATTATCTAGACATCGAGAACCCTGTTAGTCTTCCCGTCAACAGGCACCTTGGCAAGCTCGACGGATCTGGTCACCGAGAGGGTCGTCGCATACTGCATGCAGACTTCGATTTTCGACGCGCAGACTTTGATCGAGCAAACCTCGTCGCGCTACAGCATTTAGAACTGGTCGATCCTTGGGTACAGAAGCACAAAAGGTTAATCGAGAAGAAGTACAGTGACCGGGGCATACAGAGGACGCAGGGAGAAATAATCAAAGAGCACAACTCAGATTTCACGCGTTGGTTTAGGCAGACGCTCCTTGATAATCCCCCGCGATCGCATTCTTCTGACACGGAAAATATCATATTCACCTTGTCGCAGGGACCGATGCAAAACCTGGTGACCTATCAGGCGTATGATATCAACGGCTACACATTCTACACGGAGGAAAAGGACAACAAGTGTGATTATCAGAACTCAGGCGTAACGTCGGAATTCTACACCGATGACAACATGAAGGAAAGATTCTACGGAAGAATCGAGGAGATCTGGGAGCTCGACTACTGTGGAGAAAAGGTGCCGATGTTCCGTGTCAGATGGGCAAAGAGCGTCGAAAGAGAAGACCGGTATTTCACAACCATGGTTATACCCGAAGCAGCCAAATCCAAGGCCGCCGGTGCAAACGTGGCCGCGAAAAATGAACCGTGGGTACTGGCTACCAAAGTGGACCAATGTTTTTTCATTACCGACCCGACAAAGCCTAGCGGTGTTGTCGTGAGGAGAGGAAAAAGAAACATCATCGGAATGGATGGAGTCGCCAACGAGCAAGACTTCGACCAGTATGGCGATTCAAAGATTAAAGATGACGATGACTACGATGCAGCAAAATACATCACAAGAAGAAAAAGGACAACCCTACCCAAAAAAGGTAACCTATTCGAAAGAAGAAACATTAAAGTGCCGGGGCTAAATTATTCAACCGCGACAAAGAAGGGAAAAAAGATTGTAAAACGCTAGCTCAAAAAATATTGTAAAACGCGTGGTCGAAAAAGATTGTAATATTCATGGACAAATTATTATGAAATTTAGTTATACTTTGAATCATATTTGTAACACTTTTATGACTTATATCACCACTTTTGGGCATTTTTGGAATATTTAAAAGTATTTTAAAAACAAAACAAAACTTGTATGGCATATATCACCACTTTTGGGCATTTTTTGGAACATTTAAAAGTATTTTTAAAATAAAAATAAAAAAGTGGAGCACCAGGATTCGAACCTGGGTGCTTATAGTTTAGAATAGAGCTAAGGGGCAGAACCAGTGGGATAAGGCTGTACTAGTGTTAACTAGTGGGGTGGCCGCCCTCTTATCTGACTAGTCCTACGCACTTAGGCGTAGCGCACCCTGGCCAAGTGCGCTACGGTTCCGTAGCGCACTTGGCCAGGATGCGCTACGCCTAAGTGCGTAGGACTAGTCAACCGTCGCCCTCGATCCCCATCTCCTCAGACACACAGATCGATCCCCGTCGGCCATCTCCTCAGACACAGACGCACCGCCGCCCCCATCCCCATCGACGCGCCGCCGCCATCCCCATCCCCATCAACGCGCCGCCGCTGCCGCCGGAGGTCAGGAGGAGGAGCAGCGACCACGCCGCCGCCGCCGGAGATCAGGAGGAGGAGCAGCGAGCCACGCCGCCGCCGGAGGTCAGGAGGAGGAGCAGCGATCGAGCCACGCCAGGAGGAGGAGCAGCGAGCCACGCTAGGAGGAAGAGGAGTTCGCCACGCCAAGAGGAGGAGAAGGCCGCCACACCGCCGGGCATGCACCGCCCGATCCAAGCACTCCACCGCGGCTCCACGCAAACGCAGGTAAGCTGCTGCGATGTCTCCCCCATCTTCTGCTTGCTTCCATTACCCCTGCTGCGAAGCCCTAATGCCCTAGGAAAATGGGGGAAGAAAGGATGCTGATGAATCGACATCAAAAAAAGTCACTGCGATTTGGAGTAGATTTTATCTGACATATCACTGGTAAACCAGCTGGGAGATAATCAGGAGTAGATTTTTTTTACTTTTGCACACCAATATAATCAGGGGTAGCTGACCAGACCAAACCAGCTAGGAGATAAGTAGCAGAGTACTATAGTAGTAACTAAAGATTCCAGTGATGGTGTGTTGTATAGTTTAGTTTGCATGTGGATCAACTAGAATGCGTGTAGCACGAGTAGCTATGCAAAGACCCGGCCTTGTCGTCCGATGGGAACATGCAAGCGTGCGTTCATATTAACTGGGCGACAACAGCAGCAGCCTGCAGTTCACAACTGTCTCTGTATTTTATAGTTTCGTAAGTTTAGAGAAGAGGAAAAACATCGAAGCAGATGTTTTTTTTCTAAGCCTGGCCAGTGCGCGCTACTTCGTACTAGGTTGGAAGTAGGAGTAGTAATGAACAAGCCGCAAGAATATGCGGTTAGAACATCCGTTTGTAGTCATCACATCAGCTTGGCATTGATTTCCTAGGATTTACTATATTCATGTAAGGGCTGATGGTGAAATTACCAGTACTCCTGTATTAAATGCTATTGGTGTAGTGTTGGCATGCTATTATTAGAAATGACAGGCAAACACTGATCGTGTGGCCTCATTTCTTCTTATATGCATATCACTGGTTACTTCCTTTGTTGTGTTTATTTTGCTTACACAGTTTCTCCCTTTATTGTCTACACTGTTTGTTACCATACTTAATGTGGTTCTGCTTATTCTTATTCTTAATAATAGTACCTTGTCCGAATCTTGATGCAACTGGGTCCGTGGGTTACGCTTTTAGTGTTGCATCCAATATGCATTTGTTGTAAATAACTGATGGAAAAGCTCCCCTCTGAAATATTCATATATTGTCCTGATGTTGGATTGTCATTGTTGTAGTTCTAGTTGCGGTCTATTATGCTATGATGCATTTGTCGAACTTTTATGCCTCACATTATGTTGTGGTAGTCTGGCAAGATGTATGGTTGATAGAAAATTTAGTGTAGCTTGGTTGACAAGGTCAAGAGTAAGCTTGGTTCATAGCTTAGGGTTCAGAGTAAGCTTGGTAGATAGCTTAGGGTTCAGAGTAGCAAGGGTTGAGTAAGCTTAGGGTTGAGATCAGTAGCAAGGTTCAGAGTAGCAAATTTCTGCAATCTAAAGCTAAGCAAATTACTAGTTCATATTCCTAGTATTTTGTATTTTGTTTCAGTTGCTTAAGCTTTGGTAGCTTGTAGCTTGTAGCTTGTGGCAGTTAACTTTTGTAGCTATTTTATGTGAAACCTGAAACTGGCGTAGTCCAAACACAAGCTATTTGAGTAGCTTTGCACCTGTAGTTGCACCTGATTCTTTGTCAAGTTAGATGTCGAGCTTGTGCTTGCCAAGGTGAACTGAATTGAACTATGTATACTTGTCATTTCTGTCATTTGCTGTCATTTGTTCATAGAACTAAAAAATTATGTTGTAAATCATTTGCTTGCGGAACTTGTGCTTGTTATGGTGTATGGTGTATTCTCATTTTCTTATTGCAAGCAAATGACAGCAAGGATTGTTGTTATTGTTGTAGCACTTGAAATTATGCTTGTGCTTGTATATGAAGCACTTTATTATGTCGTGTATGCAGGTTCTTGTATGAAATGAGTCCCGATTTTTGCCGGAATGTTGATTAACTTCCGTTTCGGCAGAAATCAGGCACTCCTAGTTTAAGAAAATTAGCAAAGGTCATGCCGGATTTTTCCGTGCATTTAACCAATTATTTGTTTTTTATTAGTGCAAAGATGTGTGACAACGACGAAGCTGGATGTTCTAAGCGCATCAGCGCTGAAGGAGAACTCAGACCTCCGAATAAACAATTGACATTCTGGGAGGCGGCCCAGCGGCTAGAAGACGATGAAGAATACCATCCTTCGGAGAGCGAGGATGATGAGATGGAAGACGCGGAGGAAGAAGCCGAAGGAACGGCGGACGATGAAACCACTAATGGCGGCGAGGGTACAGGGATTGGTAGCAACCCTCCTAACAAGAAGTAGTAGTAGAAGAAGAAGCCGAAGGACCGGCGCCCGAACACGGTCAGCACGGTTAGGGAGGAAATTACCGAAGTGAGCCCAACAGGGGTTCCTTTGGAGCCCGACCTTGTCGTCAAAGGGTACGGTGGGCAAGTGGCAGCGATCACCCGGACAACCATCTCGATCAACACCGAGAATCTCCGGCATAAAGATAATGGCCACTTGCGCACACTCCTCTTTGAGAAGCTACACGCAAGATACAAGTTCCCCGCTAAGTATCAGAACACAAATTATCATGGGAACAAAGTAAACAAATCCTCCCTCACAAAGATGAGCACCGCCCTGGCCAGCTGGAGAACCCGGATAAAGAAGAAGATCTATAAAGAAGGCAAAAGTCTCGAGGAGATCTAGAAGATTGACCCGCAGATCACCGAAGATCAGTTCCGGGAGTTCAAGGAGAGGTGTGAATCGAAAAGAGCCACGCCAATAGTAATCGGGGAAAGGTGCTGCAGGCGATGAATATAGGTCATCACCATCTCGGATCTGGTGGATACAGAACCATGGAGGCCAAATGGAATAAGGAGGACGAAGAGTATAGATCCAAGGGGATAGAAAACCCCTTTGCTAAATTCGAACCCGGGCAGGTTCGAAACTTCATCAGGGCCCGTTACCATGTGGACCCAAAAACCAAACAACTCACCGCGGATCTTGCGCTGAAGGAATTCGAGGAAATTGTGGTAAGTATAATCTAATTACCGCGGATCAACTCGATTGCAATCTAATCGATGATCTAAATGATTCACTGTTACTTCTTCTGCAGGAGGAGGAAATTGTTGCTAGTCATGGATCCCAGGGTTCCTCATCCCAGGGGTCGATGGCGGCCACCCGGTGGGATAACCCTTTTAACAGGGCGATGAACCGGGCCAAGAAAATAGAGCCGGTTACGAAGAAGCCGTCGTCAGCTGGTCATCTGGCCGGCCTCGGGGGTAAGAATTATGTGGATCATTTTGGTCCACCGCCGAGGACGCATGTGGCGCCGTCGGGAAGGAGCGAGGAGGAAAACCGCGAGGTTCAAGAACTTAAGGCACAAGTGGCGCGGATCCGGCAGATCGTCCGAGACAACCTGGCAATCACCCTCATGTCCTTCCTGCCTACCTTGGTGGAGTCAATAGCGAACTGGAGTGCGGGTGGTCGAGTAGGGCCATGCCCGATTCCAAGCATGGTCAGCAGCCACTCGAACAACGCGGCGCCAACGAATCAGGCGAACTACGTGTTCGTGACTCCGCCCGCTAGCACCGCGGCGCCGCAAGTGTTGGTGACTCCCCCTGCCATCACCACGGTGCCGGAGTACATGTTGGTGCCCCCCTGCCATCGTCGTGGCGGCACCGGAGCTCCAAGCACCCTTCGGTAGGGAGAATACACCGGCGGCCAGCACCGCGCCATCAAGCAGCCCTTCCGTCACTTGCAAGCCTGTCGCCGTATGCGGTGCGTCGACATTAGCCGATCTCGACGCCATCACGGTAAACAAATTGCTTTAATTACCGCCTTTCATGCCATCTATTACTCTTATGGCATCTCTGACGACGCCGTACATGTTTTCCGCAGACGGATGTTCCTTGCACTCTCTTATGCTACGTGAACAACGAGATGATGTTGCCAAAGGTACCATCGTTCAACCCTTGCAGCGCATGTTCCACTCAAGGCCGATGTCATATAAGCGTGCAGGGGTTAAAATTAGTGGTGCTAAGGGCTGCGACGACTGGAACCTCCATTCAACCCCTGAGGCGGATGAAGAAGAGTCGTCTGTCCTCAGAACTTGCTTCGGCTTATTCTTGCTATGGCCAAAGAGCATGATCCGTTTGGGGACAGCGGGGGCCATCACGCCACAGACAACAGCACCGCCTGTCGTGCCAGCGAGAAGCGGTGGCAAGGCCCCCTTACCGCCCTCGCCGTCACCTCCACGCGGTGGGTCGGATGATCATGTTGATGATATGCACATGGCGCAGGATCCGGCCGAGGACGACGAAGACTGGAATTATCACTTCTTCAGCACCCAGTTTGGCAACAAAGAAGACCTAGCTGGTGGCCCCACAGAGAAAGCCACTATCACCAAGCGTCTGTTTGGTTCTCGAGAGCGCCTCCAGCTTGCGCCTTCTGAGCCAGCTGATACAACCAACCCTTTATTCTAAGCCCTGACACACTACATAGGGCGGCCGGTGCTCAGATTGTGGTGCCTGCCCGCTCTCCAAAAGGAAAAAAGGGCAGGAAAAGAAAATCTAGCAGCTCGAGCCAGCCGGTGGCATCAACAACTGCGAATCCGATCAGGTTTCGGGATGGGCCACCAAGACCCGAGGGTATTATGTGGAGGATTCATGTGGCGGGTGAGCCCATGCTACCTAAGAATTTGCGGAAACTCGCCAGTTCGGAACTGCAGAGTGTGCATGACGTCTTAACGATAGAGACGCCTTCTATCGGAGAAAGATCCCTCGCACCCAGTATTCGTGGTTAAGGTGCCACCAGGCTTGGGCTTCGTCGACAATGCCCCTGCGGATCTGTTCTTCCTGCGGTTCGACGACATCTTCAATATGTTCCACCTATACCTGCTACACTATACCATGGTCCATCTGTTTTCTCTCAGCCTGGCCATGAAGATCATTAGAGAGAACACACCGGGCATCGCTATAGTGGACCCCTACTACATGCGTGACGGCTGCTTGGGTTCCCCCGCCGAACGACGTATTGTGGCCTCGTACCTAAAAAGAATCCTCGTGGCGAACAAGACAAAGTAATACATTCTCGTGCCTTACTTTCCCGAGTAAGTCGTTATTCACTCGCCACCGTCGATTGGCTTTATTAGATCATCATCATTCTTTTTCCAACACATTCCATTTGAATTTTTTGCGCAGAGATGAACACTGCATGCTCATCTCCTTATCGCCGAAGCATTCCCACGCCACGTATTTCGACTCGGGGAGTCTAGAAAAGAAGAAAAACTATGACAAGATCAAGGAAGTTCTGGATGATGCTCTCACTGGCTTTGCCTCGTGAAGGCACCACCTTCGTGCGTCTGAAGGTCAAGTTCGGCGACGTCTTCAACCACGTAACGGAGTTCCCTGCGTGAAGCAGCGGAAAACAATAAGAAGGAAGCCTACTCGCACTCCATCACATGAGGCGTTCCTACTTGACCAGAATTCTGTGCGGATCATCTCAAGCAGTGGGCGAAGCAAAGGCCAAGATCAATGAATCGGATATTAGACAAGAGATGTATCGCATCCAGCAGCGATTTAGGGCAATCATCTTCGTGATGTCATGACTTGAGGGATCTTCTACGGAGGAAATATCCCGAATAACCGTGACATAGAAGATCGCCTAGATATGCAGGGTGACTATAGGAAGTTCATGACGAGACAAGGCGTCCTCCCGTTCCCTAAGCCGAGCCAGAAGGCTTGATGTTGGCCTAGTTGTAGTTACAAACTATAGATGACCTTTGTGTGTGTGTGGACAAGTGTACTTATCTTATTAGGTTTATGAATCATCGCTTACTTATTTTGCTTATTATTATATATCAATCAATGCTTGGTTTTTTTGCTTACTCTTTGGTCCTTTGCTCAATTTGGTCCTTCTTTTTTCCTTACTCTTTTTTCGAGAATAATGCCGATGATTGAAATGTCGTGGCACACTATATATGTGAATGTGCTACGATGGGATTGTGAGCCTTGTGATATGCACAAGTCCAGGTCTTGTGCATCCTACTTGGCTAACCGTTCCGTCATAGCATATTCTAATCAACGACCTATGTATATATATGAGGCATTCTTTTGAGTTATTTTGTCTTTTCGAGAATATGCCGATGATTGAAATGTCGTGGCACAATATATATGTGAATGTGCTATGACGGGATAGTTAGCCTTGTGATATGCACAAGTCCAGGAATTGTGCATCCTACTTGGCTAACGGTTCCGTCATAGCATATTCTAATCAACGACCTAGCTAGTTATATATGAGGCATACTTTTCGAGCTACTTTGGACTTTTTCGAGAATAATGCCGATGATTGAAATGTCGTGGCACACTATATATGTGAATGTGCTACGATGTGATTGAGAGCCTTGTGATATGCACAAGTCCAGGTCTTGTGCATCCTACTTGGCTCATAGTTCCATCGTAGCATATTCCTGTGTCCAACGACCTATGTATATATATGAGGCATTCTTTTCGAGTTATTTTTGTCTTTTTCAAGAATATGCCGATGATTGAAATGTCGTGGCACAATATATATGTAAATGTGCTATGACGGGATAGTTAGCCTTGTGATATGCACAAGTCCAGGAATTGTGCATCCTACTTGGCTAACCGTTCCGTCATAGCATATTCCTGTGTCCAACGACCTAGCTAGTTATATATGAGGCATTCTTTTCGAGCTACTTTGGTCTTCTTCGAGAATAGTGCCGATGATTGAAATGTCGTGGCACACTATATATGTGAATGTGCTACGATGGGATTGTACGCCTTGTGCTATGCACAAGTCCAGGTGTTGTGCATCCTACTTGGCGTACGGTTCCATCGTAGCATATTCCTGTGTCCAATGACCTATGTATATATATGAGGCATGATTTTTGAGTTACTTTGGTCTTTTTCGAGAATAATGCCGATGATTGAAATGTCATGGCACACTATATGTGAATGTGCTGCGATGGGATTGTTCGCCTTGTGCTATGCACAGGTCTAGGTGTTGTGCATCCTACTTGGCGAACAGTTCCATCGTAGCATATTCCTGTGTCGAACAACCTAGTTATATATGAGGCATGCTTTTTGAGTTTGGTCTTTTTGATTTAGGAGTAATTTCTATAAGTGTATCTTCATATGTGACTTTAATTATATATGTTTTTTTCAATCATCGGTTAATTATTATTGTCAACTTATAGATGACGTGGTACGTCGTGTACAAGGGACGGGTTCCCGGAGTCTACGATGATTGGGAAGACTGCCGAAGACAGGTGCACCGTTTCAGCAGCAATAGCTACAAAGGGTACAACACTATGGCGGAGGCGGAAGCTAGATACACGCGCTATCTAGCGGGAGTTAGGACAAGGAACCGCATGAAGACCTACACCTTCATCGCTGCGGTGATCATGCTTATCTTCTTTGCTTATTTATCCTGCGTTTGTGTCTAGCTAGTTTAGATGTCTAGGCGAGCTTCCGAGCTCTAACTTGTTCGATCGACACATGTATTCGCATGTCACCAACTACTACTTTGTAACATGATCGAAACAATGTAACTTAGACTATGTATTCATGTATGAGACTTATCTATATGTATTTGTTTCAATCTTGTTTTTCATATTGAGTATTTATATATATAATTGTATATCTTGTATCTGTGTGTGTATATCTGCTGTAATATTGTATATAATCTGTATTGTATATAATCTGGCTCAAAAATTAAAAAAAAAACAAAAAATACATCTGTGGCGCACATGGTCTACCTTCTGTGGCGCACTACACCTAAAGCGCACTATGGAAGCTTAGTGGCGCACTAGGTAGTGCGCCACAGAAGATCGAGGTGTAGCGCACCTGCCCAAACATCTGTGGCGCACTAGCAGTGCGCTTACGCCTGTCTCTACACAACTGGCGCGTGGCGCACTGCGCCATAAGGTCCGTGGCGCCTGATGATGTTTCCAGGTGTGCCACTAAAGGCCATTTTCCTAGTAGTGAAACATGGTGGTAAGTGCAGTAGTTGTCGTGGAACGAAATGAAGAAGGTAAGTCAGTGCAAAGACCGGTATATTACCTGAGTGAGGTATTATCGGCCTCCAAACAGAACTACCCACACTACCAGAAAATGGCTTACAGAGTGTACATGTCGGCAAAGAAGCTAAAACATTATTTTGAAGAACACCCAGTAAAGGTGATTTGTGAGGCACCGATAGACGAGATACTTAGCAACAAACATGCAAGTGGCCGAATAGCAAAATGGGCAATTGAGTTGTCACCTTATGATCCGCAATTTGATAGGCGAGATGCAATTAAATCTCAGGCAGTGGCCGACTTTTTCGTAGACTAGGCCGTGGTGCAGTACGAACCCCCATTGCCAGATCCGAATTATTAGACGATGCACTTTGATGGGTCCAAGTTAAGAAATGGGCTAGAAGCAGGGATAGTATTAACCTCTCCAAAAAGGATCAACTAAAATATGTGTTGCAAATACATTTCGCTGCATCGAACAATGTAGCCGAGTATGAGGCGCTTGTCCATGGCCTAAAAATGGAAAAAGAGATTGGCATACGTCGGATTCTTTGTTACGGGGATTTGGACCCCGTAGTTCAGCATGAAGGGTTTCGCAGCATAGTAAATCAAAATTTTCTACGGAAGCAAACAGAGGGAAAGCCAAGATCTAATCTAGGAGATGCAAACAACGAGAGAGATTGGATTAGATCTTCATACCCTTGAAGATTACGCTGAACGCTCGTTAAAGGCGTGGGTGATGTAGTCGTACTCGCTTCTCCTCCTCGCGATCCGATCCGATCTAGCACCACAAGTGGCAGTGCCTCCGTGAGATGCACACGTGCGGCACCTCGACGTCTCCTCCTTCCTCGGACCAGCAAGTATGGTGGAGAGATGGATTGGATCTACAAGACGACGGCGTGGTGTATATGGTGGAGAATTTCTGCAGCAGGGCTTCGCCTACAAACAGTCGGGAGGGAGAGAGGAAGGGCAGCAGGGCGGCTAGGGTTGGAGGGGAAGGTGTAGGTCAGGGGGGAGGGGGCGCAGCAGCCCTCTATATATAGAGGGGGTGGCGGCGGCCAGCCCTAGCCCCTCCTCCAAGCCTATCTCTAGTTTAAACGATTTAAACTCTCCCCTTATCTAGAAATTCTATCCCTAGATTTAAACGAGTTAAATCTATCTAGAATCGGCTGGGCCCTATGGGGCCTTGTGCCCCTGGCCCAATGCGGCCAGGACACTCCCTCATAGGCCCATGCCCCCTCCCGGAAGGTGGGACCACATTGGCCCCCTTCCGGAAGGTTCTAGAAGCTTCCGGTACAATACCGATTAACTTGAACAATTCGAACTCCAAAAACTGCCTTATATGAATCTTATTCTCCGGACCATTCCGGAACCTCTCGTGATATCCCGGATCCCATCCGAGACTCCGAACAAAAATTCATAAACCAATTATCCAATCTATCCTAGCGTCGAGACACGTTAAGTGTGTGACCCTACGGGTTCGAGAATATGCAGACATGATCTACTATCAATAATCAACAGCGGGGTCTGGGCACCCATATTGACTCCCACACATTCATCGATGATCATATCGGATGAACCATGATGCCAGGATTCAATCAATCCCATATATATATTTCCTTCGTCTCGCGATATTTTACTTGCCCGAGATTCGATCGTCGGTATCGTCATACTTAGTTCAATCTCGTTCACAGCAAGTACTTTACTCGTTCCGTAATCCGATATCACTTTGTGATTAACTCCTTAACCACATGCTTGCAAGCGGTGTTGATATCGATTACCGAGTGGGCCCGAAGTATATCTCTCCGACTTGGGAGGGACAAATCCCATCTCGATACATACAACCCAACAGATACTTTCCGATCACCTGAGAGACACCTTTATGATCACCCTCTCATAGGATGACATTTGATGACCTCAATGCTTTCTTCCGATACCAGGGAGTTGCATTATCTCATGGTCTAAGGAATACAATATTTGACATAAGAAAAGCTTCGCAAAGACGAACACAATGACACGATCTAATTGCTTTGCTTAGTTTGGTACATCCACCATATCATTCTCCCAATGATATGATCTCATTATCAATTGACAACTCATGTCTATGGTTAGGAAACCTTAACCATCATTGATCAATGAGCTAGTCCATAGAGGCGTACTAGGGACACGGTGTTGTTCACAAACCACACAAGTATTAATGTTTCCGCTTAATACAATTCTAGTATGGAATATAAACTTTATCATGAACAAGAATTATAATAATAACATCTTTATTATTGCCTCTAGGGCATAATTCCAACACAGCAAGTGTCCGGGAATTGGGACGCATTGGATGCAAATATGGCCCTATATAGGTTTCATGTACAGAAAATTAGTGGTTACTTTGATGGATGTGAATTCCATCACATACCTCGGGCAGAAAATGATGTTGCAGATACGCTATCGAAGCTCGGATCAACCAGACAATCAATTTCACTTGGTATAGCCCTAGAACATCTAAGAAGGCCATCAATTATACCTTCGCCAGAATCCGAGTCAATTCGTATGTCGTCAGATCAGATAGAAGGCTGCATCCCAATGGAAATTGGCAAAGTACATGAACCGAACTACTCAGAGATTGATTCGGTTGACCCAAAAATGGATTGGGAAAAGCCGGCTGAGGTTTTGTCGGCAGAGATGATGGAAATTGACAATACAATTATCCTGACAAAAGTCCTGCCGCAATGGGCACAACCCATATTCTCATTCCTCAAAGAAGAGATCTTGCCGGATAATGAGGTTATGGCCAGGCAGATAGCAAGAAGAGCAAAATCTTACACGATCATAAATAATGAGCTTTATAAGAGAAGCGTGACAAATGTGCTGCAACGATGCGTTGACTTGGCAGAGGGACAAGAGATCCTCTTGGATATACATCAAGGAGAGTGTGGGCACCATGCCTCGTCCAGATCCCTCGTGGACAAAGCATTCAGGCATGGGTTTTACTGGCCAACTGCGCTGAAGGAAGCAAAGGAAATGCTAACAAAGTGTAACGGCTGCTAGAGATACGCCAGCAAAATACGTATGCCTTCGTCTGAGTTAAAAACAATACCAATCACTTGGCCATTCTCTGTGTGGTGTTTAGATATGGTAGGTCCATTTAAGCCGGATCACGGCGGCATGACTCACATTTTGGTCATGGTGGACAAATTCACAAAGTGGATAGAAGTAAAGCCAATAAGAAAATGTGATGGGCCCACGACGGTGAAATTCCTCAAGGATATCATCCTGAGGTATGGTTACCCACACAGTATCATCACGGATAATGGCACAAACTTCGCTGAATGAGCTTTTGCTCGATTTTGCCAAGAGAAGCACATAAGACTCGATGTTGCTTCGGTGGCTCACCAAGCATCAAATGGACAAGTAGAAAGATCAAATGGACTAGTACTGTCCGGATTAAAACCCAGGCTGATAGAACCGCTACAAAGGTCGGCAGGATGCTGGATTGAGGAACTCCCAGCAGTGCTGTCGAGCCTTAGGACCACCCCAAATAGATCGACAGGATATACCCCGTTATTTCTCGTATATGGGGTAGAAGTTGTACTTCCAGCCGACATAATGCCTGACTCGCCAAGAGTCACACAATACACAAGCGCCAAAGTAAATGAGATATCACGGCAAGATGATGTGGACTTGTTAGAAGAAGCAAGAGAATTGGCACTATCAAGATCAGCTATTTATCAACAAGACCTCAGACGATATCATATCAAGAAATTGAGTCCAAGAGTTTTCAAGGAAGGAGATCTAGTTCTTCGGCTAGTGCAACGCACAGCCGGCATGCATAAACTCTCGCCTCCGTGGGAAGGCCCATTTATCGTGAGCAAAGCATTACACAACGATGCATACTACCTAATCGACGCTCAAACACCAGAAATAACAAGGTGGATAAGTCAGGAGACGAATCAAAAAGACCGTGGAATGTGGCTTTGCTTCGTCCATTTGACACTTAGAGGAAGGGTGTTGTATCCAGCAATATTATGTATCAAATTGATGTATCAGACTTGAATTAACGGGATTTCAGTAGCTCGGGCAGCAATATTATGTATCAAATTGATGTATCCGAATTAACTACCCCATGATATTTGTCATTTTTAATGAAACTTCGGTAGCTCAAGCAGTGACTCGGGGACTATACCATGTTATTTGTCATTTTTTAGTTATGTAAGAAACTTCGGTAGCTCGGGCAATGACTTGGGAACTACCCCATGTTGTTTATCATTTTTAGTTATGTATGAAACTTCGGTAACTCGAGCAGTAACTCAGGGACTACCCCGTAATGTTCGTCAATTTGATTATGTATGAAACCTCGATGGCCCAACCAGTGACCCGGGGACTGCCCCGTCTTGTCTATCATCAATCACATGTGTAATATGAATGATCGCTTTGGCAACCCGAGCAATAACTCGGGGAGTTCCCCATGAATTTGTACTATCGCAATCATCCGAGTAATAACCTCAATAGTTCTAGATATAATGTGGAAAGTACCCTATTTATATTATCTTACCAGTAGAAAACTCAGAGAGGTAGTAAGTTTATGAAACTAAATGATGTATGGACATAAGTTCTCATAGTCCTTGAGACAAAATTGTAAAACCAAGAGTTTTGCGACTAATAATAGATGAAAGACACAAGATGGATACTGAACGAGAATAAGACATGTGGAAATATGATCCGAACTTATGAAGTTGAAATTTTGCAAACAAAGATACGGATGACACAAATTCAACTAGAAGAGTAACAACATTACCACAGCATATGATGCCAAAGTTAAACGGATCAGATACTACCAAAAGAGGAAGATTGTTTTAGGACAGCATACAACCAGCATACCGGGGACTTGAACAAGTAAGAGTTTTTAAGCTCAAGCATCGGCAGTTACCGAGTCACCCGTGGGAGGAACAGTAACAGCAACAGGAGTTTCCGACGTTAGTATCTCGGACGTAGCAGAGGCTACCTCGGCCTTGCTAGGAGGAATGACCTTAGGAGCAGGGGCCTCAGAGGTTGCTTGAGCCTCTGCAGAGGTTACTTCGGTGTCCACGGAGGTTGAAGGAACATATTGGGCAGGGATTGTTCGCTAAGAGACCCCACCTTGGGCTTGAGAAGCTTCAGTTCCCTTGGAGGAGTATCGTGCCTCGGCATCCCCTCTCGAACTGTCACTAGACTCGTCAGCATTATCAGAATTTTCATCAAATTCACCTTCACCATCAGACTCTCCATCGGATTCGTCATCATCCGCAACCTTAGCGTTATCTTCGACGTCGTCAGGAAGGAAACTCGGCCCTTCGATCCAACGATGAACATCAGCATACTCAATGAGCTGGAAAGCACGGGTTGGCGATGAGAAACATAGTTCGGATCTTCAACCCAAGGAGAGCCAGTGCGCAAGTTCATCAGAGTATCGAGGGAAATATCCTCGTACCATGACAAAACAGTAGTAAGCGCCATATCAGCTCCAGCTCATCCAGCGGATTCTCTCCAAATATTCAATCGAGTTTGGGACTCCATCAGCCTCACCACGAGCACATCAACTTTCTTAATCTTTGGCCCATTCGTCTAGAGCACATGGTAGGCCCGAATAGCCGCTTCCACCAAGTCTTTCCCCATGACTTTCATTGGATCGATAGCAGCTGCAACGGCAACCAGGAAGTCCTCGATGGAATATTCTTGATTCAGAACAATACAAATACCTCGGCGGCCGCGAGCAGCAATCACAGCCTTTGAACTTACGGATTCGGCTTATGGAAAATGGTCTGTAAGCAAAAAACGTCACTTAAGTCAAGAAAATCTACAAGCAAAGAATGACTCGGCTAGAAACAAAAACTTACGGTGGATGTAATGTAGAATTTTCTAGAGATCCAGGGCTCAGTTAGCTCTATTCTTCTCAAAACGAGTCATTTCTTTGGTCATTGCCTGGTTCTTTAGCTCGAAGGCATCAAGAAGCTCCTTGTCCTTCTGAAGCTGCAGGCTTAGTCGGTTCTTCTCCTCGGAAAACTCCTGTTCAACTTTCTCTAGCTCGGACTTCTGCGAAAGTTTAAGAGATTCAACCTCGGCACGGAGCCGGGCTATCTCGTCATCCTTTTCCTTAACTTGCACCGAGTGAGTGCCATCTTGCTCTAAAAAATGCAGCATCATATCAGGCATAGGTACGCATTCTTGATGCGACACTGCAAGCGGCTATGCCAAAGCCAGAATACCGTAAGATACTCAAGATTTACTTAGAAAAAGAAGGATAAATAAAAGAGCAAAGGGGTAACTAACCTTCAAGGGTAGCGACCTTCTTCGTAAGCCCGGTATTTAGATTGTTGACGTTAACTTCACAACAACACATCAGAAATTAGTAAAAATATGGAGTTTTCCTACAAAGATAGAGGGCACTAAAAGACGAATAATTTACCAGTCTTCTTCACAACAGGGACCATTTTGTCAAATTTATTTTGAAGATTCTTATGAGCGAAGAGTAACCTTTGGAATTCGGCCGTTCGCTGATCATGAGCAACCTGAAATAACAACAAGTTACACAAAGATCACAAAAAATCCGAATCAATAAAAACTTGACTCGGATCTAGATGACTGGATATTTAAAAAAAAGCAGATTCGAATCAAGAAAAAACTTGACTCGGATCTAGATGGCTGGATATTTAAAACTAAAGCAGAGCCGAATCACGAAGAAACTTGACTCGGCTCTAGGTGGCTAGAGGTATTTTAATATACACAGCAAACACTATCTACTGCACAGGAAAATTGTTATATTTAGAACAAGGAAAGCTTCCAAACGAATAACAAGTCATTCTGTTGCAAGCTCGGGGACTAGTGCGTGTATAATATTGTATAAATAAAACAAAAGTGTAAATTGAGGCACGAACCTCGTTCATCTTGTCACTTTCAAGGACAATCTTGGCAGCCATGTGCAAACGGCTACTGATATCGAATAACTGGAATGATTGGTTACTCGGATTGCCTTCGAGTTGATCAGCAGCGTTCCAATTGTTGGCATACTCTACCAATGATCCGAGCCTATTCCCACTCTTAGTGTCTGTCAACACTTTACCTCTGACCTGCTGCGTGACTGCCACGGTCACTGGATTCTTGTGAAGCACGAGTCGCGTGTCGACAGTAATTGCAACCCCAGGCTTAGATGAAGGGGCACCCTTGCGAAGCATATCAGCAACACTGGGCTGAGAGGAACCTGATTGCCCCTTTTGAGATGGCAAGGGTTTAGCAGTGACAACTTTCTTGCTTTTGGCGGGAACTTCGGTAGTGGCAATAACCGTGGTGCTGGGAGCAGTATCCTTGGCAGCGGAAGGAGCGACGGTCTCAGGAGGAGCCGAGGTAGCGGCAACCTCGGCCGAATGAGAGGTGGCTGGAGCTACGATAGATGAAAGGTCGATGGGAGTGACTTCGGAAACCTTGGGAGAAGCTACCGAATGAGTAGGGAGATCCGTCATAGGGACGTCATCAGAAACCACAGGGGGGGCTATGGGCTCATCTTGTCGAGGAGAGCCATTAGTCGGCCCGGGAGGAGAGCAACCGCGAGGAGGACTAGGAACTCGGACATCTTCCGGAGGGGATGGTGAAGGTGTCCGAGGAACATGAGATTTTATGCTCGGACCGCTAGGTTTAGGGAAAAGAGGAGCTCTGTAGGGAAATGAAAATCAATTCAGAAATAGAAAGAGACAAACAAGAAATACAAGGAAAAAATCAAAGGTAAACTCACCTAGTAACTCCAGGCATAACCTTGCGCTTCGGAACATGCTGGGAGGATTTCTTGGTTCGTTTCTTGGGAGCGGCATCAGAAGGATCCTTCGAAGCAGCACGTTTCTTAGAAGTGGCAGGGGCTTCCGAAGCAAGAGGCTCGACCTCGTGCACCTGGCCAGCCGGATTAGCTGGGAAAGAAGGAGCCGGAAATGCGTAAGAGATAGGCACCGTGGCAACTACCTCAAGAATTTGAACGTCGTCCGAGTCACCTTCATCAACTTGGGCCGAGGTTTTATTTCGGGTGCGAGAAGGAGCTGCCTCCGGTTTAGGAATAAATTCCTCCGGGTCAAGTTCCCCATTGTCCGGGTTACTGTGATCAGCAGGCCAAGGGAGAGCCAGCACCTCGGCATCTTCTGTGGTTTGTTCAGCAAACCTCTGCAATAAGGGCAAACAAAAGCTTAGCGGGATGCACAATGGGAGATAACCCGAATGAAACAATTTGCATCCGAATTACCTGAGGAGGAGGGTTAGCACGAGAGAAGGGTTTCATTCCCCAAACCCATTCCTCGGGCATCTCAGTTTTGAAGATAGCCCGAACGCGCTTCTGGATCTGGACATTGTCGAGCTCAACCGTCGAAACTCGGTTAGGATCCAAAGGACCACTCATATAGCAAAGCTTGTGGGAATGGAGTTGGAAGGGGCAGATTCGGCTGCTAATAAACGCATTCATCAGATCTTCACCCCGAAGCCCAGCACGAATCAACTCCTTAAGCCGGATCTCAAATGCCTCGGCAAGAGCATGGTTTTTTTTCAGATTATAGAGCCAGTTCTTCTTTGAAGGAGGACCGATGGAGAAATCAGGAAGCCGAATCTTATCCTCCGCTCCAGTATTCTTAACGTAGAAAAATGATCTGTGCCATTTCTTACAAGACTCTCAACCCGCTACTCGGGGGAACACGGAATTCTTCCGAGGTGTAATAGAGGCGGCCCCACACTGGGTTAAAGATTTCTCGGAAGGATGGAGAGATTTATCCGGCACAACATTGGCTCGGATTTGGAAGAACTTCGACCAGACATCTATTGAGGGCCAAAGGCCAAAGTATCCTTCAGAAGCAGAGATAAAGTCTGAGAGAGAGGCTACGACATTGGAAGGCAGATGATGCAGCTTAAGGCCGAAGTAATCTAGAAATATCCTAGCAAAATCGCTAAGAGGGAGACCAAATCCTCTGGCAAAGTCTGACATGAAAACTACGTACTCACCCTCGTCAAGCACGGGGGAAGATTATTTGCCGGGTAAGCGATAGTTTACCTCGGCTAGAATCCGGCGGGTCTTGCACAGACACTCAACCTCTCGGCGAGTAACCGTAGAACCTTGCCATGAACCCCGTTCTAGGCCCGCCAGAAGCTATTCTTCCCCAACAACGGCGCTGCTCTGGGAGCTAGACATCGGCTCGTCGGAGGAATCGACGGAGGAAGAACTGGTGGCGGGGAGAGGCCTAGAAACCCAAGGCCTCGTCGCGACGGTGACAAGCGCGGTGGCGGAGAAGTAAAAGAACCGCCGCAGGAAATTGAGGAAGACAAGAAGAGCACCTAGGGCAGGGACCTAGCGACGGCGCGAAATGCTGCGGAGAAGCACAGCGGCAAGGAAAGAAGAATGGGCACGCGGCAACGATCTTGCGAGAGCATAAGAGCGGGGGCGTGACCATCAAGGAGGAGGTGCGGCGGCGCAATCAATGGAGCGCAATGACTACGGCGACGCTGGGAGGAAGACGAAGGGAGTGGGGAGGGGGAAAAGTGAATTGACCCACCCCCGCTCCCCTACTTATAACCGCGTAGGGTGAGCGGTAGTGGGATCGTGGGTGTGCCACGGTAACCGCGTGAACGCGTGTATCACGCATCCTCGAACAAAGAGTGGAGCCACAGCAAGGGCCACACGGAGTGAGAGGAGATCAGGCTGTGTGACCGTTGCGTTTATCGAAGCGTAACTACGCCGACACGACAGGCGCAGTAATTACTCTAGCGTGTCAGCATACACTTTAGCAGTACAAAAAACGAGACAATAGTAATGATTGGTACACGTAGGATGAGGCTTACTCAAGAAGCCAAGTGGATACCCCGGAAGAAAGAGAATGACTCGGAAAACGGCTCAGACCTCGGTAAGAGAGGTATAAACAAAAGAAAGGTAGATGAAGAGGAGCATCGGCTAGAAAATACGTCGGACAGGAAATATGAAAGAATAAATATCTGGAAACTGATGTGGCCCGGCTGAAGTATCCGGCAGGACCGCACCAGCTTCGGGGACTAATGTTGGGGGGATGACCCTGGGTAGGGTCAAGATAGTGGAAATAAGGAAGGAACCTTCTTACCATATGTCGGGTTATAAGATGATTCGGCCGAGTTATGCAAGGGTCGGCCGAATAAGGCATGGATTAACCAGAGTCAAGCGATTAATACGTTACTCGACCGACATATGAGCTAAGTCGGCTGAATAAGGTTGATTAGCTCATACGCAGGTAAAGGTCGAGCCGAGTTACGCGAGGCAAGGCCGATTAATGGGAAGCTTGCGGAAGAAGTAGACAGATCCCAAAGTCAAACCCTAGCTACTAACTAGGAGGAATCTGCATAGATCCAAGCGCTAGAGACAAAGAGCAGAGTCATAGAGGGGCAGACAGGCGTCACGGAGGTGATAGTGGGCAAGCTCGAGGCTCACATGTGGGGGTCCTGGGTCTTTGCCGTCAATAGAAGGGCGACACGGAAAGAGGTCCGCCGAGTTACCACTTTGGAACAAGCATATTACAAGAATATGCTTGTCCACGTCAGCCCTAGAAGGAACCAAGGGACCCCTTTATAAGGAGAGGCATGACATCCTGGAGAGGGGAACGACTAATTTTCTCATAAGAGGGCTCATGTTGTAATCTTCTTCCTCCTCTCTCTGATACAACTCAAGGAGAAATTGTAGCTTGATTGAGGAGAAATAAAGATCTATGTTCTAGCTAGTTGTGTGTAGAAATCACTACATCTTCCCTCCCCAGATCCCACTAGCATCCATTGGCCCCATACTTTAGCCTACCCATGGCATCTGTCGTGCCACCACCACGACACACATGGTACAGGAGCTATCCCATAACCAAAATGACAAGGCAAGCAGAGAATGAGCATCTCAGCGATCTTTTTATGTGCTATTTTCATAGGTTTTTATTGAGGATGCTTCCAGATTGCTCATTATGATGCTGCAAGTTTCCACCATGATTAGGCATGGCTTAGGCTAGCGGCCCTGGCGTTTCTCTAACACAAAATACATAACTCCATGGACTTACACGCTCCCCTCTATTTCACACTGACGACATCCATAGACAAAAGAGCATGATATCAACTGTCTACAAAGTACAAGTGCAATGTTGAAAGCGTTCCTCGTGACAGCACGGTTCTGCTAATTCCAACGTATAAGTGCAAGCATATACAACATATATGACACAATGGTTCAAGTTTATTAGGGGAAAGAAATATAAAGTGTCCCATTAAGTTCGTGAGAGCTTTAATCACTAAGTTTTCACATAAAAAATACTTTTAATTGGAAGATAGATGAAAACAGGAATATACTTGGAATGGTGTAACACACCATGCATAGGAATTTATAGTGGAATCTTTGGAATAACTTGGTTTCTTGGGAGTTGGATGCATGAGTATAGCTTACTCATACAAGTGGAGGCTTAGCAAAAGACTGGGAGCGACCAACTAACAGAGCAATAATGGCCATAATCATGCAGAGCGACAAAACATTACTAATCAAAGCATAAAGTTGTACTACAAGTCAAGGAATAAATTATTATAGAGGCATGGTGACTTGTTCATAGTCATAACATAGTGTGAGCATGTGCCAAGTCAACCCAAACAAAGCATCAAAGGAGAATACCACAATACTATGCTTTTGTATGCTAAAACAATGCATGATTCTATCAAGGCACATTAAGCAATCCTAATTGTTTGGAACAAGTCATGCTATAGCAATAATCACTAAGCATAAGGGCAAAACAACATCTAGCATGACAAGATAAAGTTTAATCCATAGTCAAAGCAAGCTCCCTTTTGTACCACTATAAGCATGAAGCTTTCTACTCTTTTCCAACACCAATCAACTTATTTGAAACAACTCACAAGGATAATAATTAATAAAGATCAGTGAGCTTGTCTCACAAATACACAAATAAGAACTAAAAAGTTCTAAGCTGAAAGTACAAGAAAACTAAAGCTAAACACAGTGCTAGCAAAAGAGAACACTCACAAGACAATAAGAATAAAAACTAGAGTGTTCTAGGCAATGAAAACAGAGTGTGTATCTCTCCAAAATAAGTGTGCTAGGATCCAACTAACTTATTCAAGCAAACTAAGCAAACGAAAACCAAAACGAAAACTAAGACGCTCCAAGAACAACACAATTGTGCATGAAGTAAGAAAAACAAAGTGTCTAGAAAGACCTGAGATTTTTATTGATGAAGAAGGGGATGCCTTTGGCATCCCCAAGCTTTGACGCTTGTACCTCTTGAATATTTCTTGGGGTGAAACGGGGTGGAATCCCCAAGCTTGATCTTTTTTCCATTCTTCATCTCATTACATAATTCTTCCTCTACACCTGAAAATTTTCCTTCATACAAAACTTCACACAATCTTCATTAGCAACATTAGTGTATTCAAAAGATAATAGACCCTTGGGTTTAGATTTAGAACAGAAAAACTTTCACTAAAAACACAAGATACTGTAGCAATTCCCTCAAAAAGCTCAATTTCCCAAAAAGAACCCAAAAAGGAATCAATAAGAAGCAAATGCAAATAATGGCAGAAATCTGTCAAAACAGACCAGCAGGTAGAAACCGATTATTTAGAAGACCTTATGTTGCTCAAATCAAAAAGTGTTAAACTAACCAAAGTTATCTAACATACTGGGGGATGTATTTGAAAAATATCAGCTCAATCCGTCTTATGGAAATTCCTCACCAATTTTTACGATGAAGCACAAAAAATCTGTTTCGGGATAGCAACTCCCCAAATCTTACTTCCCTCTTATTAGAGGTTATTCTTGGCACAAAAAGCAAAAAAAAAGGATATAGAGAGGTCATTACTGAAGTAATAACTTCCAAGACTCAAGAAAACTCTTGGGTTATCTCCCAACAAGTACTTTTCTTTAACGCCTTTAAGTTAGGCATTATAATTTGAGAAGATGCTCACATATGAAATATGAATTGAAGTAAAAGAGAGCATAAAGAAGCAAATTCAAAACACATTTAAGTCTAACCCACTTCCTATGAAAAGGAACCTTGTAAAGAAAGAAGTCATTAAAGCACAAAGCAACAAGCATAGGAAAGCAAAACAAGTGCAACTTCAAAACTTTCAACATAAAGAGAGGAAACTTAATATTATTGAGATACATAAGACCATGTTTCCCTCTCTCATAATAACTTTCAGTAGCATCATGAATAAAATTAACAATATAACTATCACATAAAACATTCTTATCATGAGCCACATGCGTAAAATAATTATTACTCTCCATATAAGCATAGTCATACTTATTAATTGTAGTGGGAGCAAATTCGACAAAATAGCTATCATTATTATTCTCATCACCATAATCATCAAATATAGGAGGCATATTGTAATCACAATCAATTTTCTCCTCAATAGTAGGTGGACTGAAAATGTCATACTCATCATTGTAATCATCATATATTGGAGGTTTGGTATCATCATAAGCAATAGAATAGCTATCTTCCAAAGCTGGGGGACTAAAAAGATCATTTTCATAAAAACTAGCTTCCCCAAGCTTAGAATTTTCCATAGCATTACAAATAATGGTGTTCAAAGAATTCATACTAATAACATTGCTATTATCATACAAATAAAGCTCCATAGGTTTTTAAATTTTCTCTTCAAACACTTCATGTCCTAACTCGAGATAGATACTATAAAGCTCTCTAATTTTTTTGTTGTTTTCCATTAAGCCTAACTAGTGAAAACAATAAACAAAAAGATAAAATTGCACAATATAAAGGAAATAACTTCGAGCACTCACACACCAAGAAAATGTGAGTACCTTTTACCTTACCTCCCTGGCAACAGTGCTAGAAAATAGCTTTCTCGCTTGCTGTTGTCGTGGGGTAACGTGTGTGAGTGCCTTTTACCTTTCCTCCCCGACAACGGTGCCAGAAAATAGCTTGATGTCTACGCACTTCTATTCTTGTAGACAGTTGTTGGGCCTCCAAGTGCAGAGGTTTGTAGAATAGCAGCAAGTTTCCCTTAAGTGGATCACCCAAGGTTTATCGAACTCAGGGAGGAAGTGGTCAAAGGTATTCCCTCTCAAGCAACCCTGCAAATAAGATACAAGAAGTCTCTTGTGTCCCCAACACACCCAATACACTTGTCAGGTGTATAGGTGCACTAGTTCGGTGAAGAGATAGTGAAATACAAGTGGTAACGTTGCTAGAAAATAGCTTTGATGGAGCTTGACGTGGAGGAAAAGACTAAAGGCAAACAGATGGAAGCAAGCAAACATGCAACAGATATAGTTGTAAACGGTGTTTCAATGTTTAGAAACAAGGCCTAGGGATCATACTTTCACTAGTGAACACTCTCAATAAATATATTCTCTTCATGATACTACTCTTAACTACTCTCCAGTTGGACACTCTAATCCATGATAGGGCTATAACAACACTCCTCAATGTCCGCCTTCCCTATATGGTTCCAACAAACACCACAATTTTATAGAGACAACCAACTCAAAATTTAACTCATGAATATATATGTAATCTAGCTTGCCACACACGGCACGCACGTTGTCACTTTCACACACGTGGGGAAAAGCATATATATATTAAAGCACGATGAGTATTTATGTAGACTCTAGCCTAAGTGCCACCATGGCGTGCACGTTGTCACTTACACACACATGTGGAGAGCAGAGATCTATTGAAGCACTTGAGTAACGGAGTAGATCTACTTGATTACAAAGCTCATGAAAACAACAAGATCATGCATAGAGAGAGAGATGAACACATAGCTACCGGTAGAGACCTTAGCCTCGAGGAAGAACTACTCCCTCCTCATCATGGGAATGAGCAATGGCGATGGATATGGTGGTGGAGATCGATGGAGATGGCTCCGGGGGCACTTCCACGTCCCGGCGGGGTGCCGGAACACAGACTTTCTGTCCCCGGAATCTCCCCTTTGGTGGCGACGGCGCTGCGGAACTTTTTGTGGCTTTTTGGTCGATAATTTAGGTTTTCTGAGTCGGGGGCTTCTTATAGGCAAAGGAGGCAAGGTCGGTGGAGGGCCAGGGGGGCCACACCCCTTGTGGGCGCGGCCAGGGTGGGCCCCACGCCCACCTAGGTTGTGCCCAACCTAGTGTCCTCCTCCGTCTCGTCTTCGATTTTCTGTAGCGCTCAGGGAAAATATGAACTTTGGCTTTTGTCCCGTCCAATTCCAAGAATATTCATTTTTTAGCTTTCTGAAAGCAAAAACAGCAGAAAACAGGCAACTGGCACTGTGGCATCTTGTCAATAGGTTAGTTCCAGAAAGTGTATAAAAATACCTGAAAGTGTAGACATAACATAACCAAGTTGATACTAAACAAGCATGGAGCATCAAAAATTATAGATACGTTTACGACGTATCAGCCGTCAACAAGATAGAGCAGGAGGCAATGACTGCCATTTTCGGCGGCACCGACTCTCTTCTCGGCCTGGCCACGGCCAACACGTCCTCTACCAGCTTCGTCTCTTCCACGCCTACCGGTCGGCCTCCAGCTCAGCCCAAGACGATAGGGCAGCAGACGCCCTCGCTTGGAGGCCACCAGCCGTCCCGATTCAACCATCCCCGCATAGCATCGTTGGAGGCGGGAGATCTCGCCATTGACCTGAAACGCACTCCAACCACCATGGACACAACCCCGGAGGCGTCAACAAAGAGGTGTGCCATCTCTATCACGAACATGCCGATGTCAGTCAACCTGTTCGGCGAAATGCGAGCCGAGCCACCAGCCGCCAATGACACAGTATGGTCGCCACATTTCTTCGCCATTGCCAGTATACTGCTCTCGCCGCTTTACAATGGCTGATGGTGGCTCAGATCACTGTAGATCTTCGTTGGGAGACCCCAAGAGGAAGGTGTGATGAGCACAACAGCAAGTTTTCTCTCACTAAGAAACCAAGGTTATCGAACTAGTAGGAAGAAGGAAAAGACTCAAAGGTGTTGCTAGCAACTTGGAAACCTGCACAACACAAACTCAAGACTTTTCCCCAACGAACAGTGAGGTTGTCAATCTCACCGGTTTGCTGAAACAAAGGATTAACTGTATGGTGTGGAAGGTAATAGTGATTTGTAGAAAGTAAACACTAACAGTGGAAGATGTATCAATGGTAAGGATTGGACTGGGATCCATAGTTCTCTAGAGGTGTTCTCATTAAGATAAACAAACATGGCATGTTGGGTTAATAAATTACAGCAGTGCAATTGACAGGACTGAACAAGGCATAACAATGCAATACTAGACATTCATGATCTTATGAGATTCAATTGGGCAATACAACAAGATACATAGACCGCCATCCAACTGCATCTATGACTAGTAATCAACCTTCTGGTTATCATCCAAACCGCCTCCAGTATTAAGTTGCAAGGAACGGATAACTGCTTTAAGAAAAGTGTGTAAGGTAAACAATCCACTTGTTCCATGATCAAGAGACCGTTGTTTTCTCCCTAGTAGCAACAGCACATCTACAACCTTAGAGATTTCTGTCACTTCCCTTAGATTAAATAGAGGCATCAACCCACTATCGAGCATAAATACCCCCTCTTGGAGTCACTAGCATCTACTTAGCCAAGATATATACTAGGAAAGGAGAGCATGCAAGATCACAAACTACATAGACATGATAGAATCAATAAGATAAAACAATTAATCAATATGACATAGTAATCTCAATATCCATTGGATCCCCGCAAACACAACATGCATGATTACAAATAGATGATCTTGATCATGAACAGAGCTCACAAGATCTAAACATGGTAGCACAAAGGAGGAGATACAACCATCTAGCTACTACATGGACCCGTAGTCCAAGGTGGAACTACTCACGCTTCATACCGGAGGCTGGCATGATGAAGAAGAAGGCCTCCGGGGTGATCTCCCCTCTGGCAGGGTGTTAGGAAGAGCTTCAGATCCCTCCTCCCTGATTTAGGGATGATGGTGGCAGCAGCTATAGACTATTTCGTGGAAGATTGATCGGGTACTTAGGGTTTTAGTATCAGGGGGTCTTTATAGGCGAAGAGGCGAGGAAGGGGGTCAGCCAGGGCGGCCGCACCCCCTCCCCCCTAGGCGCAGGCTAGGGTTAGCTATGCTGCCAGGGGGTGTGTCCCCATTGTGGCTCCCCTCCGTATCGTATTCCGGCTCCATGTTCCCCATGGTAAAATATTTACTTTGGCTTTTGTCCCGTCCAATTCTGAGAATATTGATTTTCTGCCTTTTGTGGAAACAAAAACAGAAGAAAACAGGCAACTGGCACTGTGGTATCTTGTTAATAGGTTAGTCCAGAAAAACATATAAAAACACCTCAAATTGTAGACAAAGCAAAGCAAAGTAGATACTAAACAAGCATGGAACATCAAAAATTATAGATATGTTTTCAACGTATCAAGCATCCCCAAACATAACTCCTGCTCGTCCTTGAATAGGTAAGTGATAAAAAGAATAATTTATGAGGTGACATGCACCATCAAAATCAAGATCAAACCATTTGCAAGTATTGAAAGCTGGGATCAAAGAACTCTAAACATGAGCATGAAATATGGAGTTCTAGCAATAAGACAAAGTAACTATGCTGCAACATGAAAGGTTACAAAAAAAGATTCATGAATAACATGCATTGAAAAATGTTTGTTTGTTTCACATATAGAAAACATAGCATAGTGGCCTTCAGCTTGTCCCTCATGGAGTAGCAAATAGATGCATAGGACACCTTCAAAGTTCATAAGAGTGACTAGATACAAATAGTTCATGAGCAAGCAATATCAACAATATGAATCAATCAATAAGTTTTGGGATAATGCACATAGAACTAAGAACGGCAACTATGCTCTCTTAATTGGTGCCTAAGGATAGAAGGTGGAGACTCAATATAATAGTGGAAGAAAGGCCCTTCATAAAGGTAAGCAGGGATTTCAAGTTTCATAAAGAGCTTCCAAAAATTATGGTACTTGTCAGCTTTCAGCCCTCATTGCCCCTATCATAAGCATCTTGAAGTGATTAAGGTTAAAGTGAACAAACTATGGAGTATATGCGACAAAGTATAAGTTGGCAATCTCATGTCCCTTGAATACGAGGGTCGCTCCTCATGCTACTCAATTTTAGTTACTTGCAAGTTCTTGTCATAGTAAGTACATGTGTATCATAGAGAACCGCCAACAAGGTACCCCTTGCACATGATACAGGAGCTATCCCATAATCAAAATGACAATGCAAGCAGACAATGAGCATCTCAGCAATCTTCTTATTTACCATGGGAATATGGTGCTTTTTTCTCTATTTCCTCTATTCTCATTTTTTTCTTTTTCTCGGTCTCTTTTTCTATCTCTCTTTTTATAATAAGAATGCTTCATAGATTGCTCACTATGGTGATGCTGCAAGTTTCCACCATGATTAGGCATGGGTTAGGCTAGCGGCCCAGGCGTTTCTATAACACACATATATAACTCCATGGTCTTACAAGTTCCCCTTTCATTTCACACCGACGACTTCCATAAACAAAAGAGCATGATATCAACTGTGTACAATGTACAAGTGCAATATTGAAAGCGTTCCCGTGACCGCATGGTTCTGCTAATCCCAACGTATAAGTTCAAGCATATACAACATAGATGACACAATGGTTCAAGTTTATTAGGGGCAACAAAAATAAAGTGTGCCATCAAGTTCGTGAGAGCTTTAATCACTAAGTTTTCACATAACAAAATACTTTTTAATTGGAAGATAGATGAAAACAAGAATATACTTGGAATGGTGTAACACACCATGCATAGGAATTTATAGTGAAAACTTTGGAATAACTTGGTTTCTTGGGAGTTGGATGCATGAGTAGAGCTTACTCGTACAAGTGGAGGCTAGCAAAAGACTGGGATCGACCAACTAAGAGAGCAATAATGGCCATAATCATGCAGAGCGACAAAACATTACTAATCAAAGCATAAAGTGGTACTACAAGTCAAGGACTAAATGATCATAGAGGCTATGGTGACTTGTTCATAGTCATAACATGGTGTGAGCATGCGCCAAGTCAACCCAAACAAAGCATCAAAGGAGAATACCACAATACTATGCGTTTGTATGCTAAAACAACACATGATTCCTTCAAGGCACATTAAGAAATCCTAATTGTTTGGAACAAGTCATGCTACATAAATAATCACTAAGCATAAGGTCAAAACAACATCTAGCATGGCATGATAAAGTCTAAGTCACAATCAAAGCAAGCTCCTCTTGTACTAATCAAGCAAGAACTTTCTACTCCTCTCCAACACCAATCAAATTATTTGAAACAACACAGCGAGAACGGGGGTCCAAACTACTTTATTCAATCAAACTAAAACGAAAACTAAAACTAAGACGCTCCAAGAATAACACAACGGTGCATGAAACAATAAAAACGAAGTGTCTAGAAAGACCTGAGATTTTTATTGACGAAGAACGGGATGCCTTGGGAATCCCCAAGCTTTGACGCTTATAACTCTTGAATATTTCTTGGGGTGACAAGGGGTGGCATCCCCAACCTTGAGATTTTGTCCATTATTCATCTCATTACATCGTTCTTACTCTACACCTGCAAATTTTCCTTCATACAAAACTTTACACAATCTTCATTAGCAACACTAGTGTATTTAAAAGATAATAGACCTTGGGGTTTAGCTTTAGAACAGAAAAACTTTCACTAAAAACACAAAGCTACTGTAGAAATTCCCTCAAAAAGCTCAATTTCCCAAAAAGAACCCAAAAAGGAATCAATAAGAAGCAAATGCAAATAATGGCAGAAATCTGTCAAAATAGACCAACAGGTAGAAACAGATTTCTTCGAAGACCTTCTGTTGCTCAAATAAAAAAGTGTTAAACTAAATAAAGTTATCTAACATACTGGGGGATTTATTCAGAAAATTATAGCTCAATCCGGCTTACAGATATTGTACACAAATTTTTACGGTGGAGCACAAAAATCTGTTTCGGGACAACAACTTCCCAAATCTTACTTCCATCTCATTAGAGGTTGTTCTTGGCACAAAAATCAAATAAAAAGGATAAGGAGAGTTCATTACTGAAGTAATAACTTCCAAGACTCAAGAAAACTTTTGGGTTATCTCCCAATAAGTACTTTTCTTTAATGCCTTTAAGTTAGGCACAAGAAGCAAGAATCAAGTATTTTCAAATGAAGAAGCATTAACACAAACTCTCTTGATCCTACCTTTCTTACCTCTCTTCTTCTCTTTAGGGAATATATGATTGCTTATTGGAGAAGCAAAATACATAATGCCTTTTCCCACATCTATTATTGCTCCAAGGTGTTTCAGCAGGGAACTTCCAAGTGTAATTTGTCCTTTTCCTACACATTCAATAACAAGATAATCAGTAGACACCACTTTCCTTGAGATTTTTGTACACACAACTTCATCTATTCCAATGCGTAATAAAATTGCATTATTGGTAAGAGATATTTCTTCTCCTCCTTCAGAAAGTCCCCAAAGATTCAAAGACTCATAGATATCTTTAGGCATAAGGCAAAATTCAGACATGATATCACAACGAGCATCAAAAGTTTCATTATTTGTAGCAACTTTTATTGTAGGAAACCATTTTGAGGGCTCAGTATTTATTGGAACATAATCATGGTGCTCTCTAAGCATGTTATAGCAATCTTTCAAAGCAACTGTACTGGTCTCAAGAGTGTTCAACCTAGCATAAATGTTTATAAAGGAAGAATCAGACTTGCTAGGCATATTATAAATTATAATCAACTTCTTTATAGCATCCAAAGCTTCATCCTCAGTACATCAAAATATATCTTTCCCAGCTACAGCATCCAAAGCATATCTATAACAAAGATCAAGACCATGGTAGAAACTATTAATAACCAAGCTAATACACATATTAGGCTCGGTGTTCCTTTGTAAATCAGAGATTCTAGACCAAGCTTCTTTGAAACTCTCTTCACTTTCTTGCTTCGAAGTACAGATCCTTTCCATAGGAGACACAGGGATTGGACCAAAACCAGACATGGTAGCAACTAAAGTAGGAACTACTTTTTTTGTGTTTTTTATAAGAGAAAGCAAACCAAACTAAACTAATTTTTTGGAGTTTTTCATAAAAAGAGGAAAACAAAACCAAGCAAAAGAAACTAAGCAAAACAAAAACAAAGTAAAGATAAAGGTTGTGAAGGACTCCACTTGTGAAGCCGTCCTTAGCCTCCCCGGAAATGGCGCCAGAAAAGTCTTTAATGGTGGCTCAGATCACTGTAGAGCTTCGTTGGGAGACCCCAAGAGGAAGGTGTGATGAGCACAGCAGCAAGTTTTCCCTCAGTAAGAAACCAAGGTTATCGAACCAGTAGGAGGAAGGAAACGACTCAAAGGTGTTGCTAGCAACTTGGAAAACTGCATAACACAAACTCAAGACTTTGCCCCAACGAACAGTGAGGTTGTCAATCTCACCAGTTTGCTGAAAACAAAGGATTATCAATATGGTGTGGAAGGTAATAGTGGTTTGTAGAATGTAAATAGTAACAGTGGAAGATGTATCAATGGTAAGGATTGGACCGGGGTCCATAGTTCACTAGAGGTGTTCTCCTTAAGATAAACAAACATGGCATGTAGGGTAAACAAATTACAGCATGACAATTGATAGGACTAAGCAAGGCATAACAATGCAATACTAGACATTCATGATCCTATGAGATTCGATTGGGCAATACAACAAGATACATAGACCGCCATCCAACTGCATCTATGACTAGTAATCCACCTTCAGGTTATCATCCAAACCCCCTCCAGTATTAAGTTGCAAGCAACGGATAACTGCTTTAAGCAAAGTGTGTAAGGTAAACAATTCACTTGTTCCATGAACAAGAGACCGTTGTTTTCTCCGTAGTAGAAACAGCGCATCTACAACCTTAGATATTTTTGTCACTTCCCTTAGATTAAATAGAGGCATGAACCCACTAGCAAGCATAAATACCCCCTCTTGGAGTCACTAGCATCTACTTGGCCAAGATTTCTACTAGAAACGGAGAGCATGCAAGATCACAAACAACACAGACATGATAGAATCAATAAGACAAAACCAGTAATCAATCTGACATAGTAATCTCAATATCCATCGGATCCTCGCAAACACAATATGCATGATTACAAATAGATGATCTTGATCATGAATGGACCTCACAAGATCTAAACATGGTAGCACAAAGGAGGATATACAACCATCTATCCACTACATGCACCCGTAGTCTAAGGTGGAACTACTCAGGCTTTATACCGGAGGCTGGCATGATGAAGAAGAAGGCCTCCGGGATGATCTCTCCTCCGGCAGGGTGTTAGGAAGAGCTTCAGATCCCCCCAAGCGGCGGCGGCTATAGAATGTTTCGTGGAAGATTGATCTGGTACTTAGGGTTTTGGTATCGGGCGTCTTTATAGGCGAAGTGGCGAGGCAGGGGGGCAGCCAGGGCGGCCGCACCCCCCAGGCGCGGGCTAGGGTTAGCTGCGCCACCAGGGGTGTGGCCCCTGTCGTGGTATTGCCGACGAGTACGCCATGGAGGGGTCCTCACAGTGCGTGTTTAGAGACGTGGGGTAAGGCGGACGGTTGACGGGTACGAGGTAACACAGCTTACCCAGGTTCAGATCCCACAACGGTGGCGGAATCCTACTCCTGCTATAAATCACTATAATGGCAATACGCCGAGTTACAGAGATAGGTTTGCTGTGCGAGGTGACTAGAAAGTCTAAGTTATCGTGCCCTAAAGGCTCCCATAGGCCTGACTTATATAGTCGCCAGGACCTAGGGTTACAGGGAAAAGTCCTAGCCGGACAGGTTACAGAGTTCTACACCGTCTATTACTAGTCTTGTGTATCTTGCACTCCAAGGCTCCAGGTACGTTGGTGACTCCACCGTAGCCTTCCTTTATCCGGCATGGGCCTCCCTTCTAGATCCACCTAACTAGGCCGCCCAGCAGGCCACAGGCCATGCTACCGACTATGGGCCACTCGGGTTAGTCGGATAAGAGACATGCTATGAGGATACCCATATAGCATATCCCCAACAGTAGCCCCCGGAGAACTCCGAGATCTTGCGCCGTCTTGCCTCTTCTCGCGGAATGTTCCATCTAAATAGATGTCGGCAAATCGTCAAGCAACATCTTGTAGTCCTCCCAAAGAACCCTGCAAAGGCTTCTCCGTCTTCTATGAGTAAGTTGGAGAAATGCTAAATCTTTCATCGTACGCTGCCGTTGTCGGATTAAATCCGTCCATGCCAGAATCTTCGATGGGACGGCTCATCTGCCATGTCAGTTATGGCGACGTAGGCTGTAGGTCAGCGACGCCTCGTAACTCACACATGGAGAGAACGCAATCATATCCGATTTTCCCGCGTGAGCGATGCGAACCATTGGCGGCGGCATTTGGAGATGTGGCAAAATTACCGTGCACGTTCACGAACACGTCGTCTACGCGACAACCGTCTGATTAGCTGCACGAATCTTGACGCAGAGTAAGATAAACAGTAACCATGGGACACTTGCCACTTTTCACCCCATTCTCTCGCGTCATCGTCTTCTTCCTCCAGCCACACGCCTCCTCGAGCTCTCCGCGGAAAACCTCGCGAAACCCTAGCCTCTCTCTGCACCAGTCGCGTTCTCTCCCTCCATGGCTAGAAGCAGCTCATCCCCGTCAATGGCGGCGTCGAGCGAAGCCACAGCGAAGCCAGCGAGCTCTGTCGTCGTGCCCCTAGAGTGCCTGGTCATCCCTGCGTCGGCGGTGATTGAAACCACCGGCGGCGACCACAATCTGGCGGCGCTAGAGCCCCTGTAAGAGGAGCCAGACTCGCACAAAGGCGACTGGCGTGGCTCGGACATCACCGACCGCGACATCCAAGAGATGGTCGCCGAAGGCTACCTTCCCGCGACGGAGGGGCTCACCTGGCAGGCGGCGCCGGTCGGCGAGGTGACGCCTTCTCCCCAAGCCGGAGAGAAAGTGTACCTCAAGGCGCAATTGGTACGCGGCGTTTCTCTGCCCATCTCCCACTTCTGTCTGTCCGTCTTGAACCACTTCAAGGTCCAACCCCATAACCTCTCCCCCAATAGCATTTTAGTGCTTAGCAACTTTGCGGCACTTTGTGAGGGTTACCTAGGAATTAGGCCTAGGTTAGATTTGTTTGTGTACTTTTTCACCATCAAACGTGAGGCCGGACATAGTAGGGAGGAGCTTAGGAACTGCGGCACCATAAGCTTCAAGATCCGACCTAGCCGGCGGTTCCCCGACATAGTCGGCCACGAGTCATGCAAAAACTGGCAGCGGACGTACTTCTACGGCCCCGACATTCCCTTGGCGGGCCGAGCAGTAACGTACCCGGACTTCGTGGATTGAGCTGCCGCTGAAGTTTCCACATGGCGGTCCCATGCCTCCCTTCCCTCCAACCTCGACGCTTCTCGCGTAATAAGGCGGATCGAGTGGTTCATAGAGACGGGTCTAACCGGCTTGGACCTAGCCATGTGTTGGTTCATTAGGCGGATCCAACCTCTGCAGCACCGCACGAAGTATATGCACGAGTACACCGGCGACCGAAGGAATACTCTCCGGATCTCCGCGGATAACTTCTCGAGCGACTCCGTTAAGTTCCGCCTTAAGGACATCGTCAAGGTGAAGGATAAGAAGCGTGGCTTCACCCTCACCTATGATATGTTCGTAGACGGAAAGTGCCCAAAGGTAGATATTTATTTTCCGTGTATGACATTGCTCCAGTTTTTCTGTCTTGCCAATACCATCTTGTCTAACACGGTGATTTCTCTCTTAACAGCTTAGCGATCTAGAGGAGGGCAACCTGGCTGCCCAAATCTACGATCCCAAGATGAAGGAAGTCACGGTCGTGTCCGACGACGATGCCCCGTTGGCGCGAAAGCAGAAGAGCTCCACCTCTGACGCTGCCGACGGAGGCAAGAAAAAGAAGACGGAGGGTGGAGCCTCCAAAAAGAGTATTGCCGCCCTGGAGGCGGAAAAGAAGAAAGCCACCGGGATGTTTGCCAAAGCGCCCCCCCTAGTGTAAGCTTCTCATTCTCCGGCATTGTCTATTTATCTGTCTTGCTCCTGTACTTATGCATTTTGCATGTTTCAGGAAGAAAGCCACAACCATCCTCAAGAAGTCCTCCAAGACTCTTGGGGCTTCTAGAAATATCAAAGATATGCTGCATCGCGACTCCTCTCCCGCCATCGCCTCGCCACTCCTCTCGGCCACAAGCCCTCTTCCGCTCCGACAAGCTCCCAAGTCCAGGAGGCACCTGGCCCTTCCGCCATGGAAGTGGACTCTGGCGCCTCAACTGAGCTTGCTGTTGTCGGCGAGCAGGCGACATAGGAGAGTGCTGCTCTTCAAATGGCTGAAGCTCCAGCTAAGGATGCCATCGGTAGCGGCAAGGCGGTGATGGGAGCTGGTACTTATGCCGAAGGCGGCTCCTCTGCTCCCCAAAAACCCTTCGAGTTCCTGAAGATTGTTTACCCGGTGCTCATGCCGAATAACACAGCTATGGTTCCTGGAGGAGTGCCGTCATCTCCGACATGCGGTCTTGAGGAGCTACTCCGGCAAGCAGACATCTTGCGAGGGAACAATATTGCCTTTGGAAAGCTGATGGCCGAGAGCGCTACAAGCCTCAAGATCATTGCACTGGTAAGTTTTACTTTACCTTTTGCATTTCGTATGAGTATCCCACTGTAGCCCCCGAGGATGTAGACGAAAAACCATAGGTTTTGCATCTATATGCTCTAAGAGTGACTAAGTTAGAAAGACCTCTCACTGTAGCCCCCAAGCATTTAGATGGAACGAATTATTCCGACTAGATGCTTTAAGAGTAGCATACACAGTGTTCATAATTTTAAGTGATGTAGCCCCCAAGCCTCTAGTTGTAACTGAATTAGTTCCGACTAGATGCTTAAAGAAAAAGCTAAGCATTTTCCGAGTTAAAACTTTATACTGTAGCCCCCAAGCCTCTAGTTGAGAACTAAATTAGCTCCGACTAGATGCCTAAAGAAAAAGCTAATCATATTGCTAAGTTAAAATCTCTCGCTGTAGCCCCCGAGCATTTAGGTGGAAAATTTCCGACTATAAGCTCCAAGCAGACTAAACAACGACTTGACTTTGCATTTGTTTCCACAGAACGAGAATGCTCGGAGGGGCATGGCCAACGACAAGTATTAGAAGATGCGCGCGGACCTTGAAGCTGAAAAGGGTAAAACCACCATCTTGAAGGAACAGATCATCAAAAAACAAGAGTCTGTTTTCTTTTTGCGCATTTCCGTCTTACTTTTGTGCCTATAATCTCCAAGTACTCAATGTGTACTTTGGTTTCTCCGACTTGCAGAGCATGTTGCCAAGGCCAAGGATATTGTCGAGCAGTCCAAGCACATCCAGCAGCTGGACAGCGAGAACAAGATCCTTAAGAAGGAGAGGGAAGAAATGCTGAAGATGCACGAGGATTCCATGAAAGCGCAGACTCCGCCTCCGCGGAGATCAATCGCTTGAAGGAGGAGCTTGCGATCCTAAAGGATCAGAAGCAAGCTGCCGATGAGCAAAACCTTCGCCATAGCGAGGCGTTTAAGCTCCTCCAACAAGATAAGGAATCCTTGGCGGACGTTTTCTGGCAGGCTAAGGCCAGCATCTTCTGTAAGTGTCCTCCGCCTTGTAGTTCTGTAGTCTGGATACTTAGAATTTATTGAACTCATGCAATGCTTGTTGGAATTTTTAGCGCCTATGGGTTTAACCCGCTCGCCTCCTTCGGACAAGGAATGCATGATTCTTGCCGGCAACTTCATCAACACCGCCATCGCCCAAGCCAAGGAGATTGCCAAGCCCCTCCAGATTTCTATCAAGGCCTCGGACTCCATGGTGAAGTACTCGGAGATTCTGCACCGAGCACCCGAGCGTGTCGCGAGCTGGAAGGCTTCATGCGCACGGGCTGGCGCAAGGATGGCGCTGTCTATGGTGAAGGCACACTATGAAGATGCCGACATCGACACGGTGACATCTGGTATCCCGGACGTGGATGATGACGGGAAGGAGATCGATCACGAAGCCATCTTGTCATCACTCGCGGGTTATGATACCAGGGTTGCCGAGTTGGTATATGTTGACGTCTTCGTGCCCAGGAACTTTCTCGACAACGCCAACCCGGAATCCTCCGAGTCTCACCACAGCGCCGATGCTGAGGGTGATTCTCCGGCTGGTGATGATGCGGCCTCCAAGTCCCCTGCACCCAAAGAGTGAAAAAACAATTTGTAACTTCTGTTTCACCTCTGGAGTGTGTGCGGGAAAACTTTGTTAATGTAATATTAAGGCGGAAAACAATGGTTATCGTATCCTGCTACTTAAGAATTAATTCCCAGTATGTATATATTTTTTCAGCAAGTGTTGGCTTATCCATTACTTTGGTTCTTATGCTTGACTTTTCGTGAGTCGGAAGACTCGTTGTCGGAACCATGCGCTTAGGTGATGATGCCCAATGGCACCGTCAATAACCTGAGCACAAAATCGCCGACAACAAGTGTCGAAAGTCACTACTCCAATCCACATAAAAACAACAAAGAACGTGTAGACCAGAAAACTTAAGCTAACGCCCGTAGGCGGAATTTTCACAAGTGCAATCGCAAGACTTGTGCATAAAAGTTTTATATGATCCAAAAATGAACACTAAAGGAGGTAAAAGACTCAGCAAAACGAGTGAACCAAAGAGCTTTATTTCATTGATCATATAAGAGGTACACGATTAGATAAAAAATGCTAAGTGTAGAAAGGACGTAGCTGTGCTATGTTCCATGGCCGATCAAGCTCCGGGTAGTCATCATCCGGGTCACGTCGCTTACGCTTATGATCCTCGTTGGGTCTATCCTTGAGTTCACGATTGTCGACAAGGTAGTAAGACCCATTGAGCAGCGCCTTGCTTATGATGAACGGTCCTTCCCATGGCGGGGATAATTTGTGTGACTTCTTCTGCTTAAGTCGGAGCACCAAATCCCCCTCTTTAAACGAGCGATGTCGAACGCGGCGACTATGGTAGCTGCGTAGCTTCTGCTGGTAGATGGCGGATCTTTGGCATGCCAAAACGCGCTCCTCCTCGAGAAGGTCCACATCTAGTCGTCTGGATTCTTCAGCGTCATCTTCGTCGTAGGTGGCAACTCTTGGTGCATCGTGGAGGATGTCGGAAGGTGGGATGGCTTCTGCTCCATATACCATGAAATAGGGGGTGTAGCCGGTGGATCTGTTGGGTGTAGTTTGTAAACTCCATAGCACAGATGGCAATTCTTCCGCCCAGGCTCCAGCTGCTCTATGTAGCGGTGCCTCAAGACGTGGCTTGATTCCCTGCAGAATTAATCCATTGGCTAGCTCAACTTGACCATTGGATTATGGATGTGCCACAGATGCAAGGTCAAGTCGGATGCCTTTGTCCCAGCAATAGGCCTCCACTTCTCCTAGTGATAAGTTGCTTCCGTTGTCGGTGATGATGCTATGTGGGAGACCAAATCTCACCACTAGATCCCGGACAAACCTGAGGGCAGTTGCCCCATCAAGCTTTCTAATGGGTTTAGCTTATATCCATTTGGTGAATTTGTCAACTGCTACAAGCAGATGCGTAAATCCACATGGTGACGTTTGTAACGGCCCCACCATGTCTAGCCCCCAGACAGCAAACAGCCAAGTTATTGGTATTGTTCGCAATTCTTCAGCAGGAACATGTGGTTGTCGGGCATAATACTGGCATCCTGTGCATGTCTCAACCAGCTTGTCGGTGTCCGCCTTCGAGGTCAGCCAGTAGAATCCTTGCCGGAAGGCTTTCGCGACCAACGATCGAGGAGCGGCGTGATGCCTGCAATCTCCGAGATGGATCTCGCGCAGGATTTCCATACCTTCTAGCTGGGAAACACACTTTAGGTATACACCAGTAGTGCTCCTTTTATAGAGTTGCCCATTGATTATGGTATAACCCTTTGCTCGTCGTACTACTTGCCGTCTTTTGACCTTGTCGTCGGGCAAAGTTCCGTGTTCGAGATATTCCATGAACGGTTTTGTCCAAGCCAGAGGGATCTTTGTCACCATGTTGACGAAAGAGTCATCTCTATCCGGGTTGTCGATGTCGGCGCCCTTCACGGATGGTGTGCGTAGATGCTCTAGGAAAACTCCTGGTGGAATTTTCTTGCGCCCTGATCCAAGTTTAGATAGTAGATCAGCCGCCTCATTTTGCTCCCTAGGCACATACTTGACTTCGTAGCCCAAGAAGCTCTTGGCTATCTCGTCCACTTCGTCTCGATATGCCGCCATCATAGGGTTCCGCGCATTCCAGGTGCCACCCACCTGCTGGGCAACCAAGTTGGAATCTCCACAGCAAACTATGTGCTTGATGCCAATATCCTTGGCTACACGCAGTCCGTGAATGAGTGCTTCATACTCTGCCATGTTATTTGTAGCCTCGAAGTGGATCTACAGAACGTAGTGTAGCTTGTCTCCTTTTGGTGACTGTAGCAATACACCAGCTCCCGAGCCGTTGAGCAGCTTTGATCCGTCAAAGTGCATCACCCAGTACTCTGGTTCTGGCAATGGAGTGGCATCTGGCATCTCCATCCAATCTGCAATAAAATCCGCCAAGGCTTGTGACTTGATAGCGTCGCGTCTCTTGTAGGTGATCTCGAAGGCGGCAAGTTCAATGCCCCACTTCGTGACCCTTCCTGTAGCGTCTCTGTTGTTGATAATGTCGGATAGTGGAGTCTTGCTCACTACTGTGATTGGGTGCTCCTGAAAGTAATGCCTCAGCTTCCGTGAAGCGAGGAATACTCCATAAGCTATTTTTTGGTAGTGTGGGTAACGCTGCTTGGATTCCGTCAAGACCTCGCTTACATAGTAAACTGGTCGTTGGACTCCGTGCTTGTAGCCTGGTTCCTTCCGCTCTACCATGACGACGATGCTGATAACCCGGTTGGTTGCCTCCATGTAAATTAGCAGGGGCTCACCAGGCTCGGGTGCTGCAAGGATGGGCGCTGAGGAAAGGATCTCCTTGAGTTGCTTCAATGCTGCATCTTCTTCGTCTGTCCATGTGAATTTGTCCGCCTTCTTCAGCAACTTGTACAGTGGCAGAGCCTTCTCTCCAAGTCGGCTGACGAACCGACTAACTTACGCAACACAACCTGTTAGTCGTTGGATGTCCTTTAGGCATGTCGGACGGTTTATGTTTAAGATGGCCTTGATTTTCTCCGGGTTGACCTCGATTCCGCGCTGGGAAACAATAAAGCCCAACAGTTTGCCGGCTGGAACCCCGAAGACGCACTTCTTAGGGTTGAGCATCATGTTGTATTTCCGGAGATTATCAAAGGTTTCTTTTAAGTCGGAGATTAAGTCATTTGACTTTTTAGACATCACCGCGATATCGTCCACATAGGCGTGAATGTTCCGACCAATTTGGTCATGAAGGCAACGTTGCATTGTCCGCTGGTAGGTAGCACATGCGTTTTTCAGCCCGAAGGGCATTGTGACATAGCAAAACGTGTCGTACGGGGTAGTGAACGAAGTGGCCAATTGGTCCGACTTCCTCATCTTGATCTGGTGGTATCCTGAGTATGCATCGAGAAAACACAAAAGTTCCGAGCCAGCCGTCGAGTCAATGACTTGGTCAATGTGAGGCAAAGCAAACGGATCTTTGGGACATGCTTTGTTCAAGTCGGTGTAATCAACGCACATTCTTAATTCATTGGTTCCCTTTTTGGGGACAAGTACAGGATTGGCCACCCATCGGGTGTGAAGGACTTCTCGGATAAACTCAGCCTTAAGTAACCTAGCTATCTCTTTGCTAATGGAGCATCTCTTCTCATCTCCGAAGCGTCGTAGAGGTTGTTTCACTGGTTTAAATTTTGGATATATGTTTAAGCTGTGCTCGACAAGTTCCCTAGGTACACCTTTCATGTCGGCAGGTTGCCAGGCAAAGATGTCCCTATTCTCACGGAGGAACTCGACGAGCACGCTTTCCAATTTGGGATCCAGGTTCGTCCCAATGGCGACGGTCTTGGAGGCATCTCCTACCACAAGTTCCACCGGCTTGGTTTCGATGGCGGCCTTGAACGTAGGAGTGGAGTCGGAGATCTGCTTCTTCGACGCGGGCATATCTGAGTCATTGACCTTGCTCTGGATATCTTTGAATTCTTCGTTGTAGAGGACAGCTTCTGCAACGGCTGCTTCATTGATCTCGCAGTCCCTTGCCTTGGTAAAGCTTCCGGATACGGTGATGACGCCGTTTGGTCCGGGTATCTTGAGATTGTTGTAGACGAAGCATGGCTTGTCCATGAACGTGTGGAATATGTCGTGTCCGAATATGACGTGGTACACGCTCTTGAAGGGGACCACCTCAAAGGTCATGCGCTCTTGGCGGTAATTATTAACATCGCCAAAGGCTACCTGAAGCGTGATCACCCAAGGGACCGAGCCTCCCGACCAGGAACTACGCCATGGAACATGGTGTTGGTCCGCCTTAGGTTTGCCTCCGTCAAGTTCATCTTCTGCAGTGTATCCAGGTACATGATGTTGATGATGCTTCCACTATCCACCATGCACTTGGTGAACTCCACGCCGTCAATCAATGGGTTGATGACCATGGCATAATGTTTCTCCGTGGGCACAAGGTCTGGGTGGTCCGTCCTATCCCAAGTGATTGGAACCTCCGACCAGCGTAGGTATTGGGGAACTGGGGGGAGAGTAGCCATCAGGATCCTTAGAGAGGTCTTCTGCTGTCGGACGGTGGGGGTGCCAAGGAAAGTGTGGTAGACTGGGGCCTTCTTTGCGAAGGGGTTCTTGCCCTTGTCGTCGCCCTTGGCGGCGTGATTGGGGTCAACGTCCTCGTCCATGTCACTTGAATCCTTGGACTCCTCTTCCTTCTTCTTCCCCTTGCCTTTGCCTCGTGGTCTGTTCTTCTGACTTCGCTTATAGCTGGACTCGGGTCTTCCTTGAGGTTGTTGACGAACTTGCAGTGTCGATTGGTATGGGTGGCCTTGCCGTTGGCGTCGAGGTGTACGAGGCACGGCATATCGCGGTACTCTTCGTAGGTTTGGGGAACACGGAGCAGCGCCGAGTTGGTTTCACTTCCGCGCTGCTGCCCGCGGCCTGCTCCCCTTCCTCGGCCATGTTGTCCGGCTTCTCCTCGTCCTGCAAAAGTCATGGCGACCATGTCGGTAGATTGCTTTTCTTCTGGAGCGGTTTTTCGCTTTGTACTGCTGTTCCTCCGGGCTTGAGTTAGAACGGCCGTTGCCGGCAAAGAGCCACGAGCGTCGTCGTCGGCAGCTGCGAACTCACTAGCTAACTGAATCATCTAATTCAAGTCAAGCTGATGATTGTCCTGCAAGCGCTTCAACTTATGTCGGAGCAACATGCCCCTTTCCAACCCATCGATGAAGGCGGTCATGGCGGTCTGGGCGTGCACTCCTGCGCAGGAATTCTTCATATCCAGCCAGCAGGAGAGGTAGGCGCGAGATGTCTCGTCTTTCTCTTGCATGCACCGCTGTAGATCGCCCACCGTGCAGGGACGCTTGTATGTACCCTCAAAGTTCTTGGTGAATGCTTCTTGCATGTCCAGCCAGTTGTAGATAGATCTCTCCGGCAAGTCGTCGATCCATTGACGGGTCGTGCCGCCAACATTAACGGGAGGTACTTGACGGCGACGTTGGGGTTGCCTCCGGCAATCTCCACCACGTTGTCGTAGTCCTACAACCATGTGGCGGTCTTGGCGGTGCCGTCATAGGGCTTGATGGTCTTGTCAATCCGGAAACCTTTGGGGTAAGTTGCAGACCGTATTGCAGGTCCGAAGCAACGTGGTCCCAGGTATGGTCCTTCCCGGGCCTCGTGGATCTTATCGATCCGCGAACGTGCATCGTATGGCTCCGGGTTCTTCTTCTTGTTGTCAACAGGGGACAGGCTGCGTGAACGACGCGGGCCTCTTCCGCCATGGTGACTGCTTGGCGGCGACGGAGGCGGAGGTGGCGGTGGGTTAGGTTTCTTGTTGTTACCCTCCTGCGATGCCCCACGCTTGTCGCGGTTGCTTGTCGGACGCGGAGGGTCATGGTGTGACCTGCTCTTATGTCCTTGGTGGCGCTCTTCATCATGACGGGTCTGTGCCGTGTTGTCGCGAATGACGATGCCGCACTGCTTTGGTGGAGGCATATCCGTGCGATGGTGAGTCTTGTAGTCTTCCTGATGTCGGGGGGATCGGGGCGGTGGCGATGGGCGGCGAGGTTGGGCTCTTTCTCCGTGGTCGGAGGATATGGGGATAGCATCCTTCCTGTTGCGTGCATCCCTCTGTCTTCGTTCTGATGAACCCATCCGTGATCCGACATCTTGAGGAGATCTGTCCCTTGGCGGATTGTACTGGCTAGATCAGCAGAGCGCTGGGTCAGACTCAAGCCTCTGAGAGGTGGCCTTTTCCTGCTGCTTTACCACCTTGTCCACTAGGTCATAGAACTGTTCCACTGCCTCAGGCGATCTATCCTACTCCAGGAGGGTCTTGGTGACGGCGAGGTTAAGGAGTGGGGTGGGCATCACCTGCTTGCCTTCACTATCAATGTATGGCTTGGCCTGTGCCTGCTTCGAGGGAGCCCATCCTAGGTTGCGCCGTACACCAGGATCGTTGATGACGCGAGTCGGAGCCTTCTTAGCCTTCTACTGCTGGAGCAGAGTCTTGTACTCGGCCTCCATTGCTCTAGCTTTTTCTATGGACTTCTGCGCGTTGACCAGATCTCGATCTAGTTTAGCGCCTTGCTCCGCGATGGCTTGCGCTTCCTCCAGTAGCTGCTGGCGCTTCTTGTCAAGCTGAGTCACGTTCCGGATATGATCAACAGTTAGTGGCTCAACGAGGAGATTGCCGTACATCACTCTATCAGCTGGAGTAACATGGGTTGCTGCCGACGTGGATGCTGGAGGCGGCAAGTTTGCGGTGTTGTTGTTGCTCGGACCGGTGCCGAGTTCCTGCGGCTGCTTTGACCGATTAGGCGGAGGAGGCATGACTCTTGCACGATCATCGTCAGCAGCAATAAGTGGCCCCTTCCCCTTATCCAGCGCCGTAGGCGGAGCTTGCCCGGGCTGGTCTTCATCCATCGCTGTCCCAATGGTGACGAACACCCCTCGAGACATGACGGTGTTATTAGCTTGTTCGTCACGTGAGTACTCCTCCCCCATCTCCTGCATAGCAGAGTCTAGCTCTTCTGGACTGAAGTCTATTTCCTCTGAATCTGCACTGAAATCGGCATAAAGCGCGTCAATGACAGAGTCGGAGGGTGCCAGGACTTCCTCGATGATAGGCGGTGGAGGTGTAACACCCTCGACGATGACTGGAGGTGGTGGCGCTGCTGCGACGATGGCGGCCGGAGGCGGTGGTGGTGGCTGAATCGGAGGGGCTCCGTCGATGAGCGCAAGCGCTGTCTGAGCTGCTGCTTCGGCCTCCGCGTAGTTGTTGACGGTGTTCACCATGACTTCAAAGGTAAGGCGTCCTGACGCCTGCTGCCGTCTTAGAGAATGTCGGAGAAGCGTGCCATGGTCCAGTCCTTCCACAAAGTGATAGATGGCATCATCATTGGGGTAGTGGGCCAGATCGGCTCGTATACGGAGCCACCTGGCCAGGTAATCGCGGGGGTTTTCGCCTTCTCTCTGAACGCAGCGTGCCAGATCGAAGATGGTAACCACGCCGATGAACTTGGATCTCTGCTGTCCAGACGCACGGACAAAGCCGGCAGCTTTGCAGTGATCTTCCACCTTTATATCATGCACATGGGCGGTTTGGGTGGGTCTTGAATTTTTCCGATCTTTGCCGGCAAACTCCGAGGAGAGATCTGACATCGATCCTTCCGTGAACGTATCCTGCCCGTAGGCGGTCCGTGCGGGTCTTGATGCTTTCCGATCTTTGCCGACAAACTCCGAAGAGAGATCCGACATCGATCCTTCCGCGAACGTATCATGCCCGTAGGCGGTACGTGCGGGTCTTGATGCTCCTCGGACTTCTAGGGAACTAGTGCCCGAGTCGGTTTCGCCGATGAAGAGGTGGATGTCTCCGATAGGAACGATCGAACACCGCGTAGGGTTCGTCCCGGGATCCAGAACTCGTCGGGAGGGACGATCGGAATGTTGATGGAGAAGAGAACGCGACCAATGGCTACGGTTTCACCGATTCCCGCGAAGATCTTGGTCCTCGCCCGCTGAAGAGCCTGAAGCGCCTCTTGCCCCACGGTGGGCGCCAACTTTCGTGGTATTGCCGACGAGTACGCCGTGGAGGGGTCCTCACAGTGTGTGTTTAGAGATGTGGGGTAAGGCGGGCGGTTGACGGGTACGAGGTAACACAGCTTACCCAGGTTCAGATCCCACAATGGTGGCAGAATCCTACTCCTGCTATAAATCACTATAATGGCAATACGCCAAGTTACAGAGATAGGTTCGCTGTTCGAGGTGACTAGAAAGTCTAAGTTATCGTGCCCTAAAGGCTCCCATAGGCCCGACTGATATAGTCGCCAGGACCTAGGGTTACAGGGAAAAGTCCTAGCCGGACAGGTTACAGAGTTCTACACCGTCTATTACTAGTCTTGTGTATCTTGCACTCCAAGGCTCCGGGTAGGCTGGTGACTCCACCGTAGCCTTCCTTTATCCGGCATGGGCCTCCCTTCTGGATCCACCTACCTGGGCCACCCAGCAGGCCACAGGCCATGCTACCGACTATGGGCCACCCGGGTTAGTCGGATAAGAGACATGCCATGAGGATACCCATATAGCATATCCCCAACAGCCCCCTGGTGGCTCCCCTCCGTCTCATATTCTGGCTCCATATTCCCACAGTAAAATATTGACTTTGGCTTTTGTCCCGTCCAATTCCGAGAATATTGATTTTCTGCCTTTTCTGGAACCAAAAATTAGAAGAAAACAGGAACTAGCATTGTGGCATCTTGTTAATAGGTTAGTCCAGAAAAACATAAAAACACCTCAAAGTGTAGACAAAGGAAAGCAAAGTAGATACTAAACAAGCATGGAATATAAAAAATTATAGATAAGTTTTCAACGTATCAAGCATCCCCAAGCTTAACTCATGCTCGTCCTCGAGTAGGTAAGTGATAAAAAGAATAATTTTTGAGGTGAGATGCACCATCATGCTCACCATAACTCCTGCTAATGGAGATTGAGGCCAAGGATACGGAGGCCAAAGCCAATGCCATGGAGGCCGAGGCCAGGTCTAGGGTCCTAGAGGCAGAGGCGAATGCCAAGGAGGCCAATGCCAAGATCATGGCCGAGGAGAATGCCATCATGCTCACCTGCCTGGATAGCATCGCCGACCCCGAACGCACATCTTGGGTTATGAAGAGGCAGAAGGCCATCAGGGCTCGCGATGCATGAAGGGCAATGTCGACGGCGGATGCAACTTTTTGGGCAGAGAAGCTGCCATTTTTTTTGGACATATGTGTATGATATTGCTCCTTTGTCGTGGTGGTGGCACAGTAGATGCCATGGGTAGGCTTAAGTTGGGGGCCGAATGGGTGCTTGTGGTCACCGGGGAGGGAGTGCACGATCGAGCCATGCACGAAGAACAGGAAGAACTCTCCACACTTGACAATTTGATTGATACCCCAAAGATTACAAGTGCTCCTGGAGCTGAATTGGCTTGAGTACGCAGCACCTGTCCTCTACTTGGTCCAACCTCCTTCTACTTCTGCTATGCCCTCCTTTATATAGGCAGTGCTAGCTAGCTAATACCCCATTGGATTCTAGGGTTTACTGTTTGGATCTTGGTCCCTCTAATATGGGTCGGGTTATGGGCTTGCTTTAACCCCATAGGCCCGGTCCATAAAGCTTGACAGCTAACGGTCTTCTGGTACACTGCTTCTTGTTCTTTTTGGCGTCACGCGGTTACTTTGTACGTCAGCGCTTGCTTTGGGCGTCACCCGGCTCCTTTTATGTCACCCGGCGTCGCCCTTCTCTTTTGACCATGCTTTACCATGATCCTTCCCGAACCTTACTCGAAAAGGTGACACGCGTCCTTCTTTACTCGGCCCTTCCTCGGCTGACTCGGCTCATTGGTACCTGCAAGGGTTACAACTTTGTCCTATATGGTCCGAGATAGTTTGTATCTCGGCTCTCATGCTTATCCTTCCCGGCCGTTCTTACCCGGCCTGGTTCATTTCTTACTCGGAGCCAACCCAGCTGTGCTATGTTCCCCTCTCGTGAGCCTACCAGGGGCTATCCCCCCGACATTAGTCCCCGAAGCTGGTGAGGTCTAGCAGTTCAAGTTGTTAGGCGTCTCTAGGTTCCTTTTGTTTGAATGGAACTTAGTTTTTGTCTTTTACCCATCTCAGTTTTGCATCTTGTCGGGTTAGTCTGACAATTTCGGGTCAATTCTTTGACTTCTTGGCTCATTCTTGCCTCGAGCCGAGTTACTTTGGCCATCTCCGGGTCATTTTTGGCGTGCTTCAGTCACTGACAGCTAGTAATCATGATTACTTGCCTCAATTTTTGTTCCAAGCCCTGGCGGCACAGTGACGGCTGCGCAGTTATTCCCCATCACTGTGGCAGTCTCATCGGTCTGCGCCTCTTGTCCTTCCAGCCATGACGTGGCACCGGATTTTTCATGTATCTTTTGCTACCTGACGCTCGCTGACTGGCTCACCCGGCCTGGTACACGGCCACACGCTTGACGCATGGCATAGTTAGATCCCACTACGAGGGTTTTTACTGCCCTTAAGTAGGGGTTGGGGGTTTCCACTTCCCCCACGCCCGTTCAATTTCCTTAGCCTTTCTTCTTCCTCGCACCTGCAAGATTGAACTGCCTCCTTTGCGGTTCCTTCTCCTTCTTGCTCTAGTGCTGCGATTGCCTCTGTCCTCTTTCGATTCCAGCACAGGTCCTCGTTGCTCCAAGCCTCTCCTTTCCGTGGAGGAGACAGACTCCGATGATCCCATGGATTCTCGTGACGGCGCTGATGGTGCTGAGGAACATGAGGTTCCCTCCGGCGAGCGCGGTGGTTGGGAAGGCTCTGAGGTCTCCACGGAAGAGGTGGAGTGGCTCCGCTCCACCAGACGCATTCCACTGCAAGTGGATTGCCGTCTCCCCGCTGGTGAGATTTCCCCCACCCCTCAAGATGTCGAGCGGGTGGTTTTTCTTTCACATTTTGAACACGGTTTTGCTCTTCCTGTGAGCACCTTCTTTTCCTCGTTTCTTTCTACCTTCCATCTGCAGACCCACCATCTTCCTGCCAATGCAATTGTCTCTCTTTCTTGTTTCATTTCTGCCTGCGAGGCCTATCTTGGAATTTGGCCCACAGTTCCTTTGTGGGCCAAGTATTTTGGCTTTAAAGTTCAGGTCGTTCCCCATCCTGGTGCTCCTCGATCCGATAAGAGGCCGAACCGGTGTGGTGCTGCTAGTATCACGCCCATGAGAGATTCTATCTTTCCTCGGGTTACCGGCATTGACTCCTGCAATAAGTGGCATAGAACCTTTTTCTATGTCAAAAACAGCGGGTCCACTGACAACATCCGGCTTCCCCCTTTCTCCGACGAGGTCCCCAACAAGAAGTACTAGCAACTTGACCCGCGTGACCAAGATGCTGCGGTTAACGAGGCAAACGCTATCCTAGAAAGGTTGCTGTCGCCGGATGAGAACTTTCATCTTGCCGACTTTGACCTCATGTGCACCTTCATCTCATGCCGGGTAAGCCCTATCTAGCCAGGAGCCACAAGATGTGCTTCATGAGAGGGTCCCATGATCCCACTCGGCACTCCACCAAGGAGCTCACCCATGACTCCATTGCCCGCCGAGTAAGCTCAATCTTCAAATTGAACTTGGCGGATGATTGGGCTTGGAGTTGCCCGCCGTTTAGCCGGGTCAGGCTTGTCCCCTGGGTAAGTTTTCTGAATTACCTTCTCGCCGAGTAGGCTTTAGCTCTTTTGCCACTCTTTAGCTTAGTTTTTAGTCTCTCATTTTGTTTGTCTTTCACAGAATCTCCTTCACTAGGTTGATGACAGTATTGTCCCTCCGGCTAGCTATAATGGGGATCGCTCTGACTCGGATGAGTTCGAGTATGACCTGGAGTGCTTCATGCCCATCCCGCACACTGCGGCTGCTTCAGCTTCGGGTAAGAGTCAATCTCGCAATTCCTTACAAGATTGGTCTGACGATGATGAGGATGATGATTGTAAACTTTTGGAGGTACATGTCTTGTGAGCTTAATCTCTTTTGCTTATCCGAGTAAGCCCGTTATTTACTTATGCAGCTGGCCAGGTACATGACGTTCCTCCTCTCGCCGTGGGCGGAGTCGGCAAGATTCCCGTTGCTAAGCCGAAGCGACGCGGAACCTCCTCCAGCACTCAGCCGGCCAAGAAGAACAAGGCCACTCCGCCTGCTCCTGTTGCCAGCCTGAGTGAGACTCGCCAAGCTGCTGGGCGCCGAGTCATCCGCGACCCGGTTGTCACCGGGTAAGTTTTTTGCACCTTGCTTTCTTTGCTCTTTTCTTTCTCATTACTGCTGTTCTCTCATATATATCTTGTTGCTTTCAGTGTTGCACCTTTGACGGCAAATCAGGCTGCTTCTAGCACTGCCTCGCCGCTTAGTCCTGCACCTCCTCCAGCTGACTCGGCGGCGCCGAGTCCCGTCCGGGTCGAGGCTCGCACTGTTGAGGCTCACGCTTCTCAGTGTCAGTCATACCTGGTGGATCACTCGGCTAGCGCCCCTGTCGCTAGCCAGGAGAAACTTCCTGATCTTGGTGCTCGCGCATCTGGCGCCGATAAACCCTCTGCTACCAGTTCCTCTGGCATCAGCCCTCAAGCTGATGTGAATGAACAACTTCCTGATCTTGGAGCCAGCAAAACTGCTGAGCCCAGTCAGGGGGCTCCACATCCTTCTTCAAATCCTTCTGCTCGCTCTCCAGTTCTATCAAAAGGCCAGACCCATCCCAAGGCTTCTGGTTCTACTCGCCCCTCTTCTGGCAAATCCACCTCTTCCAAGCAAGCAACTCTAGTTTGCGCTCCGGGTTCTGCTCCTCAGATTCGGCCTCCTACGTCGGCGACTGTGTTCGCTTCAATGGGTAAGGGGGACGAATCCGCAGCTGCCGGATCAGGTGATCGCTCCAAGGTTGTTACCCTCCATACCTCTGCCGCTGCAACCCGTGCCACTGTGGGAACCGCCCTGAAAACGGGTCGAGTTCTCACTCGGACGCTCAGTGGGCAGAGCCTTGGTTCGACTGAGCCTTACGCCGTGGCATGGAATGCAGCAGGCGAGCAAGAGGTCAGCACTCATGCCGGGAAGAAGCTGAAGCTGGGCCCCAAGGTCGTCTCCGACATAACCCAGCAGGCCATTACTTTGATGGCCCGCGCCGACGAAATAAACGAGGTAACATAACTTCTTACTCTTTTGTACTGTTGAGTATTTCCTTTATACATATCACCTAGTCCCCGAGGTTACAGTTGAGTAAGAGACTTACTCGGCTGTAAGCTCTTCAATTATTCACTTAGTCTTTGAATCCCACGCTTGCATGTTAAAGCTTCGAACCCTAGCCCTCGAGGTTACTGTCGAGTAAGGAACTTACTCGGCTGTAATATATTCAATTATTTGATTTCTTTATGACAAACTCATGTTAGAGCTTCAATCCCTAGCCCTCGAGGTTACTGTCGAGTAAGGAACTTACTCGGCTGTAAGCTCTTAAGCTCTTCTTTATTCGGACGGTCGCCTGTCTTGACTCTTCCTTATTGTCTAATTTATTTAATTAGCTTACGCACAACGAGCGCACCAAGGTGCACCACACTCTCGTCCTGGCGCATCGCAAGCTCGAACTTGCGTATGAGAAGCTGCAGACTAACACCTACGGCCAAGGTAATATCTTTGCTCTTCCTCTTTCTTATTTGATGTAATTTTCCTTGGTTCATATTCTCATTTTTCCTCATGCTCTTGTTCCACAGCCACTGCTGAGAATACCATCAACGATCTTCACTCACAAATCAGCGAGGCCGAGAGTAAATTTCCTGCCTTCTAAGCCAATAGTTGAAATTTTTCTGTTGGTACTCACAAATTTTTGTTCTCAATAAGCAGAGAATCACCAAGCCGAACTCCAGAAGGATCCCGATGAGGTGACTCGGTTGAAGAAACTGATGGCCGAGACGGAGGAGAAGCACTTGGACGAGGTTAAAGGGCTGAAGGAGGAGCTTGCCGAGAATAACGAGCAGCAGGCTGCTAGCACCGAGAAGACTAAGAGGCTGCTCGACAAGGCCGAGTCATTGGTCGAGTCGACGAATATGAACCTCGACGCCCTTCAAGCCAAGACCAAGACTTGGCATAGCAAGCTTGGTGCCATCAACTTCTTTCTCGGTATTGAGTTCTTACTCTTTACGCATTATCCAAGTCCTGCTGGGTCTCTCCCATCTGCCCTTGTCATTTGCTAACTTCTCTATTTTTGCTTGTAGAGAATTTTCCTGAGGCCACCATGTTTGCCATCCGAGCCATGAAGAAGGTGAGGGCCGAAGATGGTACTGCTGCTGACGGTGATGTGTCCATGGAGGAACTCCTTGCAGCAGTGTCTGAATGGGTCAATACCCTCAGATCTTGCGGTGTGGATTTGCTCAAGTCAGCTATCCATGCATTTCGCATGCTCTGGCCTGATGAAGACCCACCCGAACTCATCGAGCCACTCGTCGACAGATTGCTTCTTACTGAAGACCGGCTAGATCAATGGCGTGAGTCGGCCGGCCGAGCTGCAGCACACAAGGCTCTCTCCTTCATGCTTTCATGGTACGAGGACATCAACCTCGACGTTCTTGAACGTATAAGGGGAGATGGCAAATGGCTGAATGACCCGGAGCTGATCAAAAAGCGCCATGAGCGAGCTTATGCCATGATCGAGTACACCATGGTGCACGCTTGGTGTGAAGGTCCTAGCTTTCTCGACCTTGGCGACCCGCTCATTGAAGTTTCTGATGAAGAGGGTGGCGACAGCAAGGCAACCGAGTCAGATGATCCAGATGACCCGGCTGCAGATGCCCTTGACCCGGCCGATGCCCCAAGCAGTCCTGGCTCCGAGAATGCTCCTCCGAGTTCTTCTGCTCCTTAGGCCAACAAATACTTGAACTTTTATTAGATCCCCGGTATGCCGGGTACAGATGTAACATACATTGCACTCAAAGTTTAATTATGTGCCTTTTGATAGGCTTTATATGTTTGCGTTATGCTCTTAGTGTGAATCATTCAAGGGCAAGTCCCCGAGTTTCATTTTGCCGTGTCACCTTTCCTTGCCTCTGGCCCTTGTCTACCTTTTTCGGTGTTCGGCATTAGGATCTCAAAGTACAAAGGATATAGTTAGCGGGTATGAAATTTTGATAGCTTGGTTGAGACTACTCGACACATAGTATAACAAGACCTGCAGAGAGTTAGGCAAAAACTAAAGCCGACTCGCGTTTCTCCCTTGTATTTATCCAGCGTTCGTGTTTACTCATCTTAGATCCTTTTCTCTTGCTTTCCATGAAGCCGTGTTTTCGGACAACAGCATAGTCGAAGAGTTGATTTCTTCCGAGTAAACACTACTTGTTTCGAGATAAATTTCGGGTATCACGCCAGTCGACGTAAAATAATTGAAATGGAGAGCTTAAGGGGTAGTCCCCGAGTCAGTTTTTCGGATCATACCATTTTATTATTAGCACATAGCCGGCAAACACATCCGACATATGAGAGTTCGAGTGATACATGCACTGCTTCTCCTAAGTATAGAAGGGACGAAGCAGTGCCACATTCCATGGCCTTTTGGTTTCATCTCCTGACATGTCCGCCTTGTTCTTTTGCGCTTTACGAGCGTCTATGAGATACTAGGAATCATTGTGCAATGCTTTGCTTACAATGAATGGACCTTCCCATGTTGGTGATAATTTATGCATTCCGTCTGTGCGATGCACCAGCCTTAGCACCATGTCCCCTTCTCGGAAAACACGAGGTTGCACTTTCCGGCTATGGTAGCGTCGGAGATTTTGTTTATATATAGCAGATCTGGAGAATGCCAGTTCCCTTGCTTCTTCGAGTAAATCTACTCCATCTTCTCGGGCCTCTTTTACCTCGGCTTCCGAGTATTGCCTTACCCTTGGTGAGTCATATTCTATGTCGGCAGGCAAAACTGCTTCAGCCCCGTAAACAAGGAAAATGGCGTATAACCAGTTGATCAATTCGGAGTCATTCTTAAGCTCCACAGTACTGAGGGTAGTTCCTCTATCCAACAACCAGGTGATCTCTGAAGTGGTTCCATTAAGCGGTATTTTATTCTAGATAGAACTAAGCCATTAGCCCGTTCAACTTGTCCATTTGATTCTGGATGGGCGACTGACGCTACGTCAAGTCTTATTCGGTTTTTCCCACAGAAGCGAGCAAAAGCTCCTTCGGAAAAGTTTGTGCCATTGTCTGTGATCACACTGTGTGGGTAACCGTATCTGAGGATTATATCCCTTAGGAACGTAACAGTTGTTTTGCCGTCTAGTTTTTTGATTGGTTTCACTTCTATCCACTTAGTGAACTTATCAATCATGACCAAAATATGAGTCATGCCTCCCCTTGCTGGTTTGAATGGTCCTACCATATCCAGGCACCATACTGCAAAAGGCCAAGTGATTGGTATAGTCTTCAATTCAGACGCTGGTAAATGTGACTTGGATGCATAGTGTTGACAACCACTGCATTTTCCGACTAACTCTTGCGCCTGTGCCAATGCGCTTGGCCAGTAGAATCCATGTCGGAATGCCTTGGCTACCAACGCTCTTGATGACGCATGGTGTCCGCACTCTCCCTGCTGGATGTCCAACAAGATCTCCTGGCCTTGCTCTGAGCTGATGCAACGCTGCAGTACACTTGTCACACTTCGCTTGTAGAGTTCCTTGTTGATTATGGTGTATGCTTTTGCTCTTTGTACCGTTTGCCTTGCCAGTGTTTCATCACTCGACAAGATTCCATCTTTCAAATAACTAAATATTGGGTGTGCCCACATTGGTATTAGTGGTTCCGGGTCTGCTTCAACATCAATGTCCATTGGTTCCGCCGACATAACCTGAAGAGTCCCCGAGTGTGATTTGGCTACCCCTGAGGTGAACGGATCAGTCCCCGAGTGACTCGAACCTACCCCTGAGTCGATATCCATTGGCACTGCCTCCGATTCCTGACTCGCCGGGATGACCCTAATTGATTTGGACTCTGGTGACGTCTTGATCGATGGCTTCCTGAGATGCTCCAATGCTACCCCTGGTGGTATTGCTTGTCTAGATGATCCTAGCTTGTATAACACGTCTGCTGCCTCATTTTCTGCTCTAGGAATGTGATGAAATTCACAACCGTCAAAATATCCCGAAATTTGCTGCACATGAAAGCGATATAATGCCATGTTTGCGTCCAGTGCGTCCCAATGTCCAAACACTTGCTGAATCACCAAATCCGAATCGCCAAAACACATGATCCTTTTGATACCAATTTCCTTGGCTACTTTAATGCCATGGACGAGTTCTTCATACTCGGCAACGTTGTTAGAAGCAGCAAAATGAATCTGCAAGACATACCTCAGTTGATCCCTCTTTGGAGATGTGAGCACTATCCCGGTGCCCAGACCCATTCTCGTCTTGGACCCGTCAAAATGCATTTTCTAGTAATTTGGATCTGGCAGTGGTGGTTCGTACTGCATATCCATCCATTCTACAAAGAAATATGCAACGGCTTGAGATTTTATTGCATCCCACCTATCATATTGTAGAGTGTATGGTGCTAGTTCAATGGCCCATTTGGCTACTCGGCCGCTGGCATATTTGCTGCCCAATATATCCGAGATAGGTGCCTCGCATATTACCCAGATTGGGTGTTCTTGAAAATAATGTTTCAGCTTCTTTGCTGCCATATATACCCCATATGTCATCTTCTGATAATGCGGGTAATTCTGTTTCAAGATAGAGAGCACTTCGCTCAAGTAATATACTGGTCTTTGGACTGATTTGCCCCCTTCTTCACGTTCAACCACTATTACTGCACTTACAACTCTGTTGGTTGTGGCGACATAGAGCAGCATTGGCTCCTTGGATAGTGGTGACGCTAATATTGGTGCTGTTGCCAACATTTTCTTTAATTCATGGAAAGCGCTATCAGCTTGCTGTGTCCATGTGAATTTGTCTGATTTCTTCATCATCTGATATAGTGGTAGGGCTTTTTCGCCTAGTCGACTAACAAACCTGCTCAATGAAGCCAGGCATCCAGTAAACTTCTGGACATCATTGAGGGTTTTTGGCAATTCCATTCTTTCGATGGCCCTGATCTTTGTCGGGTTAGCTTCAATTCCTCGGCTGGATACAAGGAATCCGAGTAACTTTCCAGCCGTGACACCAAATGTACATTTTTCCGGGTTAAGTTTCATCCGGAATCTTCTCAAGTTTGCGAATGTTTGACTCAAGTCCTCAATTAGAGTATGACTTTGTTTGGTTTTTATTACCATGTCATCGACGTATACTTGAACATTTTTGTCCAATTGATCTTGCAAGCATTTTTGCATGCATCTTTGTTATGTTGCGCCTGCATTTCTCAATCCGAATGGCATGGTGCGATAGCAATAAGCCCCATACAGGGTGATAAAAGCTGTCTTTATTTGATCATTTGGATTCAGTGGAATCTAATGGAACCCTGAATATGCATCCACAAAGGACAACAACTCACACCCAGCAGTAGAATCTATGACTTGATCGATCCGAGGAAGAGGAAATGGATCTTTCGGACATGCCTTGTTGAGGTTCGTGTAATCAATACACATGCGCCATACCACTGCCACGTTCGGGTCACCTTTCTTCTTCTCGACCAGGACTGGATTTGACAACCAGTCCGGGTGCAGCACTTCCATGATAAATCCAGCAGCTAAAAGTCTTGCAATCTCGGCCGCTATAATTTTCCTCCTATCTTCGGGGAAGCGGCGGAGGGGTTGCTTCACCGCCCTTGCATCTGGTCTTACATGAAGAGAGTGCCCAGCCAGTGTCGTGGTGGTGGCACGGCAGATGCCATGGGTAGGCTAAAGTTTGGGGCCAATGGATACTAGTGGGATCTGGGGAGGGAAGATGTAGTTGATTCTACACACAATAGACTAAGGCAAAGATCTTTATTTCTTCTTCCTTTGGCTACAAGTGCTCCTTGAGCTGTATACAGGGTGAAGAGAAGAACTTTACCAGCCTAACGGTAATGAAAAGTGAGTCGATCCCTTGCTCAGGGTCCAAGCCTCTCCTTATAAAGGAGAGTCCTGGGCTCCTTTAGGGCTGATGTGGCAAGCATATTCGAGGAATATGCTTGTCCCAATATAGTAGTTCGGCGCCCCCCTTTCCCTGTCGCTCCTCCTACTACGGCAAGGTTCCAGAGGGCCCCTCCTGCACGCCTCGGGCTCTAGGACTGTCACCCCCGTGACCTCCTTCTGCCTCTCTGTCGCTCTGCGTCTTTGTCTGTAGTACTTGGCTTGGCTCAGATTCTCCCTATCCTGCGGCTAGGGTTTGACTTCAGGCTTCTCCTTCTCCTGCAAGCTTCGTATCATTCCGCCTTGCCTCCCGTAGCTCGGCTCGTCCTCTATCTGCATTAAGGTTATTCGGGCTGACCCAGCCGAATTACGAAGTATCTCGGTCGGGTAACGTATTGCTATTACCATGAGGGTCCTGCCCTTTCCCATCTCGGCCGACCTCTGCATGATTCGGCCGGCTTGGACCGTAACTCGGAAATTAGACGGGGAACATCCTTCTGTCTCTCCCCGTCTTTACCCTACCCGGGGTTATCCCCCCAACATTAGTCCCCGAAGCTGGTATGGCCCCGCCGATAACCTCGGCTGGGTCGTATCAGTTTCACTACACACATCCTGTATCGTTTCCGAGTTATTCTTTGCTTGTTCGAGGTATTACTGTATCTTCTCGTGTACGCTTCGTCCTACGTGTCATCCCCATCATTATTTCTCTAGTTTTTTGTTCCTCTACGATTCAGACATACTGATTACATGCTACTACTGTCGCCGGGTGCTGCCTGACGCGCGGCGCTGCTTCCGTTGGGGATCGCGATCTTCTCCGCTACCGTGTGGCCCTTGGTGTGGTTCCGCTCAACGACGTGCGGTCGTGCTGCACACACGATCTACGCTGCCAACCACCCTACCCACGATCCCACTACCTTGCTTGCGGCTAGGTTATAAAGAGGGGCGCGGCGCCTGAGGATTCACTTTCCCCCTTTCGTTCGCCAGCGCCCTTCTTCTTCCTCTCGCTCAACTCCGCTTCGCAGCTCCGCTCATCGCCAGAACCTCCGACGGCGAGGACTTCGCCGCGTTGCTCCGTCTGCTTCGTCCGCGTTCGCTAGCTTCTGCGTTGTCGCCGGTGAGTTCCTTCCGGCCGCATCCCCTAGGCTTTTCCCTAGATTTCTCTGTCTCGATTTCGTATTTGTGCGGCGGTTCCTCTGCTCCTCCGCCGCCGTTCCTGTGCAAAATCACGACGGGGCCCTGTAGCTCTAAGCTTTCCTCCGCTGCTAGTTCTTCCTCCGCTGATTTCTCCGGCGAGCTCATGTCTAGCTCTTTTAGCGGTGCCCTGATAGAGGATGACGATGATGGCTCTGGGCCTGAGCGAGGTTCGTGGCAGGGCTCCTCCGTTACTCGGCGCGAGATCGAGTGGCTTATCCGAACTCGGAGGATTCCCGCCGAGGTCTCCTGTCGCTTACCCGGCAGCGAGTCCTCTCCTGATCTTCAGGAGGGCGAATATGTTGTCTTTATGTCGCATTTCTCGCACGGCTTTGGTCTCCCTCTTAGCAACTTTGCTAGAGAATTTCTTGACTACTTCGGCCTTCAGCCGCATCATCTTCCTGCAAATGCCATCGCTTCTCTTTCTGCTTTTATCTCTGCCTCGGAGGGGTACTTCGGCCTATGGCCGTCTGTGCATGTCTGGTCGAAGTTCTTCCAGATTCGGTCTAACGTAATCCCTGACAAGTCTCTGCATCCTTCCGAGAAACTACTTACTCAATGTGGAGCAGTGTCCATTACACCTCGGAGGAAATCCGTATTTCCTCGTGTTACTGGGCTAGAGTCCTGCAAGAAGTGGCACAAGTCCTTCTTTTATGTCAAGAACACAGGAACGGAAGACAAGATTCGGCTCCCTGCATTCTCCATTGGTACGCCCTCCAAGGTGAATTGGACTTATAATCCGAAGAAGAGTCACGCCTTGGCCGAGGCTTTTGAGATTCGGCTTAAAGAGCTGATCCGTGCCGGGTTACGCGGCAAAGATCTGATGGCTACCTTTATCAGTAGCCGAATCTGCCCCTTCCAGAAACGGACACACAAGCTCTGCTACATGAGCGGTCCTCTCGACCCCAACCGAGTCTCGACCGTGGAGCTGGATAATTATCTCATCTTTAAGCGCGTCTGAGCCATCTTCAAGACGGAGATGCCTGAGGACTGGGCTTGGGGGTTGAAACCGTTTACACGCGAGCGTCCTCCTCCCGAGGTAAACTTAATCAATAACGCTCTGTTTTCCAATTGCTTTCGTAATAGTTTTCGCTAATTTCCTTTTTCTTGTCTTACAGAGGTTTGCAGAGCAGAAGAATGAGGATGCCGAAGTTTTGTTGCTTCCGTGGCCTGCGGACCGGAATACCCCGGATATTGGTGAGCCGGACTCAGAAGCGTTCGTCCCTAAGTCGGATCCTGCTTCGGCTCGCGCTCGTGGCAAGGCCTCGGCTCACGAGGAGGAAGGTGATTCGGACGAGGTCCAAGTTCTTGAGGTAGTTGCCGCAATGCCTATTTCTTATGCATTTCCGGCTTCTACTTTCCCAGCTAATCCGGCCGGGCAGGTTCACGACGCCGAGCCTATTGCTTCCCGGCCCCCTGTTACCTCGGGGAAACGTGGGGCTCCTGCTAATGCCTCAGAGGCGGTTCCCAAGAAACGAACGAAGAAATCCGCACCGAATCCTCCTCGGCGCAAGATCATGCCTGGAGTTGCAGGGTAAGTTCCTTTTGCTCGTATTTCTTGTTTCTCTCTTTCTGTTTTTTAACCTGATGTCGCTCTCTATTTCCACAGTGCTCCACTTTCCGTTAAGCCCGGCGGTCCTAGTATGACTAGCCGTGTGACTCGGCAGCCGTCTCCTCCGCCAGCCGAAGACACCAGGATTCCAAGTCCTGCTCGTGCAGCATCTCCTCCAGTTCCGAATCGATCACCCCCTCACCATGAAGTGCCTGAGACCTCTCTTGTTGACGTTGACTCCACTCGGCCCTCCGAAGTTTCCATGGAACCAGTTGCCTCCTCTGTGAATCCGAGTGTTTCTACCGAGCCTCATTCTACCCCGCAGTTTCTATAGTAGCTCCCGCCCCGGCCGAGGATGTTAGTATCCCGGCGCCTTCTGCGACCGTGATCTCTCCGGATCCCAAAGACATTGCTCCCATTGCCGAGGTATCAGCTCCTGCTGATGTCTCTAAAGCAAGTAAAGCGGTCGCCGTCAAAGCCTCCACTTCTCAAAAAGGTCTTGTTGGCTCTTCTCAGCCGAGTATCGCCGATGTGCTGCGCAAAAGAACTGCTTCCACCAAAACTTCCATTACTCCGGCCGCCGGTACCCAGCTTGCTCTTCATAAAAGCCCTGTGGCCGTGGTGGTTACGCAGCAGGTCCGGGGTAAAGTCTTAACTCGGACGGCTAGTGGGAACAGCCTCGGCTCGTTGGTGGAATATGTGAATAACTGGAATGCTGCCGATCAGTTTGAGGGTAATCCAATCAATCAGCCATTCTAGCTTTCCGACATTGGCGGCCGCTTGGATCAAGCTGCCAAGATCATCCTTGATACCAACAAGATGAACGAGGTAACTGCCGTTTTGCAGAGTTTTGATTAATTCTCCATATGTTACTATACACTAGTCCCCGAAACTTGCAGGGAACTAACTTGTTATTTGCTTGGAAGTTTAATAATGCTCTACATAGTTTGATTTCATCTTTAGGGTTCGAATCTTCATTCGACTAGATCTGCCTTAAACCTTGCTTGACTTTCGTTTAGTTGATCTTGGAGTATCCAGCCACCTAGATCCGGGTTGAGTTTTGCTTAACTCGGATTTGTTTCAGCTTCGAATATCCAGCCACCTAGATCCGGGTTAAGTTTTGCTTAACTTGGATCTGCTTCAGCTTCGAATATCCAGCCACCTAGATCCGAGTTAAGATTTGCTTAACTCGGATCTGCTTTAGCTTCGAATATCCAGCCACCTAGATCCGGGTTAAGTTTCGCTTAACTCGGATCTGTTTTAGCTTCGAATATCAAATAATTATTTACCCCATTGTTTAGGTTGCTCATGACCGGCGGACTGTCGAATTTCAAAGATTGCTTTTTTCGCACCGAAAGTTGGAAGAGAAATATGAGAAAGTTCTCCCTGTGGTAAAAAAGACTGGTAAGTCTGTAATTCTTCTCGTCATTTTCGACATTCTTATTGTTTTGTATGCGAGATGTCGGCTCACTTTTTTGGTGAACAAGTAATATCAATAATCTCAACATTCGTCTTGCGAAGAAAGTCAAGAGCCTGGAAGGTTAGTTTCCCTTTTACTTTACACCTTCCGCTTTTTTTAAAATGTGAGCTGAGCTTCTTTTATATCTTTTGGCTTTGGTAAAGCCGAGTTACAAACCTTTGCAGCATCTCACCAAGATTGCACGCCCATTCCTGACGTGATGCTGCATTTTTTAGAACAAAGCGCTACTCATTCGGCGCAGCTGAAAGAAAAGGATGATGAAATAGCTCGTCTGTGCACCAAGGTGGAGGCCCTTAAGCTTTCTCAGAAATCCGAGCTAGAAAAGGTCGACCAGGAATTCTCCGAGGAGAAGAATCGGCTAGCTCTGGAGCTGCAGAAGAATAAAGAACTCCTCGAGGCTGCCGAATTGAAAACTCGTGGAATGAGCGAGGAGATTGCTCGCTTTGAAAAGAGCAAGAGCATCTGGGCTAAGGACCTTCAGATAATGATGAGTTATATTCATTGTAGGTTTCCTAGCATGGCCGGATTATGTTTTTCTCTTTGTCGCTGCTGCCTCCTGACGCATTTGTGTTTTGCGCAGGTCATTTTCCAGAAGCTAAGCCTGTGAGTTCTAAAGCGGTTCTTGCAGCTCGTGCGCGCCGAGGTGTCCCTGTTGACGTTGACTCGGAGTACTCGATGGAGGATTTCCTGGTCGCTGTCGGCGCTGCAGTTGGTCCGATGAAGATTATGGGCAGGGACTTGGTGCAGGAAGCTATCCGAGCCTACCATGTTCTCTGGCCGAATACCTCAGGGACTCCTGATATCAATGAGGTCGAACTGCTGGTGAAAAGATTGATGGCATTTGAGAAGCAACTGAGTCTCTGGAGGGAATCAGCTGGGCGAGCTGGTGCTGATATGGCCCTTACTGTTATCATGTCATGGTATGAAGACATTTCTCTTGATATCCTGAGAAATTTGCGCACAGGTTCCCGTTGGGTTGAGGACCCCACTTTTGTTGCTCTTCGTCAAGCTCGCGCCTATCAGCTTGTTGAGTATGCCGACGTGCATACCTGGAATGAAGGTCCGAGCTTCCTCCCGAACTCGGACGATGAGGTCGTAGTCGAGGATGCATCAGACAATAACTCGGCTGAACAAGGTGAAGGTGAAGATGATTCGGCGTCTTCCGGTGACTCTAGTTCGAGCTCGGATGACAACGGTGATGCGTGATCCTCCTCCAAAGGTACTGGGCATTCAACTGCGCAAACTGATGTTCCTCAGCAGCCTCAAGCTTCGGCCGAAGTCGCCCTGGGTCCATGGAAGGCGAGGCAACCTCAGCCGAGGCTCCGCCTATCTCTGAGCATTTGGCCCCTGACCCGACTACTGCCTCTCCAGCTGAAAATCTTTAAGTTATTTCTTTTCCCTGGTATGATGCCGGGCGTACGATGTACGTGGAACATTTGTCTATCTTCTATATGACCTGAATTCCTTTTGTCGTGTACTGCTCCGACATATATGTTTGTAGTTGTTATAACTTTGTTTAAGTGGGTTTTCGTTCGAGTTCTTGCTTTGATGATCTGCGATTCCCTGATTTTAGGATGTATATTTGTCTTTGTATTCTCGTGGTTTAACCAATGAATCTGGGTGTGAGCCTCGAATATCATACGAGATTGAGCTACTCTTATTCTGAGTATCGAAGTGTGATACCTTCCTTGTACCAAAGGTTGACTACTACTTGGGAACAATATATAGCAGTCCCCGAGTCACGGCCTATTGCGCTGAAGTCTAGTGTGTAAACCAAATTTCAGAAATAATATAAGACCGTTGCCGAGGCGCTGCCCAGGGTACCGAGGTTGAATACGTAAGATGAAATCCAAAGAAGATACGACGGTCTCCGAGTCACTACTCCGGATGCCGAGGTTCAATACATAAGATGAAATTGAAATAACATATGGCAGTCCCTGAGTCACTGCTCTGGATGCCGAGGTTCAATACATAAGATGAAATTGAAATAACATATGGCAGTCCCCGAGTCACTGCTCTGGATGCCGAGGTTCAATACATAAGATGAAATTGAAATAACATATGGCAGTCCCCGAGTCACTGCTCTGGGTGCCGAGGTTCAATACATAAGATGAAATTGGAATAACATATGGCAGTCCCCGAGTTACTGCTCTGGATGCCGAGGTTCAATACATAAGATGAAATTGAAATAACATATGGCAGTCCCCGAGTCACTGCTCTGGATGCCGAGGTTCAATACAAAAGATGAAATTGGAATAACATATGGCAGTCCCCGAGTCACTGCTCTGGGTGCCGAGGTTCAATACATAAGATGAAATTGGAATAACATATGGCAGTCCCCGAGTTACTACTCTGGATGCCGAGGTTCAATACATCATTGGTTCTTGACCTTGAAACACAATGCTATGAGTAAAATGGACGAAGTAACGCTACATTCCATGGCCGCTTCGTTTCTTCGCCGGCTTTGTCTGCCTTGCTCTTTCCAGGGGATTGAGCGTCGATTAGGTAATAGGCATCATTATGCAGTGCTCGGGATGGAGGTGATAGCTTGTGCATAACGGCCGTGTGTTGCACCAGTCGGAGGACTAAATCTCCTTCTTTGAATACTCTTGGATTCACCTTCTTGCTGTGATATCGTCGCAAATTCTGCTGATAAATAGCTGATCGTGATAGCGCCAGTTCTCTGGCTTCTTCTAATAGGTCAACAGTGTCTTGCCGAGCTACTTCATTTATCTCTGAAGTTGTATATTGAGTAACTCTTGGCGAGTCATGTAGTATGTCGGCTGGAAGCACAGCCTCCGCCCCATATACCAGAAAGAATGGTGTGTAACCTGTTGATCTATTTGGAGTAGTCCTGAGGCTCCATAATATTGCTGGTAATTCCTCGATCCAACACCCTGCCGACCTTTGCAACGGTTCGACAAGTCGTGGTTTTATTCCAGACAACACTAGACCATTAGCTCTTTCCACTTGCCCATTAGATGCTGGATGAGCAACAGACGCGACATCTAATCTTATGTGTTTCTCTTGGCAAAATCTAGCGAAAGCTCCTTCTGCAAAGTTTGTGCCGTTATCTGTAATAACACTGTGCGGGTACCCATATCTTAAGATAATATCTTTGAGGAATTTCATTGCTGTGAGCCCGTCACATTTCTTTATTGGACTTACTTCAATCCATTTTGTGAACTTGTCTACCATGACCAATATGTGGGTCATTGTGGCGCCCCGCAAAAACCACTACTAGAAAATCGCGTTGTTTTTGTGCATTGCATTGTCGTGAATGCCACCTTGCATTTGAGCATCGTCATGTCTTCTTACATTGGTTTGTCTAAAACTATTTTCGAAAAGACTATTTTTGTTTTCGAAACGCCCCGTCTTTATTTCAAAGTAAAACCCGAGTCTCTGGATTATTTTGCTTTGTTACCAACGGATTTCAAAAGCCCCGTTTTAACTAATAATATTTTCTTTTATTTTTAGGAGGCAGCCCGCCAGGCCCGAAAGCCTAGCCGGCCACCTCCAGATAAAACCCTACCTACCCCAGAAACACCCAAACCTTTTCTACCAAAAACCCTACCCTATTTTCCTACCCAGCCCCCTCCACCTCACCTGCACCAATCGGTGCACGCCACCTCACCTCTCCTCCCTCCATCCACCCAACCACCATCTGCCACCTCATCCACCCAACCCGCAACACACCCAGCCGCACCCACCACACCCCACCTGACCACTCCCACCGGCCACGCGCTCCACACACCGCCTGCCACGCCTGCAGCGGGGCCCCACCCCGCGTGGCCCACGCCCGACCGGCCGCCCCCTGGGCACGCGCCCCGACCCCTCCCGCTCCTCCCCGCCTCGGGACCCCCGCGTCTGGCCCCACCATTCCCGCTCGCCAAGACGCCACATCCCTCGTCTCTGCTCTCCGCCTCCTTCCTAGGCACCGCTGGCTGCCGCTCCTCCTCCTCGCCTCAGCCGATCAAGTCACCGGGACCCACTCCGCCTCCACGAGCCCCGCGCTCGCCGCCAGATCCCGCCGCTCGAGCCCAAGCTCGTGCTGGCCGCCTGCGAGCAACCCGGCCGCCGAGCGCCCCCATCGTCCGCGCCGCCTCCACCGCGGCACCCCTCTCCTCCTAGGCCAGCGCCGCGCGCTGCCTCCCCTACCCGACCTCCACTCAGCGCCCGGCCCGACCCGCCACGACTGGCGACCCGCTGCCGAGCCAAGGCCCGCCGCCGCCCTCCTCCTTTCCGTGCTCGTCCGGCCGCGGCCTCGACGCCGGCCGCCATCCCCTACCGCCTCTTCCGCGTGGCCGAGCCGCTCCGTCGCAAGATACTCCCATGGGACCGCCTCCTTGTTCTGCAGGTGAGGCGTCGTCCCTGTCTTGGTGTGTCCCGGCCTGCAGTTGTTGCTCGTTGATGCTAGACGACCCTGCTGAGTTTCACTGGAGATACCCCTGTTACATGACGTATCCTCCATCAGTGTTCAGGTTTCCATCAATTTTTCCGCATGTGCACTGGGGAATGCAAGGCCATCATCAGAAGATCTTCGATGCCCAGAACAACCGGGCACAGAGTACACCAGCAAAGCGTCAAGATCTTCTCGTCGACAAGACTTGCTAGATGCTGAAGAATGAACTTAGAGCTACCCGAGACCACCGGAACCGGCCCAAGACCGCCACCGACCAATAAAGCCGGAACTCCAAGATCTCCTTCATGGATCCGAAGCCCGATCCCGGAGTCCGACCCCGAAGACCGATTCCACCGGAATCGAATCCCACCAACCCCCGGTGAACACCAAGTTTGCCGAACCCTAATGTGATCCCCTCACCAAGACCCCTATTTTTATAAATGACATCTATATGAATTGCTGCATATCAATTGAACATGCCTGCATACATATTTTGTGGGTCCGGGTTATTTTATCGATTCACCTATAATTAAATATGGAGTCGATATGTGGGGTACCTTTGTCTTATTCTGGACTCTATTTAAATTGGTGTAGCGAACCGATGCCATGCTTTGCCCTGTTAATACAACATTTAAACTGCGGGGGTTCTAAATAACTTGAACTGCCTAATTAATTGTTGGGACCCCGGTTCCGCTTAATACTGCCTAATTGCACCTCATTTGCACCATATCATAATCATGCCGGATCTTCTGCCGTAATATTAAATAGTGCATCCGGTGTTTCTCCTAGTGTTTGCTTCTTCGCGGATTAGGCCGATGAGATGTTGTGAGATTCGACAAGTTCTCCGGATATGATCTGTCGGCAGTGTTTCCCAGGCGAGCATCTCTTCCCCTTCTACCTATTTTGCGTTTTATAGTCTTTATTTCCTCCTGTTGATCTATTGCTATCCGTGTCGCGATGCTTTAGTTTCCGTACCCCAGTATATCCCGTGCAGCCTCTATATTGCCTTGGACACCTCCTATTACCTGTGTTTGGTAGATAGCTGGCCTTGCGAGTCGTAGTTGCTTGCTCAGGTGTGATCTCGTGTTGTCAAGTACCACAGTTGTTGGCAGGTTGGCAGATGCTTATGGTGGAGATGTTTATGGTGGATATGATCATGACTTTAAATACCACTATTAAAAATGCTAGATATAACTAATGCAGAGGCATCGGTGGGCAATAGATGTTATTTGGTTCTTCCAGGCTCACTTGTGTCCCGTAGGACCCCGAGTACTTGATACATGTTCCTTGATTTTTCGCGCTATCCACATCCGGGAGGCCTTATGGACCCCCCTGAGCCAGAGCTTGATTCATTCTTATTTCTTGGGGCCACAAAGTAGTTTGGGGCTTTATTACTATCCTGTACTTATGCCATGCTTTACTGCTTTATTTATGATTGTGCGAGGAGCACCTGTACTGTTTAGGATCGTGACACGTTTTCGCTGTATCGACAAGCCCAGTCACACTTTCGGGTTCCCAGTCGTACTGGCCCACACAAACCACGGGTCCGTTCGAGCCGGCCAACTTCGTTGCGGGTAGCTTAGTGGGGTGGCCCCCTGAAATATTTATGAATCCTGTGATCGCTTTGTCGTGAATGCCTTGTTGGGTTTTGAGTTGGTTTTTCCGAGGTTGATCGAGTGTGTGTTGCTATTTGTGCACCCCTGCAGGGTAAAACTTTCTGAAAGCCGTGTCCGCGGTTATGGACGACTTGGAGCCCAGTATCTTGATCATAGACAAGCATAACTAAAGTAGTGCTATAAATTTGACTCAATATATGACTAGTAATCAGATTCAACTATAACGGAATGGATATTAAAAATGCCAACAGCTGGTGGATCTGTGGTGATCTGTGTCATACTATACCTGCCTAGTAAGTATTGCAACTCCAATGGAATATGATAAAAGTGCCAACAACTGCTGGGTTTTGGGATTCCTCAGGACAATTATATCTGACTAGTAACTGTTCGAACTACAACGGAATGTTAACTAAAACTGCCCACTACTTATGCTCTCAGGATGACGGAAGCTCTATATCTGATTAGTAATTGCTGCAACTACAATGGAATGAGTAAAAATTGCCAACTGTGTGAGTTCCTTGGTCCGACTTCCTCGATTGGTCTCGAGGGGAAAATACCAGGATGGGTTTGTTTGGTGTTAGTTTCAGGTTGGATCCAAATAGGTCTTTCTTATCCCTCTCTGATAACCGCCAGTTGTTTCGAGTCTCTACAGGTTGTTTAGTTCCGCTGCGCTGCCGCTTCAGCCCACTATACCTATGTAGGCGAGAGCCGCCGAATTCTAGTCTCGCCGTGTACTAGCCTCAGTACTGACCGCTCTCTCTTTTTCCTTTGCCCTTTGTCGGCACCCCTTTTGTTTAAGCAGGTTTTGAGATCGACGTTGTTAGCAGGGTTACCCTTCCGGCTTGGCCTGGGCAGGGTTATGGACGCCATTGGTTATTCTTCAGGGCTCTTAGCTCAATTTGCATATTGTCCGTACTCGGACGCTATATCGTTTTCCAGGTGATTTGGATCTTTGTACTGTATATCTGTATTCTTGACTCATTGAGTCGCTGTTGTATATATATGTTTTGTGGGTTCCATCGAGGACTATTGTGTAATGATATTACTTCGTTTTCCACCCGCACGCAAGTGCCTGGTGGGCACCTTTGAATCGTTTCTATGCGGGTTTGGCAGGAAGCTCTAAAACTTGCATAGGGTCGATTCTGAGGGTGTTATAGAGTGGTATCAGAGCCCAGCAGTTGCGATACCCCACAAGTCCAGCCTGTAGGATAACCTAGCTAACAGCCGAAATAGAGTGTCGAAACTATTTTTGCAAAATCGGTTGGATAGATCTGATTAGGTCTGATTTTACTCCTTACCCCTCTGCTGTTCTCCTCTTACCTCTGCGTGTTTGAATATGTTCTCTTCTCTTTCTTCGAGTCCAGGAATTCTCGTGGTTGGGTTTCCGTCGTACCTTCAGGGTTTCGCTTCCTTCTTTGGTAACGGTGCTTCTACATCCGGTCTTCGTGCTATCTGAGAGATCCTTTATCTGTGGTACCATTCTTTGTTCCTTGTTTGTGCCTTCCGGTGTTTTCCGACGCGACGACATCATCTATGCCAGATCCGATGCAGAGCCTGCATCACTCCTTTGTTCCAAACCTCGATTGTCGACATCTACAGTATGATTCCGAGAGTTGGTTGCATAATTCTGCTATTCATATACGGAGTAATGATATGAGTGCGGGATGGAGTCATGACCATACCACTACTCTATCATTCGCTTTGTACATTGAATCGGTGGATCCGGCAATTTTACTCCGTCCACAGAAGCTAGAGGTGGCTTTATTTGTGGATACATCTACCTTCGTCCTTTGTTACCGGAGTGTTCTCTCGACGATCACGGACAATGACCTCTTGTTAGTGGTGTCGCGAGGACCTACGCGCAGCGAGAAGATTCAGATCGCCGGCCTTCTTTCCGGTACCATGAGGCGGATCTCGAGGGCGAGATCCATTGTTAGTGGTGTCGAATTGTGGCGCCCCGCAAAAACCACTACTAGAAAATCGCGTTGTTTTTGTGCATTGCATCGTCGTGACCGCATGCTCATGTCATCATGCCACCTTGCATTTGAGCATCGTCATGTCTTCTTACATTGGTTTGTCTAAAACTATTTTCGAAAAGACTATTTTTGTTTTCAAACGCCTGCCTTTTATTTCAAAGTAAAACCCAGGTCTCTGGATTATTTTGCTTTGTTACCAACGGATTTCAAAAGCCCCGTTTTAACTAATAATATTTTCTTTTATTTTTAGGAGGCAGCCCGCCCGACCCGAAAGCCTAGCCGGCCACCTCCAGATAAAACCCTACCTACCCCAGAAACACCCAAACCTTTTCTACCAAAAACCCTACCCTATTTTCCTACCCAGCCCCCTCCACCTCACCTGCACCAATCGGTGCACGCCACCTCACCTCTCCTCCCTCCATCCACCCAACCACCATCTGCCACCTCATCCACCCAACCCGCAACACACCCAGCCGCACCCACCACACCCCACCTGACCACTCCTACCGGCCACGCGCTCCACACACCGCCATCACGCCCGTCAGCCTCAGGCACGCGCCACGACCCTCCCTCTCCTCCCGCCTGGGACCCTGCGTCTGCCCCACCATTCCCTTCTCGCCAGACGCCACATCCCTCGTCCGCGTCTGCCGCCTCCCTTCCTAGGCACCGGCCGCCGGCCTCCTCCTCCTCTCGCCTCAAGAGCCGACCACACACTGACCCACTCCGCCCACGAGCCTCACGCTGGCCAGATCCCGCCGAGCCCAAGCTCGTGGCTGAGCGGCCTGGCGCCTGTCTCGCCTCCATCATGGGCGCCTCTCCCAGGCCAGCCCATGACGCCTGCCTCCTCCCTACCCGACCCTCCACCAGCGCCCGCCCGACCTGGCCCGACCTGGCGACCTCGCCTGGCCGAGCTGCTCGCCGCCTCCTCCGTTCGTGCTCGTCTGCCCGGCCTCGACGCCGCCGCCATCCCTACCGCCTCTTCCGCTGCCCGCCGAGCCGCTCCTGTCAAGACACTCCCATGGGACCGCCTCCTTGTTCTACAGGTGAGGCGTCGTCCCTGTCTTGGTGTGTCCCGGCCTGCAGTTGTTGCTCGTTGATGCTAGACGACCCTGCTGAGTTTCACTGGAGATACCCCTGTTACATGACGTATCCTCCATCAGTGTTCAGGTTTCCATCAATTTTTCCGCATGTGCACTGGGGAATGCAAGACCATCATCAGAAGATCTTCGATGCCCAGAACAACCAGGCACAGAGTACACCACCAAAGCGTCAAGATCTTCTCGTCGACAAGACTTGCTAGATGCTGAAGAATGAACTTAGAGCTACCCGAGACCACCGGAACCGGCCCAAGACCGCCACCGACCAATAAAGCCGGAACTCCAAGATCTCCTTCATGGATCCGAAGCCCGATCCCGGAGTCCGACCCCGAAGACCGATCCCACCGGAATCGAATCCCATCGACCCCCGGTGAACACCAAGTTCGCCGAACCCTAATGTGATCCCCTCACCAAGACCCCTATTTTTATAAATGACATCTATATGAATTGTTGCATATCAATTGAACATGCCTGCATACATATTTTGTGGGTCCGGGTTATTTTATCGATTCACCTATAATTAAATATGGAGTCGATATGTGGGGTACCTTTGTCTTATTCCGGACTCTATTTAAATTGGTGTAGCGAACCGATGCCATGCTTTGCCCTGTTAATACAACATTTAAACTGTGGGGGTTCTAAATAACTTGAACCGCCTAATTAATTGTTGGGACCCCGGTTCCGCTTAATACTGCCTAATTGCACCTCATCTGCACCATATCATAATCATGCCGGATCTTCTGCCGTAATATTAAATAGTGCATCCGGTGTTTCTCCTAGTGTTTGCTTCTTCGCGGATTAGGCCGATGACATGTTGTGAGATTCGACAAGTTCTCCGGATATGATCCGTCGGCAGTGTTTCCCAGGAGAGCATCTCTTCCCCTTCTACCTATTTTGCGTTTTATAGTCTTTATTTCCTCCTGTTGATCTATTGCTATCCGTGTCATGATGCTTTAGTTTCCGTACCCCAGTATATCACGTGCAGCCTCTATATTGCCTTGGACACCTCCTATTACCTGTGTTTGGTAGATAGCTGGCCTTGCGAGTCGTAGTTGCTTGCTCAGGTGTGATCTCGTGTTGTCAAGTACCACAGTTGTTGGCAGGTTGGCAGATGCTTATGGTGGAGATGTTTATGGTGGATATGATCATGACTTTAAATACCACTATTAAAAATGCTAGATATAACTAATGCAGAGGCATCGGTGGGCAATAGATGTTATTTGGTTCTTCCATGCTCACTTGTGTCCCGTAGGACCCCGAGTACTTGATACATGTTCCTTGATTTTTCGCGCTATCCACATCCGGGAGGCCTTATGGACCCCCCTGAGCCAGAGCTTGATTCATTCTTATTTCTTGGGGCCACAAAGTAGTTTGGGGCTTTATTACTATCCTGTACTTATGCCATGCTTTACTGCTTTATTTATGATTGTGCGAGGAGCACCTGTACTGTTTAGGATCGTGACACGTTACCAGACGACAAGCCCAGTCACACTTTCGGGTTCCCAGTCGTTTACAGCCGTCCACACAAACCCTGGGTCCGTTCCGGAGCCGTCCAACTTCGTTGCGGGTAGCTTGGTGGGGTGGCCCCCTGAAATATTTATGAATCCTGTGATCGCTTTGTCGTGAATGCCTCGTTGGGTTTTGAGTTGGTTTTTCCGAGGTTGATCAAGTGTGTGTTGCTATTTGTGCACCCCTGCAGGGTAAAACTTTCTGAAAGCCGTGTCCGCGGTTATGGACGACTTGGAGCCCAGTATCTCGATCATAGACAAGCATAACTAAAGTAGTGCTATAAATTTGACTTAATATATGACTAGTAATCAGATTCAACTATAACGGAATGGATATTAAAAATGCCAACAGCTGGTGGATCTGTGGTGATCTGTGTCATACTATACCTGCCTAGTAAGTATTGCAACTCCAATGGAATATGATAAAAGTGCCAACAACTGCTGGGTTTTGGGATTCCTCAGGACAATTATATCTGACTAGTAACTGTTCGAACTACAACGGAATGTTAACTAAAACTTCCCACTACTTATGCTCTCAGGATGACAGAAGCTCTATATCTGATTAGTAATTGCTGCAACTACAATGGAATGAGTAAAAATTGCCAACTGTGTGAGTTCCTTGGTCCGACTTCCTCGATTGGTCTCAAGGGGAAAATACCAGGATGGGTTTGTTTGGTGTTAGTTTCAGGTTGGATCCGAATAGGTCTTTCTTATCCCTCTCTGATAACCGCCAGTTGTTTCGAGTCTCTACAGGTTGTTTAGTTCCGCTGTGCTGCCGCTTCAGCCCACTATACCTATGTAGGCGAGAGCCGCCGAATTCTAGTCTCGCCGTGTACTGGCCTCAGTACTGACCGCTCTCTCTTTTTCCTTTGCCCTTTGTCGGCACCCCTTTTGTTTAAGCAGGTTTTGAGATCGACGTCGTTAGCAGGGTTACCCTTACGGCTTGGCCTGGGCAGGGTTATGGACGCCATTGGTTATTCTTCAGGGCTCTTAGCTCAATTTGCATCTTGTCCGTACTCGGACGATATATCGTTTTCCAGGTGATTTGGATCTTTGTACTATATATCTGTATTCTTGACTCATTGAGTCGCTATTGTATATATATGTTTTGTGCGTTCCATCGAGGACTATTGTGTAATGATATTACTTCGTTTTCCACCAGCACGCAAGTGCCTGGTGGGCACCTTTGAATCGTTTCTATGCGGGTTTGGCGGGAAGCGCTAAAACTTGCATAGGGTCGATTCTGAGGGTGTTACAGTCATCCCCCCTCGGGCCGGCTTAAACGGTCCCACCATATCTAGGCACCACATAGAAAATGGCCAAGTAATGGGTATCGTTTTTAACTCGGACGATGGCATGTGTATCTTAGTTGCATATCTCTGACAGCCATTGCACTTTTCAACCAGCTCTTTGGCTTCCTTCAACGTTGTTGGCCAATAAAACCCATGCCTGAATGCTTTGGCTACCAAGGCACGAGATGAGGCATGGTGTCCACACTCTCCTTGATGTATTTCTAGGAGGATCTCCTGGCCTTCTGCCGAACTCACACACCTTTGCAATACATTTGTGACGCTTCTTTTGTATAACTCATTGTTTATGATTGTATAAGCTTTTGCTCTCCTTACAGTCTGTCTTGCTAACACTTCATTATTCGGTAACATCGCATCCTTAAGGAAAGAGAATATGGGTTGCGCCCATATCGGTGTGATTTTTTCTGGTGTGGTCTCACTTTCTATCTCCATGTTTTCCGCCGACATAGATACCTCGGCTTCCTTCACAATTATGTTTATCTCTGCTGTCCTTTTCTCGGATGATTCCGAGTTATATTGCTGATCTACCTCCATCGGCACATTTTCTTCTGCTGATCTTGCCGGAATAAAGATAGATTCGGATTCTGGTGAGGGGGTTATCGATGGTTTTCTGAGGTGTTCCAGGGCAATACCCGGTGGAATTGATTGCCTGGTCGATCCGAGTTTTGACAACGTGTCTGCGGCATCATTTTCTGCCCGAGGTATGTGGTGAAATTCACACCCTTCAAAGTATCCACTAATCTTTTGCACATGAAATCTATACAAAGCCATATTATCATCTAACGCATCCCAATTGCCTGAGACTTGCTGTACTACTAAATCTGAGTCCCCATAGCATAAGATCCGGCGTATGCCAATCTCTTTCGCTACTTTCAACCCATGTAACAGTGCTTCATATTCGGCTACGTTGTTTGATGCCGCAAAATGTATTTGTAGTACATACTTCAGCTGGTCCCTTTTGGGTGAGGTTAATACTATTCCCGCCCCCAAACCATTTCTTAATTTGGAACCATCAAAATGCATTGTCCAATAATTTGGGTCTGGTAGTGGCGGCTCATACTGCACCTCGGCCCAATCTACGAAGAAGTCGGCGACCGCCTGAGATTTGATTGCATCTCTCCTATCAAATTGTGGAGCATACGGTGACAACTCAATTGCCCATTTTGCTATTCGGCCACTTGCATCCTTGTTGCTCAATATGTCGGCTATGGGTGCTTCACAGATTACTTTGATGGGATGCTCTTCGAAGTAATGTTTAAGCTTCTTTGCCGACATATACACTCCATAAGCCATCTTCTAATAATGTGGGTAATTCTGTTTTGAAGCGGATAACACCTCGCTCAAATAATACACCGGCCTTTGAACCGACTTATCATCTTCGAGTCGTTCTACGACGACTACAGCACTTACTACTCTGTTGGTAGCCGCTATATAGAGTAACATTGGCTCTTTTGATAATGGAGAAGCTAAAATGGGTGCTGTGACCAACATCTTTTTCAACTCATGAAATGCATTGTCTGCTTGTGGAGTCCAAATGAACTTATCTGATTTCTTCATTAATTGATAGAGTGGTAGTGCCTTTTCCCCCAGCCGACATACGAATCGGCTGAGTGAGGCTAGACATCCCGTGAACTTTTGTACATCATTTAGACACTTTGGCAACTCCATTCTTTCTACTGCCTTTATCTTTGTTGGGTTGGCCTCTATACCTCGGCTAGATACAAGGAAGCCGAGTAATTTCCCTGCCGGCACACCAAATGTGCATTTTTTCAGATTGAGCTTCATTCGGAACCTTCTTAGGTTCGCGAAAGTCTGCCATATATCATCCAGTAGCGTTTTTCTTTCCTTAGTTTTGATGACCACGTCATCTACATATACTTGTACATTTTTTCCTATTTGGTTGTCTAGACATTTTTGCATGCATCTCTGATACGTTGCTCCTGCGTTTCGCAGGCCGAATGGCATGGTGCGATAGCAATAGGCCCCGTAAGGGGTAATAAATGTAGTCTTTATTTGATCAGCCGGATTTAACGGTATCTGGTGGAAACCAGAATACGCGTCTACAAATGATAATAACTCACAACCAGCGGTCGAATCAATGACTTGGTCTATTCTAGGTAATGGAAAAGGATCTTTTGGACACGCCTTGTTCAGGTTCGTGTAATCGATACACATTCGACATACAATGGCTACATTCGGATCATCTTTCTTCTTTTCTATGTAGCGTCCCCAACCTTTAATAAGATTGAGTCCCCTGTGTTTACAATGCTAGTCCCTGGATCATTAGCTAGCATCCACAGTTCAGATGTAATATCAAGAAACAAAGGTCATAATACAACTTTATAACCAGGAATAACATAATTTTATTACATCAAACATAGCTCATTGGCTATTTACATTACATTGCAGCGGAATAACTATAGTCATGGGTCCTTCATCTTCAAAGTGCCAAAAGTGCACATGTTGGTTGTAGACTTTGTAATCCTAATCAATCAATCTTCACTAAAATCAATCAAACCTGCAACATCATAAGTTACAGCCACAAGGGTCAATACATTTGAATTGTATTGGCAAGTGATACTTTGGTAGTATAGTGGAGTCTATCATCTATATGCATTTGGCTAAGTGGAGCTAAGGCTTGCATTGCTCAAAATAGATTTTTCCTATCATTTTGAAAATACTAAGATTTGTTTGGCAAAAACAAATTCCAAGGCATCTACCAATCAAAGACTCAAGATCCACTCGTGGCATCTACCAATCGAGACTGAAGATTATCTTGGCAAAAACAATTTTCTTAACCAAAGATTGAAGATCCTATCAAGGCATCTACCAATCAAAGACTGAAGATCCACTGTGGCATCTACCAATCAGAGACTGAAGATTTGAAGATCCTTTCAAGGCATCTACCAATCAAAGATTGAAGAATTTCACACAACCCTGGTTCACCCACAAATTTTATTTAGAAATTAGAGTGATGAGATTCTTGATTGCTTCCATGTCTTGATGCTCAAATTGTCCTTTACCAGGGACATGGCTAAGTACTTAGGTTTTTCACTCTGCAGAGGTGGTGCACTTTACCCACAAGACTTGGTTTCCCAAGACAAAATCTTTGAAGCTTTCCTTAGACCAACATGGACGCGCTCCAACCTATCAATCACTACCACCCACTGTCCATGTGGCTAAGTTCTTGCAACCTATATGATCATGGCAGAGCCCATATTGCCAAGTGGTTGCACTTGAAGCTTCTCAACATTTGACATCTCAAATCTCTTTGTTTCCTGGGTGGCCATCCACAAGTGAGATACACTAAGGTAAACCATAAACATGGGCCTTGTGAACCACTCAACCAAAAACCACCATGCAAGTCCCATTCCACCCAGGAGATTCATTAACTTAGTTGTTTTGTTAAATAAAACACAAGTCCATAGACTTAGAAATTTTCATAGTGTGAATATATTCCACCCAAGTTTTCTATTAGCTAGGCTAAGCTTGGTAGTAATAGGATTCTTAACTAAGGAAAATCCTTCTAAGGATTCATTCTACTAGTTTTCCTATAGCAAGGTATATTCTTAGCAAAATAAAACCATGCAAGTTTTACTTAGCAAAACACTAATGCATAGTGAAAATAATGGGATAATGATATGAAGCATCACTTGCCTTTTTGGTAGAGGGTATAGGTTTACTCCTTGACCTTGCAACACTCACACTCTTCAAGTAACTACAATCAATCAAGCAAGGCACAAACTCAAACTACCAATCAAGCAAAACAACACACACATAAAATAACAAAGTCAAAGAAATGCATGCAAGCATGCCAAGCTTTGCTTTGTTTGCAAAAGTGGTTCCTAGTGGGTCATAGACATTTGGGTATATCTGAGTCATGCATAAGTATGCAAAGGTTGGTTCTATTGTAGGGATGGTCTTCACTAGGCTTCTAAACTTTGTGAGTTCCAAATTGGTCATTTACCAAAATGGCAAAGTCATTTGCAAAAGGGCTTCTATTAGATTCCTAAACTTTGTAAGATCCAAATTGGTCATTTACCAAAGTGGCAAAGTTGTTAGCAAAAGGTTTCACCTCAAAACCATTTTCAAAACAAGGCACCTATTTGGTCATTTTATGTGGTGAAGAAATATGTCTACTAGGGTTTTAGTCTATAGGGTTCACCAAATGAGTTGCTATTGCAAAACTTGGTGTTTTGGGTCAGTAGGTTTGGTCCAAAACATTTTCTCAAAGTTTTCTTTATGAAAGCATTTTCATAAACAAAACAAATAGTTTTAGTTAGCTAGAAATGGACTAAACTAATTAATCCATCCTATTCTTTTCCAAAACCATTTTCCAAACTATGGGTTGGTTCCTAGGGTCAGTAAGGTCACAACAAACCAATTTGCAAAGGTTTTAACCTAAGAATCATTTTTAAATGATTTTTCTAAGTTTAGCAAGCGTACAAAAGAATCTACAAAATCAAACAAGCTAACAGATACTATTTGCTAAACTAAGGGTAGGTTTGGCTAGGGCTTGTCTTGCTGATTCCAACGACATCAAATTTGTAAAATTTGGACGTGTGGATCAAAAGATACATGGGTTTGAAAATGGCAAATAAATCTGTTTTCAAATTTCTTTTAAACAGATATAGTGCCACGCTGCTGTGATTGGTCGATTGCCGGTTCGTTCGCCGGATCGGCATCGTGGAGCGTTAGATCTAAGTTAAATCGTGCGGTGCAGAGCATACCCATTCGCGTTTTAAGTGATCTATCGTGTGTCCGATCCAGATCCTATTTGCTATCAATCGGACTGCGGTGGCTACTGGCGGCGGCGGGGTCCGTCAGCGGCGGAGCCGGTGATACAAGAAGCTAGAGGGGACGTGGTAAGGCTCACCGAGATCGTTGACGCTTGCTGATGCTCAAAGCGGTTTGTGTTGGCCAAGGGGCGCTCGAGGTCAGGCGTAATTCCTCGCCGGAGTTGGGAACAGCGGCGGACGGCTCGCGTAGTCGAAGACGGTGCTGTGGACCACGAGAAGACAAACGGAGGACTGGGTTAGACGCAGGTGATCATGTCGGAGCTATGAGCGTGAACAAGAGGGCTCGGGGCGGTCGAGGCTTACCGGGAAACGCGTTCGGAGAAGAAGCACTGGGCGGCGCTCAGGCTTGTCGGAGTCGCCACAGATCACCCTAAGGCTAAACAAAGGCACCAGAAGATGCGGCGACCATGGGGTTCATGTGAGCATGACCGAGAGGTGCTGGGCGGACGGAATTCACCGGAAGGTTCACGGAGAAACGGCTGACGCCGGTGTGGTGTCAGGTCGCTGCTGTCGAGGCTCTAGGGTGCCTGCGGGTGAGCTGGTGCTACGGGGATTATCGCCAGGAGGTGTGGATCACGAGAAGATGGTCGAGGAGGCAAGGGGCAGTGGGGTTTCGTCGGAATTGTCACCGGAACATCGTCGGAGCAGTGGAGCTGGAGCTCGAAATTGGGGCAGTCTAAAGCGTGTCAGCGCGAGGCGTCAGAGGGGATTTATAGAGGATGCCCTGGCGTTTCCATCTGCGTGATCAAGGCGAGGTAAAGGCTCGGCGTTAAGGTGAATTAAGTCGGAGCAATCAGCAACGGGGGGAAGGAACAGTCGCGAGGAGGTTGAAGACGATGAACACCGTCTGTGGGGTCCTCCGTCGGTGGGAAAAGAAAGGAAGGAGGGGTCCACGGGTCATTCACTCAGGGGTTTCTTTCTGGTGTAGAAAACGGTTCGAGGAGAGAAATAAGAGGAGGTGGGGTGTGTTGTCAGCGAGTGAGGGAGAGGGGGAAGTGGGTCCACGCTGTCTGTGACTGAGTGGGTCAGTTTCTGAGTGTAAAATGTTTTCCTTCGGGGAGGGAAGAAGTCTGGGCTGGACTGGGCCTTAGTGGGCTGCTGTTGGGCTGCTCTATTTTTTTCTGTCTAAACCTTTTTCTTTTTCTAATTCTTTTTCTGTTTTCAATTCAAACAATTAATTCAAACAATTCAAACAACACTCAAATCAATTCAAACAATCACTAACTTCACTTTGAATTTGGTTCTGTTTTGGCAACATAATCCAAATCTCAAAATGAAATAATATTTTATTTATTTTAAGATCCATTTAATAATTAAATAAAATGGATCTTTAGTTATTAGGGTTTGTTTTATTTAATAAAATTTCCATTTGAAATCCAATTATTTTCAAAACCAAACCAGAAGGTTTAATTTGAAACATAAAAGAATACTTGGAAACTTATTTAAATAAATAAATAAGTTTTGGTGTTTTAATTAAAATGGGAAAGCCTTTACTTAAATAAAATTGGATATTTAAATCCTTATTTATTTTATTTAAATAATCCTTTACTCATTTTAATCAAAGCAAAACCTTTTAATAAAAGATTTCAAAGTAGTAATAAAATACTTGGTGTTCATTTAAAATGGAAAAGCTTTTACTTAAATAAAATTGGATATTTAAATCCTTATCATTTTATTTAAATAAACCTTTACTCATTTTATCAAAACAAAATATTTTATTTCAAAAGTTTGGCCAAAATTAATTTGGCTTATCTTTTCATTTGAAACCAAAGTCTTTTATTAAAAGATCTAAAACAGTGTTTCCAAAACAATTTATTTTCCTTTGATAAATGTTTTATCTTTATAAATCCCTTTAGGATTATTTGTTCACCAAAGGGTATGGGCTTGTGGGTAAGGGCTTTATTGGCTTTTGGAAATTCAATTTCCTTATCTTATTATATTCACAAGATTTTGTCTTTGGTTCCAATTTAAGTGAAACCAATCTCTATGGTCTTTCTTGATCCTTTGTGAATATTTGTTGATCAAATTTGGTATGGATCAAATCCATAGATTGGGAGATACTTTGGTTTCCTTCCATTAGGGTTTAGGGTTTTGGTTTACTTTCCAAATGTTCAATTTCCAGATACATTCATTGAGGAATGCATTTACCTTGATTTGGATTTTGTTGAATTCAAACTTTGACCAAAGTTTGTTCAGGATGGGATTTTAAGTCTCCTTTTAGAAACAAAAGTTTCTTTTCACCCTGATTTTCAACAAAAATTTATTTTGTTTAATTTATTTTTCACATTACAAGATTTGGAAAATCTTGGGATGTGACAGGCTACCACCCTTAAAATAAATCTCGTCCCGAGATTTGGGGAGGCTAGGGTTACAAGTTGGCTCAAACAGCTAGGGTACTACCACCCTTAAAAATTTTCCAACTAAACTTCATCTTGGCTTTCTTGGAATCTTGATGAAACTTCCTTGGGAAAACTTCTGCATAGTGGTCTTTATTTCCATACTTGACTCATGGGCCAAGGTTGAGATCCTTCATAGGCTTGTTTATCTTGTTCTTCATCTTTTCTGGACAATTGCTTACATAGTGTCCCGGTTCCTTGCAATTGAAACAGTGGATATCTTGGAGTTCTCTACGTTGCTCTTGTGGACAAGTGGCTACATAGTGGCCTAGCTCTTTGCAGTTGTTGCACACTACTTGGCCGATCTCTTTATTCTTCGGGTTCTCTGGGCATCCACTGGGGTAGTGTCCCATTTCCTTACATTTACGACATTGCACGAGGCTCATGTCTTGCTTTGGTTTCTTGGGCTTCTTTGATCCTTTGAATTGGGTTGTCTTGTTTGGAGGTATAAGTGGTCCTTTTCCTTTGTCATCAACATTCTTGGCATACTTGGATCCTTCTTGTTTCTTTTGTTCAACAATGGCATAGATGGGGCATTGGATAGGAACATGGTCATTTCCTTCACAAAGGTAACAAGTAACTTGAGATGTGGGGCATTGGCCAACTGGATGTTCCTCTTCACAATTGGGGCATTGATCTTCATGCTCTTTGGATGTATGATCCTTGTCTCCACAAATAATGCAAGCTGGGGCTCCATCTAGAATAACATTCTTGTCATCCTTGTTGTCATACACTCTTTTGGGATAGTTTTCTTCCATGCTGATCATTTGATTAGTCACCTTAAGCATCAGTTGGGATTGTTCTTCCAAAAACTTTTGCAAGGTAGGGTCTTTATCACTATTGTTGGCTATGAACTGAGCTGTTAGTTGGCTCAATTGGTGTTGGTTTGCTAGGAGTTCTCTCATGCTGTCAACTTGGTTGTTGTTGATGTCATCATCCTTGATGCTGGAGTCTCTTGGAGAAGTCATCTGTTTGGGTTGGAGGGGATTAGAATAGGCAAAAGGTTTTTCTAAGAAGTCAATTCTAATCACACACATCACATTTCACACAAGCAATGTGCATGCAATCACAAACCAAACATTCCACTCAAACAACGAGTTTCAAGCATATACTTAGGCAACAAAATAATTTTTGTTACACCACTTAAGTTGGTGTGTTTTGACTTAAACTAAATATGGTGGTCCATCTACATGGTTCACTTGTGATCTTTCCATCCTTCTTGGTTGATTCTTCTTGAATGAGATCTTTGTTTCCTTGGAGAATTCTTGTGTCTTGGTCACAAATCTTCAAAGTGTTCATGGTTTCTTCTAAGTTGTGTTTCCTTAGTCTTCAAATGAAATGTTACTCAAGACTTGTATTCTTTAGTGATATCCAAGTTGAAGTCCTTGGTGTACATGTTGAAGATGTTGAAGAAGTTGAAGTCATTAGAGTTGATGAAGTTGAAGAAGTCCTTTGCACATGGTGTAGTCTTTGGTCATAGGGTAGGCTTTTCCATCAAGTTTGAAATAGAAGGGAAGTAGAGTTGAAACCAAAAATGATTGAGGAAAGAGTTTACAAGATTGTTTTTGTAAATAAGTTTTGGAACAAAATACAACTCCTATTTTTTTAAGGGTTTTTGTCCAATCCTAGGGTTACAAATCCTACAGGCAACACAATGCTCTGATACCATTCTGTAGCGTCCCCAACCTTTAATAAGATTGAGTCCCCTGTGTTTACAATGCTAGTCCCTGGATCATTAGCTAGCATCCACAGTTCAGATGTAATATCAAGAAACAAAGGTCATAATACAACTTTATAACCAGGAATAACATAATTTTATTACATCAAACATAGCTCATTGGCTATTTACATTACATTGCAGCGGAATAACTATAGTCATGGGTCCTTCATCTTCAAAGTGCCACAGGCAGATGTTGGTTGTAGACTTTGTAATCCTAATCAATCAATCTTCACTAAAATCAATCAAACCTGCAACATCATAAGTTACAGCCACAAGGGTCAATACATTTGAATTGTATTGGCAAGTGATACTTTGGTAGTATAGTGGAGTCTATCATCTATATGCATTTGGCTAAGTGGAGCTAAGGCTTGCATTGCTCAAAATAGATTTTTCCTATCATTTTGAAAATACTAAGATTTGTTTGGCAAAAACAAATTCCAAGGCATCTACCAATCAAAGACTGAAGATCCACTCAGGGCATCTACCAATCAGAGACTGAAGATTATCTTGGCAAAAACAATTTTCTTAACCAAAGATTGAAGATCCTATCAAGGCATCTACCAATCAAAGACTGAAGATCCACTCAGGGCATCTACCAATCAGAGACTGAAGATTTGAAGATCCTTTCAAGGCATCTACCAATCAAAGATTGAAGAATTTCACACAACCCTGGTTCACCCACAAATTTTATTTAGAAATTAGAGTGATGAGATTCTTGATTGCTTCCATGTCTTGATGCTCAAATTGTCCTTTACCAGGGACATGGCTAAGTACTTAGGTTTTTCACTCTGCAGAGGTGGTGCACTTTACCCACAAGACTTGGTTTCCCAAGACAAAATCTTTCAGAAGCTTTCCCTTAGACCAACATGGACGCGTTCCAACCTATCAATCACTACCACCCACTGTCCATGTGGCTAAGTTCTTGCAACCTATATGATCATGGCAGAGCCCATATTGCCAAGTGGTTGCACTTGAAGCTTCTCAACATTTGACATCTCAAATCTCTTTGTTCCTGGGTGGCCATCCACAAGTGAGATACACTAAGGTAAACCATAAACATGGGCCTTGTGAACCACTCAACCAAAAACCACCATGCAAGTCCCATTCCACCCAGGAGATTCATTAACTTAGTTGTTTTGTTAAATAAAACACAAGTCCATAGACTTAGAAATTTTCATAGTGTGAATATATTCCACCCAAGTTTTCTATTAGCTAGGCTAAGCTTGGTAGTAATAGGATTCTTAACTAAGGAAAATCCTTCTAAGGATTCATTCTACTAGTTTTCCTATAGCAAGGTATATTCTTAGCAAAATAAAAACCATGCAAGTTTTACTTAGCAAAACACTAATGCATAGTGAAAATAATGGGATAATGATATGAAGCATCACTTGCCTTTTTGGTAGAGGGTATAGGTTTACTCCTTGACCTTGCAACACTCACACTCTTCAAGTCACTACAATCAATCAAGCAAGGCACAAACTCAAACTACCAATCAAGCAAAACAACACACACATAAAATAACAAAGTCAAAGAAATGCATGCAAGCATGCCAAGCTTTGCTTTGTTTGCAAAAGTGGTTCCTAGTGGGTCATAGACATTTGGGTATATCTGAGTCATGCATAAGTATGCAAAGGTTGGTTCTATTGTAGGGATGGTCTTCACTAGGCTTCTAAACTTTGTGAGTTCCAAATTGGTCATTTACCAAAATGGCAAAGTCATTTGCAAAAGGGCTTCTATTAGATTCCTAAACTTTGTAAGATCCAAATTGGTCATTTACCAAAGTGGCAAAGTTGTTAGCAAAAGGTTTCACCTCAAAACCATTTTCAAAACAAGGCACCTATTTGGTCATTTTATGTGGTGAAGAAATATGTCTACTAGGGTTTTAGTCTATAGGGTTCACCAAATGAGTTGCTATTGCAAAACTTGGTGTTTTGGGTCAGTAGGTTTGGTCCAAAACATTTTCTCAAAGTTTTCTTTATGAAAGCATTTTCATAAACAAAACAAATAGTTTTAGTTAGCTAGAAATGGACTAAACTAATTAATCCATCCTATTCTTTTCCAAAACCATTTTCCAAACTATGGGTTGGTTCCTAGGGTCAGTAAGGTCACAACAAACCAATTTGCAAAGGTTTTAACCTAAGAATCATTTTTAAATGATTTTTCTAAGTTTAGCAAGCGTACAAAAGAATCTACAAAATCAAACAAGCTAACAGATACTATTTGCTAAACTAAGGGTAGGTTTGGCTAGGGCTTGTCTTGCTGATTCCAACGACATCAAATTTGTAAAATTTGGACGTGTGGATCAAAAGATACATGGGTTTGAAAATGGCAAATAAATCTGTTTTCAAATTTCTTTTAAACAGATCTAGTGCCACGCGTTGCGCTGTGATTGGCCGGTACCGGTTCGGCCGGATCGGCATCGTGGAGCGTTAGATCTAAGTTAAATCGTGCGGTGCAGAGAGCATACCCATTCGCGTTTTAAGTGATCTATCGTGTGTCCGATCCAGATCCTACGGCTGCTATCAATCAGACCTCTAACTGGCGGCGCTGCGGTGGCTACTGGCGGTGGCGGGGTCCGTCAGCGGCGGAGCCGGTGATACAAGAAGCTAGAGGGGACGTGGTAAGGCTCACCGAGATCGTTGACGCTTGCTGATGCTCAAAGCGGTCTGTGTTGGCCAAGGGGCGCTCGAGGTCAGGCGTAATTCCTCGCCGGAGTTGGGAACATGTGACGGCTACTCGTAGTCGAAGACGGTGCTGTGGACCACGAGAAGACAAACGGAGGACTGGGTTAGACGCAGGTGATCATGTCGGAGCTATGAGCGTGAACAAGAGGGCTCGGGGCGGTCGAGGCTTACCGGGAAACGTTGCCGGAGAAGAAGCAGACACGGCGGCGCTCTGTGCTTGTCGGAGTCGTCGCTACAGATCACCCTAAGGCGAAACAAAGGCACGGTAAGATGCGGGCGACCATGGGGTTCATGTGAGCATGACCGAGAGGTGCTGGGGCGGACGGAATTCACCTGGAAGGTTCGCCGGAGAAACGACAGACGTCGGTGTGGTGCTGTGGTCGTCGTTGTCGAGGCTCTAGGGTGCCTGCGGGTGAGCTGGTGCTACGGGGATTATCGCCAGGAGGTGTGGATCACGAGAAGATGGTCGAGGAGGCAAGGGGCAGTGGGGTTTCGTCGGAATTGTCACCGGAACATCGTCGGAGCAGTGGAGCTGGAGCTCGAAATTGGGGCAGTCTAAAGCGTGTCAGCGCGAGGCGTCAGAGGGGATTTATAGAGGATGCCCTGGCGTTTCCATCTGCGTGATCAAGGCGAGGTAAAGGCTCGGCGTTAAGGTGAATTAAGTCGGAGCAATCAACGGCAGAACGGGGGGGAAGGAACGAGTCGCTGAGGAGGTTGAAGACGATGAACAGCTGTCTGTGGGGTCCTCTGGTCAGTGGGAAAAGAAAGGAAGGAGGGGTCCACGGGTCATTCACTCAGTGGGTTTCTTTCTGCGTAAAACGGTTCGGGAGAGAGAAATAAGAGGAGGTGGGGTCTGTTGTCGGCAGTGAGGGAGAGGGGAAGTGGGTCCACGCTCTGTGGATCGAGTGGGCCGATTCTGAGTGTAAAATGTTTTCCTTCGGGGAGGGAAGAAGTCTGGGCTGGACTGGGCCTTAGTGGGCTGCTGTTGGGCTGCTCTATTTTTTTTCTGTCTAAACCTTTTTCTTTTTCTAATTCTTTTTCTGTTTTCAATTCAAACAATTAATTCAAACAATTTCAAACAACACTCAAATCAATTCAAACAATCACTCAACTTCACTTTGAATTTGGTTCTGTTTGGCAACATAATCCAAATCTCAAAATGAAATAATATTTTATTTATTTTTAGGATCCATTTAATAATTAAATAAAATGGATCTTTAGTTATTAGGGTTTGTTTTATTTAATAAAATTTCCATTTGAAATCCAATTATTTTCAAAACCAAACCAGAAGGTTTAATTTGAAACATAAAAGAATACTTGGAAACTTATTTAAATAAATAAATAAGTTTTGGTGTTTTAATTAAAATGGGAAAGCCTTTACTTAAATAAAATTGGATATTTAAATCCTTATTTATTTTATTTAAATAATCCTTTACTCATTTTAATCAAAGCAAAACCTTTTAATAAAAGATTTCAAAGTAGTAATAAAATACTTGGTGTTCATTTAAAATGGGAAAAGCTTTTACTTAAATAAAATTGGATATTTAAATCCTTATCATTTTATTTAAATAAACCTTTACTCATTTTATCAAAACAAAATATTTTATTTCAAAAGTTTGGCCAAAATTAATTTGGCTTATCTTTTCATTTGAAACCAAAGTCTTTTATTAAAAGATCTAAAACAGTGTTTCCAAAACAATTTATTTTCCTTTGATAAATGTTTTATCTTTATAAATCCCTTTAGGATTATTTGTTCACCAAAGGGTATGGGCTTGTGGGTAAGGGCTTTATTGGCTTTTGGAAATTCAATTTCCTTATCTTATTATATTCACAAGATTTTGTCTTTGGTTCCAATTTAAGTGAAACCAATCTCTATGGTCTTTCTTGATCCTTTGTGAATATTTGTTGATCAAATTTGGTATGGATCAAATCCATAGATTGGGAGATACTTTGGTTTCCTTCCATTAGGGTTTAGGGTTTTGGTTTACTTTCCAAATGTTCAATTTCCAGATACATTCATTGAGGAATGCATTTCCCTTGATTTGGATTTTGTTGAATTCAAACTTTGACCAAAGTTTGTTCAGGATGGGATTTTAAGTCTCCTTTTAGAAACAAAAGTTTCTTTTCACCCTGATTTTCAACAAAAATTTATTTTGTTTAATTTATTTTTCACATTACAAGATTTGGAAAATCTTGGGATGTGACATTCTACCAGCACCGGATTTGACAACCAATCCGGATATAACACCTCCATGATGAACCCGGCTACGAGGAGCCGAGCTATCTCATCCCCTATTATTTTTCTCCTGTCTTCGGCGAAGCGGCGGAGAGGTTGCTTCACCGGCCTTGCTCCTGGCCTTACATTCAGAGAGTGCTCAGCCAACTCCCTCGGAACACCTTGCAGATCCTGAGTTGACCATGCAAAGATATCCCGATTCTCACGGAGGAAGTTGGTGAGCTCGCTTTCCTATTTAGCATCTAGGCCTGCCTCAATAGTAACAGTACGTTCTGGGAATTGCTCATCTATCTGAAACTTCTTTGTTTCTTTAGTCGGCTGAAAGGAGACACTTCCATGTGGATTGGCTAGTGCCGGCATATTCAGCTATGCCGACTGAGCTAAGGCTGCTACCTCCTGAATCCTTCTTTTTTCTCTTGCTATAACCAATGATTCGGCCAGATTTGACCCGGCTGAAGCACACTCCATTGACTTCTTGTAATCACCTGCTACTGTTATCACTCCTTGTGGTCCGGGTAGCTTCATTTTCAGATAGCTTATATGACAGCTGCCCATGAATTTCGCCAACGCTAGCGTCCGAGTAAAGCATGATAACAACTCTCTAGATCCACCACCTCAAACTCTAAGTTTTCTGCTCTGCAGTTATCTCTTGTGCCGAATAACACATCCACTCGGACCTTGCCAATGGGTTCACATGAAAGCCCCGGCACTATCCCATGGAAAGTGGTCCTCGTGGATTGCAACATGTTCTGCAATATTCCGAGTTTATGCATGGTGTCTTTGTACATGATGTTGATGCTGCTTCCATTGTCAATGAGTACTTTTGAGAATTTCACATTGATGCTCGGTCCAACGAATGTCCGATCCAACACGAGTGCATATGATCCGGGATTCGGCATTATCTTGGGGTGATCCTTTATGCTCCAAGTTACCTCCTGATCTGACCAAGGGACATATCTTGGTACTGCAGGCATAACTGCGTTTACTTCCATATGCCGGCGCTGCACACTCTGCTTGTCTTGCTGTTCCGTTGTGAACACGCAATAAGACTGATGATGTTCTCTGTAATCATTGCGTCTAGTACTCGCTGGATTTTCCCTTCCATCCTGGACTTGGTTCATCACCTGATGTACCGCAACTCTCCGATCCGAGTTATCGTACCTCGGGGGAGGAGGCGGTAACATAAGTTGTTGTGCATTTGCTCCAGTCAACTGTGGTTGATGCTACTGATGTACTTGATGGGGTGTTGCCTGAATGCCTACGGGGTTTCCCATTGCATTTTTCATCCATGCACATTGGCGAGTCGTATGGTTGGCTGGCCTGGATGGGTTTGACGTGTGAAATTTGCACAGCTGATCCAACATAGATTCGAACGTGTACTTCGGCCTCTCCTGCCACTGTTTCTTTTGTTCTGGGGTCCACTGTCTTTTTCCTTCATTCCTTGGTGTCCACTGCTGAGGACCATTTTTCTGCCGTTGAGTCGGTCCGTGACTCGGCGGATCTTGGGCTACTTCTGCCACTTGGGCCAAATTATATCTATAATCCGGCCTTTCTTCTCTTCTTCTATTATGATAGTTTCTGCCAAAGTGGTCGGCATATCTCTTTGCAGACGTTGCCATAACACGCTGCCATAATGGCATCCTTGAGCGAACCAGGCTATTGCTTGCGACTCTATAACTCCTTCACATGAGTTTCTCAGGTTACACCATCGAGTTAAAAACTCTCTATCTGTTTCATTTGGCCTCTGCTTGCACATGGCTAATTGTTGCGGTCTTTTTGGCCTCTTGTATGTGCTGGTAAAGTTGCTGACGAACATTTCTTCAAAATCCAACCAACAGTTGATACTGCCCGCTGGTAGATTATTCAGCCATACCCTAGCTGGTCCTTCAAGCATTTGCGGGACATACCGCACTGCCCATCGTAAGTTTCCACCTGCTATTTTCACAGCAGTGGCATAGTCAATCAACCAGTCTTGTGGTTTGGTACTCCCATTATATGTTTTCGTGCCTCTTGCTAGCTGAAAGTTCGGCACAGGTGGTTCGCCCATGATCCGTGGTCCAAAGCATGTCGGACCTGGTGGGCCCTGTTCTTCCAACAACTCGGACTGGTATAGCCGGTCCAGCTTCACTCTTACATCATTTGACGGCAAATCTCTGTATAGAACTCTGTCTTGTATTCCATAGTGGTTATTTCCACCACGGATCGCATATTCCATCTAGTAATAACCATCATTGTACCTTTCATTCACTTGGTTGTGGCGAGCTGGCCTCGTTTCTCTTTCCTGCCGGGGTTCATGCCTTGGCTGCGGGTTGAGTGGCAGTTCTCTTCTTACTTCGGTCGGGGTATTGTTTTCATGATTGCCTCTTCCGAGCTCTCTTCTGCCGAGGTCTCCATTGCCTCGGCTTCTGCCGTCTTTCTCTATATGGCCGGGATTCCTCTCACCATTGTTACCTCGGCTTCCATTGCCTCTGTTCTCATTTGCCTTCCCGGCTATCGCGGATCATACGGAACAATTTGTTTGTTTCTCTTTCCTAAGGTTACTGCTCTGTCCTTCCGTGCATTATTTCCGGGTGAGGATGCTGCTGCCACGGACAAGGCAGGTGCTGCTCCTGCTGAGTGAACCATTCGTGAGGCCCCCGGCCTCGCCGGGTTTTCCCTGAGCATTTCTTCGTTTTGCTGGTTCGCGATGCGCACCAGCTCATTCACTCTTTCTTGCTGTTTCTGCCGGGCTTCGCCGGTCAACCCCTCTAATTCCAATGCTGCAGCATTTGCCGCTCTCAGGTTCTTTGCCGGGGTACTGTACCTCGGCAAGCCCAAATCAACTAATTCCGCCTTATGAGCATCATGCTCCTTGTTGATATCATCTATGAGGTTTTTCCCCCTCAATCTTAATTCGTCCACCCGTTCGGGTGCGACATCAAGCTTATTAGCTTTGGCATACTCGCGCAGGGTCCTATTTAAGGACTCTCGCAAGGCCGACACCTTTTTGGCCTCTACCAGCACCTTTTGCCTGGTTTCTTCTAATTCTGCCTGAGCATTTGCCGGATCAAGTATCAGCGCTACAGGTGTAGTCAAGTTCTCTATGGTTGCCTGAAGAATGTTCTCTGGTCTTTCCAGAGGTGGCCCTCTTACTCTTGGTGCCTTTGGGGTTGTGTCCTGCACCTCGATCGGGTTGGTCGCTGGTGGGATTACCTCGGTGGGTAGTGGTGCTGTTTGCCTGGGTGCGCCCTGTACGCCGGTGGCTGGTTCTCTAGTTGATCCGGCAGCCGCTGCTCCAGCTTGCACTCCGGCCGCGACCATCACCTCGACGCTGCCTTCGGGATGCGCTCCGCGCGGACGGCTCGCAGTGTTAAGAGGTGGCTCTCCTGCAACAACAACTCGGTGAGGATAAATGCCGGAGATGTCGATGCCGACGTAGACCTTGTGCCCGCCTAGGTTGATGAAGACACCGTTGCGAGGGGGATTTTTTCCCCTGAAGCTGCCTGCATTGTCACTGACGTAGTCACAGAGATCAAACCTCTGGACCAAGCCAGAAACAACGCGCTCACCCGTGTTGATGAAGTTTCCCGTCCGAATCATAACTCCAGCTAGCACCGCTGCTGGCCCCACGGTGGGCGCCAACTGTCGTGGTGGTGGCACGGCAGATGCCATGGGTAGGCTAAAGTTTGGGGCCAATGGATACTAGTGGGATCTGGGGAGGGAAGATGTAGTTGATTCTACACACAATAGACTAAGGCAAAGATCTTTATTTCTTCTTCCTTTGGCTACAAGTGCTCCTTGAGCTGTATACAGGGTGAAGAGAAGAACTTTACCAGCCTAACGGTAATGAAAAGTGAGTCGATCCCTTGCTCAGGGTCCAAGCCTCTCCTTATAAAGGAAAGTCCTAGGCTCCTTTAGGGCTGATGTGGCAAGCATATTCGAGGAATATGCTTGTCCCAATATAGTAGTTCGGCGCCCCCCTTTCCCTGTCGCTCCTCCTACTACGGCAAGGTTCCAGAGGGCCCCTCCTGCACGCCTCGGGCTCCAGGACTGTCACCCCCGTGACCTCCTTGTGCCTCTCTGTCGCTCTGCGTCTTTGTCTGTAGTACTTGGCTTGGCTCAGATTCTCCCTATCCTGCGGCTAGGGTTTGACTTCAGGCTTCTCCTTCTCCTGCAAGCTTCGTATCATTCGGCCTTGCCTCCCGTAGCTCGTCTCGTCCTCTATCTGCATTAAGGTTATTCAGCCCAAATGACTGAAGTATCTCGGCCGGGTAACGTCTTGCTATTACCATGAGGGTCCTGCCCTTTCCCATCTCGGCCGACCTCTGCATGATTCGGCCGGCTTGGACCGTAACTCGGAAATTAGACGGGGAACATCCTTCCATATCTCCCCGTCTTTAACCTACCCGGGGTTATCCCCCCAACAGCCAGCTCCCTCGGAACTCCTTGCAGATCTTGAGTGGACCATGCAAAGATGTCCCGATTCTCACGGAGGAAGCTGGTGAGCTCGCTTTCCTATTTATCTGTAAGGCCGGCCCCAATGGTTACTGTGCGCTCTGGGAAAGTTTCATCCACCTGCACCTTCTTGGTTTCCTTGGTAGCTTGAAATAACACATTGCCATGCGGGTTGGTGAGTGCCGGCATGGACATTTGTGCTGCTTTGGCCAATGCTGCCACCTCCAACATCTGACTTTTCTCTTGTGCTATGATGAGTGACTCGGCCAGTGAAGATCCGGCTGAGGCACAGGCAATAGATCTTTTGTAATCTCCTTCAACTGTGATCACCCCACATGGGCCTGGTAGCTTCATCTTCAAGTAAGCGATGTGAGGAGTAGCCATGAACTTTTCCATAGCCGTCCTACCGAGTAAGGCATGATATGAGCTGACCAAATCTACTACCTCGAACTCTATGGCTTCAGTGCGACAATTTTCTCTGTTGCCGAAAAAGACGTCGACCCAGATCTTGCCAATTGGCTCACAGGACAATCCCGGCACAATCCCGTGGAAAGTGGTCTTAGTCGGCTCTAGCATGTTCATGGTAATGCCTAACTTGAGCATAGTATCCTTGTACATGATGTTGATGCTACTGCCATCATCGATCAACACCTTTGAAAATTTCACGTTGATATCTGGGCCCATGAACGTTGGATCCAGAACCAGAGCGTATCCTCCTGGGGTTGGCATGATTTTGGGGTGATCCTTTATACTCCAAGTTATCTCTTGCTCGGACCAATGCATGTACTTGGAAATTGCTGGCATCGTGGCATTTACTTCCATCATTCGTCGCTGCTGGCTCTTCTTGTCATTTGGCTCTGTGACAAAGACAACATAGCTCTGGTGATGTTCTCTATACTCATTTCTGGTTCCATGTCCGACATGGGCATCGTCACCTCTTGGATTGTGCACTTGGTGCACAGCTTCTCTTCTTTCTTGATTCTGATACCTCGGCTGCCTGTTTTCATATATGTTATCTGCTCCTACTGCTTGAGCATTTCCTCCTATAACTGGAGGAGGGGGAGGTGGTGGAAGCTGCTTATTCGGCAAGTCCGCTCTGTCTCCTTTCTGAAACCAAGTGCATTGCCTTGTTGAGTGATTTGCCGGCTTACTCGGACTTGGCGTGTGAAACTTACACGGCTGATCCAGCATCATCTCATAGGTGTATTTTTGTCGGTCTTGATACTGTTTCCGCTGATCGTATGGCCTTTTGCCGTCATTCTTTGGCACCCATTGTTGTTGACCATTTGTCCTTTGACGCTGACTGCTTCTAGCATCTGGATGATCCTGAATCACTGCTGCAACCTGAGCCGAACCATACCTGTAATCCGGCATCTCGTCTCTCTCTTGCTTCTGTATTCGGATCTCTCATGGCGCCTTTGCGACCCTGCAGCGTCATAGATCTGAGTCTCAGTCATCCCGTCTGCTGACATGAGCAGCGGCTGAGTCGGATCTCCTAACATGTACGAGTCGGTGATTCTTATCGTCTCTGCTAGGCTTGCCGACATATCTCTCTGTAACCTTTGCCACAACACACTCCCATGTCTACATCCTTGTGCAAACCATGCGATTGCTTGTGACTCGATTACCCCTTCACAAGAGTTACGCATCATACACCACCTTGTGAGGAACTCCCTATCTGTCTCATTCGGTCTTTGCTTGCACATTGCTAGTTGTCAAGATTCGCCTCTTGTAAGTGCTCGTGAAATTGCTCACGAAGGCGTCGTGAAAATTAATCCAACTGTTGATGCTTCCGGGTGGCAAATTGTTCAACCATACCCGAACTGGTCCTTCCAGCATCTGCGGTACGTAACGTACTACCCATCTCAAGTTTCCCTGCGCGATCTTCACAGCGGTCCCATAATCTGTGAGCCAATCCTCTGGCTTTGTGCTTCCATCATATTTTTTTGTCCCTCTGGCCAGCTGGAAATTTGGCACCGGTGTCTCCTTCATGATCCTTGGGCCAAAACATGGTGGACCCTGCAGACCTTGCGATTCAATTATCTCTGCCATTTTTATGCGGTCAAGCTTCATCCTGGCATCATCCGGCTGAAGGTTCCTACCTCCGTATCTCACTCCCATTGCTTGATATGCATGATCCGGCAGCTCATACCCGTCATTTACCATAGCCGAGTAACCTTCATTATACTTATTCGCGTTCAGGTCAGCTGGCTGCTGAACTGCTTTTCCCGCACTTTGCTGTCTTCTTTCCGGCTGAGCTGGTGCGTTATTCGGAGCTGGATTTCCTCCTCCTGCCGAGTGAGTTGTGCGCCGAGTATGAGGCGCAAAATTTTGCCCTCCGTTGTCATTTCTCTGTCCAATTTTTTCCTGGTTTTCATTTTCTCGGGGATTATTTCTTTTTGCCCCTTGCGCATGCGCCGGGTTTCCTTGAACTACTGTCGGATCATAGGCGACCATCTGCTTGTTTCTTCCAGAATCCACACTTTTTTATTTTCTCGGCCTAGGTGCCGCTCCGGGTGAGGATGCCGTGTGCCCAGTCGATCTTGCCGGAACAGGAGTTGCCGAGTGAACCAGCTATGATCTCCCTGCTATACTCGTATTTGCTCTGTAATATGCCTCATTCAGCATGCTGGCTGCTTTTACTAATTCATTGACTCGTTCTTGCTGCCTTTTCTTTGCTTTCCCCTCCAAGTGGGGTAATTCTGCCATTGCTGCTTCTGCTACTCGCAGATTAGCCGCTGTTGTGTTGTACGTTAGACGCATGGCCGTCTCATTGCTGTTCTCTGGTGTTATCTTTGATGTCGCATCTGCCAGTTCTTCATTGAGCTTCCTTCCTCTCAATCTTGTTTCATCAAGCCGGGTCTTTGCGCCCTTGACTCGATTTGCCGAGTTAAGCTCTCGGATAGTGATATCCACATCCTTCTGTAATTGTGCTAGCTCCTTTGCTTTCTCCAGGACTTTTATCCTGGCTTCTTCCAACTCGGCTTGCATACGCGAAGGGTCAGTTGCTTGTGCCACTGGCTCTGCCAACTTGTCTATCGCTTCCTGCAGCTCTTTTGCTCCTAGCTATGTTCTCTGGTTTCTCCAGCGGCGCCTTTGCTGTTCTTGCAGCCCTTGGCGTTTCCTCATGATTTCCTCTTTCTGTGTTTTCATTTACCACTGGAACTACTTGGGGAGCTATGGGGTTCGGGGCAGTCATCACTATCTCCATGAAGACGAGTTGGTGAGGTTTCCCAGCGACTAGTGCCGTTTGGGGATCCGGCGCCAGGACGACATGCTCAGGATATGCGCGCTCCACGCGCACCGCGACGTAGACCTGGTGCTCGCCTAATTTGATGAAGCGACCGCCCCTAGGGAACGGCTTGGTCCCGAAGCAGCCCGCGTTGTCGCTGACGAAGTTGAGCGCTCCAAACCTCTAGATGAGGCCGGAGTATACGTTCTCGCTGGTCTTGGCGATGATTTTTCCTGTCCGGATGAAGACTGCATCAAGCACCTGCTTCTGCCCCACGGTGTGCGCCAACTGTCGCTGTGGTGGCACGGAAGATGCCATGGGTAGGCTTAAGTTGGGGGCCGAATGGGTGCTTGTGGTCACCGGGGAGGGAGTGCACGGTCGAGCCATGCACGAAGAACAAGAAGAACTCTCCACACTTGACAATTTGATTGATACCCCAAAGATTACAAGTGCTCCTAGAGCTGTATTGGCTTGAGTACGCAGCACCTGTCCTGTACTTGGTCCAACCTCCTTCTACTTCTGCTATGCCCTCCCTTATATAGACAGTGCTAGCTAGCTAATACCCCTTTGGGTTCTAGGGTTTACTGTTTGGATCTTGGTCCCTCCAATATGGGCCGGGTTATGGTCTTGCTTTAAGCCCATAGGCCCGGTCCATAAAGCTTGACAGCTAACGGTCTTCTGGTACACTGCTTCTTGTTCTTTTCGGCGTCACGCGGTTACTTTGTACATTAGCGCTTGCTTTGGGCATCACCCGGCTCCTTTTGTGTCACCCGGCGTCGCCCTTCTCTTTTGACCATGCTTTACCATGGTCCTTCCCGAACCTTACTCGGAAAGGTGCCACGCGTCCTTCTTGACTCGGCCCTTCCTCGGTTGACTCGGCTCGTTGGTACCTGCAAGGGTTACAACTTTTTCCTATATGGGCCGAGATAGTTTGTATCTCGGCTCTCATGCTTATCCTTCCCGGCCATTCTTACCCGGCCTGGTTCATTTCTTACTTGGAGCCAACCCAGCTACACTATGTTTTCCCTCTCGTGAGCCTACCAGTGGTTATCCCCCCGACATCCTTTTTTATATTTCAGAACCAGTGGCCACTTGTTGGCGATGCCCAAACGACGATGGCGCAAACATGTTATTTGACAATCAATTTGTGTGTTTTTGGCATGCCAATTTGACATTTTCACCTAATTTATATCCCTTGCCCAGGGATGGCGCCAACAACCGCCAGCCAAGACAAATGGGTCGCGCCGCTACGCAAGGTCGGCTGGCCCCCTCCCCAAATCGAATGCGGCCCGATCCAGACGAACATAAACAGACCGTTTAGAGCGACCGGATGGATTGGCCCGGTGGAGATGCCCATAGCCCAGGCCTTCACTATTTTTCTCCTTCCCCAAGAGCATGTGAACCCCAACCACAACTACTGGGAGAACATGCTATGCTCGTGTGCTTCCCACCTCCCTCATTTGCCTTTATCTGGAGTACCCAGCCACCACACGCAACTAGTACGCAGCAGATCGAGATCTAGGGAAACCTAAGCCCCCTCCTTCTTCCCTTCCTCCTAGCCATGGCCAAGGCCCTCCCTAAACCCTAGACTTGGCCTCTTTTGCTAGCCGGTGGAGAAGTGGTATCCAGAGGTGGAGGTAGTCGGGGGAAGCTTCTTCGCCAGCCCCACCGTCACATCGCACCATGAGCTGCGCTGGAGCGTGCCGGAGAAGCCTCGCCGCAGCTCCCTGGACCACAGCCACGTCGCCCATCCATGCGTCACCGAGCCCTCTCTCGTCGCCTGCAGGCCGTTAGTGAGCCCCGTGGCCTCCTTAGCCAGGTCCCTACTTTCTGCATCACGGCATCGCCAAGAAGGCGCACCGTCAAAGGCATGTCCAGCAAAGTTGTTTCTGCACGTCCTGTTCCTCTCGATCTAGACGACGCCTCAAACCAGTGTTGTCTTAGCTCTTATCACCAAGAGGTAGTGTTAGGTCACCTCTTTAGGTCGAGCCTTTACCCGCTCAAAACCGTCCACCATGCTGCTCGCAATCGACCTCGAAAACCAGTCGCTCGCGTCGTCAGTAGCTAGCTGCAGCAGGTGCTCGCAGTCAGGCAGTACAGTGCCCCTGTTATAGAGCATGCTTCCCTCTGGTACCGCTCTGCATACCTAGATATAGAGCATGCTTCCCTCTTTAGATCGAGCCGCCCCACACCCCATTCAGCACAGAGACGAGCTCGCGGTCGCGCTCGAAAGATAACGCTGCCGCGTTGTTCTTCTATCAAGGTTCAGTGTCGCACGGACATTTTCTTCATCGAACAGCGCCACCAGCTGCCTTACCTAGACATGAATCAGTAGCCCAACCCTAGTCCGAGTAGCTCCAGCATCTGCCTTACTCTAGTCCGAGCTGGGCCGCATGCCACGAGATCCTGAGTTCAATCCCTGCGCCCACCCCTTTTTTAGCTATGTTTTTGTGCCGGCTCTGAACTGCACACGCACCTGGAATTTAGGTTCAGAGATCCCAGCTATCTAAAATTTCAGTTACCTCAGAATAGTTCAGTCAGGAATTTTCAAAAAAAAAACCTGGCGCCTTTTGCAGAAAAGACCCCTTCTATTCAAGTAATTATAGTTCTCCAAATATACATCAAATGCAAAAACTGTGTACATGAAAGTTGTTTGTTTTTGTTTTCTGAATCCAAAAATGTGATTTTTTTAATGTGTACATAACTGCAATTATTAAAACTTGGACATATTTACTCTTTTGCCATTTATTAAATAGTTGAATAATAACTTAAAATTAATAATTCCAAATATTAAGTATAATATATGTTTTTGAATCAAAAAATGTGAGGAATATTATTAGGCTATTTATAATATCTTTTGGGAAATTTAAAATTTTGAAATAAATTAAATGCTAGTAAATACCATTTTCTTAATAATTGCATAACTTTAATTCTGTAATTCCAAATTCGACAAATGATATGTCTAAATAGATTAGCTCGACGAGCCTATTCTAAATATATATTCCATGGTATGAATTTAATCATGCATCATATACATATTAAGTATACAGCAATATTTATGCGAGCAAAACATGACTAAAAACCTAATCATATGCTTTATTCTTGTAGCCCACACCTCACCCATGCCATGCTATACTATGCCACTTAAGTTGTGCATCATTCCATCATGGCATACTTGTTTTCTTGTTCCATATGATTTATATGTTTGTGCAATGTATTTATTTTGGCCCCTTATATGTTTGGTTTTTATCGGATAAACGCTGAGCAAGAAGAATATCAGGAGCCTCATGAGTATTACGCAGATTCATCTTATTCTACAACTGAACTTCCAGGCAGGCATTTCCCCATGCTTGCACTATATATAACACCTATTGCATCTATCTTATTCTTGCATCATATGTCACGATTCAAATAAAATTGAATCCCAAGTATTACATAGCATAAGATTGTTTCTTCAATCCTATGAGACATTACTACAGGAGTTGTTTGAGTCATGCGCATCGTAGAATTGCATGTGTAGGGTTTGTGAGTGTCATTGAATAATGAGGTACCTAAACAACTGAATTGAGTAGTAATAGGATAACTAAAGAAAGAGGCACTGGTGGGCATCATCTACTACTTGGTTCTTTAAGCTCACTTAAGTCCCGTAGGACCCTGAGTACTTGATATATGTTCCTTGACTATCGCACTATCCGTATGTGGGACCATGAATCCCCTTAGCTAGAGATTGAGTCATTTCTTATTTCTTGGGGCTAAAAATTAGTTTGGGGCTTTACTACTATCATGTACTTATGTCATGCTACTGCTTATTTACTACTGTTGCTCGAGGAGCGTTTACTACTGGACCTTTTGTTGGAATTATGCCCTAGAGGCAATAATAAAGATGTTATTATTATAATTCTTGTTCATGATAATGTTTATATTCCATGCTAGAATTGTATTAAGCGGAAACTTTAATACTTGTGTGGTTTGTGAAAAACACTGTGTCCCTAGTATGCCTCTATGGACTAGCTCATTGATTAATGATGGTTAAGGTTTCCTAACCATGGACATGAGTTGTCGATTAATAATGAGATCATATCATTGGGAGAATGATATGATGGACAGACCCAAACTAAGCGAAGCAATTAGATCGTGTCATCGTGTTCGTCTTTGCGAAGCTTTTCTTATGTCAAATATTGTATTCCTTAGACCATGAGATAATACAACTCCCTGGTATCGGAAGAAAGCTTTGAGGTCATCAAACGTCATCCTATGAGAGGGTGATCATAAAGGTGTCTCTCAGGTGATCGGAAAGTATCTGTTGGGTTGTATGTATCGAGATGGGATTTGTCCCTCCCAAGTCGGAGAGTTATACTTCGGGCCCACTCGATAATCGATATCAACACCGCTTGCAAGCATGTGGTTAAGGAGTTAATCACAAAGTGATATCGGATTACGGAATGAGTAAAGTACTTGCTGTGAACGAGATTGAACTAGGTATGACGGTACCGACGATCAAATCTCGGGCAAGTAAAATATCGCGAGACGAAGGGAATATATATATGGGATTGATTGAATCCTGGCATCGTGGTTCATCCGATATGATCATCGATGAATGTGTGGGAGTCAATATGGGTTTGCACCCGCTATTGATTATTCATAGAAGATCATGTCTCAGATATTCTCGAACTCATGGGGTCACACACTTAACGTGTCTCGACGCTAGGATAGATTGGATAATTGGTTTATGAGTTTTTGTTGAGTCTCGATGGGATCCGGGACATCACGAGAGGTTCCGGAGTGGTCCGGAGAATAAGATTCATATAAGGCAGTGCAGTTTTTGGAGTTCGGAATTGTTCCGGGTTAATCGGTATTGTACCGGAAGCTTCTAGAACCTTCCGGAAGGGGACCAACGTGGCCACACCTTCCGGGAGGGGGCATGGGCCTATGAGGGAGTGCCCTGGTTGCATTGGGCCAGGGGCACAAGGCCCCATAGGGCCCAGCCGGCCAAAGAGAGTTTAAACTCTAGATAGACCTTCTAGAAGGGGGGTTTCCTTGCCCCCCACTCTTCCTCCTTGGGGCCGTCGGTTTGGGCTTGGGGGAGGGGCTAGGGCTGCGCCCCCCCCCCCCTCTATATAAAGAGGTGTGTGGGCGCACCTGTTGGAATTATGCCCTAGAGGCAATAATAAAGATGTTATTATTATAATTCTTGTTCATGATAATGTTTATATTCCATTCTAGAATTGTATTAAGCGGAAACTTTAATACTTGTGTGGTTTGTGAACAACACCGTGTCCCTAGTACGCCTCTATGGACTAGCTCATTGATCAATGATGGTTAAGGTTTCCTAACCATATACATGAGTTGTCAATTGATAATGAGATCATATCATTGGGAGAATGATATGATGGATGACCAAACTAATAAGCAATTAGATCGTGTCATCGTGTTCGCTTTCGAAGCTTTTCTTATGTCAAATATTGTATTCCTTAGACCATGAGATAATACAACTCCCTGGTATCGGAAGAAAGCTTTGAGGTCATCAAACGTCATCCTATGAGAGGGTGATCATAAAGGTGTCTCTCAGATGATCGGAAAGTATCTGTTGGGTTGTATGTATCGAGATGGGATTTCTCCCTCCCAAGTTGGAGAGATATACTTCGGGCCCACTCGGTAATCGATATCAACACCGCTTGCAAGCATGTGGTTAAGGAGTTAATCACAAAGTGATATCGGATTCTGAGCCAGTAAAGTACTTGCTGTGAACGAGATTGAACTAGGTATGATGGTACCGACGATCGAATCTCGGGCAAGTAAAATATCGCGAGACGAAGGGAATATATATATATGGGATTGATTGAATCCTGGCATCTTGGTTCATCCGATATGATCATCGATGAATGTGTGGGAGTCAATATGGGTGTCCAGACCCCGCTGTTGATTATTCATAGAAGATCATGTCTGCATATTCTCGAACCCGCAGGGTCACACACTTAACGTGTCTCGACGCTAGGATAGATTGGATAATTGGTTTATGATTTTTTGTTAGGAGTCTCGGATGGGATCCGGGACATCACGAGAGGTTCCGGAGTGGTCCGGAGAATAAGATTCATATAAGGCAGTGCAGTTTTTGGAGTTCGGAATTGTTCCGGGTTAATCGGTATTGTACCGGAAGCTTCTAGAACCTTCCGGAAGGGGACCAACGTTGCCCCACCTTCCGGGAGGGGGCATGGGCCTATGAGGGAGTGCCCTGGCCGCATTGGGCCAGGGGCACAAGGCCCCATAGGGCCCAGCCGGCCTAGAGAGGTTTAAACTCGAGATAGACCTTCTAGAAAGGGGGGTTTCCTTGCCCCCCACTCCTCCTCCTTGGGGCCGCCGGTTTGGGCTTCGGGGAGGGGATAGGGCTGCGCCCCCCCTCTATATAAAGAGGGGTGGGGGCGCACCAACCCCCCACACCTTCCCCTCCAACCCTAGCCGCCCTGCTGCCCCTCCTCTCTCCCTCCCGACTGTTTGTAGGCGAAGCCCTGCTGCAGAAATTCTCCACCATATACACCACGCTGTCGTGTTGTAGATCCAATCCGTCTCTCCACCATACTTTCTGGTCCGAGGAAGCAGGAGACGTCGAGGTGCTTCACGTGTGCATCTCACGGAGGCACCGCCACTTGTGGTGCTAGATCGGATCGGATCGCGAGGAGGAGAAGCGAGTACGACTACATCACCCACGTTCCGATTTAACGTTCAGCTGTCTTGAATCTTCAAGGGTATGAAGATCTAATCCAATATCTCTCGTTGTTTGCATCTCCTAGATTAGATCTTGGCTTTCCCTCTGTTCGCATCCATAGAAAATTTTGATTTACTATGCCGCGAAACCCTTCAGTGGTATCAGAGCTAGATCTATGCGTAGATGTGTTTCACGAGTAGAACGCAACATGGTTGTTGCGGGCGTTGGTTTTTTCTGTTGCAAGCCTCTTGTTTGTGTTCTTCTTATGACGCGGGATAGTGAGATTGAAGCGGTCCAGGCCAACCTTACGCGACGTCGCTCATGAGACCGCTCGACTTGACGTGTGGCTCGTTCCACACATGCGGCTGGTGGATGCCAGTTTCTCTCACTATAGTTTTCATGGGATTAACACCGGAGTTTGGCAACCATGATATCACCGTTGTGGCTTTCCGTAGGTAAGAATCGTTCTTAACATCTACTCCCATAAGCCACGTAAAACATGCAACAACAAAGTAGAGGCGTCTAACTTGTTATTGCAGGGAGTGTTTTCTGTGATATGGTATGGCCCAAGATGTGATGTGTATAATGTATGCGATGATCATGTTTTGTAATGTTTCATGACTTGCATGTAGATGAGTACACAACCGGCAGGAGCCATATGGTTGTCTTTATAATTGTGTATGACCTGTGTGTCAACTTCTTATACGCCATGTAATAGTTTCACTTTATCGCTAAGTAGTTAGCAATAGTTGTAGTTGCTATTCGTGGTGGAGGCAATCATGGTGGAGTGGTGGAGATCATGCCGGAACGCACAAGATGGATATCATTGCGCGAAGATTGGCTATACCATGTCACATTAAAGTTATATGCATGTGATGTTTATCCTTTTATGTATCTTATCATGCTTAGATCACGACGGTAGCATTATAAGATGATTCCTCACTTAAAGATCAAGATAAAACCGTGTTCTCCCGAGTATGCACCGTTGCGAAAGTTCGTCGTGTCCAAGCATCACGTGATGATCGGGTGCTATAGACTCTACGCTCACATACAACGGGTGCAAGCCAGTTTTGCACACGCGGAAATACTTGGGTCTAACTTGACGAGCCTAGCATGTACAGACATGGCCTCGGAACACAAGAACCGAAAGGTTAAGCATGAGTCATATGAATGATATGATCGACACTTTGTTGTCCACCATTGAAACCACATATCTTCTCGTGATGATCGGATTAGGTGTGGTGAATTTGGATCGTGTTCACTAAACAACTTGAGGGATGTTGAATTTAGTGGGAGTTCATCTAGTAATTTGATTAAGTTGAACTATTTATCATGAACATAGTCTAAATTGTACTTGCAAATACTGCAGATCACATGGCCAAGTCCAACTTCAACTTCAACGTTTTTTCTGAGAAAGAAAAGCTTAGAAACAATGGGTCTAACTTCACCAATTGGTTCTGCAATCTAAGAATCATTCTCTCTGGCGGTCAAAAGGACTATGTCCTTTGGATAGCGTTAGGTGACCCCTGCTTGAATCGCTACCGATGAGAAAGCTGTCTATCAACAAGAAAGATGATTATGGTGTGATTAAGAGCACCATGTTGTTTCCTATGGAACCGAACTTCAAAATCGTTTTGAAGACTATCCGGACCTTTGAGATTCTCAAGAGCTGAAAACCATGTTTGCACTCAGCCCGCTCTAAGAGATATGAGATCTCCGAGAAGTTATTTAAGCGCAAGATGGAGGAAGGGAGTTCCGTTAGTGAGCACGCCATTAAGATGACGGCTACACTCAACGCTTGAGCAACTGGAATGCACGATTCCAGGAGCTCAAGATTGACAGGGTTCGCAATCACTCCTCCCAACTACAAAAGTTTTGTAGTGACTCATAATCAGATTGGTTCCATCGACACGATCACCGAGCTCTTCGCAGTCAAGGCCGCTAAGTGGACATCAAAAGGATAATCATGTGTTGATGGTCAACAAGCCCACCTTTAAGAAAGGTAAGGTGCAAAGAAGCCCTTCAAGAAAGGCGCGGCTAGCGCTGCCCTCGCTGAGAAGAAGCTCAGTCTGGTCCTAAGTCGCATAATCGAGTGTTTCTATTGCAAGGACAAGGGTCACTAGAAGCGCAATCGTCCAAGTACTTAGCGACAAGAAGGCTGGCACCATCAAAGGTATATTTGATATACATGTTATTGATGTTTTCCTTACTATCCTCGTTGTAGTGCTCGGTATTTGATCTCGTTCGGTTGCTAATATTTGTAACTCAAACAGAGCTACGGAATAGACGGCTATGAGGATGAGGTGACGATGCTGCTGCAGCGGATCAAGAGTTGATGTGATGGCCGTCAGACGCCTCCTTAGTTTTACCTTCAGGATTAGTTTTAAACCTTAATAAATGTTATTATGTGCCTGCGTTGAGCATGAACATTATTTCTGGATCGTGTTTATTGCAAGACGGTTATTCATTTAAATCGGAGAATAATGGTTGTTCTATTTATATGAGTAACATCTTTTATGGTCATGCACCTGTTGTGAATGGTTTATTTCTTCTAAATCTCGAAAGGGATGAAACACACATCCATAACATTGAGGCTAAGAGATGCAAAGTAGATAGTGATAATACTACTTATTTGTGGCAATCGCTGCTCAGGTCATATTGGTGTAAAGCGATGAAGAAACTCCATTCGATGGACTTTTGGAGTCTCTTGATTTGAATCATTTGACACATGCGAACCATGCCTCATGGGCAAGATGATCAAAAGCCCGTTCTCCGGTATGATGGAGCGAGCAACGGACTTGTTGGAAATCATACATACCGATGTATGCGGACCGATGAGTGTTTCGACGTGCGGTGGATATCGCTATTTTCTCACTTTTACCGATGACTTAAGTAGATATGGGTATATCTATTTAATGAAACATAAATCTGAAACGTTTGAAAAGTTCAAAGAATTTCAGAATGAAGTGGAGAACCATTGTAACAGAAAGATTAAGTTTCTACGATCCGATCGTGGAGGTGAATATTTGAGTTATGATTTTCTCACGCATCTTAAAGCAAGCGAAATCGTTTCGCAACTCACGCCACCCGAAACACCACAGCGCAATGGTGTGTCTGAACGCCGGAATCGAACCTTATTAGATATGGTCCGATCAATGATGTCTCTTACTGATTTGCCGTTATCATTTTGGGGTTATGCATTAGAAACCGCTGCATTCACTTTAAATAGGGCACCATCTAAATCCATTGAGACGACACCGTATGAACTATGGTTTGGTGCTAAACCTAAGTTGTCGTTTCTTAAAGTTTGGGGATGCGAAGCTTACGTCAAGAAGTTGATGCCGGACAAGCTCGAACCCAAAGCGGAGAAATGCGTCTTCATAGGATACCCTAAGGAAACTATTGGGTATACCTTCTATCACAGAACCGAAGGCAAAGTGTTTGTCAGAAGAACGGTTCCTTTCTTGAGAAGGAGTTTCTCTCGAAAGAAGTGAGTGGAGGAAAGTAGAGCTAGACGAGGTTATTGAAACTTCTATTTAGTTGGAGTAGCGCGACCTGAAATTGTTCCAGTGCCGGCTGCACCAACAATAGAGGAAGCTAATGACAAGGATCATGAAGCTTCGGACGATGCTGCTACTGAACGTCGCAGGTCGACAAGGTCGCGTGCCCCTCCTGAGTGGTATGGCAACCCTGTCTTGACTGTCATGTTGGTAGAAGACAGTGAACCTACGAACTATGAGGAAGCGATGATGAGCCCCGACTCTGAGAAATGGCTAGAAGCCATGAAATCCGAATTGGGATCCAGGAGCGAAAACCAAGTATGGACTTTGGTGGAACCTCCTAGCGACCGAAAGGCCGTTGAGTGCAAATGGATCTTCAAGAAGAAAACAGACGCGGATGGTAATGTTACCGTCTATAAAGCACGGCTTGTCGCGAAAGGTTTTCGACAAGTTCAAGGTGTTGACTACGATGAGACTTTCTCTCCCGTAGCGATGTTTAAGTCCATTCGGATTTTATTAGCAATTGCTGCGTTTCATGATTATGAAATATGGCAGATGGATGTCAAGACTGCTTTCCTCAATGGCAACATTGATGAAGAGTTGTATATGATGCAACCCGAAGGTTTTGTCGATCCTAAGGATGCTGATAAAGTATGCAAACTTCAGCGTTCCATTTATGGATCAAGCAAGCATCTCGGAGTTGGAACCTTCGTTTTGATCAAGTGATCAAGAGCTTTGGATTTGTTCCAAATTGCTACGAAGCTTGTATCTACAAGAAAGTGAGTGGGAGCTCGGTGACATTTCTGGTACTGTATGTGGATGACATATTGATTATTGGAAATGACATTAACATGCTTAACGATGTGAAGAGTTATTTGAACAAGTGTTTTTCAATGAAAGACCTAGGTGAAGCTGCTTATATATTGGGCATCAAAATCTATAGAGATAGACAAAGACGCTCGATAGCTTTAAGCCGAGTACATACCTAGACAAAGTTCTGAAAAGGTTCGTAATGGATAAGGCAAAGAAAGGTTCGGTGCCTATGTTGTCGTGTAAGATATTGAGCAAGGCTCTGTCCTTCTGATGAAATGATAGGGAAGCTATGAGCAAAGTGCCTTATGCCTCGGCCATAGGTTCTATCATGTATGCCATGTTGTGTACTAGACGGATGTGTCCAATGCTCTTAGTTTGACGAGAGATATCAAAGTGATCCGAGTGGAACCTTTGGAAAGCCGTGAAGAACATCCTAAAGTACCTAAATAGGACTAAAGAAATGTTCTTAGTCTATGGGGTGATGAACTAAATCGTAAAGGTTACGCCGACGCTAGTTTTGATACCGACAAGGATGATTCTAAATCTCAGACGTGGATACGTGTATATTTTGAATGGAGGAGCTGTGAGTGGAGAAGCTGCAAGCAAAGCGTGATCATGGGATCTGATGAGAAGCGGAATACATGGCTGCTGCAGAAGCATCAAGTGAAGGAGTTTGGATCAGAAACTTCATCACTGAGCTTGGCGTGGTTCCAAGTGCATTGGACCCACTAGAGATATTGTGTGACAACACTGGCGCCATAGCACTCGCTAAGGAATCAAGATATCATCCAAAGACCAAGCATATCAACATAAGTTTCATATAATCCGAGATTATATAGCAGATGGAGATCTGAAGATTAGCAAAGTACATATAGATCTGAATGTCGCAGATCCATTGACTAAACCTCTTCCACGTGTAAAACATGATCAGCACCTCAGTGCCATGGGTGTGAGATTGTTTCCAGATGTAAACTAGATTATTGACTCTAGTGCAAGTGGCAGACTGTTGGAATTATGCCCTAGAGGCAATAATAAAGATGTTATTATTATAATTCTTGTTCATGATAATGTTTATATTCCATGCTAGAATTGTATTAAGCGGAAACTTTAATACTTGTGTGGTTTGTGAACAACACCGTGTCCCTAGTACGCCTCTATGGACTAGCTCATTGATCAATGATGGTTAAGGTTTCCTAACCATAGACATGAGTTGTCAATTGATAATGAGATCATATCATTGGGAGAATGATATGATGGACAGACCCAAACTAAGCGAAGCAATTAGATCGTGGCATCGTGTTCGTCTTTGCGAAGCTTTTCTTATGTCAAATATTGTATTCCTTAGACCATGAGATAATACAACTCCCTGGTATCGGAAGAAAGCTTTGAGGTCATCAAACGTCATCCTATGAGAGGGTGATCATAAAGGTGTCTCTCAGGTGATCGGAAAGTATCTGTTGGGTTGTATGTATCGAGATGGTATTTGTCCCTCCCAAGTTGGAAAGATATACTTCGGGCCCACTCGGTAATCGATATCAACACCGCTTGAAAGCATGTGGTTAAGGAGTTAATCACAGAGTGATATCGGATTACGGAACGAGTAAAGTACTTGCTGTGAACGAGATTGAACTAGGTATGACGGTACCGACGATCGAATCTCGGGCAAGTAAAATATCGCGAGACAAAGGGAATATATATACGGGATTGATTGAATCCTGGCATCGTGGTTCATCCGATATGATCATCGATGAATGTGTGGGAGTCAATATGGGTGTCCAGACCCCGCTGTTGATTATTGATAGAAGATCATGTCTGCATATTCTCGAACCCGTAGGGTCACACACTTAACGGTCTCGGCTAGGATAGATTGGATAATTGGTTTATGAGTTTTTGTTCGGAGTCTCGGATGGGATCCGGGACATCACGAGAGGTTCCGGAGTGGTCCGGAGAATAAGATTCATATAAGGCAGTGCAGTTTTTGGAGTTCAGAATTGTTCCGGGTTAATCGGTATTATACCGGAAGCTTCTAGAACCTTCCGGAAGGAGACCAACGTGGCCCCACCTTCCGGGAGGGGGCAGGTCCCTATGAGGGAATGCCCTGGCCGCATTGGGCCAGGGGCACAAGTCCCCATAGGGCCCAGCCGGCCTAGAGAGGTTTAAACTCGAGATAGACCTTCTAGAAAGGGGGGTTTCCTTGCCCCCCACTCTTCCTCCTTGGGGCCGCCGGTTTGGGCTTGGGGAGGGGCTAGGGCTGCGCCCCCCCTCTATATAAAGAGGGGTGGGGGCGCACCACCCCCACACACCTTCCCCTCCAACCCTAGCCGCCCTGCTGCCCTCCTCTCTCCCTCCCGACTGCTTGTAGGCGAAGCCCTGCTGCAGAAATTCTCCACCAATACCACGCCCGTCAGGTTGTAGATCCAACCCATCTCTCCACCATACTTGCTGGACCAAGGAAGGAGGAGACGTCGAGGTGCTGCACATGTGCATCTCACGGAGGCACCGCCTCTTGTGGTGCTAGATCGGATCAGATCGCGAGGAGGAGAAGCGAGTACGACTACATCACCCACATTCCGACGAACGTTCCACTGTGCGAATCCTCAAGGGTATGAATATCTAATCCAATCTCTCTCGTTGTTTGCATCTCCTAGATTAGATCTTGGCTTTCCCTCTGTTCGCATCCGTAGAAAATTTTGATTTACTATGCCGCGAAACCCTTCAGTGGTATCAGAGCTAGATCTATGCGTAGATGTGTTTCACGAGTAGAACGCAACATGGTTGTTACGGGCGTTGATGTTTTCTGTTGCAAGCCTCTTGTTTGTGTTCTTCTTATGACGCGGGATAGTGAGATTGAAGCGGTCCAGGCCAACCTTACGCGACATCGTTCGCGAGACCGGCTCCGCACTTGACGTGTGGCTTGTTCCACACATGCGGCTGGTGGATGCCAGTTTCTCTCACTATAGTTGTCATGGGATTAACACCGGAGTTTGGCAACCATAATATCACCGTTGTGGCTTTCCGTAGGTAAGAATCGTTCTTAGCATCTACTCCCATAAGCCACGTAAAACATGCAACAACAAAGTAGAGGCGTCTAACTTGTTTTTGCAGGGAGTGTTTTCTGTGATATGGTATGGCCCAAGATGTGATGTGTATAATGTATGCGATGATCATGTTTTGTAATGTTTCACGACTTGCATGTCGATGAGTACACAACCGGCAGGAGCCATATGGTTTTCTTTATAGTTGTGTATGACCTGTGTGTCAACTTCTTATGCGCCATGTAATAGTTTCACTTTATCGCTAAATAGTTAGCAATAGTTGTAGTTGCTATTCGTGGAGGAGGCAATCATGGTGGAGTGATGGAGATCATGCCGGCACGCACAAGATGGAGATCATTGCGCGAAGATTGGCTATACCATGTCACATTAAAGTTATATGCATGTGATGTTTATCCCTTTATGTATCTTATCATGCTTAGATCGCGACGGTAGCATTATAAGATGATTCCTCACTTAAAGATCAAGATAAAAACTGTGTTCTCCCCGAGTATGCACCGTTGCGAAAGTTCGTCGTGTCCAAGCATCACGTGATGATCGGGTGCTATAGACTCTACGCTCACATACAACGGGTGCAAGCCAGTTTTTGCACACGCGGAAATACTTGGGTCTAACTTGACGAGCCTAGCATGTACAGACATGGCCTCGGAACACATGAACCGAAAGGTTAAGCATGAGTCATATGAATGATATGATCGACACTTTGTTGTCCACCATTAAAACCACATCTCTTCTCGTGAAGATCGGATTAGGTGTGGTGAATTTGGATCGTGTTCACTAAACAACTTGAGGGATGTTGAATTTAGTGGGAGTTCATCTAGTAATTTGATTAAGTTGAACTATTTATCATGAACATAGTCTAAATTGTACTTGCAAATACTGTAGATCACATGGCCAAGTCCAACTTCAACTTCAACGTTTTTGCTGAGAAGGAAAAGCTTAGAAACAATGGGTCTAACTTCACCAATTGGTTCCGCAATCTAAGAATCATTCTCTCTGGCGGTCAAAAGGACTATGTCCTTGGGAAGGTGTTAGGTGACCCCCCTACTGCAACTGCGCCAGCTGATGAGAAAGCTGTCTATCAGTCGCGCAAAGATGATTATGGTGTGATTAAGAGCACCATGTTGTTTGCTATGGAACCGGAACTTCAAAATCGTTTTGAAGACTATCCCGGGCCCTTTGAGATTCTCGAAGAACTGAAAACCATGTTTCAGACTCAGGCCCGTTCTGAGAGATATGAGATCTCTGAAAATTTCTTTAACTGCAAGATGGAGGAAGGGAGTTCCGTTAGTGAGCACGCCACTAAGATGACGGGCTACACTCAACGACTTGAGCAACTGGAATGCACGATTCCAGAGGAGCTCAAGATTTACAGGGTTCTGCAATCACTCCCTCCCAGCTACAAAAGTTTTGTAGTGACTCACAATCAGATTGGTTCCACTGATACGATCACCGAGCTCTTTGCAAAGCTGAAGGCCACGGAAGTGGACATCAAAAAGGATAATCATGTGTTGATGGTCAACAAGCCCACCTTTAAGAAAGGTAAGGGTGCAAAGAAGCCCTTCAAGAAGGGCGGCGGCAAGCGCGTTGCTCCTGGTGCGAAGAAGCTCAAGTCTGGTCCTAAGCCGGACACTGAGTGCTTCTATTGCAAGGACAAGGGTCATCGAAGAATCGTCAAGTACTTAGCGGACAAGAAGGCTGGCACCATCAAAGGTATATTTGATATACATGTTATTGATGTTTTCCTTACTATCCCTCATTGTAGTGCCTGGGTTTTTTATACCGGTTCAGTTGCTAATATTTGTAACTCGAAACAGGAGCTACGGAATAGACGGCGGCTTGCGAGGGATGAGGTGACGATGCGCGTTGGCAACGGATCAAGAGTTGATGTGATGGCCGTCGGGACGCTCTCCTTAGTTTTACCTTCGGGATTAGTTTTAAACCTTAATAAATGTTATTATGTGCCTGCGTTGAGCATGAACATTATTTCTGGATCGTGTTTATTGCAAGATGGTTATTCGTTTAAATCGGAGAATAATGGTTGTTCTATTTATATGAGTAACATCTTTTATGGTCATGCACCTATTGTGAATGGTTTATTTCTTCTAAATCTCGAAAGGGATGAAACACACATCCATAACATTGAGGCTAAGAGATGCAAAGTAGATAGTGATAATACTACTTATTTGTGGCAATGCTGCTCAGGTCATATTGGTGTAAAGCGCATGAAGAAACTCCATTCTGATGGACTTTTGGAGTCTCTTGATTTTGAATCATTTGACACATGCGAACCATGCCTCATGGGCAAGATGATCAAAAGCCCGTTCTCCGGTATGATGGAGCGAGCAACGGACTTGTTGGAAATCATACATACCGATGTATGTGGACCGATTAGTGTTTCGACGCGCGGTGGATATCGCTATTTTCTCACTTTTACCGATGACTTAAGTAGATATGGGTATATCTATTTAATGAAACATAAATCTGAAACATTTGAAAAGTTCAAGGAATTTCAGAATGAAGTGGAGAACCATCGTAACAGAAAGATTAAGTTTCTACGATCCGATCGTGGGGGCGAATATTTGAGTTATGATTTTCTCACGCATCTTAAAGCAAGCGGAATTGTTTCGCAACTCACGCCACCCGGAACACCACAGCGCAATGGTGTGTCTGAACGCCGAAATCGAACCCTATTAGATATGGTCCGATCAATGATGTCTCTTACTGATTTGTCGTTATCATTTTGGGGTTATGCATTAGAAACCGCTGCATTCACTTTAAATAGGGCTCCATCTAAATCCGTTGAGACGACACCGTATGAACTGTGGTTTGGTGCGAAACCTAAGTTGTCGTTTCTTAAAGTTTGGGGATGTGAAGCTTACGTCAAGAAGTTGATGCCGGACAAGCTCGAACCCAAAGCGAAGAAATGCGTCTTCATAGGATACCCTAAGGTAACTATTGGGTATACCTTCTATCACAGAACCGAAGGCAAAGTGTTTGTCGCAAAGAACGGTTCCTTTCTTGAGAAGGAGTTTCTCTCGAAAGAAGTGAGTGGGAGGAAAGTAGAGCTAGACGAGGTTATTGAACCTTCTCTTGAATTGGAGAGTAGCACAGCACCTGAAATTGTTCCAAAGGCTGCACCAACAATAGAGGAAGCTAATGACAAGGATCATGAAGCTTGGACGATGTTGCCATCGAACGTCGCAGGTCGACAAGGTCGCCCCTCCTAAGTGGTACGGCAACCTGTCTTGACTGTCTTGTTAGTAGAAGACGGTGAACCCACGAACTATGAGGAAGCGATGATGAGCCCAGACCGAGAAATGGCTAGAAGCCATGAAATCCGAATTGGGATCCGTGGCGAAAACCAAGTATGGACTTTGGTGGACCCTCCTAGCGACCGAAGGTCGTTGAGTGCAAATGGATCTTCAAGAAGAAAAGGGACGCGGATGGTTTTGTTACCGTCTATAAAGCAGGGCTTGTTGCGAAAGGTTTTCGACTAGTTCAAGGTGTTGACTACGATGAGACTTTCTCTCCCGTAGCGATGTTTAAGTCCTTTCGGATTTTATTAGCAATTGCTGCGTTTCATGATTATGAAATATGGCGATGGATGTCAAGATCGCTTTCCTCAATGGCAACATTGATGAAGAGTTGTATATGATGCAACCCGAAGGTTTTGTCGATCCTAAGGATGCTAGTAAAGTATGCAAACTTCAGCGCTCCATTTATGGATCAAGCAAGCATCTCGGAGTTGGAACCTTCGTTTTGATCAAGTGATCAAGAGCTTTGGATTTGTTCCAAATTGCTACGAAGCTTGCATCTACAAGAAAGTGAGTGGGAGCTCGGTGACGTTTCTGGTACTATATGTGGATGACATATTGATTATTGGAAATGACATCAATATGCTTAACGATGTGAAGAGTTATTTGAACAAGTGTTTTTCAATGAAAGACCTAGGTGAAGCTGCTTATATATTGGGCATCAAAATCTATAGAGATAGACAAAGACGCCTGATAGCTTTAAGCCAGAGTACATACCTAGACAAAGTTCTGAAAAGGTTCAGAATGGATAAGGCAAAGAAAGGTTCAGTGCCTATGTTGGCAGGTAATATATTGAGCTAGGCTCAGTGTCCAGCTACGGTAAATGATAGGGAAGCTATGAGCAAAGTGCCTTATGCCTCGGCCATAGGTTCCATCATGTATGCCATGCTGTTTACTAGACCGGATGTGTCCAATGCTCTTAGTTTGATGAGCAGATATCAAAGTGATCCAGGAGTGGAACACTGGACAGCCGTGAAGAACATCCTAAAGTACCTAAATAGGACTAAAGAAATGTTCTTACTCTATGGGGGTGATGAACAGCTCGTCTTAAAAGGTTACGTCGACGCTAGTTTTGACACCGACAAGGATGATTCTAAATCTCAGATAGGATACGTGTATATTTTGAATGGAGGAGCTGTGAGCTGGAGAAGCTGCAAGCAAAGCGTGATCGCGGGATCTACAGTAGAAGCGGAATACATGGCTGCTGCAGAAGCGTCAAGTGAAGGAGTTTGGATCAGAAACTTCATCACTGAGCTTGGCATGGTTCCAAGTGCATGACCCACTAGAGATATTGTGTGACAACACTGGCGCCATAGCACTCGCTAAGGAACCAAGATATCATCCAAAGACCAAGCATATCAACCGCAAGTTTCATATAATCCGAGATTATATAGCAGATGGAGATCTGAAGATTAGCAAAGTACATACAGATCTGAATGTCGCAGATCCATTGACTAAACCTCTTCCACGTGTAAAACATGATCAGCACCTCAGTGCCATGGATGTGAGATTGTTGCCAAATGTAAACTAGATTATTGACTCTAGTGCAAGTGGGAGACTGTTGGAATTATGCCCTAGAGGCAATAATAAAGATGTTATTATTATAATTCTTGTTCATGATAATGTTTATATTCCATGCTAGAATTGTATTAAGCGGAAACTTTAATACTTGTGTGGTTTGTGAATAACACCGTGTCCCTAGTATGCCTCTATGGACTAGCTCATTGATTAATGATGGTTAAGGTTTCCTAACCATGGACATGAGTTGTCGATTAATAATGAGACCATATCATTGGGAGAATGATATGATGGATGGACCAAACTAAGCGAAGCAATTAGATCGTGTCATCGTGTTCGTCTTTGCAAAGCTTTTCTTATGTCAAATATTGTATTCCTTAGACCATGAGATAATACAACTCCCTGGTATCGGAAGAAAGCTTTGAGGTCATCAAACGTCATCCTATGAGAGGGTGATCATAAAGGTGTCTCTCAGGTGATCGGAAAGTATCTGTTGGGTTGTATGTATCGAGATGGGATTTGTCCCTCCCAAGTCAGAGAGATATACTTCGGGCCCACTCGTGTCGATATCAACACCGCTTGCAAGCATGTGGTTAAGGAGTTAATCACAAAGTGATATCGGATTATGGAACGAGTAAAGTACTTCCTGTGAATGAGATTGAACTAGGTATACCGGTACCGACGATCAAATCTCGGGCAAGTAAAATATCGCGACGAAGGGAATATATATATGGGATTGATTGAATCCTGGCATCGTGGTTCATCCGATATGATCATCAATGTGTGGGAGTCAATATGGGTTTCCAGACCCTACTGTTGATTATTGATAGAAGATCATGTCTGCATATTCTCGAACCCGCAGGGTCACACACTTAACGTGTCTTGACGCTAGGATAGATTGGATAATTGGTTTATGAGTTTTTGTTCGGAGTCTCGGATGGGATCCGGGACATCACGAGAGGTTCTGGAGTGGTCCGGAGAATAAGATTCATATAAGGCAGTGCAGTTTTTGGAGTTCGGAATTGTTCCGGGTTAATCGGTATTGTCGAAGCTTCTAGAACCTTCCAGAAGGGGACCAACGTGGCCACACCTTCCGGGAGGGGGCATGGGCCTATGAGGGAGTGCCCTGGCCGCATTGGGCCAGGGGCACAAGGCCCCATAGGGCCCAGCCGGCCAAAGAGAGTTTAAACTCTAGATAGTCCTTCTAGAAGGGGGGTTTCCTTGCCCCCCACTCTTCCTCCTTGGGGCCGCCGGTTTGGGCTTGGGGGAGGGGCTAGGTCTGCGCCTCCCCCCTCTATATAAAGAGGGGTGGGGGCGCACCAACCCCCCACACCTTCCCCTCCAACCCTAGCCGCCCTGCTGCCCTCCTCTCTCCCTCCCGACTGCTTGTAGGCGAAGCCCTGCTGCAGAAATTCTCCACCAATTGCACCACGCCGTCGCGTTGTAGATCCAACCCATCTCTCCACCATACTTGCTGGACCAAGGAAGGAGGAGACGTCGAGGTGCTGCACGTGTGCATATCACGGAGGCACCGCCACTTGTGGTGCTAGATCGGATCGGATCGCGAGGAGGAGAAGCGAGTACGACTACATCACCCACGCTCGATTTAACGCTCAACAGCTTGAATCTTCAAGGGTATGAAGATCTAATCCAATCTCTCTTGTTGTTTGCATCTCCTAGATTAGATATTGGCTTTCCCTCTGTTCGCATCCGTAGAAAATTTTGATTTATTATGCCGCGAAACCCTTCACCTTTTAGGACCATGTGCCATGTTTCCGCTGTATCAACAAGCCTAGTCACACTTTCGGGTTTCCAGTTGTTTACCGCCGTCTTCACACACCCTGGGTCCGTCGCCGAGCCGACCAACTTCATAGTGGGTAGCTTAGTGGGATGGATCCCTGAAATATTTAATGAATCTTGTGATTTCTTTGTCGTGATGCCTCGTTTGTTTTTCATTTGGTTTTTCCGAGGTTGATCGTGCGTGTGTTGCTATTTGTGCATCCTACAGGGTAAATCTTTCTAAAAGCCGTGTCCGCGGTTATGGATGACTTGGAGCATAGTTTCTCGTCGTAGACAAGCATACCTAAAGTATCTCTTTTAAATTGACTAATACATGACTAGAAATAGTGCAATATTCATGGAATGATTAATAAAACTACAAACGAATGGGATGTTCTTCCGCCTTCTTGTTCGGGAACGGGGAGGTGGGCGAGCGATGTTTACTTATGTTGATATATATATATCTATTGGGTATTTAACCTTTTTTTACTTAACGAGCGTTCGTCTATCATTGGTTCGGCGGATGATGTAGCATGTCTCTATAGAACTGGTAGGCTTTATTTTCGCTGCAATTGCGTCATCCCCAGGTTGTTCCCTTTAGATGCATAAAGACTTGCTGAGCCCCCTAGGGTACCACACGATAAATTATTGATTCAGATGGACATGTATATCTACAAGAAGGCTACTGGGTCGAGGAGACCGACGATGGTGTCAATGACCGTCTGGTGTAGAGATTCTAGGGATGGAGATCCGTTGGCGGGATGTGCTTATTTTTAGGGCGTCTTATGCCAATTTGCTTCTTATCCGTACTCGGATCTTGTTTCCTCTTTCGCTTGATACTCTAATGTGTGATGTATGAGGATGTATCCTAAACTATTAGAACAATATAGTAATTTGGATCTTGTCATATGGCATTGAATATTTCTATTTCTTTTAGATGGTCTGTCTCTGATGTACTTTTGTATGCCGTGGACATACACACTTGTGTATGTCTGTTCGCATGCATGTCGACTATAATGCTCGTACTTGCACCGATGTTCTTGCAAAGTGGATAGGATGGTTGGCCGGTACCGTTCCCTGTTCTACTTAGACGGGACCTACATGTGGGTGGCCCTTGGGCCTCCTTGGTAGGACACCTTATGTACTTTGGGTTCATTCCAGGCTTGTTACTTAGAGCATAGTGTCTGAGGTATTACAGTATGGGGGGATCTAGATCGTTGGATTAGATCGTGATCCAACAGCGGAGGTTCCTCATCCTCGCAAACTCAGCGTCGGTGAGGTCTAACCCTAACTGCGTCGGTGAAAGGGACGACGAGGCACACCTAGGGGCTTAGAAGGATCGAGGAATGTTGGGATGAAGTGGTGATTGACGGCGAGTATGACGGTGGGCGGCAACCTTGGCTTTTCATCCGGAACACTCAACGGGCACGATGGTGGTGACGAATGGTTCAGGCATCTGTGGTGTTACCGTTGAAGTGCGTCCCTAGGCGAAAAGAGAGGCAAGTTAGGTAGGCAGGAGAGGGGCACACACGACCGTACGAGAGAATGAGAGGGAGAGGGCATGCAGTGTCCACAACCTTCTCCTTTCCTCCTTAGTACCGCGGCGGTGCGGCGAGAATGGCGAAAGGCAGAGAGAAGGAGGCTCTGCCTCTGCTCTCTGGGTAGTAGTGGGAGGCTCTAGGGGTGAAATAAGGTGGGTGGCGAGGGTGTGCGAGGTCGCTGTCTATTTAACTCGACTAGGCGAGTCTATTGTGCACCAAGAGCATGTAGGGGTGGTGCGAGTGCGTGGGAGCTCGCGGTTGGCCAGGCTGGGCGGTGGGGAGCGACATGGTGCGTTTGTGATGCGGTCTGAGCGACGGAGCTGACCGGGAGCTTCGGGAGCGCGCGATGAGGTGATGACATTGAGCGCGCGCAGCATGCTCGATAGATTGACGCGACGTGACCAAGGCTCGACCATGCATGCGTGGGGGCGAGGATAGGCTTAGGGTGGTGGGTAGAGGTAGTGGTTGTGTCTCATGTGAGCTCGTGGTCGTTTGGTACCACGGGGAGGGTGAGGTGGACATCGCCGGTTGGGGGTCACTGCGGTTGGAGGGTGAGGGAGAGGGAGGTTGAGGGCGCTTTGGGGGAGTTAGAATACGTAATGTTGGGCCCAGGGAGAGATAGGACATGGCAGAGCTGCTACTACTCATAAATGGCAAGATTTGCTCCATCTTCTTTGTCTCACCTTCCTAACCGGGTTTGGGGCGGGTTAGTGTCGAGTTGGGGGTGTGGTGCAGGGCTGGGACAAGTGTGTACTCGTGCACAACAATGGAAAAGACTAGAACACTAGTTCTTGGCATTTTACACATGTTAGATCATCTAGGGTGGGTTTATCAAGGTACCATTTTGGCTTGATAATGGCGAGTAGCTCGAGCCACATATGGCCATGGTTAGGGTTTGGTTGCATAGAGGGATTGTAGATGCACAAACCCATAACAAGTGTTCTTCCTAGTTGTCCTTTAAACTAAAGTTATGATCCTCCAAAGTTGGATAAAAATAAGGGTGTCATTTCCCTTCAATCAACATGTGTTGCAAAATTTCTTGATAATGTTGTTAGGGTTTTTGTTAGTCCAGGGTGGGATTGACATCTAGTAATACTCCTATTAGGGTATTGATAAATGGGTTTGCATGGCATTGGTTGATCATGGTTTGGTTAAACCATGTCGCCAAAAATGGCACCTTTTAAGTTATTTTGACTTGGCCAAATGGTGATGCTTCTCTAGGGTTTTAATATGTTGACAAAGCAGGGATCACTATTAGGGTAGTGAGATGATCAAGGTTGCCCAGGATTAGATTACTAAGGACTAGGTTAAATTTAATTCTAACAAACATTCAGATGCAAGCATTTCACCCAAAACAACAATATAGCCAAGAAAGTCCCAATTTTTTTGTTTATTCTAACTCTTATTCATCTAATAGTTTTTAAACAAGGGTTTCAGGAGATGGGATGTTACAAGTCACCTGTGGGGAGAAGAGCAGCGCCGATCCACGCATGCTGCCAGCCGTTGCCATGCTCGCCTTCAGATCCCCGCCATTGGAATCACAACCTCCGCAGTCCTGACTCTTATCCTCATGGGCACAGCTACTCCGGTGGCGGTGGGGGTCCTAACCGATAGAGGATCCATGCGGACGCTGTTAACCAGCTCATCGGAAGCATACCGGGCCATGCAACAACCTAGACCGGCGGCGACAAGTACGTAGACACCCTCTGGCTCACGGCTGCTTTCCGCCATTCTTGGGGGCAGATCGATGGATGCGGCGGCCAAATTGACAGGCGTCGCCCCGCACTAGAGAGCGGCTACCTCATCTTTTACTGATGCCTGGTGCGCGCATGAACTCGTGACAGTTTCCTCGCCACCAGCGTCACCATTCTATACCCGACGACGCGCAGTGGATTTCTCGTCCTTTGCCCTGTTTGGTACATGAAGGTCGGATTCTTACCAATTTCTCCCTCTCTCACCCTACAACGGCTGGCCTCGGAGAGAGTTGGAAGGGGGGCGCTCGTGTGGGTGCAGGAGGCTACCCACAGCATGGAATCGCTCCTCATTCGAAGGGGAGTTCTAACGATGTGGAACCGGATGGGTTGGCCATTGGAGTCATGGATGATGGAACAGTTGGAGGAGACCGTGCCTCAGCATTTTTTGCCCCGGTGCGTGGTACATATTTAGTTGTTTAGGCCGTCTTTTTTCTGAACTAGCAAAAATGCCCGTGCGTTGCACCGGGAGAAATAGATACCTAGACGATCTAGCAAATCATCCATGAACATAAGCATGACTAAAAAAATTAGACCGCAAACCCGTTGTACCGACTTGTAATACCGCATATTTGTAATGATCTTAATTACTACATCTCTAGGACATATCAAAAATCAAAATAAACATATAGCAGAGCTTGGATATAATCTTAAGCAAAGTGTGTGATCTACATATTAATCATACGGCAGCACTCACAAAATGAATTAGAGTTCAAAAGGAGAAAATACTGAAATAGACTAAGATATCGGTCAAATTTTGAATAGAATAAAAAACAATAAGAGATTGGACGAACCCAAACAATGATGACGTATAAACCTGCCCATCTAAGTAAGCTTGTAAATATCAACTAAACCTAGGAATACCACCTATAAGAAGAAGCATCGAATTGTGGGCACTACTCAAAACAACCTCAAAAGGCCAATTGATAATAGTAGAAGAGTTGGATGTGAAACGGCCCATGATATTCTCTGTGCAGCCTTGCAATTCCGGACCAATCACATGGAATATATCAAATAATTGGTGTAAATTATATGATTTTAATAAAATATAATTATGTTCTATAAACACAAGAGCATAACCAAACCTCAAGAGCATATGCAATTCCAGGTATAGCAAAAATATCCCCACCAATTATCTTTAGTTCGAAATCCTGTTTTTCTAACATAAATTTTGAAGAGTAAAAAAGTGAGGCTGACAATGGAATAGCTTCACCAAACAGAGAAAAATAATGCATCGAGAAAAAAAGAAAATCGAATAAAAATAGAACACGCACAAGAAGACCTACTTAGTACTGAGCAAATTCGCGAGACTGCCTCTCTCTCTAGATCGTTCGCCGTCGTGGTGGCACTCTTTTGCTTGCTGACCTCCACACCATTTGTCTTCCGGGGCTTGCTTCAACCGATAGGAATTTAGCTGAACGGAATCAACCATAGCAAGACATTAAATAATAATTATTTTTTAGAAAAACTAAATAATTAGTTGGGGCTATCCTCAATTCCTCATTGTGAGCACTGCACAAAATTCCAACGCACCCACCACCCAGGCCACGCGGAACACACGACTAACGCACGCACTGTGGACGCGACCAAAATCCCCATCGCTCCTCACTCGTCCTTTCCTTCCTAGACGTGTCGCCGCCCTTAATCCTCACCACCGCCCCTCCCTCATCTCTCAAGTACAGCCGCCTCCATCCATGTCGTTGCGGCCTCGAGCATCAGCTCCCCGTTGGCTCCCTCGAGTCCTCTCTCCTACACCCGACTGCCTCCTCCTCTTCCTCTCCCAACGGCCGCCAGGCCCTGGACCGGCATGCCCAGCACCAGCTACTCCGGCAGCCGGCCTAGGTCCTCTCCGCCGTCGTGTGTCCGCCCTCCGGTCCATGCCACGAGCGACCACATCAGTCCCTTCCTGTAGCTCCTAAATTGGGCCTCCTCCGACAAGTCAATTTCGCATCCACGGGCTGACGAGTGGACCCCGGTGCGGCACCACACCTTGTCTCCGACCGTGTACACACGCGCGACGACCGCCTGCACCTCTCCAGATCGCCAGCTCGTCTGCAAGGGACAAAGCCGCCCAATATTGCCGCCGACGACGGAGAGATGGGTTGACGGACGCGAGGGGCCGCCGACGAAGGAGGGATGGGTTAACGGACGAGAGGGGAACGGTGGGGAAATTGTGCGGATGAAAAAAGCTCGAATAGTTTTTTCCACTCGCCGGTGGCATAGGCAGCTAATTACTTCCAAAGTGTAGGGGTAAAATTGTTTAAAAACTGATTAAACCAAAGAAACTAAAACTGTTTTGGTTTGGTTTCAAACAGGCCAACCCGCCGACCCAAACCAAACCAAACCAAACCAGTTATACAGTTTGTGAACTAGCTGGTTTTTAGTTGGGTTGAAACCGCGAAACCCGTTTGCTACTAGTTGCTACTAGTTAACAAGAACAGAGCTCACTCCGCCGGCGAGCAAGCAGCAACACCGTGATATTTGAAGCAGAACTCGCGTGGCTGCTTGCAGCAGAACCCGTGAGCGTCCGTATAGTGTAGTCATGCCACTGGCGAGCAAGCAGCGGAACTCGTGCATCCTTGCCGTACTCACGTCAGCGGCGAGCAGCAAAACCCATGAGCTTTGTTTTTCTTGTTTGATACGACGCGACGGGGTCTTATGTATTTTAGCATATGTCCCTGCAGTACACTGGCAATGGCGTTACCGATGAGGATGGCGAGTGGAGCAGCGCATCAGTCTTATCATGGAAATTAGAGCGAGAGTACCACTAGTGCAGACGCAACAATGAGGTCAAGAGGTAGAGCTATTAGGCGAGTTCACTGGCCGGCGGCGAGGTGGAACATGAACGACTCGGCGAGTCCGCTAGCCGTCGGCAAGGTCGAGCCTCGTGCGAGTCGGCGAATCCACTGGCCGTCGCGGCGTTGGCGATCTCGCTAAGAACCTTGCTAGCAGCACAGCGGCACTGCCAGATGTAGTTCAACGGTTCAATCCGTGTAAACCGCCAAACCAAACTGTTCAGAACCAGCTGATTATGGACTGGTTTGGTTTTATATTGGAAATCGGCTAAAACTATGTATGCACAGGCTTAGATATAGATATAGATTTCGTTTTTTGCGTGATTTTTGCATGCGGGATTGTTGGAAGGAATCAGGGCGGCAAGAGGATAGGACCTACTCCCTCAGTTCCAAAATATAAGATGTTTTAGCTATATAAAGAAAATGTATCTAGACTTCTTTTATATATAGGTTTATCAAGATTTTAAGTGAATCTAGATACTAAAATAAGTCAAGATACATTTTTTTATAAATCTAAAACATCTTATATTTTAAAATAGAGAGAATATGTACCAACCAACAATCATATCTTCTTTGGATTTATAGGAAACATGTCTCCACGTTGCGAAGGGAGAGAAAACACACACGTCACAAATGCACACAAAGTAAAAAAATCGTTACCACAGTGGACACGACTTAGTTAACACTAAGCGTGATGATAAATTGTGTTTATCATCCATAAGAATGTTACTAGCACAGTAATAGTAGTATAGCATCATCATAATAGATAATTGAATTCCCCTGGGCAATACTAATTAAGCACACACATATGGTTCGATGCAACATTTTGTGCAAAATATAATTTCAGAAATAGACGCGACATTATTCTACCAGTACAACTGACTATTACGTGGAATCTGAATAATCGTACTGCTATGCTGCATCAATAATGCTAGACCTACACTCAACTAGCTACGGAAATTGATCTACGGGATGACATGCACGCACTCGGTTAGTTCTGATTCCTTTTCCTTCCGTGATTTTATGACCTAGCTCCAACTATATCTCTCCATGTCCCTCCGTAGGTGATTTTTCTAAGATGCATTCCGTAGATGTAGCATTACTGGTACTGTATACTGCAACAAAATTGAAGGGGCAGTTGAAAAGTTCATTAGCTTGTCCGTGAGTATGAGAAAGTAAAAGGACTAGCATGAAAAGATGCCAAAAGAATAAGATTCCCCGTTCCTTTTCCCTCCATCGTAGCTCTTGCTCATCTCGAAAGGCAACAAATCATGGTTCTACCAAAATGAAGAAATTAGAGTGGCTGGTGCTGTCCTGCGGGCTGCAGCGAGTCGGCTGTTGGACGACGCCTTCACTGCGCCTAGACGACCACGACCCCGCTAGGAGTCGAGCCAAGGGCGAGGTCCACGACCATAGGCACCTCTGTGCCGGGAGTAGCAGCGCCGGGGTCAGGGCAGCCTCCGCATCATGCGTCATTTATGTCGCCGGTGATCTCCCCGCCAAGCTCCCTCCACGTCGAAGCGGTCATAATTGACGTCGACGCACAACCATCCTCCGGGGCCTCCCCGCTGTTGTTGCTCCTGCATGGCACATGCGTGGCTGGATGGCCCATGCAGTTGGGAGGAGGTGTAGCGTGCCAGCAAGGCCAACCTCTTCTTCATCCGCTTCGTACCTGCGTGTGGGGGTCAGGTTCAGGCATGCGATGCGGCCGCAGCCATGACGACGCTCCCAAATCCGGGCCACCGATGCTTGGCAACGCGGACTGGATGTTGGACTCGGCGTGAGGGTAGGATGCAGCTCGAGATGGTGGTGGGATCAGCGCCACATGCATCACCGTCCTCGCTGGCCACTGTCGTCGCGAGACACGCCATGGAGGGGATGGCGGGAGCCCCGTCTGGTCATCGGGCTGGGTTATCAGCGACATTGCGGTGACCCAGCATACCACTGCATGATGTAGTATACTATAGTCGTTGACATAACACCAATGAAACAACGTTCACTAGTATTACATCCCTCAAAATAGCACATGTAAACACAAATGGGTCCAATACATGGCTAAAGGTTACAACTCACTCTTTACACAAGATCCAGAGAACACTCTAGGTTAAAGAGAGAGAAAGAACTTCTTACGGAGAAGAATCAAAGATAAAAAACGCAAGAACTATTATACTATTAAGACTAGTATTTTATCTAAGGGATTGGCATTGTTGCTATTGCAATACACTACAGAATTAGGTTCTTTGGCTAGAGATTATATTCCTATCTAATCAGTAACTTCGTCTTCACTTGAGTTGATGTATATGTTGATTTTCTTGTCTGCATTGAAGGTCTTTAGCTTTGGATGATGAGTCCTGGAGCATAACTTGATGTAGATGTTGTCTGTACCTGCTTCCGAATCTAGCAAGTGTTAAGAAGATACTTTGAGTACGAGCGTACTCAGCAAATTCACTAGAAAAGGAGTGTTTGATGCACTATAACTACAGCCACAAACCATAGGTCGTAGGCAATGCAAGTTTTTTATAAACATTTCTTCAAAGGTTGCGTTTATTATGAAAAGCTATGTCCGTCAGCCTTCACGGGTTTACCAGAACTTTCATGGAGTTCCTTTCCCTCCACGTTTGCAGCTCGTTCCCGAAACAGGGAGTAACAAGTTACAGTTCTTACACTCTGCAGAGGTGCGTTACTTTACCCATGAGAGATCAACTCTTTGTTGCACAACCGGGCAGCTTATTCCCGTCCACAATTCCATGATGTGGGGCCCAGAAGATGATCCAAGCCAATCACTGCCCCCTTCTCGACCTCGCATGCCTCCTTGGTATACACCATGCCCACATATTGGATTACGGCAATGGTTTGTATAAACCGTTAGATGCTAGAACTATCGTGGGACGTTGAGGGTTCCCACCCATATGCTGCATATCCTCTACGAATTACCAATTAATATGCATGCTTCGAGGATAACATCCACGACCTGCACATCCGGCTTCATACGAGAGGAAGAAGATACAGCTGACTTCTCCGTCCCATTCCAAATCTCATGGTCAACGCGTAATATACGGCGCAAGAATCACTGGCGACATTGGTTGTTAAGTGCTAGGTGATATAGTTCAAATGCAGTAATAGATTAATAGATTAGCTGATCACCCTGGATCAGTAACCAATAGCTCACATTATTATCGAAAATAGTGTTTTCTGATCGTTTTCAAATGTAGGTGGTGACAACACTGGATTTGTAAAATACTTTATAGAAAATAAACAAAGGACATGAGCAAGTACGAACTTGCCTTTTGTGATTGCAAGATTATGCACTCACGGTCTTCGAGTTAGTATAAGATCCAAAATCTGAAATTAGCATCATTGGTCCGGTAAGGAATAATGTTTAAAAAGGCAGTATGCTTTATGCATAAGTAATGAGATGTACTTTTATAAACGCGAATCTTGGGAATAACGTTGTTCTAGGGTTTGGATTCCAGAAATGGTTACATAAGAATGTGTTGTCCTTTTAGATAAGTTTCACACTTGTGCTTCTTATTAGGGCTTGTGAGTGTGTGTGAACAACACATATTTATGCGGTAATAAAATATATATCTATGAAATGCTATTCAAAATTGTTTACACTTTAATAGTTTATCTCCAAACTTTACTTTATAAGTAGAGTCACTTATAATGGACTTAAATGTTAACGTTCCTAAGTATACAAGTAAAGTATGAAGTAATGTGATCTTGATTATTTGTCGTCTGAAGTGGCAAAACGAATAACTTTTGAAGAAAAGATTCCTTTTCTAAGGTTTAAACAATCTTTGTGGTTAGTTAGTGGTGGTCGATGTTATTTGTGTTTGCTTGAATATTTTTGGCTTGAGATGCTTTATACCTTAACTAGTTCAAACCAAAGTTAACTATAAAACATATAATAACTCTTATAGTGTTATATTTAGATTCTTGTAGACTAAAGTTAATTTTAAAACAAAGATAGTTTGAAAGTATAAAGCTTATGATATTTGTATCTTGTGTACCTGGTAATGTTTCCTTAAGGTTACTTAAGAATGGTTATTCTTTTACTTGGTGTAGTGGTTTCTTGATTTTATAATGGAGTAGTATCATTTACCTTTTATAGATGAGTGGTTATAATTTATAAACCAAGATATAATATTACTTAATTACTTATGAAATTACTATAGTGTTGTGGTAGTTTTTGTAATATGGTGGTTAAAGTAGATAGAAAGGACCTGATTTATTCACAAGTTGTTCTTTAAGGTTTTTATTATGAATAGGAATCCTTTTAGAATGTAATCTTCACTTAAGGTTGAAGATAATTTAATAAAAAGGTATTTATAATGTTTTAAACCATTATGGCTTCATATTATTAATATTTAAGACTAATACTATTTATTAGACTTAATTGACTCATTTTAGAAATATTAACAATTTTTTATCCTTATATGAATTATTAATTAAGTAAATAAGTTTAAATTTGAGTTATTAAAATATTTGAATTTTTAATTAACTCAAAAGTGGAATATTATATTTTTAACATGTAGATATTATTATTTTTGTGATCATTTTGGTATTGTATATTTATTTTTATGATTTATAAATATTAAGATATGACTTTTATAAGATTTAACACTTTAAAATACTTAATAAATAATAAATATTTAAGTAAGTGAAATAATAATGTATGATTATAGTTTGAAATTATAGTTTTTATTTTGCTAAGATTTTTGGTATTTTATTCATATTTTTAATATTTACCATTATTGGAATATGAATTATCAAAATTTTATTACTTTTAAACCTTTATTAAATAATATTTATTTAAATAATCATCATAATAATATTGGATAATAAGTTTAAGTTGTAGATTTTATTTTTCTACAAATTTTCACATATTATACACATTTTTCTGAATTATAAATCAAAAGTTATTGATTAAACAAGATTTAATCATTTATCTTATTTCTGGAATGTTAATAATTGAGTTTATAACATTTTATTTATTTCTTAAACAGGAATTAACTTTTTACACCACACCCGCATCTAGCCTGAGTCACTGACCAATGGGCCAGTGGCCACCTCAGCGCATAGGTTAAAGAAAATGCATTTGTTACTGACTGGTTGGCTACCCCCCAAGTCAATGACATATGGGCCCTAGGCCATGTCACATGCCACGTGAGACAAAAACCAGGTCAAACAGGGAACTGGGTCCAGGGTGGCGTCGGCGTGACATAGTTATGGCGTCAACACCACCACCACCGTTAGTAGGTGGTCGCCGGCAATGATCCACGGCGCCCTAACAAGCGAAACTAACCTAGTTCGAATCAGCGCAACACGCTGAACCCTAAAGTGGTAGCCCCGCTCAAAAATAGTCATTGGAGCTTCAGCTTCGACGAGCTCCGACGGTGGCCAACAGTGACAGAAGGTGCGACGGCGTTTAACAACGAGATATAGCGATTTAGGGATGCTGGAGTGTTCAGGAACTCGCCCTGATGATGATAGAGAGGTTGGCGAGGACCGGCGTGGTCGGAGGCGAGCTCTCCGACGAGGATTCCAACGAACTGCCGCAAAGAGGAACGGCAAAAATTCGCCCTCTCCAGTGCTCCCCTTGATGCAAGATTCTACTCAGAGGATCTACGGAGGACGGGGCTTCTCCATGGCTGCTTGGAAGAGTGTGGGGAGATGTGGTTCGACGGCGAGATGTGGCTCCGGTGAGCTAGGGTTTCGGCCACATTTGAATCAGAGAGGATAAGGAGGGATTGTGGATAAGGATTGAGGCAGGGCGTCGCCGTGGCCTTCTTATCCCCCTCTGGAACGACGACGAGCATCTTGACGCACGACTAACGACGACGACATCGGGCGGCGACGAGCTCCTCTAGAGAGCTGCATGTGTGCGTGAGGATGACGATGATGTCGCTTTTGCAGAAAACCCCCTGACGTTTATTTCTTCTCAACCCGCGATCCTTCCCTGGCCCCACTCGTCAGTCACATGAGAGAATGAGCTGGGCTGGTTACTGGGCCTTTGTAATGCACTGGCTTAGTGTAAGGTGTAGGAGTTGGGCCACTGTGTCTTGTTTTTTTATTTGTTTTCTATTTTTCTATTTTCTGTTTTCCTTTTTAGATTTGTATATAATCTTTAATTTGAACCTTTCTTTGTAGAATTTATTTGCTGGATAATTATAGTAATACGAAAATATATTTAGTATCATCTATAACTTTTATTATATAATCTTTTTATATTTCTTTTATTTTCTCTATATGAACCCCTTTTAATATTTTGTAGAAGCTTTTCTTATTATTTTTCTTTCCACTTTTAACCATGGATTTATTAAATGATACATTCTTATTTGTTTATAAAACTTAACTCTAGTTGGCTCATAGTTTGAATAGAATTTTTTTATATGTATAATGATCCTATATCATTATTTGATGCATGAAATACAAAAGAAATTAGTATGGTTATTACTACTTCCATTGGCTTGGAAAATGGCAATGTATATATTCTATTATGATAAACAAAGAAGTTTAGGATTTTGAATTATGAATATTTATCCTAGGGTTTAGGTTTTTTAATATACTTAGATTCCTTTATGGATGTGAGTAAAGATTTAATAACTAAGCATATTGTTTTCTGTTTGTGATATTTGATGACATCACCTTTTATAATCATGCTAATCAACTTAAGTTACCGATAAGTTCTTGTCATAGTAAGTACATGTGTATCATAGAGAACCGCCAACGGGGTACCTCTTGCCTCATGATACAGGAGCTATCCCATATCAAAATGACAAGGCAAGCAGATAATGAGCATCTCAGCAATCTTATTATTTACCATGGAAAAATGGTGCTTTTTTCTCTTTCCTCTTTGCTATGTCTCTCTCTCTACGATTCGTTGGCTGTTGGAAAGCGGATCTACTTCGGCTCCCATGCGTCATCGTTCAGACTAGATCCTTCGCTGTTTAAAGGCAGCCAGATCGCATCTGACCGGTAATTCACCGGGGAGGCATCGCCATCTTCATCAGCAGGACCCGTGGCAGCGTTGTTAGGATTTTCTTGTCAATACGCTGGTGTTGCCGGAAGCTTCTACATCTACTCCACGTGAAAGGGCAGCCAAACAGTGAAAGTTTTCGTCAGCGGACATATTGCCAAGTTAAATCCAAAGGGACACCCGAAGTCCTATGAAGGAAAAATTACTAGATACTACTACAGCTGCCTGCTATGGATCAATCCAGCTCTCTGCCATGAGGAATCCTACATGAGAATCGGACTCACGCGCAAAGAAAAAATCAATCAATCTGATCGCGTAAGGAAACATGGCCACGTCAATTCACTTCAAGCTGCAGCAGATCAATCCAAATCCAAGAGAAATCAAAGCACGACACGTTCCCCTTTTTTACTCCTGAAAAGAGAAGAAAAAAGATATCAATCACTGGTCCTTCATGGACGCATCCGATTTAGATCAGTCGAAAGAAAAATACTTTGGATGACAAATAATCCGGCGATTTCGCTCCGTGGCTCTGTCTGACGTCTTTCCGATCCTTCACTGTCAGCTCTATGCTCGGGGGCTGGGCCAACCCGCTGCTGCGTCGACTCGTATCCATCGGTAGGCGCCGCTCCGACGATCCCGTGACCCATCAACTACACAAGGGAGCTGCGTCGACACATGCGCTACGCCAACTCCGTTGCGTGACCTGTTGTGGGCTTCGACCCTGACGACCTACTGTACTCTTCAGCTACGTAGACCTTCCGCGATCTTCGATTGCAGCGAACTGCTACCACCATCGGTTTGGGCAACCCGCTGCCGCGCTGACTTCGGTCCGTCACATCGGCTCTTGGACGCTGCCTCGACCACATAAACTCCACGCTCTGGGGCTGCGCCCATTTGGCCACATGACTTCATCGACCTGGACCACATGTCCGCTACGACGACAATGTTCGACCATGTCAATCTACGCCCGGGGGCTATGCCGATTTTGACGTACGGTCCTCTACGATCTTCGGGTCCAATGACTTGGGGGCTCCCTCTGTTTCGGTGACTAGACGCGTCCTTCGGCTCCAGCAACCCACCACGATCTTCGGCTCCGACGAACTGTGTGGCCCTTGGCTATGGTGACCCACTGCATTCTTCGAATGAGACGACCCAGTGTGGTCTTCGACTACGAAGTACATGTGTATCATAGAGAACCGCCAACGGGGTATCCCTTGCCTCATGATACAAGAGTTATCCCATATCAAAATGACAAGGCAAGCAGACAATAAGCATCTCAGCAATCTTCTTATTTACCATGTGAAAATGGTGCTTTTTTCTCTTTCCTCTTTGCTATGTCTCTCTCTTTTTATAATAAGAATGCTTCATAGATTGTTCACTATGGTTATGCTGCAAGTTTCCACCATAATTAGGCATGGCTTAGGCTAGCGGCCTAGGCATTTCTCTAACACATATACATAACTCCATGGACTTACAAGATCCCCTTTTATTTCACACCGACGACATCCACAAACAAAATAGCATGATATAAACGGGGTAGATATTTACAGGTGTTGAAAGCGTTCCCCGTGATAGCACGTGACATGGTTATACCCCACGGGTGCACAACATTGGGATATATGGTCCAGCCCAAGGAAGGCCCACGACAAAGGTATGCGGCCCATGGAGATTTCGGGTGGCCCAAGCCCATGACGACTTTCGGATCCTTGGAGAACAAGACTAGAATAGATAGATTTTCAAAGGATACAAACCCTAATCTGTAACCGACTCGACCTATGCCCGGGACCTGCCTATCTATATAAAGGCTAGGAGGGCACGACGAGGAGGGCCTTCAACTCACCTCATACACAGCTCACGCCAGATTGCATATGCGCACCCCTGTAATTTCGGTTCCACCGTAATCAAGAACAGACAAGCAGGAGTAGGGTTTTCCCTCCGGGGGCCTGAACGTGGATAAATCTCGTGTCCCCGTGTTGCTTGTCTGTTAACCATTCCGCGATCTCCAGCATCCCCATCTTCTCCAAACCCAAGTCCATAACAATGGGCATTGACGAGATCGAACATCGTCAATTGGCGCCGTTCGTGGGGATCAGGGGTGCTGATTGTGCGATCGTGACGGTCCCATCCACCGCAATCTACGATTCGTCGGCTGTTGGAAAACAGATCTACTTTGGCTCCCACGCGTCATCGTTCAGAGTAGATCCTTCGCTGTTTTAAAGGCAGCCATATCGCATCTGACCGGTAATTCACCGGGGAGGCGTCGCCATCTTCATCAGTTGGACACGTGGCAGCGTTGTTAGGATTTTCTTGTCAATACGCTGGTGTTGTCGGCGGCTTGTACATCTACTCCATGTGAAAGGGCAGCCAAACATCGAAAGTTTTTGTCAGCGGACATATTGCCAAGTTGAATCCAAAGGGACACCCGAAGTCCCTATGAAGGAAAAATTACTAGATACTACTACAGCTGCCTGCTATGGATCAATCCAGCTCTCTACCATGAGGAATCCTACATGAGAATTGGAGTCACGCGCAAAGAAAAAAATCAATCAATGTGACCGCGTAAGGAAACATGGCCATGTCAATTCACGTCAAGCTGCAGTAGATCAATCCCAATCCAAGGGAAATCAAAGCACGACTTGTTCCGTTTTCTACTCCTAAAAAGAGAAGAAAAAAGAGATCAATCACAGCTAGCTAGCTTGGTCCTTCACGGACGCATCCGATTTAGATCAGTCAAAAGAAAAAGACTTTGGATGATAAAAAACCGGCGATTCCGCTCTGTGGCTCTGTCTGACGTCTTTCTGATCCCGTCACCGTCAGCTCTACGCTCGGGGGCTGGGCCAACCCGCTGCTGCATCGACTCTTATCCATCGGTAGGCGCCACTCCGATGATCCCGTGACCCATCAACTACACAAGGGAGCTGCGTCGACACATGCGTTGTGCCAACTCCACCGCGTTACCCGTTGTGGGCTTTGACCCTAATGACCTGCTGTACTCTTCGGCTATGTCGACCTTCCGCTATCTTTGATTGCAGCGAACTACTACCACCATCGGTCTCGGTGACCCGCTGCCGCGTTGACTCCGGTCTGCCGCATCGGCTCTCGGATGCCGCCTCGACCATATAAACTCCTCGTTCGGGGGCTGCGCCCATTTGGCCACATTACTTCATCGACCTGGACCACATGTCCGCTACAACGACATGGTTATACTCTACGGGTGCACAACATTGGGATATACGGTCCAGCCCAAGGAAGGCCCACGACAAAGGCAAGCATTGCATCTGCGCACCCCTGTAACCTTCAGTTCCGCCGTAATCAAGAATAGGCAAGAAGGAGTAGGGTTTTCCCTCCAGGGGCCTGAACCTGGGTAAATCTCGTGTCCCCGTGTTGCTTGTCTGTTAACCGTTCCGCGATCTCCATCATCCCCATCTTCTCCAAAACCCAAGTCCATAACAATGGGCATTGACGAGATCGAACCTTGTCAGCACGGTTCTTCTAATCCCAACTTATAGGTGCAAGCATATACAACATAGATGACTTAATGGTTCAAGTTTATTAAGGGAAATAAAATAAGGTCTCAAGTTTGTGAGATCTTTACTAACTAGTTTTCACATAACAAAAGAATTTTTAATTTGAAAGGTAGATGAAGCTTGAGAATTTACTTGGAATAGCAATAATGCTAATAGGTAGATATGGTAGACACAAATGGCATAGGTTTTGGTTTAAAGGATTGGATGCACGAGAAGTATTCCCTCTCAGTACAGGTTTTTCGCTAGCAAGGTTGGGTAGCAAGCAAAAGAGTTGAAGGAAACAAGCAAACATACAAGTGATAAAGTCAAACATGCAATCTTCCTTGAAAACACAAAAGATCTTAACTAAAGAATACTAAGCTTATGAGCCAATCAAGAAAGAAATAAAATGATATAAAATTCCTGTAAGTGCTTTTCTCTTTTCCTTTCAAACCTCAAAAAGTGTTGCTACTAACCAGATCTCGGTTTGCCAAAACCAATTTAGATTTACTTGATGCTCCCAAAGTGATACCAATACTAATCAACAAGATCAATCATATAATAGATATTTCAAACTAAAATAAGAAGTGCAAAAAGTAAAAGACGAAACTTCTCATTAATAATCCATAAAGGCACTCACACCAAGGGATACATAGACAACCAACTAAAGGATAGACACTTCCATAATGCAAACCATCCTATATGATAACTTCTATAATCATGATATGCCTCTACTAAAAGGGTAAAAAGATGAAAGATAATGATGTGATACCGCGGCACTCCCCCAAGCTTGGAACAAGCTAAGGGATACCAAAACCTGATTGATATGTCCATTTTGCATCACTATTATATATCATAATTTACTGCTATTCATTGATATATTTCATATTAAGAGGTGATACTTATGTTATTTTATCCATTTTTCCATGTTGGATGATTCTTGGAGGATGAACTGCCGGAGTCAGGATTCTGATGGAAAAAGCGGTGTCTAGATGCAATTTTCGCGAAGATCAGAAAAATACCAGAAAATATATGGAAAATCATATTTTTCCAGAAGACGAAGGAAGCCAGAAGGGGAGGCGGAGTTGGGCTAGAGGGGGCCCAAACCCCACCAAGCGCGGGACACCCTAGGCCGCGCTACCAGGGGTGTGGCCACGCTGGCCCACCTCCTGCTCTTCCCCTTCGCCTATATCTTCCTCCTGAAACCCTAAAGTTCGGGGAGCGACATAGAAAAATTCCGTCGCCTCTGCGGGGCGGAAACTACAGAGAGATAAAAAGCTCTCCGATAGACAAATTTCTGCCGGGGAAATTCCTTCCCGGAGAGGGGAGATCATCGCCATCAACACCTTCATCAAGATAGACTTCATCGGGATCATCATCATCCACACCATCATATCCACCAGCACAATCATCACCACTCCATCCCATTGTAAAAATTGCGTTGGATCTTGCATAGTTCTTAGAGGAAACTTTCCCGGTGTTAATTACTTTTGTAGTTGATGCTTGTGAGTGGAACCATTGAATTATTGTCTATGTTCAGATTGTTATTCATCATCATATCATATCTAATCTTGATCCATATGATGTCTCTTGATTAGTTCGTTTAGTTCTTGAGGACATGTGAGAAGTCATGCTGTTAGTAGTGGAATTGTGTTGAGGTATTATTCAATGGTTTAATATTTAAGTTGTGGTGCTATTCTTCTAGTGGCGTCAAGTGAACGTCGAATACATGATACTTCACCATTTATGGGCCTAGGGGAATGCATTGTGTATTTGGCTACTAACATGGTTATACCCCACAAGTACATAACATTGGCATACCTAGTCCAGCCCAAGGAAGGCCCACGACAAGATACACAGCCCGTGGAGATTTCGGGTGGCCCAAAGCCCATGATGTCTTTGGATCCTTGGAGAACAAGACTAGAGTAGATAGAATTTCAAAGGGGCAAACCCTAATTTGTAAACTGACTCGACCTACGCCCGAGACCTGTCTATCTATATAAAGGCTAGGAGGGCACGGAGAGGAGGGCCTGAATCAACTCACCTCGTACACACCTCACGCCAGATTGCATCTGCGCACCCCTGTAACTTTTGGTTCCGCCTTAATCAAGAGAATACAAGCACGAGTAGGGTTTTCCCTCCGGGTGCCTGAACCTGGGTAAACCTCGTGTCCCCGTGTTGCTTGTCTGCTAACCATACCACGATCTCCAGCATCCCCATCTTCTCCAAAAACCAAGTCCATAACAATGGGCAGACTAGATCTAACCTCGTCAATTGGCGCCATCTGTGGGAATCGGGGGCGCTGATTGTGCGATTGTGACGGTCCCATCCAAAGAGATCTACAACTTCTCGGCGACGGAGAGCCATCTCCTCTTTGGAGCTTTTGACTTCACCGCCCACTCGCCAGCCACCATGAGGGATTTCGAGCCTGTCGGTGACGGGCTCGAGATTCTATTCGGAAGCTCCTGCTTCCAGGTGGCGTAGTCCGACACTCTCTGCCTCCTAGAGAGGGTGCCGCCACCATCCATCAGGTCCTCTTCGTGGGCCCCACACATCGGCGTGTTATACATGTCGACGCTAACAGAAGAGTCATACGACAACAGCAGCTGCAACTCAGATCTGTGCGGCCCTCCATCAGACGAAGGAACCTACGGTTCTGAATCCAAAAGCTGCGGCAGCAACGACCCAATCCGCGGGCGTTACCAATGCGCCGTGGTCATCCAGGGCGAATCGGAACTACCACCAGGTTCGAGTGCCCACATACCACCACCTAATCCACTGCCTAACCCATAGGTTGGGAATGGAGAAAACGGAGGAAACGGAGGAAACCCATCCCTCCATCCTAATTAAGGAGACGCTAATGCCTACGAGAAGATCAACCTCAATGAGGATGGATGGCGCCAGGCACGCGAAGCTGTGGCGGGCAACATGATCATACATGTGAATGCTTCACGACGGGATCTGTTGATGGCAGACCATCTCCTCCTCATTGGCGAGCATAACCGGCATGTAAAACTGCAGGAAGACCTCGACAAACGCAAGAAGGCAGCCTTAGAGTCTAGCGCGCGGTGAGCTGCGCTCTCTGCCACTGGCGGCTCCAGCTCGCATGGCAACCATGCCAACAAGCATCGCTCTCTCACAGAGCGCATGGATCCCGCTGCGCGACGCGAGGTCACCAAGACCCTCAACACGTCCTTCATGGAGATGGACGCCAACGACAACGTCACACCGAAAACACCGCAGGCAGCGATCATGGAAGCCACCACCTATCTCGCGTCCCATTCGCCTCCAGCAGATGACCTAAAGAGTGCCATGCACAAGTCCGCACTAGCAGGCCCCGGACTTGTCAGAGCTGCGCTCCACAAAGAAACTCCTGTGGAGCCGACGAAGAAAGCTATGGTTAGGTTCAACCGCAACCCTACTCCCTCATCTGAAGAAGATGAGAATGATCTGCCTCGACACCGCAAGAGTCCATGTCGCTGCAGCAGCGACTACGATGCTCGCAACGACCTCACTCAACGCAAGATCGACAAGGCACGCGCCAAGCGCGCATATTCGACCGAATCTGAGGAGGAAGACGACGGAGAGCTATGCGGAGCCAGATGTTTCAGCAGATCCGTTCGGCAAACACGGATGCCGAAAAATTTCAAGCTCCCTTCAGAACATCCGAAGTTCGATGGCACGCAGGACCCGAAGGCCTGGCTCAGCGACCATCTTTCATCCGTCAAGCTGCACGGTGGTAACAGGACTACCGCCCTGCAATGCCTTCAGCTGCAGCTAATAGGCACAACTCGGATCTGGCCCAAAAGCCTGTCCTCAGGCTCCATCCGAAGCTGGGAGGAGCTGGCGTATAGTTTCATCCGAAACTTCAAGGGAACCAGCAAAAGGACAGCCTCGATCAAGGAATTGTGGGCCTACTCCCAAAGAATGGGCGAATCCATTCGCTCGTACATCTTGTGCTGGTCCAACATCAAGAACTCCGCCGTGCACATCTCTGAGGACAGAACAATTGATGCCTTCAAAGATGGCGTCAAGCGCCCGGACTTCAAGGAAGAGCTTGGGCGTATCAAGCCGAAAACACTCGACCACCTCATGGACATTGCCAACCGATGGGCAGATGGCGAAAATTCCCTCCACCGAACACATTCGGATGACGAGGACGACTACTGCTGTAGGCGAGAACGCCGCAACAAGCGAAGATCGCGCGTCTACGACGATCGCGACGGAGTCGACATGGTTGCGGATGGCTACGCCGACCGACGCAACGACAGCAACCGCAGCAGCGGATACCGCAGAGGCAGCTTTCGCGATGGAGGACGACCCAAACAGACGTGGAAACATCGCAGACGCGACGATGAGCCCTCTGCATACGACAAGTTGTCAGGTCCTTGCACCATCCACTTCTATATCGACAAGCAGGATGGAAAAAAGAAAGCCAGCCATATGCTAAAGGACTGCCGCAAGTTCCAGAAGCTCAGCGAGGGCCTCACCCAGATGCGACGCCAGATCACAAACCCTGGGTTTGGAACCGCACCTGCACCAGGAGACATCGCCCATGGAGCTCCTCCACCTCCACACGTTGGACCGTCGAATCCAGCAATCGCACCAGCACCAAACAACGGCGTAGGAGGGTACCCGCCACCAAAGTGGTCCCTGATGATCCAGAAGGGGTGCCCAACAAACAGGGTGCAAAAGAAGATCACCCGCCAAGTCACACTGGTCGTGACTGCTCCCCCTGCCATCCCTATGTACCTTAGTGGCTCGGAATCCTGCATCACATTCGATTGTTCGGATCACCCTCGCCAGATCCTCGCCCAGGTCATGATGCGCTGGTGCTCGAGGTGCAGATCAGAGGTTTCGAGATGAGCCGCGTCTTCATGGATGGAGGCAGCAGCATCAACCTGATGTTCGCCAGCACCCTAGCAACAATGCGGATCCCGCTGTGCAGCCTGGAACAATCCGACACGACGTTCCACAACATAGTCCCAGGGAAGGGCATACATCCCCTAGGAAAGGTATGGCTCGACGTCATCTTCGGCCAGCCCGAAAACTTCAGGCGCGAGCGGCTAGAGTTCGAAGTGGTGGACTGGACATCACAGTACCACACCATCCTCGAGCGCATGGCATTCACAAGATTCCTGGCCGTACTGCACTATCCATACCTGCTACTCAAGATGCCAGGGCCCAGGGGCGTCATTACCGTCCAAGGTAGCTTCACCCGATCCGACTACTGCGACAGAGACTGCAATAGAATCTCCAAGTCGTTGGGTATGCAGGAGGAGCTCACGAAGCTTCGAGAGATCACAGACAATGGGGCACCCCCAGTCTCTAGGCAAAACGCACCCGACATGTCGTTTGACTCCATAGTCAACACGAAAAAGGTGCAGGTCCACCCGACAGACGCCTCCAAGACGACGCTTATTGCCAACGACCTCAGCCCCGCATAGGAAAGCGCGCTCGTCGAATTCCTCCATGAGCGCTGGGAAATCTTCGCCTGGTGTCCTGCGGACATGCCAGGAGTTCCCAGGGAATTCGCCGAGCATGCACTCAATGTGTTTCCGGATACGAAGCCCGTCAAACAGTCCATCCGATGATTATCTGATCCAAGAGCCGAAGCCATTGGAATCAAAGTCAACAGACTGCTCGACGCCAACTTCATCCAGGAAATAAAGGAGAGCGAGTGGCTGGCCAACACCGTGCTGGTCCCCAAAAAGGACACGGACATCCTGCAGATGTGTGTGAACTTCACGTCGCTCAACAAATACTGTCCCAAGGACCACTTCCCTCTATCGCGGATCGATCAGATCATCGGTTCAACTATAGGATGCGAGAAACTCTCCTTACTCGACGCCTACTCAGTCTACAACCAGATTCGACTGAAGGTCAAAGACCAGGAGAAAACAGCGTTCATCACGCCGTTCAGAGTATTCTGCTATAACTGAAGGGAGTATGCCCTGAGAGGCAATAATAAAGTGTTTATTATGTGTATTCCAAGTATATGATAGATGTTTATTTTGCATGCTATAATTGTATTAATACGGAAACGTTAATACATGTGTGTTTAATAAACAAACAGAAATTTCCTAGTTCTGCCTCTCTCATAAACTAGCTCGTTGATTAACAAGATGATCAAGGTTTCCTAATCATAGACATTGGATGTTGTTAATAACGGGATCACAACATTAGTGTAATGATGTGATGAACATTCATCTGAAGTATAGCATTATGATCAAAGTCATTGAGTTTATATTGCTATAACAACTGACGAAGTGATCCTAATCCTTAGACCATGAGATCATGTCAATCACTAACACCGGAAGAGTTTCTTGATAACATCAAACGTCACACCGTAACAGGGTGATTATAAAGATGGGTTCAGGACTAATAAAGTGTTATGTTGAGGCCCATGGATCGAGATTGGAATTTGTTCATCCCGATGACGGATAGATATACTCTGGGCCCTCTCGGTGATATCACATTGGTTAGCTTGCAAGCAAGTGATTTGATCACTAGAATGTTATATCACGGGAATGAGAAAAGAGTGCATGTCAGTAACGAGATCAAACTAGGTGTGGAGATACCGATGATCGAATCTCGGACATGTAATATATCGCGAAACAAAGGGATTAAGATACTAGCATAAAAGGTTCTGATGACCACAAGAAAGTCATCGTTGAATGTGTGGGAGTCAGTATGGGTCTCCAGATCCCGCTTCTGATTATTGATCTGAGAGGGGTCTCGATCATGTCCGCATTATTCACGAACTGTAGGGTGACACACTTAAGGGACACCGACATCCAATTGGAGCAAAAGTTTCATGCCAAAAGAATAAACAAGCGTAGGAATTTATTTCACTAGATACCGAAACAGGTTTTTGGGTGAAATTGCATAAAGTGGTTATGGAAGTGAAATAGGATTCTAGCAAGGGGTTATATGTGAATGTTTGTCATTAAAGTAATTGAAAAAATTCTGAATAAATAAAAGAGTTTTATTTAATGAGAGTTTGCATTAAATTTGGTGGAAATTTAATAGCAAGTTTGAGTGGGATTTTGAGTGGAGGGATTTGAATGGATTTTTGTGAGTGGAGTGTCCACCCACATGAAGAGGGGAGGGCAAGGGGGAAGCCCCCATGCGCCGGCCACCCCCTTGGGGTTCCCCTCCTCCTCTTATAAAAGGCACCCCTCTCCTCACTTCTCACTCACACCTCGTCGTGAAGGATCTCTCTCCCCCTCTAGAATTTATCCCCCACGGTCTCGGACTAGCGAGATACATGTTCCCGGTGGCTATTCGGCAAGAAAGAGTTGTGCTTCCGCTGCATCACTGGAGCGAGGAGGCGGAGGTTGCTCGGTGCCTCGGACGTGTGTGCGAGCACGGATGCGCTGCTGATTTGCGGCGCTAGGACTTGCTCTTGATCTTGAGATCAGCAAGAGATCGTCTACATCAACCACGAGTCGAACTCGTTAAGCTTTATCGGTCTTCAAGGGTATTTTCTCTACGGATATACATCCACCTGTTGTTTGTATCTAGTAGATAGATCTTGGTACATAGTTCACATCGTAGGAATTTTTTTGTTTTCTATGCTGCGAACCCGACAGTGGTATCAGAGCCGGATATATGCGTAGATGCTTTACACGGGTAGTACACATATGAGTATGTGGGCGATGATGATCATGTTGTTGCTCCTTAGTTGTAATTTTGGATATTGGTCGCATAGTGGGATGAAGCGGCCCGGACAAACTTTACATGTCCTCGCACATGAGACCTGTTCCACGCTTGACATGCAACTAGTTTGCATAAGTGGCTAGCGGGTGTCTGTCTCTCCTACTATAGTCAATATCTATTTTGCAAAGAGTTGTCAACAATTTGGTTATTCTCGTTGTGGTTCATGTTCGTAGGTATGAACGGTTCTATCTCGAAAGCCCTAAGCCACGTAAAAACTTGCAATGGATAAATTAGAGGCGTCTAGTTTAGATTGTTGCTTGGCTAGTGTTATGATATGGTGATGTTGTAAGTAGAAGTATGAGATGATACTCTTACAACACATATAACGTGTAAGTTCCATATACCTTGGCCTTACACATAAAGGTATGATAGTGATCATACCACGGTGCACATGATAGAGATCATATGCGGAAACCATATCATTCCACTAATAAACATGTGATGTTTGATAGCATCTTATATTGCTTGTTTGGCGTTTTATTAGCATAATAAGATGATCCCTCATTTAAATATCAAGATAAGAATGTGTTCTTCCTTTAGTATGCACTGATTATGTTTTCTTCGCTCCAAGACATCACGTGATGATCGGGTGTTCTTGGATCCACGACCATATTTCGGGTGTAAGACAGTTACACACGCGAATACTAAGGTTCTTACTTGGCGAGCCTAGCATGTACAGACATGGCCTCGGAACACGTACCGAAAGGTTAAGCATGAGTCATATAGTAGATATGATTCCCATTTGATGCTCGCCTTTGAAACAACACCGACTCACGTGATGATCGAACTTGGTGTAGTGGATTTGGTTCATGTAATCACCAAAAGGACACGAGGGATGTCGTTTTTGAGTGGGATTTCATTCGTAATATGGATTAGTTGAACTCAATCTATCATAAAATTAGTCTAAAATTTACAAATTATGTTGTAGATGGCACCACCTGATTTTAATTTCAATGTGTTCATGGAGAAAGAGAAACTTGCAACAAACGGTAGCAACTTTACCGAATGGGCCATGAATTTGAGGATTCTCCTCTCTGCTGCACAAAAGCAATATGTGCTAGAAGCGCCGCTAGGCCCCCCACCCTTGGAGGATGCCCCTGACAAGGAGAAGAATGTCTATCAGACTCGTCAGGAGGACCACAACTTAGTTCATTGCGGCATATTGTATGGGCTAGAGCCGGAACTTCAAAAGCGTTTCGAAAACGGCAATGCATTTGATACAATGGGTGAGTTGAAAATGATTTTCAACACACATGCTGCTGTAGAGAGCTACAATGCTTCAGAAATCTTTAGCTGCATGATGGAAGAGCATAGCTCCGTAAGTGAGCATGTACTCAAAATGTCGGGTTACGCCGATAAGCTTGTGTCCTTGGGAATATCGATTCCCATTGACTTAGGCATCCATCGTGTTCTGCAGTCTCTACCACCTAGCTATAAGAGCTTTGTGATGAACTATAATATGCAAGGCATGAAGAAGTCTCTCTCCGAGCTTCTATCAATGCTTTAAACTGCAGAAGTGGAGATCAAAAAGGAACATCAAGTGTTGATGATCAATAGGAACACTGGTTTCAAGAAAGACAAGAAGGGAAAACGGAAGGGAAGTAAGGGCAGCAAGCCGGTTGCCGTGCCTAAAAAGAAACCCCGAGTTGGACCTAAGTCTGATACCGAGTGCTACTATTGTAAGGGGACAGGCCACTGGAAGCACAACTGCCCCAAGTATTTGGCAGACAAGAAGGCTGACAAGGCAAACAAAGGTATATATGATATACATGTTATTGATGTGTACTTGACTAGTGCTCGCAGTAGCACCTAGGTATTTGATACTGGTTCAGTTGCTAATATTTGTAACTCGAATCATGGGATGCGGAACAAGCGACCGCTATCAAGGGGTGAGGTTAAGATGCGTGTCAGCAATGGATCAAGCGTTGATGTGATCTCCGTCGGAACGCTACCTCTCCATTTGCCATCGGGATTAGTTATAAACTTAAATAATTGTTATCTGGTGCCTGCACTGAGCATGAACATTGTATCTAGATCGTGTTTGATGCAAAGTGGTTATTCATTTAAATCCGGGAACAACGGTTGTTCTATTTATATGAATGAAATCTTTTATGGTCATGCACCGATGATGAATGGTTTATTTCTATTAGATCTCGATGATAATGTTACACATATTCATAATGTTGATGCTAAAAGGATTAAACTTAATGATGATATATCCGCATATATGTGGCACTGCCGTCTAGGTCATATTGGTGTTAAACGCATGAAGAAGCTCCATTCGGATGGACTTTTGGAATCACTTGATTTTGAATCATTTGATACATGTGAGCCATGCCTTATGGGCAAGATGACTCAAACGCCGTTTTCCGGTTCAATGGAACGGGCGACAGATTTATTGGAAATCATACATTCTGATGTATGTGGTCCAATGAGTGTGTCGGCGCGAAGTGGATATCGTTATTTTGTTACTTTCACAGATGATTTGAGTAGATACGGTTATATTACCTTGATAAAACACAAGTCTGAAACCTTTGAAAAGTTCAAGGAATTTCAGAATGAAGTTTAAAATCATCGTAATAGAAAGATCAAATTTCTACGGTCCGACCGTGGAGGTGAGTATCTAAGTTACGAGTTTAGCACTCACATGAAAGAGTGTGGAATTGTTTCACAACTCACACCTGCCGGAACACCACAGCGAAATGGTGTGTCGGAACGTCGTAATCGTACTTTATTGGATATGGTTCGATCTATGATGTCTCTGACGGACTTGTCGTTGTCATTTTTGGGTTATGCACTAGAAACTACTGCTTTCACTTTAAATCGGGCACCATCTAAATCCGTTGAAAAGACACCGTATGAATTGTGATTTGGAAGAAAACCTAAGCTATCATTTCTTAAAGTTTGGGGATGCGATGTTTATGTGAAGAAACTGCAACCGGATAAACTCGAACCCAAAGCGGAAAAATGCGTCTTCATAGGATACCCTAAGGAAACTATTGGGTATTCCTTCTATCATAGATCCGTGGGCAAAGTTTTTGTTGCCAAGAATGGATCCTTTCTAGAGAAAGAGTTTCTCGCGAAAGGTGTGAGTAGTCGGAAGGTAGAAATCGAAGAGGTTATTGAACCTTCTCTCCAAAGTATGGCGAGTAGTGCAGCGCCGGAAGTCGTTCCGGAGTTGGCTCCACCAGTTGAGGGAACTAATGATAATGATCATGAAACTACGAAAGAGAATACTATGGAACCTCACAGGTCTAGCAGGACGCGTGCAGCTCCCGAGTTGTACGGAAATCCTGTCAGGAATTTCATGGTTGATGAAAATGATGACCCTGCGACGTATGAAGAAGCGATGATGAGCCCGGATTCCAACAAATGGTTAGAAGCCATGAAATCCGAGATGGAATCCATGTATGAAAATCAAGTTTGGAACTTGGTGGAATTACCTCACGACCGAAAGGCCGTGGAGAACAAATGGATTTTCAAAAGGAAAACTGATGCTGATGGCAATGTGACCGTCTATAAATCTCGACTTGTCGCAAAGGGGTTTCGACAAATTCAACGAGTTGACTACGATGAGACATACTCTCCCGTAGCGATGCTAAAATCAGTTAGGATTATGTTAGCAATTGCTGCATATTTCGATTATGAGATATGCAGATGGATGTCAAAACCGCGTTTCTCAATGGTAATATTGAAGAAGAGTTGTATATGATACAACCAAAGGGTTTTGTCGATCCTAAGGATGCTAACAAGGTGTGCAAGCTTCAGCGATCCATCTATGGATTGAAGCAAGCATCACGAAGTTGGAATCTCCACTTTGATGAGGTGATCAAAGAGTTTGGATTTGTACAAATTTATGGAGAAGCTTGTATTTACCATAAAGTGAGTGGGAGCAATATGGCATTGCTGATATTATATGTGGATGACATATTATTGATCGGAAATGATATAGATCTTTTAAACAATGTTAAAAGTTATCTAAACAGCAAATTTTCAATAAAGGACCTAGGTGAAGCGTCATACATATTAGGCATAAAGATCTATAGAGATAGATATAGGCGCCTAATAGGGCTATCGCAAAGTACATACCTTGATAAGATTTTAAAGAAGTTTAAAATGGACCGAAGTAAGAAGGGGTTCTTACCTATGTTGCAAGGCAAGACATTGAGTAAGACTCAAAGTCTGGCTACGGTGGAAGAAAGAGAGATAATGGACAAAGTCCCCTATGCTTCAGCCATAGGCTCTATAATGTATGCCATGCTACGTACAAGACCGGATGTGGCACATGCTATTAGTTTTACTTGTAGGTACCAATCGGATCCAGGTTCAGAACACTGGATAGTGGTCAAGAATATCCTTAAGTACTTACGAAGAACTAAGGATATGTTTCTTGTATACAGAGGTGAAGAAGATTTCGTCGCTAAGTGTTATGTCGACGCAAGCTTTGACACCGATCCGGATGACTCTAAGTCTTAATCTAGATACGTATTTCTCATGAATGGCGGAGCGGTTAGTTGGAGGAGCTCCAAACAACCTATGGTGGCGGGATCAACAACGAAGGCCGAATATGTTGCTGCTTCGGAAGCAGCTCAGGAAGCGGTTTGGATGAAGGAGTTCATATCCGAACTAGTAGTGGTTGCAAACGCGTTGGACTCAATGGTGATCTATTGTGACAACAATGGTGCCATTGCCAATGCTAAAGAACCAAGGTCTCACAAGCATTCCAAGCATATTAAGCGCCGGTTTCACTCCATCCGCGAGCATGTCAAGGATGGAGATATAAAGATTTGTAAAGTACACACGGATCTCAATGTAGCAGATCCGTTGACTAAAACTCACCCTAGAGCAAAACATGATCAACACCAGAACTCAATGGGTGTTAGATTTGTCACTATGTAACTAGATTATTGTCTCTAGTACAAGTGGGACACAAGGCCATAAAATCTCAGGTCCTCCCTGACTTCCTCGTCCACTGGATGGAGCTCTAGCTGCCGTACACTCTGGACATGACGCAATCATGGACGATGCACTTTGACGGCTCCAAACGTGAGGCAAGAGCAGGAGATGGTGTCATACTGACATCCCCTCAAGGCTACAAGATGAAATACGTCCTTCGAATGAAATTTCGAGCCTACAACAACAAGGCCGAATATGAGGCCCTCATCCACGGCATAAGGATGGCCAAGATCTACGACGCAACACGCCTAGTCATCTACGGTGACTCGAACCTTGTCGTCCAGCAGACGATGAACGAGTGCGATGCTCATAGCGCCATCACGTACCGCGTGCTCTACCACTCACTCGAAGGAGACTTTGATGGCTACGAACTTCGGCATGTTGGAAGAGAAAGCAACGAAGAAGCCGATAGGCTCGCCAACATCGGCTCCACCTGCTCACGGGTGCCACCAGGTGTGTTCCTCGAACAAATCTGTGTACCCTCCATTAAAAGGAAATTCCCCAAGGGATCAACCGAAGTAGCATAACACTCAGGGGTTGCACCACCCGAAGGACAGGAAGGACCTGAAAAGCTCGACACCGAGGTCGATCTGGTCAGCCTAATGCAGGTCATGGCGATTGCAGAGACATGGAAGCAGTCGTACCTTCGGTACCTGATAAACAGAGAACTGCCTGATGAACCGATAGATGCCCGACGCATATCTCGCTGGTCCAAGGCCTTCACCATAATCAATGGCGGGTTGTACAAGCGCAGTATTTCGGGTGTGCTTCAAAGGTGCGTCACCATCGGTGACAGAAAAACCATCCTCCAAGACATCCACGAGGGCATCTGCGGTCATCACGCAGGCAGCCGTGCTCTAGTCGCCAAAGCTCCGCGAGCTAGATTCTATTGGCCAACGGCCATGAACAATGCTAAGGACATCGTCCAAAGATGCAACGCCTGCCAGAGGTACACGGAAAAGGCACACGTGCCCGGATCCGAGCTCAGGCCCATACCATTGGCCTAGCCCTTTGCCCAATGGGGCCTCGACATGATCGGCAAACTGCCCAAGTCCTCGAAAGGAGGCCACGTCAACCTCTTGGTCGCAGTCGACAAATTCACCAAGTGGATAGAGGCAATGCCCGTCACCAACCAAAGCAGCAATACTGCCGTCAAGTTCTTTGAGTCCATAGTTTTCAGTTTTGGCGTGCCACACAGCATCATCATGGACATTGGCTCGAACTTCATCTCGGAAGAATTCCAGGACTTCTGCGAAGGCCTCGGAGTAAACATATCATACGCCTCCGTGGTGCACCCGCATACCAACGAACAAGTCGAAAAGGCCAATGGCCTCATAGGCAACAACATCAAGAAATGCCTACTGTGCCCACTCAAAAGGCTTTCGGGAGCCTGGGCAGAGGAACTACCCTCCGTCCTATGGAGCTTGCGTACAACACCAAACAGCTGAATAGGCTTCACGCCTTTCTTCATGGTGCACGGAGCCGAAGCCGTATTACTTGCAGAAGTACGCCACAAGGCCCCACGGGTCGTTTCCTACAGTGAAGCCGACTCATCAGCGTCACTCGAAGACGTCGTCGACACACTCGACGAAGCACGCGACATCGCTGCAGGCTGCTCAGCGGTCTACGAGCAGAGCCTGCGCAACTGCCATAGCCGTCGGCTGCGCCCAAGGTCCTTCGTCGAAGGAGACCTCGTCTTACGACTCAAGCAAGAGCGGCCAAAGAAGGTCGAGTCACCCTGGGAAGGACCCTACATCGTCATGGGAGTCATCCCAGGTGGCGCCTATCGTCTCATGGACGTCGCATCAGGAGTCGAATACCCCAACCCCTGGAACGTCGCACGGCTGCGATGCTTCTACCGCTAGCTACCTCTTTACTTTCAATAAGGCTACTCAGCCAAGGCTAGTTAGCCGAACAAATGTATCTCCTCATTACGATATGAATAAAAGCTAAGTTCCTCGTCCAAAATTTCTTTTACCTCGCATTACTTTTCGCTATAACACGCCCGGGGGCTACGCGTCACCTCACGACTTCGTCGACTGAGAATAACGCATGCAACCTGAGTAGCTGACCACGTCAGGGTAACAAAAAGGACATGCACATAACAAAAGCACTACGTGCTAATACAAATAAACTTTACAAAAGGGCATAACAAGCCCACTCAAATATATACAAGTTTTACATTAATCTATCTCTTTACAGGGTCTACCTACTCTGAAGAATCACACATGCCCGATGCTCAAAGAGATCCACGATCTCTTTGGCATACTGCCTCACAGCCGCATAATGTGGGTGCATATACCAAAGACTACCATCTGGTCGAAGGGGCAGCCCAGTCGCCACCACCGCAAGATCAACATCACGGCGGTGCAGCCGAACAAGTGAAAGAGCAGCCTTCACCCCGACAACTAGCTAGTGTCGCACCAGCTCCCTAACGCGACCTACATCTCGAAACTTCGACAGAAGACCCCAAAGGGTGGAAGGTGCCTCATCTAGGGGGAACATGATGAAGAAGATGGACGCTAGGGAAGTCCTTGCCTGCTTCAGCACCCGAGAAACCTGATGCACACGATCCTGCATCGTCGCAAGGATGACGACTCAATCACGGTCCATCTAGAAGAAGCCACCAACCTCTAACTCTTGCTGGGTCAGGCAATTCATCCGAACTGCAATGCGATCCTTCTCTTCCCTCCGAACGAGATTGACACCTGCAACAAGGACAAAATAAGAGGGCGCGCAAACAAGGTGCATCCGCAAACGAGCAACGGCTCAAGAAGACTCACATTGCAGTTGCTTGCTCAACTGCCGTAGCTCCCCCATCAAAAACTCCTCCCTGGCGGTAGCTCGCTCAGCCTTCGACTTCCACACGTCCGTGTGGCCTCGAATGCCAAGGATATATTTCTCCAAGCTACGGACATGGTCACGAAGGAAAACAAGCTATGATGCATCATACAAAGATGGTCGTGGCTTAGAGACAGTCGAAGTATCCACGGGAATCTCACCCGAAGGTCCCTAAAGACAAACAAGTAAGGATATGAACATCACATGCATCTCTGGTGATAGCTCAAAAATAATTTGTATACATCAACGGCCACCACGTGGCATAAGGAGAAATTCTTCATCAACAAAAGCTTACAACACAAAAGTAAGAAGATAAACTATCCTAGCTACAACATTTGGACTTAGGCACCCGCATCCGGGATGGCCTTAGAGCCAGATTGCCTGCTCTTGGCCTCTCCCTGCTGCTTCGCCGCATAGTCCGCCAACAGATCAATGAGCATCGGCCCGTAACGCTTACAACAAGAGGTGAAGAGAGTGAAGGCTACCTCTGAGCCATCTGGAGCCGTCGACATCTGGGAGGTAATGTGCGACAAATCAAGCTCCACTCCGGATGCCATGGCCATAGCCAACCCCATAGAAGCGCCGATGCCCTTCTGCTTGCGCTTGTAGGCCGTCGGAGCATCCTCCGACAGAGCATCGACATCCTCAAGAGTAGCGCCCTTGGGGACGATCTCCCTATAGAAGTGCCGGAAAACCTCTTTGGCCTTCGCCAGAGAGCTAGCAGCAGTGCCACAGCGATATTCGACTGCTGCGGTGGCGTCATCTAGAGCACTTCCATGCTCCAGCGCACCGCGATCAAACGTGATGCCTGAAGCATCTGAGACAAAGAAGGAAATGATCCAAATAAGAACGAGAAAAGGAGCATCCCAAAAATACAAGACCAAACAAGTGAAAGACACTCATCGGAGAAAGCCTTGGCCACAACCATCAGCCTATCGGCCATCTCCTTCTCGCGAGTGGCTGCAACAGTTGCGAGCTGATCCTCACGATCAGAAGACTCCCGCTGTAGGCGCTCCTTGTCCTCGGTAGCATCATCCACCTCCTTCTGCAGGCGCTCCTTCGCCTCCGCAGCCTTTTTATCCGCTCGACCAAGGCTCTTTTTGAGAGCGTCCAGCCGATGAAGGGCCGCATTATTTTCCTCTGCAAAACACCAAGAACACACATCAGCAACACAAGCATTGTTCATGCGATAGACGAAACATACAAGAATGGGCAAAAAAAGTACCTCGAAGCTGCTGCATGCTGGCCTCCAGCGCCAGATGCTGCTAGATAAGAAGGTTCACGCTATGCACAAAGGGCTGTAAGAAGAAACAGAAACACATAGCCAAGAAAACATCAGCAAGGGCTCGGGGGCTACGCCCCGAAATAACAAAAATCAACCAACAGGTCATCCGAAAAAGGACTCGGGGGATCCCCCCACAAGACAAAGGTGCAAGTTACTTACGTGCTCAAACGGAGACTCCGAAGGTCCGCATGCGGTCTTCTGAGTAACAACCACCCGAGCCTCTCGCGGGGAGGGGTTCGGGGCATCGTCCTCAGAGTTGGCCACCATATGAGAGGGAGGAGCTCTCGGCTTCGATTCCCCTACAATCTCCTGAGTGCTCTCGCTGCAAGGAAAAAGCTCGATTAGATAAAAATCTATGCACCCCGAAGCAAACGACGAATAAATAATGCAGACTAAGATACTTACGAATCAATGTCAGACAAATTGAATATGGGCGGTGCCTTCACCTTCTTCTTCTTGGCTGGTGGCTGTGGTGCCATCGCCTGAATGGGCACAGCCGGAAACGGTGCGGAAGAGGCACCATCATCCTCGACATGGCGCTCGAGGAAGGACGGACCCCTTGGCGTTGGCAGGGTTGACGCATCCAAAGACTCGATCCGGGTGCGCTTTCGGGTCTGCCCCTCGCTGGGTTCAGTGGCTTCCTGAGTTGGAGACTGCACCGGAGGAAGTTCGGACTCAGATTCCACAACCTCGTTGTTCGACGCAATCGGAATTTTTTTTGGCAGCGGGGGCACCATGCCAGCCACCTTGAGCTCCTGCAAACCAAAGAGATCAAAGATTGTGATTACTAACAACAATCATAAGAAAATAGCACACAAACAAAGGCGCAAAACACATGATGCAATTCTACACCTGAGGGACTTGTTTTGAAGCACTGAAGGGGGCAGTCAAGGAATTCCCCGGTAGGTCCTCCTTGGCCTTGTACTTCAGCAGCGGCCGAAGAGCTCTATCAAGGTCGCCCCTGGATAGTTCCTCGGCTGAGACCCTCGTCGGGTCATTGCGGCCAGTGTAACGAAACATCGGATGCGCCCTCGCTTGGAGTGGCTGCACCCGACGTTTGGGGAAGGTGCAGATAATATCCACACCATTGACATCTTTCCCAGCAACCATCTGGAGCGCCTCCACTCGACGGTAGAGATCTTCCACCTCCGCTACCTCGCCCTCCATGATATGATTCTTCCAGGATCTCTTCGGAACGATTTCCTGGGAGGATTCGAAAGGAGTGAGGCCAAAATCTTGCCCGTCCAATGTGGAGTCGCAGATATAAAACCACTTCTTCCGCCAGTATTTAACGGACTCGCACATGGAAAAGGAAAAGGAAAAGAACAGAAGATCGAAGGGAGATGATGCAGCCACCGGAATGAGACCCGCGGGTGCGATCGCCTCTTCACGGAATAGAGCTTCCGAAAGAGGCCAAAGTGTGGCTCGATACCGAGCCAACACTCGCAGAAAGTGATAATATAGGCGATATGGAGGAGAGAATTGGGAGAAAGATGATGAAGTTGCATGCCATAGAAGAGAAGGAGTCCACAAAGAAAATCGTGGACAGGGAGCAAAAGGCCATGAAGAACAAAAGCAACAAAGATCACCCGAAACCCTACAGGTGGACGGGGGATTACCTCATTGCCTGGAAGCTTCACAACCTCCTTGTCCTACGAGATCAGCCCCGCATCACGCAGTTTGCGCAGGTCAGCCTCACGCGCCTCCGTGCACCTCCAGTTGCCATCAGTGATGCGCGTGGCAGCGGCGGTGCTCGATCCCTCCCCAGAAGAGGTCTTCTTTGATTTGACCATGACAGGGTGTCGACAATGGCGGTGCGCACGAAGAAAGGAAGAAGGAAACGAACGGAGGACGTCTAGTGCGTGCAAGGGAGTCAGTGCTCGTGAAAATGGAGGCAATGGTGAAAGCAAATGGCAAGGGGTGAAACAGAATCACTGTTTCCCCCACGGTTATAAAATACGAGGATGATGAACACGAACCGTTTATCCATAAGCCCTAACATGCAAGTTAAATCCACCCCTACACGTGTCAACATCGTAGCGAACCGTTGCCCGCACGCCGTCCACTTTGCACGGAAATCGAGGAGACCGTAATTCTCGCCATGACGCGCATGACCAGTCAACTCCAAGTCAGGAAGTGGGACCCACGTTCTTCCTATCACGTCACCTCTGGCACCGCAGACGATTGAGGTCGCCGATCGTCATCACTGACGTTATCAAAAGCAACCTACCAACGGCTGGAAATATCCGACTGAAAAATCAAGTACTTAATCGAATCTACGATTCGAACAACTACTCGGGGGGCTACTCCTATCAGGAGCGCTGGCCGCGCACATGAGAAATTATCAAGGAATGGCACCACTCGACTATCTTCGAGTCCTACGTCGAGTCTACGACTCCACTAAGGACTTGGGGGCTACTCCCATAGGGAGGACTGATCAAGCATCCGAAAAAATTGTGTCCTACGGACCTTAAGCTCAATCAACTAAACTAAAGTCTCTGCTCGAGTCTACGACTCGAACAGACACTCGGGGGCTACTCCCATAGGGAGAGCTGGCCGCGCACCCTATGAATTATTCGACTACGATCCTTCGTATCAAAATACAAATTTTTTGCTGGCAGCTTTGCCCAAACCAACGCTAAGTGAGAAGAATTCTCCTTGGCCACCCGAAACACCTCCGTGGTGATAAAATTTCGGATGTTGTGTCTGCGACACAAAGATAAAGACCTACAGATATCAGCTGATGGCCTGGTAACGCACCTGACTGCGCTCTGCCAGTAAAATACCGTGTCAGCAAGCACGACGAAAAATCCTGACGGACGCGTTAGGTACATCACTGGAAAATCACTGGGATTCGACTCCTATAAGACCTCAATGGCCTGGGTCTAATTACACCAGCATTCGTTCCAAATTCGAGTCCGGGGACTCGAGTTTGATGAAGATCGTGTTGTTTTCTCCTATGAAAGTTAACTGGCCCTGATCCGTCAGGAGAGTCAGGCACATGCATCAACTATCCCTATGAACTAAACATTTTCTCTTAACAACAGGTTCAACTGCACCCGAAAAATTGAAGAGTCCTCAGCCGAATCTATGATTCGACTAAACACTCGGGGGATACTAACATGGTTATACCCCACGAGTACATAACATTGGCATACCTAGTCCAGCCCAAGGAAGGCCCACGACAAGATACACGGCCTGTGGATATTTCGGGTGGCCCAAAGCCCATGATGTCTTCGGATCCTTGGAGAACAAGACTAGAGTAGATAGAATTTCAAAGGGGCAAACCCTAATCTGTAAACCGACTCGACCTACGCCCGAGACCTGCCTATCTATATAAAGGCTAGGAGGGCACATCGAGGAGGGCCTGAATCAACTCACCTTGTACAAACCTCATGCCAGTTTGCATCTGCGCACCTCAGTAACTTTTGGTTCCGCCATAATCAAGAGCAGACAAGCAGGAGTAGGGTTTTCCCTCTGGGGTCCTGAACCTGGGTAAACCTCGTGTACCCGTGTTGCTTTCCTATTAACCGTTCCGCGATCTCTCCAAAACCCATCTTCTCCAAAACCCAAGTCCATAACAATGGGCATTGACGAGATCGAACCTCGTCAGCTACTAATTGTGGGGTTGCCGGAGTGATAGAAACCTGAACCCCCATTAGGAAACCTTTGCACAAGGGAGTGTAGGATCTCAGAGTTTAAGGCTGCGGTTAGGTTTTTATCTTAATTACTTTCTTGTAGTTGTGGATGCTTGAAAGGGGTTTAATCACAAGTATGTATTAGTCCTAGTAAGTTCTGTACATTAGCATAGGTTCACCCACACAACACTTATCAAACCAAAGAACATTAATCAACTATATGAAACGAAAGCACTTGACAGTATTCCCATGTGTCCTCGAGAACGTTTGGTCCTCATAAGTATTACCACCGGCTTGTCCTTTGCTAAGAAATGATTGGGCCACTTGCTACAATTATTTTCTGTCTTTATTTACTTGCACTTTATTTCCTTGTTTTATCAAAAAAAACCAAAAATCTATTTGCTAAGTATTTACAGAGATTTCCTGCTCCAAACCACTAGTCAACACCTTCTTATCCTCATTGGGATCGACACTCCTATTTATCGAAAGTACTACTTTAAGAAACCTCCCTTTTAAAGGTAAGAATCCCTGTGATTGCAATGCTAATCCCTGGATTAATGCTAGCATCCACAGTTTAAGATGAAGTACACAGAAACAAAGGTCATTATTACATATCATTCCAGAGACAAACATAGTCTTTTACAACTCCATGGCCATAGGCCTAATACAAGAGCTTAACCATAACAATATAAATAAGTCTTCATCTTCATGTGCCACAGGCAATCATGTTGAGTGTAGACTCATAACCCTTAATCATCATCAGAATAACCTGCAACATCACAAGTTACAACCATAGTGGGTCAATACATTGGAATAGTACTGGCAAGTGATACCTTAGTAAATTATTAGCATCTAGTTACTACATGAATTTTGGCTAAGTGTAGCTTAGGCTTGCTTTGCTAAAAGTAGGTTTTACCTATTAGTTGGAAACACTAAGTTTTCTTTGACAAAACTTCTTCCCAAGGAAACACCAATAGAAATTGGTGAACCTTCACCCTTGTTCAACCACAAGTTTTAACTTAGAAAATTGGGATGAGGAGATTCTTGATAGCTTCCATGTCTTGATGCTCAAGTTTTCCAATACCAGGGACATGGCTAAGTACTTAGATTCTTCCATCTGCAGAGGTTGTGCACTTCCCCACAAGACTTGATTTTCACCAAGACAGGACCTTTCAGAAGCCTTCCCTTAGACCAAATGGATGCGTTCCAACCTATCCTCCCACTACCACCAACTGTCCAAATGGCTAAGTTATTGCAACCTATATGATCCAGGCAGAGCCCATATTGCCATGTGGCTGCACTAGAAGCTTCTTAACATTTGGCATCTCAAATCCCTTTATTCCAGGGTGGCTTTCCACAGGTGAGATACACAAGGTAAACCATAGAAATGGGCCTTGTGTAACCACTCAACACAAACCAATCTTTCCATTCCACCCAGGTGTTTCATTCACTTAGTTATTTTATTAAGCAAAACATAAGTCCAAAGACTTAGAAATATTTCACATAGCATGATTATATAAACCACCCTTGGTTGCTACTAGCTAGGCTAAGCATGGCAATAGCAAGTATCTCAACTTAAAGGAAATTCTAACATTGCTACAACTAGACCACTCATAGCCTCTTGTGGAAACCGTTCACACGAAACGATAGGCAAGGCCTGAGCGGTTCCTCTGTGCTCGTGTTCCCGGCGCCTCTGAAAGAACATGTTGGGCCCCCATGTGTGGTTTTGGTAATTAATGACAATCTTTATGGACTAATGTGTGTATTAAGTTATACTTGTAGGATTTGTCCATTGGCATCGCTTGGAGCATGTGTTGGCTTCAAGGTCGATGAAATGCAAATAAGATATGTTGGGAAAGCTCAATATGCGAGGTCGGTGATGAGGAATTAAGAAAGGCGTTCCATCTTGAGAAGGGAAGACCGTCTACATCGAGCTCAGGTGGAATGCTCAAGGCAAAGGTATAATCTTGATAGGTTTCCCCTTTTGCTGGTCTCACGTTGTGTGTATGAGACCGGGTTTAGGATAGATAACCGTACTATCAAGAGGGGCTCTTGTATGAGTAATTTGGTCACATTGTTCGGAGAGAGCTCAAACCCTTGCATACTTGCATCATCGTATTTGTTTGTTATTTGGTCTTATCCATGTGAGGATATAGAGCTTGTGGTAATCTCCATAACAAGCTCTTGTTCATCAAAATCGGATCTCCCATATGTATCTTGTTGCGATTTTAATTTATGCAGCTTTTCGGTTTCTCACCTAGTGAGGTATATCACATTATTCTACTTGATACGTTCTCACTTGGTGATAATCAATATTTCCAATGCAATTTGAATCGGGTCAATCGGAGCTTCCAGTCAAAAGTTATTACCGTTTGAATATTTGCCTCTCAGTCTGTTTTCTGGGCCGAGCGGTAGTACCGCCCGGACCTAAAAGCGGCCCGTTTTCCTTCTGCCTCGCTAGGTACCTTTTTGCGGTAGTACCGGCCGGCCCGGTAGTACCTTCCGCGTGGGCCGGTACTACCAGCCGGCCAAGGAAAAATGCCCAGATATTTTTTAGATCCCAGATCCAGATCTCGATTTGCTCGCCTGCGCCCACCGAGGCCCAGCCTTCCTCGCTATGTGGCGCGCCCAGCCCTTCGCTGCTGCTTTGGGCCCCTCCCGCCGCGTCGCTTGCTTGCTGCTGCTGCCGCGCTGCTGCATGCAGCGTTGACCCGCCCCATTGGTGTGAGATTCATCGGAGAATAAGGGAGGCCTTTTGTGGCGTTGGTGGTTTGATACCACCCCCTCTCCAAATGAGACGTACTCCATGTTGGGAGGAACTCGGTAAAATATCGGTGTCCCCGCGTGCCTCGGTTATCTCTATACCCGAGCTCTTTACTTATGCACTTATATTGTGATAGCCTTCGTGCTTGAAGTAATATATATCTTGCTATCACTTTGTTGCTTGTATTGCTTAGCATAAGTTGTTGGTGCACATAGGTGAACCTTAGTTGTTCTAGGTTGTGCTTAACAAAGTAAACACTAGTTTTATTCCGCCTTTGTTGAGCCACTCTAGGAAAAGTTTTAAATCGCCTATTCACCCCCCTCTAGGCGACATCCATATCCTTTCAGCCTCTCTCCTCTTCCTCTGCCGGCCTCGCCGGTCAAAATGGAGATGGGAGAGGTTGCCAGGGTCCTTTGTGTAGTTTGATGCTTAGGCTTCTCGCAGTAGTTTTAGGTTTAGGGTTAGTTGTTTGTGCCTCTATGGCGTTTGGCAAGATGCCTTGGGGCTCGTCCCCTCCGTCGCTGCCGCACGGCGGCGGATGGCCGTCCTCTCTGCATTCTGGCAAGTCCCTGTGGATGGGAAGCGCCGGGGACACTGATAAGGGTGGGAGCCTCTTGAATAAGTGCAACCTCTGCTTCGTCGAGATCTGGGAGTTTTTCGCGATGCTGCTCCCCTGGCCGGCCATGGTGGCAGGGAGTGGGAGGAGGATTGCGTGCTGCTTCCCGGATTCGCGATTGAGCATGGGAGTGATGTGCTCGATCTCTCTGGCCAGATCCAGCACTTGTCGGTGGAGTTCTGTGCCGTTGTGGTGCTTTAGAGGTTGAAGCCAGATGCGGCGGTGGCGGTCTCCACTGATGGCTCCTTAATAAGGTCAGTGCCCTTGTCGTCCTCTATCCAACGCAATTTGAATCGGGTCAATGGGAGCTTCCAGTCAAAAGTTATTACCGTTTAAATATTTGCCTGTCAGTCTGTTTTCTGGGCCGAGCGGTAGTACCACCCGGAACTTAAAACGGCCCGTTTTCCTTCTACCTCGCTAGGTACCTTTTGATGGTAGTACCGACCGGACCGGTAGTACCGTCCGCGTGGGCCGGTACTACCGGCCGGCCCAGGAAAAATGCCCAGATATTTTTTAGATCCCAGATCCAGATCTCGATTTGCGGCTCGCGCTCCGCCGCCAGAGCCCCCGCGCTCACTCACTCTCTCTGCACGCCTTCTAGCCCGCTTCATGCCGGCTGGGCCCCTCCCGCGTCGCTTGCTGCTTCTTGCCATTGCTGCCACCGCTGGCGTTGCATCTGGCGTTGACCGCCCAGCTGCTGCCTCGCTCCCTCACGCGCGCGCGTCCCATACCTCTCGCTGCCGCTGGGCCCTGCCCGCGAGCCCCGCGTCCGCGCCGCGCACATGCTTGCTGCGGTGCTGCCGCTGCTTCTGCGCTTGTCGCTGTTTCTTCTTGCTGTTCTTGCCTTCTTGCGCATGACCACAGACCCCGGCCTTCTTCTTGCTGCCTTTGCCGACGCGACCGCTGCACGCTGCTTTCTGCGGCACAGCCCCACACCGCCTGGCCCCGCTTCGCTGCAGCGCGCTCTGCCCCGTTTGCTAGCCCATGACTTGTTTTTCCTGGCTGTGCTCGCAGGCTGCGGTAGTACCGGGTTTTTGTGGTACTACCGGAACGTCCAGAAAAATACCCCAACGGCTATATTTTGTCTAGCCCTATATAAGTCTTTTGTCCATTTTCATTTAGAGTTACTTCTTCCTCCTTCTTTTGTCTAAGCTTTGCCCCCATTTGCCTTACTCTTTGAGCTTGATTTCTACTCACCCCTCCATTGATTCTTGCATATATTCGAGGGGTAGTTGGAGGAGATCTAGATCTATGTTTTGACCAAACCAAAACATCTCTTTGTGAGTGTATCTTTGATGGATCTAGATTTTGGGGGATTTTGTGTCTCTCTTTGATTCCTCCTCTCTTGTTCCCCCAATAGCTTTAGTAGCTTTATTGGAACTTGAGAGTGAGGGATTTGCGCATCTTTGTGGTGTTCTTGCCATTTGCATTTGGTGCATCGGTTTGAGTTCTCCTCGGAGGATTTGGTTTGAGTTGCTCATTGGAGCTTGTCCCTCTTGGGTTCTTGGAACCCTAGACGGTTTTGTGGCCTTGGTGGCATTGTGTCCTTTTGCGGCATTTGTTGGGAGCCTCCAATTAAGTTATGGAGAAGTGCCCCAACCTTGTGAGAGGTTCCGGTTTCCACCGACAAGTGCACCGACAGTGGAAGCGTGGATCGATCCCATTGGTGTGAGATTCACCGGAGAATAAGGGAGGCCTTTTGTGGCGTTGGTGGTTTGATACCACCCCCTCTCCAAACGAGACGTACTCCATGTTGGGAGGAACTCGGTAAAATATCGGTGTCCCCGCGTGCCTCGGTTATCTCTATACCCGAGCTCTTTACTTATGCACTTATATTGTGATAGCCTTCGTGCTTGAAGTAATATATATATCTTGCTATCACTTTGTTGCTTGTATTGCTTAGCATAAGTTGTTGGTGCACATAGGTGAACCTTAGTTGTTCTAGGTTGTGCTTAACAAAGTAAACACTAGTTTTATTCCGCCTTTGTTGAGCCACTCTAGGAAAAGTTTTAAATCGCCTATTCACCCCCTCTAGGCGACATCCATATCCTTTTAGCCTCTCTCCTCTTCCTCCGCCGGCCTCGCCGGTCAGAGTGGAGATGGGAGAGGTTGCCAGGGTCCTTTGTGTAGTTTGCTGCTTAGGCTTCTTGCAGTAGTTTTAGGTTTAGGGTTAGTTGTTTGTGCCTCTATGGCGTTTGGCAAGATGCCGTGGGGCTCGTCCCCTCCGTCGCTGCCGCACGGCAGCGGATGGCCGTCCTCTCTGCGTTCTGGCAAGTCCCTGTGGATGGGAAGCGCCGGGGACACTGATGAGGGTGGGAGCCTCTTGAATAAGTGCAACCTCTGCTTCGTCGAGATCTGGGAGTTTTTCACGATGCTGCTCCCCCTGGCCGGCCATGGTGGCAAGGAGTGGGAGGAGGATGGCGTGCTGCTTCCTGGATTCGCGATTGAGCATGGGAGTGATGTGCTCGATCTCTCTGGCCAGATCCAGCACTTGTCGGTGGAGTTCTGTGCCGTTGTGGTGCTTCAGAGGTTGAAGCCAAATGCGGCGGTGGCGGTCTCCACCGATGGCTCCTTACATAAGGTCAGTGCCTTTGGCTCCTCGGCTGCGTGTTTGGCGTCGAGCTTCCCCTCCTATTGTCCTGCCTTGGTGGCGAGGGATAGAAGAGAGGACGCCTTGATGCGGAAGATGCTGCTGAAGCCTGTTGAAGCTGCAACTACTGGATCTTCCTCGCAACGGTCTCTTCATGGCGTTGCTACGAGATCGCTGCCTGTTCTGGCCGAATGGTGGCCAAGGGTTCCAACCTCCATCGGAGGCCCTTTCCAGAAGCTTGCTGCCAGAGCTCAACATCTTGTCGAGGACAAGTGGTTCGTCCCCGTCGTCGTCTGGATGGCTGGCAGCTTCCTTCTTCTCTGGCTTGGTAGGCATCATGAGAAAGAGACCTCGACCTCGCTCAGCTGGAGGTCGCCGGAGTTTGGTGGCGGAGGCGCTGAGGGACTTGATTGCTTTTTATTTTTTAGTTACGAGGTGCTTTTTGTAAAGTGTAGGCCCCTTTCCTTCTTTTCTATCTTTGCTAGGGTTTTATCTGCTAGGGGCCTCTCTAAAAATTGTACCTTCCACGTTTCAACATGCAGCTTCTAGGGTCGTCTCGACCCTTTGTTTGTGTTAAAAAAACATTGCTACAACTACTAGGATTTCCCACCATAACATATAGATACTTAGCAAAATAATCATGCAAGTCCTATACAAAATATTTCTAATGCATAGGTATAAAATATTGGGACAAAAACATGTAGCACCACTTGCCTTGGTAGTTTGGGGAGTTGCAACAATCTTCGCAACCACAATCACTATTAGCACCAAAATCTACACATAAATAATGGCACCAAAATCACATAACAAAATATAAAAATAAAAATATACGAATGCATGCAAAATGCCATGTGATGATTTTCTACACCAAACAAGACAAGTAAACAGTACTGAATCATAAACAAGACCAAAACACACTAAATAAACTTTGTTTGATTTTTAAATCATTTTTCAAATCATTTCTATACCCAAAATAAGGCTACAAATGTTTCTGCAAAAAACAACCATTTTTACAGAGGCAAAACATTAAACACATTGCATAAACAGATAGGATTTTCTCTCTTGATTCCAAAGATATAAAATTTGCAAAAATTGAACGTGGGGATCAAAAGTTATGAATTTTGCAAGTTTGAATCACTAATAGATCAAATTTATATTTTAAATCTAAACTTAGGCCACGCGACAGCTTCTGATTCGCTGATACCGATTCACACAGATCGATCAATGAGGGCCGTTGGATTAAAATTAATGCGCACAGCTCAGATCTAATCATACTGCTTCACTTAAGTTGTCTATCGTACGCAGTGGATCTAGATCTAACGGCTCTAAACTAACAGACCCTAATCGAGCGGCTAAGGACGGTGGTTTGGCGGCCTTTCGGCGGTGATCTTTGGCGACATATGAGGAAGCGGAGAGGAGAAATAGCTCACCGAGTTCGCCGTGCGTTGCTGATGCTCAAGGTGTGCTTGGTTGGCGAAGGGGCGCTCGAGGTCGACGGGGATTGCTCGCCATAATTCCTTCTGGCGACGGATGCTTCTGTTCGTCGACATTGGCAAGGGTACAGATCATGCCAAGGCAAAAGAAGTGGTGGGTCAGATGCGCAAGACGATACTAGTCACGTGGGTGTCAACGAGAGGGAAAGGGGCGGTCGGAAATTACCATTGGAGGTCGTCGGAGTTGAAGCCGAAGACGGTGGCGCTCAGTCGATTGTGTTGCCGACGCTCTGGGCACGCGCTGGCGATCTAGTGGTACTGGGAGATGCGCAAGGTGAAGTGGAGCATGCTCGTGTGAACCAGGAGCAGAGGGGTGGTTGGGGTTGGCCGGAATCGATGCTGCGGTTCGTCGGAGCAGCGAGGTAGTCTGGCGAGAATTCTCGCGCCTGAGGCGCCTTCGATTCTTGGGGTTTGGGGGAAATGGAGAGGGGGCAGAGGGGGTTTAAGTAGCTAGGATGAGCAGGGAAATTACACCGGAAATCAAGCGCAACCAATCGGATTTGATTCGATAAGAAACGACAGAGAGGAGCAGTTCCTCCGGCGCGGGATTGACGATGATGCTGATGTGGCGGTGGGTCCGGAGTGTCAGCGAGGGTGGGTGTGCGGGTGGGTGAGAAACAAAGGGAAAAGGGGAACCCCGGGTGGGCTTGAGTGACGCCAGGCCCAGTTCTGTTTTCTAATCCTTTTTCTTTTTCTAAATCGATTTTCAGGAAACCTTTTTCAAATGAACTCAAATGCATTTGAATTCCAAATCTTTCTGGACTTTTCTAAAGTGAAACCTACACAATTTTGAGCATAAAACCATGCTGTCTTACTAGACTTTCTTGGTTCCTTTGAAATTTTAAAATAAACAGTGCTTTAGCACAAGATTGAAAAAGATAAGAAAAATGGTTTTTGAAACCATAATTTGTTTTGGAAATTTTGTCTAAGCTTTGGAACACAACTAAACCAACTTATGAACAAACAAATCCTTGGTTTGAAACAAATATTTTCTCACTAGAGAGAAGCATTGGGACAAATCTTGTCTACATAAAATAATAAGCACTCAATGCTTCTGTTTTCTTTGAAATGAATTTGAAATTGATCTCTAAATGATTATGCATGCATGGATGATATGCAATCTTTGAAAACATGATTTTAGGGATGTTACAAATCTAACCCCCTTAAGGTGAATCTCGCCCTCGAGATTCGGATTGGCTAGCAAATAGGTGAGAGTGGTCTTTCCGAAGATCATCTTCTCTTTCCCATGTTGCTTCTTCTTCGGAATGATGGTTCCATTGAACTTTGCAGAATTTGATAGTCTTAGTCCGAGTAACTCTTTCTGTAGTCTCAAGAATCTTGATAGGCTTTTCCTCATAAGTGAGATCACTTTCCAATTGAACCTCCTCCAAAGGTATTGTATCCTTCAAATAAGTCTCTTCCATCTCTGGATGGCATTTCTTTAGCTGACTCACATGAAACACATTGTGAACTACAGACAAGGATTCTGGCAATTCAATCTCATAAGATACTTCTCCTTTACGACTCAGAATCTTGAATGGTCGAACATATCTTGGGGCCAATTTTCCTTTGACTCCAAACCTCTTCACTCCACGAAGTGGTGACACTCTAAGATAAGCTCTATCACCCACTTCATAGGTGACTTCTCTACGCTTATGATCTGCGTAGCTCTTCTGTCGGGACTATGCTATCTTCAATCTGTCCTTAACTAGCTTGACTTTCTCTTCAGCCTCTTTGATTAGTTCTGGTCCGAACAAATTTCTTTCTCCCACACTATTCCATAGTAATGGGGTGGTACACTTTCTCCCATAGAGAAACTCAAATGGTGCCATCTCAATACTAGCTTGATAGCTGTTATTGTAAGAGAATTCTATGTAAGGCAGACTTTCATCCCAACTAGCTCCATAGTCTAGAGCACATGCTCTCAACATATCTTCGAGAATTTGGTTGGTCCTTTCTGCCTGTCCATCAGTCTGAGGATGAAAAGCAGTTATGAATTCCAATCCCGTTCCCAATGACTCATGTAGCTGCCTCCAAAAATGAGAAGTGAATTGAGTTCCCCTATCAGACACAATACTTTTGGGTAATCCATGCAGACATACAATTCTACTCATGTAGATTTTGGCTAACTTAGCACTTGTATAAGTTGTCTTCACGGGTATGAAATGAGCCACTTTAGTGAGGCGATCCACTACTACCCAAATAGAATCATATCCTGACCTGGTCCTTGGCAATCCGGTGATGAAATCCATGCCAATCTTGTCCCAATTCCAATCAGGAATAGGTAGTTGTTGTAGTAACCCTGCTGGTTTCTGATGCTCCGCTTTCACTCTACTACATACATCACACAAAGCAATATGTTCAGCGATGTCCTTCTTGAGATTATTCCACCAAAATCTTTCCTTCATATCCATGTACATTTGGTGTTACCCAGATGGATGGAATATGGTGAGTTGTGTGCTTCCTGTAAAATCAGTTTCCGAAGCTCTGGATCTTGCGGAACGCAGATACGTTTTCCATACCATAAAGTACCTTATTCGTCTTCATGGAATCCTTTGGATTTTCCTTTGTCAATCTTTTCTTAATCTCTTCAATTTCCTTGTCTATATTTTGGGCTTCCTTGATTTTGTTCAACAAATTGGGTTGAACATCCAATGACATGAGATGTCCTTCAGGCACAATCTCCAATCTAAGATCTCTAAATTGAGCACACAGATCATCTGGCAACTCTCCCTTAGTAAGGCCATTCACAAATACCTTACGACTTAGGGCATCCGCTACAACATTTGCTTTCCGGGGTGGTATTGCAAACTCAAGTCATAGTCCTTGATGAGTTCTAGCCATCTTCTTTGTCTCATATTGATTTCTTTCTGGGTGAAGATATACTTCAAACTTTTGTGATCTGTGAACACTTCACATCACTTTCCCAAAAGATAATGTCTCCATGTTTTGAGTGCATGTACAACAGATGCTAACTCCAAATCATGCGTAGGGTAATTTACCTCATGAGTTTTGAGTTGTCTCGAGGCATAAGCCACAACTTTCCCTTCTTGCATTAGCACTGCACCTAATCCATGATGAGATGCATCACAATACACTTGGAAATCTTTCTCTAAATCTGGCAGACATAAGACTGGTGCTGTCACTAGTCTCTTCTTCAATTCTTGGAAAATTAGCTCACATCCTTCAGACCAAGCAAATTTCTTGTCTTTCTTTAGTAACTCCATCATTGGCTTAGCTACCTTGGAGAAATTCTCAATGAATCTTCTGTAGTATCCTGCCAAGCCAAGGATACTACGATCCTCTTTTACTGACTTAGGATATTCCCATTCAATTAAAGCTGACACTTTAGCGGGATCAACTGCTACACCATCTCCTAACACAACGTGTCCAAGAAATCCAACTTCTTTTAACCAAAATTCACACTTACTGAATTTTGCATACAGCTTATGCTCTCTAAGCTTCTCAAGTATCAAACGCAAATGTCCTTCATGCTCTTCTTTGCTCTTGGAGTAGATCATAATGTCGTCAATGAAAACAACAACAAACTTGTCAAGGAACTCCATGAACACCTTGTTCATCATATTCATGAAGTAAGCTGGTGCATTGGTCAAACCAAATGGCATCACGGTGTACTCATACAGTCCATACCTAGTGGTGAAAGCTGTCTTAGGTATGTCTTGTTCTCTTATCTTGAGCTGGAAATAACCTGACCGGAGATCAATCTTTGAGAACACACAGGCTCCTTCTAACTGATCAAACAAATCATTGATTCTAGGCAAAGGGTATTTGTTCTTGATAGTCACCTCATTGAGTGAACGGTAATCTATGCATAACCTTTGACTTCTATCTTTCTTTTCCACAAACAAAACTGGTGCTCCCCAGGATGAAGAACTTGGTTGAATAAATCCTTTCTACAACTGTTCTCCAAGTTGTTTCTTGAGTTCTTTCAACTCATCAACTCACATCTTGTAAGGTCTCTTTGCTATTGATCCTGATCCAGGCAGTAAGTCAATCAGAAATTCCACATCTCTATCTGGTGGCATTCCCGGCAATTCTTCCGGAAACACATCCGGATATTCACTCACAATTGGCACACTATCTATGCTAACCCCTTAAGAGAATTTAGCTTACTTCCTTTCTATTCAAAGTTGGTCTTGAATCTAATCCTTTTATTTTCTAGGGTTGTGAGTGTGACGGTATGGTTGGCACAATATAGCACTCCCATGTGCTTAGTCATCCAGTCCATTCCTAAAATGACATCCAATCCTTGGGAATTTAGGATTATCAGATTAGCGGGAAACTTATACTTCCCAAACTCTATGACTAGATCATGACATCCCGAGTTCACTATCATTTCTCCGCTAGGAGAACTTACTTTTATAGGACACCCAATAGTTTCTACTGGAAGTTCATTTCTTTCAACAAATTCTCTTGATATGAATGAATGCGATGCACCAGTATCAAAGAGAACAAATGCTGGAACAGAATTGAGTTTGAACTTACCAGCAACATCATCAGGTTCCTCATAGATCTCTTCCACATTGATGCGATTCACCTGTCCTTTCTGGAAAGGGTTGGGCTTGTTGGGTCCGTCAACTTGCTTTTCTGGGCATTCATTTGCATAATGCCCCATCTTCTTGCACTTAAAACATTCAACATGACTAGGATCCTTCTTGACAGGCTGGCTTCCACTACCACTTCCACTTCCATTGTGGTGGTTCTTGTACCCACCCTTGTGATTCTTGTACTTGTCATTGTCATGACTACGGTGATGCTTGTTGTCATGATGACGGTTGTGGTTGTGGTGGCTGTTGTACTTTCCATGCTTGTGGGATCCAGAACTCCCACTATCATCATAATGGGAACGCTTGTGATACGATCCCGAGTTGTGCTTGTTAGAGTTGTGCTTCCTCTTCCTTCTTTCAACCTGTTTCATCTTGCTCTCCAAGATGGCAGCCTTGTCACAAAGAGATTGATAGGTGGGGACATAAGCCACAGATAATTGCAGATTCAGTTCATCATTCAGTCCTTCGAGGAACTTCTCTTTCCTCTTGGCATCAGTGTCAACTTCGTCTGGTGCATAACGCACCAGATTGTTGAACTCCTCAATATATTCAGCCACGCTGCGGTGGTGTTGCTTCAAGTTATAGAACTCCTTCTTCTTCAAACTCATCACTCCAGATGAGATGCGAGCTGTACGGAAACCATCTTCAAAGATAGCCCATGTCACATCCTCAATGGGAGTGGTGATTTGGAAGTTATCCCACCAAGTAGTTGCTGGTCCTTCCAACAAGTGTGCTGCAAACCTGGCTTTCTTCTTGTCGGTATAGCCGACAGTTACCAAATCCTTGTTCACTGAACGTAGACAATCATTGGCCACCATGGGATTAGTAGTTCCTGAGAACTTTGCTGGCCTTCGTCTTAGGAATCTGGTGAGCATGTCAAAACCTGGTGGATTGTTCTGATTGTTGTTGTTGTTGTTTTTGTTGTTGTTGTTGTTGTTGTTGTTGTTGTTGTTGTTGTTGTTGTTGTTGTTGTTGTTGTTGTTGTTGTTGTTGTTGTTGTTGTTCTGATTCTGCATGAAAGTGGTCATCATCTGCATCAGCCGTTTCTATGCTGTCATCAGCTGCTGCATCTCGGGGGTGACATTGTTGTTGTTCGGGTTGGGATTGGCACGTGGAGGAGGCATCTGTGGTTTTCAATAAGGATAAGAATGAGATACCAATATATGCTTAACATGCACAATACATCACATAGACAATCACCAAACAAGCAAAAAAAATGACATAAAGTTCAACGACATAACAATAAGTTTGAAAAGCAAACACACCAATAGCAAGACATCCACATGTTGGATGGTCATTGCGACTCAATAATCATAAGCATGGTAAATGATAGATAAATGAGTAGTCATCACTACTCCTCTGCATCAACCTCCTCATCAACAAGTGTAAGACCTGCATTCTCCATAGCGGTCTTGTATTCCTCGACATTGGTAGTCAAGGCCTCTATCTTGGACTTAAGAGCCCTCTTCTATGAACGAAGTCTCTCTATCACACCCTGCTGATGCTCGAGCTCGAAGTCCTTGGCTTCTAGTTCTGCAGTCATCTCTCGAATCCTCTTGTTCCTGTCTTGGACTCTTTTCTCTTGGCTTTTGAACTTCCTGTCCTGACTCTCAAACTTGGCCTCCATTTCCTTGACTATCTCATCTTGCTCCGCGAAGATCTTTTCCTTCTCATGAAGCTGCACCTAGAGCTCGTCATTGCTAAGCATGACGTTGGTCCTATCAGTATCTAGGTGCCTAAGAAGAACCTCTAGGTCCTGGAGGTATAGACGAATCGGCTCTGCCGTCTCTCTAGCAGCATCCTCGAACTCAATAGCCTCACCATCCTCGTCGCGTATCCCGAAGGCATGGAAGTGAGTACCTCTAATCTCCCGTGAGTGCCTCCCTAACAGACACCCGAGTAAGTCCTGCATGACTACCTCTAGGCCTCTCTCCCTGTCGTCATGCATAAACTTGAAGATGATTGCCTCCGTGGTAGGCTAAGTCTGGCGTCCTGGCTGGTTAACTTTGAAGCCCCAAAGGTCTTTCCTCTCAAACTTGGTGAGGGGAAGCACCATGATGCTAGGAAGCGGAAGATTGAGCATACTAGTGAGCTCAATAAGACGAGTGCCAAAACGAGTTCCCTTGAACTCTTCAGCCGTGCTGATAGTAACATTAGGCATCTATTTTATAAGATAGAAAAAGTTAGAATCAACATAAATAGAGATAAATCACAAGACAAGGCATCACATGCATATCTTTGACAATCAAAACACACAAGTCATGGCATACATAAATCTATTACAAGCACCCAAGGTTCAACATAACTTAGACAACATTTTTGGGAAATTAAAATGATAAGTGTGGTGGTCCAACTAACGAAGTACATTACAATCCCATCTCACTTGCCAAGTTGGCTAACAGGGCATCCCTAGAGGCAATCTGTCGATCCTGATCACATGACTCCATTGCTAAGTCTATGATGTCCTCTCTTAAACGTTGGTTGGTAGCCTCTAACTCTTGGGTATGCTTATTTTCTTCCCTAAGGTTATTTTGGGTGTTTAGCATTCTGCACTTGAGTCTATCACCAAGCTCCTTGATGGCCTTCCAAGCTGCATCCCTTGCAGAGTCAAAGAATGTGGTGTGCATCGCTGAGTTGGTGACCATGCAGAATCCCGATTCTTTGTGGTTGTCTTCCTTGTTTTTGTACAAGTGAAGTTGCACCCACCAGTACTCAACTCCTTCATCCATCACGGGAAAACCTTTGTACACAGCTGCACCATGTATTCCCATGGCAACCATGAGGTCTTTGAGAGCCTTGGGGAATTCTGTCTCACACTCTAAGGTCATAGTCATGAGTGGTCCTTTCCTCACAGCTTCATTTATGGATTTCATCTACAAATAGAGATGAGAAAGAAGATTAGAAAAGTTTACGAGAAGAAAAGACAAGTGTGGAAATTGTTGAAATTTTTTCCTTAGTGGTTTCTAATCCAATCCTAGGGTCATAATCCCACAGGCAACACAGTGCTCTGATACCATCTATAAGATCCCTCCCTTTTAAAGGTAAGGATCCCTGTGATTGCAATGCTAATCCCTGGATCAATGCTAGCATCCACAGTTTAGATGAAGTACATAGAAACAAAGGTCATTATTACATATCATTCCAGAGACAAACATAGTCTTTTACAACTCCATGGCCATAGGCCTAATACAAGAGTTTAACCATAACAATATAAATAAGTCTTCATCTTCATGTGCCACAGGCAATCATGTTGAGTGTAGACTCATAACCCTTAATCATCATCAGAATAACCTGCAACATCACAAGTTACAACCACAGTGGGTAAATACATTGGAATAGTATTGGCAAGTGATACCTTAGTAAATTATTAGCATCTAGTTACTACATGAATTTTGGCTAAGTGTAGCTTAGGCTTGCTTTGCTCAAAATAGGTTTTACCTATTAGTTGGAAACACTAAGTTTTTCTTTGACAAAACTTCTTCCCAAGGAAACACCAATAGAAATTGGTGAACCTTCACCCTTGTTCAACCACAAGTTTTAACTTAGAAAATTGGGATGAGGAGATTCTTGATAGCTTCCATGTCTTGATGCTCAAGTTGTCCAATACCAGGGACATGGCTAAGTACTTAGATTCTTCCATCTGCAGAGGTTGTGCAATTTCCCCACAAGACTTGATTTTCACCAAGACAGGACCTTTCATAAGCCTTCCCTTAGACCAAATGGACGCGTTCCAACCTATCCTCCCACTACCACCAACTGTCCAAATGGCTAGGTTATTGCAACCTATATGATCTAGGCAGAGCCCATATTGCCATGTGGCTACACTAGAAGCTTCTTAACATTTGGCATCTCAAATCCCTTTATTCCTGGGTGGCTTTCCACAAGTGAGATACACAAGGTAAACCATAGAAATGGGCCTTGTGTAACCACTCAACACAAACCAATCTTTCCATTCCACCCAGGTGTTTCATTCACTTAGTTGTTTTATTAAGCAAAACATAAGTCCAAAGACTTAGAAATATTTCACATAACATGATTATATAAACAACCCTTGGTTTCTACTAGCTCGGCTAAGCATGGCAATAGCAAGTATCTCAACTTAAAGGAAATTCTAACATTGCTACAACTACTAGGATTTCCCAACATCACATATAGATACTTAGCAAAATAATCATGCAAGTCCTATACAAAATATTTCTAATGCATAGGTATAAAATATTGGGACAAAAACATGTAGCACCACTTGCCTTGGTAGTTTGGGGATTTGCAACAATCTTCACAACCACAATCACTATTAGCACCAAAATCTACACATAAATAATGGCACCAAAATCACATAACAAAATATACAAACAAAAATATATGAATGCATGCAAAATGCCATGTGATGATTTTCTACACCAAACAAGACAAGTAAAAAGTACTGAATCATAAACAAGACCAAAACACACTAAATAAACTTTGTTTGATTTTTAAATCATTTCTATACCCAAAATAAGCCTACAAATGTTTCTGCAAAAACAACCATTTTTACAGAGTCAAAACATTAAACACATTGCATAAACAGATAGGATTTTCTCTCCTGATTCCAATGATATAAAATTTGCAAAAATTGAACATGGGGATCAAAAGTTATGAATTTTGCAAGTTTGAATCACTAATAGATCAAATTTCTATTTTAAATCTAAACTCAGGCCACGCGGCAGCTTCTGATTCGCTGATACAGATTCGCACGGATCGATCAATGAGGGACATTGGATTAAAGTGACTGCGCACGGCTCAGATCTAATCAGACGACCGCTTCGCTTAAGTTATCTATCGTACGCGTTGGATCTAGATCTAACGGCTCTAAACTGACAGACCATAATCGAGCGGCGCTGCGACGGTGGCTGGCGGCGGCGCGGTCGGGCGGTGATGCTGTCGGCAATACAGGAAGCACGGGAGAGGGAGAAATAGCTCACCGAGTTCTCCGTGTGATGCTCAAGGTGTGCTTGGTTGGCGAAGGGGCGCTCTGGTCAACAGGGATTGCTCGCCGTAGTTCCTTCTGGCGACGGATGCTTCTGTTCGTCGATGTTGGCGAGGGTACAGATCATGCCAAGGCAAAAGAAGCGGTGGGTCAGATGCGCAAGACGATACTAGTCACGCGGGTGTCAACGAGAGGGAAAGGGGCGGTCGGAAATTACCACTGGAGGTCGTCGGAGTTGAAGCCGAAGATGGTGGCGCTCAGTCGATTGTGTTGCCAATGCTCTGGGGCACGTGCGGGTGAGCTAGTGGTACTAGGAGATGCGCAAGGTGAAGTGGAGCATGCTCGTGTGAACCAGGAGCAGAGGGGTGGATGGGGTTGGCCGAAAACGATGCTGCGGTTCGTCGAACAGGTCATGACGAGGAATTCTCGCAGCACAGGCGCTCAGTGCTTGGGGTTTGGGGGAAAATGGAGAGGGGGCAGAGGGGGTTTAAGTAGCGAGGATGAGCGGGGCAATTACGTCGGAAATCAAGCGCAATCAATCGGATTTGATTCGGGAAGAAAGCAGCGAGAAGGCAGTTCCTCCGTGCGGGATTGACGATGATGCTTGATGTGGCGGTGGAGTGCAGTGTCGGCGAGGAGGGTGTCTTGGTGGGTGAAAGCAGAGGAAAAGGGAACCCCGGGTGGGCTGCTTTGTCTGCTGGGCCGAATGAGTGACGCCAGGCCCAGTTCTGTTTTCTAATCCTTTTTCTTTTTCTGAATCGATTTTCAGGAAACCTTTTTCAAATGAATTCAAATGCATTTGAATTCCAAATCTTTCTGGACTTTTATAAAGTGAAACCTGCACAATTTTGAGCATAAAACCATGCTGTCTTACTAGACTTGCTTGGTTCCTTTGAAATTTAAAAATAAACAGTGCTTTAGCACAAGATTAAAAAAGATAAGAAAAATGGTTTTTGAAACCATAATTTGTTTTGGAAATTTTGTCTAAGCTTTGGAACTCAACTGAAACAACTTATGAACAAACAAATCCTTGGTTTGAAACAAATATTTTCTCACTAGAGAGAAGCATTGGGACAAAGCTTGTCTACATAAAATAGTAAGCACTCAATGCTTCTGTTTTCTTTGAAATGAATTTGAATTTGATCCCTAAATAATTATGCATGCATGGATGATATGCAATCTTTGAAAACATGATTTTAGGGATGTTACAACTAAGATACATCCCCTATACATTTGGGTCATCAAGACTATTTTCTGGCGCCGTTGCCGGGGAGTGAAGCGTTATTGAAGAGTGGAACTGGGAAAGGAAACTTCTACTGTGAGTATTGTTTTTTATTTCTGTTTTTTACTTTATTTCCAATATGGATAACCCACTTTGTTTCCTATTTGGGAAAGCTACTACCACTTCTAGGGTAGTATATGAACCACCACTTCTTGAGATAGATCCTTTTAAGATACTTACAAGAATTGTTGATCATGTTATGGATAATTATTATTTTGGGGATGGAACTGTCCATCCTGGTGATCACTTGATTTTTATCCATGAATTATGCGGGTTGTTTAAGTGTGTAGGTATCACAACAAAACAAGTCAAGAAGAAGTTACTATCTATATCATTTAAAGGAAGAGCAGAAAAATGGTATAAGCTGCTGAAGAATGGACAATCTATGGAATGGGAGGAAATAGTACCTCTCTTTTATTCTAAATTCTATCCTCCCAGTGAGATTCATAAGGATAGGAATCTAATATATAACTTTTGGTCTCGTGATGGATAGAGTACAGCCCAAGCTTGGGGGAGATTGAAGTTACTAATGCTTAAATGTCCTATTCATGAACTCCCTAATAATATTATTATTAATAACTTTTATGCAAGGCTTTCTATTCATGATAAAGATTTATTAGATGCTTCTTGTGCTGGATCATTCACACGTATGAAATAAGAAGCTAAATGGGATCTTCTAGACCGTATTCAAGAAAACACTGAAGCATGGGAGAATGACAAAGGAAGAAAGTCAGGTATAAATTATGATTATGAATGCATTAAATCTTTTATGGAACTCGTGACTTTCGTGATGTTAGTACTGAGTATGGTATTGATTCTCAAAGTATTGCCAATTGTTTTAAGGATTTTGCCTCTTATATTGAAATCCCTAAAAATAAGTGGGACAAGTACCATGCACCTTATAAAGATGTTGTTGATCATGTCCTGTTAGAAACACTGAAGTTTGTACTGTTGATCCTATTTTGCTCGAACCTTATATTAAGAAAATACCTTTCCCTACTAAGGTAAAGGAACATTCTATTATGGCTAATGTGGTTAGCAAAAGTACAAAGAAAGTTGTTGAACCTCATGAACAAATAAATATTGAACCTGTAGTAGCCATTGTGAAAGATCTTTTCACTAAAAATGTAGAAGATGGGCACATTATCTTCTGTGAAGATGCTTCTGATATTGTCTCTCATCCTAGCAAAGCTAGGAAAGCTAGTGTCCCTATGCTTTCTGTTAGAATTGGTGTTCATTGCTATTATGGTTTATGTGATATTGGTGCTAGTTCTAATGCTATTCCTTATGATCTTTACAATGAAATTATGCATGAAATTGGTCCTTGTGAACTTGAGGACATTGATGTGGTTATTCACCTTGCTAATAGAGAGACAATATGTCCAATTGGAATTGTAAGAGATGTGGAGGTTCTTTCTGGTAAGATTAAATATCCTGCTGATTTTCTAGTGCTTGGTTCAGAAGCTAGTAAAACTTGTCCTATCATTTTTGGTAGACCTTTCTGTAAGACTTGTGGAGCTATTATAGATTGTAAGAAGGAGAAAGTTTTAACTAAGTTTGATGGAGAATATTATGAGTTTAACTTTTCCAAATTTTCTAAAGCTCCTTATGAAAATAATTTGCCTAATGAGGATTTTAGGGTTGAACAACTTGCTTCTATTGATCCAGTTTATGACCTTAGACCTCTTTTCGATCATTGTAAGTATGCTCATTCTGATAAAGTTGTTTCTTGTGATAGTTAGATTGTCAAATTTATTCAAAGTGCTACTGAAAGTTATTATGAGAGAGGGAAACATGGTTTTATGCATGTCAATAATATTAAGTTTCCCGCTTCATGTTGAAAGCTTTGAAGTTGCATTTGTTTTGTCTTCCTATGCTAGTGGCCTTTTGCTTCAAAAATTTGTTTTATTATGATACTCCCTTGCATAGGAAGTGGGTTAGACTCAAATGTGTTGTATATTTGCTTCTTGATGCTCTCTTTCACTTGAAATCCATATTTCCTATGTGAGCATCATTGAAATTATTATGCCCATCTTAATGGCTATAAAGAAAGAGCTTTTGGGAGACAACCCATTTTAGTTTGTTTTGGGTCTTTGTTTCTTTGAGTCTTGGAAGTTATTACCTCTATAATAACCGATCCTTATCCTTTTTGTTTAGTTTGTGTGTCAAGATCAACCTCTTTTGAGAAGTACAGGAGTTGTGAAAAGTTGCTGTCCTGGGACAGATTTTTTTGCTGCATTGAAACATTCATGAAGGATCTCAGTACGTCAGATGGAGCTGTTATTTTCTGTGCTTGTGCCCCAAGTTGTTATACAACTTTCATTAGTTTTGCACTTTTTGATTTGAGCAACAGAAGATTTTTGAAAAATCAATCTTTACCTGCTGGTCTGTTTTGACAGATTTCTGCCATAAATTGCATTTGCCTCATAAATCAACTTCCTTTTAAATTATTTTTGGGCTTTTGAAAGGATTTGTTTCAGTAGCTTTTGTTTTGTTGGACTTCAGTTGAAATGTGGGCCCAAGGGTTCTTTTTTTTGCATGCACTAATATTGCTAATGAAGATTATGTTAGGCTTTGTGTGAAAGGAACTTTCAAAGTGTTGGAGAGAGGGAATCTAGAGAGTCCGTTTCCGAATAGGTAAAGGTGCTGGAAATCAAAGGTTCGCGAAAAACCTTTCTCTTTATATTTTTGTTGTTTTTATTCCATATGGAATATTACGAGATGAAAAGAGGAGGAAACAGAGCCCAGGGGGGCCACACCTCCTAGTGGCACGGTCCCTGCCTGGCCGCGCCACCAGGGGGTGTAAAACTTCATAATATATACCCCCTGGATCCCCCGAGGTTCGTATATCGTGATCACGTCGTGTGTTTTTTTATCTGTTTCTGTTAGCAAATATTCTCAAGTTTAGAGGCACCATGGTCTCCACCAACTACAAGGGAAAGAAGCCCATGGAAGATGATCTTCAAGACCCCAAGGAAGAGGAGATCTTGTTTAAGGATGAGGAAGAAGTGAAGGAAGACTAGGATCTAGACATCCGCGCTACCATTGCAAGCATTGGAGTGGTGGCAAACCCTATCAAGATCAGGAGGACAACACAGATGTCTATAGGAGGGAAACCTCCGTGTCATTGCCTCGCTCCACGGTCACTTCTTCCACGTACCAAGAACCCCTTCCATACTCTTATACATGAGCATCAATTCCAAAAGATGCCCAAAGGGAAGTTGCCCTCCAGTTGGGATATGCCTCGTTCTAACCATGCAAGAAAGGAACACTCTAAGGAGGAAGAGTGGGGAAAGAATAACAAGGATTGTGATTCTCGGTCTGACATGATCATGAACTGCATTGAGCATAATTCGGAATTGATTCATACTCTAACCTTCGAGATTGAAGATTTGAGGAAGCTGATTAAAAAAATCATCAAGGGAACACCACTACCACCGAAGGAGTAATTCGTCATCAGCTTTTTCCATCCCCTTGGTTTGTTCCAAGCTTGAGGGAGTGCTGTGGTATCACATAATTATCTTTCATATTTTTATCTTTTTAGTAGAGTCATATATTGATTAAAGAAGTTATCATATAGGACAGTTTGCATTGTGGAAGTATCTCTCCTTTAGTTGGTTATCTATGTATCCCTTGGTGTGAGTGCCTTTATGGAATATTTATGAGAAGTTTCATCTTTTACTTTTTGCACTTCTTATTTTAGTTTGCAATCTCTATTATATGATTGTTCTTGTTGATTAGTATTGGTATCACTTTGGGAGCATCAAGGAAATATAAATTGGTTTTGGCAAACCAAGCTCTGGTCAGTAGCAACACTTTTTAAGGTTTGAAAGGAAAAGAGAAAAGCACTTACAGGTATTTCGTATCATTTATTTTCTTTCTTGATTGGCTCATAAGATTAGTATTCTTTATTTAAGATTTTTTGTGTCTTCAAGGAAGATTGCATGTTTGAATTTATCACTTGTATGTTTGCTTGTTTCCTTCAACTCTTTTGCTTGCTACCCAGCCTTGCTAGCCAAAAACCTGTACTAAGAGGGAATAATTCTCATGCATCCAGTCCTTTAAAACAAAACCTTTGCCGTTTGTGTCCACCATATCTACCTATTAGCAATATTGCTATTCCAAGTAAATTCTCAAGCTTCATCTATCTTTCAAATTAAAAATTCTTTTGTTATGTGAAAACTAGTTAGTAAAGCTCTCACGAACTTGATGGCACACCTTATTTTTTTGCCCTTAATAAACTTGAACCATTGTGTGATCGATGTTGTATATGCTTGCACTTATAAGTTGGGATTAGCAGATTCGTGCTGTCACAGGGAATGCTTTCAACACCTATAAATATCTACCCTGTTGATATCATGCTCTTTTGTTTATGGATGTCATCGGTGTGAAATAGAAGGGGAGCTTGTAAGTCCATGTAGTTATGTATATGTGTTAGAGAAACGCCTGGGGGCCGCTAGCCTAAGCCATGCCTAATCATGCTGGAAACTTGCAGCATCACCATAGTGAGCAATCTATGAAGCTTTATTCTTATAAAAAAGAGAGACATTGAAAATAGGAAAGAGAAAAAAAAGCACCATTTTCCCATGGTAAATAAGAAGATTGCTGAGATGCTTATTGTCTGATTTTCTTGTCAATTTGATATGAGATAGCTCCTGTATCATGTGTAAGGGGTACCCCGTTGGCGGGTCTCTATGATACACATGTAATTACTATGACAAGAACTTACCGGTAACTAAAGTTGAGTAGCGTGAGGAGCGGCCCTCGTACTCAAGGGACATGAGATTGCCAACTTATACTTCATCAAGAATATACTCCATGTCGTCTGATTGTCAACAAGTACGCCATAGGGGGTCCTAGTGGCGTTGGAAGGATGGGGTGTGAAATGTTGGATGTTCTAGGAGCGGTGAGCAGAAGTTTACCCAGGTTCAGATCTGACTGCGGTGATCGGATCCTACTCCTGCTAGCAACCCAGTAATATATCGGCGTAAGACGGATGTTACAATGGATTACAAGAGAGGTTCGCCTATGCGAGTTGGTTGTGGTTGATCTATGATCTGGTGCCCTAAAGGCTCCCATAGGTTCGGTTTATATAGTCACCGGGGCCTGGGGTTACAGGGAGAGACATACCCGGCTACGTTATAGAGTCAGTAACTATGTACAGCTTGGACTACAGGTAATACTACAGGCCTAAGTCGGTAACCCTTCTGGGCCTTGTCATAGCCGGAACTGGATCCTCCTCTTTCTCTGACTGGGGTGCCCGTGAAGCAAAGCTCTAACCCGTCGGTGGGCCACCCTGGTCAGCGAATCCTGTGGGTATACCTAGAAAGTATATCCCCAAATGTAGCCCCCGGAAGTCTCCAAGATCTGAAGTCAGATAAATCGTCTAGCTTGATGGTTTCTTCGTCTTGAGAATCTTGAAGGGTTCCCAAAAACTTCTTTTATTGATGTACGATTCCGAATCAATCGAGTCGGATATATCTCGTTCTGACCTTGATCTTTTCCTTGATTGATTTGAAACATCAGCCGGATTTTACAGCGGTGTGCTGACTGGCAACTTTACAGGTCAGGTCCCATCAATGGCAGGATTTCCATCAGCACGACCATTGGTGCGTCCGTTCCGTACGGAACAGAACGTTGTTTCAATGCCTGCGCGAAAATCGAGGGGGTGGAAGAGTCGCGAGGAAGATAACTCCCCCTCTCCTATATGCGTGGCGATGATCGCGCATCTTACCGCATGAATCTTGACGCAGAGGCAAATAAGAGGAGAGAAAACCCTTCTTCTCAGATTCACTTCTCCGTTGATTCATTCATTGTTTCCTCGTACTCCTCAAGCTCTCCGCACCAGTCCCCATCTGCACACCATTGAGAAAAAATCTCTCCCTTCCCCGACCAACCCTTCTTCCTCCAAGAACTATGTCATCTGCCTCGTCCTCAGGAACAGTGGCGACGGTGGCGGCGGGTCCGTCGACAGCGGACGAGAAGAAGATGCGGAGTCTTTGGATCCCCAGCGCCATGGATACCGTGGAGCTCCAAGTTATGGAGGATGAGGGGTTCATTTGTGCTGGCGCGTGGCGGAGCGCTGCTGGACACGCCACTCCCTCGCCGAAAGACGTCGAGAGGGTGCTGTTCAGCACTCACGTCGACCGCGGCCTCAGCCTCCCACCATCAGACTTATTCGTCGAGGTCCTCAACCATTACGGTGTGCAACTCCATAACCTTCCTCCCAACTCTCTGCTCGAGCTTAGTGCTCATGCAGCTCTATGCAAGGGGTTTCTTGCCATTAGGAGAAGTCTCACCCTTTTTTGGTACTACTATGGTACTCGGAAGAATTCCATCAGTGTCGGTGTGCCTTATGTCACCGGTACTCTTAGCTTAGTCCTTAGGAGGAATCGGATCTATCCTAGGATTAATGCTAGTGAATCTGTCAAACGCTGGGCCGAAAATTTCTTTTATCACAAGGATATTCCGGCTCCAGGTAAGGCGGAAGGTCTTCTGGTGTTTGTCAATGGCGCTGCCCCCCCACCAAGATTCGTGGGATGCGGAGGCGCCAGAGCTGTCAGACATTTTGATCCTTGCTAATAGGCGCATTGAGTTTTTGATGAAGCATGAGGGGCTTCATGGATCCGAATTGATCCATTGCTGGCTGGAGCGCCATATTCAGCCTCTCCAGCACCACGAAGACCGCCTCATGCACCAGATTACGAGCGACAAGAAGGACAAGATGAGGGTCAGTTCTAGCTGGCTCGCGCCAAAGGATTACAAGACCCTCATGCAATACCTGATCAAAGAAAGAGTGGAACGGAAAGTTCCGGAAGTTTCTCTGAAGATGTATACGACCAACCGTCCTCTGACTCCAGTAATCATTTCGAACCTGCCTTTTACATTTCGTCGTTCTTTTTGGTTCTTTCTCGGACTCTATTTTCATCGATGCTTTTTCGACTCTGTCAACTCGAGAAACTCTCCGAGTCTGAGCTAGCTCCACTAGAGGGCTATGCTTCTGACGACCCAGAGGTGACGGAGGATGATGAGGTTCATGAAGTTACGCCTTCGCCTCCAAGAAGCGTAAGGCAAAGGAAGTCGTCACTTCTGGTAGCCATGTGCTGCCAGTAGTTAAAAAGTAAGCACCCCACCTTTTATTTTTAGTACTATTGTACCTTTGTTATCTTTCCAGAGCACACCTAATATTTAGGATTTTCGTGTTCTAGAGTTAAATCATCGTTGAAGAGAAAGATAAAGCCGGAAAGCAAGCCGATCAAGGAGATGCGTCAGCAGAAGCTTGTCATTTCTCCTGCTGTGCCGTCGTCGACCCCATCCTCTACTCCATTAGCGCATGTTTTTGCATCTCCTGACGCCAGAAAAATCTCGAAAGCCCTGGTCATCGTTGATGACCAGGCAACTGACAAGGGTGAACCCATAAAGGGTAATGATCCCATGGTTATGACCACGGGTATGGTGGCTAAAGAGAAGGAAGAGATCCTCAGACTGGCTCAAACCAGTCTTGAGAAGCAAACCTTGACTCTAGAGGCAGCGAGCCAAGAGGAAGAAGACGTCAAGCTGGTTAGCCTCCTAGACCAAATTTTGGTCTGGGACGCTAAAGTCGCATCTGGCGAACTTCCAGCGACGGATGTTCCGTCCCTTACCCTTACCGAGAAGGTGTTTCACAACACAAAGCTTAGATTTGAGAAATTACACCTCGAACACATTGTAAGTTTCCGATACTTTTTTGCATTCATTATCATATCCTCTAGCCCCCAAGCATAAAGTCGGATAAGCACTTTTGTATCCGAGTTGATGCTTTTAGGTTGCAAAAGAACGATGTAGTGTAGCCCCCAAGGCTCGTGCTGTGATTTTACTTAGCTAAATTTGTAGACCGAGTCTTAGTAGCCGTCTGACGGTATTCCGTCTCTAAACTTACAGAACATTGCATCTTCCAACCAAGAATTGCTCAAGAATATTTCCAACAAGAGCAAAGAAATCAAAGCTTTATGCTTTGAAAATTCAAAGTTGAAAGTTGAAAAAGATGAAGCAGAAGGTAAACTTTTCCGGCTTTCTCTTTATCAGTTATATGTTTTGTCATAGTCGAATTTGCCTTTTCCGACTGATATTTTTGTCTCTGCAGAATTGTTGAGTCAATCCAGCAAGGTGGTGGAGCAGGCCAAAAAATTCAAGGTCTTGGAGGCAGAGAATGCTGAACTCCGGGAAAAGCTTGAGACCCTAACTGTGGAATCGGAGAAATCCATAGCTGTAGTCTTGGAATCAAGCAACCACGAGACCGTGAGGCTCAAGAAACTCCTAGCCCCCAGAGATAAAGAACTTGCTGATCTCAAGAAGGATTTTGATATCCAGAAGGATCTTGCCCATGCCTCAGCAAGTGAACTAGACAGCCTCCGCAAGGAGCATGCTGAATGAAATCACTCCGTGCTTGGTAAGATTTCCGAATCTTTTACTTTTTTACTTTTTGTTATTTATCTTTCCGACTTTCTTTTCAGTCAAATTTTGACTTTTTTGGTTCTTTACCAGCCCCCTTGAATATTTATGATTCTCCCGCTTCCGAACCTCGCCTCGAGCGCATAAAGCTCGTTGGAGATGTCTTGTATGACTTCCGCCAAAATCTAGAAGAGGCTAGCAAAGCCGTCAAGCTATCCGAGTTGCACAAAATGTCAGTGCACGAGGTGAGGGACAAAGTGAAGGAGATTCCGAAGTTGATTTGTAAGGGTCCCAACCTTTCAATAAGGTAGAGTCCCCTGTGTTTACAATGCTAGTCCCTAGATCAATAGCTAGCATCCACAGTTAAGATGTAATATCAAGAAACAAAGGTCATAATATAACTTTATAACCAGGAATAACATAATTTTATTACATCTTACATAGCTCATTTGGCTATTACATTACATTGCAGCGGAATAACTATAAGCATGGGGTCCTTCATCTTCAAAGTGCCACAGGCAAACATGTTGGTTGTAGACTTTGTAATCCTAATCAATCAATCTTCACTAAAATCAATCAAACCTGCAACATTACAAGTTATAGCCACAAGGGTCAATACATTTGAAATGTATTGGCAAGTTTCACTACTATGTTGAATATAAGTGGATCCTATCATTACATGCATTTTTGGCTAAGTAGGGTTTAAGGCTCATTTGCAGAAAGCAATAATTTATCCTATCTTTTCAAAATGGTTTAGATCTTTTGTCAAATCTTGCTGAACTCCTTGGAATCCACCAAGTGTCTTTGTCAAAATCTCTTGAGCTCCTTGGTAATCCCAAGTGCTTCAAGTTTTCATCAAAATCTCTTGAGCTCCTTGGTACCCCCAAGTGCATCAAGTCTTTTGTTGTCACTTAAAAGTTTTTCTTTTAGAAATTGGAATGTCGAGATTTCCCATAGCTTCAAGCTTTAGTTGCTCAGTATTGTCCATAACCGGGGACACATCTAAGTACTTAGATTTTATTATCTTCTGCAGAAGTTGTACACTTTACCCACATATCACACTCTCATCTTGTTGCCACCAGTGGCCGCTGGATTGGTACTCACCAAGATGGAGTACTGGCAGATTGAGAATGTGACGAAGTCTTTCCAGAGGGTCCTCCCATACACCATTGCTAGCTTGTCTTCAGTACCCATGTAGGATTCTAGGTCCCTTATTTTCAGTAACCTAAAGACAATGCATGGGTCTTCCCAATGTAGTTGACTAAGCCAGAGCCATAAGTAGCATGTGGTTGTACACGAAAGCCACAATTGGAGAAACATGTTCAATCTCTAAGTTTCCTGGGTGGTTTTCTTTTGGAGCACAACACAAAGAGATTGCCATAGACATGGTTCCTTTTGTTGCCACCTTCTCCAAAACTCAAAGTCCTTGCCCACCCAGGTGGTTCATTGAGTCCTTGTTTTATTATATAAAAACACAAGTCCTTTTCTCAACTTCATAAAATCTCAACATGTATCTCTTTTCAAAATATAGCATGGCTAAGCATGTAACAACTACATTGTTTTCACTAAGGTATATATAAGGTATCCTATTAGGATTAGCATAGCATAAGTATAAAAATTATTTTCATGCATGTTTTCAAAATCCACTAAGTATAATGAAAATAGTAGGACTTTAGATGATAGTGTAACTTGCCTTTTTGGTAGGGAATGATGGTTCACTTCTTGATCTTGCTAGTTTCACACTTTTCTAACTTCACTACAAATCAATCAAGCAAACACAAAATCAACTTGCATTCCAACCAATATTCAATCAATACATCACACACATAAAATCATAGGAACTAAGTCATGCATGCAAGCATGCAAAAATGGTTTTATTTGCAAAGGTGGTCTCCACTAGGCTTCTAAACTTTGTAAGGTTCAAAGTGGTCATTTTCCAAGTGGCAAAGTCACTTGCAAAAGAGTTTTATCCATAAACCATTTTTAAATCCAATCATTATTTTATGTGGTGGAAAATATTTTTATCAAAGCGACAACTTTATGTTGTTCACCAAATAAGTTGTTGTTTCTCAAAACTTGGTGTTTAGGGTCAGTAGGTTTGAGTCAAATCATTTTCCCAAAGCTTCTACTCCAAAAACATTTTTATAGCAAAATCATTATTTTTATTTGGCTAGAAATGGGCTAATTCAAGTTTTTATTCCTAAACTTCACAAAATCCATTTTTAAAACCATGGGTTGGTTCCTAGGGTCAGTAGGTTCACAACAAACCAATTTGCAAAGATTTCAACCTCAAAAACATTTTGGAATATTTTTTACAACCTAAACATGCATACAAATGTTTCTGCAAAAACAAACAATCTAACAGAAACTTTTTACTAAACACATTGCATGGTTGGATAGGGCTTGTTCCACTGATTCCATTGATATAAAGTTTGATATTTTTGGACATGTGGATCAAAAGTTACAAGGATTTCAAATCTGCAAACGAATCTGATTTCAAATCTGTTTTTAAATCGAAGACTGGCCACGCGTTGCGATGTCACTGGCTGGTACCGCTTCGGTCGGATCGTGCTCTGCGGGGCGTTGGATCTAAACAGATCGCACGGCTCTGGTTGCGTACCCCTTCAGCGTTTAAGTGATCTATCGCGTTCGTCCGATCTAGATCCTACGGTCCGCAACAACTCAACCAAGAACTGGCGGCGCTGTGCGGCGGCAGACGGCAGCGACGGTCAGGCGATGGGTTAGCGGCGGTTCTAGGAAGCGAGGAGGGAAGGGGAGGTGCTCACCGGGTTCAGGAGGTCACGGTGAAGCTCGAGGCGGTGTTGGTCTGGCGAGGGGCGCTCTGGTTCTAGCAGGATTGCTCGCCGGAGTGGGGAACGGCGTCGGGCGGCTCTGGTCCTGGTCGGAGGCGGTGCTGTGGTTTGCACCGAGGGAAAACAAAGGCGCGGTTAGATGCAGTCGAGTGCGGCGAGTGCAAGAGCATGAACGAGAGGGCGGTAGGCAATGCTTACAGGGACGACGCCGAGAAGAATGTGACGCTGGCGCGGTCGATGGTTGTCGAATCGGCCTTGAGGCGCCCATGTTGAACGGAGGGAACAGACAGGTGCGCCTGGGAGTGGGAAGTATGTGTGCTTGGTCGGGGAGGCAAGGCGGTGGCTGGGCTCGCCTGAATTTGCTGGGGACGGTGGTCGGAGCAGTGACGTTGTTGCTTGATTGAGGTAGCTGGTGGCGTTTGTATGGAGTCGAGGAAAGGAAGAGGAGGAGTGGGCGCTTTAACGTGCGTGGTCGCAGCGAGTAATGGCAAAGGCGTTAAGGCGAATTTAACCGCGGCATCAACGGAAGGAAACGGCCGGCGTAGTCATCGCGGGGAGGAAGAAGATGAGCTGGAGAGGTGGGGCATGCTTGTCAGCGAGAAAGGGAGTGAGGGGGAGGGGTCCACTCGTCAGTCGCTCTGCGGGTGTGCGTTTAGGTAGGAAACGCTTCGCGCGTGGGGGAGAGAAGCTGGGCTAGCTGGGCTCGTTGGGCTTGGCCAGTTGGGCTGAGTCCACTTCTATATTTTTTTTCTTCTGGATTCTTTTTCCTTTTCTGATTCTATTTTCTGTTTTGAAATTCAAACAACAATCAAACATTCAAATCAAATCAGACTTTCACCAAACATTGCAATTGAATTTGGTTCTGTTTAACAACATAACCAAAGTCCAAAGATCAAAATAATATTTTTATTTTAGGGTCCATTATTAATTAAATAAATAGACCTTGTTTATTAAATCAAAATAGAATTTGTTTTATTTAAAATCTCCATTTGAAATTTAATTATTTTCAAAACCAAATTAGTAGGTTTTATTTGAAAATAAAGAATACTTGGAAAACTTGTTTTAAATAAATAAATAAGTTTTGATGTTTAATTATAATAGCAAAACCTTTATTTTTAATAAACTTGGATATTAAATCCTTTTTATTTTATTTAAATAAACCTTTACTATTTTTATCAAATAGAATTGTTTTTATTTCAAAGGCTTGGCCAAGTTTTAATTTGGCTTATAAAATAATCCTTATTTATCATTCTATCCTTTTTCTTTTGAAAACCAAATATTTTTATTAAAAGATTCAAAAATAGTAATTCCAAATATTTTTATTTTTCCTTTATTAAATGTTTATATTTGTAAATCCCCTGAGGATTTATTTGTTCAAAATAAGTTTGAAGGTTTCCATTTGATCTCAAAAAGTTTCTTCTCACCCTGAAAATCAACAAAGTTTTATTTTATTTATTTATTTTTCACATTACAAGATTTGGAAAATCTTGGGATGTGACAGGCTACCACCCTTAAAATAAATCTCGTTCCGAGATCTGGGAAGGCTAGGGTTACAAGTAGGTTCAAAACATCTAGGGTACTACCACCCTTAAAAATTTTCCAACTAAATTACATGTTGGCTTGCTTGGGATCTTGGGGAAACTTCTTTGGGCAAACTTCTGCATAGTGTCCTTTGTTTCCACACTTGACTCATGGGCCAAGGCTGAGATCCTTCATAGGCTTGTTTAACTTGTTCTTCATCTTTTCTGGACAATTGCTTGCATAATGTCCTGGTTCTTTGCAATTGAAACAGTTGATATCTTTGAGTTCTTTACGTGTCTCTTGTGGACAAGTTGCTGCATAATGGCCTAGCTCTTTGCAGTTGTTGCACCACACTTGGCCAATTTCTTTATACTTCTGGTTCTCTGGGCATTCACTAGAATAGTGTCCCATTTCTTTACAACGATGACATTGCACATGGCTTTTGTCCTTCTTTTGCCTTTTGGGTTTCTCCAAAGCTAAGAGTGCATCTAGTTCATGTTGTTCATATGTTATCTGGTAGGTAGGAATGTCTACATGTTTCTTGGACCTTCTATTGCTCTTTGGATAATTCATATGCCCTTTCTTTGGTCCTTTGAATTGGGTTGTTTTGCTTGGAGGTATAAGTGGACCTTTTCCTTTGTCATCAACCTTCTTGGTAGACTTGGATCCTTCTTGATTGTTTGCAATCATTTGTTGCACTCCACCTTGTTTCCTTTGTTCCACAATGGAATAGATGGGGCATTGGATAGGGACATGATTGTTTCCTTCACATAGGTAGCAAGTAGCTTGAGAGGTGGGACATTGGCCTACTGGATGTTTCTCTTCACAGTTGGGGCATTGATCTCCATGCTCCTTGGAGGTATGATCCTTGTCTCCACAAATAATGCAAGCTGGGGCTCCATCTAGAATAACATTTCTGTCATCCTTGTTGTCACAAACTCTTTTGGAATAGTTGTCTTCCATGTTGATCATTTGATCTGTCACCTTAAGCATCAATTGGGCTTGAGTTTCCAAAAATCCTTGCAGGGTTGGATCTTCCCCACTGGTGTTGGCTATGAATTAAGCTGTCATTTGGTTCAACTGGTGTTGGGTTTCTATGAGTTCTTTCATGCTGTCCTCTTGGTTGGTGTTGGTGTCATCAACCTTGATGTTGGAGTCTCTTGAAGTAGTCATCTGTTTGGGTTGAATTGAGATTAGAATAGGCAAGATATTTCTAAGGAAATATTTCTAATCACACACATCACAATTTACACAAGCAATGTGCATACAATCACAAGCCAAACATTTCACTCAAACAACAAAGTTCAAGCGTATCCTTAGGCAACAAATTATTTTGTTACACCACATAAGTTGGTGTGTTTGACTTAACTAAATTTGGTGGTCCATCTATATGGTTTACTTGTGATCTTTCCATCCTTCTTGGTTGCTTCTTCTTACTTGAGATCATGGTTTCTTTGGGAAAACTTTGGTCACAAGACTTCAAATGATGTGGGCTCCTTCTAATTTTTGCATTCCCTTAGTCTCTAAATCTTGAGCAAGATTTCCTTGTTCCACTTGTCCTTAGTGCTATCCAAGATTGAAATTCCTGGTGAATATGCTGAAGATGTTGAAGTCATTAGAGTTGAAGAAGTTGAAGTCATTAGAGTTGAAGAAGTCCTTTGCACATGGTGAAGTCTTTGGCCATGGGGTAGGTTTTTCCATCAAGTTGAAATAGAAGAGATGTAGAGTTGAAACCAAAATGGTTGAGGAAAGAGTTTACAAGATTGTTTGTAAATAAGTTTTGGAACAAATACAACTCCTATTTTTCTAAGGGTTTTTGTCCAATCCTAGGTTACAAATCCTACAGGAAACACAGTGCTCTGATACCATCTGTAAGGGTCCCAACCTTTAAATAAGGTAGAGTCCCCTGTGTTTACAATGCTAGTCCCTGGATCAATAGCTAGCATCCACAGTTAAGATGTAATATCAAGAAACAAAGGTCATAATATAACTTTATAACTAGGAATAACATAATTTTATTACATCTTACATAGCTCATTTGGCTATTACATTACATTGCAGCGGAATAACTATAAGCATGGGGTCCTTCATCTTCAAAGTGCCACAGGCAAACATGTTGGTTGTAGACTTTGTAATCCTAATCAATCAATCTTCACTAAAATGAATCAAACCTGCAACATTACAAGTTACAGCCACAAGGGTCAATACATTTGAATTGTATTGGCAAGTTTCACTACTATGTTGAATATAAGTGGATCCTATCATTACATGCATTTTTGGCTAAGTAGGGTTTAAGGCTCATTTGCAGAAAGCAATAATTTATCCTATCTTTTCAAAATGGTTTAGATCTTTTGTCAAATCTTTCTGAACTCCTTGGAATCCACCAAGTGTCTTTGTCAAAATCTCTTGAGCTCCTTGGTAACCCCAAGTGCTTCAAGTTTTCATCAAAATCTCTTGAGCTCCTTGGTACCCCCAAGTGCATCAAGTCTTTTATTGTCACTTAAAAGTTTTTCTTTTAGAAATTGGAATGTCGAGATTTCCCATAGCTTCAAGCTTTAGTTGCTCAGTATTGTCCATAACCGGGGACACGGCTAAGTAGTTATATTTTATTATCTTCTGCAGAAGTTGTACACTTTACCCACATATCACACTCTCATCTTGTTTCCACCAGTGGCCGCTGGATTGGTACTCACCAAGATGGAGTACTGGCAGATTGAGAATGTGACGAAGTCTTTCCAGAGGGTCCTCCCATAAACCATTGCTAGCTTGTCTTCAGTACCCATGTAGGATTCCAGGTCCCTCATTTTCAGTAACCTGAAGACAATGCATGGGTCTTCCCAATGTAGTTGACTAAGACAGAGCCATAAGTAGCATGTGGTTGTACACGAAAGCCACAATTGGAGAAACATGTTCTATCTCTAAGTTTCCTGGGTGGTTTTCTTTTGGAGCACAACACAAAGAGATTGCCATAGACATGGTTCCTTTTGTTGCCACCTTCTCCAAAACTCAAAGTCCTTGTCCACCCAGGTGGTTCATTGAGTCCTTGTTTTATTATATAAAAACACAAGTCCTTTTCTCAACTTCATAAAATCTCAACATGTATCTCTTTTCAAAATATAGCATGGCTAAGCATGTAACAACTACATTGTTTTCACTAAGGTATATATAAGGTATCCTATTAGGATTAGCATAGCATAAGTATAAAAATTATTTTCATGCATGTTTTCAAAATCCACTAAGTATAATGAAAATAGTAGGACTTTAGATGATAGTGTAACTTGCCTTTTTGGTAGGGAATGATGGTTCACTTCTTGATCTTGCTAGTTTCACACTTTTCTAACTTCACTACAAATCAATCAAGCAAACACAAAATCAACTTGCATTCCAACCAATATTCAATCAATACATCACACACATAAAATCATAGGAACTAAGTCATGCATGCAAGCATGCACAAATGGTTTTATTTGCAAAGGTGGTCTCCACTAGGCTTCTAAACTTTGTAAGGTTCAAAGTGGTCATTTTCCAAGTGGCAAAGTCATTTGCAAAAGAGTTTTATCCATAAACCATTTTTAAATCCAATCATTATTTTATGTGGTGGAAAATATTTTTATCAAAGCGACAACTTTATGTTGTTCACCAAATAAGTTGTTGTTTCTCAAAACTTGGTGTTTAGGGTCAGTAGGTTTGAGTCAAATCATTTTCCCAAAGCTTTTACTCCAAAAACATTTTTATAGCAAAATCATTATTTTTATTTGGCTAGAAATGGGCTAATTCAAGTTTTTATTCCTAAACTTCACAAAATCCATTTTTAAAACCATGGGTTGGTTCCTAGGGTCAGTAGGTTCACAACAAATCAATTTGCAAAGATTTCAACCTCAAAAACATTTTGGAATAATTTTTACAACCTAAACATGCATACAAATGTTTCTGCAAAAACAAACAATCTAACAGAAACTTTTTACTAAACACATTTCATGGTTGGCTAGGGCTTGTTCCACTGATTCATTGATATAAAGTTTGATATTTTTGGACGTGTGGATCAAAAGTTACAAGGGTTTCAAATCTGCAAACGAATCTGATTTCAAATCTGTTTTTAAATCGAAGACTGGCCACGCGTCGCGATGTTACTGGCTGGTACCGCTTCGGTCGGATCCGCTCTGCGGGGCGTTGGATTTAAACAGATCACATGGCTCTGGTTGCGTACCCCTTCAGCATTTAAGTGATCTATCGTGTTCGTCCGATCTAGATCCTACGGTCCGCAGCAACTCAACCAAGAACTGGCGGCGCTGCGCGGCGGCAGACGGCGGCGACGGTCAGGCGGTGGGTTAGCGGAGGTTCTAGGAACTGAGGAGGGAAGGGGAGGTGCTCACCGGGTTCAGGAGGTCACGGTGAAGCTCGAGACAGTGTTGGTCTGGCGAGGGGCGCTCTGGTTCTAGCAGGATTGCTCGCCGGAGTGGGGAACGGCGTCGGGCGGCTCTGGTCCTGGTCGGAGGCGGTGCTGTGGTTCGCCCCGAGGGAAAACAAAGGCGCGGTTAGATGCAGTTGAGTGCGGCGAGTGCAAGAGCTTGAACGAGAGGGCGTGGGGCGGTCTGTGCTTACCAGGGGACGACGCCGGAGAAGTAGCAGACGCGGCGGCGCGGTCAGTGGTTGTCGAAGTCGATGCTCAGAGGCGCCCGCGGTTGAACGGAGGGCACAGACAGGTGCGCCTGGGAGTGGGAAGTATGTGTGCTTGGTCGGGGAGGCAAGGCGGTGGCTGGGCTCGCCGGAATTTGCTGGGGACGGTGGTCGGAGCAGTGACGTTGCTGCTTCGATTCAGGCAGCCTGGTGGCGTTCAGGGCATGGAGTCTGAGGGGAAAGTAAGAGGAGGAGTGGGCGCTTTAACGTGCGTGGTCGCAGCGAGTAATGGCGAAGGCGTTAAGGCGAATTTAACCGCGGCATCAATGGCGAGAAACGGCCGGCGTAGTCGTCGTGGGGAGGAAGAAAATGAGCTGGAGAGGTGGGGCATGCTTGTCAGCGAGAAAGGGAGTGAGGGGGAGGGGTCCACTCGTCAGTCGCTCTGCGGGTGTGCGTTTAGGTAGGAAACGCTTCGCGCGTGGGGGAGAGAAGCTGGGCTCGTTGGGCTTGGCCAGTTGGGCTGAGTCCACTTCTATATTTTTTTCTTCTGAATGCTTTTTCCTTTTCTGATTCTATTTTCTGTTTTGAAATTCAAACAACAATCAAACATTCAAATCAAATCAGACTTTCACCAAACATTGAATTTAATTTGGTTCTGTTTAACAACATAACCAAAGTCCAAAGATCAAAATAATATTTTTATTTTAGGGTCCATTATTAATTAAATAAATAGACCTTGTTTATTAAATCAAAATAGAATTTGTTTTATTTAAAATCTCCATTTGAAATTTAATTATTTTCAAAACCAAATCAGTAGGTTTTATTTGAAAATAAAGAATACTTGGAAAAATTGTTTTAAATAAATAAATAAGTTTTGATGTTTAATCAAAATAGCAAAACCTTTATTTTTAATAAACTTGGATATTAAATCCTTTTTATTTTATTTAAATAGACCTTTACTATTTTTATCAAATAGAAATGTTTTTATTTCAAAGGCTTGGCCAAGTTTTAATTTGGCTTACAAAATAATCCTTATTTATCATTCTATCCTTTTTCTTTTGAAAAACAAATCTTTTTATTAAAAGATTCAAAAATAGTAATTCCAAATATTTTTATTTTTCCTTTATTAAATGTTTATCTTTGTAAATCCCCTTAGGATTTATTTGTTCAAAATAAGTTTGAAGGTTTCCATTTGATCTCAAAAAGTTTCTTCTCACCCTGAAAATCAACAAAGTTTTATTTTATTTATTTATTTTTCACGTTACCAGATTTGGAAAATCTTGGGTTGTGACATGATTGAAGACTGGAAGATCTCCTACGCCCGGACTGCTGCACAAACAACTCTAACAATGGTGATGAGCCACCATATCGAGATGGAAATCTGGCACGTCACCAAGGGCATCGCCGAGGATGATGATGAGGGTAACCCGCAAGATATCAAGGCCATCCAAGAATATTGTGCAGGTTATGCTTGTCGAGTGGCGGAGATGACCAACTACACGACGCCATTCTTCGATTCCGTCGCAGCTCCTCCCTCGCCCCAAGAGCCAGAAGCCAGCAATGCTTCCGAGTCTGAGATCGAGGGTGACACTGCTGTTGATTCTAGTGTTCCACCTACGTCATCACCACCGCCTGCAACATAAACAATTTATATGCATTATCTTGATCTTTTGGCAATGTAATGATGGATACAATGTTTGTTTTGTGCCGGTATGTAAAAACTGATGCTTTTACTATCTTAGAAATTTTATTTATATATTTTTGATGCATGTGCCTGAAATTTTTGAAGCACTTTGCTTTTTCTATGCCTATACCTATCGGTTTATCTGGCTCTCTGCCTCGTCCCTTTCATGGTCGGCCAACCTTTAGCATGAAAACTTTGCCGAGAAACGGAGCGCAATTGCTAAACCAGTTTATAATCAGAAACAAAGCCGGCTTCCAGTACCAACAACTCATTACTCGGAAAATACCCGCGTCTAAGCAATCAGATAAAGAATCAAAGCATAGACAATAAATTTTAATTTTGTACCCTAAGGTAACATTTTTAGATATTCAAAAATCATGACCAAAACAAACATGAGCATAAAGTACTTTCAAGCATTCTGGGATTTTTGACAAAATTACATTCTCTTTTTGGAAATAAGATGGCAAAAACTTCTCAAAGATAAAATATGAGGAAACCAACACTTTATTTCACTTTTGAACATGTACATGTTGGAGATATGCCCAAGAGGCAATAATAAAGTGGTTATTATCATATCTTCACACTTATGATAAATGTTTACATACCATGCTATAATTGTATTAACCGGAAACATTAATACTTGTGTGATTTGTAAACTAAAATAAGAGTCCCTAGTAAAGCCTCTTGTTAAACTAGCTTGTTGGTTAATATATGATCATTGTTTCCTGATCATGAACATAGAGATGTTATTAACAACAGGGTCATATCATTAGGAGAATGATGTGATGGACATACTCCTATAGATAAGCATAGCATAAAGATCAAGTCATTTCAATAGTTCAATTGCTATATGCTTTCTGATACATAGTGACCTGATTCCTTCGACCATGAGATCATGCATATCACCTTTACCGGATGGATGCTTTGATGTCATCAAACACCACACCGTAACAGGGTGGTTATAAAGGTGGCATTGAGTGTTTGGAAAGTATTGGTTGAGACACATGGATCAAGAGTGGGATTTGTCCATCCACATGACGGATAGATATACTCTGGGCCCTCTCGGTGAAATGTCATCCAATTAGCTTGCAAGCATGTGACTGGCTCACAAGGGATCACATATCACGGGAACGAGAAAAGAGTACTTATCGGTAACGAGGTTGAACTAGGTATGCAGAGATACCGACGATCATAACCTCGGATAAGTAACATATCGTGAGACAAAGGGAAATTGGTATCGTATGTAAGTGGTTCATTCGATCGCAAAGTAATCGTAGAAATATGTGGGAGCCATATGAATTTCCAGATTCCTCTATTGGTTATTGTTCGGAGAAGTGTCTCGATCATGTCCGCATAATTCACGAACCGTAGGGAGACACACTTAAGGATTCGACGTTGTTTGAGTAGTTATGGTATTATGAGAAAGAGACCGAATGTTGTTCGGAGTCTCGGATGGGATCCGGGATATCACGAGGAGATCCGGAATGGTCCGGAGAATAAGATTCATATAAGGAAAGTCCCATTTCGGAGTTGGGGAATGGTTCCGGTGTTTTCATCGGGAATGTTCTAGAAGGTTCCGGAATGTCCGGCGCTCCGGGGGGGGAAGGGTACATGAATGTGTCATTACATATTGGAATGATTGCATCATGTACTAGGTGTTCTCGCTGTCCAAAATAAAGGGTTTATTTAAATCCTAAATTGAAAAGTCAAACGGCTAGTTTGAAAGTCAAACGGCAATTTTGGGAAGTGGGAAAAGAGGAGGAGTATGAAACCGAGTTGGGGAGGGAGACCTCCTCCAACCGGCGGCCACTACCCAAGCCGAGTTGGGGAGGGACTCCACTCCCTTCCCCTGGCGCGCCAGCCCCCTCCCACCTATATAAGGAGGGGCAGGGCTCCCCTCCTGACACACACAAGTTCCTATCTTCTACCTCCGGTTTAGAGCCGTTTTGGTTTAGAGCTTCTAATTGCTTTAGCCAGCGGTTTAGAGCCTTCTAATTGGTGTGTCTAATTACTAGACCACTAATAGCCTCTCTCATAAGCTCCACCATACTCGCACCGGCTTAAGGCGAAGCCCTGCGGGATCTCCCCTCTACTTCCGGTACCACGCCGTTGTGCTGCCGGAATCGCGAGGAGAGTGCTACAACCTCCGCTGCCTGCTGGAACAAGGGAGAGGAAGGTCTTCGTCGAGTACCGAACGTGTGACCGACTACGGGAGCGCTGCTGGAACGTGGCGCTGGAAGGATCGTCTACACGATCTTGAGATCGGAAAGAGTACGACTACATCACCCACGAGAATCTGCTCTCGTTAACCGCTTTGGAATCTTCGAGGGTGAGTTCCACTATCGACTCGTTGCTACAATCTAGTAGATAGATCTTGGCTTGTTTGTTTGTATGCGATAGAAAATTTTGTTTTCCATGCTACGAACCCCTACAAAGGGTATCAGAGCCGTGTCTATATGTAGATCTGTTGCACGAGTAGAACACAATGGTCATTGTGGGCATTGATGCTTTTATTGTAGATTGCTTTTTGTGTACTTTGCATCTAGCGGTATGTTGGGATGAAGCGGCCCGGGCTAACCTTACATGACATCGTTCATGAGACTTGCTCCACGCTTGACATGCAACTTGTATTGCATAAGTGGCTCTGCGGGTGCCTGTTTCTCCTAGCATAGTTAAGATCCAATTTACAACGGGTAATCAACAATGCTAGTATCAATGTTGTGGTTCTTGTTCGTAAGTTAGAACGACACTTATTGAAAGCCCCAAACCACGTAAAATATGCAAAGAAAGTAGAGGCGTCTAACTTTGTTTTGCAGGGGTGTCTTGATGATGTGATATGGCCATGATTGTGATTATATTTGATGTATGCTATGTTCCTTAGTGTAAGTTGGCAACCGGCATGAGCCATATGGTTGTCTTTAATTTCTGTTAAGACCTGCGTGTCTATTCAAAATAGTTGTAATAGTTGAAGCTGGTGGACGACAACCATGAAGAAGCGTCATTGACCTTGATGCTATGCCGGTGATGATGGAGATCATGTTCGTGCTTGAAGATGGAGATCGGAAGCACAAAGAAGAAAGGCCATATCATATCACATATTATGAATTGCATGTGATGTTAATCCTTTATGCATCTTGTATTGCTTAGTAGACGGTAGCATTATAAGATGATCCCTCATGCACATAAATTTCAAGTTCTAAAGTGTTCACCCTTAGTATGCACCGTTGCCAAAGCTTGCTGCTTGAAGCACCACGTGATGATCGGGTGTCTTTGATTCATGGTGAATACAACGTAAGCAAGCCAGATTTGCTTATGCGGTAGCTAAGGTTTGATCTTGACGAGCCTAGCATGTACGCATATGGTCTCAGAACACGGATCACCGAAAGGTAAAGCATGAGTCATATAGTAGATATGATGAACATGTTGATTGTTCGCCATTGAAGCTACATCAACTCTCGTGATGATCGGTTTTGATGTGGTGGATTTGGTTCGTGTGATCACTAAAACAATGTGAGGGATGTTGTTTTGAGTGGGAGTTCACCTGGATTAATTTAATTATTAATTAGAACTCAATTTATCATAAATTAAATCAAAGTGTATTTGCATAGTTGTTGTAGTCATTGGCATCCGTTTACCACCTTGCGCTTAGTTATAATTGAGATGATAGAACTATAGAATTCTGGTTAGTTACTTTCTTAACTGGTATCGTATTGTTTTGAAGTGTTAATCTAAAGTTTAAAAGTCCTATTGCAAACTTTCAGTAATTTCCGGTTACTCCATAAAGTTTAATAATTAGTATTAAAACAAGAGTGACAATTCCAAGTGTTAGTGTTTGAGTATCATGTTTGTCTCCATGATTCTTGATATTCAAAGGATTGTCTTAATATCAAGGTTATCTAGGATCCGAAAGAGTTGTTTGAAACCATGATGTGTGGAAGATATTGTGATATCTGAAATGAAGTTTTGGTTACAACATGATAGAGTATAATATGGCAAAAGTCATGTTCTCATATTTGATGAGAATTTGCAAAAGGTTGGAGACACTAGTTGTCCTAATCTTCCAAAAGGTTTTGGAGAGCAACATTATACTCGCGATTCACCGTTACAAGCTAAAAGTAGCTAGATCATGGATAAGTCTATGATGAGGGTGAATATTTGATGTAGGTAAAATGTTTACTACACCAAGAGATTACTAAAGAAAGGAATTTGAAAGAACACCAAATATTTGATAATGGTGATCTACTTCAAAGTGCAAGTTCAAAGACATTGGTATTTAACTATACACGCTTTAGAATATGTGTCATATGTATGACTCCACTATTGATGTTGATAGATTCTTTCAAACAGAAATACTGAAAGAGAATCTCATAAATATGTGGCAGAAAAGAAAAGACTAGAATTGTTCAGCTTAAAGTATATAGATGATATACATGTTATGGCTATATTCTTTGCTTATTAAACAAAGTGGTTCTTAAGCATTTGATACTGAATATGTTGGTATGAATCGTCATACGAAAACAACAGAATTCATGAACTACAATGGCCTAAGTAAATAGCAAAAGAATATGTGATGATGTTCATCGAGAACAAATAAAGGGTTATTATGTTGCTCGTTAAACATCAAAGCTTGCCTTCAAGATTTGTTTTATCAGGTATTATGAGAACAAAAGGGTTGTTCAAATAATTGCCGTAATCCATAAAAGATGGATGATTCACAAATCTCGTTGGAGAAATCACATCCATAAAACTAGTGCTAAAATTGTCGAAAGACAAATTGATTGAAAGATCACTTAGGAAGTGACATCGCCGTTTAAATTATATTGGAAAGAAAACATGAAGAAACTCCATGTGGATGGAATTTTGGAGTCTTTTTATTTTTATAAAATAAAGCGTGTGAAAATTTACTAGAGATAATTAAAAATTCGTTCATAGGCCAAAAGGAACGAATGACTAGCTTATTTGAACTTGTACATATTGTTGTACAAAGTCCATTATGTGTAGTCAAGAGCGATGAATTTCAACTTCATATGCTTTCTCCGAAAATTTGAGTGAATATATGAATATTTACTTAATAAGGATAAAGTATGAAACACTTGAAAAGTTCAAAGACTTTCAAGATGAAGTGCAAAATCATTGTAACAAGAATATGAATAGTTTATGATAAGATCATAAAGGAAGATATTTAAGTTACAAGTTTAGCATAATACCTAAGATTTATGGAATAGTTCCGTGGATTTGCATTTCCCGAAACACCATAAGAGTATGGAGCATTCGAGATATGTAATTAAACCTTGTTTGACATGGTAAGATCAAAGGTATAATTCATAAAACTGCCATTATATTTTAAAGATTAAAAGCTTTAGAGATTACCGTTTTTCCACTGAAAAGAGCTTCATCATAATCCGCTGAAATGACACCATATAAAGTTATGGTTTGGGATAAAACCCAAGTAGTCCTTTCTTAAACATTGGTATGCTATGCATAAGAAAGATGTGTGCAACCAAAGTCGGATGAACCTGTCTTTGTATAAATGTTAAGTATTCCTCCATAAACACCGGAGACAAAAGTGTTTGTCGCTTAGAACGTCAAGTTTCTTTGAGAAGGATTTTTTCGTGAAAAGTTAAGTGGAGGACGATAGAACTTTGATAAGGTTAAAGGAACCTTAGCTATATGTGCAGTAGTTGGCAGCAGAAAAGTGTTCCGAGGCACAATAATGCTCATGGCTCACGTGCCTCAAAGGTTGTGGTCACGGAGGTCTAAGTTTCTATTGAACCAAGTAGGTCAAGTAAACAATCAAATACCAAGATTTGAGGGTTGAATCATTATTTGAGAATAATGAACGGACTACATGCAAAGAAGCAATGATGGGCCCTGACTCCGTCAAATGGCTTGAAGCCATAAAATCCGTGAAAGTTCCATACACAAGAAATCAAGTTTTGAACTTGAAGGACCCTCGAAAAAGGTGTAAGACCTTGCAGTTGTGTTTGGATCTATAAAGAAGTAGACATGGATGTTTCACATCTATGAAATAGTCGACATGTTGGGAAAGAGTTCACAACAATGTTCAAAGGTTGTATATGACAAGATTTGATCTTTCATAGCGATTTTTAGTCTAGACGGATTAATGTAGCAACCACTACATATAATTTGTTATGTGGTAGTAGAATAAACAAAACAAGTTCTTCTAATAGAATGGTTACCTAGGACGTGTGCATGACACGGTCCAAAGGGTTTTGTTAATTCAAAGGATGCTAAAAGCATATGCAAACTTCAATGGTTGAAGTAAGCATAGCGGAGTTGGAATCTTCACTATGATGAAACTGTTAAAAGAGTTTAATTTCATCGGAGACAATGAAGATGCTTGCATTTGCAAGAAATTAAGTGGGAGCGCTAAGACATGTTTCTAATACATTATGTGGAAGACATATTGTTGATTGGAAATAATGTATCTTTTATTAACACATATTAAGAATTTCATCCCGATGAAAGACTTAGGCAAAACCCAAATATTTGGCATCAATAGACGCTAAAATGGTTGTGCCAGAAGTACATAGACGAGATATTGAATGAATTCAATATAGAAACTACAAGAAAGGTTCTTGTTGCACAGAAAGGATTGAAAGAGTTCAATGTTGATGATATATTCAAGTGTATTGACATTTGGTAAGTGAAACAAAGATTCAAGTATAGATTGATACTTGATGTATGAAATCACAAAGAGTGTTTATATCAATCATACTGTGATATGTACAAATCCAGATATGTCCTATGCTCTAAATGTTGTGAGCATATACCAGAATGATTTGTAAGATGATCATTGGACAATAGTAAGGATATTCTTATGATCTTTTGGAAGAACTAAGAGTATATTATTTGTAGAAGTGACAAATAGATGGTTAGTTCATTGTAAAAGTACTACATTGATACTAGCTTTGTCACAAAGTACAAATTAAGTTTATCTCAATCTAAACTAAAGGTGGCACAATATAATGGAAAGTGAGTTCCATAATGGATTTGGATGAGTTCCAAAATTAAGACATTGTGACAGATACTACAACAAAAGGCTAAGTATATGACTGCTATTATAGCAGCAAAAGAGGGCATTTGTGTCAAGTAGTTTGTTATCAAACTAGGTGTAGTTCACAGCGGGATAATACTATGAAGATATATTGTGCGACAATATTATCAACATGTTTTAACCCCAAAGAACTAAAGGTCACACCGAAAGACCAAATTATACAAAGCCATCTCATTAGAGAATGAGTGATGCGTAGGGACGCAAAGACATGCAATTACACACGGACCTGGAAGTGTCAGATCCGGAGATCAGTTGACCACTAGCAATCGTGTACATACAACACCCTAAAGCCATAGGTGTTGAATACACAAAGGTTTGAAACTAGATTATTGACTCTAGTGCAAGTGGGAGACTGTTGGAGATATGCCCAAGAGGCAATAATAAAGTGGTTATTATCATATCTTCACACTTATGATAAATGTTTACATACCATGCTATAATTGTATTAACCGGAAACATTAATACTTGTGTGATTTGTAAACTAAAATAAGAGTCCCTAGTAAAGCCTCTTGTTAAACTAGCTTGTTGGTTAATATATGATCATTGTTTCCTGATCATGAACATAGAGATGTTATTAACAACAGGGTCATATCATTAGCAGAATGATGTGATGGACATACTCCTATAGATAAGCATAGCATAAAGATCAAGTCATTTCAATAGTTCAATTGCTATATGCTTTCTGATACATAGTGACCTGATTCCTTCGACCATGAGATCATGCATATCACCTTTACCGGATGGATGCTTTGATGTCATCAAACACCACACCGTAACAGGGTGGTTATAAAGGTGGCATTGAGTGTTTGGAAAGTATTGGTTGAGACACATGGATCAAGAGTGGGATTTGTCCATCCACATGACGGATAGATATACTCTGGGCCCTCTCGGTGAAATGTCATCCAATTAGCTTGCAAGCATGTGACTGGCTCACAAGGGATCACATATCACGGGAACGAGAAAAGAGTACTTATCAGTAACGAGGTTGAACTAGGTATGCAGAGATACCGACGATCATAACCTCGGATAAGTAACATATCGTGAGACAAAGGGAAATTGGTATCGTATGTAAGTGGTTCATTCGATCGCAAAGTAATCGTAGAAATATGTGGGAGCCATATGAATTTCCAGATTCCTCTATTGGTTATTGTTCGGAGAAGTGTCTCGATCATGTCCGCATAATTCACGAACCGTAGGGAGACACACTTAAGGATTCGACGTTGTTTGAGTAGTTATGGTATTATGAGAAAGAGACCGAATGTTGTTCGGAGTCTCGGATGGGATCCGGGATATCACGAGGAGATCCGGAATGGTCCGGAGAATAAGATTCATATAAGGAAAGTCCCATTTCGGAGTTGGGGAATGATTCCGGTGTTTTCATCGGGAATGTTCTAGAAGGTTCCGGAATGTCCGGCGCTCCGGGGGGGGGGGAAGGGTACATGAATGTGTCATTACATATTGGAATGATTGCATCATGTACTAGGTGTTCTCGCTGTCCAAAATAAAGGGTTTATTTAAATCCTAAATTGAAAAGTCAAACGGCTAGTTTGAAAGTCAAACGGCAATTTTGGGAAGTGGGAAAAGAGGAGGAGTATGAAACGAAGTTGGGAGGAGACCTCCTCCAACCGGCGGCCACCACCCAAGCCGAGTTGGGGAGGGACTCCACTCCCTTCCCCTGGCGCGCCAGCCCCCTCCCACCTATATAAGGAGGGGCAGGGCTCCCCTCCTGACACACACAAGTTCCTATCTTCTACCTCCGGTTTAGAGCCGTTTTGGTTTAGAGCTTCTAATTGCTTTAGCCAGCGGTTTAGAGCCTTCTAATTGGTTTAGAGCCTTCTAATTGGTGTGTCTAATTACTAGACCACTAATAGCCTCTCTCATAAGCTCCACCATACTGCACCGGGCTTAAGGCGAAGCCTCGGATCTCCCTCTACTTCGGTACCACGCCGTTGTCTGCGGAATCGCGAGGAGAGTGCTACAACCTCCGCTTTTCTGGAACAAGGGAGAGGAAGGTCTTCGTCGAGTACCGAACGTGTGACCATTGGAGCGCTGCTGGAACGTGGCGCTGGAAGGATCGTCTACACGATCTTGAGATCGGAAAGAGTACGACTACATCACCCACGAGAATCTGCTCTCGTTAACCGCTTTGGAATCTTCGAGGGTGAGTTCCACTATCGACTCGTTGCTACAATCTAGTAGATAGATCTTGGCTTGTTTGTTTGTATGCGATAGAAATTTTTTGTTTTCCATGCTACGAACCCCTACAGTACATATATGATTACAATGAAATATAATTAAGAATAGAAGGGACATAGCTGTGCAATATTCCATGGACGGTCTATTTCATCCAGGTCTGTGCTGCCACCAGCTCTCTTTCTCTTCTGAGTATCAGGTTTTTCCTTGATTGGTCTCATGTCGGTTAAATAATACGACCCATTATGCAAAACTCTGCTAATCCTAAAAGGTCCTTCCCAAATTGGGGAAAGTTTGTGCTTTTTCTTTTGCACAAGTCGGAGAACCAAATCGCCTTTTATAAAGAGCGATTTTGAACTCTTTGACTATGATACTTGCGTAACTTTTGCTGATAGGCTATAGATCTCTGTTCAGCAACGACGCGTACTTCTTCGATTATATCAAGATCGTCTTGTCGAGAAACTTTTACATATTCTTCGATATAAGCTTTGACTCGTGGAGCCTGATGGGTCAGATCACTTGGAAGAACTTCTTCTGCACCGTAGACCAAGAAGAAAGGAGTATAGCCCGTTGATCTGTTAGGAGTTGTACGCAAGCTCCATATCACAGATGGTATTTCTTCCGCCCAAGCCCCAGTAGAACGATGAAGAGGTGCCTCGAGGCAAGGTCGGATTCCCTGTAAAATGAGGTCATTAGTTCTTTCGACTTGTCCATTGGCTTGTGGATGCACGACTGATGCAATATCGAGTCGTATCCCTTGCTCTTCGCAGAATTCGGTGAGTTCCCCCATGGAAAAGTTACTCCCATTGTCCATAATTATACTATGCGGATATCCAAATCGGATGATTATGTCTTTGATGAACTTTCTGGCTGTGGCTCCATCGCAACTTGTTATGGGTTTAGCCTCTATCCACTTTGTAAATTTATCCACCATAACTAGTAGGTGAGTAAATCCACATTTTGCCGTGCGAAATGGCCCTACCATATCAAGCCCCCAGATCACGAACGGCCATGTAATAGGGATTGTTCGCAGCTATTCAGCCAGAACATGTGCCTGATGAGCATACTTTTGGCAGCCCTTGCACGTTTTGACCAGCTTATTTGTGCCTTAGCTGTAAGACAAAAGAATCCGTGTCGAAAAGCTTTTGCCACTAAGGATGTGGCTGCAGCGTGGTGACCACACTCGCCTTCATGGATTTCTCTCAAGATTTCCACTCCTTCCGAATAAATACATCTCTAAAACACGCCAGAAATGCTCTGCTTATAGAGCTCACCATTTATTATAGTGTAGGCTTTTGCTCGTCGAACAATCTGCCGGCTCAAGACTTCGTCTTCGGGTAATTTTCCGTCTATCAGGAAATCCAGATAGGGTTTTTTCCAGCTGGGGATTACAGCTAGAACTGCTATTAAAGGTGATTCGGATTTCATCGGATAGTCCTCATCAACTCTGACTATGGAGGGGACCTTTAAATGCTCTAAAAAAGCGCCATCCGGTACTTGTTTCCGCGCAGAGCCTATTCTTGATAGAGCATATGCTTCCTCATTTTCTGCTCGAGGGATGTGTTGAACCTCAAAACCCTTGAAAGATTTGGATAATTTATCCACAACAGCTTTGTAGGATGCCATGTGCTTATTTGCGTTGCAGATATCGGATACATGATGGGCAACTAAATCCAAGTCTCCGTAACACATGAGTCTTGATATGCCAATGTTTTTGGCCATGCGAATTCCATGTAACAGCACTTCATACTCGGCAATGTTATTGGTTGCCGTGAAGTGTATTTGCAACACATAGAACAGCTTATCTCCTTGGGGTGATTTGAGAACCACACCAGGCCCCGAGCCTCCTCGTGCTTTTGAACCGTCAAAGTGAAGGGTCCAAAATTCTGTGTCCGGAGGACCTGAGTTTTCTGCCATTTCTGTCCAAACAACGACAAAGTCGGCGAGAATTTGGGACTTGATTGCTACACGTGGTTTGTACTCAATGTCAAAAGCTGCAAGCTCTATTCCCCACTTTGCAACACGTCCTATGGTGTCGCGGTTGTTGATTATATCTCGCAGAGGAGCGGTGCTCACTACTGTGATTTTGTGCTCTTGAAAATAGTGGCGTAGCTTTCTGGATGCAAAGAACACTCCATAGGCTAGCTTTTGATGATGTGGATACCGTTATTTTGATTCTGTCAGGACCTCACTCAGATAATAAGTTGTCTATTGCACCTTATACTCGTGGCCTTCTTCCTCGCGCTGAACTACTGTTACCATGCTTATGACCTTGTTGGTCGCCGCAATGTAAAGTAACATAGGTTCCTGAGGTACTGGCGCTGCGAGCACTGGTGGGTTTGAAAGCAAATCTTTCAAACTTCACAGGGAAGTTTCGGCTTCTGGGGTCCAGACAAATTTGTCGGTTTTCTTCAAGAGTTTGTACAAAGGTGCGGCTCTTTCACCGAGCCGGCTGACGAACCGACTCACCGCTGCAATGCAACCAGTGAGTCGTTGTATGTCCTTCAGGCGAGTCAGCCTGGTAATGTTTAGAATAGCCTTAATTTTGTCCCAGTTCACCTCTATGCCTCGCTCTAAGACGATGAAGCCTAACAATTTGCCGGCTGGAATTCCAAAGAAACACTTCTTAGGATTTAGCATTATATTGAATTTTTGTAGACTAGCGAACGTTTCGTCCAAGTCGGAAATTAAAGTTTCCTTCTTTTTGGACATAACTGCTATGTCGTCTATGTACACATGGACGTTGCGTCCGATTTGGCCGTTAAGACAGCGTTGCATAGTACGCTGGTACGTTGCTCCTGCGTTCTTTAAGCCAAAAGGCATAGTTTTGTAGCATAAGGTTACGAAAGGAGTGACGAAAGACGTCTTAATTTGGTCCGAATTTTTCATCGGTATTTGGTGATATCCGGAATATGCGTCGAGAAAACAGAGTAGTTCTAACCCTGCCGTTGAGTCGATAACTTGATCTATTTTTGGCAAAGGGAACGGATCTTTTGGGAATGCTTTGTTCAAAGCGGTATAATCAACACACATCCTTAATTCAATATTGTCCTTTTTAGGGATGAGTACAGGATTTGCCACCCAATCTGCATGGATGACCTCTGTTATAAAATCTGCTAGCTCTAAGCAGGCTAATTCCTTGGCTATTGCCATCTTTGCCACCGGTACGCACGTTAAGGCTACTGGACGGTCAAAGAAGAGGAAGAAAAACAAAAATCAGACACCGGCAGAGACAGCGAGGTGTCCATCTCATCCTGCGAGGTGTAGCTTTCAGATTTCTGGACCTCGAAGGAATCTACGGTGTCCATCTCATCCTGCGAGGTGTAGCTTTCATCCATCCTATCATATGGACTAGGAGAATTTTTCGGCTCACCTTGCGTTGGTTTGGAGGCGTGTTCTTGCTCGTACTCGTCCATCTCCTTGTCGAAGTCTCGAAGTTCTTGCGACGTGATTGACTCCATGGGTAAGCCAGGTAAATCGGCGTTTTCTTAGATTGCATCTAGTACCGAATCGCTACCAACTCCAGCATCGACAGAGTTGGATCCAGCGCTTATATGGTATACGAAACAGTGCTTCTTGTTGTTCATATTATTCATGTAGAGGCATAGCTGGGTTTCCGCCTCTTCCATCTCAAAGTTCTCCATGAGGTTGGAGATTGCTTCATAGTCGATGTAGGGGCGCTTCATCATCTTCTCTATCCTGTGCTTCAAGGGTGTTTTTCTGCTATGGTGTCTTGGACGATGGATCCCTATCGGATATATTCTTCATCCGTGTATCCGACCTCATCGGGGAGATCAGATCCGGATTTTTCTTCCGCCTCTACTTCCACTACAGGAGTGGGTTGGGTGGGTTTGATTGTTTTCGGGATCTTGAACTCTTCCGCCTCTGCGGACAAAGTAGACCCGTATTTTTATTCCACCATGGTCATCACCTCAAGGGTGGGTTGGGCGGGTTCAGCGAAACCGAGATAAATATCGATCTCGCTGATGGACATGATCGTGTAGGTTGTCATGGGTTTCAAAGCCGGAATCCAGGTCTCATCGAGGAGGACGAGAGGGACATCACTTGCGTAGACCATGAAACACATGGCGATTGTTTCACTGATTCCTGCACGCGCAGATTCCGCCTAGAACGATGCTCCTAAGGTCACCTACCCCACGGAGGGCGCCAACTGTCGTCGGATTGTCGACAAGTACGCCATAGGGGGTCCTAGTGGTGTTGGAAGGATGGGGTGTGAAACATTGGATGTTCCAGGAGCGGTGAGCACAAGTTTACCCAAGTTCAGATCCAACTGTGGTGATCGGATCCTACTCCTACTAGCAACCCAGTAATATATCGGTGTAAGCCAAATGTTACAATGGATACAAGAGAGGTTCGCCTAGGCGAGTTGATTGTGGTTGATCTATGATCTGGTGTCCTAAAGGCTCCCATAGGTCCAGTTTATATAGTCACCGGGGCCTAGGGTTACATGGAGAGACATATCCGGCTACGTTACAGAGTCGGTAACTATGTACAGCTTGGACTACAAGTAATACTACAGGCCTAAGTCGATAACTCTTCTGGGTCTTGTCATGGCCGGAACTGGCTCCTCCTCTTTCTCTGACTAGGACGCTCGTGAAGCAAAGATCTAACCCGTTGGTGGGCCACCCGTGTCAGCGAGTCCTATGGGTATACACGGAAAGTATACCCCCAACACTCCATATTTGTTCACTTTAACCTTAATCACATCAAAATGCTTATGATAGGGGCAATGAGAGCTCAAAGCTAGTAAGTACCATAATCTTTTGGAAGCTCTTTATGAACTTGAAATCCCTGCTTCCCTTTTGTGAAAGGCCTTTCTTTTACTTCTTAGTTGAGTCAGTAAACCTATTCCTTTCCATCTCCAGCAGGCATTTGAGTTGTCATATGATGATTTATTCAATCATGTTCCTTATCTTCCTTGTTTTGCACATTGTTTTTATATAAATGAGTATTACTTTGAAAGCCATCATTGTGAAAAGCCTTTTATGTTTGAGCAAAGAGTACTCCTGTTATAAACTTCTTTACAAAAGCTTTGCTTGAAAACTGTTTGTCAGCCATTCTTTGACCAAGAACAAAGTTTGCCATTACCAATTATGATTTGTCTTTATGCGTCTTTATTGTGAATCCCATACTCGTTGCAAGTTAAGTTATAAAATGGTGAATTGCTTTCTTTTATGATTTGTGTATTGGTAAGTGTGATGCTTGTTGTCTGTATTCTTTTTATCGACACTTCACTCCATAAACCTATGTACATGTTTACTAAGCTTAGTTTTCGCTTGGGGACAAGTGAAGGTATAAGCTTGGGGGGAGTTGATACGTCCATTTTTCATCACTATTCTATATCATAATTTACTGCTATTCATTGATATATTTCATATTAAGAGGTGATACTTATGTTATTTCATCTGTTTTTGCATGTTGGATGATTCTTGGAGGATGAACTGCCGGAGTCAGGATTCTGATGGAAAAAGCGGTATCTAGATGCAATTTTCGTGAAGATCAGAAACATACCAGAAATTATATGGAAAATCATAATTTTCCAGAAAACGAAGGAAGCCAGAAGGGGAGGCGGAGTTGGGCCATAGGGAGCCCACACCCCGAGGCGCGGGCCACCCTAGGCCGTGCTTCATCGGGACAATGATCCCGATGAAGTCTAGCTTCATAGGCCTCCCTCTTCGCCTATAAGTTGCCTTCTGACCTAAAAACTCAGGGGGGTTCGACGTTTTTCTAGAATCAGTTCTGCTGCGCTGCCACCACCAGAAACCGCGATTCGGAACCTGAAACTCCGTTCTGGCACCCTGCCAGGACGGGGAATTTGGAGAGGATCATCGCCATCGTCATCACCAACGCCTCTCCATCAACCATCCATGTTTCCCTCATCCATGAGTGAGTAATCCCCCGTTGTAGGCTATGGGGATGGTAGGGATTGGATGAGTTCTATCATGTAATCGAATAAGATTGTTAGGGCATGGTGCCTAGTATCTCTATTAGTGCTATTTGACTTTGTTGCAACTTGTTGTGCTTAATGCTTGTCACTAGGGCGTGAGTGCCATGATCTTAGATCTGAACTTATTATTGATTCATGATGATAGTATTGTTTGTGATCTTATCTGCAAGTTGTGTACACATATCATTGTCCGGATCCAAAGGCCTCGAAGTGACAGAAATTGGGCCAGTCAGAGAGGATGGCCGTGATGTGAGGATCACATGTGTTCATAGAGTGTTAATGCTTTGCTCCGGTTCTCTATGAAAAGGAGTGCCTTAATTGCCAGTAGTTCCCTTAAGGTCCCGCTGCAACGGGCTGACAGGACAAAAGATGTTGTGCAAGTTCTCATTGCTAGCACGCATGACTATATATGGAGCACATGCCTATGATTGTTTAGTACTTGGATGCTTTATTTTATTTATCTGCAATTTCCCTAGATCTTGAAGCTACATGTTTAGACTTGTCCATGCAACGCCCGTCCATCCATCTCTATGCCTACTGCACTCATATCCTACTGTTTGCTACTACTGTTACTATTACTCTTGTTCTACTACTGATGTTACTTTGCTATTGCTACTACAAAATTGTTGCTACTGATAAACTACTGTGAGAAAAATTATTTCTAGGTGTAGCTAAATTGACAACTCAGTTGTTAAGGCTTATAAGTATTCTTTGGCTCCCTTATGTAGAATCAATAAATTGGGTAATACTACCCTCGAAGACTATTGCGATCCCCTATACTTGTGGGTCATCAAGACTATTTTCTAGCATCGTTGCCAGGGAGCATAGCTTTATTTGTAAGTTCAGTTGGATCTATTATTGTTCACTGGTATTCCTTTCATCAAGGGGAAGTCTCGTGATGGAATGTTTCCTATTTTACCATCCACTACAAGAAGAGGTACAGTCCTAAACACCTTTGCTGCTATTGATTCACCGTTTGTTATAAGTAAGCTTGTTACACCACCACCACATACACATGCTACACACACTGCTACTACTGTTGAATCTGAAATTGCTTCTGATACTCATGATGTTACTTCTAATGTGCTTGATGCGAGTGTTTCATTAGGTCCTTTCCTAGATGCTACTATTGCTAGAACTATTTTGGGAAACACTAAAACTCCTAGTGAAGACACTATTACACCTGTTAGCTCACCTGGGTCTAGAGAGAGATATGATATTAGTGATGGTTACATTGAAATGACTGATGAATTTATTGAAGAGTACCAAAACACACATGGTGCTAGTGCTATTAAGAGTCTCCTTGAGAGACATACCATTATTCGTAAACTGTCTTCTGATCCTAAGTTTGCCACTTCTCCCATAGATATTAAAGATGAATATTATGATTTCTCTCTTGATTTATCCTATTTAGACATTGTTGAGAAAGAAACTTTTTGTGGGAATGGGAGTGAGAGTGTTGTGGCACATATGAATGAGCTTTCGACTATGAGTGCCTTATTCTCTGACGATTTTAAGATGCGCAAGTACTTTGTTACTAAGATCTTTCCCTTTTCACTAAAAGGAGGAGCTAAAGCTTGGTTTAATAGATTACCTCCTGGATCCATTGATAGCCCTGATTGTTTGATTGCTTCTTTCTTCCAGAAATATTTTCCTCCTAGTGTTAGACATGCTGCTTTGCAGATTTTTTTTTGATTTTAAACAGGGAGAAGAAGAGAAATTGCCTGAGTCATGGACAAGGTTCCGAGCCTTGATTCATGCACATCCTGGATGTCCATTACCTAAAAATTAGCTTCTTGATATTTATTATAATGGACTAACTGATGATTATAGGACATACCTAGATAGTTTTGCTAATTGTGTTTTTAGGAAAAGAACTCCTACAGATGATGTAGAATTAATGGCTAAAATAAGCAAGAATTATGATGATTGGACTTCAACTGAGCTAAATACACCTGAGCCCATTACTCCTGAACCAATTGTGCCTGAACCAACTCCAACACCAACACCAAAGAAGATGGGAATGATTGCATTAAATGATGAAGTGATGAAAGAAGCTAAGAAATGTCTTAAGTAGAAAGGTATTAGAGATGAAGATGTGAAGAATCTACCTCCTATAGAAGGACACCCTAAAAGAATTGAGCAGGATTCTCAACAAGGTGAAAGTAGTGGTAGTCCTCATAAGAGAAAGAAAAAGAAACAAAAAATAGTTGAGGAAACACTTGAACCTGCTATAGATCCTAATAGTATATCTGTCTCTGATGATGAAACTGAGAGTGGTAATGATAAAAATAATGCTCCTAATAAGGAGGAATTTGAGGAAGAACCTGAGAAGCACACTAAGAACACTAGGTACATTAATGAAGATTTTATAGCTAATAAACATGGTAGAGAGAGAACCTTGGGTGCAGAAACCTATGCCTTTTCCCAATAAGAAACACAATTCAAAGAAAGAAGAACACTACAACAAGTTTTATGAGTGGATGAAACCTTTATTTTTGCAAATTCCTTTGACTGATGCTATTAGGTTGCCTCCTTATTCAAAGTATATGAAGGATATTGTCTCTAATAAAAGGAAGATTCCTAGTGAGGAAATTTCTACTTTGCTTGCTAATTATTCCTTCAATGGTAAGGTTCCAAAGAAACTTGGTGATACAGGTATTCCAACTATTCCTTGCTCTATTAAGAATAATTATGTTAGAACTGCTTTATGTGATTTGGGAGCTAGAGTTAGTGTTATGCCTTTTTCTCTCTACAAGAGACTCCGGCTAGAAAAGTTGATACCAACTGATATATCTTTGCAAATGGCTGATAAGTATACTACTATTACTGTTGGTATATGTGTAAGGTTCCCAACCTTTAATAAGGTAGAGATCCCTGTGTTTACAATGCTAGTCCCTGGATCAATAGCTAGCATCCACAGTTAAGATGTCATATCAAGATACAATGGTCATAATACAACTTTATAACCAGGAATAAAATAAATTATTACATCTTACATAGCTCATTTGGCTATCACATTACATTGTAGCAGAATATCTATAAAGCATGGTGTCCTTCATCTTCAAAGTGCCACAGGCAATTATGTTGGTTGTAGACTTGTAATCCTATTCAACACACTTCACTAACATCAAACAAACCTGCAACATAATAAGTTGAAGCCACAAGGGTCAATACATTTGAATTGTATTGGCAAGTTTCACTACTATGTAGAATTAAGTGGATCCTATCATTACATGCATTTTTGGCTAAGTAGGGTTTAGGCTCTTTTGCAGAAAGCAATATAGTTTTATCCTATCTTTTCAAAATAGTTTGATCTTTTGTCAAACCTTTCTGAACTCCTTGGAAAACTCCAAGTGCTTCAAATCCCTTGTTGTCACCATCAAGTTTTAACTTTGAGAAATTGGAATGTCGAGATCTTCCATAGCTTCAGGCCTTAGTTGCTCAGAATTGTCCATAACCGGGGACACGGCTAAGTACTTAGAATTTGATCTTCTGCAGAAGTTGTACACTTTACCCACATGACACAATCTCGTCTTGATGCCACCAGTGGCCGCTGGATAAGTACTCACCAAAATGGAGTACTGGCAGATCGAGAATGTGACAAAGTCTTTCCATAGGAGTCCTCCCAATACACAATGCTAGCTTGTCAACCAGGCACCAATGTAGGTTTAAATTTCCCTTACACAATTCTAGTTAACCTGAAGATGCCAATGCATGGGTCTTCCACTATGTAGTTGACTAAGCCAGAGCCCATTTAGCATGTGGCTGCACACGGAAGCCACTGTACGAGAAACATGTTCAATCTCTAAGTCCCTAGGTGGTTTTCTTCTAGTGCACATACAAAAAGATATGGCCATATAAACATGGTTCCTTTTGTTGCCACCTTGTCCAATCTTGAGTATCCTTGTCCACCCAGGTGGTTCATTGAGTACTTGTTTTATTATATGAAACATATATCTTTCCAACACTTCATATATTCATATCATGAATCCCATCCCAATATATAGCAGGGCTAAGCCTACTTCAACTACAATGTTTTCACTAAGGAATATATAAGGGTATCCTATTAGGATTTAGCATAGCATAAAATATAGTAGTCCTTATCATGCATGTTAAGAAATCCACTAAGTGTAATGAAAACAGTAGGACATTGGATGATAGTGTCACTTGCCTTTTTAGTAGAGAATGTTGGTTCACTTCTTGATCTTGCAAATATCACACTCTTCTAACTTCACTATAAATCAATCAAGCAAACATATATTCAACTAGCATTCAAACAATTTGTCACACATAAAATAACAAAAAATGGTCATGCATGCAAGCATGTAAAAGATAGTTTTATTTAGAAAAGTGTTTTCTATTAGGCTCTAAACATTTTCAAGCTCACATTGGTCATTTACAAAAGTGGTATAACCATTTGCAAAAGGTTTTATCTATAAACCATTTTTAAATCAAATCAATATTTTATGTGGTTGAAAATGCTTTTAGCAAAGCAATATTCTTTAAAGGGTTCACCAAATATATTTTTAATTCTCAAAACTTGGTGTTTAGGGTTAGAAGGTTTGAATCAAATCATTTACCAAAGGTTTCACTCCAAAAATTATTTCTAAACCATAAACAATATTTTTATTTGACTAGAAATGAGCTAATTCAATTATTTATTCCTTATCTTCACAAAATACATTTTTAAATCCACAAGTTGGTTCCTATGGTCAGTAGGTTCAAAACAAACCATTTTGCAAAGATTTCATCTCAAAAATATATCTAGAACAATTTTCATATTCAAAATAAGCCTACACAAGTTTCTGCAAATTCAACCAATTTTCCAGAATCAAAACATTAAAAAATGCATGGTTGCAAAGTACTTGTTCTGCTGAATCCATTGATATAAAATTTGTAAAATTTGGACGTGTAGAATTAAAGTTATGAATTTTACAAGTTTGCAATCCTAATAGATTCTAATTTCTGTTTTAAACTAAACCATGTCCACGTGGCGTGATTCTATTGGCCGGTACCGCTTCGTGTGGATCAGCCTCTCTGGACCGCAGGATTTCACTTAAATCGCACGGTGTTGATCAACTCATACCCCTTCGGTTGAGATCTAATCACAGCCACTGGATCAATATCTAACGGACACGGTGCGTTTGACCATTGCCTGGCGGCGCTAGCGGCGGCTGGCGGCGGCGCACGCTCGGGCGGTGAGCTTGCCGACGATGCAGGAAGTGAGGGAGAGGGGGAAGTGGCTTACAGCGTTCGCGTGGTCGAGGTGAAGCTCGAGGTGCTGTCAGCTTGGCAAGGGGCCCTCAGGAACGGAGGGGATTGCTCGTCGGAGACGGCGTCGGGTCAAGCGGCTCTGTTTGACGACGGGGGCGAGGCTGCAGGTCATGCCGAGGCAAATTAAATGCATGGTTAGACGCGGGCGAGCGTGGGGAGTATGGGAGTATCATTGGGAGGGCTTGGGGGAGTCGGAGTTTACTGGGGAAACTCGACGGAGACGAGACAGACGGCGGCACATGCTCAGGTGATGACGAAGCCGAGGCGACGGGGCACACGCGGGCGAGTGCGAGGCACTGGCAGGTGCACCTGGTGCTGGCGAGCAAGGCTGCGTGCATTAGGAGGCGAGGGGCGGCTGCGGTTCGCCGGAATTAGCCAGAAACATCGTCGGAGACAGAGGTGGTCGAGCTCGAAATTCACTCAGCCTGGGGGCAGAGAGGGAGAGGCAAGCGAGGGGAAAGGTAGAGGAGACAGGGGCGATTAATTACGCGTGGTTGAAGGGGGAGTGATGGCTGCAATAACGTGAATTGATCGCCGGAGTTAATGGTAGAAACGGAGAGGGGACGTGGTCGCGAGGGAGACGATGCTGAGGTGGCCAGTGGGGCCGAGCTGTCTGCGAGTGAGAGAGAGGGGGCACAGGGTCCACTACTCAGTGACTCAGCGGGTGCGTTTTTCAGTGAAAAACGGTTCACTGCGGGGGAGAAGGAGTGGGCTGGTGTTGGGCTTGCTGGGCCTGTTGGTAGTGGGCTGCTTTGTTTCATTTTTTTTAAACTTAACCTTTTTTCTGTTTTGAATATTCTGATTTGATTTTCATTCAAACAATTCAAACAAAAAATCAATTCAAATCATCACCAAACTTTGTATTGATTTTAATTCTATTTAACAACATATTCCAAAGTCCATAATAAAATAATACTTTTAATCCTTTAAGATCTATTAATAATTAAATAAATAGACCTTATTCTTTAATTCAAATAGGATTTAATTTATTTTTAAAACTCTATTTGAAAACTAAATAATATGAAAACCTTTTCAGTAGGTTTCATTTGAAAATATAAAACACTTGGAATTTTTATTTAAAATACTTTAACAAGTTTTAGTGTTTATTTAAAATGGAAAAATCTTTACTTAAATAAAATTTGGATATTAATAAATCCTTATTATTTTATTTAAATAAACATTTACTATTTTTATCAAAAAATATTTTATTTCATTTGCTTGGCCAAGATTTAATTTGGCTCTATAAATTAATCCTTATTTATAATTCTTCCTTTTCTTTTGAAAACCAAATCTTTTTATTAAAAGATCCAAAAATAGTGATTCCTACTATTATAACTTTCTTTATTAATTGTTTATCTTTTTAAATCCTTTTAGGATTTTATTTGATCAAAATAGGTTTTGATGTTTCCATTGGGAATCAAAAAGTTTCATCTGAACCTAAATTTCAACAAATTGTTTATTTTGTTTATTTATTTTTCACATTTCAAAATTTGGAAAATTTTGGGATGTGACAATATGTGAGGATGTTCCTGTTCACGTGGCTCATAATTGCTTGGTTTGAACTGATTTTGTTGTGCTTGAAATGCTTGAAGATGATAATATGTCCATTATTCTCGGGAGACCTTTTCTTAATACTGCAGGTGTTGTCATCAATTGTAATCAAGGAAAAGTAACTTTAATATTAATGACAAAGAGAATACTGTCTACTTCCCCAAGAAGATTGATAAGACCTATTGCTTGAATTCCATTGAAAATATTGAGAGCATCAAAGTTGGAGAAATATATTGTCCCATTCCACAAGGAAGTTTTGAAACTATTATGATTGGGACTATTGCTATCAAGTTTGAGGTAACATAATCACTTTGTGGAATGCAAAGTTTTGCTTCATATAAGATTGTTTTGGTAGCAAGACTTGATCAACCTTGTTAACAAAGGGATTTTAATGAACAAAACAATGCTTTCACAGTGGTTATACTTGCTCACTTTTATTTTTCTCCTTCCTAGTGTTTGCTATTTTTCTTGCTAGCTTTAGTTTTGCTAGTCTTTTGCTTGTTAGAGTGTCTTAGAACTTCTGTAGTTTTGGTTTTGCTCTTCTTTTGATTCTTCTAAAAAAATCATTTTCTGCGAGAAAATCAATTTTCATAATCTGAAAATTTGCCAAAAATAAAGTTTCTCGAAAAATTCCAAAAAAATCATTTTAAATTTTCCTCGAAAAAAGGGGCAGAGGAACACCTGGAGTGTCCTAGGGGGACCCACCAGGCCAGCACACCCCATGGTGGCGCGGCCAGCCCCAGGGCGCGCCTGGCCTGGGTGGGGCCCACCTGTGGCCCTCCAAGATGCCTCCTTCTAGCCACTTCTTTCCCTCTCCCAAAAACACCAGAAAAATTTCTCAAGCTCGAGTTCCTGCTGTTCTTGCTCTCGATTTTTGATCTCCTTGCTTAGCCCATCTTTGCTGCTGATTTTTGGAGGGATTGCTCTTTGGTATGCGCTTTTCCAATTAGATTTTTGATTGGTAGATTGTATCTTGAGTATTTTGCTACTGTAGGTGACAGGTTGTGTGGGATTGTATGCTTGTTCTATGCCTAGATATTTCATTTTGATGCATGTTTAGCCCTCTAGCAAGTTCCTATAGTAGTTCCTCATCATTTATCACCTTGGAAATCACATGGTTTGATTTTTGTCTAAAAATTTCAGAAAGGAAGATGAGTGCATAATAACTGAATCAATATGATTTAATAGTACATAATCCAATGAAGGTCCATCATGAGGAAGAAGTCTTCCCTTCCATATATCCAAGCACTAAATTTATGAGAGCCACGGAAATCTTCCAGGATTTCGAAACTATGATTACTAATGCAGGGTTGGAACGCTTCGTTGAAGAGGAACCATATCAATATGTTAATCTAACCATGGTTGTGGTGCAGGACTTCTGGTTTATTTGGTCCTCGTCTAACCCCATGGTACATTATAAAATCTACAATATAGCTGTCGTGCCCTTTGTTGATTTTTGTGCAGCTATTAGAGTGCCGCATTGGGGATCTTGTGAGAAGATCAAGGAGAGGCCTAAGCCGCTTATGGAATTGTATGCTGAAATTTGCCAAGGTTGAGACTTCTCAAAGGAAAGTTGTAACATTCGGAACATTCAGTTCCCATCATTAGATATTTTTTCTATTTCATTACCAAGTGTGTTCTTGCTAGAAAGACTACAAGAAAGTTATCTTCATTTGATCTAGCTTTCATCTAGCTGCTTTGAATAGGGATAGATCTTATAACCTGGGTGTTTGATAGCTTACTGTCTTACCACTAACCGCGAGAAGGGTGGAATTTGTGGAGGTCTCGTTGCCTCTTGGTTGCTAGCTTTCCATGGTTTAAAGCCTCGCCATTCAGATTATCGGTTCCCCATAGAGAGACTTGATCTCAATTCCATGGTTCAGCATAATTTTGTTTCTTCTTGGGCCACTGTGAGAGATTTACCATATGAGATATCCTTTGTCAAGCTTGGTTGGAGAGGCGGTAGGACTGAGAAAGTAGTCTATTTGCCTACACCTGCTTTGTTTAATTTTGATAACAAGAAAGGATGGTCCCTCACAAAGGAAGAGTTTGACACCTACGCGGCAGAACTCTCCTAGCAAGAGGAGAATGTTGGAGAGGATGCCGAAGATGATTCGGTTCAGCCCTCCAACATGGGGGAGTCTTCATACCAGCATCCCTCCTATGATTGGAGCGCGTATTCTTCTTCATCGCGAGGGCTTGATCATGATCATTCCTACGATGACCCACTAGCTTGGGGTTACTACCCGAGCTATTGAGCCCCACTTAGACCAAAATCCTAAGCTTGGGGGGAGGTACACCGACATCACACTCATATATATATCGTGTTTCGTCGGTTCTTTGTATATCCATGTTTCACTTTCTTTTTGGTTTTTGTTTCTGCTTTCTCAAAACACAAAAAGACCAAAAATATTTTCCTTGTTTCTCTTGGTTTGTTGCTTTGCTTTTTTAGCTTTGGTTTGCCTTAAAGAAAAAAATCCAAAAAGATTTTGCTTTGTTTGTTTTTGCTTTGTATGATTGCTTTAAAAAAATAGAAAACACCAAAAATATTTGTTGTTCTTCTTTGGTTTTGTGAAGTTCTTTGCAGGGTCCAGCAGTCCTTAGTGGAGTTTGGTTTCATGTTATTATTCAAGCCACACAAGTGAAGAGAAATAATGAAGATTAAGACAACTTGAGGTGTGGTAAGAGGCTGGTAATGAACTCTGTTTGTTTTCATTTTTGTACATATACTCATCATTATGGGCATGCTTAGTCTGTTCATGTAAGGTGTATGTTATTTATGGATGCTTAGTATTTCTTGCTTTCTTATGATTAGCTCCAGCTTGCTAATAGTTTGTAGCATGTCATATGCATGTTTGCTTGCATTGTTCTATTCATAACTTGGTATGATATTGTGGTATCCTCCTCTGAACGTTTCATGTGAATCGACTTGGCACATGCTCACGCATGCATATGACTAAACAATAGTCAGTAAGCCTCGATGATTTATTTTGCCTCAGAGTTCTTGTATCACTTTCATGACATAATTAATCTTCTTTTGTTGCAAGCATGATTATGACAGTTATTGCTCTCTCGTTTGTCGCTCCCTCTCTATTGCTAGCCTTCACTTGCACTGAGTATGAGCTCTACTCGTGTTTCCAACTCCCCAAAACCAATATTGTCAAAAGTGTCCACCATACCTACCTACTAGCATCATTTGCTATTTCGTGCATATTTAATATGCCTAGATTTCTTCAAAATAAAATGTTTGCTTATCATGAGGAAGTTAGTTAGTAAAGCTCTGACGAACTTGATGGCACACTTTACTTCTTGCACTTAATAAACATGAACCATTGTGACTGTCCATGAAAGTTATATGCTTGCAAATTATAGGCTGGGAGTTAGCAGAACCGTGATGTCACGGGGAACGCTTTCAACACCTATAAATATTATACCCAGTTTATATCATGCTCTTTTGTTTGCGTATGTCGTTAGTGTGAAATAAAAGGGGAGCTTGTAAGTCCATGGAGCTACTTATATGTGTTAGAGAAACGCCTGGGCCGCTGATACGTCCAAAACGTATCTACTTTCCCGAACACTTTTGCTATTGTTTCTCCTCTAAACACACAAAGAAATTCAACTAACACGGACTAACGCTGTTTTCAGCAGAATTACCTTGGTGTCTAGTCTTTGTGAAGAAATTCAACTATTAGGAAAAATGCGGGAAAATATTCCAAGAATTCAATTTCACTAGAAGACACACGAAGCCAGAGGACGAGACGGAGAGGAGGCCTGGGGGCCCCAGACCCCTGCCAGGCGCGGGCTAGCCCTGGCCGCGCCTAGGGGGTGCGGCCACCCCAGGCACCCCCTCGGCCTGCCTCTTTGCCTATAAGAAGCCTCTTGACCTAAAAACCGGGGGGTCGACGTTTTTCCAGAAAGAGTTCCGCCTCGCCGCCGCCACTAGAAACCGCGATTCGGATCTAGAAACTCCGTTCTGGCACCCTGCCGGGACGAGGAATTTTTAGAGGATCATCGCCATCGTCATCACCAACGCATCTCCATCAACCATCCATGTTTCCCTCATCCATGAGTGAGTAATCCCCCGCTGTAGGCTTGGGGATGGTAGGGATTGTATGAGTTCTATCATGTAATCGAATAAGATTGTTAGGGCATGGTGCCTAGTATCTCTATTACTGCTATTTGACTTTGTTTAAACTTGTTGTGCCTAATGCTTGTCACTAAGGCCCGAGTACCATGATCTCAGATCTGAACTTATTATTGAATCATTATGATAGTATTGTTTGTGATCTTATTTGTAAGTTGTGTACACATATCATTGTCCGGATCCAAAGGCCCTGAAGTGATAGAAATTGGGACAAACGGAGGGGGTGGCTGTGGTGTGAGGATCACATATGTGCAAGGAGTGTTAATGCTTTGCTCCGGTGCTCTATTAAAAGGAGCACCTTAATTGCCAGTATATCCCTAGAGACCCCGCTGCAACGGGCTGGCTGCACAGAAGATGTTGTGCAAGTTCTCATTGCGAGCACATATGACTATATATGGAGCACATGCCTAGGATTCTTTAGTACTTGGATGCTTATTCTTATTTATCTGCAATTGCCCTAGATCTTTGTAACATCCCAAGTTTGTAATATATGTAATTAGTACCTAAGCATTGCATGCATCTGTTTAAACCAATAAAACGTTTGCATCAGATCAAGTGTGTTGAATTAAATGCAAATCCAAAACCCTAATTTCCCCTCTCTTTGAAACCACATTCAAATGGCTTTTGAATATTTTTGAAAACTACCAAAATTGAGGAGCTCAAATTGTTTATAAGGGCCCTTGCAATATTTCAAATATTTACAAAGTCCTTTGTATTTTGAGACTATACAAAACAGATTTCAAAATGAAAATACAAACAAATAAATAGAAAACATAAAACGGAAATGTTTCTGCAAGAAAAACTGCTTTCTAAACCTATCTGGGCCGCAACCCAGCTTCTCTCCTTTCCTCCCGCGTCTCTCTGTCACTCACGCGCACCCCGCAGTGGCCCAACTGGCCCGTCATCAGCCTGTCACCGGCCCGGTACCCCTTCGCTTATTTTCTCCTTTCTTCTTCCTCGCCAGAAGGACGCCGGCGAAGCACCTGCGTGTCCTGCCGCCGGACATCGATTCCCCGCATGCTACAATGCCTGCCGCCACCTCTGGAGGTGAGGATAAGAACTCCCTCGCCCAGCTGCCTCTCCCCATACCAGTTTCCCCTCCCCTCGCTTCCTTGGTTGGATTTCCCCTTCCGGCCGTAACCCTAGCCGTAGCAGCTGTTCGCCGTTGCCATCTCCGGCCACCCCGGGCCAGGCCAAGGCTACAGTCGAGCTCCCCATGTTGTCCTAGGTCGCCTCACCGAAGCAATCGAAGCCCTGCGCCCTCAGTCGAGATCCCTGATCGTTTCTTCTCCGACGACGGTCGCAGTCGTTGCCGACGATTCAAGCCATGCCTAGCCTCACCGACCTTCCCACGAGCATCCTGGTGAGTTGGCGGTTCTCTGGAGCTTCCCCACTGTCCCCCTCTCTCATTGTAGCTCGCTCCCACCAAACACCCGACGCCGCCGCTGCTGTTCCATGTCGTCGCCGTCGCTCCGGTGACCATACCAAGGCAGCGCCGCCACTATTATGCTCGCCTCGGCCTCCTCTTTCAAACAAGACCAACCACGCATCCAAAGACGCCGCCAATCGCTCGCCCCTCTCTCGATCTGAGAAGATCAGCCATTGATGATGTCACAGTGACGTCATCATGATCCAATAAATCTTTTTCTATTTACTTAAATGTTTTCTGTAATTATTTTATGTAATAAGTAAATGCTGATAGGTGGGCCCTATCTGTCAGAGTTTTAATGCTTTTTTGTAAATCATTTCTGAAATTAATAAAAGTCTGACATGTGGGCCCAAGTTAAAAATAATAATTCAAATATTCCAAAAATGATTTAAAATGAAATAAAATTGGATAAATTCATAACTAATTCATTTTAAATCAGAAAAATACAAATAATATATCAAAATGTTTAGAGAATTGAGACCTATCTGTTTAAGCCATCATCATACATTGTTAACCAACTTTCATGACAAGTTTAATTAGAAGAACCATTTGAACCCCATAGGTGATTCCGAGGATCGCCCTATTCTAGGGTTTGGACCTGTCAGACCCCGTTTAAAGTAACCAAGCATGTTCTAGGGTTCATTTCAACACTATTTAACTTGTCATATCATCCATATTGTATGAGCATTTCACATGCCATGTATTGATTGTCGTTTTCCTTTCCGGTATTGGTTCTTCGCGATAGGAAGTCAACGACACTGAAGATCCATATTTGTCCACTGAAGGACAAGGCAAGTGTAGGCTCTCATTCTGAACCTATGTTTTATAAAGTATATTACTTTCTCGCTATGATGCACACGATTCCAATGTGGTATTTTGTTAGTAGCTAGTGCTACCTATCTGCTGCACTATTTCCCTTTTGTAGCCTTATACTCTTGATGCACTGCTCCTAGCATACCTAGGTTTGGCATGTGAGCGTTGTTAGAGCTTTTGCGACCGACAGCTTAGCCATGCATAGTAACAACGTCTAATCCGTCCGAATGATGAATCAGAGATGCTGGTGAAACAAGAAAGTTAATAGATGGTGACATCATCGAAGGAGTTAACTAAACATGCTAAGGCTTATATGGGAGGCCACGTTGGGAGTGGTTTTTGCAGTCCCATGCTCGCCACCATTAGGATCTGAGTTCTTGCCTCTTGAACCAAGACGAGCGTATAACCACACGGGGCTATGGGAACCCCTCGCTTGACTAACTTGCCTAGTAGATTCCTTGAGTCACATAGTTCGGGCTTTCCATCTGGCATACGCATTGAAAACCTTTTCGAAAGAGGGGGTGAAGGAGGTGCATCATAAAAGGTAAGGAAGCATGGACCGGGTTGCTTGGGGTCGATGGAGCCCCTAGTAAACCAACCTCGCCTCACATATTTAAGTACTGGCTTCGGGATTTGACCCGTTACGGCGGAACCATACTTATTGCGTGACTAATGGTCTTGGCGAAAGCAAGGTAAAGGTCGTGGTCAACCACCCTCTGCTGGCCTTCCAAGGAAGAGAGCTAATAATTTGACATTAAGAGTCGGTTGGTACGTATGGGTAAAGTTGTACACCCCTGCAGGGTAATAATCTTTTCGAAAAGCCGTGTTCACGGTTATGAACGACTTGGGAACGGACGTGATGATCATAGAGAACTATAACCTAACAAAAAATTGTTGAGGATGCTTCCTCTAGGTCGAGGGGGTGATCCTAGATAGGAGGTTCTGATGAAGCTAGTGGTTATCGAGATGTGATGAACAAGGTGAAGAAGTCATTATCTTATCCCCTTTTAAAATATTCTGAGTAGACGAGCCTGTTCTCTCTCTTGTTTACAAATAAAGATTGATTTCTGCAAAAGTTAATCCAGAGAAAGCCTTTCTAGCCCAAGCATGTAGATATTAGGTTATCTAAGTCTTGGGGAGTACATTTTCGTACTCAGCCTTGTGCCATTATTGTTTTTCTATAGAGGATCTGGTTGCAACCGAAGGTGGCTTCTACGTTGAAAACGATGAGTAGTTGGAGGTCCTAGGTAGCAGGCTGAGGACTATGGGATGGACGTCACTTTTGTTTATGGCCTCTTAGGCATTTTGCTAAGTTATTGTGTAGAACAACATATTTGCTTTCGCTGTGTGATGTAATGTTGGGTCTATGACCTATGGTTTGTAGTAACTCTAATATCTTACTCTACTAAGATTTTAAACTTATGCTGTTGAATCCCTTTGTTCTGTAATGTTACCGAATCATATTGTGATCTTCCGTGTTTGGAGTTGAACTTATCTTAGATGGCGATCTGAGGTTAGTTTAACCCTAATGCCGGGGGGGGGGGGGTTATACAGGTTTTGGTTTCAGAGCAGGACTGCCTGTAGGAAACCCTTTTATTGGTCGATGTTGAGTCTAGAAGTTGACAAAACTATTTGGAAGTTAAAAATTATTTGCAGAAACTCTGACTAGGATTCTTTTTACTCCTTCTCTGGTGTGTTTATGATGCTGGAGTTCTTCTTACCCTATTTGGTTTGAAAAGGTTTTCATTCCTTATATCATATCTCAAAACTCTTAGGATCGTGGTTTTGGGGTTGTTTTTCTAAAGTACTCCTTACTTGGTTGCTATTCTCAGAGTTCCAAGATATCTCAGTTTTTCTTGGTGTGTAACATGTTAGCATTCCATTGTCATGGTTTGTAAGTCAGTTGGTTAGTGTATACATTAGTATGCTTTGATACTACCATGCTTGATAAGATGATACCTTTATATCAAGTACTATTTGTTCATCTTTCCGTCTTGTTCCTTTGAATCCCTTGTCTAACTCTTTTTGTTTTTTCAGGATGGGTGATACCTCTTGTGCCCGTACCTGTGCTCATGCTCGTGGTGCTGAAATGAGGGTGAATATTCCAACCTTCCTCCACCACCGTCCATGGTTCAACTCATGGCCATGTACGAAACCAATCGTGCTGACAACATGAGGCTCCTTGAAAGGATTGAGTGCAACACTTCTCAACGCCAGAACAATCAATTTGGTATCAAGGACTTCAAACATCACACTCCGCCAGTTTTTAGTTATTCCACTGAGCCACTTGATGCATACTACTGGCTGCGCACCATGGAGCGCAAACTTCAGGTTGGTCATGTTGCTCAAGCTGATTGGGTGACTTTTGCTGCCTATCATCTGGAGGGAGCAGCTAACTCCTGGTGGGAAAATTTCTTGGCTATGCAAGAAGCTCAACATGTTGTTACATGGCAAGCATTCACCGAAGCCTTCCGAGCTTATCATATTTCAGAGGGATTGATGGATCGGAAGAGGTAGGAGTTCCTCAAGCTAAAGAAGGGCACTGGTTCCGTGTGTGATTACTAGCGCAACTTCAATCGTCATTCCTGTTATGCTACTGAAGAGGTCTCCACTGATGTTAAGAAGCAAGCTCTATTTCGCAAGGGACTGGATCTTGAGGTTCGCCGTGATATCCATCTCATGGACTTTGTTAACTTCCAAGGTCTTGTCAACAAGGCTATGAAGGCCGAGAGTGGAAAGGTGGAGTACGAAGAGACCCATAAGCGTCATCGGGAGGGGTACAACAAGGCTGGTCCTGGCAATAAGAAGTGTCATTTCTTTGTGCCTTACAGTGCTGTGCCACGTGCTCCTTATACTCCAAGGTCTTCTGGATATGCTCCTCGTCCAAATGCTACTCCAAACAATGCTGGTGGATCAAATTACTCTTCTGCTGGAAATGCATCAGGTGTTATATGTTTCAACTGTCGCTAGCCTGTTCACTATGCAAAGGAGCGTCCTCAAAAGAGTGCTGCGAGAAGGCATAACTAGCAAAGAAGAATGATAAGTACCAAGGTGCTGGAAGAGGTCGTTTGAACCATATCTCCGCTGAGGAGGCTCATGAAGATCCAAGAGTCATCATGGGTACGCTTCGTATCAATCAAATTCCAGCTAAAGTTTTGTTTGATTCTGGAGCACCGCATTCATTCCTATCACAAGCTTTTGCTCAAATGCATGGGATAAATTTTGAGGGGTTGTCTGTTCCTCTGCTAGTTCAGTCTCCTGGTTCTAGGTGGTGTTCCACCATGGTTAGTCATGCGAATCTAATTGAAGTTGCATTTCATCTTTTTCCCACTTCTTTGATTGCCCTCAAGTCAACTGATATTGACATCATTCTGGGCATGGACTGGTTGGCCCGTTATCAAGCTATCCTCTATTGTATAACCAAGTCTGTGACTCTGACTAGTCTTGCTAGCATAACAGTCAAGTATTGGACCGTAGGGTCACTGTCTCCTTCAGCTGTTTCTATCCCTGAAGCAGAATTGTATGATCTTGAAGTTCTACCTCCATTAGAGATTCAAGATGTTTCTGTGGTCTGTGAATTCCCGGATGTCTTTCCTGAGGACTAGCATGTCATGCCACCTGATCGAAATGTGGAGTTTGTCATAGAGTTAGTTCCTGGAACTGCTCCTATTTCTAAAAGACCTTACCGTATGTCTCCTCATGAGCTTGTGGAGTTGAAGAAGCAATTAGAGGAGTTAGAAGGAAAAGAATACATTCAGCCCAGCACATCTTCTTGGGGATGTCCTACCATCTTTGTTAAGAAGCGGGATACCAATATACCACGTCTAGTTCTGGATTATCGCCCACTCAATGCTGTGACTATCAAGAACAAGTATCCTCTCCCTATGATCAATGATCTCTTTGATCAGTTAAGTGGTGCCACTGTCTTTTCAAAATGTATTTAAGGTCAGGGTATCACCAGATAAAGATCCGTAAGGAAGATATTCCAAAGACTGCTTTCAGCACTCGTTATGGTCTTTACGAGTATACAGTTATGTCCTTTGGTCTTACCAATGCTCCAGCCACTTTCATGCGGCTTATGAACTCTGTCTTCATGGAGTATCTTGACAAGTTCGTCGTGTTCTACATCGATGATATTCTGGTCTATTCCAAGACTGAAGAAGAGCACGCTGGACATCTTCGTTTGGTTTTGACAAAACTCCAAGAACATCGTCTCTATGCCAAGTTTTCCAAATGTGAGTTTTGGTTACAAGAACTCATATTCCTTAGTCATGTTGTTTCTGCCAAAGGGGTTGCTGTTATCCCCGATAAGGTCCAAACCATCCTCGACTGGGAACCTCCTAAATCCGTCAAGGATGTCCGATGTTTTCTCCGGATGGCTGGTTATTACCGTCGATTCATTGAGAACTTCTCTAGGATTGCAAAGCCAATGACTGATCTTCTTAAGAAGGATAAGAAGTTCGAATGGTCTGATAAGGCTGAAGAAAGCTTCTAGATGTTGAAAACCAAGTTAACAACTGCTCCGGTGCTGGTTCTTCCAGACACTAGCAGAGACTTTGTAGTCTTCTGCGATGCTTCTCACCAAGGTCTCGGATGTGTGTTGATGCAAGATGGGAATGTGGTGGCTTACACCTCCCGTCAGTTTAAACCACATGAGAACAACTACCCAACTCATGATCTTGAACTTGCAGCTGTTGTTCATGCTCTTAAGCAATGGCGACATTACCTTCTCCGTAGTCATTGTGAGTTATACTCGGATCATCCGAGTCTGAACTATCTTTTCACACAACCTGATCTGAATCTCAGTCAAAGAAGATGGTTGGAACTCATCAAGGACTATGATTTGGGTCTCAACTATCAACCTGGCAAAGCCAATGTCGTTGCTAATGCGCTGAGCCGTAAGCCTTACTGCAACAAACTGATGATCAAACAATCCCAACCTTCTCTTCATGAGGAATTTGCTAGATTGAATCTTGAAATAGTTCCTCGTGGATTCCTTTCTACTCTTGAAGTGAAGTATTCTCTAGAGGACCAAATCAAAGCTGCTCAAAGGCAAGATCCTGAGATTGATACGATTAAAGAGAACAATGCTAGCGGAGTTGCTAAATGTTTCTCCGTTAACGAGGAAGGCGTTCTCTATTTTGGTAACCTTCTGGTAGTGCTGAATGGAGACTACTTGAAGCAGATAATCCTTATCGAAGCTCATGAATCACCTCTTTCTATCCACCCTGGAGGTACCAAGATGTATCAGGATCTTCGTCAAAGATTCTGGTGGTCTGGTATGAAGAAGGATATTGGTCATTTCATTGCTGAGTGTGACGTTTGTCGTCGCGTCAAAGCTGAACATCAAAGGCCCGCTGGTGTCCTACAACCACATCGCATTCCTGAGTGGAAATGGGATGAAATTGGTATGGACTTCATCACTGGTCTCCCTAAAACTCAAAAAGGAAATGATGCAATCTGGGTGATCGTTGACTACCTGTCCAAGGTCGCTCACTTTCTTCCCATCAAGGAAAGCCTTCGAGCCAGTGAACTAGGTGATCTTTACATCTCTTGGATTGTTGTTCTTCATGGTATTTCTAAGAAGATAACATCTGATCGTGGAAGTCTGTTCACCTCCAAGTTCTGGGAAAGTTTCCAAACTGCTATGGGAACTCACCTCTTCTTCAGTAGAGCTTATCATCCTAGTACCGATGGCCAGACCAAAAGAGTGAATCAAATCCTTGAAGAAATGCTAAGAGCGTGTGTCATATCTTTTGGCAAGGACTGGGAGAAATTCCTTACTTTTGTTGAATTCTCCTACAACAACAGTTATCAGTCCAGTATAGGTATGGCTCCTTTCCAATTCCTATATGGAAGAACCTGTCGTACTCCTTTGAACTGGTCAGAAACCGGCAAAAGAAAGTTCTTTGGACCGGATATGATCCATGAAGAAGAATATCAAGTTCGTATCATTCGAGATCGTTTGAAAACTGCTCAGTCTCGCCAGAAAAGCTATCATGATCATCACCATCAACATGTTGAATATGAAGTTGGTGATCAAGCTTATCTTCGGGTCACTCCTTTGAAGGGTGTCCATCGTTTCGGTATCAAAGGCAAACTAGCTCCTTTCTATGTTGGTCCTTTTCGCGTTCTTTCCAAGCAGGGTAAACTTGCATGTCAATTGGAGTTGCCTGCAAACTTCCCTGAGGTGCATGACGTCTTCCGTGTGTGTCAACTCAAGCGTTGCTTCAAAGATCCTGTCTGTGGTGTTGATCACCAAACTCTTGATCTCCAAAAGGATCTGACTTATCATGAGTATCCTTTTCGTATCCTTGATGAAACCGAGCGCAAAACTCATCGTCAAAACATCAAATTACTGAAAGTTTAGTGGTCTCATCACTTTGAGGACGAAGCAACCTGGGAATGAGAAAATCGTCTCCGATTTGAGTACCCTGCCTTCTTTTCTAAAAGTTAGGAATCTCGGGTCGAGATTCTTGTAAGGAGGGTAGAGCTGTAACAACCCAAGTTTGTAATATATGTAATTTGTACCTAAGCATTGCATGTATGTGTTTAAATCAATAAAATGTTAGCATGAGATCAAGTGTGTTGAATTAAATGCAAATCCAAAACCCTAATTTCCCCCTCTCTTTGAAACCACATTCAAATGGGTTTTGAATATTTTTGAAAACTACCAAAATTGAGGAGCTCAAATTGTTTATAAGGGCCCCTGCAATATTTCAAATATTTACAAAGTCCTTTGTATTTTGAAACTATACAAAACATATTACAAAATGAAAATACAAATAAATAAATAGAAAACATAAAAGGGAAATGTTTCTGCAAGAAAATAGCTTTCTAAACCTATCTGGGACACAACCCAACTTCCCTCCTTTCCTCCTGCGTCTCTGCCGCTCACCTGGCTTCAAGAGCCAGCCCGTCTGACAGCCGTCTGCCACCGGCGTACCGCTTATTTTCTCCTTTCTTCTTCTCGCTGGAAGGGCGGTGAAGCACTGTCCTGCCGCCAGCTGTCGATTCCTTGCATGCTACGATGCCCGTCGCCGCCTCTGGACGTGAGGATAGGAAAGCCCTCGCCCAGCTACCTCTCCCATACCAGTTTCCCCTCCCCTCGCGTACTATGTTGGATTTCCCCTTCCTGCCGTAACCCTAGCCACATCAGCTGTTCGCCGTCGCCATCTCCGGCCACTCCGGGCCAAGCCAAGGCTACAGTCGAGCTCCCCATGTTGTCCTAGGTTGCCTCACCAAAGCAATCGAAGCCCCGAGCCCTCAGTCGAGCTCCCCGACCGTTTCTTCTCCGACGACGGTCGCCATCGTTACCGACGCTTCAAGCCACGCCTCGCCTCACTGACCTTCCCACGAGCATCCTGGTGAGTTGGCGGTTCTCTGGAGCCTCCCCACTGCCCCCTCTCTCTCTGTAGCTCGCTCCCGTCGAACACCCGACGCCGTCGTCCCTGTTCCTTGTCGCCACCGTTGCTCCGGTGACCATACCAAGGCGGCGCCGCCAATATAATGCTCGCTTCGGCCTCCTCTTTTTAACGAGACCAACCATGCATCCACAGACTCCGCCAATCGCTCGCCCCTCTCTCGATCTAAGAAGATCAGCCATTGATGACGTCACAGTGACGTCATCATGATGCAATAAATCTTTTTCTATTTACTTAAATGTATTTTGTAAATATTTTCTGTAATAAGTAAATGCTGACAGGTGGGCCCTATCTGTCAGGGTTTTAATCTTTTTTGTAAATCATTTCTGAAATTAATAAAAGTCTAACATGTGCGCCCAAGTTAAAAAAATAATTCAAATATTCCAAAAATGATTTAAAATGAATTAAAATTGGAGAAGTTCATAACTAATTCATTTTAAATCAGAAAAATACAAATAATATATCAAAATGTTAAGAAAATTGAGACCTACTATTTAAGCAATAATCATACATTGTTAACCAACTTTCATGACAAGTTTAATTAGAAGAACCATTTTAACCCCACAGGTGATTCCGAGGATCCCCCTATTCTAGGGTTTGGACCTCTCGGACCCCGTTTAAAGTAACGAAGCATGTTCTAGGGTTCATTTCAACACTATTTAACTTGTCATATCATCCATATTGTATGAGCATTGCACATGCCATGTATTGATTGTTGTTTTCCTTTCCGGTATTGGTTCTTTGCGATAGGATTCAAACCCGAGGCTGAAGTCAATGACACTGAAGATCCATATCTGTCCACTGAAGGACAAGGCAAGCGTAGCCTCTCATTCTGAAGCTATGTTTTATAAAGTATATTACTTTCTCACTATTATGCACACGATTCCAATGTGGTCTTTTGTCAGTAGCTAGTGTTACCTATCTGCTGCACTATTTCCCTTTTGTAGCCTTATACTCCTGATCCACTGCTCCTAGAATACCTAGGTTTGGCATGTGAGCGTTGTGAGAGCTTTTGCGACCGACAACTTAGCCATTGATAGTAATAAAGTCTGATCCGTATGAATGATGAATCAAAGATGCTGGTGAAACTAGAAAGTTAGTATATGGTGACATCATCGAAGGAGTTAACTAAACATGCTAAGGCTTGTATGGGAGGCCACGTTGGGAGTGGTTTTTTCAGTCCCATGCTCGTCACCATTAGGATCTGAGTTCTTGCCTCTTGAACCAAGACGAGCGTACAACCACACGGGGATGTGGGAACCCCTCGATTGACTAACTTGCCTAGTAGATTCCTTGAGTCACATAGTTCGGGCTTTCCATTTGGCATACGCATTGAAAACCTTTTCGAAAGAGGAGGTGAAGGAGGTGCATCATAACAGGTAGGGAAGCGTGGACCGGGTTGCGTTGGGTCGATGGAGCCCTTGGTAAACCAACCTCGCCTCACATCTTTAAGTACCGGCTTCGGGATTTGACCCGTTAGGGCGGAACCATACTTATTGCGTGACTCATGGTCTCGGCGAAAGCAAGGTAAAGGTCGTGGTCAACCACCCTCTGTCGGCCTTCCAAGGAAGAGGGCTAATAATTGGGCATTAAGAGTCGGTTGGTACGTGTGGGTAAAGTTGTACACCCCTGCAGGATAATAATATTTTCGAAAAGCCGTGTTCACGGTTATGAACAACTTGGGAAAGGACGTGATGATCATAGAGAACTATAACCTAACTAAAACTAGCTGATCCACGTGTGATTAAGGATGCTTCCTCTGGGTCGAGGGGGTGATCCTAGATAGGAGGTTTTGATGAAGTTGGTGGTTATCAAGATGTGATGAACAAGGTGAAGAAGTCATTATCTTATCCCCTTTTAAAAGATTCTAAGTAGACGAGCCTCTTCTCTCTCTTGTTTAAAAATAAAGATTGCTTTCCGCAAAAGTAAATCTAGAGAAAGCCTTTCTAGCCCGAGCATGTAGATACTAGGTTATCTAAGTCTTGCGGAGTACATTCATGTACTCATCCTTGCGCCATTGTTGTTTTTCTACAGAGGATCTCACTAGTAGAAAACAGGACACTAGTCCCGGTTTGTAAGAGGCTTTAGTCCCGGATTGCAATCCGGGACTAACGTATCGGGACTAAAGGTTAGGCCTTTAGTCCCGGTTCTGTTACAAACCGGGACTAGATTATCTCCACGTGGCCGCTCTGTGCGCGCTGGGCTGGAGGATATTTAGTCCCGGTTCGTAACACGAACCCGAACTAAAGTTCTTCTGCCACGGCAGCATTTTGCACCAAACTGCTGCCGCGGCAGGAGGTGGGGTTTTAGGGTTTTCTTTTTTTGTGTTTGATTATTTTTCATTTTGTGTTTTCATATACATATTATTCTACGCTACTACATACTATATACATTGATGCATATATAATATAATTTCACTCACGATAACATAAATACATATAAATATATACACAACCGAGACTAGAGCTCGTCTAATTGATTTTGCACCAAGATCATCATTACAACAGATACTGTCCTTTTGTGTCTATCCACGATTACACGAAGGTCTATCTATGTTGTACTCTTCTTTTGAGTTTATGACGTCCCTGAGCAAAAATCCCGACAACTCCTCTTGAATTGCTAGTAGGCGTTCATGTGTTAGGGGCTTATCCCGCATCGCATCCAACTATATATAAAGAAGTAGATCATTATGAATGGAACTCAACAAAATCTATGGTATAGAATAAATTGCGAATATATTGTTTACGTACTTGAAGTAAGTCTGTGCCCTGCTCCATACACCCACGAATGAACTCACATACGTAATATCCACATAAATTAGTCCCTTGTGGCTGCGTCGCACACTTTTCGATCGAGAATATAATTCAATCAGATAATAATCAAGAATGATAATTGTAAGAATGATAATTGTAATATCCACATAAATTAGTCCCCTAGCTCTCGTACTACTTACCGGGACCGTACGAAAAGTGAGCTCCTCACGCCATTCACCCTGAACCTCCTTCGTGAACCTTTTCCAAACCCTGTCCGGCAAAAAAGAAATGAATGAGTTATTAATTAGTTTACATCTCAAAGAATGAGCAAATGCAGAGATATAGTGATTGAAATTACTTTTGGAGGCAATCAATTATGCTGCGGTAGTCTTCCATCGGCTTCTTTAACGAGTCCGAGATTTCAACTTTTGCACGGTCAACGTCAATGTTTAGAAGAATCCAGTGGAAGCTGCGATCATTTATATACACTTAACATCGAGTAAACAAAAATTGAATGTGTACAGGACAGTAAGACTCTTACCCATAGTTGTAAGGAAATAGTATTTGTGTCTTGTAATGTTGCTCCATTAAAAACATTAGCAAGTTATCCTCTGTTTTCCTCGAGGTTATTTATTAGCGTATGTCCATTTACTCTGTTTGGGTCAACGAACCCAATGCTGTAGATTGACTTTCTTCTACATTCTTGAATCTTCATTCTGTATATATAATAGCATACAGAAGGAGATATAGTGAGGATAACGACAGGAAATGAATTGAACGATCTGAGTTAGTGAATTAATTACTTACAGACAATATATGCCGAGGAGGGACTTGTCGAGGGCGTCTAGGTTGAATAACTAAAATAGTTCACAAAGTTCAATGGAGATATAGTCGGGACGGAAGTACTCCTCTCCAACTTTTCATAGGAGAAATTGTCACCCTTCCTTTGTGACTTTCAAGTACCAGATATGCAACAGTCGCATATGTATTGGCAGATCATCGAATACCTCATCGCTGACCAGAGGCTCCCCGTAGACAAATTTTCGTGCTATTGGTCCCTTGGCGACATTATCTCCGCCGGCTAGAAGTGCTTCGACCAGCATGTTACACTCCTTGGCTAATTTAATAGCTATTTACATATCTATTCCACCTTGTGTGGGCTGGGGTAACACCTTGAGCGGGGCAATGGATTGTTTTGCCTGTTTGCCGAGCTGGGCAACTTCTTTTGATTTTCTCCCACTTGCGATCGCTTGATGACTTCTCTTTTAGTGTCTTCGTAAGACAGCGTGTATAGTCATCTTTCCTATTTAACACATGTTGGGGTGGTTGGTCAAGGAATGCCTTGAAGTGCTTCTTAACTTTTGGATTAACTAGCACCTATGGATCGGGTTGTTTTGGTGCAAAATGGGCCTTCACTTCGGCCCGGGAGATCACCATGCTTTCCTCATCAGTCTGGTGATAAGCTAACTTGGGAGGAGACGGCGGTACTCTTGGTAGGGGATCTTGTCGTTTTCGGCGTCGGGTCTCCCTTGACGTAGAGGTTTTATTCTTCCGCTTTCTTCCCTTTGATTAAGTGGGCGGAGGCGGAGGCGCCGGAGATGGAGATGCAGTCGCGCTACGATCCCTCTCAGGAAGGGGTGTACTATTGTTTCTTGGTGGAGACGGTGGACTCGGAGGTGATGGTGGCCTTGGAGGTGATGGATTGCTTCTCGGAGGAGAAGATTTCCTTGGCGCCCAGCCTAGAAACACGATGTGTTGTTTTTTCCAAAGAATGATCCCACCCTCCACTTCTCCAAGTGTTTTCTCCCCTTCGCCTGCAGGGATGTCAAGCTCAAGTGATCGACATGTCAGTTCAACTTCATCCACACCGACACGAGCATAGCCAGCTAGAATCTGACTTCCATGGCAGGTCGCTTCCGGTGGACAAGGTAAAGCAAAGCCGAGCGCCACCTTCATAGAAATGCTCTTCACTGTGACATGTAGCTCACAAGATGTCCTTGCCTCGACTTCATCCACGGGGTTGCGAACCATCATTGCATTATTGTCCATAAGCATTGGATTATTAGCTTGTAGCTCGTGGAAGCCACGCTGCTTCTCCGCTGAGATGGGCCCACCGGACTGTCTAACGCAGGATCTTGCTGTCGGGCCAGTACTCTAAGTTCATTAATCTGCTCCTGCTGCAGCTTGAACATGGCTTGAAATTCCTCGTTCCTTTTTTCAACCGCCTCCAACCGTGGTGCCTCCTCCGCCTTCTGTCGGTTCGTTTTTCTGGATTGGCTACTATAAGTGTCGATGTCAGCAGGAAACCCTGTCTTCCATGTAACAGATGGGCCAAAGCCTCGTGTTCGTCCGACTTTTTCAGGATTCCCGAGGGCATATGTCAGCTCATCGTTCTCTCTTTCGGGAATGAACTTTCCATCTTTTCTCAGTTGTATCACTTTAACAAGTTCATCTTTGGGTTTAGTAATGGCCTCCTTTGTAACAATAATCTCCCCGGTTTCAGTGTCATACGACCCCCCATGCCCAAGGAGCCAATTTTTTGACCTCACAGGCCACTGATGTGTAGCTGGCGTGACCCATTTTAGACGCATTTCTTTCTCGGTTTTTGTCCACTTAGGCACGGCCGTCTTGTAGCCACCTGTCCCCATAGTATGGTGATATTTCTTTTTGGCTGCATTTAACTTATTCTTTTCCGACTTGGCTGTAGCTGCTTCTGATTCCTTATATGTCACAAATGGGGCCCAATTATCCCGCTGCTTCTCCAGCGGGCCAATGAATGGCGGAGTCAGCCCCTTCTTGGCAAATTTATTGTACAATCTTTTCTTCCAGTCCTTGAACTATCCGCCCATCTTATTAAGAGCCCACTTTCTGACTTGCAACCTCAATGCCTCAGTGAGTTCAGGAGTGTCCAATTCAGGGAGAGAGAAGTGTGCCATGAGTGAATTCCAAAGAACGTCTTTGGCTCTGTCATCGACAAAAGTTTCTCCAACTCGATCACTTTTCTTTCCTGGCTTATTCCACTTATGAGTAGTGATCGGGATGGTGTCCCTGACTATTTCTCCGCATTGGTATACAATTACACTTGCGGCCTCTTTCGGCTCCAAAGGTTCGCCGAACTCAGACACTAGATCAATGGTGAAACGCATACCGTCGGCCAACTTTTTGGTCGGGTCTCGTTTCCTTGCAGAAGATTCGCCCGATGCGGAGGTCTAAGAGAAGAACAGTCGTTAGTACATATATATATATGAATCAACTAATGCATCTACTAGCTCGTGATCAGCAGAGGCTTTATATACCTCGTCGGTCTTTGCTATGGTGGTGTCTCCACCGTCAGTTCCACCGTCGTCTCCACCAAAGAATTATTCATAGTCGTCTCTTCTGTCGGCTTCATCCAAGTTGAGGTATTGGGAGCCATCATCATCTCCATCATCGTCTGCTCCATCATAATTGTAACCTCCTGTACCCTCATCTATCATGTTGTACATGATGTGCTCTTCGTTGTCTCTATCGTCCATAACTTAACTAATACAGAAGAAAGATAAAACCATTTTGCTTAATGTGATAAAATAAAGGAAGATAAAGTAATCCAGCTTAAATAATGCGATAAAGAAAGATAAAGTACCAGTTAAACAACAATACATCTTGAATAATCCAGCTAGTACAACAATAAAGTACCAATTAAACAACAATACAACGCTATTACACATCTAGCTAGCTCAGCGAAGACGTCGAGCCCCGGCTACTGAGCCGTGGGAGGTGTGGACCCAAAGTGTAGGAACCATCACCGGAGAATATCTCGGGTAAGGTGCCTGAAGAAGCTGCCAGGTATTGGCGTCCCGGACTCCTAAAATGTGCATGTAGTGCCGGACGTGCTCGTCCTTCTCCCTGACACGACGCTGTACCACCTCGTCGGGGGCCGGCTCCCTTTGCATCGCACCTGGACCACTCGACCGCCACCATAGAAGATCCGGGTCGACGACGACACCCGGAATCCTCACGAGACGACGTTCCCCGGCTGGTAGCACCTCCCAGTGCCAGCCCGGCGGAGCCTAGCCCCGTGGATGCCCGACGACACTGTCTAGTAGCGCTCCGGGGGTCACGCCGAGTGAACGAGGATGAGGAATCGACATATTCCTAAACACTAAATTAAACCTATATACTTTACACATGATGAAAATAAATAGTATGAACTAAAATAAACTATATTAAACACTAAATAAATTCACTAACTAAAATAAACTATATTAAACACTAACTAAAATCCTAAAATTCACTAAGTAGGAAAAAATACACTAAAATTCACTAACTAAAATCCTAAAATTCACTAACTAAGAAAAATTACACTAAAATTCACTAACTAAAATCGTAAAATTCACTAACTAAGAAAAATTACACTAAAATTCACTAACTAAAATCCTAAAATTCACTAACTAAGAAAAATTACACTAAAATTTACTAACTAAATTCACTAACTAAAATCCTAAAATTCACTAACTAAGAAAAATCCTAAAATCACTAACTAAAATCCTAAAATACACTAATATTACACTAACTAATTAACACTAAATAATTTAACAACAAAATAACAAAATTACACTAACTAATTAACCTAAAATAACCCTAACTAATTAATCCTAAAATACACTAAAATTACACTAACTAATTAACAATAAAAAATTTAACAACAAAATTTAACTAATTAACACTAATTACTGACCGCAGGGAGAGGGGACGGCGCGGGCGCATGTGTGGGTGGGAGGCGGCCTTGAGGATGGCTCGGCGCCGTGGGACCAGACGGCGCTGGGTCGACAGACGCTGGTGGCTGGGACAGATGGCGCGAGACGGCAGGCAGACGGACGTGGCGGCAGCGGATGATGTGCGAGAGCAGGAAGATGGCGAGGTGGCAGCGGGGGCTCTGTTTGCTCTGGTTCGGTGCACGAACCGGGCGCACAGAGTGGGTATTTATACCCACGCCACCTTTAACCCCGGTTGGTAGCACAAACCGGGACTAAAGGGGTACCTTTAGCCCAAGTTTATGCTACCAACCGGGGCTAAAGGATTTTCGCGCGCAGGCCCGCACCCCTTTAGCCCCGGTTTGTAGGTCAAACCGGGGGCTAAATGTCCTTTTTTAAAAGCTTTTTCAAAACCTTTTTTAAAATTAATTATTATATGCCTGTTTAAAACCTTTTTAGAAACAAAAAACCTTTTTAAAAACCTTTTTTAAAAACCTTTTTAAAACCTTTTTTAAAAACCTTCTTTAAAAACCTTTTTCAAAACCTTTTTTAAAAACCTTTTTCAAAACCTTTTTTAAAAACTTTTTTAAAACCTTTTTCAAAACCTTTTTCAAAACTTTTTTTGAATTTTTTATGCCCGTTTTGAATTTTTTGCCGTTTCGAACTTAGGTAAAAACGGCGTGCGTGAAGATAGGGGATGAGAATGTTAGAACTTGCATTGGATCTCTGAAAAAACGACATATTGTGAGTCTAAAAATGATTTTTTTCAAAAAATCACGGACGTTAGATCATGTACCTGTAGTTCAAACCGGACCCACTTCATACCGATTCGGCAGACATTTGTCTTTCTCACCTGGGAAGGACAGAAAGGTTTGAGATCCCCCGGTTGGGATATAGTTCACGTAACATGGTCTACTATTTTATAAAAATGGGATGGTAGCATTCTGTAACTGCATTCTGGTGGCTGCTTCACAAAACGACCCGTCTTTTTGCGGTCGGAAAATGGAAAATTGCTTTTCCGAGCGACGAAAAGGAAAACTTGCTCCTGCAACATTGTTCTACATCCCAATATAAACATGCATGCACAATATGGGCACCGTATCACAAACTATGCCGCGATTCAACACATAACATCCGTCTCTTGGACTGAAAGCCATGAAACCTCGAACATGATAGGTCATTTTGTGAAGGTTTTTTGGAGACATAATCAGTATACCAAGTTTGATATTTTTCCTTGCAACTATGTCACATAATATCACACCACGCGAAGGATTTACATTGTTCGGACCTTTTTTGAATTTTTTATGCCCGTTTTGATTTTTTTGCCGTTTCGAACTTAGGTCAAAACGGCGTGCGTGAAGATAGGGGATGAGAATGTTAGAACTTGCATTGGATCTCTGAAAAAACGACATATTGCGAGTCTAAAAATGACTTTTTCAAAAAATCACATTTGTCTTTTTCACCCGGGAAGGACATAAAGGTTTGAATATCCTCGGTTAGGATATAGTTCACGTAACGTGGTCTACTATTTTATAAAAATGGGATGGTAGCATTCTGTAACTGCATTTTGGTGGCAGCTTCACAAAATGACCCGTCTTTTTGCGCTCGGAAAATGGAAAATGGTTTTTCCGAGCGACGAAAAGGAAAACTTCCTCCTACAACATTGTTGTACATCCCAATATACACATGCATGCACAATATGGGCACCGTATCACAAACTATGCCGCGATTCAACATATAACATCTGTCTCTTGGACCGAAAGCCATGAAACCGGGACTAAAGATATTTCCCGCCATATCCCACCGCTTCCTGCCATGTTTTCCTGTCGTTTCCCTCTGAACGGTGCTTTTAGTCCCGGTTGTAGCCACTAACCGGGACTAAAGATATTTCCCGCCATATCCCACCGCTTCCCGCCATGTTTTCCCGCCCTTTCCCTCTGAACGGTGCTTTTAGTCCCGGTTGTAGCCACTAACCGGGACTAAAGATATTTCCCGCCATATCCCACCGTTTCCTGCCATGTTTTCCAGCACTTTCCATCTATATATAGGCCGACCACGCCATGGCTATCCATACATCCGCACCTTCCTCTTTCACAACTATGGACAGTGCCTACTGGGCCATTCTGACCCTCGAGGAGACCCAGGAATTGTGGGCCTCCAACTACCCTTGCCCGCCGGGCTACCGGCCGGCCGCCGGCTAGATGTTGAGCACTAGAGGGGTTCCTGTCCCTCCTGTGCCTCAAGGCTCCGCCCGACAGGCGGCCATCACGAACCACTTCTACCACGAGCTCACGCCGGAGCAGCGGATGGATCCCTAGTGGCATCCTGATAGCTACCACACCTGGAATGCCTTATTCGCTAACCGACGGGAAAGGGAGCTCGCCAGGTACGAGGGTGATGGCCCTCCCCCGATGAACCACAATGAAGCCGGTTGGCGTCTGTGGTGGGCGAACCGTACTATCATCAGCGTGATGCGCTACATCGCCGGGGGATACCATCCTCGCCTGTGGTGCCCACAAGTCTACCCGCCACAGAGCCACAAGAAGGCCCCTCCCCCGCCTGACGATGAACCACAATGAAGCCGGTTGACGATGACGAAGAAGACCCTGAAGCTGAGTACTATAGGACTAGGCATGATTATGACTAAAGGGGGTGGCTTTAGTCCTCAGTGTTAGCTAGTCCCGGTTTGTCTCGGTTTTAATATTAATAAATGTGTAAGTGTTACCTAGTCTACAGTTTTGGTACCTGCCTATAGCAATCTCAGAAATTCCTTTATTAACCATGGAGCATCTTCCTTTAATAAATGAAAAATAGGATTAATTCACAAAAGATTTAATACATTACATCACCAACTTCCACATCTAGTGTTTTGGTTCTCTTCTTGTCCGTAACCATGGAGCATCTTCCTTATTTAGCGATATGCTTGGGTCAGTTTTCACTTTGAATGGCGGAATTTCATGAAAATTGTCATAATCTTCTGATATGTCTGTCCTGTCCTCAACTCCCACCATGTTTCTTTTTCCTGAAAAAACTATGTGGCGCTTTGGCTCATCGTATGATCTTATATTCTTTTGCTTATCTTTCCTTTTTCTCGGTCTAGTAGACATGTCCTTCACATAGAAAACTTGAGCCACATCATTGGCAAGGACGAATGGTTCGTCTCCGTACGCAAGATTATTGAGATCCACTGTTGTCATTCCGTACAGCTGGTCTACCGTTACTCCACCTCCTGTCATCTTGACCCATTTGCATCGAAACAATGGGACCGTGAAATTAGGACCATAGTTAAGTTGCCATGTGTCCTCTATGTAACCATAATATGTGTCCTTTTTCCCATTCTCGTCCGTTGCATCAAATCGGACACCACTATTTTGGTTGGTGCTCTTTTTATCTTGGGTGTGCGTGTAAAATATATTCCCATTGATCTCGTAACCTTGGAAAGTCAATATAGTTGAAGATGGAGACCTGGCCAACAAGTACAACTGATCTCCAACAGTGGTGTCATTCATGAGATGTGTCTGCAACCAACCGCCAAAAGTCTTCACGTGTTCATCTCTAATCAACATGTCAGACTGCCCTAGGTAATTCGAGCGTACAATATTCTTGTGTACCTCGATATATGGAACCACCAAGGTGGAACTTTGCAGAATTATATAGTGTGCTTTAGTGAAAAAATGTCCATCCCTACATATCTTTGCTTTCTTTCCTAGCGTGCCTTTTCCACTAAGTCTCCCTTCATGCCGTGATTCAGGTACACCGATCGGCTTAGGGTCAGGAATAAAGTCAACACAAAACTCAATGACCTCCTCTGTTCCATATCCCTTGGAGATGCTTCCTTCTGGCCTCGCACGGTTATGGACATATTTCTTTAAGACTCCCATGAATCTGTAAAAGGGGAACATATTGTGTAGAAATACAGGACCGAGAATGGTAATCTCTTTGACTAGGTGAACTAGAAGGTGCGTCATTATGTTGAAGAAGGATGGTGGGAACACCAACTCAAAACTGACAAGACACTGGACCACATATTTATGTAACCCTGGTAGACTTTCTGGATCGATTACCTTCTGAGAAATTGCATTGAGGAACGAACATAGCTTCATAATGGGTACTCTAACATTTTCCTGCAGAAGCCCTCTCAAAGCAACCGGAAGCAACTGCGTCATAAGCACGTGGAAGTCATGAGCCTTCAGGTTCTGGAATTTTTTCTCTGCCATATTTATTATTCCCTTTATATTGGACGAGAAGCCAGAAGGAACCTTGATACTACTCAGGCATTCAAAAAAGATTTCCTTCTCTTCCTTGGTAAGAGCGTAGCTGGCAGTACCTTGAAACAACTCTGGATGCCTGCCTTCTTGGTCTTTCATACGTTGTTGGTCCTGTCGTGCTTCTGGTGTATCTTTATTCTTTCCATACACGTCCAAGAAGCCTAGCAGTATCACGCAAACATTCTTCGTCAGGTGCAGCACGTCGATTGTAGAGCGGACCTCTAAGACTTTCCAATAGGGTAGCTCCCAAAATATAGATTTCTTCTTCCACATGGGTGCGTGTCGGCCAGCTTCCTTCGGAACGGACTGTCCGCTAGGACCCTTTCCAAAGATTACTTTTAAATCCTTCACCATATCAAATACATCATCACCAGTACGACGGACAGGCTTACTCCGATGATCTGCTTCACCATTGAAATGCTTGCCTTTCCTTCTTAGGGAATGCGTGGGCGGAAGAAAACGACGATTCCCTAGGTACACATTCTTCTTGCACTTATCCAAATAAATACTTTCAGTGTCATTTAAACAGTGTGTGCATGCATTGTATCCCTTGTTTGTCTGTCCTGAAATGTTACTAAGAGCAGGCCAATCATTGATGGTTACGAACAACAATGCCCGTAGGTTAAATTCCTCACGTTTGTGCTCATCCCACACACGTACACCTTGTCCGTGCCATAGCTGTAAAATTTCTTCAACTAATGGCATTAGGTATACATCAATGTTGTTGCCGGGTTGCTTCGGGCCTTGGATGAGCGCTGGCATCATAATTAACTTCCGCTTCATGCACAACCAAGGAGGAAGGTTATACATACACAAAGTCACAGGCCATGTGCTATGACTGCAGCTCTGCTCCCCAAAGGGATTCATGCCATCCGTACTTAGACCAAACCATAAGTTTCTCGCATCACCTACAAAGTCCGGGTACTTTCTCTCAATTTTTCTCCACTGTGACCCATCAGCGGGGTGTCTCAACATCTCGTCCTTCTTACGGTCTTCTTTGTGCCATCGCAACAATTTGGCATGCTCTTCGTTTTTGAACAAACGTTTCAGCCATGGTATTATAGGAGCATACCGCATCACCTTGGCGGGAACCCTCTTCCTCGTGCGCTCCCCCTCAAAATCACCAGGGTCATCTCGTCGGATCTTATACCGCAATGCAGTGCATACCGGGCATGCATCCAAATTCTCGTACTGCTCACCGCGATAGAGGATGCAGTCATTAATGCATGCATGTATCTTCTGTAGCTCTAATCCTAGAGGGCAGACAACCTTCTTTGCTTCGTAAGTACTGGCGGGCAGTTCATTATCCTTTGGAAGCAGCTTCTTCATTATCTTCAACAACTTTTCAAATCCCTTGTCAGGCACACCGACCTCTGCCTTCCATTTCAGCAATTCCAGTGTGCTGCCTAGCTTTTTGTGGCCATCTTCGCAATTGGGGTACAACAATTTGTTGTGATCATCTAACATCTGCTCAAATTTCAACCTCTCCCTTTCGATATCACATTCTCCCTTTGCATCAGCAATGGCCCGACCAAGATCATCATCTGGCTCATATGATGCACGTTCTTCTGCTTCTTCTTCATCATTGTCTTCCATTGTAGTACCACCGTATTCAGCGGACATAGGATAGCTGTCATCATTCTCTTCATCTTCGTTGTCTTCCATCATAACCCCTCTTTCTCCGTGCTTGGTCCAACAACTATAGCCAGACATGAAACCGAACCGAAACAGGTGGCCATGAAGGAGTCTTGAGGAAGAGTATTCCTTCTGATTCCGACACTCACCACATGGACAACAGATAAAACCATTCCGCTTGTTTGCCTCTGCCACAACGAGAAAAGAACGCACGCCTTTAATGAACTCGTTAGAGATTCGGTCAGCGTACATCCATTGTCGTCTCATCTGCATTTTATAAGTTCATCAAACAAAATCACGATGCTAAGAGTAGTACTAGTCTCAAAATAAAAGAACACATCGTATACATCAAACAAGCACTGATTTTAAAAACTTTCTACTATATATTTAGTCCCAGTTGGACACACCAACCGGGACAAAAGGGGTTGCGGCAGGCTGGGGCCGACATGAGCCCGTTTAGTCCCGAATGGTGTCTCCAATCGGGACTAAAAGTGGGTGACGACACTATATGTCATGAGTGGACACTATGCCAGTGAGTGGCGACACTGTTTCAGTGGGTGGCGACAATATGACAGGGGTGAGTGTCGACATTATATCATGACTGTCGACACTATGTTGTGCTGCTTAATCTATAAATAGGCTTCCTTGTGAACTATCAACTGCAAGGAAGATCATGTGCGAGACCAGGGACATCACTACGGCGGAGCTTCTCGAAGATGTCTTAGGACCTCGTCCTCAGACATCTTCGAGGAGCTCGCCGTAGAGGCACTCTCTAATATGTGAAATTAGTTAGCTCCACCAGCATACTAATTTAGCTAGAAAAGATATGAACTGAAAGATGGTGTGCGAGAGCAGGGACACCACTATGGCAGAGCTTCTCGAAGATGTCTTAGGATGCCTCGTCCTCAGACATCTTCGAGGAGCTCGCCATAGAGGCACTCCCTAATTTAATTTGGTAGCTCCTTGGCGTGTTCATGTTTTTGTTCTTAATTTCTTGCTTAACTAGCCGATGATTAACTAAAATGCTAGGGAGCCACTATATATATGTCTGTCTTCATAGTTTTGGTACTTATTTTTGTTTCAATGGATTTTGTGACGACAGGTAGAAGAAAGAAGAATATTTTGTCGCTCGACGGTGACATGATGCACTGTGAACCGACCGGATTTCAAGACAACGTGTCAAACCAAGATATGTATATAGGATGAACTCATGTATCTATGTGCTTCGATGAATCAGATGAATTTCGAGAACTATAATTAACCAGATATACAAAGATAGAACCCACACACAATCTATCCATTTCTAGAGCATGAAATGAGCTAAAACAAGCAATGAGAGATGAAATGATGAAGTTGCTAACCTCTTAGGACCCTTGATAGATGTGGAGCCAAAAAATCTTCACAAATTTTGAGAAAAATGGGGAAGAACTCGAGATTGAGGGGAGAAATTTGAGAGGGATGATTGTGTGAGCTTGAAATGGCTCGGGCTGGGAAGGGGAAGAAGTTATAGTCGGGGACTTTAGTCCCGGTTTGAGAAATAAACCGGGGATAAAGGTCCACGCATCTGCTCTTTTCCAGCGCCAGACCCTTTAGCTCCGGTTTGTTAAACGAACCGGGGCTAAAGTTCACATACGAACCGGGGCTAATGTCTTCTGGTCCCTGCGGCCGTTTCTAGCCGTTGGGACCAGGGAATTAGTCCCGGTTTGTACGAGAACCGGGACTAATGCTCTGGACCAATGGTCCGTTTTCTACTAGTGTCTAGTTGCAACTCAAGGTGGCTTCTACGTTGACATCGACGAGTAGTTGGGGGTCCCAGGTAGCAGCCTGAGGATTATGGGATGGATGTCACTTTTGTTTATGGCCTCTTAGACCTTTTGCTAAGTTGTTGTGTAGAACAAAATATTTGCTTTCGTTGTGTGATGTAATGTTGGGTCTATGACCTCTGGTTTGTAATAACTCTAATATCTTACTCTGCTAAGAGTTTAAACTTATGCTGTTGAATCTATGTGTTCTATAATGTTACCGAATCATACTGTGATCTTCCGTGTTTGGAGTTGAAATTATCTTAGATGGTGATCTGAGGTTAGTTTAACCCCAATCCCGGGGGGTGCTACAATCTTGAAGTTACATGTTTAGACTCATCCATGCAACGCTCGTCCATCCATCCCTATGGCTACCGCACTTGAATCTTACTATTACCATTACTATTACTATTTCTCTTGTTTTACTCATGTTGTTACTCTGCTTTTGCTACTACACACTGTTGCTACTGATAAACATCTATGAGCAAGAACTATTTCCAAGTGCAGCGGAATTGAAAACTCAGTTGTTAAGGCTTGCAAGTATTCTTTGGATCCCCTTGTGTCAAATCAATAAATTGGGTAATACTGCTCGTGAAGACTGTTGCGATCCCCTATACTTGTGGGTCATCAAGGCTATTTTCTGGCGCCGTTACCTGGGAGCATAGCTTTCTTTGTGAGTTCACTTGGATCTATTATTGTTCACTGTTACTCCTATTCATCATGGGGAAGTCTCATGATGGAAATTTTCCTATTTTACCATCCACTACAATAAGAGGTATAGTCCTAAACACCTCTGCTGCTCTTGATTCACCGTCTGTTATAAGTAAGCTTGTTACACCACCACCACATACACATGTTAAAAACACTGCTACTATTATTGAGTCTGAAACTGGTTTTGATACTCATGATGTTACTTCTACAGTGCTTGATGCGAGTGGTTCATTAGGTCCTTTCCTAGATGCTACTGTGGCTAGTCTAGGAAATACCGAAACTCCTAATGAAGACACTGTTACACCTGTTAGCTCACCGGAATCTAGAGAGAGTTATGATATTAATGATGGTTACATTGAGTTTACTGATGAATTTATTGAAGAGTGCCAAAACACACATGGTGCTAGTGCTATTAAGAGCCTCCTAACGAGACACACCATTATTCCTAAGTTGTCTTCTGATCCTAAGTTTGACACCTCTCCCATAGATATTAAATATAGAGATTATGATTTCTCTCTTGATTTATCCTATTTAGACATTGTTGAGAAAGAACCTTTTTGTGCGACTGAAAATGAGAGTGTTGTGGCTCATATGAATGAGCTTTCTACTATGAGTGCTTTATTCTATGGTGAATTTAAGATGCGCAAGTACTTTATCACTAAAATGAGAATCTAGGGCTTGGTTTAATAGATTACCTCCTGGTTCCATTGATAGTCCTGATTGTTTGATTGATTCTTTCTTCCAGAAATATTTTCCTCCTAGTGCTAGACATGCTGCTTATGAGACTTTTGATTTTAACAGAGAAGAAGAGAAATTGCCTAAGTCATGGACAAGGTTCTGTGCCTTGATTCATGCACATCCTGCATGTCCATTGCCTAAGAATGACCTTCTTGATATTTATTATAATGGACTAACTGATGATTCTAGGAGATAACTAGATAGCTTGCTGATTGTGTTTTCAGGAAGAGAACTCCTACAAATGCTGAAGAATTAATGGCTAAAATAAGCAAGAATTATGATGATTGGACTTCAGCTGAGCTAAATACACCTGATCCTATTACTCCTGAACTAGTTGTGCCAGAGCCAGTTCCAATACCAACACCAAAGAAGATAGGAGTTATTGCATTAAATGATGAAGTGATGAAGGAAGCTAAGAAGTGTCTTAAGGATAAAGGTATTAGAGCTGAAGATGTGAAGAATCTACCTCCTATAGAAGAATTATGTAAGCCAATTCCCCACTCATCTACTATTGAGGTACACTCTCTCCAACACTTTGATGAAGGTGATATTCCCTATGGTAAGCCTCCTGGTCAATGTTTAGAGGAACTTGACATTTTTATTGTTAAACAAGATCATTTTAATAAACAAATTCAGAATCACTTATTGGAAAACTCTAGAGATATTAAAGAGTTGAAAGATATTGTGGAAAGAACTTCTAATGATATTAAAATGCTTTGTAAACACTTTCAAATGGTTCATACTCAAATTGATCAACTTGCTAAGGTGCAAAATGATATGCTAGTTAATGCTTCAGGGGATAAACATGCTTATGGAATTAGAACTAGGAGTGGTATAGCCACTCAAGATCCTTTATATCCTAAAGGACACCCTAAAAGAATTGAGAAGGATTCCCAACAAGGTGAAGATAGTGGTAGTCCTCGTAAGTGAAAGAAAAAGAAACATAGAATAATTGAGGAACCACTTGAACCTGCTGTAGATCCTAATAGTATATCTGTCTCTGATGCTGAAACTGAGAGTGGTAATGATAAAAATGATGCTCCTGATAAGGAGGAAGTTGAGGAAGAACCTGAGAAGCACACTAAGAACACTAGGTACACTAAGGAAGATTTTATTGCTAATAAACATGGTAAAGAGAGAGAACCTTGGGTGCAGAAACCTATGCCTTTTCCGTAAAACACAAGTCAAAGGAGGAAGAACACTACAACAAGTTTTGTGAGTGGATGAAACCTTTATTTTTGCAAATTCCTTTGACTGATGCTATTAAGTTCCCTCCTTATTCAAAGTATATGAAGGATATTGTCTCTCAGAAAAGGAAGATTCCTAATGAGGAAATTTCTACTTTGCTTGCTAATTATTCCTTCAATGGTAAGGTTCCAAAGTAACTTGGTGATCCAGGTATACCAACTATTCCTTGCTCTATTAAGAATAATTATGTTAAAACTACTTTATGTGATTTGGGAGCTAGAGTTAGTGGTATGCCTTTTTCTCTCTACAAGAGACTCCAGCTAGAAAAGTTGATACCAACCTATACATCATTGCAAATGGCAACTACTATTCCTGTTGGTATATGTGAGGATGTTCCTGTTCAAGTTGCTCATAATTGCTTGGTTTTAACTGATTTTGTTATGCTTGAAATGCCTGAAGATGATAATATGTCTATTATTCTTGGGAGACCTTTTCTTAATACTGCAGGTGCTGTCATTAATTATAATCAAGGGAAAGTAAATTTCAATATTAATGACAAAGAGCATACTGTCTATTTCCCCAAGAAGGTTGCTAAAAGCTATTGCCTGAACTCCATTGAAAATATTGAGAGCACCAAGGTTGGAGAAATATATTGTCCCATTCCACAAGAAAATTTTGAAACTATTATGATTGGGACTATTGCTATCTAGCTTGAGGTAACATAATCACTTGGTGGAATACAAAGTTTTGTCTAATATAAAATTGTTTTGGTAATAAGACTTGATCAACCTTGTTAACAAAAGGATTTTAATGAACAAAACAATGTTTTCACTATGGTTATTTTTGATCACTTTTACTTTTCTCCTTCCTAGTCCTTGCTCTTTCTCTTGTTAGATTTAGTTTTGCTAGTTGTTTGCTTGTTGGAGTGTCTTAGAAAAACTGTAGTTCTGGTTTTGGTTAGCTTTTGCTTCTTCTGAAAAAATCTTTTCTGCGAGAAAATCAATTTTCATACCCTGAAAATTGGCAAAAAATAAAGTTTTCCGAAAAATACCAGATAATTGAAAATACTTTTTTCCTCGGAAAAAGGGGCATAGGGACACCTGGAGTGACCCAGGGGGCCACCCGAGGCCACCACACCCCTAGTGGGCGCGGGCACACCACAGGTGGCGCCTGGGTGGGGTGTGGCCCACCTGGGCCCCTCCAAGGTGCCTCCTCGTAGCCATCTTCTTTCTCTCTCCCGAAAAACACCAGAAAACTTTCTCAAGCTCGAGTTATTGTTGTTCTTGATCCTGATTTTCAATCTCCTTTCTCAGCCCATCTTTGCTGCTAATTTTTGGAGGGATTGCTCCTTGGTATGTGCCTCCTCTACTTGTCCAATTAGATTTGTGATTGGTAGATTGTATCTTGAGTATTTTCCTGCTATAGGTGTAACATACCACCTTTTGTGTAATATTAATAAAGACATGTTTGAGCATTGCATGCATGCATTACACTTGCACTTTGATTTAGTCAACTAAGCACAAACAAAACCCCAATTTCTCTCCCTCTCAAAACCATTCAAATGGTTTCTATATTTTGAAAATTATCAAAACAAATGGATCCCAAAATGGTTTATAAGGGCCCCTAAGCATTTAATATATTTTATAGAAGTCTCTGATATTTTTGAATTATTCAAAACAGAAATCGAATTCAAATACAAAAGAGAAATCAGAAAACAGAAAAAGAAAACAGTTTTTAGGAAGAAATCTAACACTAACTCCTACTGGGCCGCAACCCATCTTTCCTCTCTCTCCTCGTATCTCACACACGCTGCAGAGGAGCCCCATAGAGGCCCACCCAGGGCCCAAGCGCAGCCCTCAGCCGGCCCATACCGCTTCGTCGTTTCTCCGGTCGTCTTCCCCTTCGCTGGATCGAGCGAAGCAGCTTGCTGTCGAGCTCCGCCGCGCCGATATGCGCCAAAATCCTTGCCGCTGCCCCCGAGCATCTACAAGACCCTCCTAGCCGCCGCCGATGAACCCTAGGCCCCACATTCCCCCTCTCTCCCTTATCTCCTTGCCATGGCCGAACCCTAGCTCGTCGGCAACCTCCAGTCCCCGCCGTCTTCGGCCACCCCGCACCGCTCTAAGGCCACCATTAGACGCGCCTCGTTGCCCTCGTCCTCTCCCTTGAAGCACGCGTGCTGGGACGCCTTCCTCTCGACGGAATCGACCCCGAAGAGCCGTCGACCGTCGTGAGTCACGCCGTCGATTCGTCGCCCTCCGAGCTTGCCCCGCCTCCCCGACACCACCGTCATGCTCACGGTGAGGCGCTGGTGCTCAAGAACCTCTCTGTTTCCTCCCTCTCCCCCTGTGCTGGCCTCCCCGCGTGATCCCGATGCTGCCGCCGCTCCGGTGACCTCCCGCTAGCAGCGCCGCTAGTTTATGGTCGCCCGCATCGCCCTTTGTTAAACGCCCCTAGCCTCGCTTTCTCCATGCCCCCAATCGCCAGGACCAATCTTGATCTAAGGAGGAGCTCCATTGCTGATGTCATGTTGACATCAGCATGAGGCCATAAATCTTTTTCTTTTATTAAATTGTTTTGTAAATATTTTCTGGAAATATTATATGACATGTGGGCCCTACTTGTAAGATGTTTAATCTTTTGCATAAATGTTTTCTAAAATTATTAAAAGTCTGACATGTGGGCCCAAGTTGGAAAATAATTTAAATATTCCAAAAATGAATTAAAATTGGAGAAATTCATAACTAATTCATTTTAAATCAGAAAAATACAAATAATACATAAAAATGTTTAGAAAAATGGGATCTATCATTTAAAAATGTAAGCATTCATATTTACGCAACTTTGTACCCTAACATATTTAGAGTAACACCGATACACCCTAAGTACCATGGGTTTGATGGTTTGCCTATTTAGGGCATTCCGAAATTCATTTAAATCGATGAGGAATCTAGGGCTACTCTATTACTTGTAATATATCATATCATCCATATTGTATGAGCATTGCACATGCCATGTGTTGAATGTTGCTTTTCCTTTTCTGGTGATTGGTTCTTCGCGAATAGGAACCGAACCCAAGACTAAAGTCAACGCCACCGAAGAGCAGTACCAAGCGAAGCCCCACTCATACATATGAATCCTATGGTTACAAAGTATTTCATTCTTGCCATATGCATTCGGTTCAACAGTCTTTTATCAGTAGATAGAATGATCCTATCTGATGGATGTTTCCCTTTGTGAACTATAATACCTGAACCACTGCGCCTAGCATAACTAGGGTTTGGCTTATGAGCATCGCTAGTGCCACAGTTCAGTCAAGCTTAGCCATGCTTAGTGGTCCGATGCTAATCGTTCATATGATGCACTGGAGATGCAAATGAACCTAGTATGGTAGGATGATGTGATGTGATCAGAGATGGATAATAAACATGATAAGGCTTGTATGGGAGGCCACGTGGGTTATGGTTTTTGTAGTCCCATACTTGCCACCCTTAGGACCCGATGTTCTCGCCTCTTGAACCAAGACGAGCGTACAACCACATGGGAGACTGGAAACCCCCTCGACCAACTAACGTGCCTAGTAGATTCCATGAGTCACATAGTTTGGGCTTTCCATTCGACATATGCATCTTGGTTGTTCTTGGATGGAGGTGAAGGAGGTGCATTCATACAGGTAGGTAAGCGTGTCAGGGAATGGGAGATGCCCGGAATCCGTAATCTCAAACCTGTTCACATCTCTAGGGAACGACTTCGGGACTCGACCCGTTACGGCGGCATCTCCTTAGTGTGTGACTCATAGTCTTGGTTGGTACGTGTGGGTAAAGTTGTGCACCCTTGCAGGTTATTAATCTTTTCAAAAATCCGTGTCCACGGTTATGGACGACTTGGGAACGGATCCTGTGATTATAGAAAACTATAACCGAATGTTAAAACTTGGCCAACTAATGTGAGATCCAGAATATTTCCTCGGGGTTGCTTGAGGGGGTAGTCCGGGAAGAGAGGTTCAGTTGATGATGGTTCTCAGTGGATATCGAAGATGACTTCGAAGAGCTAGAGTTATAGTCTTCTTATCCCTTTTGAAAATGATCTGACTAGACGACCTTCTTCTCCTTCTTGTTGTGAAAATAAAAGATGGCTTTATGCAAAATAACTCAACTAGCCATAAGTCTTGCGGAGTACATGTCACATCCCAAGATTTTCCAAATCTTGTAATGTGAAAAAATAAATAAACAAAATAAAATTTTTGTTGAAAATCAGGGAGAAAAGAAACTTTGTTCTAAAAGGAAACTTAAAATCCCATCTTGAACAAACTTCGATAAAAGTTTGAATCCAACAAAAAAATCCAAATCAACAGAAATGAATTCCTCAATGAATGTATCTAGAAATTTAAACACTTGGAAAATAAATCCAAATCCTAAAACCCTAATGGAAGAAAATCATTTCCAAGTTATCTCCAAGCCTATGGATTTGATCCATATAAAATCTTATGAATATAATAAGATAAGGAAAGTAATTTCCAAAGCTAATAAAGCCCTTACCTAAAATCCAAACCAAATGGTGAGCAAATAATCCTAAAGAAATTTTAAAAGACAAACAAATACTAAACAAGATTTTACAAATGGGAATCACCAAGTTTGGATCTCTAAATAAAAAGATAAGGATTTTGTAAGATGAAATAAGAAATATTAATTAAAGAATATTTAAAGATCAAATCAATCTTGGCCTAACCCATAAGCAAGTGGAATAAGTTATAATCCAAATCCAAATAAAATAAAAGGATAAAGAATTTCCAAAATAAAATAAAATGGCATAAACCAAATCCTATTGGAATAAAGACAAACCCAAATTTTAAATGATTAATGAATCTTATTAAAAACTTTTCCAAATAATTCAAGATGAATTATTTGGCACCCTTTTAAGTAAAAAAAACTTACTGAAAGGTTTTCGAAGAATTAAGAAGTCAAATGGAAATTAAGAACATTATTAAATCCTACTTGATTTAAAACAAGGGCCCTTTTTATTAATTAAAAAGACCCCAAAAAGAATAAAATAAATTCCAAAATTAATATCAGAATGTGTTACAAATCAATATTTAAACCTACACAAAATCTGGCAAAAATTTGAATTCAAATGAATGTTTGAATTGCTTATTCAAAATCAAAACAGAAAAATCAAATGAGAAAAAGAGAAAACAAACAGAACAAAAAAAATATGAAAAGGACCCAGCCCAGCCAGCAAGCCCACTAGGCCCAGTCCAGCCCACCTCTCCCTCTCACACGAACGAATCGTTTTTCACCAGAGAAAGAACCCGCAAAGCCGCTGACAGAACGACCCCACCCCCACTCTCTCACTCACAGACAGCCAGGCCCCACAGCCACCTCACTTTCTTCCTCCCCGCGACGACCCCTTCTTCCTTCCCTCGACGCCGTTTCTGGCTGTAATTCCGCGGATTAAATTCACCTTAACTCTGCGAGTAATCGCTACTGCAACTATGCCCTACTAATCACCCCTCTCTCCCCTTCGCGGCAAAAGAGCCCCTAGGCTGTCCCCATTAACACCTACACCTCCGCTTCTTCCGACGCTTTCCGGCGGCAATTCCGGCCAGCCCACGCCTCCCCTTGCTCCCTGGTGCACACGGGCTTGTTCCCCCTTGTTCACTGCATCTCCCAAGATGCTTCCGTCGACGCGCGTGCCCTAGAACCTCGACTTCGTCCACGTCTGAGCGCCGCCGTGGTCTGCCATAACTCCGACGAGCACTGCTGGTAAGACCAGACCGCCCCTCTCCTTCTCCTTCACGCACGCATCATCACCACATCCCTGCGCATCTAACCGTGCTTTCCGTTTGCTCCCTCGTGACCCGTAGTGCCGCCCTCGATGACGACAGAGCGTGGCCATCGTCAGACGCAACTCCGACGAGCAATTGACAGCAACCTCGTGCGCCCCTTGCCTTCCCGCGAGTACGTTGAGCTTCGCCGTGATCTCCTGAGCCTGGTGAGCATCTCCTTACCCTTCCTTGCTTCTTCTAGCGCCAGCTCCGCTGCTAGCCGAACGTCGCCGCGGCGCGCAGCCGTCGAGCGCCGCCAGAACTTGGTCAGGGTGATGATGGCCGTTAGATGTCGATCTAATGGATGCGATAGATTCACTTAACACCAAAGGGGTACGCAATCTGTGTCGTGCGATGTAACTTGATCCAACGCCTCACGTTGCTGATCCACGCGAACCAGTACGGGCGAATAAGAATTAGCCACGTGGCTCTGTTGATTTGAATTAAAACAAGTTTGATCTATTAGATGCTAGATTTTGTAAAATCTATAACTTTTAATCTACACGTCCAAATTTTGCAAACTTTATATCAATGGATTCAGCAAGACAAAACCTAGCAAACCATGCACTTTGTTTAGTAAAAAGCTTTTGTTAAATTGACTGTTTTTGCAGAAACTTGTGTATGCTTGTTTAGGATATAAAATTTATCCAAAATGTTTTTGAGGATAAAATCTTTGGCAAATGGTGTGTTTTGAACCTACTGACCCTAGGAAACAAATTGTGGTTTCAAAAATGTATTTGGTGAAACAAAAGAATAAACTTTGGATTTAAACCATTTCTAGTCAAATAAAAATATGGTTTAATTGTTAAAAATGATTTTGGAGGAAAGCCTTTGGAAAATGTTTTGGAAATAAACTCTCTGACCCTAAACACAAGGTTTTCTGGTTTGAAAACATATTTTGTGAAACCTATAGATTAATGCCTTATTAAAAACATTTCTACACCACATAAAATGATACCTTGTTCTAAAAATGATTTATGAAGTAAAACCTTTTGCAAATGGTTTTGCCACTTTATAAAATGATCATTAGGTGTTTTCAAATGTTTATGACCCATTAGAAACCACTTTTACAAATAAAACAATCTTTTGCATGCTTGTATGCATTACTTTAAATCTATCATTTTATGTGATGAATTGCTTGAATGGTAGATTGAAATATTATTTGCTTGATTGAATTGTAGTTACTTGAAGTGTGTGAACATTGAAAAGATCAAGAAGTGAACCTATACTCTACCAAAAAGGCAAGTGATGCTTCATACTTTTGTCCCACTATTTTCACTATGCATTAGTGATATTTCTAAGTAAGACTTGCATGGAATTTTTGCTAAGTATAAACTATGCTATGGGAAATCCTAGTAGATGAAACCTTAGTAGAAATTCCTAAGTTAAGAATCCTACTACTATCATGCTTAGCTTAGCTAATAGAAAACAAGGGTGGAATATATATTCATGCTATGGAAAAATTTCCAAGTCTGAGGACTTGTGTTTTGTTTAATAAAACAACTAAGTGAATGAATCACCTGGGTGGAATGGAAGGAATGGTTTGTGTTGAGTGGTCATGCAAGTCCAGTATGCTGGGGGAAACTTGGGCATCACCAAGTCCAGCATGCTGGGGAAAACTTGGTGTCTCACTTGTGGATGGCCACCCAGGAACAAATAGATTTGAGATGTCAAATGTTGAGAAGCTTCAAGTGCAGCCACTTGGCATTATGGGCTCTACCTGGATCATATAGGTTGCAATAACTTAGCCAAATGGACAGTTGGTGGTAGGGGTTTGATAGGTTGGAGCGCGTCCATTTTGGTCTAAGGGAAGGCTTCTGAAAGATCTTGTCTTGGGAAACCAAGTCTTGTGGGGAAAGTGCACCACCTCTGCAGAGTGTAAAATCTAAGTACTTAGCCATGTCCCTGGCAAAGGACAATTTGAGCATCAAGATATGGAAGCTATCAAGAATCTCATCATCCAAATTTCTATGTTAAAAACTTGTGGTTGAACAAGGGTTTAAGGTTCACCAATTTCTATTAGTGGTTCCTTGGGTGATTTTGTCAAGCAAAAACTTAGTGTTTTCAAATGATAAGGAAAATCTATTTTGAGCAAAGCAAGCCTAAGCTCCACTTAGCCAAATGCATATAGATGATAGACTCCACTATACTACCATAGTATCACTTGCCAATACAATTCAAATGTATTGACCCTTGTGGCTGTAACTTGTTATGTTGCAGGTTTGTTTGATATTAGAGAAGTTTATTGATTAGGATTACAAGTCTACAACCAACATGTCTGCCTATGGCACTTTGAAGATGAAGGACCCCATGCTATTGTTATATTCTGCTGCATTGTAATGAGATAGCCAAATGAGCTATGTAAGATGTAATAATTTATTTTATTCCTGGTGATAAAGTTGTATTATGACCTTTGTTTCTTGATATTACATCTTAACTGTGGATTCTAGCTATTGATCCAGGGACTAGCATTGTAAACACAGGGATCTCTACCTTATTAAAGGTTGGGAACCTTATAGATGGTATCAGAGCACTGTGTTGCCTGTAGGATTGTAACCCTAGGATTGGACAAAACCCCTTAGAAAAATAGGAGTTGTGTTTGTTCCAAAAATCTATTTACAAACAATCTTGTAAACTCTTTCCTCAACCTTTTGGTTTTTGAATTCTACACCTCTTCCTTTTCAAACTTGATGGACAAAGCCTCAACCATGAGCAAAGGACTTCACCAACTCAAATGACTTCAACTTCAACATCATCAAAGACTTCAACTTTATTTGCACCAAGGACTTTAACTTGGATATCACTAAGGACTACAAGTGAGACAAGAAATATTACTCAAGACTTGAAGACTAAGGAAACACAACTTAGAAGAATCATTATCATCTTTGGAGTTTGTAGCCAAGACACAAGAATTTTTCCCAAGGAAACCATGATCTCATTCAAGAATAAACAAGAAAGAAGGATGGAATAATCTCAAGTGAACCATATAGTTGGACCACCATATTTAGTTTAGATCAAACCCACCAACTTATGTGGTGTAGCAAAAATATTTTGTTGCCTAAAAATATGCTAGAATCTTGTTGTTTGAGTGGAATGTTGATTGTGATTGCTTGTGTGAATTGTTGTGTGTGAGTAGACTTCTTCCCTAGAAATCTTTTGCCTATTCTAATCCCAATCCAACCCAAACAGATGACTTCTCCAAAAGACTCCAACATCAAGGATGACAACAACAACAACCAAGAGGTCAACATGAGAGACCAACTGCTTTCAAGACAAACCCAGTTGAACCAAGTGACAGCTCAATTTATAGCCAACAACAATGAGTTATACCCAACCATGCAAAAAGTTTTGGAAACTCAATCCCAATTGTTGCAAGGGTTGGCTACTCAAATGGTCAACATGGGAGAAAACTCTTCCCAAGGAGCTAATGACAACAAGGATGACAAAGATGTTATTCTAGAAGGAACCCAAGCTTGCAATATTTGTGGAGACAAGGATCACACTTCCAAGGAGCATGAAGATCAATGCCCCAACTGTGAAGAGAAACATCCAGCTAACCAATGCCCCACATCCCAAGCTACTTGTTACCTATGTGAAGGAAATAATCATGTTCCTATCCAATGCCCCATCTATTCCATAGTTGAACAAAGAAAACAAGGTGGAGTGCAACAACTGATTGCAGACTACCATGAGAGAGCCAAGTCTACCAAGAAGGATGAAGACAAAGGAAAATCTCAGCTTGTACCTCCCAGCAACATGACTCAATTTAAAGGACCAAAGAGGATACATATGTATTATCCAAGAAGCAATAGAAGGTCAAGGAGACCAGTAGACATTCCTACCTATGAGATAACATATGAAGAACATGAACTAGAAGCACTCTTAGCTTTGGAGAAACCCAAGAAAAACAAGGACAAAAGCCATGTGCAATGTGGTCATTGCAAAGAAATGGGACACTATGCCAGTGAATGTCCAGAGAAGCAGAAGTATAAGGAGATTAGCCAAGTGTGGTGCAACAACTGCAAAGAGCTAGGCCATTATGTCACAACTTGCCCATAGAAGATACGTGATGAACTCAATCTTATCACATGTTATAATTGTGGTAACTAAGGACATTATGCAAGCAACTGTCCAGAAAAGATGAAGCACAAGATAAACAAGCCTATGAAGGATCTCAGCCTTGTCACATGTTTCAAGTGTGGAAATAAAGGACACTATGCAGATGTTTGTCCAGAGAGATTTCAACAAGATCCCAAGAAGGCCAATATGTAATCTACATGGAAATTTTTTAAGGGTGGTAGTACCCTAGATGCTTTGAGCCAACTTGTAACCCTAGCCTCCCCAAATCTCGGGACGAGATTTATTTTAAGGGTGGTAGCCTGTCACATCCCAAGATTTTCCAAATCTTGTAATGTGAAAAAATAAATAAACAAAATAAAAATTTTGTTGAAAATCAGGGAGAAAAGAAACTTTGTTCTAAAAGGAAACTTAAAATCCCATCTTGAACAAACTTAGATAAAAGTTTGAATCCAACAAAAAAATCCAAATCAAGAGAAATGCATTCCTCAATGAATGTATCTGGAAATTTAAACACTTGGAAAATAAATCCAAATCCTAAAACCCGAATGGAAGAAAATCATTTCCAAGTTATCTCCAAGCCTATGGATTTGATCCATATAAAATCTTATGAATATAATAAGATAAGGAAAGTAATTTCCAAAGCTAATAAAGCCCTTACCTCAAATCCAAACCAAATGGTGAGAAAATAATCCTAAAGACATTTAAAAAGACAAACAAATACTAAACAAGATTTTACAAATGGGAATCACCAAGTTTGGATCTCTAAATAAAGAGATAAGGATTTTGTAAGATGAAATAAGAAATATTAATTAAAGAATATTTAAAGATCAAATCAATCTTGGCCTAACCCATAAGCAAGTGGAATAAGTTATAATCCAAATCCAAATAAAATAAAAGGATAAAGAATTTCCAAAATAAAATAAAATGGCATAAACCAAATCCTATTGGAATAAAGACAAATCCAAATTTTAAATGATTAATGAATCTTATTAAAAACTTTTCCAAATAATTCAAGATGAATTATTTGGCACCCTTTTAAGTAAACAAAACTTACTGAAAGGTTTTGGAAGAATTTAGAAGTCAAATGGAAATTAAGAACATTATTAAATCCTATTTGATTAAAAACAAGGGCCCTTTTTAGTAATTAAAAAGACCCCAAAAAGAATAAAATAAATTCCAAAATTAACATCAGAATGTGTTACAAATCAATATTTAAACCTACACAAAATCTGGAAAAAATTTGAATTCAAATGAATGTTTGAATTGCTTATTCAAAATCAAAACAGAAAAATCAAATGAGAAAAAGAGAAAACAAACAAAACAAAAAAAAATATGAAAAGGACCCAGCCCAGCCAGCAAGCCCACTAGGCCCAGTCCAACCCACCTCTCCCTCTCACACGAACGAATCGTTTTTCACCAGAGTAAGAACCCGCAAAGCCGCTGACAGAATGACCCCACCCCCACTCTCTCTCACTCACAGACAGCTAGGCCCCACAGCCACCTCACTTTCTTCCTCCCCGCGACGACCCCTTCTTCCTTCCCTCGACGCCGTTTCTGGCTGTAATTCTGCGGATTAAATTCACCTTAACTCCGTGAGTAATCGATGCTGCAACTATGCCCTACTAATCACCCCTCTCTCCCTTTCATTTCCCCTCCGACACCGCGGCAAAAGAGCCCCCAGGCCGTCCCCATTAACACCTACACCGCCGCTGCTTCCGACGCTTTCCGGCGGCAATTCCGGCCAGCCCACGCCTCCCCTTGCTCCTCGGCGCGCTGCAGGCGTGTTCCCCTTGTTCATCGCATCTCCCAGACTGCTTCGATGCGCGTGCCCTAGAACCTCGACTTCGTCCACGTCTGAGCGCCGCCGTGGTCTGCCATAACTCCGACGAGCACTGCTGGTAAGACCAGACTGCCCCTTTCCTTCTCCTTCACGCACGCATCATCACCACATCCCTACGCATCTAACCGTGCTTTCCGTTTGCTCCCTCGTGACCCGTAGCGCCGCCCTCGACGACGACAGAGCGTGGCCGTCGTCAGACGCAACTCCGACGAGCAATTGACAGCAACCTCGTGCGCCCCTTGCCTTCCCGCGAGTACGTTGAGCTTCGCCGTGATCTCCTGAGCCTGGTGAGCATCTCCTTACCCTTCCTTGCCTCCTCTAGCGCCAGCTCCGCCGCTAACGAATCGCCGTCAGCGCCGGCTTTTAACTTGGTTAGGGTGATGATGGCCGTTAGATGTCGATCTAATGGATGCGATAGATTCACTTAACACCGAAGGGGTACGCAATCTGTGTCGTGCGATGTAACTTGATCCAACGCCTCACGTTGCTTATCCACGCGAACCGGTACGGGCGAATAAGAATTAGCCACGTGGCTCTGTTGATTTGAATTAAAACAGGTTTGATCTATTAGATGCTAGATTTTGTAAAATCTATAACTTTTAATCTGCATGTCCAAATTTTGCAAACTTTATATCAATGGATTCAGCAAGACAAACCCTAGCCAACCATGCACTTTGTTTAGTAAAAAGCTTCTGTTAAATTTACTGTTTTTGCAGAAACTTGTGTATGCTTGTTTAGGATATAAAATTTATTCCAAAATGTTTTTGAGGATAAAATCTTTGGCAAATGGTGTGTTTTGAACCTACTGACCCTAGGAAACAGATTGTGGTTTCAAAAATGTATTTGGTGAAACAAAAGAATAAACTTTGGATTTAAACCATTTCTAGTCAAATAAAAATATGGTTTAATTGTTAAAAATGATTTTGGAGGAAAGCCTTTGGAAAATGTTTTGGAAATAAACTCTCTGACCCTAAACACAAGGTTTTGTGGTTTGAAAACATATTTTGTGAAACCTATAGATTAATGCCTTATTAAAAACATTTCTACACCACATAAAATGATACTTTGTTCTAAAAATGGTTTATGAAGTAAAACCTTTTGCAAATGGTTTTGCCACTTTATAAAATGACCATTAGGTGTTTTCAAATGTTTATGACCCATTAGAAACCACTTTTACAAATAAAACAATCTTTTGCATGCTTGTATGCATTACTTTAAATCTATCATTTTATGTGATGAATTGCTTGAATGGTAGATTGAAATATTATTTGCTTGATTGAATTGTAGTTACTTGAAGTGTGTGAACATTGAAAAGATCAAGAAGTGAACCTATACTCTACCAAAAAGGCAAGTGATGCTTCATACTTTTGTCCCACTATTTTCACTATGCATTAGTGATATTTCTAAGTAAGACTTGCATGGAATTTTTGCTAAGTATAAACTATGCTATGGGAAATCCTAGTAGATGAAACCTTAGTAGAAATTCCTAAGTTAAGAATCCTACTACTATCATGCTTAGCTTAGCTAATAGAAAACAAGGGTGGAATATATATTCATGCTATGGAAAAATTTCCAAGTCTGAGGACTTGTGTTTTGTTTAATAAAACAACTAAGTGAATGAATCACCTGGGTGGAATGGAAGGAATGGTTTGTGTTGAGTGGTCATGCAAGTCCAGTATGCTGGGGGAAACTTGGGCATCACCAAGTCCAGCATGCTGGGGAAAACTTGGTGTCTCACTTGTGGATGGCCACCCAGGAACAAACAGATTTGAGATGTCAAATGTTGACAAGCTTCAAGTGCAGCCACTTGGCATTATGGGCTCTGCCTGGATCATATAGGTTGCAATAACTTAGTCAAATGGACAGTTGGTGGGAGGGGTTTGATAGGTTGGAGCGCGTCCATTTTGGTCCAAGGGAAGGCTTCTGAAAGATCTTGTCTTGGGAAACCAAGTCTTGTGGGGAAAGTGCACCACCTCTGCAGAGTGTAAAATCTAAGTACTTAGCCATGTCCCTGGCAAAGGACAATTTGAGCATCAAGACATGGAAGCTATCAAGAATCTCATCATCCAAATTTCTAAGTTAAAAACTTGTGGTTGAACAAGGGTTTAAGGTTCACCAATTTCTATTGGTGGTTCCTTGGGTGATTTTGTCAAGCAAAAACTTAGTGTTTTCAAATGATAAGGAAAATCTATTTTGAGCAAAGCAAGCCTAAGCTCCACTTATCCAAATGCATATAGATGATAGACTCCACTATACTACCATAGTATCACTTGCCAATACAATTCAAATGTATTGACCCTTGTGGCTGTAACTTGTTATGTTGTAGGTTTGTTTGATATTAGAGAAGTTTATTGATTAGGATTCCAAGTCTACAACCAACATGTCTGCCTATGGCACTTTGAAGATGAAGGACCCCATGCTATTGTTATATTCTGCTGCATTGTAATGAGATAGCCAAATGAGCTATGTAAGATGTAATAATTTATTTTATTCCTGGTTATAAAGTTGTATTATGACCTTTGTTTCTTGATATTACATCTTAACTGTGGATGCTAGCTATTGATCCAGGGACTAGCATTGTAAACACAGGGATCTCTACCTTATTAAAGGTTGGGAACCTTACAGTACACCATGTACCCGACCTTGCTTCGTTGATGTTTTTCTACAGATGAAGCTACTCCAACTGAAGGTGATTTCTACGTCGAAGTCGACGAGTAGTTGGGGTTCCCGGGCAGCAGCCTAGGATCTATGGAAGGGTGGCTACTTCTAATTATGGCCTCTTAGGCCCTTTTCTATGTTTGTTGTTTAGAACAACTTGTTTTGTTCCGTTGTTTGATGTAATGATGGGTTTGTGACCCCTAGCTTGTGTTAACACCCGGATTTTTAATCCCAGATGCCTGTTATGCCATACATCGCAATCCCAGGATTACCATTTCTGCGAGACATAACAGAATTGGATACCACGGTACATCATCCATTACAAACCATACATAAGGTCTTACACAAATAAGGATCTCATGATCCAGTTCTTAATATAACTCAAGCAGCGGAAATACGTAATAATAAAGCTAGCGTAGGCGAAGCTCCATCTTCGGGGTCACAGGCAATGCTGACGATGGGAGATGATTGTAGTTGTCGTAACCTTCCTGGGGTCCATCATCCTGCTAATTTTCTTCATAGTCTGGCCACGGGAATAGCCAGGGACAAAGCCATGAGTACTCTTTGAGTACTCGCAAACTAATACTATCAAGTGAAGGGGTTTTTTGTAATAGGACACTAAGCTCTAGGGTTGTTATGCAAAAAGCTAGATTTACTTCTACTAAGTTCAAAAGCAAGAAAAGCTAGTTGAAATTTTATAACACCTAAGTGGGAACTTGTATTTCATATCACAACTCTGTTGTGGTCAAGTCAAAATCTCAATTCATTTCACAAGTCATTTTGAAAACATCTGACAGGGGAACAGTATGGCCACTCCAACTATCCATAACCGCGGACGTGGCTATTCGAATAGTTTGACACTCTGTAGAGATTTTACACTTTCACCACAACATTCGTTACATCCATCAGGAACAAATCCTGAATTCTCCATACTCAGTATGCGGATAATCAATCCTAACCTTTCAATTACACGCCCTAGTATAGGCACCTCTCCTGTGAGTTTGGCCTCCCAACCATGACCAACTGTCATCTTGGGTACTGCACAGGTGGACAATCTTCACAAGGTAGCCTCAGCTCAGACCTTGGCCGTGAGGGAACCCATACTAAAGTATATAAGTTTCTAGTCAAGCCCTACCCAGTTTTCGGGTATTGTGGTTGTACGGTAAAATTGGAATGGTATCGCATCCAGACAACCATCGGTTTTATAAAGGGCTAAGGCTCATGCCTCAACATTTTCATCGGTGAAGAATCATCTGGTGTTCGGAAACACATGTCCAAAACATTTCAGTAGAATGATCCATCATTCCAAGGTTTTCATAACCATTTTCCACCAAGTATTCTCATCTAAGGTTGATCAAGTTTTATGCTTAGCACTAGCATCTACAAATGGGAGTGAGTACTAATGATGGGTGGTAAACAAGTGTAGTTTAACTAGGTTCAATCTCATGCCTTAGGATGACATCAAGATTATCTAGCTTAGGCCAAATTTAATGCTCTTTATGCAACCTTTAATTATCTTTCTAGTATCTACAATTTACTCAAGTAAACTCTAAGTAATAGCTTTGATAAAGAAATAAAGTAGAAAGCTTGCAAGTAAAACTAGGAATGGGGTTATCAAGTGGGGATGATCACATATGCTTAATGCATATAGTTGGCATGGTAACAAGCAAGTATTTGCTTGCATAGGTCAACTTGATTAGTAAGGCTTGCTAAATTAGAGTATCTTGCAAGTGTTAGCTTGCTCAATCAACTAGTAGTATTAGTCTTGCATAAGTATCAGTATAATCTTGCCTTGTGCAGAGCAGTGGTTGAAGTTCTCCTTGGCTTCTTCTTCGTAGTATCCTCCTTCCTCCTCGTATCCTTGGTCGGTACTAGCGTCGATGAATAAATACGAGGTACACAATCACCAAAAATACTTAAATACTTTCAATCATCACATAAAGGTGTTCTATAGATGATCTAGCATCATTATTAATATCACAAGAATAAAGCATTTGTCTTATTTATTTATTTTTAGAAAAGTAATTTCTACTCATTGAAAAACTACTTAAGATTTAATATTCTCCAAACCAAACATGGGATCATGTTGACACAGGTCATCACCACATATTTCAGTACATGGGAATGTGATTTAAAGTGGTGTCACAATTTAATAAGGTTTAACCTTTTTATTTTAAATAATTAAAGTGACTAGAAATGCCTATGTGGCATTCTTTTATTACTTGAACATTATTTCTGTAAGTAAACCCATATATTTTTATATATTCTGAAAGGTATGATCAAATGTGATTTTTGAGAGTTGGAATCAACTCAAAAGCTATTATGGTTTAAATTTGAAAAATGTTTGAATGCAGAAAAGCCTCTGCCTTGTTATTTTTACCAAGGTTGATCTATAGATCCAAATGATTTGAATCCAACGGGCTTGGATTAAGCATTTCAAGGCCTCTCTAACAAAATTGGTTTCATTCAATTTGGTTCACTAAATCGAGCTGGGTTGATTTTTGAAACTGGGTACAGAACTAAGTTTGAATATAAATAGAAAAAGCTAAATTCAAACGAGTGGGCCGCGCGGAAAGGTTAATGGGCCGACCCAGTGTCACTCCGCAGCGCGGGGCATAACTGACAGGGGGTCTACTGGTAAGTGGCTCTTTAAACGCGAAGCGGTACGGGGCGATGTGGTGCGTTCGATTAGAATGAAGATCGACGGGTGAGGGTAGTCGTCGATGATGAACAGGTCACTGGCGAGCTCGAACCCTAGCGGCTCAGTGGGGGTGCATAGGGGGCATACCGGGGCTCCAGTGACGACGGCGAGGCGGGCAAACGGCAAAGTCGATGATGGCGAACTCAGGGGTGGTCGCGGCAGCTCCGGGGGTGGTCGAAATCAACGGCTCCTCTTCTCCTCTACAGCGGCGAGCTCGACCAAATTACATCGATGCGCTGCTCGCCTTGCTCCAGCTAAGGGGTGGAATGATCAGTGAGGTGAGGGGAGTGAAATGGTGTGCTTCAATCGGCTGGGGGTCGCCTCCTTTTATAGGCTCGACGTCGAGACCGAGAGGGATGGGCAGGCGACGGTGGCGACACGGCTACGGGCAGCTAGAGGCATGGCTATGGTTGGCGATCGACGGGCGGTCTTCTGGCGATGCTCTAAGGCTTAAATGCGCATGTAGGGGTGGTGGCCATTGGTCGGGAACATGTGGTGCTCTGCGCGGCAGAGGCGGCGTCTTCGACGGCAAGCGGTGGCTACGGGGTACGGGCGGTGAAACGATCATGTCTGGTGGTCTCCTGGGATGGTGGGGTGCATGATGGCGGGCGGCGAGGGCTCAAGGTGTTCGTGTTGCGTGGGAATAGCGCGTGCTCTGCGGTGCGCGTCGGCATGGTCGTTTTCTTCGAGCTAGGGCTGGTCGAGAGGGGGCGGTGAGGCATGGGCTGCATGCTAGACAAGGTTGGCACGACTAGTTCTTCTCCTAGCTTGCTGTCCACACTGGGGTGACATGGGTGCTCTCATCCTTTTCACCATTGATGACATTGGCGAGCTTACAGTGGTGCTAGATCTTAGTTACGGTTGCTAGATGATCTACTGAGGCTAGTGTAACCAGAGAGGTAACAAGGTTGGCTCAAAACACTGCTCAAAATAGTGTTTGTGATTTTGTTGATTTTAATCTATAACCTGTTTGATGAAATGGCCGCATGAACTTAAGTATTGAATTTTGAAAATATTTTTGGTGGGTGTGCTAGGCATGTGTTGAGGATTCTGTGGATGCTTGGGTTTTGAAAATTGAGCTTGTTTGAGTGGTTTTTGAAATAGTGGGATCTTCCCATCTGAAATAGATTCAATTTTAAACTGTCATTTAAACCATGCATTCTAATGTTTTTGTATGATCACAAAGTGGGCCTTGGTACCTTTTTATGAGTACTATCAAGGGGTGCAAATATCCATACATGTTTTTGTTAAGTTCTGAAAGTTAGAGATAGCCAAAGTAGGCATGGGAGTTAATTTGACCAAAGTGACCATTCACTTAATTTGTTTGTTTTGATTTGTTTGTCTTTGGGAAAAGTTTGGGGATTGTTTAGATGATGTTTATTTCACCTAAAAATCATTTTACAAGCAAAGAAACATAGAACCATGGGAATTCAAAAAAAATCCAAATTTTAATACACACATATATGGATGCTTTCATATTTTTAATTAGAAAAGTTTTTGTTAACCCTAAATTTTGAGGATTAGAGTTTGATGATTTGAGTTCAATATTTTTGGGATGTTACAAACCTTCCCCCCTTAAACAAAATCTCGTCCCGAGATTTGAGAAAGGACGAAAAAGATTACCTAGGATTTGAAGAGATCGGGAAACTCCGTGCTGATGTGATCTTCGCGCTCCCAGGTAGCTTCTTCTTCTGTGTGGTTGCTCCACTGAATCTTGAGAAACTTGATTCTTCAGGTTCTGGTAGTTCTGAAAGCTTCTTCCAAAATATGGATGGGTACTTCGGGATAGGTCAGGTCATCGTTTATCTCTATGGTCTGGTGATCGATATTCCTGAACACTTCAGTCTTCTCTGGAACTTCGAGGCACTTGCGAAGTAATGAGATATGGAACACATTGTGCACGGTTGACATCTCGATTTGCAGCTCTGCTAGCGGGGCTGCGGTGGCTACAGGAAGCGAGAGGAGTGGGGGAGATGCTTACCAGATTTGCAGAGTTGCGGTGATGCTCGAGGTACTCGCGAGAGTGCAAGGGGCGCGCGGAGTTCACGGCTATTGCTCACCGGAGTTCTTCCTATCATCGGGTGCGCACGGTCGTGGTCGAGGACGAGCTCCTGGGATGCAAGCAAGCGAGGAGAAGTATCAGGAGGATGCGCACTATCTCAGGGGTGGTAGAAGTACTCACCAAAACGCGAGGGGCGCACGGGTTTGGCGTCTGTAGCTCGCCGGAGCTGGTGCAGTCGACAGCGGCGGGCGGTGGTTGTCCTTGCCGACGCTCTGGGGCGAGCGCGGCCGAGCTGAGGCCACTGGGAGGTTCGTCTAGGTCTAGGGAGCAAGTGAGCTTGGTCGGGAAGGCAAGGCGAGGCTGGACGGCGCCGGAATTCACTGGAGAAGCTCGTCGGAGCACTGGCGGTGTGGGGGCGAATTGGGGCAGCCTAGAGGCAGAGAGGAGGATCTGTCTGGGGGAAATGAGAGAGGGTAGGGAGCCGTTTAAGGGGGCGTGGTCACGGCGAGATTAAGGCGAGGCATTGAAGCGAATTCAATTGCGGCATCAATGGCAGAAAATGGCTAGGAGGACTTGCCGCGCTGAAGACGACGCTGAGGTGGCGTGGGGCCGCGCTGTCTGCGAGAGAGAGGAAGAGGGAGTGGGGCCGAGCGTTCAGTGACTCTGCGGGTTGGTTTTTCGGTGGAAAACGATTCGCAGAGAAGGGGGAAACTGGGCTGCGACTAGGCCGTTGGGCTAGATGGGTTGGGCTTGGTCTGATCCCTTTTTTTGTTCTGAATGTCTTTTTCTTTTTCTAATTGATTTTCTGTTTTGAAATTCAATCAACCAATTCAATTAACAAATCAAATCAAACTTCCACCAAACTTTGTATTGAGTTTTAGTTCTGTTAACCAACACAAATCCAAAGTCCAAAACAACATAATATTCTTATTCTTTTTAGGATCCATTTATTAATTAATTAAAATAGTCCTTAGTTATTAAATCAAATAGGATTTGATTTATTTAAAACTCTATTTGAAAACTAAAATAGTACCAAAATCTTTTCAGTAGGTTTTATTTGAAAATATAAAATACTTGGAAAACTTGTTTAAAATAAATTAACAAGTTTTAGTGTTTATTTAAAATGGGAAAAACCTTTACTTTAATAAAATTGGTTTATTAATAAACTCTCATTATTTTATTTAAATAAACCTTTACTCTTTTAATCAAAGCAAAACATTTTATTTCAAAAGCTTGGCCAAGGTTTAATTTGGCTCTATAAAATAATCCTTATTTATATTTCTACCTTTTCATTTGAAAACCAAATCTTTTTATTAAAAGATCCAAAAATAGTAATTCCAAATATTTTTAACTTTATTTTTTATTTATCTTTTTAAATCCCTTTAGGATTTTATAGGTTTTGAAAGTTTCCAATGGGATTCAAAATGTTTCTTCTCACCCTGAAAATAAACAAAGTTTTATTTTATTCATTTATTTTTTTCACATTACAAGATTTGGAAAATCTTGGGATGTGACAGGCTACCACCCTTAAAATAAATCTCATCCCGTGATTTGGGAAGGCTAGGGTTACAAGTAGGCTCAAAGCATCTAGGGTACTACCACCCTTAAAAATTTTCCAACTAGATTACATTTTGGCCTGCTTGGGATCTTGGGGAAACTTCTCTAGGCAAACATCTGCATAGTGTCCTTTGTTTCCACACTTGAAACATGTGACAAGGCTGAGATCCTTCATAGGCTTGTTTATCTTGTGCTTCATCTTTTCTGGACAGTTGCCTGCATAATGTCCTTGGTTACCACAATTGTAACATGTGATAAGTTTGAGTTCTTCACGTATATCTTGTGGATAGGTTGCCACATAATGGCCTAGCTCTTTGCAGTTGTTGCACCATACTTGGCCAATCTCCTTATACTTCTGTTTCTCTGGACATTCACTGGCATAGTGTCCCATTTCTTTACAATGATTACATTGCACATGGCTTTTGTCCTTCTTTTTCTTGGGTTTCTCCAAAGCTAGGAGTGCTTCTAGTTCATGTTCTTCATATGTTATCTCATAGGTAGGAATGTCTACTGGTTTCTTGGACCTTCTATTGCTCCTTGGATAATTCATATGCCTCGTCTTTGGTCCTTTAAATTGGGTTGCATTGCATGGAGGTACAAGTGGAGATTTTCCTTTGTCCTCATCCTTCTTGGTAGGGTAGTCTGCAATCAGTTCTTGCACTACACCTTGTTTCCTTTGTTCAACTATGGAATAGATGGGGCATTGGATAGGGACATGATTATTTCCTTCACATAGGTAACAAGTAGCTTGAGATGTGGGACATTGGCCAACTGGGTGTTCCTCTTCACAGTTGGGGCATTGATCTCCATGCTCCTTGGAAGTGTGATCCTTGTCCCCACAAATATTGCAAGCTTTAGTTCCTTCTATAATAACATATTTTTCATCTTTGTTGTCACAAACACCTTTGGAAGAGTTGCCTTCCACGTTGATCATTTGATCTGTCACCTTATGCAACATTTGGGCTTGGGTTTCCAAAAACCTTTGTATGGTTGGATCTTCCCCACTTGTGTTGGCTATGAATTGAGCTGTCATTTGGTTCAACTGGTTTTGGGTTGCTATAAGTTCTCTCATGTTGTCCTCTTGGTTGTTGTTGGTGTCATCAACCTTGATGTTGGAGTCTCTTGGAGTAGTCATCTGTTTGGGTTGAATTGAGAATAGAATAGGCAAGATATTTCTAAGGAAATAATTCTATTCACACACATCACAATTCATTCAAGCAATGTGCAAGCAATCACAAACAAATATTCCACTCAACAACAAGTTTCAAGCATATTTTTAGGCAACCAAAAATATTTTTGTTACACCACATAAGTTGGTGTGTTTGACTTAACTAAATATGGTGGTCCATCTATATGGTTCACTTGTGATTTTTCCATCCTTCTTGGTTGATTCTTCTTGCATGAGATCATGGTTTCCTTGGGAAAACTCTTGCTCACAAAACTTCAAAGGTGATGATGGCTCCTTCTAAGTTGTGTTTCCTTAGTCTCCAAATCTTGAGTAAGATTTCTTGTCTCCCTTGTACTTAGTGATATCCAAGGTTGAAGTCCTTGGTGAAAATGCTGAAGATGTTGAAGTCATTAGAGTTTAAGATGTTGAAGTCATTAGAGTTGATGAAGTCCTTTAGCTCATGGTGAAGTCTTTGCCCATGGGGTAGGTTTGTCCATCAAGTTGAAATAGAAGAGATGTAGAGTCAAAACCAAAATGGTTGAGGAAAGAGTTTACAAGATGGTTTGTAAATAAGTTTTGGAACAAATACAACTCCTATTTTCTAAGGGTTTTTGTCCAATCCTAGGTTTACAAATCCTACAGGCAACACAATGCTCTGATACCATCTATAGAGGTCCCAACCTTTAATAAGGTAGAGATCCCTGTGTTTACAATGCTAGTCCCTGGATCAATAGCTAGCATCCACAGTTAAGATGTAATATCAAGAAACAAAGGTCATAATACAACTTTATAACCAGGAATAACATAATTTATTACATCTTACATAGCTCATTTGGCTACTACATTACATTGCAGCAGAATATCTATAAGCATGGGGTCCTTCATCTTCAAAGTGCCACAGGCAAACATGTTTGTTGTAGACTTGTAATCCTAATCATTAAACTTCACTAACATCAAACAAACCTGCAACATTACAAGTTACAGCCACAAGGGTCAATACATTTGAATTGTATTGGCAAGTTTCACTACTATGTAGAAATAAGTGGATCCTAACATTACATGCATATTTGTCTAAGTAGGGTTTTAGGCTCATTTGCAGAAAGCAATATAGTTTTGTCCTATCTTTTCCAAAATAGTTTTGCTCTTTTGAAAATCTTTTGTCAAATCTTTCTGAACTCCTTGGAATCCACCAAGTGCTTCAAGTCTCTTGTTGTCACTTTCAAGTTTTACTTTTAGAAATTGGAATGTCGAGATTTCCCATAGCTTCAGGCCTTAGTTGCTTAGTATTGTCCATAACCGGGGACACGGCTAAGTACTTAGATTTTTATCTTCTGCAGAAGTTGTACACTTTACCCACATGACACAATCTCATCTTGTTGCCACCAGTGGCTGCTGGATAAGTACTCACCAAGATGGAGTACCGGTAGATTGAGAATGTGACGAAGTCTTTCCATAGGGTCCTCCCAATACACAATGCTAGCTTGTCTTCAGGCACCAATGTAGGGTTCCAAGTTCCCTCATTCTAGTAACCTGAAGAGGCCAATGCATGGGTCTTCCACTATGTAGTTGACTAAGCCAGTGCCCATTTAGCATGTGGCTGTACACGGAAGCCACTGTACGAGAAACATGTTCAATCTCTAAGTCCCTGGGTGGTTTTCTTCTAGTGCACAACCAAAAAGAGATTGCCATATAAACATGGTTCCTTTTGTTGCCACCTTGTCCAAAACTTGAGTATCCTTGTCCACCCAGGTGGTTCATTGAGTACTTGTTTTATTATATAAAACATAAGTCTTTTCCCAACCTCATATAATCTCAACATGTATCTCATCTTAATATATATAGCAGGGCTAAGCCTATTACAACTACATTGTTTTCACTAAGGAATGTATAAGGGTATCCTATTAGGATTTAGCATAGCAAAATATAGTAAACCTCATCATGCATGTTTCAAAATCCACCAAGTGTAATGAAAATAGTAGGACTTGGATGATAGTCTCACTTGCCTATTTGGTAGAGGATGTTGGTTCACTTCTTGATCTTGCTAATATCATACTCTTATAACTTCACTACAAATCAATCAAGCAAACAAAGATTCAACTAGCATTCCAACCAATGTTCAATCAATTTAACACACATAAAATAATAGAAACAAAGTCATGCATGCAAGCATGCAAAAGATAGTTTTATTTGCAATGGTGGTTTCCAAAAGGCTATAAAAATTTTAAGGTTCAAATAGGTCATTTTCCAAAGTGGCAAAGTCATTTGCAAAAGGGTTTTATCTATAAACCATTTCTTAAATCAAATCATTATTTCATGTGGTGGAAAATGCTTTTAGCAAGCAATATTATTTTAAAGGGTTCATCAAATACATTTCAGTTCTCAAAACTTGGTGTTTAGGGTCAGAAGGTTTGAATCAAGTCAATTCCCCAAAGGTTTTACTCAAAAATCAATTCCATGTCAAAAACAATATTTTTATTTGACTAGAAATGAGCTAATTCAATTATTCAATCCTAAACTTCACAAAATACATTTTTAAATCCATAAGTTGGTTCCTAAGGTCAGTAGGTTCACAACAAACGATTTTGCAAAGATTTCAACCGAAAAATCATTTTGGAATAAATTTTATATCCTAAACAAGCATACACAAGTTTCTGCAAAAACAAACATTTTACCAGAAGCTTTTTACTAAACAAAGTGCATGGTTGGCTAGGGCTTGTTTTTCTGAATCCATTGATATAAAGTTTGCAAAATTTGGACGTGTAGATTTAAAGTTATGCAATTTACAAGTTTGTATCTAAATTAGATTCAGAGTTTTGTTTTAAATCAAAACCAATCCACGTGGCGTGTTTCTACTGGCCGGTACCGGTTCGCACGGATCGGCCTCTCTGGATCGTTGGATCAAGTTGGATCGAGCGGCACAGGTTGCGTACCCATTTGTCGTTAAGTGACTCTATCGCGTCACTACGATCTGGATCGGAAGGCTCCTATCATCTTGCCAAGAACTGGCGGCGCGACGACGGTGGCGCGCGGCGGCGGCGCTCTGCTAGCGGGGCTGCGGTGGCTACATGAAGCGAGAGGAGTGGGGGAGATGCTTACCAGATTGGCAGAGTTGCGGTGATGCTCGAGGTACTCGCGAGAGTGCAAGGGGCGCACGGAGTTCACGGCTATTGCTCACCGGAGTTCTTCCTATCATCGGGAGCGCACGGTCGTGGTCGAGGACGAGCTCCTGGGACGCAAGCAAGCGAGGAGAAGTATCAGGAGGATGCGCACTATCTCAGGGGTGGTAGAAGTACTCACCAAAACGCGAGGGGCGCACGGGTTTGGCGTCGAGAGCTCAGCCGGAGGCAATGACAAGTGGGCGGGCGGTGGTTGTCCTTGCCGACGCCTAGGGCGAGGCCCACTGAGGTTCGCTTAGCAGGTCTGGGGAGCAAGTGAGCTTGGTTGGGGAGGCAAGGCGAGGCTGGACGGCGCCGGAATTCACTAGAGAAGCTCGTCGGAGCACTGGCGGTGTGGGGGCGAATTGGGGCAGCCTAGAGGCAGAGAGGAGGATCTGTCTGGTGGAAATGAGAGAGGGGAGGGAGGCGTTTAAGGGGGCGTGGTCACGGCGAGATTAAGGCGAGGCATTGAAGCGAGTTCAATCGCGGCATCAATGGCAGAAAATGGCTGGGAGGACTTGCCGCGCTGAAGACGACGCTGAGGTGGCGTGGGGTCGCGCTGTCTGTGAGAGAGAGGAAGAGGGAGTGGGGCCGAGCGTTCAGTGACTCTGCGGGTTGGTCTTTCGGTGGAAAACGATTCGCAGAGAAGGGGGAAACTGGGCTGCGACTAGGCTGTTGGGCTAGATGGGTTGGGCTTGGTCTGATCCCTTTTTTTGTTCTGAATGTCTTTTTCTTTTTCTAATTGATTTTCTGTTTTGAAATTCAATCAACCAATTCAATTAACAAATCAAATCAAACTTCCACCAAAATTTGTATTGAGTTTTAGTTCTGTTAACCAACACAAATCCAAAGTCCAAAACAACATAATATTCTTATTCTTTTTAGGATCCATTTATTAATTAATTAAAATAGTCCTTAATTATTAAATCAAATAGGATTTGATTTATTTAAAACTCTATTTGAAAACTAAAATAGTACCAAAATCATTTCAGTAGGTTTTATTTGAAAATATAAAATACTTGGAAAACTTGTTTAAAATAAATTGGTTTATTAATAAACTCTCATTATTTTATTTAAATAAACCTTTACTCTTTTAATCAAAGCAAAACATTTTATTTCAAAAGCTTGGCCAAGGTTTAATTTGGCTCTATAAAATAACACTTATTTATATTTCTACCTTTTCATTTGAAAACCAAATCTTTTTATTAAAAGATCCAAAAATAGTAATTCCAAATATTTTTAACTTTATTGTTTATTTATCTTTTTAAATCCCTTTAGGATTTTATAGGTTTTGAAAGTTTCCAATGGGATTCAAAAAGTTTCTTCTCACCCTGAAAATCAACAAAGATTTATTTTATTCATTTTTTTTTCACATTACAAGATTTGGAAAATCTTGGGATGTGACACTTTGCCTTCTTGCATTAGCACACATCCGAGACTGATCTTGGATGCGTCACAATACACGTCGAAGGGCTTCGTGATATCTGGCATGTAAGATCCCTCCTTTATAAAGGAAAAGGATCCTGTGATTGCAATGCTAGTCCCTGGATCAATGCTAGAATCCACAGTTTAAGATGAAGTACACAGATACAAAGGTCATTATTATAGTCATTCTAGAGACAAACATAGTCTTTACAACTCCAAGTCCACAGGCCTAGTACAAGAGTTTGAATAAGTAAATAAACAAAAGTCTTCATCTTCATGTGCCACAGGCAAACATGTTGAGTGTAGACTCATGACTCCTAATCCTCATCAGAGTACCCTGCAACATCACAAGTTACAGCCACAGTGGGTCAATACATTGGAATAGTATTGGCAAGTGATACCTTAGTATAATTTAGGTGGACTAGATACTATATGCAATTTGGCTAAGTGTAGCTTGGCTTTCTTTGCTCAAAGTAGGTTTTGCCTATTAGTTGAAATCACTAAGTTTTTCTTTGTCAAAACTTTTCCCAAGGAACCACCAATAGACATTGAGGTCCTTCACCCTTGTTCACCCACAATTTTTACTTAGAAATTGGGATGAGGAGATTCTTGATAGCTTCCATGTCTTGATGCTCAAGTTGTCCTTTTCCAGGGACATGGCTAAGTACTTAGATTCTTCCATCTACAAAGGTTGTGCACTTTCCCCACCAGACTTGATTTTCACCAAGACAGGATCTTTCAGAAGCCTTCCCTTAGACCAAATGGACGCGCTCCAACCTATCATTCCCACTACCACCAACTGTCCAAATGGCTAAGTTCTAGCAACCTATGTGATCCAGGCAGAGCCCATATTGCCAAGTGGTTGCACTAGAAGCTTCTTAACACTTGGCCTCTAAAATCTCTTTGTTCCTGGGTGGCTTTCCACAAGTGAGATACACAAGGTAGACCATAGAAATGGGCCTTGTGTAACCGCTCAACATAAACCATTCCTTCCATTCCACCCAGGTGTTTCATTTAATTAGTTGTTTTATTAGGCAAAACACAAGTCCAAAAGACTTAGAAATATTTTCATCATAGCATGTATATTTCACCAACCCTTGGTTGCTACTAGCTAGGCTAAGCATGGCATAGATAAGCATCTTAACTTAGAAATTTCTAGCAATTCTACAACTACTAAGATTTACCAACATGGTATATAAGCAAAATATAGCATGCAAGACTAGCAAAATATTTCTAATGCTTAGTAGAAAACATAGGGATAAAAGTATTCATGAAGCACCACTTGCCTTGGTAGTTTGGAGAGTAGCTACACTATTCACAGTCACAATCACTAGAACCAAAATCTACACAAAGAATCATAGCCACAAATCACATACAAAACATATACAAACAAAAATATATGCATGCATGCAATATGATATGTGATGATTTTTAGAACTCAACAAATAAAGTGTACAGTACTGGTTCATAAACAAGTTAAAAACTTGCCAAACAACATTTATTTAAACCCTAAAGAATTTCTTAAACAATTCATATACTCAAATTAGCCCTACACAAGTTTCTGCAAATAAAACCATTTTAACAGAATCAAAACATTAAACACATTGCATATTTAGAAAGGGCTTTCTCTCATGATTCCACTGATATAAAATTTGTCAAATTCTAACGTGGGGATCAAAAGTTATAGCCAAAACAAAATCAAACTTCTAATAGATTCAAATCCTATTTTTAAATCTAAATAGCTGCCACGCGTCTTATTCTGATTGGCCGGTACCGTTTTGCTCAGGATCGCGTCTGTGAGCCGTTAGATCTACATAATCTGCACGGCCCAGATCTACTCGTAACGCTTCGATAAGTGATCTAATCGCACACGATGGATCCAGATCCAACGGTCCTGGATCAAACGACCAAAGCTGGGCGGCACTGGCGGTGGCTACTGGCGGCGGCGAGCTCTGCCAACGGCGGCGCGGCGCTGCAGGTGGATCTCGGTTCGTTGGAGATGCTTACCAGAAATGTGACGATGCGCTGATGCTCAACCTGGCGACGGCTTGGCAAGGGGCGCACGGAGATGGTCGCTGGAGCTCGTCGAAGTTGCGGGCGGCGTCAGTTGCTTGGTGTCAAAGACGTTGTCGAGGCTCTGTGTCGACCTAGCACGAGCCAGATGGTTCAGGAGATGCGCATGGTCCTAGTGAACAAGACAGTACCAAAGGGGAGGCAAGGGGCGGTCTCATCTTACCTGAATCGCACATCGGAGTCGAGCGGCGGCTCAGGTGCTCGCGGGTGAGAACGAGGACGTCGCTCTGGGTCATGAGAAAGAAAACGGAGGGCATTAGCGAATGCGCAAGATCATGCTGGTCACGGTGGTTTGAACTAGAGGCAGAGGGGCGGTCTGTACTCACCGTGATTCGTCGCCGGAGTGCGTCTGTCTGTGGCGGCGCGAGAGCAATTGTCGGCAGCCTGGGGGCGTAGAGGTGGCGCTAGGTGAGGGGAAATGGCCGCGGTGCAGAGGGGGTCTTATAGCCAGAGCGGGGGCGAGGATCGCGCGGCGTATCAATGGCAATTAAGCGCGTACTGATTGCGGTGAGGTAACGGTGGAGCGAGCGTTGCGGCCGCGCGTCATTGACGACGAAGACGACGTGGTCGCAGGGTCCACTCGTCAGCGAGTTAAATAGAGAGGAGGTGGGGTCCTGGCGTTAGTGACCTGGTGGGTGTGTCTGCGGGTGAGAGAGAGAGAGAGGGAACCCGGGTGGGCTAACTGGGCTGGATTCGTAGTTGGGCCAGATAGGTGGCGCTGGCCTTTTTCTATTTCTTTTCTCCTTTTCTTTTCTGTTTTGATTTTCTGAAATGATTTTCAAATCCAAATCAAATGAGTTTGAATTCAAATCTTCTCTAGGTTTTTATACTGCAAACCTTGCACTCAAATGTGTGTCAAACACTACTGTTTATACCAAACACTTTTATCAAAACAAAATAAAAATAAAACCAAGCATTTATGATATATATAATAGGCATAATATTGGTTTTATAAATTCATTTTGTTTTGAAACTTTGTTCAAACTTTTGGTGGTGCCTAAGTTTGAATTTCAAACTTTACTGAATCAAAACAAGTACTCTTCTCATTGGAAGATAGCATTAAGGCTAGAGCAAACTTGCATGAAATAATAAGCATAAATGCTTCTGTTTTGAAATGATTTGTTTGAAATGAGATTCATATGATCATGGATGCATGGATGATATGCATGAGTTTGAAACATGATTTTAGGGATGTTACAAATCTAACCCCCTTAAGGTGAATCTCGCCCTCGAGATTCGGATTGGCTAGCAAATAGGTGAGGGTGGTCTTTCCGAAGATCATCTTCTCTTTCCCATGTTGCTTCCTCTTCGGAATGATGGTTCCACTGAACTTTGCAAAACTTGATAGTCTTAGTCCGTGTGACTCTTTCTGCAGTCTCAAGAATCTTGATAGGCTTCTCCTCATAAGTAAGATCACTTTCCAATTGTACCTCCTCCAAAGGTATAGTATCCTTCAAAGAAGTTTCTTCCATTTCTGGATGACATTTCTTAAGCTGACTCACATGAAACACATTATGGACAGCTGACAGAGACTCTGGCAATTCAATTTCATAAGCAACTTGTCCTTTACGACTCAGAATCTTGAATGGTCCAACATACCTTGGGGCCAACTTTCCTTTGACTCCGAACCTCTTCACTCCACGAAGTGGTGACACTCTAATATAAGCTCTATCACCAACTTCATAGGTGACTTATCTATGCTTAGGATCTGCGTAGCTTTTCTGTCGGGACTGTGCTATCTTCAATCTGTCCTTAACCAACTTGACCTTCTCTTCGGCTTCTTTGATAAGTTCTGGTTCGAACAAACTTCTTTTTCCCACACCATTCCATAACAATGGGGTGGTACATTTTCTCCCGTAGAGACACTCAAATGGTGCCATCTCAATGCTGGCTTGATAGCTGTTGTTGTAAGAAAATTCTGCGTATGGCAGACTCTCATCCCAACTGGCTCCATAGTCTAGGGCACATGCCCTCAACATGTCTTCAAGAATCTGATTAGTCCTTTCTGTCTGTCCATCAGTTTGAGGATGAAAAGCAGTGCTGAATTCCAACCTTGTTCCCAATGACTCATGTAGCTGTCTCCAAAAATGGGAGGTGAATTGAGTTCCCCTATCAGACACAATACTCTTGGGCACTCCATGTAGACATACAATTCTACTCATATAGATTTTGGCCAACTTAGCACTTGTATAGGTTGTCTTCACGGGTATGAAATGAGCCACTTTAGTTAGGCGATCCACTACTACCCAAATAGAATCATATCCTGACCGGGTCCTTGGTAATCCGGTAATGAAATCCATACCAATCTTGTCCCACTTCCAATCAGGAATAGGTAGTGGCTGAAGCAAACCTGCTGGTTTCTGATGTTCCGCTTTCACTCTACTACACACATCACACAAAGCAATATGTTCTGCGATGTCCTTCTTGAGATTATTCCACCAAAATCTTTCCTTCATGTCCATGTACATTTTGGTGTTACCCGGATGAATGGAATACGGTGAGTTGTGTGCTTCTTGCAAAATCAGTTTCCGAAGCTCCGGATCTTGTGGAACACAGATACGTTTCCCATGCCATAAAGTACCCTGTTAGTCTTCTTGGAATCCTTTGGCTTTTCCTTTGCCAATCTTTTCCTTAATTTCTTCAATTTCCTTATCAGTCTTCTGGGCTTCTTTGATCTTGTCCAACAAAGTAGGTTGAACATCCAAATACATGAGATGTCCTTCAGGCACAATCTCCAATCTAAGATCTCTAAATTGGGCACACAAATCATCTGGCAATTCACCCTTAGTAAGGCCATTCACAAAAACCTTACGTCTTAGAGCATCTGCTACAACATTTGCTTTACCGGGATGGTATTGCAAACTCAAGTCATAGTCTTTGATGAGTTCTGGCCATCTTCTTTGTCTCATGTTAATTTCTTTCTGGGTGAAGATATACTTCAAACTCTTGTGATCTGTGAACACTTCACAACGCTTTCCCAAAAGATAATGTATCCATGTTTTGAGTGCATGGACAATGGAGGCTAACTCTAAATCATGAGTAGGGTAGTTCACCTCATGAGTTTTGAGTTGTCTCGAGGCATAAGCCACAACTTTCCCGTCTTGCATAAGTACTGCACCCAAACCATGATGAGATGCATCACAATATACTTGGAAATCTTTTTCCAAATCTGGCAAACACAAGACTGGTGCTGTCACAAGCTTCAATTCCTGAAAGCTGAGTTCACAACCTTCAGACCAAGCAAATTTCTTGTCTTTCTTTAGCAATTCTATCATAGGCTTAGCTACCTTGGAGAAATTCTCAATGAACCTTCTATAGTAACCTGCTAAGCCAAGGAAACTACGAACTTCTTTCACTGACTTGGGAGATTCCCATTCAGTTACAGCTAAAACTTTAGCAGGATCAACTGCTACACTGTCTCCTGACACAGCGTGTCCAAGAAAACCAACTTCATTCAACCAGAATTCACACTTGCTGAATTTGGCATAAAGTTTATACTCTCTAAGCTTCTCAAGTATCAAACACAAATGTCCTTCATGTTCTTCTTTGCTCTTGGAGTAGACTAAAATGTCATCGATGAAAACGATAACAAACTTATCAAGGAATTCCATGAACACCTTGTTCATCATATTCATAAAGTATGCTGGTGCATTGGTCAAACCAAATGGCATCACGGTATACTCATACAATCCATACCTTGTGGTGAAAGCTGTCTTGGGTATGTCTTGTTCCCTTATCTTGAGTTGGAAATAACCTGACCGAAGATCAATCTTTGAGAACACACAAGCTCCTTCTAGCTGATCAAACAAGTCATTGATTCTAGGCAAAGGGTATTTGTTCTTGATAGTCACCTCATTGAGTGAACGGTAATCTATGCATAACCTTTGACTTCTATCTTTCTTCTCCACAAACAAAACTGGGGCTCCCCAAGATGAAGAACTTGGTTGAATAAATCCTTTCTGCAACTGCTCTCCAAGTTGTTTCTTGAGCTCTTTCAGTTCATCAACTGACATCTTGTACGGTCTCTTTGCTATTGGTCCAGATCCTAGTAGCAATTCAATAAGAAATTCCACATCTCTATCTGGTGGCATTCCCGGCAATTCTTCCGGAAACACATCCGGATATTCACTCACAATTGGCACACTGTCTATGCTAACCCCCTTAAGAGAATTTAGCTTACTCCCTTTTGATTCAAAGTTAGACTTGAATTTAATCCGTTTTCTTTCCGGGGTTGTGAGTGCAACAGTATGATTAGCACAATCTAGTACTCCTTCATACTTAGCCATCCAATCCATTCCCAAAATTACACCCAGTCCTTGGGAATCTAGGATTATCAGACTCACTAGAAACTTATGCTTTCCAAACTCTATTACTAGATCCCGACATCCAAGACTTACTATCATATCTCCACCTGGAGAACTAACTTTTATTGGACACCCAATGTTTTCAGTTGGAAACCCATTTCTATCAACAAATGCTTTTGATATGAATGAATGCGATGCTCCAGTATCAAAAAGAACAAATGCTGGAATAGAATTGAGTCTGAACTTACCAGCAACAACATCAGGCTCCTCATAAATTTCCTCCACATTGATGTGGTTCACTTGTCCCTTCTGAAAAGGGTTGGGCTTGTTGGGTCCTTCAACTTTCTTTTCTGGGCATTCATTTGCATAATGCCCAATCTTCTTCCACTTGAAGCATTCAACCTGACTAATGTCCTTCTTGACAGGTTGGCTTCCACTGCCACTTCCACTACCACTGTGGTGGCTCTTATATCCACCCTTGTGGTTCTTATACTTCTCATTGTCATGACTACGGTGATGCTTGTTGTCATGACGGTTGTGGTTGTGGTGCTTGTTGAATTTCCCATGCTTGTGGGATCCTGAGCTTCCACTGTCATCATAATGGGAACGTTTGTGAGACGATCTCGAGCTGTGCTTGTCTAAGTGCTTTCTCTTCCTGCTCTCTACTTGCTTCATTTTGTTCTCCAAAATAGCAGCCTTATCACAAAGAGACTGGTATGTGGGAACATATGCCACAGCCAACTGCAGGTTCAGCTCATCATTCAACCCCTCGAGGAACTTTTCTTTCCTCTTAGCATCAATGTCAACCTCATCCGGTGCGTAACGCGCCAGATTGTTGAACTCCTCAATATATTTAGCCACACTGCGGTGGCGCTGCTTCAGGTTATGAAACTCTTTCTTTTTCAGACTCGTCACTCCAGATGAGATATGAGCAGTACGAAAGCCATCCTCAAAGATTGCCCATGTCACATCTTCGATTGGAGTGGTGATCTGGAAGTTATCCCACCAAGTGGCAGCTGGTCCTTCTAGCAAATGTGCTGCAAATCTGACCTTTTCTGCATCAAGATGTTACGGTTACCAAGTCCTTGTTCACGAGTAGCCAATCATTGGCCACCATGGGATCAGTTGTTCCTGAGAACTTTGCTGGCCTCAATCTCAAGAACCTGGTAAGCATGTCAAAACCCGGTGGGTTGTTGTTGTTGTTATTGTTGTTATTGTTGTTGTTGTTTTGGTTCTGGATGAACGTTGTCATCATTTGCATCAGCTGAGTCTGAGCTGTCATCATTTGTTGCATTTCTGGAGTGATGTTGTTGTTGTTGTTGGGGTTGGGGTTGGCACGATGGGGAGGCATCTGTGGTTTGTTCAATAGAGATAAGAATGATATACCCATAGATGCTTTCATGCACAATACATCACATAAACAATCACAAAACATGCATCATAGCAATAATAGTTCAACAATAGAAACGACAGGTTCGCAAAGTAAACACAAAAATAACAAGCCATCCACATGTTGGATGGTCATTGTGACACAAATAAAGTATGATAAATAAATGATAAATGAGTAGTCAAATCCTCCTCGACAAAGGTAAGACCTGCATTCTCCATTGCGGTCTTGTATTCCTCGACGTTGGCGGTCAAGGTCTCTATTTTGGCTTTGAGAGCCCTCTTCTGAGAACGAAGCCTCTCAATCACCGTCTGCTGATGCTCGAGCTCGAAGTCCTTGGCCTGCAGTTCTTCAGTCATGTCCCGAATCCTCTTGTTCCTATCCTGGACTCGCTTATCCTGACTCTTGAACTTTCTGTCCTGGCTCTCGAACTTTGCCTCCATCTCCTTGACTATCTCATCTTGCTCCGCGAAGAGCTTGTCCTTCTCGCGAAGCTACACCTAGAGTTCGTCATTGTTGAGCATGACGTTGGTCCTATCAGAGTCCACGTGCCTAATGAGAGCCTCTAAGTCCTGGAGGTATAGGCGAATCAGATCCGCTGTCTCCCTCGAAGTGTCCTCGAAGTCGATGGACTCTCCATCTTCATCACGTCTAACGAAGACGTGAAAGTGAGTACCTCTAACCTGTCGAGAGTGTCTCCCTAGCAGACGTCCTATCAGATCCTGCATGACTACCTCAAGGCCTCTCTCCTTGTCATCGTGCATGAGCTTGAAGATGATAGCCTCCGTGGTAGGCTCAGTCTGGCGTCCGGGCTGATTGACCTTGAAACCCCAAAGGTCTTTCCTCTCAAACTTGGTGAGGGGAAGAACCATGATGGTAGGAAGAGGGAGATTGAGCAAAGTAGTGAGCTCAACAATACGAGGACCAAAGCGAGTTCCCTGGAACTCCTCAACAGTGCTGATGGTAACATTAGGCATCTATTTATAAGATAGAAAAAGTTAGAACAACACAACTTAAGATAAAACACAAGGCAGAACATCATACACATCTTTGGAAATCAAATCACACAAGTCATGGCATACATGGATCCATTACAACAACAAAGGTTCAACTTATTTTAAGCAACATTTAGAAAATAAGGTGATAAGTGGTGGTCCAACTAACGAAGTACATTTACAATCCTATCTCATTGGATCTGTTGGCTAACACAATGTTTCTAGAAGCAATCAGTCTATCTTGTTCACATGACTCCATCACTAAGTCTATAATGTCTCCTCTTAAGGTTTGGTTGGTAGTCTCCAACTCTTGGTTATGTTTCTTCTCTTCTTTTAGGCTATTTTGGATGTTGAACATCCTGCACTTGACTCTTTCACCAAGTTCTTTGATGGTCTTCCAAGCTGCATCCTTTGCTGAGTCAAAGAATGAAGGGTGCATCACTGAATTGGTGAACATGTAGAATCCTGAGTCCTTGTGGTTGTCTTCCTTGTTTTTATACAAGTGAAGTTGCACCCACCAGTACTCAACTCCTTCATCCATCACAGGAAAACCTTTGTACACAGCTGCACCATGTATTTCCATTGCAACCATGAGGTCCTTGAGAGCCTTTGGGAATTCTGTCTCACACTCCAAAGTCATTGTCATGAGTGGTCCTTTCATCACGGCTTCGTTGATGGAGTTCATCTACAAATAGAGATGAGAAAGAAGATTAGAAAAGTTTACAAGAAGAATAGACAAGTGTAGAAGTTGTTGAAAATTTTCCTTAGTGGTTTCCAATCCTAGGGTCATAATCCTACAGGCAACACAGTGCTCTGATAACATCTATACGATCCCTCCTTTATAAAGGAAAAGGATCTCTGTGATTGCAATGCTAGTCCCTGGATCAATGCTAGCATCCACAGTTTAAGATGAAGTACACAGATACAAAGGTCATTATTATAGTCATTCCAGAGACAAACATAGTCTTTACAACTCCAAGGCCACAGGCCTAGTACAAGAGTTTGAATAAGTAAATAAACAAAAGTCTTCATCTTCATGAGCCACAGGCAAACATGTTGAGTGTAGACTCATGACTCCTAATCCTCATTAGAGTACCCTACAACATCACAAGTTACAGCTACAGTGGGTCAATACATTGGAATAGTATTGGCAAGTGATACCTTAGTATAATTTAGGTGGACTAGATACTATATGCAATTTGGCTAAGTGTAGCTTGGCTTGCTTTGCTCAAAGTAGGTTTTGCCTATTAGTTGAAATCACTAAGTTTTTCTTTGTCAAAACTTTTCCCAAGGAACCACCAATAGACATTGAGGTCCTTCACCCTTGTTCACCCACAATTTTTACTTAGAAATTGGGATGAGGAGATTCTTGATAGCTTCCATGTCTTGATGCTCAAGTTGTCCTTTTCCAGGGACATGGCTAAGTACTTAGATTCTTCCATCTGTAGAGGTTGTGCACTTTCCCCACCAGACTTGATTTTCACCAAGACAGGACCTTTCAGAAGCCTTCCCTTAGACCAAATGGACGCGCTCCAACCTATTATTCCCACTACCACCAACTGTCCAAATGGCTAAGTTCTAGCAACCTATGTGATCCAGGTAGAGCCCATATTGCCAAGTGGTTGCACTAGAAGCTTCTTAACACTTGGCCTCTAAAATCTCTTTGTTCCTGGGTGGCTTTCCACAAGTGAGATACACAAGGTAGACCATAGAAATGGGCCTTGTGTAACCGCTCAACATAAACCATTCCACCCAGGTGTTTCATTTACTTAGTTGTTTTATTAGGCAAAACACAAGTCCAAAAGACTTAGAAATATTTTGATCATAGCATGTATATTTCACCAACCCTTGGTTGCTACTAGCTAGGCTAAGCATGGCATAGATAAGCATCTTAACTTATAAATTTCTAGCAATTCTACAACTACTAGGATTTCCCAACATGGTATATAAGCAAAATATAGCATGCAAGACTAGCAAAATATTTCTAATGCTTAGTAGAAAACATAGGGATAAAAGTATTCATGAAGATCCACTTGCCTTGGTAGTTTGGAGAGTAGCTACACTCCTCACAATCACAATCACTAGCACCAAAATCTACATAAAGAATCATAGCCACAAATCACATACAAAACATATACAAACAAAAATATATGCATGCATGCAATATGATATGTGATGATTTTTAAAACTCAACAAAGCAAGTGTACAGTACTGGTTCATAAACAAGTTAAAAACTTGCCAAACAGCATTTATTTAAACCCTAAAGCATTTCTTAAACAATTCATATAGTCAAATTAGCCCTACACAAGTTTATGCAAATAAAACCATTTTAACAGAAGCAAAACATTAAACACATTGCATATTTAGAAAGGGCTTGCTCTCCTGATTCCATTGATATAAAATTTGTCAAATTCTAACGTGGGGATCAAAAGTTATAGCCAAAACAAAATCAAACTTCTAATAGATTCAAATCATGTTTTTAAATCTAAATAGCTGCCATGCGTAACATCCCTAAAATCATGTTTCAAACTCATGCATATCATCCATGCATCCATGATCATATGAATCTCATTTCAAACAAATCATTTCAAAATAGAAGCATTTATGCTTATTATTTCATGCAAGTTTGCTCTAGCCTTAATGCTATCTTCCAATCAGAAGAGTACTTGTTTTGATTCAGTAAAGTTTGAAATTCAAACTTAGGCACCACCAAAAGTTTGAACAAAGTTTCAAAACAAAATGAATTTATAAAACCAATATTATGCCTATTATATATGTCATAAAGGCTTGGTTTTATTTTTATTTTCTTTTGATCAAAGTGTTTGGAATAAACAGTAGTGTTTGACACACATTTGAGTGCAAGCTTTGCACTATAAAAACCTAGAGAAGATTTGAATTCAAAATCATTTGATTTGGATTTAAAAATCATTTCATAAAATCAAAATAGAAAAAGAAAAGGAGAAAAGAAATAGAAAAAGGCCAGCGCCACCTATCTGGCCCAACTACGAATCCAGCCCAGTTAGCCCACCCGGGTTCCCTCTCTCTCTCTCTCTCACCCACAGACACACCCACCAGGTCACTGACGCCAGGACCCCACCTCCTCTTGGTTTAACTCGCTGATGAGTGGACCCTGCGACCACGTCGTCTTAGTCGTCAATCACGCGCGGCGGCGACGCTCGCTCCGCCGTTACCTCGCCGCAATCAGTACGCGCTTAATTGCCATTGATACGCCGTGCGATCCTCGCCCCCGCTCTGGCTATAAGACCCCCTCTGCACCGCGGCCATTTCCCCTCACCTAGCGCCACCTCTACGCCCCCAGGTTGCCCGCAATTGCTCTCACGCTGCCGTAGATAGACGCACTCCGGCGATGAATCACGGTGAGTACATACCGCCCCTCTGCCTCTAGTTCAAACCACCGTGACCAGCATGATCTTGCGCATTCGCTAATGCGCTCCATTTTCTTTCTCATGACCCAGAGCGACGTCCTCATTCTTACCCGCGAGCACCTGAGCCGCCGCTCGACTCCGACGTGTGATTCAGGTAAGATGAGACCGCCCCTTGCCTCCCCTTTGGTACTATCTTGTTCGCCAGGACCATGCGCATCTCCTGAACCATCTAGCTCGTGCTAGGTCGATGCGGAGCCTCGGCAACGTCTTTGACAGCAAGCAACTGACGCCGCCCGCAACTTCGACGAGCTCCAGCGACCATCTCTGTGCTCCCCTTGCCAAGCCGTCGCCAGGTTGAGCATTAGCGCATCGTCACGTTTCTGGTAAGCATCTCCGACGACCCTAGAGCCACCTGTAGCGTCGCGCCGCCGTAGGTAGAGCTCGCCGCCGCTAGTAGCCACCGCCAGCGCCACCCAGCTTTGGTCGTTTGATCCAGGACCGTTTGGATCTGGATCCAGCGTGTGAGATTAGATCACTTATCGAAGCGTTACGAGTAGATCTGGGCCATGCAGATTATGTAGATCTAACGGCTCACAGACGCGATCCTGAGCGAAACGGTACCGGCCAATCAGAATAAGACGCGTGGCATCTGTTTAGATTTAAAAACAGGATTTGAATCTATTAGAAGTTTGATTTTGTTTTGGCTATAAATTTTGATCCCCACGTTAGAATTTGACAAATCTTATATCAATGGAATCAGGAGAGCAAGCCCTTTCTAAATATGCAATGTGTTTTATTTTTTGCTTCTGTTAAAATGGTTTTATTTGCAGAAACTTGTGTAGGGCTAATTTGAGTATATGAATTGTTTAAGAAATGCTTTAGGGTTTAAATAAATGCTGTTTGGCAAGTTTTTAACTTGTTTATGAACCAGTACTGTACACTTGCTTCGTTGAGTTTTAAAAATCATCACATATCATATTGCATGCATGCATATATTTTTGTTTGTATATGTTTTGTATGTGATTTGTGGCTATGATTCTTTGTGTAGATTTTGGTGCTAGTGATTGTGATTGTGAGGAGTGTAGCTACTCTCCAAAATACCAAGGCAAGTGGTGCTTCATGAATACTTTTATCACTATGTTTTCTACTAAGCATTAGAAATATAGTGCTAGTCTTGCATGCTATATTTTGCTTATATACCATGTTGGGAAATCCTAGTAGTTGTAGAATTGCTAGAAATTTCTAAGTTAAGATGCTTATATATGCCATTCTTAGCCTAGCTAGTAGCAACCAAGGGTTGGTGAAATATACATGCTATGATGAAAATATTTCTAAGTCTTTTGGACTTGTGTTTTGCCTAATAAAACAACTAAGTAAATGAAACACCTGGGTGGAATGGAAGGAATGGTTTATGTTGAGTGGTTACACAAGGCCCATTTCTATGGTCTACCTTGTGTATCTCACTTGTGGAAAGCCACCCAGGAACAAAGAGATTTTAGAGGCCAAGTGTTAAGAAGCTTCTAGTGCAACCACTTGGCAATATGGGCTCTGCCTGGATGACATAGGTTGCTAGAACTTAGCCATTTGGACTGTTGGTGGTAGTGGGAATAATAGGTTGGAGCACGTCCATTTGGTCTAAGGGAAGGCTTCTGAAAGGTCCTGTCTTGGTGAAAATCAAGTCTGGTGGGGAAAGTGCACAACCTCTGCAGATGGAAGAATCTAAGTACTTAGCCATGTCCCTGGAAAAGGACAACTTGAGCATCAAGACATGGAAGCTATCAAGAATCTCCTCATCCCAATTTCTAAGTAAAAATTGTGGGTGAACAAGGGTGAAGGACCTAAATGTCTATTGGTGGTTCCTTGGGAAAAGTTTTGACAAAGAAAAACTTAGTGATTTCAACTAATAGGAAAAACCTACTTTGAGCAAAGCAAGCCAAGCTACACTTAGCCAAATTGCATATAGTATCTAGTCCACCTAAATTATACTAAGGTATCACTTGCCAATACTATTCCAATGTATTGACCCACTATGGCTGTAACTTGTGATGTTGCAGGGTACTCTGATGAGGATTAGGAGTCATGAGTCTACACTCAACATGTTTGCCTGTGGCACATGAAGATGAAGACTTTTGTTTATTTACTTATTCAAACTCTTGTACTAGGCCTGTGGCCTTGGAGTTGTAAAGACTATGTTTGTCTCTGGAATGACTATAATAATGACCTTTGTATCTGTGTACTTCATCTTAAACTGTGGATGCTAGCATTGATCCAGGGACTAGCATTGCAATCACAGGGATCCTTTTCCTTTATAAAGGAGGGATCTTACATGGCATGATTAAGATTGGGGCTGAAATCAATCTCCTCTTGAGTTCTAGAAAACTTGCTTCACATTTGTCGGTCCATTCAAACTTCTTGTGCTTCTTCAGCAATTGGGTCATGGGTCTGGCGATACTCGAGAATCCTTCTACGAACTTGCGGTAATATCCTGCCAATCCGAGAAATGCACGAACTTGAGTTTGAGTGGTTGGGGCTTACCAATCTTCGACATCTTTCACCTTTGCAGGGTCAACGAATATTCCTCCGACTGATATAATGTGGCCGAGGAATCCTACCTCCTGTAACCAGAAGTCACATTTGCTAAACTTGGCATACAACTGATGCTCTCTAAGGGTTCCAAGAATGGTCCTTAGATGTAGCTCATGTTCTTCTTCCGATTTGGAATAAATCAGAATGTCATCGATGAAAACAACGACAAACTTATCCAGGAAGTCCATAAAAATCTTATTCATGAGATTCATGAAATAAGCAGGGCATTGGTTAATCCAAAAGACATGACGATATACTCGTATAATCCATATCTGGTGGTAAAGGAAGTCTTGGGAATATCCTCTACACGAATCTTGAGTTGATGATAGCCTGTTCTAAGATCAATCTTAGAAAACACTTTGGCACCGGTCAACTGATCAAACAAATCTTCTATCTTGGGCAATGGGTATTTGTTCTTGATAGTGATGCTGTTCAACTTCCGATAATCCGTACACAAACGGTTACCTCCATCATTCTTGTCCACGAACAAAACAGGTGATCTCCATGGTGACGGACTGGTTGAATCAATCCAATTTCCAACATGGCGCCTAGTTGCTTCTTCAGTTCTTCTAGTTCAGACGGATTCATACTATATGGTGTCTGGGCTATGGGTCCTGTTCTGGGGATTAGTTCAATGGTAAACTCGATATCCCGATCTGGGGGCATACCGGGCAAAACATCTGGAAATACATCGGGGTATTCACAGACTATCCGGACTTGGTCAATGGTAGGTTGGGCTATACTCTTGTTGCACTTGAATTGACGAGGTAAGGTTTCAGATACATGCTCGACTGATATTCCAGCGGTACTGGTCATGGTTATGGGTTTCTTGGCACAGTAAATCAATCCTTTATGTTTAGGCATCCAATCCATTCCTAGTACTACTTCCAAACCTTTAGTTCCGAGTACTATCAGATTAGCATAAAAATCTATGCCATGGATTCGGATAGGGACGGCCTTGCAAATTTGCCTAGCGTTGGTGGTTGAACCGGGGATTTGAACAATCATAACTGCTTCAGTTTGGTTGGTTGAATATTACTAGTGCATGCAAATTCTTCGGTGACAAATGAGTGTGATGCACCAGAATCAAACAACACTCTAGCGAGTACTGAATTAATAGAAAACATACCCAGCACGAGATCAGGCGCTTCCTGGGCTTCTTCAGCATGCATGAGAAAAAGACGGCCGTTGCGGTTGAGCGAATTCCCTGGGGAAAATCTTCTTCCTGGATGAACACGACATTGCTGCTGAGCTGGGGAATTTGTATTGGGGGCTGCGGAATTCTTCTTGGGGCACTCGTTGGAGTAGTGACCCTTATTTCCACAGACATAACAAGTCACTTGCGACTTGTCCTTTGCTGCAACAGGCACAGCATTGCTTCCAGTCCTCGGGGCAGTGTTGGTGTTGGTGGTAGCATTGTTGTTGTTGAACTTGGGCGGTGCACGGTTGAAATTGCTAGAGTTGACGGGGTTGTTGTGATTTCCTCCGGGCCTTGGGTTTCCACGGTTGGGATAGGTCGGACGGTTCATCGGGGGTCTGTTGGTTCTCGGGACAAATCCTGGAGATGGTTTAGGGCGATAATTTGGGGTCTGATGGGTTCCTGGCTGATGCATCATGCGACGCTTGCAGTTCACATTGGCTTGGTTGATATTTCCTTCCATCTGGATGGCAGAGTCGACAAGGGCTTCAATATCAGCAAAGGGGATATTGACCAACACAGTCTGCATCTCATCATGCAAACCATTCAAGAATCTCTCCTTCTTCTTTGCTTCGGTGTCGATCTCTTCCGGGGCATACCTAGCTAATGACAAGAATTTGTCACGGTATTCCACTACGGTCATCCGTCCTTGCTTCAGTTCTCTGAACTCATCTCTCATTCTCTTGATCAAACCTGGTGGCACATGGGTTCTGCTGAACTTGACCTTGAATTCTTCCCAGGTCATCATTTGTCCTCCGGTCATTGCACGAACACTGTTCCACCATGCTCTTGCATCTCCAGCTAGATAGTGGGTGGCAAACAGAACTTTCTCGTTGGCTTCTGCTCCGGTGACTTCTAGGTTGTTTTCCATGCTTTACAGCCAATCATCAGCGTCTAATGGCTCTTCTGACTTAGTGAAAACAGGTGGGTTAGTGTTCTGGAAATTCTTGAGCTTAGATCCATGGTTGTCCTGGTTTCCTTCGCCTTGATTGTTGTGGGCTAGCTGAGCAATCTGCTGGAGGGTGGCTCGGTTGGCTTGACGTTCGGCTCTTTCAGCTTCACGGTCAGAAACCAACATTTGCAGGATGAACCACTTCCTCCGCGTGGCATCTTAAGATTGAGATAGATCGTGAGAAAAGAGGGAAATTTCTAAGGTTCAGGGACTTTGGAAAGTTTTTTTAAAGTTTGACTCAGATTTTTTTAACAACTTCCTTTTCATTCATTCATTCATAGCACACGTTACAAACACACACCACAAAACAAGAAAAACAGATGGTTTTAATAACCATTCTGGAAACTACGATACAGTGGGACCGAATGCAACTCACTATGCTAGTGCTCAAGTGCTACTACTCCTTAGAGTCAGTGTAGTTGTCATCCTCATCATCCTCGATGAAGGCGAAATCATCCTCATCGGTGAAGAAGTCCATAGCCTGAACCTCTAGAAAATCATCATCAATGCTGATATAGGAGTAGGGGTCTCCACGAAGATCCTCTCCGGCATTCTCTCTTTCCTCCAACTACATGTCTCTCTCGTGGATGGTCTCCTCCAATCCGAGATATAGTGGCGAATATGGGCAATGATGCGCTCCCTCTTATCGAGCTAACGGCGGCGAGACTTGCGATCCTTCGCTAGCATGGCGATGGTCTGATCCTTCGTCTTGATGATGGCAGACTTGTGGTTGGAGTAGTCACGGCAATTGTCCAATTCCTGCTGACGATCGTACATCATGAAGCTAAGGTGGTCCAACTGAGTCTTCATCTCGGGGTGGTATGGGGCTTCCAATGGCTGTCCCATAGCATCACGCCTTGGACAAAACTCAAAGCGGGTACCCTTGATCTGGTTGATACTCTGCCCACACAGACGGGCAAGATCTTCCTGCATTGCCCGGGCAAGTCCATCGAGCCAATTGTTTTCTCTTAAGGTGAACTGAATTCCCTCGGCAGTGGGAGGTTTAATCTTTCCTCGGAGACTTGCAACAATTAGCCACTGCAGATCTTATCCTCCTTGATCATTGAGCTGAGCTCCGAAGAACTTCAAAAGTGGACGCTCCAAGTTCAAAGCTGGTCCAAATCCCGCACAAAGATAAGGTCTCCTCCATTCCCCAACTGATAAAACTTGCTGTACTTCACGTCCATCTATAAGAATATAGGATGAGTAAGTTAGTAGAGTGATTAAGTGTGTCAATTTTTATGTATTTTGCATGAGTTTTTTGAGGAACATGAGTTTTCACGAAGGAATCAAAGTGATAAGAATGGGAATAAGTTTTTGTAAATATTTGTTGCCTTCGGTTTTGAAACTAAGTTTTTGATTCAAACGTCCAGTCTAACTAGGGTCTCCTATGGTCAGGATGGCTCTGATACCAACTTGTCAACACCCGGATTTTTAATCCTAGATGCCTGTTATGCCATACATCGCAATCCTAAGATTACCATTTTTCCGAGACATAACAGAATTGGATACCACAGTACATCATCCATTACAAACCATACATAAGGTCTTACACAAATAAGGATCTCATGATCCAGTTCTTAATACAATTCAAGCAGCGGAAATACGTAATAATAAAGGTAGCATAGGCGAAGCTCCATCTTCGGGGTCACAGGCAATGCTAACGATGGGAGATGATCCTAGTTGTCGTAACCTTCCTGGGATCCATCATCCTAGTACTCTTCTTCATAGTCTGGCCACGGGAATAGCCAGGGACAAAGCCATGAGTACTCTTTAGGTACTCGCAAACAAATACTCTCAAGTGAAGGGGGTTCTTGTAATAGGAAACTAAGCTCTAGGGTTGTTTTGCAAAAATCCAGATTTACTTCTACTAAGCTCAGAAGCAAGAAAAGCTAGTTGAAATTTTATAACACCTAAGTGGGAACTTGTATTTCATATCACAACTTTGTTGTGGTCAAGTCAAAATCTCAATTCATTTCACAAGTCATTTTGAAAACATCTGACGGGGGAACAGTATGGCCACTCCAACTGTCCATAACCGCGGACGCGGCTATTCGAATAGTTTGACACTCTGCAGAGATTGTACACTTCCACCACAACATTCGATACATCCGTCAGGAACAAATCCTGAATTCACCATACTCAGTATGCGGATAATCAATCCTAACCTTTCAATTACACGCCCTAGTATAGGCACCTCTCCTGTCAGTTTGGCCTCCCAACCATTACCAACTGTCATCTTGGGTACTGCATAGGTGGACAATCTTCACAAGGTAGCCTCAGCTTAGACCTTGGCCGTGAGGGAACCCATACTAAAGTATATAAGTTTCCAGTCAAGCCCTACCCAGTTTTTGGGTATTGTGGTTATACGGTAAAATTGGAATGGTATCGCATCCAGACAACCATCGGTTTTATAAAGGGCTAAGGCTCATGCCTCAACATTTTCATCGGTGAAGAATCATCTGGTGTTCGGAAACACATGTCCAAAACATTTCAGTAGAATGATCCATCATTCCAAGGTTTTCATAACCATTTTCCACCAAGTATTCTCATCTAAGGTTGATCAAGTTTTATGCTTAGCACTAGCATCTACAAATGGGAGTGAGTACTAATGATGGGTGGTAAACAAGTGTAGTTTAACTAGGTTCAATCTCATGCCTTAGGATGACATCAAGATTATCTAGCTTAGGCCAAATTTAATGCTCTTTATGCAACCTTCAATTATCTTTCTAGTATCTACAATTTACTCAAGTAAACTCTAAGTAATAGCTCTGATAAAGAAATAAAGTAGAAAGCTTGCAAGTAAAACTAGGAATGGGGTTATCCAGTGGGGATGATCACATATGCTTAAGGCATATAGTTGGCACGGTAACAAGCAAGTATTTGCTTGCATAGGTCAACTTGATTAGTAAGGCTTGCTAAAGTAGAGTATCTTGCAAGTGTTAGCTTTATCAATCAACTAGTAGTATTAGGCTTGCATAAGTATCAGTATAAGATTGCCTTGTGCAGAGCAGTGGTTGAAGTTCTCCTCGGCTTCTTCTTCGTAGTATCCTCCTTCCTCCTCGTATCCTTGGTCGGTACTAGCGTCTATGAATAAATACGAGGTACACAATCACCAAACAATACTTAACTACTTTCAATCATCACACAAAGGTGTTCTATAGATGATCTAGCATCATTACTAATATCACAAGAATAAACCATTTGTCTTATTTATTTATTTTTAGAAAAGTAATTTCTACTCATTGAAAAACTACTTAAGATTTAATATTCTCCAAACCAAACTTGGGATCATGTTGACACATGTCATCACCACATATTTCAGTACATGGGAATGTGATTTAAAGTGGTGTCACAATTTAATAAGGTTTACCCTTTTTATTTTAAATAATTAAAGTGACTAGAAATGCCTATGTGGCATTCTTTTATTAGTTGAACATTATTTCTGTAAGTAAACCAAGGTTTGATCAAATGTGATTTTTGAGAGTTGGAATCAACTAAAAAGCTAGTATGGTTTAAATTTGAAAAATGTTTGAATGCAGAAAAGCTTCTGCCTTGTTATTTTTACCAAGGTTGATCTATAGATCCAAATGATTTGAATCCAACGGGCTTGGATTATGCATTTCAAGACCTTTCTAAAAAAATTGGTTTCATTCAATTTGGTTCAATAAATCGAGCTGGGTTGATTTTTGAAACTGGGTATAGAACTACGTTTGAATATAAATAGAAAAAGCTAAATTCAAACGAGTGGGCTGCGCGGGAAAGGTTAATGGGCCAGCCCAGTGTCACTCATATGGCGCAATCGATGTGGGGGTCTAATGGTCGTGGCTCTTTAAACGGAGGCAAGCGATGTGGTGCGTTGGATTAGAATGAAGATCGACGGTTGAGGGTCATCGTCGACGATGAACAGGTCACCGGCGAGCTCGAACCCTAGTGGCTCAGTGGGGGTGCATAGGGGGCATACCGGGGCTCTAGTGACGACGGCGAGGCGGGCAAACAACGAAGTCGACGACTGTAAGGTTCCCAACCTTTAATAAGGTAGAGATCCCTGTGTTTACAATGCTAGTCCCTGGATCAATAGCTAGCATCCACAGTTAAGATGTAATATCAAGAAACAAAGGTCATAATACAACTTTATAACCAGGAATAAAATAATTTATTACATCTTACATAGCTCATTTGGCTATCTCATTACAATGCAGCAGAATATAACAATAGCATGGGGTCCTTCATCTTCAAAGTGCCACAGGCAGACATGTTGGTTGTAGACTTGTAATCCTAATCATTAAACTTCACTAATATCAAACAAACCTACAACATAACAAGTTACAGCCACAAGGGTCAATACATTTGAATTGTATTGGCAAGTGATACTATGGTAGTATAGTGGAGTCTATCATCTATATGCATTTGGCTAAGTGGAGCTTAGGCTTGCATTGCTCAAAATATATTTTTCTTATCATTTGAAAACACTAAGTTTTTGTTTGACAAAGATCACCCAAGGCATCTCCCAATACAAACTGGTGATCCTTCAATCCCTTGTTCACCCACAAGATTTTAACTTAGAAATTGGGATGAGGAGATTCTTGATAGCTTCCATGTCTTGATGCTCAAATTGTCCTTTGCCAGGGACATGGCTAAGTACTTGGATTTTTCACTCTGCAGAGGTGGTGGACTTTCCCCACAAGACTTGGTTTCACCAATACAAGATCTTTCAGAAGCCTTCCCTAAGACCAGAATGGACGCGTTCCAACCTATCATTCCCCTACCACCAACTTTCCATTTGGCTAAGTTATTGCAACCTATATGATCCAGGCAGAGCCCATAATGCCAAGTGGCTGCACTTGAAGCTTCTCAACATTTGACATCTCAAATATCTTTGTTCCTGGGTGGCCATCCACAAGTGTGATACACCAGGGTAGTCCATTGAAATGGGCCCTGAGTAACCACTCAACACAAACCAATCCTTCCATTCCACCCAGGTGATTCATTCACTTAGTTGTTTTATTAAACAAAAACATAAGTCCTTGACATAGAAATATTCCATAGCATGAATATATATTCCACCCTTGTTTTCTACTAGCTAAGCTAAGCATGATAGTAGTAGGAATCTTAACTTAGGAAATTTCTACTAAGGTTTCATCTACTAGGATTTCCCATGGCATAGTTTATACTTAGCAAAAATTCCATGCAAGTCCTACTTAGAAATATCACTAATGCATATTGAAAATAATGGGACAAAAGTATGAAGCATCACTTGCCTTTTTGGTAGAGAGTATAAGTTCACTCCTTGATCTTTGCACTATTCACACTCTTCAAATCACTACAATTCAATCAAGCAAGCAACATTTCAATCTACCATTCAAGCAACATCACATAAAATGATAGAAACAAAACAATGCATGTAAACATGCAAAAGATTGTTTTATTTGTAAAAGTGGTTTCTATTGGGTCATAAACATTTGAAAACATCTAATGGTCATTTTGTAAAGTGGTAAATTCATTTGCAAAAGATTTCACTTCATAAACCATTTTAAACCAAATCACTATTTTATGTGGTGAAGAAATGCTTTTAATAAGGCAACATTCTATAGGTTTCACAAAATATGTTTTCAAACCATAAAACCTTGTGTTTAGGGTCAGAGAGTTTATTTCCAAAACATTTCTCAAAGGTTTTCTTCCAAAACCATTTTTAATAATTAAACCATATTTTTATTTGACTAGAAATGTTTTAAATCAAAGATTCATTCTTTTGTTTCACCAAATACATTTTTGAAACCACCAATTGATTTCTATGATCAGTAGGTTCAAAACAAACCATTTTCCAAAGGTTTCATCTCAAAAATCATTTTAGAACAATTTTTATATTCTAAACATGCATACACAAGTTTCTGCAAAAACAATCAATTTAACAGAAGCAATTTACTAAACAAAGTGCATGGTCAGAAAGTACTTGTCTTTCTGATTCCATTGATATAAAATTTGCAAAATTTGGACATGTGGTTTCAAAGTTATGAATTTTACAAAATTGAACATCTAATAGGAAAGTTTCTGGTTTTTAAAACAGACAGAGGCCACGTGTCGTGTTGCTATTAGCTGGTACCGGTTCGCACGGATCAGGCTCTGTGAGGCGTTGGATCTAAATTACATCGCACGGCACAGATTGCTTCTTACCCCTTTGGTTAAAATTCTATCGTGGCCACTGGATCGTAATCGCAAGGCTCACAACATGCCTGCCAGAGATGGGCGGCGCTGGCGGCGGCAGGTGGCGGCGGTGTGTCTGGTGGCGGTGGTTCGGTGAGTCTAGCGAGCGAGGGAGTGAAGGGAGGTGCTCACCGAGTTCTCCGTGGCGTGGGGAAGCTCAAGGTGCCTTCTGTTTGTCGAGGGGTGCCCTGGAGTTGCAGGGATTGCTCGCCGGAGACGAGACAGATGGCGGTTGCTCACAGTCGATGACAGAGGCGACGCTACGGTGTGAGCTAGGACACGAAAACGGTGGCATTAGTTGCGGAAGATGTCACTGGTCTTAGGCGCATCATCAAAAAGAAGAGGGGCGGTCAGAACATTACCAGGGGAGTCGCCGGAGAGGGAGCAGACGACGGTGACGTTCAGTCGAGGAGGTTGCCCATGTTCTGGGTCAAGCGCGGGCAAGCTGATGCTGCAGAGAGAAGCGCCAGGGGGTGGGGGTCATGCTCGGGTGCTCGAGGAGGCGAGGGGCGGCAGGGTTTGGCCGGAATTGTCGCCAGAGCTTGTCGGAGACAGTGGCGGTGTAGAGAGAAATTGAGCAGCCTGGGGGCGTGCTAGGGTGAGGCGACGGAGGGGAAAGAGAGAGGGGAGGCAGGCGCTTTAGATAGCATGGCCGCGGGGCTGTTTACTGGCGTGATTAACGTGAATTAAGCCGGGCTTTAATCGCCTGCAATGGCCGGCGAGGTGAGGGGCGGAGTCAGCGGGTGAGGAAGACGATGATGTGGCCGTGGGGTCGCTTGGTAGCGAGAGAGGAAGAGAGGAAATGGGGTGCATCTGTCATTCTCTATGCGGGTTCTGTCTACGGTGAAAAACGTTTCGCTGCGGGAGAGAAGGAGTGGGATGGACTGGCTTAGTGGGCTGGGCTGGCTGGGCTGAGTCCTTTTATATTTTTTTTGTTCCTGTTTCTTTTTCCCTTTTTCATTTCTATTAATCTGTTTTGGTTTTGATTAATCAATTCAAATATAAATTTGAATCAAACCTTTGCCAAAATTTGTGTAGGTTTAAATACTTATTAGTAATATAATCTGAAATCAATTTTTGAATAAAACTTTATTCTTTTTGGGGTCTTTTTAATTATTCAAAAGGCCTTTGTTTTAAATCAAATAGGATTAATAAAATTTCAAACACCATTTAAATTTCTAAATCCTTCCAAATCTTTTTCAGTATGTTTTTATTTGTTTATTTGGGTTCAAATAATTCATCTTTAATTATTTGGAGAATATTTAATATGATTCATAAATCATTTGAATTGGGTATTTGTTTTAATTCCAATGGAATTAAATATAGTTTTAATTCCCTAAAGTTTATTTGGAAGATTTCTTTAATCTTAATTAAGTTGAATTAAACAACTTTTATTCCAATTGGGTAAGTTCCAAAATACTATTTTTTCTCATGAATTCTTATTAGAGATTTGTCTTTATTAAAATAGGGATAGAATGGTTAATGCCATTTTATTTTATTTTGGAAATTCTTTATATTTTTATTTCATTTGTATTTGGATTATATTCATTCCATTTTATTATGGTCTTGGCCAAGATTTAATTTGGTATTTAAATATTCCTTATTTAATATTTCTTTTTTTATCTTATAAAATCCTTATCTTTTTATTTATAGATCCAAACTTGGTGATTCCAATTTGTAAAATCTTATTTGATATTTATTTATCCTTTTAAATATCTTTAGGATTATTTGCCCACCATTTGGTATGGATTTTAGATAAGGGTTTTATTAGCTTTGGAAATTACTTTTCCTTATCTTATTAAATTCATAAGATTTTATCCATGGTTCCAAATTAAGTGAAACCAATTTATATTGTTTTATAATATTTCTATTTTTCATTCTTGATCATTTATAAATGTTTGATGATAAATTTTTATATGGATCAAATCCATAGGTTTGGAGATAATTTGGAAATGATTTTCTTCCATTAGGGTTTTAGGGTTTTGGTTTATTTCTCAAGTGTTTAAATTTCCAGATACATTCATTAAGGAATGCATTTCTCTTGATTTGGATTTTATTGGATTCAAACTTTAATCAAAGTTTGTTCAAGATGGGATTTTAAGTTTCCATTTAGAAACAAAAGTTTCTTTTCACCCTAAATTTCAATAATTATTTATTTTGTTTATTTATTTTTCACATAACAAGATTTGGAAAATCTTGGGATGTGACAGGCTACCACCCTTAAAATAAATCTCGTCCCGATATTTGGGGAGGCCAGGGGTTACAAGTTGGCTCAAAGCATCTAGGGTACTACCACCCTTAAAAAAAATTCCAACTAGATTACATATTGGCTTTCTTGGGATCTTGTTGGAACTTCTCTGGGCAAACATGTGCATAGTGTCCTTTGTTTCCACACTTGAAACATGTGATAAGGCTAAGATCCTTCATAGGATTTATCTTGTGCTTCATATTTTCTGGATACTTGCTTGCATAATGTCCTTGGTTACCATAATTGTAACATGTGATAAGATTGAGTTCATCACATATCTTCTGTGGACAAGTTGCTACATAATGGCCTAGCTCTTTGCAGTTGTTGCACCACACTTGGCTAATCTCCTTATACTTCTTCTTATCTGGACATTCATTGGCATAGTGTCCCATTTCTTTGCAATGACAACATTGCACATGGCTTTTGTCCTTCTTTTTCTTGGGTTTCTCCAAAGCTAAGAGTGCTTCTAATTCATGTTCTTCATATGTTATCTCAAAGGTAGGAATGTTTCCTGGTCTCCTTGACCTTTTCTTATTCCTTGGATAATACATATGTCTCCTCTTTGGTCCTTTAAATTGAGTCATATTGCATGGAGGTGCAAGATGAGATTTTCCTTTGTCTTCATCCTTCTTGGTAGACTTGGCTCTCTCATGGTAGTCTGCAATCAGTTGTTGCACTCCACCTTGTTTCCTTTGTTGAACTATGGAATAGATGGGGCATTGGATAGGGACATGATTATTTCCTTCACATAATTAACAAGTAGCTTGGGTTGTGGGGCATTGATTAGCTGGATGTTTCTCTTCACAATTGGGACATTGATCTTCAAGTTCCTTGGAAGTGTGATCCTTGTCTCCACAAACATTGCAAGATTGGGTTCCTTCTAGAATATCATCTTTGTCATCCTTGTTGTCACAAACTCCTTGGGAAAGGTTGTCTTCCATGTTGATCATTTGAGTGGCCATCCTTTGCAACAATTGGGATTGAGTTTCCAAAAACCTTTGCATGGTTGGGTCTAATCCATTGTTGTTGGCTAAAAACTGAGTTGTCACTTGGTTCAACTGGGTTTGGTTTGCTAGTAGTTGTTCTCTCATGTGCATCTCTTGGTTGTTGTTGTCATTATTGTTGATGTGGAGTTTCTTGGAGAAGTCATCTGTTTGGGTTGGATTGGGATTAGGATAGGCAAAAATATTTCTAAGGGAATAATTCTAATCACACACATCACAATTCACACAAGCAAAGTGCAAGCAAAACATTCCACTCAAACAACAAGTTTCAAGCACATTTTTAAGCAATAAAATATTTTTGTTACACCACATAAGTTAGTGGATTTGACTTAAACTAAATATGGTGGTCCTTCTATATGGTTCACTTGAGATCTTTACATCCTTCTTAGTTGATTCTTCTTGAACAAGATGTTTGTATCCTTAGAGAATTTCTTGCATCTTGGTTACAAACTTCAAAGGTGATGATGATTCCCAAGTTGTGCTTCCTTAGTCTTCAAGTCTTGAGCAATATTTCTTGTCTCACTTGTAGTCTTTAGTGATATCCAATGTTGAAGTCCTTGTTGAGAATAATGTTGAAATGTAACACCCTCGCCTGATATGGCTGAGTTCATGTGTATAGTGCTAATCCCTGGATCGGTTCACTGGCACACACAGTACAAAATGATACCAAATACAACTGTGCATCATAAATACAACGAGTATGATCCAGAATTTACATTATTTATTCAAGTACACAGCGGAAGACGAATACAAGGTAGATCTCCATCCTTCAAATGTGCCACAGGCGAACAATTGTTGAGTGGAGTCTCGCGACCTATGAACGATCACTCAGATACGATATAACTTGCAACATGAAACGTTGCAGCCACGAATGGTCAATACATTGAATGTATGGCAAGTAGGCTAAAGTGGTTAACAACAGATCTATCAACTACATGCTTATTTGGCCAAGTGGAGTTCAGGCTCATTTGCATAAAGCAACAGTTTTATCCTAACATTTGTAACAAAGTAGTTTTCCAATACGATAAATAGTACACTCTGGTTCACTCCCAGGTGCTCCTACCCAATTATGTTCACCCAACAAATTTTAAGTAATTAAGAAATAAGGATGAGTGAGAAATATCATAGCATCAGTATCAGTTCGCTCAAATTGTCCATAACCGGGGACACGGCTAAGTACTTAGTTTATACACCCTGCAGGGGTTAGTACACTTTACCCATGTGACTTGGCCAGCCCAGCTCGTACCACCACTCTCATATTGGGTGATGATAGGGAGAAGTCCAAGAAGGAACCGTTCGGGAATTAGCTCCCCAAACCCGACACGCACCGGTCCAACCTACACTATCTACATCTCTGGATACGTGGGTCATCGAGTGTGGATTATGGTGGGGAATGTCGCCCAGGACACTGAGAAAGGATTGGTTTCTTTGTTTGGTAGCTTTCGTTGTATTTATGATGCACAGTTGTATTTGGTATCATTTTGTACTGTGTGTGCCAGTGAACCGATCCAAGGATTGGCACTATACACATGAACTCATCCTTATCAGGCGAGGGTGTTACAAGATGGTATCAGAGCTATGTGTTGACTGTAGGATCGTGACCTTAGAAATGGATTAGCAATATAAGGCCTCTATTAGGAGAACTATCATATTTTATACTTATTAGAATTCTTATATTCCTTGTCTATTATTTTCCAACACCTCTCCTTGTTCAAACTTGTAGATGTCCATTCATTTGATTAGTAGAAGAAGTGATCTACCATAAAAACTACAAGAATTGGAAAATGTTATTAGTAGTTTTCTATAAAGCAAATCACTATATGAGAGTTGGCCTACAAGTAAAGAATAAATAGTATGACATAAATAAACATCTCATCAAATTTGGTTAGGTCTAGACTACCATGTTCTATCTCTTTAGGAGATCATCGCTATCGTGTTAGCATATTGTTCTTATCAACTTATGTGGTATGACAATATAGGTTGTTTGCTTGGTTGTATTGAGCTATTTTGTGTGATGCTTTGTTTAGGATCAGTTAGTTTTGAACTCTAATGTTTCTGAAATTGTGATGAGGTTTTGAAATTAGTTTAATGGTGTGAATTGATTGAAATTCGTGATTTTACTGCTGCAGTTTTCTGCATGACCTGTTGTACCGCGCGATTTTTCATATTTACTAGTAACTCAGAAAAATACAAAAAAATAGTATCTGGAGCGTAATTACCTGTAGTACATGCACAAAAATTGGCTAAAATTCCTGACGAGTGTAGGTCAGTCAGGAAAATTCGTGAAGTCTGCTGTACCGCTTTGACAGATTTTGTTTATTGCTTATATGTTGCTCTATTTTACTCTAGTATTGTTCCCAATGCTTTCAAACTATTTTGTGGTTATATACTACTAAATTTGGACCTCTGTGTTATTGTTATGCAAGTGCTTGCTTGTGTGTTGATTTATTATGATTGTTTCCTTGTTTGTGACATTGATTGCTTCATATAGTTATGGGTAGGATTATTTTCTTAGTCGTTTCTTTCCTATAGAATCTATTCTTTCCTATCTTGAACCCTTAGAGATATAGTGATGTGTTAAGTGGAAGGTTTGACAACACAATGAATTTAGGAAGGAGAATGCTTCACCTAATGAAAAAAAAGATGTGGGAGTATGAAGTGTTGCACATGATGTTATGTAGTAGATTACCCAACCTGAAAGTTGAAGTATTGATAGTTTAGTTTTAGTAGTAGCTTTGTTGATTGAATACATGGGAGTCTACATAGAGCATTAGTTCGTGTCCATGGAAACATTCTTCAAGGCAAGTAAGAATGCCCGAGTGATAGAAAAACGTGATTCACCTATCCTCATACAGGGTAATGATTTGGGTGCAGGATGGATTGATCACCATTCCTACTACTCTTATTATTCGCTCTTGTACTGTTGGCTTTGCGAATCTTGAGTGCCTTTCAACCTTAGCAAAGAGCCGACATTAAGCCTAGACCTTAGAATGGTATATTTCTCCCTTTATAAAAGCACCCAGTGCTTAGCGTAGGAATATACGGTAAGAATGAATCCTAACCGTGAATTATGGGCACCGTGAAGTAAACGTTCCCTATTTGCCCACCATGAGAGTTTTTCTAGTTTAAGAATGTGCTTTCTCGGAAACTATCAATCATGATGTTTAGAATGTGCTAGAGACATTGTGCCAATAAAAGTCTAAAGGAGAACCAACCTGAGCTAAGTGAATCCTCGAGAAGTGACCTAGTCAATTTTCTTTTAAGGGTGGTAGCATCCTAATGGATCCCCGAACCTTTCTTTCTTTCTAGCCTTCCCAAATCTCGGGACGAGATTTCTTTTAAGGGTGGTAGTCTGTCACATCCCAAAATTCTCCTAATTTTGGAATGTGAAATAAATAAATAAGTTTGATTTATTGTTTAACTATGTTGAAAATTCTCAATGAGAAGAAACTTTTTGAATAGAAAATCCTCTCAACCTTGAATTCAAAATCTTATATTCTTTTGTTATGACCTAAGTAGCCATATAGGAAAAAGGGTATGGATTGATTATGGATTGTAGAATTAGTGTGCAAGATTTCAAAATGAAAATCATGAAGCATTCATAAGCATTTCATTACATCCATGCAAAGATCTCACAAACTGAATCCAAATCCTGGTATCTAAATCCTATAGTTGATTTGCCCAAATGTTCCTAAAAGAATTAAATTGACTTTATAAAACCCACTATTGCTAAGACAGCGATTATTGCTAAATTATAGCCTAAAAATATCCAATTAATATTACAAAATTTTAGAAACAAAATTGAGCTCATTTGGAGCTAGTATGAAAAGTTATGGAACAAATACAAACACATAAAGATATAATAAAATGGAATATACAAGGATTTATAAATCCACTACTTCCAAACTAGTAAAAATATTACAAATTTGATCCTATAATGATCTATTCGATTTTAGAAAAAATTAGAAACAAGAATCATGTCATTTGGAGTTCGCATGCAAAAGATATGAGGGAAACAAGTAAATAGAAAAAGAAAAAGAAAAAAAAAGAAAAAAAAAATTCTAACAGGCCGGCCCACCTGGACCGGACCGAGCCAGCTGACCGAGCCAGCACGGGAAGGTGGATCGATCCGACTGCTTTAAAAAGCGTGCGAAAACTGATTTTCTATACCTATCTCTACTCAAACTCTTATAACTTTTTATCTTCAACTCCGAATCAACTTCCGTTTGTTTCTACTTGTTCCCTACTCCAATACCTATCTCTAAACCATCCTAAACCTTCATATAAACTCGTGGAGCCACAGCTGTATGAGTTTTTCTTCTCGAAATCCCGAATCTACATATGCCCGAATCTTATTTCGCTTTTTAACCCATCTAGACTTCATCGTTTGCCTTCGGTCAAAAAACGAAAGTTGTAGGAATCATCGAAATCTTTCAATCCCGACAAACCTCACCTCTTTTCATCCACCACAGCCGGAGAATTTCGTATCGCAATATTTCAGATCTTACGATGTAAATCCAAGATCTACTCGCGCTCGTTTCTTCAAATCCAAATTCCTTTGGTGAGAAGGTAGGAACAATGATTCCCCACAACTTTCATGTTCTGATTTTTTCAATTTGACCTACGGATTTGTCTCTCTAACACAGATCTATTTCTTGTCTATTCTGAGCCTAAATCGGGTCAATCTCTTCTTCTAGCCACCGGATCCTGTCCAGACGGTCGAGATCCAATCAAACCGGTGCGTGCCATGTCGTAATCCCGGTTATCTTCCTCATCAATGCCACGTCAACGTAAGGTCAACATCTAGTCCCAGTCAGCATGCAAAGTCAACCTGTCCAGTCAGCGGAATATTCCGTTCGAATTTAAAATTGCATATTATAGATCTAACTTGTAAAATTCATTAGAAATTCATACCACGTCCAAAAATTGCGTATAATATATCAAATTGAAGATAATTTTACGTAGAATCATCTTATCATAATAGATCCAAGTTTTACTGTACGTGGTTACTGCAATAATTTAATTAGTTTTAATGATCTTTTAGGTTAATAAATTCATAAGAAATTATCTGTAACTCCGAAAAATATGAATAATATATCAAATTAAAGCTATTGTAACGTGCTTTAATAATATCTAGTTGGATCTAGCCTTTGCCGATTATTTAACCCGGAGCATTTTAATTAGTTTTAATGTCTTTATAAATCATTAAATTCATAGTAAATTAATTGCTTGTCACAAAAATATAAATAATATACCGATGGAAAGATGGTTCCATGTAGATCGTCAATATGCGATTAGTGCAGCATTTTACTGTAAGGTTTTGCCGTGAAGATTTAAATGGTTTAATGGTCTATTTAGAGTAATAAATTCATAAGAAAATAAATACTGCTCAGAAAATTATGTTGGAGATATGCCCAAGAGGCAATAATAAAGTGGTTATTATCATATCTTCATACTTATGATAAATATTTACATACCATGCTATAATTGTATTAACCGGAAACATTAATACTTGTGTGATTTGTAAACATAAAAGAGTCCCTAGTAAAGCCTCTTGTTAAACTAGCTTGTTGGTTAATATATGATCATGGTTTCCGGATCATGAACATAGAGATGTTATTAACAGCAGGGTCATATCATTAGGAGAATGATGTGATGGACATACTCCTATAGTTAAGCGTAGCATAAAGATCAAGCCATTTAATATAGTTCATTTGCTATAAGCTTTCTGATACATAGTAACCTAATTCCTTCGACCATGAGATCGTACATATCACCTTTACCGGAAGGATGCTTTGATGACATCAAACACCACACCGTAACAGGGTGGCTATAAAGGTGGCATTGAGTGTTCGGAAAGTATTGGTTGAGACACATGGATCAAGGGTGGGATTTGTCCATCCATATGACGGATAGATATACTCTGGGCCCTCTCGGTGGAATGTCATCCAATTAGCTTGCAAGCATGTGACTGTCTCACAAGGGATCACATACCACGGGAACGAGAAAAGAGTACTTATCGATGTGAGGTTGAACTAGGTATGCGGAGATACTGGCGATCATAACCTCGGATAAGTAAAATATCGTGAGACAAAGGGAAATTGGTATCGTATGTAAGTGGTTCATTCGATCGCAAAGTAATCGTAGAAATATGTGGGAGCCATATGAATTTCCAGATTCCTCTATTGGTTATTGATCGGAGAAGTGTCTCGATCATGTCCGCATAATTCACGAACCGTAGGGAGACACACTTAAGGATTCGATGTTGTTGAGTAGTTATGGAATGATGAATAAGAGACCGAATGTTGTTCGGAGTCTCGGATGGGATCCGGGATATCACGAGGAGATCCGGAATGGTCCGGAGAATAAGATTCATATAAGGAAAGTCCCGTTTCGGAGTTGGGGAATGGTTCCGGTGTTTTCATCGGGAATGTTCTAGAATGTTCGGAATGTCGGCACTCGAAAGGGGAAGGGTACATGAATGTGTCATTACAATTTGGAATGATTACATCATGTACTAAGTGTCATCGCTGTCCAAAATAAAGGGTTTATTCAAATCCTAGTTTGAAAAGTCAAACGGCTAGTTTGAAAAGTCAAACGGCATTTTTTGGAAAGAGGAGGAAGAGGTGAAACCGAGTTGGGGAGTCCTCCTCCCAAGCGGCACCCAAGCCAAGTTGGGAGGTACTCACTCCCTCCCTTGGCCGCCGGCCCTCCACCTATATAAGGAGGCAGGGGCTCCCTCCTAGGACACACAAGTCCCTCTCCTCTAAAACCTAAACCCTAGCCACAGCCTAGGGATTTCTCCCAAGCCGTCAAGTTAGAGCTTCTAATTGCCCTAGCCTCCGTTTTAGAGCCTTCTAATTGTTGTGTCTAAACCCTAGATCACCAAAGCTCTCTCATACTCCACCATACTCGCTCCGGCTTAAGCGAAGCCTGAGATCTCCCCTCTACTTCGGTACCACACGTTGTCTTTGCGGAATCGCGAGGAAATACTACAACCTCCATTTTCTTTGGAACAAGGAGAGGAAGGTCTCCATCGAAATCCGAGCGTGTGACCGGCTGGGGAGCTGCCGGAGCATAGCGAAAGGATCGTCTACACGATCTTGAGATCGGAAAGAGTACGACTACATCACCCATGAGAATCTGCTCTCGTTAAACGCTTTGGAATCTTCGAGGGTGAGTTATTCCATCGACTCGTTGCTACAATCTCGTAGATAGATCTTGGCTTGTTTGTTTGTATGTGGTAGAAATTTTTTGTTTTCCATGCTACGAAACCCTACAGTGGTATCAGAGCCGTGTCTATATGTAGATCTGTTGCACGAGTAGAACACAATGGTCATTGTGGGCGTTGATGCTTTTATTGTCGATTGCTTCTTGTGTACTTTGCATCTTGCGGTATGTTGGGATGAAGCGGCCTGGGCTAACCTTACATGACATCGTTCATGAGACTTGCTCCACGGTTGACATGCAACTTGTATTGCATAAGTGGCTTCTTGGGTGCTGTTTCTCCTAGCATAGTTAAGATCCAATTTACAACGGGTGATTAACAATACTAGTATCAATGTTGTGGTTCTTGTTCGTAAGTTAGAACGACACTTATTGAAAGCCCCAAACCACGTAAAATATGCAAAGAAAGTAGAGGCGTCTAACTTTGTTTTGCAGGGGTGTCTGATGATGTGATATGGCCATGATTGTGATTATATTTGATGTATGCAATGTTCCTTATTATAAGTTGGCAACCGGCAGGAGCCATATGGTTGTCTTTAAATTATGTTAAGACCCGCGTGTCTATTCAAAGTAGTTGTAATAGTTGAAGCCGGTGGACGACAACCATGGAGAAGCGTCATTGACCTTGATGCAATGCCGGTGATGATGGAGATCATGTTCGTGCTTGAAGATGGAGATCGGAAACACAAAGAAGAAAGGCCATATCATATCACATATTATGAATTGCATGTGATGTTAATCCTTTATGCATCTTGTATTGCTTAGTAGACAACGATAGCATTATAAGATGATCCCTCATGCACATAAATTTCAAGTTCTAAAGTGTTCACCCTTAGTATGCACCGTTGCTAAAGCTTGTTGTTTCGAAGCACCACGTGATGATCGGGTGTGTTGGATTCCGCAAGTGTATACAACATAAGCAAGCCAGATTTGCTTATGCGGAAGCTAAGGTTTGATCTTGACGAGCCTAGCATGTACAGACATGGTCTCAGGAACACGGATCACCGAAAGGTAAAGCATGAGTCATATAGTAGATATGATGAACATGTTGATTGTTCGCCATTGAAGCTACATCAACTCTCGTGATGATCGGTTTTGATGTGGTGGATTTGGTTCGTGTGATCACTAAAACAATGTGAGGGATGTTGTTTTTAGTGGGAGTTCACCTAGATTAATTTAATTATTAATTAGAACTCAATTTATCATAAATTAAATCAAAGTGAATTTGCATAGTTGTTGTAGTCATTGGCATCCGTTTACCACCTTGCGCTTAGTTTTAATTGAGATGATAGAACTATAGAATTCTGGTTAGTTACTTTACGAACTGGTATCGTATTGTTTTGAAGTGTTAATCTAAAGTTTAAAAGTCCTATTGCAAACTTCCAGTAAGTTCCGGTTACTCCATGAAGTTTAATAATTGGTATTAAATCAAGAGTGACAATTCCAGGTGTTAGTGTATGAGTATCGTGTTTGTCTCCATGATTCTTGATATTCACAGGATTGTCTTAATATCAAGGTTATCTAGGATCTGAAAGAGTTGTTTCAGAAACCATGATGTGTGGAAGATATTGTGATATCTGAAACGAAGTTTTGGTTGCAACATGATAGAGTATGATATGGCAAAAGTCATGTTCTCGTATTTAATGAGAATTTGCAAAAGGTTGAAGACACTAGTTGTCCTAATCCTCCAAAATGTTTTGGAGAGCAACATTATACTCGTAATTCATCGTTATAAGCTAAAAGTAGCTTGATCATGGACGATTCCATGATAAGGGTGAATATTTGATGTAGGTAAAGTGTTTACTACACCAAGAGATTACTAAAGAAAGGAATTTGAAAGCACACCAAACATTTGATGATGGTGATCTACTTCAAAGTGCAAGTCCAAAGACATTGGTATTTAACTATAGACCCTTTGGACTATGTGTCATATGTATGACTCCACTATTGATGTTGATAGATTCTTTCAAACAGAAAATAAATACTGAAAGAGAATCTCATAAATATATGGCAGAAAAGAAAAGACTAGAATTGTTCAGTTTAAGTATATAGATGATATACATGTTATGGCTATATTCTTTGCTTATTAAACAATGTGGTTCTTAAGTATTTGATACTGAATTTGTTGGTGTGAATCGTCATACGAAACAACACAATTCATGAACTACAATGTCCTAAGTAACTAGCAAAAGAATATGTGATGATGTTCATCGAGAACAAATAAAGGGTTATTGTGTTGCTCGTTAAACGTCAAAGCTTGCCTTCAAGATTTGTTTTATCAGGTATTATGAGAACAAAAGGGTTGTTCAAATAATTGCCGTAATCCATAAAAGATGGATGATTCACAAATCTCGTTGGAGAAATCACATCCATAAAACTAGTGCTAAAAATGTCGAAAGACAAATTGATTAAAAGATCACTTAGGAAGTGACATCGCCATTTAAATTATATTGGAAAGAAAACATGAAGAAACTCCATGTGGATGGAATTTTGGAGTCTTTTGATTTTTGATCACATGACGCTTGTGAAACTTTCCTAGAGATAATTAAAACTTCGTTCATAGGCCAAAAGGGAACGAATGACTAGCTTATTGGAACTTGTACATATTGTTGTATGAAATCCATTATATGTAGTCAAGAGCGATGGATTTCAACTTCATATGCTTTGTCCGAAAATTTGAGTGAATATATGAATATTTACTTAATAAGGATGAAACATTAGAAAAGTTCAAAGTCTTTCAAGATGAAGTGCAAAATCATTGTAATAAGAATATACATAGTTTATGATAAAGATCATAAAGGAAGATATTTGAGTTACAAGTTTAGCATAATACCTAAGATTTAAGGAATCGTTCTGTGGATTTGCATTTCCCGAAACACCATAAGAGTATGGAGCGTTCGAGATATGTAATTAAAACCTTGTTTGACATGGTAAGATCAAAGGTGTAATTCATAAAACTGCCATTATATTTTAAAGATTAAAAGCTTTAGAGACTACCGTTTTCCACTGAAAAGAGCTCCATCATAATCCGCTGAAATGACACCATATAAAGTTATGGTTTGGGATAAAATCCAAGTAGTCCTTTTAAACATTGGTATGCTATGCATAAGAAAGATGTTTGCAACCAAATTCGGATAAACCTGTCTTTGTATTACTGTTAAGTATTCCTCCATAAACACCGGAGACAAAAGTGTTTGTTGCTTGGAACGTCAAGTTTCTTTAAGAAGGAATTTTTCGTGAAAAGTTAAGTGGGAGGACAATAGAACTTTGATAAGGTTAAAAGAACCTTAGCTATATGATCAAAGTTCTGGCGCCTTGAAAAGTGTTCCGGAGGTAGCAACAATGCTCATGGCTAACGTACCTCAAAGGTTGTGGTCATTGAGATCTAAGTTCCTATTGAAACAAGTAGGTCAGATGAACAATCGAATACCAAGATTTGAGAGTTAAATCATTGTTTGACAATAATGATCCGACTACATGCAAAGAAGAGATGATGAGCCCTGACTCCGTCAAATGGCTTGAAGCCATAAAATCCGTGATAGTTCCATACACGGGAAATCAAGTTTTGAACTTGAAGGACCCTCGAGAAAGGTGTAAGACCTTACAGTTGTGTTTGGATCTATAAAGAAATAGACATGGATGTTTTCACATCTATGAAATAGTTGACATGTTGGGAAAGAGTTCACAACAATGTTCAAAGATTGACTATGACAAGATTTGATCTTTCATAGTGATATTTAGTCTAAACGGATTAATGTAGCAACCACTACATATAATTTTGTTATGTGTTAGTAGAATATACAAAACAAGTTCTTCTAATAGAATGGTTACCTAGGACGTGTGCATGACACGGTCCAAAGGGTTTTGTTAATTCAAAGGATGCTAAAAGCATATGCAAACTTCAATGGTTGAAGTAAGCATCGCGCAGTTGGATTCTTCACAATGATGAAACTGTTAAAAGAGTTTAATTTCATCGGAGACAATGAAGATGCTTGTGTTTGCAAGAAATTAAGTGGGAGCGCTAAGACATGTTTCTAATACATTATGTGGAAGACATATTGTTGATTGGAAATAATGTATCTTTTATTAACACATATTAAGAATTTCATCCTGATGAAAGACTTAGGCAAAACCCAAATATTTGGCATCAATAGACGCTAATATGGTTGTCTTAGAAAGTACATAGATGATGTATTGAATGAATTCAATATAGAAAATACAAGAAAGGTTCTTGTCACACAGAAAGGATTGAATGAGTTCAATATTGATGATATATTCAAGTGTATTAACACTTGGTAAGTGAAACAAAGATTCAAGTATAGATTGATACTTGATGTATGAAATCACAAAGAGTATTTATATCAATCATACTGTGATATGTACAAATCCAGATATGTCCTATGCTCTAAATGTTATGAGCATATACCAGAATGATTCATAAAGATGATCATTGGACGATAGTAAGGATATTCTTATGATCTTTTGGAAGAACTAAGAGTATATTATTTGTAGAAGTGACAAATAGATGGTTAGTTCATTGTAAAAGTACTACATTGATACTAATTTTGTCACAAAGTACAAATTAAGTTTATCTCAATCTAAACTAAGGGTGGCACAATATAATGGAAAGTAAGTTCCATAATGGATTTGGATGAGTTCCAAAGTTAAGACATTGTGACAGATACTACAACAAAAGGCTAAGTATATGACTGCTATAATAGCAGCTAAAGAGGGCATTTGTGTCAAGTAGTTTGTTATCAAACTAGGTGTAGTTCACAGCGGGATAATACTATGAAGATATATTGTACGACAATATTATCAACATGTTTTAACCCCAAAAACTAAAGGTCTCACCAAAGGACCAAAAGTATACAAAGCCATCTCATTAGAGAATGAGTGATGCGTAGAGACGCAAAGACATGCAATTACACATGGACCTGGAAGTGTCAGATCTGGAGATCAATTGACCACTAGCAATCGTGTACATACAACACCGGAAAGCCATAGGTGTTGGATACACAAAGGTTTGAAACTAGATTATTGACTCTAGTGCAAGTGGGAGACTGTTGGAGATATGCCCAAGAGGCAATAATAAAGTGGTTATTATCATATCTTCATACTTATGATAAATGTTTACATACCATGCTATAATTGTATTAACCGGAAACATTAATACTTGTGTGATTTGTAAACATAAAAGAGTCCCTAGTAAAGCCTCTTGTTAAACTAGCTTGTTGGTTAATATATGATCATGGTTGCCTGATCATGAACATAGAGATGTTATTAACAGCAGGGTCATATCATTAGGAGAATGATGTGATGTACATACTCCTATAGTTAAGCGTAGCATAAAGATCAAGTCATTTAATATAGTTCATTTGCTATAAGCTTTCTGATACATAGTAACCTAATTCCTTCGACCATGAGATCATACATATCACCTTTACCGGAAGGATGGTTTGATGACATCAAACACCACACCGTAACAGGGTGGCTATAAAGGTGGCATTGAGTGTTCGGAAAGTATTGGTTGAGACACATGGATCAAGAGTGGGATTTGTCCATCCATATGACGGATAGATATACTCTGGGCCCTCTTGGTGGAATGTCATCCAATTAGCTTGCAAGCATGTGACTGGCTCACAAGGGATCAAATACCAGGGCGAGAAAGAGTACTTATCGATGAGGTTGAACTAGGTATGCAGAGATACCGACGATCATAACCTCGGATAAGTAAAATATCGTGAGACAAAGGGAAATTGGTATCGTATGTAAGTGGTTCATTCGATCGCAAAGTAATCGTAGAAATATGTGGGAGCCATATGAATTTCCAAATTCCTCTATTGGTTATTGATCGGAGAAGTGTCTCGATCTTGTCCGCATAATTCACGAACCATAGGGAGACACACTTAAGGATTCGATGTTGTTGAGTAGTTATGGAATGATGAGTAAGAGACCGAATGTTGTTCGGAGTCTCGGATGGGATCCGGGATATCACGAGGAGATCCGGAATGGTCCGGAGAATAAGATTCATATAAGGAAAGTCCCATTTCGGAGTTGGGGAATGGTTACGGTGTTTTCATGAATGTTCTAGAATGTTCGGAATGTCGGCACTCGAAAGGGGGAAGGGTACATGAATGTGTCATTACAAGTTGGAATGATTGCATCATGTACTAAGTGTCATCGCTGTCCAAAATAAAGGGTTTATTCAAATCCTAGTTTGAAAAGTCAAACGGCTAGTTTGAAAAGTCAACGGCATTTTTGGAAAGAGGAGGAAGAGGTGAAACCGAGTTGGGGAGGAGTCCTCCTCCCCAAGCCCGACCACCCAAGCCGAGTTGGGGAGGACTCCACTCCCTCCCTTGGCCGGCCCCTCCACCTATATAAGGAGGGGCAGGGCTCCCTCCTAGGACACACAAGTCCCTCTCCTCTAAAACCTAAACCCTACCCACAGCCTAGGGATTTTTCCCAAGCCGTCAAGTTAGAGCTTCTAATTGCCCTAGCCTCCGGTTTAGAGCCTTCTAATTGGTGTGTCTAAACCCTAGATCACCAAAGCTCTCTCATACTCCACCATACTCGCTCCGGCTTAAGGCGAAGCCCTGCGAGATCTCCCCTCTACTTCCGGTACCGTCGTTGTCTTTGCGGAATCGCGAGGAGAGTACTACAACCTCATTTTCTTTGGAACAAGGGAGAGGAAGGTCTTCATCGAAAACCGAACGATGTGACCAGGCTGCGGGAGACTGCCGGAGCGCTGGCGCCGGGAAAGGATATCTCTCGCGATCTTGAGATCGGAAAGAGGACGACTACATCACCCACGAGAATCTGCTCTCGTTAAACGCTTTGGAAGCTTCGAGGGTGAGTTATTCCATCGACTCGTTGCTACAATCTAGTAGATAGATCTTGGCTTGTTTGTTTGTATGCGGTAGAATTTTTTTGTTTTCCATGCTACGAAACCCTACAAATTACAAATAATATATCCCTGAAATCACAATTCCGTGGAGATTACAGATATAATTTTAGTTTGATTTTTAGACAACAGAAACTATATGAATCATTTAAAACCATTAAACACTATTTAAATCATACAAAAAGATCTATAACTCCGATTAGGGTGAATCCAAGTGCTAAGGTTTTGTATTGACAATATATATACAGAGAAATTGCATGACAAATTATTTGGTACTGTTAAAACATAAATTCATATAGAAATATTTAAACCCATTGAAATAGTGTTTTAATCATAAGAAAATATCTATAACTCCATTTTAGGTGATTCAAATTGCCACTGTCTCTAAATTGCATTACCTCTATCCAGTAGCATCTAGTTCACAATTTAATACGACATAAACATATTTAGTTCAATTAAAGTGGTATACACCATATTAAATCGATACAACTTTAGTAATAAAAGCTTTAGTGCATTAAATGACTTTCCACGTGCATCATGTAATCTAATTATGTTCAGAACATGTTGGTTTGTCATTTAGCAAAACATAATCCTTTCAAAACATATAACTTTTCATGATGTGATTCCCTCTCTCGTCTAAATAGCATAGCTAAGCAATCTACCAATACGATGGCTCATAAACAAGGAATACTAGGGAATAATATGGGACATAGCATAGCATATACACATCAATTCCTACATATGCAATTCTACAAAAACATCTACAATGCATAGGAAAACAGTAGGACATTTATGACCAAGATAGCACCACTTGCCTTTGTTGTAGATGTAGTCGATTAGATAATCCTCACAATTCTCGTAGATATAATGGTTGCTCTCGTCATAACCATAATGCTTGCAATCATAGTAGTTGCAATCACAGTAGTTGCACTCCTCGCAATCTAACATTTGAAGCAAACACAACAAACACACCATTCAAAACATTGCAAACATGCAACAGTGCAACATTACAAGAAAACAATGATGAACAGATGCATGCATGATGATTTAATGAGTCACAATGGTTGCATTTAGTGTTCTGAACATAATTAGATTACATGATGCACGTGGAAAGTCATTTAATGCACTAAAGCTTTTATTACTAAAGTTGTATCGATTTAATATGGTGTATACCACTTTAATTGAACTAAATATGTTTATGTCGTATTAAATTGTGAACTAGATGCTACTGGATAGAGGTAATGCAATTTAGAGACAGTGGCAATTTGAATCACCTAAAAAGGAGTTATAGATATTTTCTTATGATTGAAACACTATTTCAATGGGTTTAAATATTTCTGTATGAATTTCTGTTTTAACAGTACCAAATAATTTGTCATGCAATTTCTCTCTATATATATTGTCAATACAAAACCTTAGCACTTGGATTCACCCTAATCGGAGTTATAGATCTTTTTGTATGATTTAAATAGTGTTTAATGGTTTTAAATGATTCATATAGTTTCTGTTGTCTAAAAATCAAACTAAAATTATATCTGTAATCTCCACGGAATTGTGATTTCAGGGACATATTATTTGTAATTTTCTGAGCAGTATTTATTTTCTTATGAATTTATTACTCTAAATAGACCATTAAACCATTTAAATCTTCACGGCAAAACCTTACGGTAAAATGCTGCACTAATCGCATATTGATGATCTACATAGAACCAGCTTTCCATCGGTATATCATTTATATTTTTGTGACAAGCAATTAATTTACTATGAATTTTAATGATTTATAAAGCCATTAAAACTAATTAAAATGCTACGGGTTCAATAATCAGCAAAGGCTAGATCCAACTAGATATTATTAAAGTACGTTACAGTAGCTTTAATTTGATATATTATTCATATTTTTCGGAGTTACAGATAATTTCTTATGAATTTATTAACCTAAAAGACCATTAAAACTAATTAAATTACTGCAGTAACCACGTATAGTAAAACTTGGATCTATTCTGATAAGATGATTCTACGTAAAATTATCTTCAATTTGATATATTATATGCAATTTTTGGACGTGGTATGAATTTCTAATGAATTTTATAAGTTAGATCTATAATATGTAATTTTAAATTCGAACGGAATATTCCAGGGAATATTCCGCTGACTGGACAGGTTGACTTTGCATGCTGACTGGGACTAGATGTTGACCTTACGTTGATGTGACGTTGATGAGGAAGATAACCGGGATGACGACATGGCACGCACCGGTTTGATTGGATCTCGCAAATGCAGCGGGATCCGGTGGCTAGAAGAAGAGATTGACCCGATTTAGGCTCAGAATAGATAAGAAATAGATCTGTGTTAGAGAGACAAATCCGTAAGTCAAATTGAAAAACTCAGAACATGAAAGTTGTGGGGAATCATTATTCCTACCTTCTCACCAAAGGAATTTGGATTTGAAGAAACGAGCGCGAGTAGATCTTGGATTTACATCATAAGATCTGAAATATTGCGATACAAAATTCTCCGGCTGTGGTGGATAAAAAGAGGTTAGGTTTGTCGGGATTGAAAGATTTCGACGATTCCTACAACTTTCGTTTTTTGACCGAAGGCAAACGACGAAGTCTAGATGGGTTAAAAAGCGAAATAAGATTCGGGCATATGTAGATTCGGGATTTCGAGAAGAAAAACTCGTACAGCTGTGGCTCCACGAGTTTATATGGAGGTTTAGGATGGTTTAGAGATAGGTACTGGAGTAGGGAACAAGTAGAAACAAACGGAAGTTGATTCGGAGTTGTAGATAAAAAGTTATAAGAGTTTGAGTAGAGATAGGTATAGAAAATCAGTTTTCGCAAGCTTTTTAAAGCAGTCGGATCGATCCACCTTCCCGTGCTGGCTCGGTCCGGTCCGGGTGGGCCGGCCCGTTAGAATTTTTTTTCTTTTTTTTTTCTTTTTCTTTTTTCTATTTACTTGTTTCCCTCATATCTTTTGCATGCGAACTCCAAATGACATGATTCTTGTTTCTAAATTTTTCTAAAATCGAATAGATCATTATAGGATCAAATTTGTAATATTTTTACTAGTTTGGAAGTAGTGAATTTATAAATCCTTGTATATTTCATTTTATTTATATCTTTATGTGTTTGTATTTGTTCCATAACTTTTTCATACTAGCTCCAAATGAGCTCAATTTTGTTTCTAAAATTTTGTAATATTAATTGGATCTTTTTAGGCTATAATTTAGCAATAATCGCTGTCTTAGCAATAGTGGGTTTTATAAAGTCAATTTAATTCTTTTCGGAACATTTGGGCAAATCAACTATAGGATTTAGATACCAGGATTTGGATTCAGTTTGTGAGATCTTTGCATGGATGTAATGAAATGCTTATGAATGCTTCATGATTTTCATTTTGAAATCTTGCACACCATTCTACAATCCATAATCAATCCATACCCTTTTGCCTATATGGCTACTTAGGTCATAACAAAAGAATATAAGATTTTGAATTCAAGGTTGAGAGGATTTTCTATTCAAAAAGTTTCTTCTCATTGAGAATTTTCAACATAGTTAAACAATCAATCAAACTTATTTATTTATTTCACATTCCAAAATTAGGAGAATTTTGGGATGTGACATGAAATCACTTGAAAATGTTGAAGTCATTAGAGTTGATGAAGTCCTTTGCACATGGTGAAGTTGTAGGGTTTCGTAGCATGGAAAACAAAAAAATTCTACCGCATACGAACAAACAAGCCAAGATCTATCTACTAGATTGTAGCAACGAGTCGATGGAATAACTCACCCTCGAAGATTCCAAAGTGTTTAACGAGAGCGGATTCTCTTGGGTGATGTAGTCGTACACTTTCCGATCTCAAGATCGCGTGAGCGATCCTTCGAAAGTGCGTTGCTCCGAGATCTTCATGATCGGTCACACGTTGATTTTCGACGAAGACCTTCCTCTCCCTTGTTCCAAGCAGCGAAGGTTGTAGCACTCTCCTCGAGATTCCGGCTGGCGTGGTCTAGGAAGTAGAGGGAGATCTCATGAGCTTCGCCTTAAGTCGAGCAGTATGGCGGACTATGAGAGATCCTCGGCGATCTAGGGTTTAGATGCACCAAGGAGGAGCAAGAGGCTAGGGTTTGCCTAGGCGGCGGCGGCCTAGCGTGACAGCAGGAGGTGGCGGCGCCGGTGGCTAGGAGCTAGGTTTTGGGTGGAGGTGTTGTGTGCTTGGAGGGGCAGCCCTGCCCCTCCTTATATAGGTGGAGGGGGCACGCCAGGGGAAGGGAGTCCCTCCCCAACTCGGATCCCAAGTGGGCTGGCGGTGGAGGGAGGTAACTCCTCCTTAAGTAGGTTTCCTACTTCCCCTCCACCTCACAAAATAGCCGTTTGACTTTTCAAATTGGCGTTTGACTTTTCAAACTAGGATTTGATTAAACCCTTTATTTTGTTCAGCGATGACACCTAGTACATGATGCAATCATTCCAACTTGTTATGACACATTCATGTACCCTTCCCTTGAGTCTTGGGACATTAGGAACCTTCTAGAACATTCCCGATGAAAACACCGGAACCATTCTCCAACCCCGAAATAGGACTTTCCTTATATGAATCTTATTCTCCGGACCATTCCGGATCTCCTCGTGATATCCCGGATCCCATCCGAGACTCCGAACAACATTCGGTCTCCTACTCATCATTCCATAACTACTCAAAACAACGTCGAATCCTTAAGTGTGTCTCCCTACGGTTCGTGAATTATGCAAACATGATCGAGACACTTCTCCGAACAATAACCAATAGAGGAATCTGGAAATTCATATGGCTCCCACATATTTCTACGATTACTTTGCGATCGAATGAACCACTTACATACGATACCAATTTCCCTTTGTCTCACGATAGTTTACTTATCCGAGGTTATGATCGTCGGTATCTCTGCATACCTAGTTCAACCTCGTTACTGATAAGTACTCTTTTCTTGTTCCCGTGATATGTGATCCCTTGTGAGCCAGTCACATGCTTGCAAGCTAATTGGATGACATTCCACTGAGAGGGCCCAGAGTATATATATCCGTCATATGGATGGACAAATCCCACTCTTGATCCATGTGTCTCAACCAATACTTTCCGAACACTCAATGCCACCTTTATAGCCACCCAGTTACGGTGTGGTGTTTGATATCATCAAAGCATCCTTCCGGTGAAGGTGATATGCATGATCTCATGGTCGAAGGAATTAGGTTACTATGTATCAGAAAGCATATAGCAATTGAACTATTAAAATGACTTGTTCATTATGCTACGCTTATCTATAGGAGTATGTCCACCATATCATTCTCCTAACGATATGATCTTGTTGTTAATAACATCTCAATGTTCATGATAGGGAAACCACAATCATTTATTAACCAACAAGCTAGTATTATAAAGAGGCTTTACTAGGGACTCTATTTTAGTTTACAAATCACACAAGTATTAATGTTTCCTTGTTAATACTATTATAGCATGAATGTAAACATTTATCATAAACACAAAGATATAATAATAACTATATTTATTATTGCCTCTAGGGCATATCTCCAACAGTCTCCCACTTGCACTAGAGTCATCTAATCTAGATTACATGGTAATATACCGAACACCCATGGCAGTTTGGTGCTGGTCATGTTTTGCCCTCGGGAGAGGTTTAGTCAATGGATCCGCCACATTCAGATATGTGCGTACTTTGCAAATCTTTATGTCCCCATCTTGGACATGTCCTCGAATAGCGTGAAAATGTAGCTTGATGTGCTTCAGCTTCTTGTGTGACCTTGGTTCTTGCGCATTGGCTATGGCGCCCATGTTATCACAGTAGATTAACATTGGGTCCAGCGCACTAGGAACCACACCGAGCTCTGTAATGAACTCTTTCATCCATATCGCTTCTTGTGAAGCCTCCGAAGCAGCCATGTATTCCGATTCAGTTGAATATCTTGCCACAACGTTTTTCTTTGCACTCCTCGAGCTAACTGTTGCACCATTCAAAGTAAATACGTATCCAGATTGTGATTTAGAATCATCCGGATCGGTGTTCCAACTAGCACCGGTGTAACCATTAACAACGAGCTGTTCATCACCTCCATAAGAAAGAACCATATCCTTAGTTCTTCTCAAGTACTTAAGGATGTTTTTGACCGCTGTCCAATGATCCACTCCTGGATCACTTTCATATCTGCTAGTTAAACTAACAGCATATGCAATGTCGGGTCTAGTACATAGCATGGCATACATTAGAGATCCTATGGCTGAGGCATAGGGAGTCTTACTCATCCTTTCTCTATCTTCTGCCGTTGTCGGACTTTGAGTTTTACTCAAGGTCGTATTGGGCAACATGGGTAAGAACCCTTTCTTGCTATCTTCCATTCCAAACCTGTTTAGAACTTTGTCCAAATATGTACTTTGTGACAATGATATTAGGCATCTTGATCTATCTCTATAAATCTTTATGCCTAATATGTAAGCTGCTTCGCCAAGATCTTTCATTGAAAAACTATTATTCAAATATTCCTTGACACTATTAAGAAGGTCTACATCATTCCCAATCATCAATATGTCATCTACATATAGTATTAAGAATGCTACAGAGCTCCCACTCACTTTCTTGTAAATACAAGCTTCTCCATAAGTTTGTATAAAACCAAAACTTTTGATTACCTTATCAAAACGTTGATTCCAACTTTGGGATGCTTGCTTCAATCCATATATGGACCGTTGAAGTTTGCATACCTTGTTAGCATCTTTAGGATCGACAAAACCTTTGGGTTGCATCATATACAACTCTTCATCAATGTCTCCATTCAGGAACGCTGTTTTGACATCCATTTGCCATATCTCATAATCATAATATGCAGCGATTGCTAACATAATCCTCATAGACTTTAGCTTCGCTACCGGTGAGAAAGTCTCATCGTAGTCAACTCCTTGAATTTGTCGAAACCCTTTTGCGACAAGTCGAGCTTTATAGACAGTAACATTACCATCAGCATCTGTTTTCTTCTTGAAAATCCATTTGTTCTCGACAGCCTTAGGCCATCCGTAGAAGTCCACCAAAGTCCATACTTGGTTTTCGTACATGGATCCAATCTCGGATTTCATGGCTTCTTGCCATTTATTGGAATCTGGGCTCATCATCGCTTCTTCATATGTCGCAGGGTCATCGGTGTTGTCCACCAACATGACACTCATAATGGGATCATACCAATCAGGAGTGGTACGAGTTCTCGTTGACCTGCGAGGCTCTGTAGCAACTACAACCGAAGTTTCATGATCATCATCATTAGCTTCCTCTCTTATTGGTGCAGGCACCACAGGAACTTCTTCTCGTGCTGCGCTACTCGCAAGTTCGAGAGAAGGTTCGATCAACCTCGTCGAGTTCTACTTTCCTTCTAGTCACTTCTTTCGAGAGAAATTCCTTCTCTAGAAAGGATCCATTCTTGGCAAAGAAGATTTTGCCCTCGGATCTATGATAAAAGGTATACCCGATAGTTTCCTTCGGGTATCCTATGAAGACGCATTTTTCCGCTTTGGGTTCAAGCTTGTCCGGCTGTAACTTCTTTACATAGGCTTCGCAACCCCAAACTTTAAGGAACGACAATTTAGGTTTCTTCCCAAACCATAATTCATACGGTGTCGTTTCAACGGATTTAGATGGTGCCCTATTTAAAGTGAATGCGGCTGTTTCTAATGCATAACCCCAAAATGATAGCGGTAAATCTGTAAGTGACATCATAGAACGAACCATATCTAAGAGAGTTCTATTACGACGTTCGGACACACCATTACGCTGTGGTGTTCCCGGCGGTGTCAATTGTGAAAGTATTCCGCATTTTTTCAAATGCTCGCCAAACTCGTAACTTAGATATTCACCTCCACGATCAGAACGTAGAAATTTAATCTTCTTGTTACGTTGATTCTCTACCTCACTTTGAACTTCCTTAAACTTCTCGAAAGTTTCGAACTTATGTTTCATGAAATAGATATACCCATATCTGCTCAAGTCATCCGTGAAGGTAATAACATAACGATAACCACCGCGCGATGCTACACTCATTGGACCACACACATCGGTATGTATGATTTCCAATAAGTCCGTAGCTCGCTCCATCATACGAGAAAATGGAGTCTTAGTCATTTTAGCCATCAGACATGCTTCACATCTTTCAAGTGATTTGAAATCAAGTGAATCAAGAAGTCCATCGGAATGGAGTTTCTTCATACGCTTCACTCCAATGTGACCAAGACGACAGTGCCACATATAGGTCGAGTTATCGCTCGATTTCAAACGTTTAGCTTCAATGTTATTAATATGTGTATTTCCACTATCGAGATTCAATATGAATAGACCATCTATCAAAGGTGCATGTGCATAAAACATATTACTCATATAAATCGAACAACCATTATTCTCGGACTTAAACAAGTAAAGTCTGCAATAAACAAGATCGATATAATGTTCATGCTTAACGCAGGCACCAAGTAACAATTATTTAAGTATAAAACTAATCCCGATGGTAGATGAAGAGGTAGCGTGCCGACCGCGATCACATCAACCTTTGATCCATTTCCTATGCGCATCGTCACCTCGTTCTTCGCTAGCTTCCGTTTATTCCGCAGCACCTGTTTCGAGTTACAAATATGAGCAAGAACCCGATCAAATACCCGGTACTACTACAGTACTAGTGAGATACACATCAATAACATGTATATCAGATATACCTTTCTTCTTGATGTTGCCGTTCTTCAAATCCGCCAAGTACTTTGGGCAATTCCGCTTCCAGTGACCTTCTCCCTTGTAGTAAAAGCACTCGATGTCGAGGCTTAGGTCCAGCCTTGGTCTTCTTCGTAAAGCGGTAACTTTCTTACCACCCTTCTTGAAGTGTCCCTTTTTGTAGACTTCCCTTTCTTGAATTTGGTGGTCTTATTGACCATCAACTCTTAGTGCTCTTTCTTGATCTCCACTTCGCAGATTTTAACATGGCGAAGAGTTCGCAAGGCTTGTTCATGTTTTGCATATTGTAGTTCATCACAAAGTTCTTGTAACTTGGTGGCAGTGATTGGAGGACACGATAAATCCCCAAAGCATTAGGAATCACTATACCCAAGCTTTGAAGTTTGTTTGCGTGCCCAGACATCTAAAGCACATGCTCACTGACGGAGCTGCCCTCTTCCATCTTCCAGTTAAAGAACTTTTCAAAAGCCTTATAGCTCTCAATTGCCGCGTGAGTCTCAAAAGATCAATTTGAGATCACGGACAATATCATGTGGGTCTGAATTCTCAAACCTTTTCTGAAGCTCCGATTCTAAACCATACAAGATAGCACACTGAACTCTGGAGTACTGAGTCTTCCAAGCGAGGTAAACATTCTTTACTTCATCGGTAGCGATGGCTGCGGGTGGGTCACCCAATGATTGCATCTAGCACATAGGTCAAATTACCAGCTGTGAGGACAATCCTCAAATTGCGGAACCAATCCGCGAAGTTGCTTCCATTGTTTTTCAACTTTTCTTTCTCTAGGAACGCATTAAAATTGATGGTAGGGGCCGCCATTGATCTACAACATATTTGCAATAGTTTAGACTAAGTTTATGACAAATTGAGTTCTAATTAATAGTCAAATTAATCTAGGTGAACTCCCACTCAAAACAATATCCCTCACATTGCTTTAGTGATCACACGAACCAAATCCACCACATCAACACCGATCATCACGAGAGTTGATGTAGCTTCAATGGTGAACAATCGACATGTTCATCATATCTGCTATATGATTCATGCTTTACCTTTCGGTGATCCGTGTTTCGAGACCATGTCTGTACACGCTAGGCTCGTCAAGATCAAACCTTATCTTCCGCATGAGCAAATCTGGTTTGCTCATGTTGTATACACTTGCGGAATCTAACACACCCGATCATCACGTGGTGCTTCGAAACAACAAGCTTTAGCAATGGTGCTTACTAAGGGTGAACACTTTAGGAATTGAAATTCATGTGCATGAGGGATCATCTTATAATGCTACCGTTGTTAACTAAGCAATACAAGATGCATAAAGGATTAACATCACATGCAATTCATAATATGTGATATGATATGGCCTTTCTTCTTTGTGCTTCCGATCTCCATCTTCAAGCACGAACATGATCTCCATCATCACCGGCATTGCATCAAGGTCAATGACGCTGCTCCATGGTTGTCGTCCACCGGCTTCAACTATTACAACTACTTTGAATACACACGCGGGTCTTAAAAAAATTAAAGACAACCATATGGATCCAGTCGGTTGCCAACTTATAATAAGGAACATTGCATACATCAAATATAATCACAATCATGGCCATATCACATCACAGCACACCCCTGCAAAACAAAGTTAGACGCCTCTACTTTCTTTGCATGTTTTACGTGGTTTGGGGCTTTCAATAAGTGTCGTTCTAACTTACAAACAAGAACCACAACATTGATACTAGTATTGTCAATCACCCGTTGTAAATTTAATCTTAACTATGTTGGGAGAAACAGGCACCCGCAAAGCCACTTATGCAATACAAGTTGAATGTCAAGCGTGGAGCAAGTCTCATGAACGATGTCATGTAAGGTTAGCCCAGGCCGCTTCATCCCACCATCCCGCAAGATGCAAAGTACACAAGAAGCAATCGACAACAAAAGCATCAACGCCCACAATGACCATTGTGTTCTACTCGTGCAACATATCTACATATAGACACGGCTCTGATACCACTGTAGGGTTTCGTAGCATGGAAAAAAAAATTCTACTGCATACAAACAAACAAGCCAAGATATATCTACTAGATTGTAGCAACGGGTCGATGGAATAACTCACCCTCGAAGATTCCAAAGTGTTTAACGAGAGCGGATTCTCGTGGGTGATGTAGTCGTACTCTTTTCGATCTCAAGATCGCGTGAGCGATCCTTGGCGCGTTCAGCAGCGCTTCATAATCGGTCCTGCGTTGAACTTCGGCGAAGACCTTCCTCTCCCTTGTTCCAGCAGGCAGTGGAGGTTGTAGCACTCTCCTCGAGATTCGGGCGGCACAACACCGTGGTACCGAAGTAGAGGGGAGATCTCGCAGGGCTTCGCCTTAAGCCGGAGCGAGTATGGTGGACTATGAGAGAGATCCTCGGCGATCTAGGGTTTATACGCACCAAGGAGGAGCAAGGCCGATGGCTAGGGTTTGCTAGGCGGCGGCTTGCCTAAGCGGCGGCCGAGGAGGTGTGGCGCCCGGCTAGGAGCTAGGTTTTGGGTGGAGGTGTTGTGTGCTTGGAGGCAGCCCTGCCTCCTTATATAAGTGGAGGGCACGCCCGAGAGGAGTCCTCCCCAACTCGGACCCCAAGTGGGCGGCGTGGAGGAGGAACTCCTCCCTAAGTAGGTTTCCTACTTCCCCTCCACCTCACAAAATAGCCGTTTGACTTTTCAAATTGGCGTTTGACTTTTCAAACTAGGATTTGATTAAACCCTTTATTTTGTTCAGCGATGACACCTAGTACATGATGCAATCATTCCAACTTGTTATGACACATTCATGTACCCTTCCCCTCCGGAATGCCGGACATTCCGGAACCTTCTAGAACATTCCCGATGAAAACACCGGAACCATTCTCCAACCCAGAAACATGACTTTCCTTATATGAATCTTATTCTCCGGACCATTTCGGATCTCCTCGTGATATCTCGGATCCCATCCGAGACTCCGAACAACATTCGGTCTCTTACTCATCATTCCATAACTACTCAAAACAACGTCGAATCCTTAAGTGTGTCTCCCTATGGTTCGTGAATTATGCGGACATGATCGAGACACTTCTCCGAACAATAACCAATAGAGGAATCTGGAAATTCATATGGCTCCCACATATTTCTACGATTACTTTGTGATCGAATGAACCACTTACATACGATACCAATTTCCCTTTGTCTCACGATAGTTTACTTATCCGAGGTTATGATCGTCGGTATCTCTACATACCTAGTTCAACCTCGTTACTGATAAGTACTCTTTCCTCATTCCCGTGATATGTGATCCCTTATGAGACAGTCACATGCTTGCAAGATAATTGGATGACATTCCACCGAGAGGGCCCAGAGTATATCTATCCGTCATATGGATGGACAAATCCCACTCTTGATCCATGTGTCTCAACCAATACTTTCTGAACACTCAATGCCACCTTTATATCCACCCGATTCACGGTGTGGTGTTTGATGTCATCAAAGCATCCTTAGGTGAAGGTGATATGCATGATCTCATGGTCGAAGGAATTAGGTTACTATGTATAAGAAATCAAATACCAAATGAACTATTAAAATGACTTGATCTTTATGCTAATAATATCTATAGGAGTATGTCCACCATATCATTCTCCTAACGATATGATCTTGTTGTTAATAACATCTCAATGTTCATGATAGGGAAACCACAATCATTTATTGACCAACAAGCTAGTATTATAAAGAGGCTTTACTAGGGACTCTATTTTAGTTTACAAATCACACAAGTATTAATGTTTCCTTGTTAATACTATTATAGCATGAATGTAAACATTTATCATAAACACAAAGATATAATAATAACTATATTTATTATTGCCTCTAGGGCATATCTCCAATAGAAGTCTTGGGTCATGGGGTAGGCTTTATCCATCAAGTTGAAATAGAAGAGGTGTAGAGTCAAAACCAAAATGGTTGAGGAAAGAGTTTACAAGATTGTTTGTAAATAAGTTTTGGAACAAATACAACTCCTATTTTTCTAAGGGGTTTTGTCCAATCCTAGGTTTACAATTCTACAGGCAACATAATGCTCTAATACCATCTGTAAGGTTCCCAACCTTTAATAAGGTAGAGATCCCTGTGTTTACAATGCTAGTCCCTGGATCAATAGCTAGCATCCACAGTTAAGATGTAACATCAAGAAACAAAGGCCATAATACAACTTTATAACCAGGAATAAAATAATTTATTACATCTTACATAGCTCATTTGGCTATCTCATTACAATGCTGAGAATATAACAATAGCATGGGGTCCTTCATCTTCAAAATGCCACGAGTGAGACATGTTGGTTGTGGTGGTAATCCTAATCATTAAACTTCACTAATATCAAACAAACTGCAACATAACAAGTTACAGCCACAAGGGTCAATACATTTGAATTGTATTGGCAAGTGATACTATGGTAGTATAAGCGAGTCTATCATCTATATGCATTTGGCTAAGTGGAGCTTAGGCATTGCTCAAAATAGATTTTTCTTATCATTTGAAAACACTAAGTTTTGTTTGACAAAAGATCACCAAGGCATCTCCCAATAGAAATTGGTGATCCTTCAATCCCTTGTTCACCCACAAGATTTTAACTTAGAAATTGGGATGAGGAGATTCTTGATAGCTTCCATGTCTTGATGCTCCAATTGTCCTTTGCGGGGGCGTGGCTAAGTACTTAAATTTTCACTCTGCGGAGGTGGTGCACTTTCCCACAAGACTTGGTTTCACCAAGACAAGATCTTTCAAGCCTTCCCTTAGACCAGAATGGGCGTTCCAACCTATCATTCCCCTACCACCAACTGTCCATTTGGCTAAGTTATTGCAACCTATATGATCGAGTGAGCCCATAATGCCAAGTGGCTGCACTTGAAGCTTCTCAACATTTGACGTCTCAAATCTCTTTGTTCCTGGGTGGCCATCCACAAGTCTGATACACCAGGGTAGTCCATTGAAATGGGCCCTTAGTAACCACTCAACACAAACCAATCCTTCCATTCCACCGGTGATTCATTCCTTAGTTGTTTTATTAAACAAAACATAAGTCCTTGACTTAGAAATATTCCATAGCATGAATATATATTCCACCCTTGTTTTCTACTAGCTAAGCTAAGCATGATAGTAGTCGGAATCTTAACATAGGAAATTTCTACCAAGGTTTCATCTACTAGTATTTCCCATGGCATAGTTTATACTTAGCAAAAATTCCATGCAAGTCCTATTTAGAAATATCACTAATGCATAGTGAAAATAATGGGACAAAAGTATGAAGCATCACTTGCCTTTTTTCTAGAGAGTATAAGTTCACTCCTTGATCTTTGCACTATTCACACTCTTCAAATCACTACAATTCAATCAAGCAAGCAACATTTCAATCTACCATTCAAGCAACATCACATAAAATGATAGAAACAAAACAATGCATGTAAACATGCAAAAGATTGTTTTATTTGTAAAAGTGGTTTCTATTGGGTCATAAACATTTGAAAATATCTAATGGTCATTTTGTAAAGTGGTAAATTCATTTGCAAATGATTTCACTTCATAAACAATTTTTAAACCAAATCATTATTTTATGTGGTGAAGAAATGCTTTTAATAAGGAAACATTCTATAGGTTTCACAAAATATGTTTTCAAACCATAAAACCTTGTGTTTAGGGTCAGAGAGTTTATTTCCAAAACATTTCTCAAAGGTTTTCTTCGAAAACCATTTTTAACAATTAAACCATATTTTTATTTGACTAGAAATGTTTTAAATCAAAGATTCATTATTTTGTTTCACCAAATACATTTTTCAAACCACCAATTGATTTCTATGGTCAGTAGGTTCAAAACAAACCATTTGCCAAAGGTTTCATCTCAAAAATCATTTTAGAACAATTTTTATATTCTAAACATGCATACACAAGTTTCTGCAAAAACAATCAATTTAACAGAAGCAATTTACTAAAAAAAAGTGCATGGTCGGAAAGTACTTGTCTTGCTGATTCCATTTATATAAAATTTGCAAAATTTGGACGTGTGGTTTCAAAGTTATGAATTTTACAAAATTGAACATCTAATAGGAAAGTTTCTTGTTTTTAAAACAGACAGAGGCCACGTGTCGTGTTGCTATTAGCTGGTACCGGTTCGCACGGATCAGGCTCTGTGAGGCGTTGGATCTAAATTACATTGCACGGCGCAGATTGCTTCTTACCCCTTCGTTTAAAATTCTATCTTGTCCACTGGATCGTGTCCTTGCAGCTCACGTGCCGAGAGATGGGTGGCATTTGGCGTGGCAGTGGCGGCATGTCTGTGGAGGTGGTTCAATGAGTCTAGGGGCGAGGAGTGAAGGAGGTGCTCACCGAGTTCTCCGTGGCGTGGGGAAGCTCAAGGTGCCTTACATTTGTCGAGGCGCTGGAGTTGCGGGGATTGCTCGCCGGAGACGAGACAGACAGCGGTTGCTCACAGTCGACGACGGAGGCGACGCTACAGTGTGAGCTAGGACACAAAAATGGTGGCATTAGTTGCGGAAGATGTCACTGGTCTTAGGCGCATCATCGAAAAGAAGAGGGGCGGTCAGAACATTACCGAAGTCACGGAGAGGGCGAGGCGGTGGCGTTGATCGAGAGGATGCCCATGTTACGGGTCAGCGGACAAGCGTCTTTGCGGAGAAGCGCCACGGGTGGGGAGTCACGCTCGGGTGCTCGAGGAGGCGGCAGGTTTGGCGGAATTACGCCGAGCTCGGAGGCGATGGCGGTGTAGAGAGAAATTGAGCAGCCTAGGGGCGTGCTAGGGTGAGGCGACGGAGGGGAAAGAGAGAGAGGAGGCAGGAGCTTTAGATAGCATGGTCGCGGGGCTGTTTACTGGCATGATTAACACGAATTAAGCCGGGCTTTAATCGCTGTGACGGCGAGGTGGTAGTCAGTGGGTGAGGAAGGCGATGATGTGGGATGGAATTACAGCAGCGAGAGAGGAAGAGAGGAAATGGGGTCCATCTGTCATTCTCTACGCGGGTTCTGTCTACGGTGAAAAACGTTTCGTTGTGGGAGAGAAGGAGTGGGCTGGACTGGTTTAGTGGGCTGGGTTGGCTGGGCTGAGTCCTTTTATATTTTTTTTGTTCCTGTTTCTTTTTCCCTTTTTCATTTCTATTAATCTGTTTTGGTTTTGATTAATCAATTCAAATATCAATTTGAATTCAAACCTTTGCCAAAATTTGTGTAGGTTTAAATACTGATTAGTAATATAATCTGAAAACAATTTTTGAATAAAACTTTATTCTTTTTGGGGTCTTTTTAATTATTCAAAAGGCCATTGTTTTAAATCAAATAGGATTAATAAAATTTCAAACACCATTTAAATTTCTAAATCCTTCCAAATCTTTTTCATTAGGTTTTTATTTGTTTATTTGGGTTCAAATAATTCATCTTGAATTATTTGGAGAATATTTAATATGATTCATAAATCATTTGAATTGGGTATTTGTTTTAATTCCAATGGAATTAAATATAGTTTTAATTCCCTAAAGTTTATTTGGAAGATTTCTTTAATCTTAATTAAGTTGAATTAAACAACTTTTATTCCAATTGGGTAAATTCCAAAATACTATTTTCTCATGAATTCTTATTAGAGATTTGTCTTTATTAAAATAGGGATAGAATGGTTAATGCCATTTTATTTTATTTTGGAAATTCTTTATCTTTTTATTTCCTTTGGATTTGGATTATATTCATTCCATTTTCTTATGGTCTTGGCCAAGATTTAATTTGGTCTTTAAATATTCCTTATTTAATATTTCTTTCTTTATCTTGTAAAATCCTTATCTTTTTATTTATAGATCCAAACTTGGTGATTCCAATTTGTAAAATCTTACTTGATATTTATTTATCCTTTTAAATATATTTAGGATTATTTGCCCACCATTTGGTATGGATTTTAGATAAGTGTTTTATTAGCTTTGGAAATTACTTTTCCTTATGTTATTAAATTCATAAGATTTTATCCATGGTTCCAAATTAAGTGAAACCAATTTATATGGTTTTATAATATTTCTATTTGTCATTCTTGATCATTTATAAATGTTTGATGATAAATTTTTATATGGATCAAATCCATAGGCCTGGATATAATTTGGAAATGATTTTCTTCCATTAGGGTTTTAGGGTTTTGGTTTATTTCTCAAGTGTTTAAATTTCCAGATACATTCATTGAGGAATGCATTTCTCTTGATTTGGATTTTATTGGATTCAAACTTTAATCAAAGTTTGTTCAAGATGGGATTTAAGTTTCCATTTAGAAACAAAATTTTCTTTTCCACCTAAATTTCAATAATTATTTATTTTGTTTATTTATTTTTCACATAACAAGATTTGGAAAATCTTGGGATGTATTTCAACAACGGCGAACTCAGGGGTGGTCGCGGCAGCTCCGGGGGTGGTCGAAATCAACGGCTCCTCTTCTCCTCTAAAGCGTCAAGCTTCGGCCAAATTCCAGTGATGCGCTGCTCGCCTTGCTCCGGCTAAGGGGTGGAATGATCAGTGAGCTGAGGGGAGTGAAATGGTGTGATTCAATCGGTTGAAATTCGCCTCCTTTTATAGGCTCGGCGTCGAGGCCGAGAGGGATGGGCGGCAGTGGCGACACTGCTACAGCTAGAGGCATGGCTACGGTTGGCGATCGAGGCGGTGTCTGGCGATGATCTAAAACTTAAATGCACATGTAGGGAGGTGGCAATTGGTGAGCGTGCGGTGCTCTCTGGCAGGCGGCGTCTTCGACGGCGAGCGGTGACTATGGGTACGGGCGGTGAAACGATCATGTCTGGTGATCTCCTGGGATGATGGGGTGCATGCTGGCGGGAGGCGAGGCCTCGAGGTGGTCGGGTTGCGTTTGAACAGCGCGTGCTCTGCGGTGCGCATCGGCATGGTCGACAGCGGTGTGGGCGTGGTGTTCCTGGCAGTTCTGGTCGTTGTCTTCGAGCTAGGGCTGGTCGAGAGGGGGCGGTGAGGCATGGGCTGCATGCTAGACAAGGTTGGCACGGCTAGTTCTTCTCCTAGCTTGCTGTACACACTAGGGTGACATGGGTGCTCTCGGCCTGTTCACCATTGATGACATTGGCGAGCTTACAGTGGTGCTAGAGCTTAGTTAAGGTTGCTAGATGATCTACTGAGGCTAGTGTAACCAAAGAGGGAACAAGGTTGGCTCAAACACTGTTCAAAATAGTGTTTGTGATTTTGTTGATTTGAATCTACAACCTGTTTGATGAAATGGCCGCATGAACTTAAGTTTTGAATTTTGAAAAGATTTTTGGTGGGTGTGCTAGGCATGTGTTGAGGATTCTGTGGATGCTTGGATTTTGAAAATTGAGCTTGTTTGAGTGGTTTTTCAAATAGTGGGATCTTCCCATATGAAATAGATTCAAGTTTAAACTGTCATTTAAACCATGCATTCTAATGTTTTTGGATGATCACAAAGTGGTCCTTGGTACCTTTTTATGAGTACTATCAAGGGGTGCAAATATCCATACATGTTTCTGTTAAGTTCTGAAAGTTAGAGATAGCCAAAGTAGGCATGGGAGTTAATTTGGCCAAAGTGACCATTCACTTAATTTGTTTGTCTTTGGGAAAAGTTTGGGGATTGTTTAGATGATGTTTATTTCACCTATGAATAATTTACAAGCAAAGAAACATAGAACCATGGCAATTCAAAAAGAATCCAAATTTTAATACACACACATATGGATGCTTTCATATTTTTAATTAGAAAAGTTTTTGTTAACCCTAAATTTTGAGGATTCGAGTTTGATGATTTGAGTTCAATATTTTTGGGATGTTACAAACCTTCCCCCCCTTAAACAAGATCTCGTCCCGAGATTTGAAAAAGGATGAAAAAGATTACCTAGGATTTGAAGAGATCGGGAAACTCCGACCTTATGTGATCTTCGCGCTCCCAGGTAGCTTCTTCTTCTGTGTGGTTGCTCCACTGAATCTTGAGAAACTTGATGCTTCAGGTTCTGGTAGTTCTAAAAGCTTCTTCCAAAATACGGATGGGTACTTGGGATAGGTTAGGTCATCGTTGATCTCTATGGTGCAGTGATCGATATTCTTGAACACTTGTCTTCTCTGGAACTTGAGGCACTTGAAGTAATGAGGTATGGAACACATTGTGCGGTGACATCTCTTGGGTAGTTCAATTGATCTGAAACTTCTCCTCGGCGGTTCAGAATCTTGAAGGGCGATATATCTGGGGCTAACTTTCCTTTCGGTTGGAAACTGCATTCCCTTTACGGCGATACTTTCGGATACAAAATCTCCGATATTGAAAGCGAGGTCTCCGTCTCTTGTCGGCCTAACTCTTACTGTCTTGGTAGGCTGTCTTGAGGTGCTCACGAATCTTGTGAACTTTCTCTTACGCTTCTCGTAGGGTATCGGGTCCAAAATCTGACTCTCTCCTACTTAAAGCGAGTTCAAAGGGCGACACTTCCTTCCATACATGAATTCAAATGGGGCCATTTGCAAACTGGCTTGATAACTGTTGTTGTATGAAAATTCTACGAATGGCAGACAGTCTTCCCATTTGGATCCATATTATAACACACATGCTCTCAACATATCTTCGAGTATTTGATTTACTCGCTCCGTTTGTCCATCGGTATGAGGGTGATACGCGGTCTTTGAAATATAAGCGGGTTCCTAAACCTTCTTGGACTTTCTTCGAATCTCGAGGTGGCGGGTTCCTCGATCCGTCTGATGTTCTTGGGGACTCCATGCAAGCCCAGCGATTCTAGCGATGTATAACTCCTCTAGATTCGAACTCTGATATGTGGTCTTGACTGCTAAGAAATGGGCGACTTTGGACAATCTGTCCACTATGACCTAGATAGAGTCATTCCCCTACTAGAAGTAGGCAATCCGGTGATAAAGTCCATTCCAACGGAATCCCATTTCCATTCCGTAATCTGCAATGGTTGCAACAATCCAGCGGGTCTTTGATGTCCCGCCTTGACTCGCTGACATATATCACACTTGGCGATATAGCTTCCGATTTCTCTCTTCATCTTATGCCACCAAAATTGCTCCTTCAAATCTTGATACATCTTCGTTCCTCCGGGGTGGATAGAATAATGAGTATCATGAGCTTCCTTGAAAATAACTTCTTTCAACTCAGAATCTGCTGGTACACAAAGGCGTCCTTTGTACCACAGAAGTCCTTCTTCATCCTCGGTGAATCCGTGTACTTTGCATGTACCGATGCGACGCTTGATTCCGTCGATACTAGCATTTCCTTTCTGCGCCTCTTTGATTTGGCTGATCAAATTAGGTTGAAGTTCTATGCTAGCCAAAAATCCTTTACTCACTAATTCCATTCGGAAATCTTCCATCTCTTTGTGCAAACTTGGTTGCTCCTTTAAAACCATGGAGTTTAAGCGGCACGACAATCTGCTAAGGGCATCTGCTACCACGTTGGCTTTACCAGGGTGATAGTGAATGTCCAGATCGTAATCCTTGATTAACTCGATCCATCTTCTCTGTCTCATATTAAGCTCCTTTTGAGTGAATATATACTTCAGACTCTTGTAATCTGAATAGATCTCTAGCAGTTTCCCATCAGGTAATGCCTCCATGTCTTTAGGGCTAGAACTACGGCTGCGAGTTCGAGGTCATGGGTTGGGTAATTTTGCTCATGTTGTTTCAGTTGTCGAGATAGATAAGATATGACTTTGCCTTCTTGCATTAGCACACATCCGAGACCAAACTTGGATGCGTCACAATACACGTCGAAGGGCTTCGTGATATCTGGCATGATTAAGATTGGGGCTGGAATCAATCTCCTCTTGAGTTCTTGAAAACTTGCTTCACATTTGTCGGTCCATTCAAACTTCTTGTCCTTCTTCAGCAATTGGGTCGTGGGTCTGGCGATACTCGAGAATCCTTCTAATTGCGGTAATACCCCGCCAATCCGAGAAATGCACGAACTTGGGTTTGAGTGGTTGGGGCTTGCCAATCTTTGACATCTTTCACCTTTGCAGGGTCAACGGCAATTCCTCCGGCTGATACAATATGGCTGAGGAATCCTACCTCCTGTAACTAGAAGTCACATTTGCTAAACTTGGCATACAACTGATTCTTTCTAAGGGTTCCAAGAATGGTCCTTAGATGTAGCTCATGTTCTTCTTCTGATTTGGAATAAATCAGAATGTCATCGATGAAAACAACGACAAACTTATCCAGGAAGTCCATAAAAATCTTATTAATGAGATTCATGAAATAAGCGGGGGCATTGGCTAATCCAAAAGACATGACGGTATAGTGGTATAATCCATATCTGGTGGTAAAGGCAGTCTTGGGAAGATCCTCTGCACGAATCTTGAGTTGATGATAGCCTGTTCTAAGATCAATCTTAGAAAACACTTTGGCACCGGTCAGTGATCAAACAAATCTTCTATCTTGGGCAATGGGTATTTGTTCTTGATAGTGACGTCGTTCAACTTCCGATAATCCGTACACAAACGGTTACCTCCATCCTTCTTGTCCACGAATAAAACAGGTGATCTCCATGGTGATGCACTGGTTGAATCAATCAATTTCAACATGGCATCCGGTTGCTTCTTGTTCTTCTAGTTGACGGGTTCATACTATATGGTGTGCGGGCTATGGGTCCCGATACGGGATTAGTTCAATGATAAACTTCGATATCGATGCGGGGCATCTTAAGGCAAAACATCTGAAATACATCGGGTATTCACGGACTATTCGGACTTAGTCGATGGTAGGTTGGGCTAAACTCTTGTTGCACTTTAATTGGAGGTAAGGTTTAGGATACATGCTCATTGATATTCCAGCGTCTTGGTCATGGTTATGGCTTTCTTAGCACGGTCAATCAATCCTTTATGTTTAGACATCAATCCATTCCTAGTACTACTTCCAAACCTTTAGTTCAGTACTATCAGTTAGCATAAAATCTATGCCATGGATTCAGATAGGGATGGCCTTCAAATTTGCCTAGCTTTGGTGGTTGAGCAGGATTGTACAATCATAACATGCTTCAGTTTGGTTGGTTCACTAGTGGAAAACGTGCCATCCGTCCCGGTTTGTAAAGGCCTTTAGTCCCGGTTTCCTAACCGCGACAAAGAAATCGGGACTAAAGGCCTACCCCTTTAGTCCCGGTTCGGTCACAAACCGGGACTAAAGGCACTCACGGACGCGTCAGTGTCTTGGGACCTTTAGTCACGGTTTGTAACCGGGACTAAAGGTTTTTTTAATTTTTTTCGAAATTTTTTTTTGATTTTTTTTCAATTTTTTCTTAAACCTTTGAATTGTTTGACTCGTTAATCTCCTACATCTCTCATTTTTAACACTAATTATACATAACCTTAGTTCAAATCGTACTTACGGTCATACTTACCGTCCGGTCACCCATCCTAGCACTACTCAACCCCTGCACGCTTAACTTCTTCATTCCATCTCTCCCACATGTGAAGGACCCTTATATCTTGTTGTCAAGACTAGTATATCAATCCTATTAACTCATATCGATATGTGACATGTTTTTATTCTTTGAAATTAAGAACAACTATTTTTAGTAAACAATAATAAATAATTAATAATAACATTTTATTATAATGAAAGTAAAAACTAATTAAATTAATATTTTATTCATTTTTGCCATTTATTCATCTAATATGACATAAACAATATCTTCAAATCTGTAAATCGAAATTTAAAAAATAATATATCCATTATTATCAGAAAAATGCGAGGAATTCAAATATGACATAAAAAATACTAAAATAATTTAATTTCTGAAATAATTTTTTCTTTTAATTTTAAGAATCCAAAAGCGACTAAGTATGTTGAAATCAAAGAGCTAATTTTTTACTTGCGTTTTGATAGGTTGTACTTTTTTACATGGTATAAAAAGTTATGGCCATTAATTTTATAACATTTTTTTGTAAATTATGTCGAAATTTATATTTGTTTATTTTTGTAACAACTAAATCACTTAATATAACTACAGTTCGAAGGATTTTATTTTTTGAATTTTTTATAACTTTTTGGCATGATTTTGAATATAGAAAAGACGATCTCCAGAAGGATTTGTGCCCGTTTTACTGTCACGGCAGAACTTGAGAATATTTTTTTGCCCACTTTCTTTAGTCCGGGTTAGTATCTGACGAGGACTAAAGGTCACACCTTTAGTCCCGGTTGGTGATCTGAACCAGGACTAAAGAGATAACAAGGGCACCTTTTAGTCGGTTGGTGTCTGAACGGGACTAAGGTCCCGTTGACCAGGACTAAAGATTGCTGGCGTTCTAGCCGTTGGAACCGGGACTAATGCTCACATTAGTCCCGGTTCCAACTATAACCGGGAGTAATGCTCCGAACTGGGATGGACGAATGACTCTTTTTCTACTAGTGGTTGAATCTTACTAGTGCATGCAAATTCTTCGGTGACAAATGAGTGCGATGCACCAGAATCAAACAACACTCTAGCGACTACTGAATTAACAGAAAACATACCCGGACGACATGGCGCTACAGGCTTCTTCAGCATGCATGAGAAAAAGGCGGCCGTTGCGGTTGGCGAATTCCACAGGGCAAATCTTCTTCTGGCTGAACACGATCTCTTGAGCTGGGAATTTGTATTGGGGGCTGCGGCATTCTTCTTAGGGCACTTTCGTTGGAGTAGTGACCCTTATTTCCTGATCATAACAAGTCACTTGCGACTTGTCCTTTCTTTGTGAGCACAACATTGCTTCTAGTCCTCGGGGCAGTGTTGGTGTTGGTGATAGCATTGTTGTTGTTGAACTTGGGTGGTGCACGGTTGAAATTGCCAGAGTTGCCAGGGTTGTTGTGATTTCCTCCGAGCCTTGGGTTTCCACGGTTGGGATAGGTCGGACGGTTCATCGAAGTGCGGTGATTCTCGAGACAAATCCTGGAGATGGGTTAGGCGATACTTTTGGGTACGATGGGTTCTGGTGATGCATCATGCGGCTTGCGGTTCTCATTGGCTTGGTTGATCTTTCCTTCCATCTGGATGGCGAGTCGACAAAGTTCAATATCGACAAAGGGATATTGACCAACATAGTCGCATCTCATCGTGCAGACCATTCAAAATCTCTCCTTCTTCTTGGCTTCGGTGTCGATCTCATCAGGCATCCACGGCTAATGACAAAATTTGTCACGGTATTCCACTATGGTCATCCGTCCTTGCTTGATTCTCGAACTCATCTCTCATTCTCTTGATCAAACCGGTGGCACACGGTTACGCTGAACTTGACCTTGAATTCTTCGGTCATCATCATCCTCCGGTCATTACCTGACGCTGTTCCACCATGCTCTTGCATATGCGGCTAGATAGTGGGTGGCGAATAGAACTTTATCGTTGGTTTCCGCTCTGGCGACTTCTAGGTTGTTTTCCATGGTTTGCAGCCAATCATCGGCATCTAATGGCTCTTCTGACTTAGTGAAAACAGGTGGGTTAGTGTTCTAGAAATTCTTGAGCTTAGATCCATGGTTGTCCTGGTTTCCTTGGCCTTGATTGTTGTGGGCTAGCTGAGCTATCTGCTGAAGGGTGGATAGGTTGGCTTGACGTTTGGCTCTTTCATCTTGGCGTCGAAACCAACATTTGCGGGATCTGCAACATGGTCAGGATGAACCACTTCCTCCGTGGCATCGAAGATTGAGATAGATCGTGAGAAAGAGGAAATTTCTAAGGTTAGGGGACTTTGGAAAGTTTTTAAATTTTGACTCAGATTTTTAACAAGTTGCTTTTCATTCATTCATTCATTCATAGCACACATAACAAACACACACCACAAAACAAGAAAAACAGATGGTTTTAAGAACCATTCTGGAAACTATGATACAGTGGGACCGAATGCAACTCACTCGCTAGTGCTCAAGTGCTACTACTCCTCGGAGTCAGTGTAGTCGTGATCCTCATCATCCTCATCGTCATCGATGAAGGAGAAATCATCCTCATCGGTGAAGAAGTCCATAGCCTGAACCTCCAGAAAATCATTATCATCGCTGAGATAGGAGTAGGGGTCTCCACGAAGATCCTCTCCGGCATTCTCTCTTTCCTCCAACTACATGTCTCTCTCGTGGATGGTCTCCTCCAAATCCGAGATACAGTGGCGAAGACGGGCAATGATGCGCTCCTTCTTGTCGAGCTGACGGCGGCGAGACTTGCGATCCTTCGCTAGCATGGAGATGGTCTGATCCTTCGTCTTGATGATGGCGGACTTGTGGTTGGACTAGTCACGGCAATTGTCCAATTCCTGCTGACGATCGTACATCATGAAGCTAAGGTGGTCCAACCGAGTCTTCAGCTCGGGGTGGTATGGGGCTTCCAGTGGCTGTCCCATAGCATCACGCCTTGGACAAAACTCAAAGCGGGTACCCTTGATCTGGTTGATACTCTGCCCACACAGATGGGCAAGAGCTTCCTACATTGCCCTGGCAAGTCCATCGAGCCAGTTGTTTTCTCTTAAGGTGAACTGAATTCCCTCGGCAGTGGGAGATTCAATCTTTCCTCGGAGACTTGCAACTATTAGCCACTTCAGATCTTCTCCTCCTTGATCATTGAGCTGAGCTCCGAAGAACTCGGGGTGGGGACGCTCCAGAAGTTCCGAAAGCTGGTCCAAATCCCGCTCAAAGATAAGGTCTCCTCCATTCCCCAACTGATAAAACTTGTTGTACTTCACGTCCATCTATAAGAATATAGGATGAGTAAGTTAGTAGAGTTATTAAGTGTGTCAATTTTTATGTATTTTGATGAGTCTTTTGAGGAACATGAGTTTTCACGAAAGAATCAAAGTGATAAGAATGGGAATAAGTTTTTGTAAATATTTGTTGCCTTCGGTTTTGAAACTAAGTTTTTGATGCAAACGTCCAGTCTAACTAGGGTCTCCTATGGTCAGGATGGCTCTGATACCAACTTGTCAACACCCGGATTTTTAATCCCAGATGCCTGTTATGCCATACATCGCAATACCAGGATTACCATTTTTGCGAGACATAACAGAATTGGATACCACAGTACATCATCCATTACAAACCATACATAAGGTCTTACACAAATAAGGATCTCATGATCCAGTTCTTAATACAACTCAAGCAGGGGAAATACGTAATAATAAAGGTAGCGTAGGCGAAGCTCCATCTTCGGGGTCACAGGCAATGATGACGATGGGAGATGATCCTAGTTGTCGTAACCTTCCTGGCGTCCATCATCCTAGTACTCTTCTTCATAGTCTGGCCACGGGAATAGCCAAGGACAAAGCCATGAGTACTCTTTAGGTACTCGCAAACATCCTAGTACCCTTCACTTGTTAGTATTAGTTTGCGAGTACTTGAAGAGTACTCATGCTAATCTGACTGATGTGGATGAAAGGACCCCAGGAAGGTTCGACAACAGATCTGGATTATGATGGCAAGACAACACAATAATTGACAAGAGGGGCGGAGAGGCATGGGCTGCATGTCGTGGTGGTGGCACCACAGATGCCATGGGTAGGCTTAAGTTGGGGGTCGAATGGGTGCTTGTGGTCAACGGGGAGGGAGTGCACGGTCGAGCCATGCACGAAGAACATGAAGAACTCTCCACACTTGACGATTTGATTGATATCCCAAAGATTACAAGTGTTCCCTGAGCTGTATTGGCTTGAGTACTTGGCACATGTTCTCTACTTGGTCCAACCCCCTTCTACTACTGCTATGCCCTCCCTTATATAGGCTGTGCTAGCAAGCTAATACCCCTTTGGGTTCTAGGGTTTACTGTTTGGATCTTGGTCCCTACAATATGGGCCGGGTTATGGGCTTGCCTCAAGCCCATAGGCCCAGACCATAAATCTTGACAGCTAACGGTCTTTTGGTACACTGCTTCTTGTTCTTTTCGGCGTCACATAGTTACTTTGTACGTCAGCACTTGCTTTGGGCGTCACCCGGCTCCTTTTGTGTCACCCGGTGTCGCCCTTCTCTTTTGACCATGCTTTACCATGGTCCTTCCCGAACCTTTCTCGGAAAGGTGCCACGTGTCCTTCTTGACCCGGCCCTTCCTCGGTTAACTCGGCTCGTTGGTACCTGCAAGGGTTACAACTTTGTCCTATACGGGTCGAGATAACTTGTATCTCAGCTTTCTTGCTTATCTTACCCGGCCTGGTTCACTTTTTACTCGGAGCCAACCCAGCTGCGCTATGTTTCCCCTCTTGTGACCCTACCAGGGGTTATCCCCCCGACATTAGTCCCCGAAGATGGTGAGGTCTAGCAGTTCAAGCTGTTAGGCGTCTCCAGGTTCCTTTTGTGTGAATGGAACTTAGTTCTTGTCTTTTATCTACCTCTGTTTTGCATCCTGCCGGGTTAATATGACAATTTTGGTTCAATTCTTTGACTTCTTGGCTCCTTCTTGCCTTGAGTCGAGTTATTTTGGCCAATTCCGGGTCATTTTCGGCGCACTTCAGTCACTGACAGCTAGTAATCATGATTACTTGCCTCAATTTTCGTTCCAAGCTCTGGCGGCACGATGCAGTGACTTGATTATTCCCGTCTTTGTGGCGTCCCATCGGTCTCGCCTCTTGTCCTTCCGGCCCGTGGCACGGATTTTCGTGTATCTTTGGCTATGTGGCGCTGTTGGCTCACCCGGCGTGGTACATGGCCAAACCCTGCCACAGCGGCCTTGATTAGATCCTGACGGTTTTTTCTGCCCTTAAGTAGGGGTTGGGGGTTTCCACTTCCCCCACGCCCGTTAAGTTTCCTTAGCCTTTCTTCTTCCTCATGCCCGCAAGATTGAACTGCCTCCTTTGCGGTTCGTTCTCCCTCTGGCTTTAGTGATGCGATTGCCCTTGTCCTCTTCGATTCGGCCACGGGTCCTCGTTGTTCCAAGCCTCTCCTTTCCGTGGAGAGCAGGACTGCCGACCCCATGGATGCTCATGACAGTCTTGATGGTGCCGAGAAGCGGGAGGTTCCCTTGTGGCCTTGCAGTGGCTGGGAAAGGTTTAGAGGTCTCCTTGAAGAAGTGGGTGGCTCCGTCCACTAGGCGCATCCACTGCAAGTGGATTGCCGCCTCCCTTGATGAGATCTCCCCAAACCTCAAGCTAGAGGCGGGTGGTTTTCTTTCACACTTGAGCAGTTTTCTTTTCCTATGAGCACCTTCTTTTCCTTGTTTCTTTCTACCTTCCATCTCTGACCCACCATCTTCACGCCAATGCAATTGGCTCTCTCTGTTCTTCATATACACTGCGAGGCCTAACTTGGAATCGGCCTCTGATTGCTCTATGGGCCAAGTATTTTCGCTTCAAAGTTCAAGTTGTTCCCTAGCCCGAAGTTTCTCGTGCCGAGAATAAACCTAATCGGTGCGGTGTTGCCAGCATCACGCCCAGGAGGGATTACATCTTTCCTCGGGTGGCTGGTATCGATTCCTTCAAGAAGTGGCATAGAACCTTTTTCTATGTCAAAAACAGCGGGTCCACCGATAATATCCGGCTCCCCCTTTCTCGGGCGAGGTCCCCAACAAAATCTTGGCAACTTGACCCAGCGACCAAGGCAGCTTGATAAGCGAGGCATGAGCTATCTGGAAAGGTTGTTGTCGGGATGAGAACTTTCATCTTCTTGACTTTGACCTCATGTGCACCTTCATCTCACGCTAGGTTAGCCCCATCCAAGCCGAGTCACAAGATGTGCTTCATGGCGGGTCCCATGATCCCTCGGCATTCCACTAAGGAGCTCACTCATGATTCCATCTTGCATTTGGGTAAGCTCCATCTTCAAATTGAACTTGGCGGATGACTGGGCTTGGAGTTGCCCACCGTTTAGCCGGGTCAGGCCTGTCCCCTAGGTAAGTTTCCGGATTACTTTCTTGCCGAGTAGGCTTTAGCTCTTTTGCCACTCTTAGCTTAGTTTTTAGTTTCTCATTTTGTTTGTCTTTCGCAGAATCTCCTTCACCAGGTTGATGTGATCTTGTCCCTCTGCTGGTTATCATGGGGACCGTTCGACTCGGATGAAATCAGTATGACACAGGAGTGCTTCATCTTAGATCCACTTTTGCAGCCATACGCTTTGGGTAAGAGTCAATCTGCAATCCCTTACAAGACTGGTCTGACGATGATGAGGATGATGATTGTACAATTTTGAAGGTATATGCCTTGTGAGCTTAACCTTTTGCTTATCCGAGTAAGTCCGTTATTTACTTTTGCAGCTGACCAGGTACATGATATCCCTCCTCTCGCCGTGGGCGGAGTCGGCAAAATTCCCGTCTCTAAGCCGAAGCGACGTGGAACCTCCTCTAGCACTCACCCGGCTAAGAAGAACAATCCCAGTCCGGCAGCTCCTACTACCTCTGCTGCTTTGCCGACTTGAGGAGACTTCGCCAAGCTCTTTGGGCGCCGAGTCTCCAGTGAGTCGTCCAGTCGTCAACGGGTAAGTTTGTTTTTTTACTTTGCCTTCTCTGTTCTTTTCTTTTTCATCCTTGATGTTCTCGTCAGGCTGCTTCTAGCATTGCGTCGCCGCTTAGGCCTGCACCTCCTCCAGCTGACTCGGCGCCGCCGAGTCCCGCCTGGGTTGAGGCTAGCACTGTTGAGGCTCACGCTTCTCAGTGTCAGTCAGACCGGGTGGATTACTCGGCTAGCGCCCCTGTCGGTGGTCAGGAGAAAGTTCCTGATCTTGGTGCCCACAAGTCTGGCACCGAGAAACCCTCTACCACCAGTTCCTCTGGCATCAGCCCGCAAGCTGATGTGAATGAACAACTTCCTGATCTTGGAGCCAGCAAAACTGCTGAGCCCAGTCAGGGGGCTCCTCGATCTTCTACAAATCTTCCTGCTCGCTCTAAAATTCTGTCAAAGGGCCAGACCCAGCCCAACGCTTCTGGTTCTTCCTGCCCCTCTTCTGGCAAATCCGCCTCTTGCAAGCAAGCAACTCTAGTTTGCGCTCCGGGTTCTGCTCCTCAGATCCGGCCTCCGACGTCGGCGACAATAATTTCTTCAGCGGGTAAGGGGACGAATCCGCGGCTCCCGGGTCAGGTGATTACTCCAGGGCTGTTACTCTCCATACCTCTGTCGCTGCAACCCGTTCCACTGTGGGAGCCGCCCTGAAAACGGGTCGAGTTCTCACTCGGACGCTCAGTAGCAAAAGCCTTGGTTCGGCTGAACCTTACGCTATGGCATGGAATGCAGCAGGCGAGCAGGAGGTCAGCACCCGTGCCGGGAATAAGAACATGAGCTACACCTAAGGACCATTCTTGGAACCCTTAGAGAGCATCAGTTGTATGCCAAGTTTAGCAAATGTGAATTCTGTTTACAAGAGGTAGGATTCCTCGGCCACATTTTATTAGCCGGAGGAATTGCCGTTGACCCTGCAAAGGTGAAAGATGTCGAATATTGGCAAGCCCCAACCACTCAAACCCAAGTTCGTGCATTTCACGGATTGGCGGGATATTACCGCAAGGTCATAGAAGGATTCTCGAGTATTGCCAGACCCATGACCCAATTGCTGAAGAAGGACAAGAAGTTTGAATGGACGGACAAATGTGAAGCGAGTTTGCAAGAACTCAAGAGAAGATTGATTTCAGCCCCAATCTTAATCATGCCGGATATCACGAAGCCCTTCGACGTGTATTGTGATGCATCCAAGATCGGTCTCGGATGTGTGCTAATGCAAGAAGGCAAAGTCATATCTTATCTATCTCGACAACTGAAACAACACGAGCAAAATTACCCAACCCATGACCTCGAACTCGCAGCTATAGTGCTAGCCCTGAAGACATGGAGGCACTACCTGATGGGAAACCGTTGTGAGATTTATTCGGATCACAAGAGTCTGAAGTATATATTCACTCAGAAGGAGCTGAATATGAGACAGAGAAGATGGATTGAGCTAATCAAGGATTACGATCTGGACATTCACTATCACCCCGGTAAAGCCAACGTGGTAGCAGATGCCCTTAGCAGATTGCTGTGCCGCTTGAACTCCATGATTTTGAAGGAGCAACCAAGTTTGCACAAGGAGATGGAAGATTTTCGAATGGAATTAGTGAGTGAGGATTTTTGGCTAGCATAGAACTTCAACCCACTTTGATCAGCCAGATCAAAGAGGCACAGAAAGAAAATGCTAGTATCGATGGAATCAAGTGTCGTATCGGTATAGGCAAAGTACCTGGATTCACCAAAGACGAAGAAGGAGTGTTGTGGTACAAAGGACACCTTTGTGTACCAGCAGATTCTGAGTTGAAAGAAGTTATTCTCAAGGAAGCTCATTATACTCTTTATTCCATCCACCCTGGAGGAACTAAGATGTATCAAGATTTGAAAGAGCAATTTTGGTGGAATAAGATGAAGAGAGAAATCGGAAGCTATATCGCCAAGTGTGATATATGTCAGCGATTCAAGGAAGGACATCAAAGACCCGCTGGATTGTTGCAACCATTGCGATTCGAATGGAAATGGGATTCTGTAGGAATGGCCTTTATCACCGGATTGCCTACTTCTAGTAGGGGAAATGACTCTATATGGGTCATAGTAGACATATTGTCCAAAGTCGCCCATTTCTTACCTGTCAAGACCACATATCAAAGTTCGAAGCTAGCGGAGTTATACATCGCTAGAATCGTCAGTTTGCATGGAGTTCCCAAGAACATCGTATCGGATCGAGGAACTCAGTTTACCTCGATATTCTGGAAGAAAGTCCAAGAAGGTTTAGGAACCCGCCTAGATTTCAGCACCGCGTATCACCCTCAGACCGATGGACAAACGGAACGAGTAAATCAAATACTCAAAGATATGCTGAGAGCATGTGTGTTAGAGTATGGATCTAAGTGGGAAGACTGTCTGCCGTTCACAGAATTTTCATACAACAATAGTTATCAAGCTAGTTTGCAAATGGCCCCATTTGAATTCATGTATGGAAGGAAGTGTCGCACCCCTTTGAACTGGTCGGAAGTAGGAGAGAGTCAGATTTTTGGACCCGATATCCTACGATAAGCAGAAGAGAAGGTTCACAAGATTCGTGAGCACCTCAAGAGAGCCCAGTCAAGACAGAAGAGTTACCCCGACAAGAGACGTCGAGACCTCGCCTTCAACATAGGAGATTTTGTGTATCTGAAAGTGTCGCCATTGAAGGGAATGCAGCATTTCCAGCTGAAAGGAAAGTTAGCCCCAAGATATATCGGCCCTTTCAAGATTCTGAACCGTCGAGGAGAAGTGTCATATCAATTGGAACTACCCGAAGAGATGTCAGCCGTGCACAATGTGTTCCATATCTCATTACTTCGCAAGTGCCTCGAAGTCCCGGAGAAGACTGAAGTGTTCAAGAATATTGATGACCAGACCATAGAAATCAACGATGACCTGACCTACCCGAAGTACCCATCCATATTTTGGAAGAAGCTTTCAGAACTACCAGAACACGAAGCATCAAGTTTCTCAAGATTCAGTGGAGAAACCACACAGAAGAAGAAGCTACCTGGGAGCGCGAAGATCACATCAGGACGGAGTTTCCCGATCTCTTCAAATCCTAGGTAATATTTTTCGTCCTTTTTCAAATCTCGGGACGAGATTTTGTTTAAGGGGGGAAGGTTTGTAACATCCCAAAAAAATTAAACTAGAATCATCAAACTCCAATCACCAAATTTAGGGTTAACAGAAACTTTTCCAATTAAAATATGAAAGCATTCATATGAGTGTGCATTAAAATTTGGATTCTTTTGAATTGCCATGATTATGTGTTTCTTTGCTTGTAGAATGATTCTTAGGTGAAATAAAAATCATCTAAACAATCCCCAAACATTTCCCAAAGACAAACAAATCAAAACAAACAAATTAAGTGAATGGTCACTTTGGCCAATTTAACTCCCATGCCTACTTTGTCTATCTCTAACTTTCAGAACTTAATAGAAACATGGATGGATCTTTGCACCCCTTGATAGTACTCATAACAAGATACCAAGGCCCACTTTGTGATCATCTAGAAACATTCAAATGCTTAGTTTAAATGACAATTTAAAATTGAATCTATTTCATATGGGAAGATCCCACTATTTCAAAAACCACTCAAACCAACTCAATTTTCAAAACCCAAGCATCCATAGACCCCCGAGTACATGCCTAGCACACCCACCAAAAATCTTTTCAAAATTCAAAACTTAAGTTCATGCGGCCATTTCATTAAACAGGTTGCAGATGCAAATCAAACCAAATCAAAACACTATGTTGAGCAGTGTTATGGGCCTAACTTGTTCCCTCTCTAGACACCACTAGCCTTAGTAGATGATCTAACAAACTTAACTAATCACTAGCACCACTGTAAGCTGGCCATTATCATCAATGGTGAACAGGCCGAGAGCACCATTGCCACCCCATGGTCGACAGCAAGCTACAAGCAACACTAGCCTCGCCAACCTTGTCTGGGAGCAAGCTAGCACCCACCACTCCTGTCCCCCCAGCGAGCAATGCCAGCCACCACTAGACCACACGCCGAGCCATGCCACCTTCTGTAACCATGCGAGGCGCCCGTGCATACACTCGACCAGCGCCCATAGACCACGCGCTGCCCTCGCCGTGTGCACGTGTGATCACCACCGTCCCAGCAACCCCGCAGACACGCTCGTTCGCCTCCTCGCGGACCATGCGTGCTGTGCGCCATCAAAACTTCCGTCGGACCAGCACAGAGCACCGCATCGTTCCGACCGATCAGCACCGCTACGCCTACGCCACCGCCGTTGAAGCTTAAAATTTTGTCACGCCCCTAAATCGCCCATGCCGATAGCCCTCTGTACCGTCGACCACGACAAGCTCAGCTTGCCCCCGTCGGTCCCCTATCGCCAATATAAATAGAGGCATCCCCCGCTCGAATTCTTCACACCATTCTACTCCCCTCTCACCCAGAACCAGCCCACCTCATTCCCGGAGCAAGGCGAGCAGCACATTGCCGGAATTTCACCGGAGTCCTCCGCTGCTGGAGGAGAAGGAAGCCATCGATTGGTGCCACCCCAGGAGGAGCTGCCGGTATAAGGAGGATTGTCGTCGTCGACTTCGTCGTTCGCCCACATCAACGACCCTCGCCTGAGCCCCGGTGAGCCTCCCACGACCCCCACCGAGCCGCTAGGGTTCGAGCTCGCCGGTGACTTGTTCATCGTCGACGACGACCCTTAGCCGTCGATCTTCATTCTAATCCAACGCACCACATCGCCCCATACCGCTTCGTGTTTAACGAGCCACAGACCAGTAGACCCCCCTGTCAGCTACGCCCCGTGCTGCGGAGTGACACTGGACCGGCCCGTTAACCTTTCCCGCGCAGCCCAGTCGTTTGAATTTAGCTTTTTCCATTTTAATTCAAACATAGATCTGTACCTAGTTTCAAAAATAAACCCAGCTCGATTCAGTAAACCAAATTACATGAAACCAATTTTGTTAGAAAGGTATTGAAATGCTTAATCCAAGCCCGTTGGATTCAAATCATTTGAATCTATAGATCAACCTTGGTAAAAATAACAATGCAGAAGCTTTTATGCATTCAAACATTTTTTAAAATTCAACCATAATAGCTTTTGAGTTGATTCCAACTCTCAAAAATCATATTTGATCATACCTTTCAGAATATATAAAAAGATATGGGTTTACTTACAGAAATGATGTTCAAGTAATAAAATAATGCCACATAGGCATTTCTAGCCACTTTAATGATTTAAAATAAAAGGGTTAAACCTTATTAAATTGTGACACCACTTTAAATCACATTCCCATGTACTGAAATATGTGGTGATACATGTGTCAACATGATCACATGTTTGGTTTGGAGAATATTAAATCTTAAGTAGTTTTTCAATGAGTAGAAATTACTTTTCTAAAAATAAAATAAATAAGACAAATTCTTTAATCTTGTAATGTTTGTGATGATGCTAGATCATCTATAGAACCCCTTTTGTGTGATGATTGAAAGTAGTTAAGTATTGTTTGGTGATTGCGTACCTCGTATTTATTCATAGACGCTAGTACCGACCAAGGATACGAGGAGGAAGGAGGATACTACGAAGAAGAAGCCGAGGAGAACTTCAACCACTGCTCTGCACAAGGCAAGCTAACACTTGCAAGATACTCTACTTTAGTTGACATATGCAAGCTAACACTTGCAAGATATTCTACTTATGCAAGCCTATATCGATACCTATGCAAGCAAATACTTGCTTGTTACCATGCTAACCATATGCCTTAAGCATATGTGATCATACCCACTTGATACCCCCTCCTAGTTTTACTTGCAAGATTCTACTTCATTTCTTTATCAAAGCTATTACTTAGAGTTTACTTGAGTAAATTGTAGATACTAGAAAGATAATTGAAGGTTGCATAAAGAGCATTAAATTTGGCATAAGCTAGATAATCTTGATTTAATCCTAAGGCATGAGATTGAACTTAGTTAAGCTCCACTTGTTTACTACCCCTCATTAGTACTTACCCCCAATTATACATGCTAGTGATAAGCATAAAACTTGATCAATTTTAGATGGGAATACTTGGTGAAAAAATGGTTATGAAAACCTTGGAATGATGGATCATTCTATTGAGATGTTTTGACATGTGCTTCCAAACACCGGATGATTTTAATGATGAAAATGTTGAGGCATGAGCCTTAGCCTTTCATAAAACTGGTGGTTGTCTGGATGCGATACCATTCCAATTTTACCGTACAACCATAATACCCGAGAATTGGGTAGGGCTTGACTGGAAACTTATATACCTTAGTATGGGTTCCCTCACGGCCAAGGTCTGAGATGAGGCTACCTTGTGAAGATTGTCCACATAAATTGCAAGATGACCGTTGGTCATGGTTGGGAGGCCAAACTCACAGGAGAGGTGCCTATACTAGGGCGTGTAATTGAAAGGTTAGGATTGATTATCCCTATACTGAGTATGGTGAATTCAGGATTTATTCCTGCCGGATGTATCGAATGTTGTGGTGAAAGTGTACAATCTCTATAGAGTGTCAAACTATTCGAATAGCCGCGTCATGATTATGGACAGTTAGATGGCCATCTTTGTTCCCCCATGAGATGTTTTCAAAATGACTTGTGAAATGAATTGAGATTTTGACTTGACCACAACAGAGTTGTGATATGAAATTCAAGTTGTCACTTAGGTGTTATAAAATTTCAACTAGCATTCTGGTTTCTGAACTTAGTAGAGGTAAATATGGATTTTTGCAAAACAACCCTAGAGCTTAGAAATCCCCCTTCACTTGTTAGTATTAGTTTGCGAGTATTGAAGAGTACTCGTGGCTTTGTCCCTGACTATTCCCGTGGCCAGACTATGAAGAGGAGTACCCGGATGAAGGACCCTAGGAAGGTTACGAAAACTAGGATCATCTCCATCATCGCATTGCTGTGACCCGAAGATGGAGCTTCGCCTATGCTACCATTATTATTACGTTATTCCGCTACTTGAGTTGTATTAAGAACTAGATCATGAGATCCTTATTTGTGTAAGACCATATGTATGGTTTGTAATGGATGATGTACTGTGGTATCCAATGCTGTTATGTCTCGCAAAAATGGTAATCCTGAGATTGCGATGTATGGCATAACAGCTATCTAGGATTAAAAATTCGGGTGTTGACAAGAGGCGGCGGTGAGGCATGGGCTGCATGTCGTGGTGGTGGCACGGCAGATGCCATGGGTAGGCTTAAGTTGGGGGCTGAATGGGTGCTTGTGGTCACCGGGGGGAGTGCACGGTCGAGCCAAGCATGAAGAACAGGAAGAACTCTCCACACTTGATGGTTTGATTGATATCCCAAAGATTACAAGTGCTCCTTGAGCTGTATTGGCTTGAGTACTTGGCACCTGTTCTCTACTTGGTCCAACCCCCTTCTACTACTTCTATGCCCTCCCTTATATAGGTAGTGCTAGCAAGGTAATACCCCTTTGGGTTCTAGGGTTTACTGTTTGGATCTTGGTCCCTACAATATGGCCCGGGTTATGGGCTTGCCTCAAGCCCATAGGCCCAGACCATAAAGCTTAACAGCTAACGGTCTTTTGGTACACTGCTTCTTGTTCTTTTCGGCGTCACGCAGTTACTTTGTACGTCTGCGCTTGCTTTGGGCGTCACCCGACACCTTTTGTGTCACCCGGTGTCGCCCTTCTCTTTTGACCATGTTTTACCATGGTCCTTCTCGAACCTTACTTGGAAAGTGCCACGTGTCCTTCTTGACCCGGCCCTTCCTCGGTTAACTCGGCTCGTTGGTACCTGCAAGGGTTACAACTTTGTCCTATACGGGTCGAGATAGCTTGTATCTCGGCTTTCTTGCTTATCTTACCCGGCCATTCTTACCCGGCCTGGTTCACTTTTTACTCGGATCCAACCCAGCTGCGCTATGTTTCCCCTCTCGTGACCCTACCGGGGGTTATCCCCCCGACATTAGTCCCGGAAGCTGGTGAGGTCTAGCAGTTCAAGCTGTTAGGCATCTCCAGGTTCCTTTTGTGTGAATGGAACTTAGTTTTTGTCTTTTATCTACCTCTGTTTTGCATCCTGCCGGGTTAATCTGACAATTTCGGGTCCATTCTTTGACTTCTTGGCTCCTTCTTGCCTCGAGCCAAGTTACTTTGGCCAATTCCGGGTCATTTTCGGCACACTTCAGTCACTGACAGCTAGTAATCATGATTACTTGCCTCAATTTTTGTTCCAAGCTCTGGCGGCATAGTGACGGCTGCGCAGTTATTCCCCGTCACTATGGCAGTCCCATCGGTATGCGCCTCTTGTCCTTCCAGCCGTGACGTGGCACCGGATTTTTCGTGTATCTTTGGCTACGTGGCGCTCATTGTTGGCTCACCGGGTGGCACATGGCCACACCTGGCACATGGCGCAGTTAGATCCTGACGGGGTTTTTTCTGCCCTTAAGTAGGGGTTGGGGGTTTCCACTTCCCCCACGCCAGTTCAGTTTCCTTAGCCTTTCTTTTTCCTCATGCCCGCAAGATTGAACTGCCTCCTTTGCGGTTCCTTCTCCCTCTGGATTTAGTGCTACGATTGCCCTTGTCCTCTTTCGATTCCAGCACGGGTCCTCGTTGTTCCAAGCCTCTCCTTTCCGTGGAGGAGATAGACTCTGACGACCCCATGGATGCTCGCGACGGTGCTAATGGTGAAGAGGAGCAGGAGGTTCCCGCCGGCGAGCGCGGTGGCTGGGAAGGTTCATAGGTCTCCACCGAAGAAGTGGAGTGGCTCCGGTCCACTAGACGCATCCCACTACAAGTGGATTGCCGCCTCCCCGCCGGTGAGATCACCCCCAAACCTCAAGCTGGCGAGCGGGTGGTTTTTCTTTCACACTTGAGCGGTTTTGCTCTTCTGTGAGCACCTTCTTTTCCTTTTGTCTTTCTACCTTCCATCTACAGACCCACCATCTTCCTGCCAATGCAATTGGCTCTCTCTCGTGCTTCATATCTGCCTGCGAGGCCTATCTTGGAATCTGGCCTACAGTTGCTCTGTGGGCCAAGTATTTTTGCTTCAAAGTTCAAGTTGTTCCCCAACCCAAAGTTTCTCGTGCCGATATGAAACCTACTCGGTGCGGTGCTGCCAGCATCACGCCCAAGAGGGATTCCATCTTTCCTCGGGTGGCTGGTATCGATTCCTTCAAGAAGTGGCATAGAACCTTTTTCTATGTGAAAAACAACGGGTCCACCGATAATATCCGGCTCCCCCTTTCTCGGACGAGGTCCCCAACAAGAAGTACTGGCAACTTGACCCGCGCGACCAAGACGTTGCAGTAAACGAGGCAAACACTATCCTGGAAAGGTTCTTTGTCACGGATGAGAACTTTCATCTTGCTGACTTTGACCTCATGTGCACCTTCATATCACGCCAGGTTAGCCCCATCCAAGACAGGAGTCACAAGATGTGCTTCATGAGCGGGTCCCATGATCCCACTCGGCATTCCACTAAGGAGCTCACTCATGACTCCATCGCCCGCTGGGTAAGCTCCATCTTCAAATTGAACTTGGCGGATGACTCGGCTTGGAGTTGCCCACCGTTTAGCCGGGTCAGGCCTGTCCCCTGGGTAAGTTTTCGGATTACTTTCTTGCCGAGTAGGCTTTAGCTCTTTTGCCACTCTTAGATTAGTTTTTAGTTTCTCATTCTGTTTGTCTTTCGCAGAATATCCTTCACTAGGTTGATGACAGTACTGTCCTTCTGCTGGTTATCATGGGGACCATTCTGACTCGGATGAAATTGAGTATGACCTAGAGTGCTTCATGCCGATCCCGCACACCGCAGCCGCTTCTGCTTCGGGTAAGAGTCAATATCGCAATCCCTTACAAGACTGGTCTGACGATGATGAGGATGATGATTGTACAATTTTGAAGGTATATGCCTTGTGAGCTTAACCTTTTGCTTATTTGAGTAAGTCTGTTATTTACTTTTGCAGCTGGCCAGGTACATGATATCCCTCCTCTCGCCGTGGGCAGAGTCGGCAAAATTCCCGTCTCTAAGCCGAAGCGACGCGGAACCTCCTCGAGCACTCAGACGGCTAAGAAGAACAAGCCTAGTCTGGCAGCTCCTACTGCCTCTGCTCCTGCCAGCTTGAGTGAGACTCGCCAAGCTGCTGGGCGCCGAGTCTCCAGCCGAGTCGTCCGCGACCCGGTCGTCACCGGGTAAGTTTGTTTTTACTTTGCCTTCTCTGTTCTTTTCTTTTTCATCCTTGATTTTGTCTCATGTATGCCTTGTTATTTTCAGCGTTGCACCTTTGACGGCGAATCAGGCTGCTTCTAGCATTGCGTCGCCGCTTAGGCCTGCACCTCCTCCAGCTGACTCGGCGGCGCCGAGTCCCATCCGGGTTGAGGCTAGCACTGTTAAGGCTCACGCTTCTCAGTGTCAGTCAGACCCGGTGGATCACTCGGCTAGCGCCACTGTCGGTGGTCAGGAGAAACTTCCTGATCTTGGTGCCCACAATTCTGGCGCCGAGAAACCCTCTGCCACTAGTTCGCCTCGCATCAGCCCTCAAGCTGATGTGAATGAACAACTTCCTAATCTTGGGGCCAACAAAACTGCTGAGCCCAGTCAGGGGGCTCCTTGATCTTCTACAAATCTTCCTGCTCGCTCTCAAATTCTGTCAAAGGGCCAGACCCAGCCCAAGGCTTCTCGTTCTTACCGCCCCTCTTCTGGCAAATCCGCCTCTTGCAAGAAAGCAACTCTAGTTTGCGCTCCGGGTTCTGCTCCTCAGATCCGGCCTCCGACGTCAGCGACAATACTTGCTTCAGCGGGTAAGGGGGACAAATTCGTGGCTGCCGGGTCAGGTGATGACTCCAGGGCTATTACCCTCCATACCTCTGCCGCTGCAACCCGTGCCACTATGGGAGCCGCCCTAAAAATGGGTCGAGTTCTCACTCGGACGCTTAGTGGCAAAAGCCTTGGTTCGGCTGAACCTTACGCTATGGCATGGAATGCAGCAGGTGAGCAGGAGGTCAGCACCCGTGCCGGGAAGAAGATGAAGCTGGGCCCCAAGGCCGTCTCCGATATGACCCAGCAGGCCATTTCTCTGATGGCCCGCGTCGACGAAGTGAATGAGGTAAATTAACTTCTTACACTTTTGTACCACTGATAATTTCCTTTATACATACCACCTAGTCCCCGAGGTTAAAATCGAGTAAGAAACTTACTCGGCTGTAAGCTCTTCAATAGTCACTTAGCCTTCAAATCCTTCATTCCAAGCTTGTATGTTAGAACTTCGATCCCTAGCCCTCGAGGTTACTGTCGAGTAAGGAACTTACTCAGCTGTAAGCTCTTAAGCTCTTTTGATTTCTTTTATGACAAACTCATGTTAGAGCTTCAATCCCTAGCCCTCGAGGTTACTGTCGAGTAAGGAACTCACTCGGCTGTAAGCTCTTAAGCTCTTTTGATTTCTTTTATGACAAACTCATGTTAGAGCTTCAATCCCTAGCCCTCGAGGTTACTGTCGAGTAAGGCACTTACTCGGCTGTAAGCTCTTAAGCTCTTCTTTATTCGGATGATCGCCTGCCTTGACTCTTCCTTATTGTCTAACTTCTTTGATTAGCTTACACACAACGAGCGCACCAAGGTGCACCAAGCTCTCGTCCTGGCGCATCGCAAGCTTGAACTTGCGTATGAGAAGCTGTAGACTGACACCTTCGGCCAAGGTAATATCTTTGCTTTTCCCTTTTCTATTTTTTGGTGCAATTCTCCTTGGTTCATATTTTCATTTTTCCTCTCACTGTTGTCTCACAGCCACTGCTCAGTCCACCATCAACGAACTTCACTCGCAAATCAGCGAGGCCGAGTGTAACTTTCTTATCTCCGTAAGCCAATTGCTGAAATATTTCTGTTGGTACTCACAAGTTTTGTTCTCCCTAAGCAGAGAAGCACCAAGCCGAACTCTAGAAGGAGCGTGATGAGGTGACTCGGCTGAAGAAATTGATGGCCGAGACGGAGGATAAACTCTTGGCCGAGGTGAAAGGGCTGAAGGAGGAGCTTGCCGAGAAGAGCGAGCACCAGGCTGCTAGCGCCGAGAAGTCTAAGAAGTTGCTCGACGAGGCCGAGTCATTGGTCGAGTCGACCAATATGAACCTCGATGCCCTTCAAGCCAAGACCAAGACTTGGCATAGCAAGCTCGCTGCCATCAACTTCTTTGTCGGTAGTGAGTTCTTACTCTTTACGCATTATCCAAGTTCCGCTAGATTTCTTCCATCTTCCTTTGCTATTTGCTAACTTTCTCTTTTCTGCTTGCAGAGAACTTTCCTGAGGCCAACATGTTGTCGTGGTGGTGGCACGGCAGATGCCATGGGTAGGCTAAAGTTTGGGGCCAATGGATACTAGTGGGATCTAGGGAGGGAAGATGTAGTTGATTCTACACACAATATACTAAGGCAAAGATCTTTATTTCTTCTTCCTTGGGCTACAAGTGCTCCTTGAGCTGTATACAGGATGAAGAGAAGAACTTTACCAGCCTAACGGTTCTGAAAAGTGAGTCGATCCCTTGCTCAAGGTCCAAGCCTCTCCTTATAAAGGAGAGTCCTGGGCTCCTTTAGGGCTGATGTGGCAAGCATATTCGAGGAATATGCTTGTCCCAATATAGTAGTTCGGCGCCCCCCTTTCCCTGTCGCTCCTCCTACTACGGCAAGGTTCCAGAGGGCCCCTCCTGCACGCCTCGGGCTCCAGGACTGTCACCCCCGTGACCTCCTTCTGCCTCTCTATCGCTCTACATCTTTGTCTGTAGTACTTGGCTTGGCTCAGATTCTCCCTATCCTGCGGCTAGGGTTTGACTTCAGGCTTCTCCTTCTCCTGCAAGCTTCGTATCATTCGTCCTTGCCTCCCGTAGCTCGGCTCGTCCTCTATCTGCATTAAGGTTATTCGGGCTGACCCAGCCGAGTTACGAAGTATCTCGGCTGGGTAACGTCTTGCTATTATCATGAGGGTCCTTCCCTTTCCCATCTCGGCCGACCTCTGCATGATTCGGCCGGCTCGGACCGTAACTCGGAAGTTAGACGGGGAACATCCTTCCGTCTCTCCCCGTCTTTACCCTACCCGGGGTTATCCCCCCAACATTAGTCCCCGAAGCTGGTATGGCCCCGCCGATAACCTCGGCTGGGTCGTATCAGTTTCACTACACACATCCTGTATCGTTTCCGAGTTATTCTTTGCTTGTTCGAGGTATTACCGTATCTTCTCGTGTACGCTTCGTCCTACGTGTCATCCCCATCATTATTTCTCTAGTTTTTTGTTCCTCTACAGTGTTCACTAACATGCTACTGATTACTCTTTTGTCGGCACTCGGTCGGTGACGGCGTCTTGGCGCCGTTTCTGTTGGGGATCGCGATCTTCTCCGCTACCGTGTGGCCCTTGGTGTGGTTCCGCTCAATGACGTGCGGTCGTGCTGCACACACGATCTACGCTGCCAACCGCCACACCCACGATCCCACTACCTTGCTTGCGGCTAGGTTATAAAGAGGGGCGTGGCGCCTAAGGATTCACTTTCCCCCTTTCGTTCGCCAGCGCCCTTCTTCTTCCTCTCGCTTCCGCGCCCGCTCGCAGCTCCACCGCCGCGCGTTCATCAGAACCTCCGACGGCGGGGACTTCGCCGCGTTGCTCCGTCTGCTTCGTCCGCATTCGCTAGCATCTGCGTTGTCGCCGGTGAGTTCCTTCTGGCCGCATCCCCTAGGCTTTTCCCTAGATTTCTCTGTCTCGATTTCGTATTTGTGCGGCGGTTCCTCTGCTCCTCCGCCGCTGTTCCTGTGCAAAATCACGACGGGGCCCTGTAGCTCTAAGCTTTCCTCCACCGCTAGTTGTTCCTCCGCCGATTTCTCCGGCGAGCTCATGTCTAGCTCCTTTAGCGGTGCCCTGATAGAGGATGAAGATGCTGGCTCTGGGCCTGAGCGAGGTTCGTGGCAGGGATCCTCCGTTACTCGGCGCGAGATCGAGTGGCTTATCCGAACACGGAGGATTCCCGCCGAGGTCTCCTGTCGCTTACCCGGTAGCGAGTCCTCCCTGATCTTCAGGAGGGCGAGTATGTTGTCTTTATGTCGCATTTCTCGCACGGCTTTGGTCTCCCTCTTAGCGACTTTGCTAGAGAATTTCTCTACTACTTCGGCCTTCAGCCGCATCATCTTCCTGCAAATGCCATCGCTTCTCTTTCTACTTTTATCTCTGCCTCAGAGGGGTACTTCGGCCTATGGTCGAAGTTCTTCCAGATTTGGTCTAACGTAATCCCTGACAAGTCTCTGCATCCTTCCGAGAAACTACTTACTCAATGTGGAGCAGCATCCATTACACCTCGGAGGAAATCCGTATTTCCTCGTGTTACTGGGCTAGAGTCCTGCAAGAAGTGGCACAAGTCCTTCTTTTATGTCAAGAACACAGGAACGGAAGACAAGATTCGGCTCCCTGCATTCTCCATTGGTACGCCCTCCAAGGTGAATTGGACATATAATCTGAAGAAGAGTCATGCCTTGGCCGAGGCTTTTGAGATTCGGCTTAAAGAGCTGATCCGTGCCGGGTTATGGCTACCTTTATCAGTAGCCGAATCTGCCCCTTCCAGAAACAGACACACAAGCTCTGCTACATGAGCGGTCCTCTCGACCCCAACCGAGTCTCGACCGTGGAGCTGGACAATTATCTCATCTTTAAGCGCGTCCGAGCCATCTTCAAGACGGAGATGCCTGAGGACTGGGCTTGGGGGTTGAAACCGTTTACACGCGAGCGTCCTCCTCCTGAGGTAAACTTAATCAATAACGCTCTGTTTTCCAATTGCTTTCGTAATAGTTTTTGCTAACTTCCTTTTTCTTGTCTTACAGAGGTTTGCAGAGCAGAAGAATGAGGATGCCGAAGTTTTGTTGCTTCGGTGGCCTGCGGACCGGAATACCCCGGATATTGGTGAGCCGGACTCGGAAGAGTTCGTCCCTAAGTCGGATCCTGCTCCGGCTTGAGCTCGTGGCAAGGCCTCGGCTCACGAGGAGGAAGGTGATTCGGACGAGGTCCAAGTTCTTGAGGTAGTTGCCGTAATGCCTATTTCTTATGCATTTCCGGCTTCTACTTTCCCAGCTAATCCGGTCGGTCAGGTTCACGACGCCGAGCCTATTGCTTCCCGGCCCCCTGTTACCTCGGGGAAACGTGGGGCTCCTGCTGATGCCTCAGAGGCGGTTCCCAAGAAACGAACGAAGAAATCCGCACTGAATCCTCCTCGGCGCAAGATCATGCCTGGAGTTGCAGGGTAAGTTCCTTTTGCTCGTATTTCTTGTTTCTCTCTTTCTGTTTTATAACCTGATGTCGTTCTCTATTTCCACAGTGCTCCACTTTCCGTCAAGCCCGGCGGTCCTAGTATGACTAGCCGTGTGACTCGGCAGCCGTCTCCTCCGCCAGCCGAAGACACCAGGGTTCCGAGTCCTGCTCGTGCAGCATCTCCTCCAGTTCCGAATCGATCACCCCCTCACCATGAAGTGCCTGAGACTTCTCTTGTTGACGTTGACTCCACTCGGCCCTCCGAAGTTTCCATGGAACCAGTTGCCTCCTCTATGAATCCGAGTGTTTCTACCGAGCCTCATTCTACCCCTGTAGTTTCTATAGTAGCTCCCGCCCCGGCCGAGGACGTTAATATCCCGGCGCCTTCTGCGACCGTGATCTCTCCGGATCCCAAAGACATTGCTCCCATTGTCGAGGTATCAGCTCCTGCTGATGTCTCTAAAGCAAGTAAATCGGTCGCCGTCAAAGCCTCCACTTCTCAAAAAGGTCTTGTTGGTTCTTCTCAGCCGAGTATCGCCGATGTGCTGCGCAAAAGAACTGCTTCCACCAAAACTTCCGTTACTCCGGCCGCCGGTACCCAGCTTGCTCTTCATAAAAGCCCTGCGGCCGTGGTGGTTATGCAGCAGGTCCGGGGTAAAGTCTTAACTCGGACGGCTAGTGGGAACAGCCTCGGCTCGCTGGTGGAATATGCGAATAACTGGAATGCTGCCGATCAGTTTGAGGGTAATCCAATCAATCAGCCATTCCAGCTTTCCGACATTGGCGGCCGCTTGGATCAAGCTGCCAAGATCATCCTTGATACCAACAAGATGAACGAGGTAACTGCCGTTTTGTGGAGTTTTGATTAATTCTCCATATGTTACTATACACTAGTCCCCGAAACTTGCAGGTAACTAACTTGTTATTTGCTTGGAAGTTTAATAATGCTCTACATAGTTTGATTTCAACTTTAGGGTTCGAATCTTCATTCGACTAGATCTGCCTTAAACCTTGCTTGACTTTCGTTTAGTTGATCTTGGAGTATCCAGCCACCTAGATCCGGGTTGAGTTTTGCTTAACTCGGATCTGTTTTAGCTTCGAATATCCGGCCACCTAGATCCGGGTTGAGTTTCACTTAACTCGGATTTGTTTCAGCTTGGAATATCCAGCCACCTAGATCCGGGTTAAGTTTTGCTTAACTCGGATCTGCTTCAGCTTCAAATATCCAGCCACCTAGATCCAGGTTAAGATTTGCTTAACTCGGATCTGCTTTAGCTTCGAATATCCAGCCACCTAGATCCGGGTTAAGTTTCGCTTAACTCGGATCTATTTTAGCTTCGAATATCCAATAATTGGTTACCCCACTGTTTAGGTTGCTCATGACCGGCGGACTACCGAATTTCAAAGATTGCTTTTTTCGCACCGAAAGTTGGAAGAGAAATATGAGAAAGTTCTCCCTGTGGTGAAAAAGACTGGTAAGTCTGTAATTCTTTTCGTCATTTTCGACATTCTTATTGTTTTGTATGCGAGATGTCGGCTTACTTTTTTGGTGAACAGGTAATATCAATAATCTCAACATTCGTCTTGCGAAGAAAGTCAAGAGCCTGGAAGGTTAGTTTCCCTTTTAATTTACACCTTCCGCTTTTTCAAAATGTGAGCTAAGCTTCTTTTATCTCTTTTGGCTTTGGTAAAGCCGAGTTACAAACCTTTGCAGCATCTCACCAAGATTGCACGCCCATGCCTGACGTGATGCTGCATTTTTTAGAACTGGCGCTACTCATTGGTGGTGAAAGAAAAGGATGATCAAATAGCTCGCCTGCGCACCGAGGTGGAGGCCCTTAAGCTTTCTCAGAAATCCGAGCTAGAAAAGGTCGACCATGAATTCTCCGAGGAGAAGAATCGGCTAGCTCTGGAGCTGCAGAAGAATAAAGAACTCCTCGAGGCTGCCGAATTGAAAACTCGTGGAATGAGCGAGGAGATTGCTCGCTTTGAAAAGAGCAAGAGCATCTGGGCTAAGGACCTTCAGATAATGATGAGTTATATTCATTGTAGGTTTCCTAGCATGGCCGGATTATGTTTTTCTCTTTGTCGCTGCTGCCTCCTGACGCATTTGTGTTTTATGTGAGTCATTTTCGAAGCTAAGCTGTGAGTTCTAAAGCGGTTCTTGCAGCTCGTCTTGTGACGAGTATCCTGAGCGTTGACTCGGAGTACTCGATGGAGGATTTCCTGGTCGCTGTCGGCGCTGTAGTTGGTCCGATGAAGATTATGGGCAGGGACTTGGTGCAGGCAGCTATCCGAGCCTACCATGTTCTCTGGCCGAATACCTCAGGGACTCCTGATATCAATGAGGTTGAACTGCTGGTGAAAAGATTGATGGCATCTGAGAAGCAACTGAGTCTCTGGAGGGAATCAGCTGGGCGAGCTGGCGCTGATATGGCCCTTACTGTTATCATGTCATGGTATGAAGACATTTCTCTTGATATCCTAAGAAATTTGCGCACAGGTTCCCGTTGAGTGGAGGACCCCACTTTTGTTGCTCTTCGTCAAGCTCGCGCCTTTCAGCTTGTTGAGTATGCCGACGTGCATACCTGGAATGAAGGTCCGAGCTTCCTCCCAAACTCGGACGATGAGGTCGTAGTCGAGGATGCATCAGACAATAACTCGGCTGAACAAGGTGAAGGTGAAGATGATTTGGCTTCTTCCGGTGACTCCAGTTAGAGCTCGGATGACAACGGTGACGCGCGATCCTCCTCCAAAGGTACTGGGCATTCAACTGCGCAAACTGATGTTCCTCAGCAGCCTCAAGCTTCGGCCGAAATCGCCCCTGGGTCCGTGGAAGGCGAGGCAACCTCAGCCGAGGTTCCGCCTATCTCGGAGCATCCGGCCCCTGACCCGACTACTGCCTCTCCAGCTGAAAATCTTTAAGTTATTTCTTGTCCCTGGTATGCCGGGTGTACGATGTACATGGAACATTTGTCTGTCTTCTGTATGACCTGAATTTCTTTTGTCGTGTACTGCTCCGACATATATGTTTGTAGTTGTTATAACTTTGTTTAAGTGGGTTTTCGTTCGAGTTCTTGCTTTGATGATCTGCGATTCCCTGATTTTAGGATGTATCTTTGTCTTTGTATTCTCGTGGTTTAACCAATGAATCTGGGTGTGAGCCTCGAATATCATACGAGATTGAGCTACTCTTATTCTGAGTATCGAAGTGTGATACCTTCCTTGTACCAAAGGTTGACTACCACTTGGGAACAATATATAGCAGTCCCCGAGTCACGGCTTATTGCGCCGAAGTCTAGTGTGTAAACCAAATTTCAGAAATAATATAAGACCGTTGCCAAGGCGCTGCCCAGGGTACCGAGGTTGAATATGTAAGATGAAATCCAAAGAAGATACGGTGGTCTCCGAGTCACTGCTCTGGATGCCGAGGTTCAATACATAAGATGAAATTGAAATAACATATGGCAGTCCCCGAGTCACTACTCTCGATGCCGAGGTTCAATACATAAGATGAAATTAAAATAACATATGGCAGTCCCCGAGTCACTGCTCTGGATGCCGAGGTTCAATACATAAGATGAAATTGAAATGACATATGGCAGTCCCCGAGTCACTGCTCTGGATGCCGAGGTTCAATACATAAGATGAAATTGGAATAACATATGGCAGTCTCCGAGTTACTGCTCTGGATGCCGAGGTTCAATACATAAAATGAAATTGAAATAACATATGGCAGTCCCCGAGTCACTGCTCTGGATGCCGAGGTTCAATACGTAAGATGAAATTGGAATAACATATGGCAGTCCCCGAGTCACTGCTCTGGATGCCGAGGTTCAATACGTAAGATGAAATTGGAATAATATATGGCAGTCCCCGAGTCACTGCTCTGGATGCCGAGGTTCAATACATAAGATAAAATTGGAATAACATATGGCAGTCCCCGAGTTACTGCCCTGGATGCCGAGGTTCAATACATCATTGGTTCTTGACCTTGAAATACTATGCTATGAGTAAAATGGACGAAGTAAAGCTACATTCCATTGCCGCTTCGTTTCTTCGCCGGCTTTGTCTGCCTTGTTCCTTCCAGGGGATTGAGCGTCGATTAGGTAATAGGCATCATTATGCAGTGCTTTGCTCACGATGAATGGTCCTTCCCATGGAGGTGATAGCTTGTGCATACCGGCCGTGCGTTGCACCAGTCGGAGGACTAAATCTCCTTCTTTGAATACTCTTGGATTCACCTTCTTGCTGTGATATCGTCGCAAGTTCTGCTGATAAATAGCTGATCGTGATAGCGCCAGTTCTCTGGCTTCTTCTAATAGGTCAAAGTGTCTTGCCGAGCTACTTCATTTATCTCTGAAGTTGTATATTGAGTAACTCTTGGCGAGTCATGTAGTATGTCGGCTGGAAGCACAGCCTCTGCCCCATATACCAGAAAGAATGGTGTGTAACCTGTTGATCTATTTGGAGTAGTCCTGAGGCTCCATAATACTGCTGGTAATTCCTTGATCCAACACCCTGCCGACCTTTGCAACGGTTCGACAAGTCGTGGTTTTATTCCGGACAACACTAGACCATTAGCTCTTTCCACTTGCCCATTAGATGTTGGATGAGCAACAGAAGCGACATCTAATCTTATGTGTTTCTCTTGGCAAAATCTAGCGAAAGCTCCTTCTGCAAAGTTTGTGCCTATATCTGTAATAACACTGTGCGGGTACCCATATCTTAAGATAATATCTTTGAGGAATTTCATTGCTGTGAGCCCGTCACATTTCTTTATTGGCTTTACTTCAATCCATTTTGTGAACTTGTCTACCATGACCAATATGTGGGTCATCCCCCCTCGGGCCGGCTTAAACGGTCCCACCATATCTAGGCACCACACAGAAAATGGCCAAGTAATGGGTATCATTTTTAACTCGGACGATGGCATGTGTATCTTAGTTGCATATCTCTGACAGCCATTGCATTTTTCAACCAGCTCTTTGGCTTCCTTCAACGCTGTTGGCCAATAAAACCCATGCCTGAATGATTTGGCTACCAAGGCACGAGATGAGGCATGGTGTCCACACTCTCCTTGATGTATTTCTAGGAGGATCGCCTGGCCTTCTGCCGAACTCACACACCTTTGCAATACATTTGTGACGCTTCTTTTGTATAACTCATTGTTTATGATTGTATAAGCTTTTGCTCTCCTTACAGTCTGTCTTGTTAACACTTCATTATTCGGTAACATCGCATCCTTAAGGAAAGAGAATATGGGTTGCGCCCATATCGGTGTGATTTTTTCTGGTGCGGTCTCACTTTCTATCTCCATGTTTTCAGCCGACATAGATACCTCGGCTTCCTTCACAATTATGCTTATCTCTGCTGTCCTTTTCTCGGATGATTCCGAGTTATATTGCTGATCTACCTCCATCGACACATTTTCTTCTGCTGATCTTGCCGGAATAAAGATAGATTCGGACTCTGGTGAAGGGGTTATCGATGGTTTTCTGTGGTGTTCCAGGGCTATACCCGGTGGAATTGATTTCCTGTTCGATCCGAGTTTTGACAACGTGTCTGCGGCATCATTTTTTGCCCGAGGTATGTGGTGAAATTCACACCCTTCAAAGTATCCACTGATCTTTTGCACATGAAATCTATACAAAGCCATATTATCATCTAACGCATCCCAATTGCCTGAGACTTGCTGTACTACTAAATCTGAGTCCCCATAGCATAAGATCCGGCGTATGCCAATCTCTTTCGCTACTTTCAACCCATGTACCAGTGCTTCATATTCGGCTATGTTGTTTGATGCCGCAAAATGTATTTGTAGTACATACTTCAGCTGGTCCCTTTTGGGTGAGGTTAATACTATTCCCGCCCCCAAACCATTTCTTAATTTGGAACCATCGAAATGCATCATCCAATAATTTGGGTCTGGTAGTGGCGGCTCATACTGCACCTCGGCCCAATATACGAAGAAGTCGGCGACCGCCTGAGATTTGATTGCATATCTCCTATCAAATTATGGAGCGTACGGTGACAACTCAATTGCCCATTTTGCTATTCGGCCACTTGCATCCTTGTTGCTCAATATGTCGGCTATGGGTGCTTCACAGATTACTTTGATGGGATGCTCTTCGAAGTAATGTTTAAGCTTCTTTGCCGACATATACACTCCATAAGCCATCTTCTGATAATGTGGGTAATTCTGTTTTGAAGCGGATAACACCTCGCTCAAATAATACACCGGCCTTTGAACCGACTTATCATTTTCGAGTCGTTCTACGACGACTACATCACTTACTACTCTGTTGGTAGCCGCTATATAGAGTAACATTGGCTCTTTTGATAATGGAGAAGCTAAAATGGGTGCTGTGACCAACATCTTTTTCAACTCATGAAATGCATTGTCTGCTTGTGGAGTCCAAATGAACTTATCTGATTTCTTCATTAATTGATAGAGTGGTAGTGCCTTTTCCCCTAGCCGACATACGAATCGGCTGAGCGAGGCTAGACATCCCGTGAACTTTTGTACATCATTTAGACACTTTGGCAACTCCATTCTTTCTACTGCCTTTATCTTTGTTGGGTTGGCCTCTATACCTCGGCTAGATACAAGGAAGCCGAGTAATTTCCCTGTCGGCACACCAAATGTGCATTTTTCCGGACTGAGCTTCATTCGGAACCTTCTTAGGTTCGTGAAAGTCTGCCGTATATCATCCAGTAGCGTTTTGCTTTCCTTAGTTTTGATGACCACGTCATCTACATATACTTATACATTTTTTCCTATCTGGTCATGTAGACATTTTTGCATGCATCTCTGATACGTTGCTCCTGCGTTTCGCAGGCCGAATGGCATGGTGCGATAGCAATAGGCCCCGTAAGGGGTAATAAATGCAGTCTTTATTTGATCGGCCAGATTTAACGGTATCTGGTGGAAACCAGAATACGCGTCTACAAATGATAATAACTCACAGCTAGCGGTCGAATCAATGACTTGGTCTATTCTAGGTAATGGAAAAGGATCTTTTGGACACGCCTTGTTCAGGTTCGTGTAATCGATACACATTCGCCATACAATGGCTACATTCGGATCATCTTTCTTCTTTTCTACCAGCACCGGATTTGACAACCAATCCGGATATAACACCTCCATGATGAACCCGGCTGCAAGGAGCCGAGCTATCTCATCCCCTATTATTTTTCTCCTGTCTTCGGCGAAGCGGCGGAGAGGTTGCTTCACCGGCCTTGCTCCTGGCCTTACATTCAGAGAGTGCTCAGCCAACTCCCTCGGAACACCTTGCAGATCCTGAGTTGACCATGCAAAGATATCCCGATTGTCACGGAGGAAGTTGGTGAGCTCGCTTTCCTATTTAGCATCTAGGCCTGCCCCAATAGTAATAGTACGTTCTGGGAATTGCTCATCTATCTGAAACTTCTTTGTTTCTTTAGTCGGCTAAAAGGAGACACTTCCATGTGGATTGGCTAGTGCCGGCATATTCAGCTGTGCCGACTGAGCTAGGGCTGCTACCTCCTGAATCCTTCTTTTTTCTCTTGATATAACCAATGATTCGGCCAGATTTGACCCGGCTGAAGCACACTCCATTGACTTCTTTTAATCACCTGCTACTGTTATCACTCCTTGTGGTCCGGGTAGCTTCATTATCAGATAGCTTATATGACATCTGCCCATGAATTTCGCCAACGCTGGTCGTCCGAGTAAAGCATGATAACAACTCTCTATATCCACCACCTCAAACTCTAAGTTTTCTGCTCTGTAGTTATCTATTGTGCCTAATAACACATCCACTCGGACCTTGCCAATGGGTTCACATGAAAGCCCCGGCACTATCCCATGGAAAGTGGTCCTCGTGGATTGCAACATGTTCTGCAATATTCCGAGTTTATGCATGGTGTCTTTGTACATGATGTTGATGCTGCTTCCATTGTCAATGAGTACTTTGGAGAATTTCACATTGATGCTCGGTCCAACGAATGTCGGATCCAACACGAGGGCATATGATCCGGGATTCGGCATTATCTTGGGGTGATCCTTTATGCTCCAAGTTACCTCCTGATCTGACCAAGGGACATATCTTGGTACTGCAGGCATAACTGCGTTTACTTCCATATGCCGGCGCTGCACACTCTGCTTGTCTTGCTGTTCCGTTGTGAACATGCAATAAGACTAATGATGTTCTCTGTAATCATTGCGTCCAGTACTCGCTGGATTTGCCCTTCCATCCTGGACTTGGTTCATCACCTGATGTACCGCATCTCTCCGATCCGAGTTATCGTACCTCGGGGGAGGAGGCGGTAACATCGATTCTTGTACATTGCTCGATCAAGCGTGGGTGATCTTTGCTGATGTACTTGATGGGGTGCTGCCTGAATGCCTACGGGGTTTCCCATTGCATTTTTCATCCATGCACATTGGCGAGTCGTATGGTTGGCTGGCCTGGATGGGTTTGACGTGTGAAATTTGCACGGCTGATCCAACATAGATTCGAACGTGTACTTCGGCCTCTCCTGCCACTGTTTCTTTTATTCTGGGGTCCACTGTCTTTTTCCTTCATTCCTTGGTGTCCACTACTAAGGACCATTTTTCTGCTGTTGAGTCGGTCCGTGACTCGGCGGATCTTGGGCTACTTCTGCCACTTGGGCCAAATTATATCTATAATCCGGCCTTTCTTCTCTTCTTCTTCCTCTGAAGTCGCTGCGCCTGGATGACCTAGCCAAATCTCTTACATAGTGGTCTTGTTGCTCCCGATGATCTGCCGACATTAATTCTGGTTGCGTTGGATCTCCTAACGCGTAGGAATTCGCTATTCTGATAGTTTCTGCCAATGTGGTCGGCATATCTCTTTGCATACGTTGCCATAATACGCTGCCATAACGGCATCCTTGAGCGAACCAGGCTATTTCTTGCGACTCTATAACTCCTTCACATGAGTTTCTCAGGTTACACCATCGAGTTAAAAACTCTCTATCTGTTTCATTTGGCCTCTACTTGCACATGGCTAATTGTTGCGGTCTGTTTGGCCTCTTGTATGTGCTGGTAAAGTTGCTGATGAACATTTCTTCAAAATCCAACCAATAGTTGATACTGCCCGCTGGTAGATTATTCAGCCATACCATAGCTGGTCCTTCAAGCATTTGCGGGACATACCGCACTGCCCATCGTAAGTTTCCACCCGCTATTTTCACAGCAGTGGCATAGTCAATCAACCAGTCTTGTGGTTTGGTACTCCCATTATATGTTTTCGTGCCTCTTGCTAGCTGAAAGTTCGGCACAGGTGGTTCACCCATGATCCGTGGTCCAAAGCATGTCGGACCTAGTGGGCCCTGTTCTTCCAACAACTCGGACCGGTATAGCCGGTCCAGCTTCACTCTTGCATCATTTGATGGCAAATCTCTGTATAGAACTCTGTCTTGTATTCCGTAGTGGTTATTTCCACCACGGATCGCATATTCCATCTCGGAATAACCATCATTGTACCTTTCATTCACTTGGTTGTGGCGAGCTGGTCTCGTTTCTCTTTCCTGCCGGGGTTCATGCCTTGGCTGCGGGTTGAGTGGCAGTTCTCTTCTTACTTCGGCCGGGGTATTGTTTTCATGATTGCCTCTTCCGAGCTCTCTTCTGCCGAGGTCTCCATTGCCTCGGCTTCCGCCGTCTTTCTCTATACGGCCGGGATTCCTCTCACCACTGTTACCTCGGCTTCCATTGCCTCTGTTCTCATTTGCCTTCCCGGCTATCGCCGGATCATACGGAACAATTTGTTTGTTTCTCTTTCATGAGGTTACTGCTCTGTCCTTCCGTGCATTATTTCCGGGTGAGGATGCTGCTGCCACGGACAAGGCAGGTGCTGCTCCTGCTGAGTGAACCATTCGTGAGGCCCCCGGCCTCGCCGGGTCTGCCCTGAGCATTTCTTCGTTTTGCTGGTTCGTGATGCGCACCAGCTCATTCACTCTTTCTTGCTGTTTCTGCCGGGCTTCGCTGGTCAACCCCTCTAATTCCAATGCTGCGGCATTTGCCTCTCTCAGGTTCTTTGCCGGGGTACTGTACCTCGGCAAGCCCATATCAACTGATTCCGCCTTATGAGCATCATGCTCCTTGTTGATATCATCTATGAGGTTTTTCCCCCTCAATCTTAATTCGTCCACCCGTTCGGGTGCGACATCAAGCTTATTAGCTTTGGCATACTCGCGCAGGGTCCTATTTAAGGACTCTCGCAAGGCCGACACCTTTTTGGCCTCTACCAGCACCTTTTGCCTGGTTTCTTCTAATTCTGCCTGAGCATTTTTCGGATCAAGTATCGGCGCTACAGGTGTAGTCAAGTTCTCTATCGTTGCCTGAAGAATGTTCTCTGGTCTTTCCAGAGGTGGCCCTCTTACTCTTGGTGCCTTTGGGGTAGTGTCCTGCACCTCGATCGGGTTGGTCGCTGGTGGGATTACCTCGGTGGGTAGTGGTGATGTTTGCCTGGGCACGCCCTGTACGCCGGTGGCAGGTTCTCTAGTTGATCCGGCAGCCGCTGCTCCAGCTTGCACTCCGGCTGCGACCATCACCTCGACGCTGCCTTCGGGATGCGCTCCGCGCGGACGGCTCACAGTGTTAAGAGGTGGCTCTCCTGCAACAACAACTCGGTGAGGATAAATGCCAGAGATGTCGATGCCGACGTAGACCTTGTGCCCGCCCAGGTTGATGAAGACACCGTTGCGAGGGGGATTTTTTCCCCTGAAGCTGCCTGCATTGTCGCTGACATAGTCACAGAGATCAAACCTCTGGACCAAGCCAGAAACAACGCGCTCGCCCATGTTGATGAAGTTTCCCGTCCGGATCATAACTCCAGCTAGCACCGCTGCTGGCCCCACGGTGGGCGCCAACTGTCGTGGTGGTGGCACGGCAGATGCCATGGGTAGGCTAAAGTTTGTAGCCAACGGATACTAGTGGGATCGGGGGAGGGAAGATGTAGTTGATTCTAGACACAATAGACTAAGGCAAAGATCTTTATTTCTTCTTCCTTGGGCTACAAGTGCTCCTTGAGCTGTATACAGGATGAAGAGAAGAACTTTACCAGCCTAACGGTACTGAAAAGTGAGTCGATCCCTTGCTCAGGGTCCAAGCCTCTCCTTATAAAGGTGAGTCATGTGCTCCTTTAGGGCTGATGTGGCAAGCATATTCGAGGAATATGCTTGTCCCAATATAGTAGTTCGGCGCCCCCCTTTCCCTGTCGCTCCTCCTACTACAGCAAGGTTCCAGAGGGCCCCTCCTGCACGCCTCGGGCTCCAGGACTGTCACCCCCGTGACCTCCTTCTGCCTCTCTGTCGCTATGCATCTTTGTCTGTAGTACTTGGCTTGGCTCACATTCTCCCTATCCTGCGGCTAGGGTTTGACTTCAGGCTTCTCCTTCTCCTGCAAGCTTCGTATCATTCGGCCTTGCCTCCCGTAGCTCGGCTCGTCCTCTATCTGCATTAAGGTTATTGGGTGACCCGGAATTCAAATATCTCGGCCGGGTAATGTCTTGCTATTATCATGAGGGTCCTGCCCTTTCCCATCTCGGCCGACCTCTGCATGATTCGGCCGGCTCGGACCGTAACTCGGAAATTAGACGGGGAACATCCTTCTGTCTCTCCCTGTCTTTACCCTACCCGGGGTTATCCCCCCAACACATGTTTTCCATACGAGCCATGAAGAAGGTGAGAACTGAGGCTGGTGCTCCTGCTGACGGCGATGTGTCCATGGAGGAGCTCCTTGCAGCGGTGTCTGAACGGGTCCAGACCCTCAGATCTTGCGGTGTGGACTTGCTCAAAGCGGCCATCCATGCGTTCTGCATGCTCTGGCCGGATGAAGACCCACCCGAACTCATCGAGCCACTGGCCGAGAGAATGCTCCTTACTGAAGACCGGCTGGATCAATGGCGCGAGTCGGCTGGCCGGGTCGTAGCGGACAATGCTCTCTCCTTCGTTCTTTCATGGTACGAGGACATCAACCTTGACGTTCTTGCTAGCATAAGGGGAGATGGCAAATGGCTGAATGACCCGGAGCTGATCAAGAAGCGCCAGGAGCGAGCTTATGCTATGATCGAGTACACCATGGTGCACGCTTGGTGCGAAGGGCCTAGCTTTCTCGACCTTGGCGACCCGCTCGTCTAAGTTGCTGATGAAGAGGGTGGTGACAGCGAGGCGACCGAGTTAGATGACCCGGCTGCAGATGCCCCTCACCCGGCCGATGCCCCAAGCGCCCCCGGCTCCGAGAACGCTCCTTCGAGTTCTTCTGCTCCTTAGGACAACAAATACTTTAACTTTTATTAGATCCCCGGTATGCCGGGTACAGATGTAATGTACATTGCACTCGAAGTTTGATTATGTGCCTTTCGATAGGCTTTATATGTTTGCGTTATGCTCTTAGTGCAAATCACTCAAGGACAAGCCCCCGAGTTTCATTTTGCCGTGTCACCTTTTCTTGCCTCTGGCCCTTGTCTACCTTTTTCAGTGTTCGACATTAGGATCTCAAAGTACAAAGGAGGTAGTTAGCGGGTATGAAACTTGGATAGCTTGGCCGAGACTACTCCGCACGTAGTATAACAAGACCTGCAGAGAGTTAGGCAAAAAACTAAAGTCGACTCGTGTTTCTCCCTTGTATTTATCTGGCGTTCGTGTTTACTCGTCTTAGAACATGTTCTCTTTCTTGCCATGAAGCTGTGTTTTCGGACAACAGCATAGTCGTAGAGTTGATTTCTTCCGAGTAAACACTACTTGTTCCGAGATAAATTTCGGGTATCGCGCCAGCCGACGTAAAATAATTGAATGGAAAGCCTAAGGGGTAGTCCCCGAGTCAGTTTTTCGAATCATACGATTTAATTATTAGCACATAGCCGGCAAACATGTCCGACATATGAGAGTTTGAGTGATACATGCACTGCTTCTCCTAAGTATAGAATGGACGAAGCAGTGCCACATTCCATGGCCTTTTAGTTTCATCTCCTGACCTGTCCGCCTTGTTCTTTTGCGCTTCACGAGCGTCTATGAGATAGTAGGAATTATTGTGCAATGCTTTGCTTACAATGAACGGACCTTCCCATGGAGGTGATAATTTATGCATTTTAGCTGTGCGCTGCACCAGCCTTAGCACCATATCTCCTTCTCGAAAAACACGAGGTTGCACTTTCCGGCTATGGTAGCGTCGGAGATTTTGTTGATATATAGCAGATCTAGAAAATGCCAGTTCCCTTGCTTCTTCGAGTAAATCTACCCCATCTTCTCGGGCCTCTTTCACCTCGGCTTTCGAGTATTGCCTTATCCTTGGCGAGTCATATTCTATGTCGGCAGGCAAAACTGCTTCAGCCCCATATACAAGGAAAAATGGTGTATAACCAGTTGATCAATTTGGAGTCGTTCTTAAGCTCCACAGTACTGAGGGTAGTTCCTCTATCCAACAACCAGGTGATCTCTGGAGTGGTTCCATTAAGCGGGGTTTTATCCCGTTCAACTTGTCCATTTGATTCTGGATGGGCGACTGACGCTACGTCAAGTCTTATGCGGTGTTTCCCACAGAAGCGAGCAAAAGCTCCTTCGGCAAAGTTTGTGCCATTGTCAGTGATCACACTGTACGGGTAGCCATATCTGAGGATTATATCCCTTAGGAATGTGACGACTGTTTTACCGTCCAATTTCTTGATTGGCTTTACTTCTATCCACTTGGTGAACTTATCGATCATGACCAAGATATGATTCATTACTACCCTTGCTGGTTTGAATGGTCCTACCATATCCAGGCACCACACTGCAAAAGGTCAAGTGATTGGTATAGTCTTCAATTCTGACGCTGGCAAATGTGACTTGGACGCATAGTGTTGACAACCACTGCATTTCCCGACTAACTATTGTGCTTGTGCCAATGCGCTTGGCCAGTAGAATCCATGTCGGAATGCCTTGGCTACCAATGCTCTTGATGATGCATGGTTCCCGCACTCTCCTTGATGGATATCCAATAAAATCTCCTGTCCTTTCTCTGAACTAATACAACGCTGCAGTACATTTGTCACGCTTCGTTTGTATAGTACCTTGTTGATTATGGTGTATGCTTTTGCCCTTCATGTCATTTTCCTTGCCAACATTTTGTCACTCGGCAAGGTTCCATCCTTCAAATAACTGAATATTGGCTGTTCCCACATTGGTATTATTGGTTCCGGGTCTGCTTCAACATCAATGTCCATTGGTTCCGCCGAGATATGTTCTTCCGACATAACCTGAGGAGTCCCTGAGTGTGATTCGGCTACCCCTGAGGTAAACGGATCAGTCCCCGAGTGACTCGAACCTACCCCTGAGTCAATATCCATTGGCACTACCTCTGATTCCTGACTCGCCGGGATGACCCTGATTGGCTCGGACTCTTGTGACGGCTTGATCGATGGCTTCCTGAGATGCTCCAATGCTACCCCAGGTGGTATTGCTTGTCTGGACGATCCTAGCTTGGATAACACATCTGCTGCCTCATTTTCTGCTCTAGGAATGTGATGAAATTCGCAACCGTCAAAGTATCCCGAAATTTGCTGCACGTGGAAGCGATATAATGCCATGTTTGCGTCCAGTGTGTCCCAATGTCCAGACACTTGCTGAATCACCAAATCCGAATCACCAAAACAAATGATCCTTTTGATACCAATTTCCTTGGCTACTTTAATGCCATGAACGAGTGCTTCATACTCGGCAACGTTGTTAGAAGCAGCAAAATGAATGTGCAAGACATACCTCAGTTGATCCCTCTTTGGAGATGTGAGCACTATCCTGGCGCCCAGACCCATTCTCGTCTTGGACCCGTCAAAATGCATTTCCAGTAATTTGGATCTGGCAGCGGTGGCTCGTACTGTATCTCCATCCATTGTACAAAGAAATCTGCAACGGCTTGAGATTTTATTGCATCCTGCCTATCATATTGCAGAGTGTATGGTGCTAGTTCAATGGCCCATTTGGCGACTCCGCTGCTGGCATCTTTGCTGCCCAATATATCTGAGATAGGTGCCTCGCATATTACCCGGATTGGGTGTTCCTGAAAATAATGTTTCATCTTCTTTGCTGCCATATATACCCCGTATGTCATCTTCTGATAATGCGGGTAATTTTGTTTTGAGACAGAGAGCACTTCGCTCAAGTAATATACTGGTCTTTGGACTGATTTGCCCCTTCTTCACGTTCAACCACTATTACTGCACTTACAACTCTGTTGGTTGCGGCAACATAGAGCAGCATTGGCTCCTTGGATAGTGGTGACGCTAATATGGTGCTGTTGCCAACATTTTATTTAATTCATGGAAAGCGCTATCAGCTTGCTATGTCCATGTGAATTTGTCTGATTTCTTCATCAGCTGATATAGTGGTAGGGCTTTTTCGCCTAGCCGACTAACAAACCTTCTCAATGAAGCCAGACATCCAGTAAACTTCTGGACGTCATTGAGGGTTTTTGGCAATTCCATTCGTTCGATGCCCCTGATTTTTGTCGGGTTAGCTTCAATTCCTCGGCTGGATACAAGGAATCCGAGTAACTTGCCAGCTAGGACACCAAATGTACATTTTTTCGGGTTAAGTTTCATCCGGAATCTTCTCAAGTTTGCGAATGTTTGACCCAAGTCCTCGATTAGAGTATGACTTTGTCTGGTTTTTATTACCACGTGATCGACGTATACTTGAACATTTTTGTCCAATTGATCTTGCAAGCATTTTTGCATGCATCTTTGATATGTTGCGCCTGCATTTCTTAATCCGAATGGCATGGTGCGATAGCAATAAGCCCCGTACGGGGTGATAAAAGTTGTATTTATTTGATCATTTGGATTCAGTGGAATCTGATGGAATCCTGAATACACATCCACAAATGACAACAACTCACACCCAGATTTAGAATCTATGACTTGATCGATCCGAGGCAGAGGAAATGGATCTTTTGGACACGCCTTGTTGAGGTTCGTGTAATCAATACACATGCGCCATACCACTGCCACGTTCGGGTCATCTTTCTTCTTCTCGACCAGGACTGGATTTAACAACCAGTCTGGGTGCAGCACTTCCATGATGAATCCAGCAGCTAAAAGTCTTGCAATCTTGGTCGTTATTACTTTCCTCCTATCTTCGGCAAAGCGACAGAGGGGGTGCTTCACCGGCCTTGCATCTGGTCTTACATGAAGAGAGTGCTCAGCCAGCTCCCTCGGAACTCCTTGCAGATCTTGAGTGGACCATGCAAAGATGTCCCGATTCTCACGGAGGAAGCTGGTGAGCTCGCTTTCCTATTTATCTGTAAGGCCAGCCCCAATGGTTACTGTGCGCTCTGAGAAAGTTTCATCCACCTGCACCTTCTTGGTTTCCTTGGTAGCTTGAAATGACACATTGCCATGCGGGTTGGTGAGTGCCGGCATGGACATTTGTGCTGCTTTGGCCAATGCTGCCACCTCCAACATCTGACTTTTCTCTTGAGCTATGACGAGTGACTCGGCCAGTGAAGATCTGGCTGAGGCATAAGCAATAGATCTTTTGTAATCTCCTTCAACTGTGATCACCCCACATGGGCCTGGCAGCTTCATCTTCAAGTAAGCGATGTGAGGAGTAGCCATGAACTTTGCCATAGCCGGTCTGCCGAGTAAGGCATGATATGAGCTGACCAAATCTACTACCTCGAACTCTATGGCTTTAGTGAGACAATTTTCTCTGTTGCCGAATAAGACATCGACCCAGATCTTGCCAATTGGCTCACAGGACAATCCCGGCACAATCCCGTGGAAAGTGGTCTTAGTCGGCTCCAGCATGTTCATGGTAATGCCTAACTTGAGAATAGTATCCTTGTACATGATGTTGATGCTACTGCCATCGTCGATTAACACCTTTGAAAATTTCACGTTGATATCTGGGCCCATGAATGTTGGATCCAGAACCAGAGCGTATCCTCCTGGGTTGGCATGATTCTGGGGTGATCCTTTATACTCCAAGTTATCTCTTGCTCAGACCAATGCATGTACTTGGGAATTGTCGGCATCATGGCATTCACTTCCATCATTCGCCGTTGCTGGCTCTTCTTGTCATTTGGCTCTGTGACAAAGATAACATAGCTCTGGTGATGTTCTCTATACTCATTTCTGGTTCCATGGCCTATATGAGCATCGTCACCTCTTGGATTGTGCACCTGATGCACAGCTTCTCTTCTTTCCTGATTCTGATATCTCGGTTGCCTGTTTTCATACTTGTTATCTGCTCCTACTGCTTGAGTATTTCCTCCTATAAGTGGTGGAGGGGGAGGTGGTGGAAGCTGCTTATTCGGCGAGTCCACTCTATCTCATTTCTAAAACCAAGTGCATTGCCTTGTTGAGTGATTTGCCGGCTTACTCGGACTAGGCATGTGAAACTTACACGGCTGATCTAGCATCATCTCATAGGTGTATTTTTGTCGGTCTTGGTACTGTTCCCTATGATCGTATGGCCTTTTGCCGTCATTCTTTGGTGTCCATGCTACCGGGGGTTATCCCCCCAACACTGCATGCTAGACAAGGTTGGCATGGCTAGTTCTTCTCCTAGCTTTTTGTCCACACTGGGGTGACATGGGTGCTCTCGGCCTGTTCACCATTTATGACATCGGCGAGCTTACAGTGGTGCTAGAGCTTAGTTAAGGTTGCTAGATGATCTACTGAGGCTAGTGTAACCAGAGAGGGAACAAGGTTGGCTCAAAACACTGCTCAAAATAGTGTTTGTGATTTTGTTGATTTGAATGTACAACCTGTTTGATGAAATGGCCGCATGAACATAAGTTTCGAATTTTGAAAATATTTTTTTTGGGTGTTCTAGGCATGTGTTGAGGATTCTGTGGATGCTTGGGTTTTGAAAATTGAGCTTGTTTGTGTGGTTTTTGAAATAGTGGGATCTTCCCATATGAAATAGATTCAATTTTAAACTGTCATTTAAACCATGCATTCTAATGTTTTTGGATGATCACAAAGTGGGCCTTGGTACCTTGTTATGAGTACTATCAAGGGGTGCAAAGATCCATACACGTTTCTGTTAAGTTCTGAAAGTTAGAGATAGCCAAAGTAGGCATGGGAGTTAATTTGGCCAAAGTGACCATTCACTTAATTTGTTTGTTTTGATTTGTTTGTCTTTGGGAAAAGTTTGAGGATTGTTTAGATGATGTTTATTTCACCTAGGAATCATTTTACAAGCAAAGAAACATAGAACCATGGAAATTCAAAAAGAATCCAAATTTTAATACACACACATATGGATGCTTTCATATTTTTAATTAGAAAAGTTTTGTTAACCCTAAATTTTGAGGATTAGAGTTTGATGGTTTGAGTTCAATATTTTTGGGATGTTACAGCTTGTATGACTGGTTTGTAACTCTCTTAATACTTTACCATATTAATGTATGGTTTGTATGTTCTGTAATGTTACCGATCATTCCTTGCGCGCTTCGAAATTTAGGTTAGGCTTATGTCAGATAAAGATCTGGTATTTGTCTAGCCCTATTCCCGGGTCATGACAGATTTTGGTATCAGAGCCAGACTGCCTATAGGAAACCCTTCTAGCTGGTCGATGTTGAGTCTAGAGTTTAAGAAAACTATTTGAAAACTAAAAAATTATTTGCAAAGCTTTGAATATGACTCTTTTTACTCCTTATCCAAGGTTGTTCTATTACTGAGTTATCTTACCTCGTTTGTTTTGCAAAGTTCTCAATTCTTGTCTAACATATCAAACTTCTAGGATATACCGGTTTGGGTTGTTTCTTCAAGTACTTCGTATTTGGTTGCAAGCCTCAGAGTTTCCAAGATAAATCCGTGCCACTGAAGCATTGTTTTTCAACTTTGCTAAGGATGCTTATAGTCCTACTCTCTTTCCTTTTGTGACTTGTTGGTATCATATCATGCTTGCATTCCATTGCTATGGTTTGTATCTAAGTTGGTAGCATATACGTTTAGTATGCTTGTTGTACTACCATACTTAATGCATTGATATAGTCGTTATCCACATGTTCACCTCTACCATGATATTTTTACATGGTTCATGTCATCCTTTGATGTACTCTTTTTGGTGAACCATTCTCATGACTTCCAGTTTCTCCTCAGGATGTCGTCTAATACTCATGGTTCTGTTGGCCATCGAGGAAACAACAATGCTGAACAGGAACTTGCGCCACCTCCCACAATGGCCGAGGTTCTCAACAACATTGAGACCAACCGTCTGAGGAATGAACGCCTTTTGGAGCATGTGCTTCAGAACACTGAACGTCGTCCTGACGACTGTGTCACACTTGGAGATTTCATTTGCTCTTTTCCTCAAATCTTCAGCAACCCCAAGGAGTCCCTTGATGCTGATGATTGGCTCCGCACCATAGAGCGCAAGTTCAGTGCTCTTCGTGTCTATTCCGATGACCGCGTCAACTTCGCCACCTATCAACTAGAAGGTGAGGCTGGTGTTTGGTGGGAAGGCTTTCTGAATCTGCAAGCTCAGGGACATGTTGTTACTTGGGAAGAGTTTGTTGCAGCATTCCGTGCCTCTTATATCCCTAAGCCTGTCATGGATCTCAAAAGGAGATAATTTCTGGATCTGACTCAGGGGTGCAGGGATATTGAAACATATGGGCGTGAGTTTACTCCCCTGGCTCGTTATGCAAACAGGGATGTGACCAATGATGAAGATAAGCAAGAGCTGTTCCGTAAGTGACTTAACCCAGTACTTCTCTATGAGTTGCTGCCCTTCAAGTTCCAGTCTTTCTAGGAACTGCACAGTCAGGCTCTCACTTTGGAGCATGGAAGGAAGGATATGGAGGTTTATCAGAATCATGAAGAAGGAAATTCTCGTTCTTCTTCCTCTGGTAACAAGAAGTGTCGTGTCTTTGTTCCATATAGTGATGTGCCTCGTGCTCCTTATGCACCCAAGTCTTCTGGCAATGCTTCTCGTCAGCCATAGTCAAATACTGATGGAGTAAATTATTGTCCTCCTGATGGTTCTTACACTGGAGTTACCTGCTACTCCTGTGGTCAGCCTGGTCACTACTCAAGGGAGTGTTCCCAAAGGGCTGTCGGTCGCAATGATCAGCAGGCAAAGAAGAATGATAAAGCCCAAGGTGTTGGACATGGTCGCCTGACCCATGTCACTATTGAGGAAGCTCAGGAAGACCCAAGCGTCATTCTTGGTATGCTTCAAATCAATTCCATTCCAACTGTTGGGGATATGCTGTATGGGTATCCTCATAGCATGTCTCCTATCCGGATAACCCGGGTGGCCCACAGTTGGTAGCATGGCCCATGGCCTGCTGGGCGGCCCAGCTAGATGGATCCAGAAGGGAGGCCCATGCAGGATAAAGAAAGGCTACGGTTGGAGTCACCTACATACCCGGAGCCTTGGAGTGAAAGATACACAAGACTAGTAATAGACGGTGTAGGACTTTGTAACCTGTCCGGCTAGGACTTTTCCCTATAACCCTAGGACCCGGCGACTATATAAGTCAGGCCTATGGGAGCCTTTAGGGCACAATCTCAGACGATCAAGTAGCGATTAACACACACCTCTCACAGCGAACCAATACATGTAACTCGGTGTATTGCCCTTATAGTGATTTATAGCAGGAGTAGGATTCCGCCACCGTCGTGGGATCTGAACCTGGGTAAGCTATGTTACCTCGTACCTGTCAACCGTCCGCCTTCCCCCACGTCTCTAAACACGCACTATGAGGACCCCTACATGGCGTACTCATCGGCAATACCACGACAGTTGGCGCCCACCGTGGGGCAAGAGGCGCTTTAGGATCTTCAGCGGGCGAGGACCAAGATCTTCGCGGGAATAGGTGAAACCGTAGCCATCGGTCGCGTTCTCTTCTCCGGCAACATTCCGATCGTCCCTCCCGACGAGTTCTAGATCCCAGCGAAGACGAACCCTACGCGGTGTTCGATCGTTCCTATCAGAGACATCCACCTCTTCATTGGCGAAACCGACTCGGGCACTAGTCCCCTAGGAGTCGGAGGAGCATCAAGGCCCGCATGGGCCGCCTATGGGCAGGATACGTTCACGAAAGGATCAATGTCGGATCTCTCTTTGGAGTTTGCCGGCAAAGATTGGAAAAATTCAAGGCCCACCCAAACCGCCCCTGTGTAGGATATAAAGGTGGAAGATCGCTGCAAGTCCGCCGGCTTCGCCTGTGCGTCTGGACAACAGAGATCCAAGTTCGTCGGCGTGGTTACTATCTTCGATTTGGCGCGATGCGTTTAGAGAGAGGGCGAAAACCCCCGCGATTACCTGGCCAGGTGGCTCCGTATACGAGCCGATCTGGCCCACTACCCCAATGATGATGCTATGTATCACTTTATGGAAGGACTAGACCATGGCACGCTTCTCCGACATTCTCTAAGACGGTAGCAGGCGTCAGGCCGCCTTACCTTCGAAGGCATGGTGAACACCGTCAACAACTACGTGGAGGCTGAAGCGGCAGCTCAGATAGCACTTGTGCTCATTGATGGAGCCCCTCCGATTCAGCCACCGCCACCACCGCCTCCGGTCGCCATCGTCGCGGCCACGCCGCCACCTCCAGTCATCGTCGCTGCTGTTGCACCTCCACCGCCTTTCATCGAGGAAGCCCTAGCACCCTCCGACTCTGTTATTGACGCGCTTTATGCTGACTTCAGTGCAGATTCAGAGGAGATAGATTTCAGTCCAGAGGAGCTAGACTCCGCCATGCAAGAGATGGAGGAGGAGTACACGCGCAACGAGCAAGCCAACAACGCCATCACGTCTCGAGAGGTGTTCGTCACCATTGGTACGGCGATGGATGAAGATCAACCCGGACAAGCTGCGCCTACAGCACTGGAAAAGGGGAAGGGGCCACTTATTGCTACTGACGATGATCGCGCAAAGGTCATGCCTCCTTAGCCTAACCCAGTGCAACAACCGCAGGAACTCGGCACCGGCCCGAGCAACAACAACACCGCAAACTTGCCGCCTCCAGCGTCTACATCTGCTGCTGCCCAAGTTACTCCGGCTGATTGAGTGATGTACGGGAATCTCCTCGTTGAGCCACTGACCGTAGCTCATATCCGAAACGTGACTCAGCTTGACGAGAAACGCCAGCAGCTGCTGGAGGAAGCACAAGCCATCGCGGAGCAAGGCGCTAAGCTAGATCGAGATCTGGTCAATGCACAAAAGTCCATAGAGAAAGCAAGAGCAATGGAGGCCGAGTACAAGACTTTGCTACAGCAGTAGAAGGCCAAGAAAGCCCCAGCTCGCGTCATCAACGATCCTAGTGTAAGGCGAAACCTAGGATGGGCTCCCTCGAAGCCGGCACAGGCCAAGCCATACATTGACAGTGAAGGCAAGCAGGTGATGCCCACCCCACTCCTTAACCTCGCCGTCGCCAAGAGGTAGTGGAACAGGTCTATGACCTAGTGGCCAAGGCGGTAAAGCAGCAGGAAAAGGCCACCTCTCAGAGGCCTGAGTCCGACCCAGCGCTTTACCAATCTAGCCAGTGCAAGCCGCCAAGGGATCGATCTCCTCTTGATGTCGGGTTCCAGACGGGTTCATCAGAATGAAGACGGAGGGATGCGCGCAATAGGAAGGATGCTATCCCCATATCCTCCGACCACAGAGAAAAGTCCCGACCTCGTCGCCCATCGCCACCGCCCTGATCCCCCCAACATCACGAAGATCCCGAGGCTCACCATCGTACGGATATGCCCCCGCCAAAGCAGTGCGGCATCGTCATCCGTGACAACGCGGAGCAGACCCGTCATGACAGAGAGTGCAACCAAGGACACAAGAGCAGGTCACGCCATGACCCTCCACGTCCGACAAGCAACCGTGACAGGTGCGAGGCGTCGCAGGAGGGTAACAGCAAGAAGGCTAACCCACCGCCACCTCCGCCTCCGTCAACACCAAGCAGTCACCATGACGGAGGAGGCCCGCGTCGTCCACGCAGCCCATCCCCTGTTGACAAGAAGAAGAAGAAGAACCTGAAGCCATACGATGCACGTTCACGGATCGATAAGATCCACGAGGCCCGGGAAGGAGCATACCTGGGACCACGTTGCTTTGGGACCTGCAATATGGTCTGCAACTTACCCCAAATGTTTCCGGATTGACAAGACCATCAAGCCCTATGACGGCACCTCTCCCGCTGGCTGGACATGAAGAATTCCTGTGCAGGGGTGCACGCTCAGACCGCCATGGCCGCCTTCATCTATGGGTTGGAAAGGGGCACGTTGATCCGACATAAGTTGAAGCGCTTGCAGGACAATCACCAGCTTGACTTGAAGAAGATGATTCAGTTGGCTAGTGAGTTCGCTGCTGTCGACGACGATGCTCGCGGCTCTCTGCCGGCAACGGACGTTCCAACTCAGGCTCGGAGGAACAGCAGTACAAAGCGGAAAATTGCTCGAGAAGAAAAGCAATCTACCGACATGGTCACTATGACTTTTGCAGAACGAGGTGATGGAGGACAACGTGGCCGAGGAAGGGGAGCTGGTCGAGGGCAGCAACAAGGAAGCGAAACCACCTCGGCACCGCTCCGCGTTCCCCAAACCTACGAGGAGTACCGCGATATGCCGTGCCTCGTACACCTCGAAGTCAATGGCAAGACCACACACACCAATCGACACTGCAAGTTCGTCAATGACCTCAAGGAAGACCCGGAGTCTGGATACAAGCAAATTTGAAAGAACAGATCGTGAGGCAAGGGCAAGGGGAAGAAGGAGGAGTCCAAGGATTCAAGTGACATGGACGAGGACGTTGACCCCAAGCACGCCACCAAGAGCAACGGCAAGGGCAATAACCCCTTCGTGAAGAAGGCACCAGTCTACCACACTTTCCTTGGCACCCCCACCGTCCGACAACAGAAGACCTCCCTAAGGATCCTGATGGCTACTCTCCCCTCAGTTCCCCAGTACCTGTGCTGGTCGGAGGTTCCAATTACTTGGGACAGGACGGACCACCCAGACCTTATCCCTACAGAGAACCAGTACGCCATGGTCATCAACCCCTTAATTGATGGCGTGGAGTTCACCAAGTGTATGGTGGATAGTGGAAGCAGCATCAACATCATGTACCTGGATACACTGCAGAAGATGAACTTGACGGAGGCAAACCTAAGGCGGACCAACACCATCTTCCACGGCGTAGTTCCTGGTCGGGAGGCTCGGTCCCTTGGGTGCATTACACTTTAGGTTTCCTTTGGCGATGTTAATAATTATCGTCAAGAGCGCATGACCTTTGAGGTGGTCCCCTTCAAGAGCGTGTACCATGTCAAATTCGGCCGCGACATATTCCACACGTTCATCGCCAAGCCATGCTTCGTCTACAACAAACTCAAGATACCCGGACCAAATGGTGTCATCACCATATCCGGAAGCTTTACCAAGGCAAGGGACTGCAAGATCATTGAAGCAGCCGTTGCGGAAGCAGTCCTCTACAGCGAAGAATTCAAAGAGATCCAGAGCAAGGTCGATGACTTAGAGATGCCCGCATCGAAGAAGCAGATCTTCGACTCCGCTCCTGCGTTCAAGGCCGCCATCGAGACCAAGCAGGTGGAACTTGTGGTAGGCGATGCCTCCAAGGTCACCGCCATTGGGACGAACCTGGATCCCAAATAGGAAAGCGCACTCGTCGAGTTCCTCCATGAGAACAGGGACATCTTTGCCTGGCAACCTGCCGACATGAAAGGTGTACCTAGGGAACTTGCTAAGCACAGCTTAAACATTGATCCAAAGTCCAAACCAGTGAAACAACCTCTACGACGCTTTGGAGATGAGAAGAGACGCGCCATTGGCAAAGAGATAGCTAGGTTACTTAAGGCTAGATTTATCTGAGAAGTCCTTCACACCCAATGGGTGGCCAATCCTGTACTTGTCCCCAAAAAGGGAACCAATGAATTAAGAATGTGCGTTGATTACACCGGCTTGAATAAAGCATGTCCTAAAGATCCGTTTGCTTTGCCTCGCATTGACCAAGTCATTGCTTCGACGGCTGGCTCGGAACTTTTGTGTTTTCTCGATGCATAATCAGGTTACCACCAGATCAAGATGAGGAAGTCGGACCAATTGTCCACTTCATTCACTACCCCATACGGCACGTTTTGCTATGTTACGATGCCCTTTGGACTGAAAAATGCAGGCGTTACGTACCAGCGAACAATGCAACGTTGCCTTCATGACCAAATTGGTCGGAACGTTCATGACTATGTGGACAATATCGCGGTGATGTCTAAAAAGTCAAATGACTTAATCTCCGACTTAAAAGAAACCTTTGATAATCTCCGGAAATACAACATGATGCTTAACCCTAAGAAGTCCGTCTTCGGGGTTCCAGCCGGCAAATTGTTTGGTTTCATCGTTTCCTAACGCGGAATCGAGGTTAACCCGGAGAAAATCAAGGATATCTTAAACACAAACCGTCCGACATGCCTAAAGGACATTCAACGACTAACAGGTTGTGTTGCAGCAGTTAGTCGGTTCGTCAGCCGACTTGGAGAGAAGGCTCTGCCGCTGTACAAGTTGCTAAAGAAGGCGGACAAATTCACGTGGACGTACGAAGCAGACGAGGCATTGAAGCAGCTCAAGGAGATTCTTTGCTCAGCTCCCATCCGTGCAGCGCCCGAGCCTGGCGAGCCCCTGTTAATTTACATGGCGGCAACCAACCGGGTAATCAGCATCGTCGTCGTGGTAGAGCGAAAGGAACCAGGCTATGAGCACGGAGTTCAACGACCAGTTTACTATGTAAGCGAGGTCTTGACGGAGTCCAAGCATCGTTACCCGCACTACCAAAAGAAAGCTGATGGAGTATTTCTTACTTCTCGGAAGCCGAGGCACTACTTTCAGGAGCACCCAATCATAGTGGTGAGCAAGACCCCACTGTCTGACATAATCAACAACAGCGACGCCACGGGAAGGGTCGCGAAGTGGGTCATTGAACTTGCCGCCTTCAAGATCACTTACAAGAGACGCGACGCTATCAAGTCACGAGCCTTGGCAGATTTTGTTGTAGATTGGACGGAGATGCCAGATGCTACTCCGTTGCCGGAACCAGAGTACTAGGTGATGCACTTTGACGGATCAAAGCTGCTCAACGGCTTGGGGGCTGGTGTATTGCTACAGTCACCAACAGGAGACAAGCTACACTACGTTCTGCAGATCCACTTCGAGGCTACAAACAACATGGCAGAGTATGAAGCACTCATTCACGGACTGTGTGTAGCCAAGGATATTGGCATCAAGCGCATAGTTTGCTGTGGAGATTCCTACTTGTTTGCCCAGCAGGTGGTTGGCACCTGGAATGCGCGGAACCCTCTGATGGAGGCATATCGAGACGAAGTGGACGAGATAGCCAAGAGCTTCTTGGGCTACGAAGTCAAGTATGTACCGAGGGAGCAAAACGAGGCGGCTGATTTGCTGTCTAAGCTTGGATCAGGGCACAAACGAATTCCGCCAGGAGTTTTCCTAGAGCACCTACGCACACCATCTATGAAGGGAGCCGACATCGACAACCCAGATAGAGCTGACTCTTTCATCAACATGGTGACAAAGGTCCCTCCGTCTTGGACAAAACCGTTCATGGAATATCTCGAACATGGAACTTTGCCCAACGACGAGGTCGAAAGACGGCAAATAGTATGAAGAGCAAAGGGTTATACCATAATCAATGGAAAACTCTACAAAAGGAGCACTACTGGTGTATACCTAAAGTGTGTTTCCTAGCTAGAAGGTATGGAAATCCTACGCGGAATCCATCTCGGAGATTGCGGGCATCACGCCGCTCCTCGATCGTTGGTCGCGAAAGCCATCCGGCAAGGATTCTACTGGCTGACCGTGAAGGCGGGCACCGACAAGCTGGTTGAGACATGCATGGGATGCCAGTATTATGCCCGACAACCACATGTTCCTGCTGAAGAATTACGAACAATACCAATAACTTGGCCGTTTGCAGTCTAGGGGCTAGACATGGTGGGACCGTTACAGACGGAACCATGTGGGTTTACGCACCTGCTAGTAGCAGTTGATAAATTCACTAAATGGATAGAAGCTAAACCCATTAGAAAGCTTGATGGGGCAACTGCCCTCAGGTTTGTCCGGGATCTAGTGGTGAGATTTGGTCTCCCACATAGCATTATCACCGACAACGGCAACAATTTGTCACTTGGAGAAGTGGAGGCTTATTGTTGGGAGAAAGGCATCCAACTTGACCTTGCATCTGTGGCACACCCACAATCCAATGGTCAGGTTGAGCGAGCCAATGGATTAATTCTGCAGGGAATCAAGCCACGTCTTGAGGCACCACTACATAGAGCAGCTGGAGCCTAGGCGGAAGAATTGCCATCTGTACTATGGAGTTTATGAGCTACACCCAACAGATCCACAAGCTACACCCCTTACTTCATGGTATATGGAGCAGAAGCCATCCTGCCTTCCGACATCCTTCATGATGCACCAAGAGTTGCCGCCTACGACGAAGATGACGCTGAAGAATCCAGATTCCAAGATGTGGACCTTCTCGAGGAGGAGCGCGTTTTGGCTTGCCAAAGATCCGCCATCTACCAGCAGAAGCTACGTAGCTACCATAGTCGCCGCGTTCGGCATCGCTCTTTTAAAGAGGGGGATTTAGTGCTCCGACTTAAGCAGAAGAAGTCACACAAATTATCCCCGCCATGGGAAGGACCGTTCATCATAAGCAAGGTGCTACTCAATGGGTCTTACTACCTCGTTGACAATCATGAACTGAAGGATAGACCCAACGAGGATCATAAGCGTAAGCGACGTGACCCGGATGATGACTACCCGAAGCTTGATCGGCCATGGAACATAGCACAGATACGTCCTTTTTACACTTAGCATTTTTTATCTAATTGTGTACCTCTTATATGATCAATGAAATAAAGCTCTCTGGTTCACTCATATTTCTGAGTCTTTTACCTCCTTTATTGTTCATTTTTGGATCATGTAAAACCTTTATGCACAAGTTTTGCGATTGCACTTGTGAAAATTCCGCCTACGGGCATTAGCTTAAGTTTTCTGGTCTACACGTTCTTTGTCGTTTTTATGTGGATTCTGGAGTAGTGACTTTTGGCACTTATTGTCGGTGATTTTGTGCTTAGGTTCTTGACGGTGCCATTTTGCATCATCACCTCAGCGCATGGTTCCGACAACGAGTCTTCTGACTCACGAAAAGTCAAGCATAAGAACCAAAGTAATGGATAAGCCAGCACTTGCTTAAAAAATATATACATGCTGGAAACTAATTATTAAGTAGCGGGACATGCAACATTGTTTTCTTCCTTAAGTTACATCAATAAGTTTTTTCCGCATACGCACCAAAGGTGAAACAAATATTACAAAGTTGTTCTTCATTCCTTTGGCGCAGGTGACTTAGAAGCAGCGTCATCACCAGCAGGAGAACCACCCTCGAAGTCAACGGTGTGAAGAGACTCGGAGGAGCTTTGGTTGCCGCCATCGATGGTGTTCATCGGCACGAAGACGTTGATGTCGACCAACTTGGCAACTCTGGTGTAATAACCCGCGAGCGACAACAAAATGGATTCATGGTTAATCTCTTTGCCATCATCGTCTACGTCGAGAATGCCAGAGGTCACCGTGTCGATGTCGGCATCTTCGTAGTGTGCCTTCACCATTGACAATGCCATCCTTGCGCCAGCCCGTGCACATGAAGCTTTCCAGCTTGTGATACGCTCGGGGGCTCGGTGCAAGATCTCCGAGTACTTCGCCATGGAGTCCGATGCCTTGATGTTGATCTAGAGGTGCTTGGCGATCTCCTTAGCTTGCATGATGGCGGTGTTGATGAAGTTGTCGGCAAGAACCATGCATTCTTTGGCTGGAGGAGGTGATCGGGTTAAACCCATAGGAGCTGCAAATTCCGACAAGGAACACATGAGTTCAACAATTCAGAGTACCCAGACTACAGAAATCCAAGACGGATAAAACTTACTGAAGATGCTGGCCTCAGCTTGCCAGAGGGTGTACGCCAAGGATTCTTTCTCTTGTTGGAGGAGTTTATACGCCTCACTATGGTGTTGATTCTGCTCATCGGCAGCTTTCTTCTGATCTCTTAAGATAGAGATCTCCTCCTTCAAGCAATTGATTTCCTCGGTGGTGGAGTCCTGCAGGACCTTCATTGACTCCTCATGCATTTTCAGCATGTCCTTCCTCTCTTGCTTAAGAATTTTGTTTTCGCTATCCAGCTCTTGAATGTGCTTGGATTGCTCGACAATATTATTGGCCTTGGAGATGGTTTCTGCAAGTCGGATAAAGCAAAGTACACAGTGAGTACTCGGAGAATATGGGCACAAAACCAAGTCGGAATGCGAAAAAGAAAACATACTCTTTCTCTTGGTGATATGTTCCTTCAAGAAGGCAGTTTTACCCTTTTCAGCTTCCAAGTCTGCGCGGATCTTCTAGTACTTGTCGTTGGCCATACCCCTCCAAGCATTCTCGTTCTATGGAAAAAAGGAAATAGTTAAACATTGTTTGTTCTGCTTAGAGCATCTAGCTGGAAATTTTCCACCAAGACGCTCGGGGGCTACAGTGAGAGTTTTTAACTTAGCAATATGCTTAGCTTTTCTTTAAGCATCTAGTTGAAACTAATTTAGTTCTTGATTAGAAGCTTGGGGGCTACAGTATAAAGTTTTTTACTTGGCAATATGCTTAGCTTTTATTTAAGCATCTAGTCAGAACTAATTCAGTTACAACTAGAGGCTTGGGGGCTACAGTATCAAAATTTATAATCACTGCGTATGCTACTCTTAAAGCATCTAGTCGGAATATTTCATTCCACCTTTATGCTTGGGGGCTACAGTGAGAGGTTTTCTAACTTAGTCACTCTTAGAGCATATAGATGCAAAGACCTATGGTTTTCCATCTACATCCTCGGGGGCTACAGTGGAATACTCATATGAAATACAAAAGACAAATAAAACTTACAAGTGCAATGATCTTGAGGTTTGTAGCGCTCTCGGCCAGCAGCTTGCCAAAGGATTCACTGTTTCCTTGCAAGATCTCTGCTTGTCGGAGGAGCTCCTCTAGACCGCACGTCGGAGATGTAGGTGCCGCACCAGGGACCATAGCAGTGCTACCCGGTGTAAGTACCGGATAGACTATCTTTCGATATGTTATGGCTTTCTTGGGTGCGGGGGCGCCGCCTACGGAAGAAGTACCTGCTTCCACCACCGCCTTACCGCCACCAATGGCATCCTTAGCTGGAGCTTCAGCCATTTGGTGGGCGGCACTCTCCTGCGTCGCCTGCTCGTCGATGATAGCAACCTCGGTAGAGCCACCTGAGTCCACTTCCATGACAAAAGGGCCAGATGCCTCCTTAGCCTGTGAGCTTGTTGGGCAGACGAAGGCTTGACGGAGGGAGTGGCAGGGGCGATGGCGGGAGATGCGTCGCAATGCAGCATGTCCTTGATGGTTCTAGAAGCCCCCAATTTTGAGGTCTTCTTCAGGCTGGTCGTGGCTTTCTTCCTGAAACGTGCAAAATGCATAAGTACAAGAGCAAGATAGATGAATAGACAATGTCGGAGAGAAAGAAGATTACACAAGTGGGGGTGCTTTGGCAAAGGGGATCCCGGTAAATTTTCTCTTCTCCGCCTCCAGGGCAGCGGTAGTCTTCTTAGAGGCTCCACCCTCCGTCTTCTTCTTCTTGCCTCCGTCGGTAGCGTCAGAGGTGGAGCTCTTCCGCTTTCGCGCCAATGTAGCATCATCGTCGGACACGACCGTGACTTCCTTCATCTTTGGATCGTAGATTTTGGCAGCCATGCTGTCCTCCTCTAGATCACTAAGCTGTTAAGTGAGAAGTCACCGTGTTAGATAAGATGACATTTGCATGACGGAAGAACTGGAGTATATATCATACACAGAAAAAAAATAACTACCTTTGAGCACTTGCCGTCTATGAATATGTCGTAGGTGATTGTGAAGCCACGCTTCTTGTCCTTCACCTTGACGATGTCCTTGAGGCGGATCTTGACGGAGTCACTCGAGAAGTTGTCCACGGAGATGCGGAGGCTATCCCTTCTATCGCTGGTATACTCGTGCATGAGCTTCAGTTGCTCAGAGGTTGGATTACCGATGAACCAGCACATGGCTAAGTCCAAGCCGGTCAAACCCGTCTCTACGAACCATTCTATCCGCCTTATGGCGCGGGAAGCATCGAGGTCGGAGGGAAGGGAAGCCTGGGATCTCCATGACGAGGCTTCAGCGGCGGCTCCGTCAACGAAGTTCAGGTATGTTACTTGTCGGTTAGCCAGAGGGATATCTGGGCCGTAGAATTAAGTATGCTGCCAGTTTTTGCAGGACTCGTGAATGACGATGTCGGGGAACCGCCGGCCAGGACGGATCTTGAAGCTTATGGTGCCGCAATTCCTAAGTTCTTCCTTACTGGCTCCGGCTTCGCATTTTACGGTGAAGAAGTACACGAAGAGATCTAGCCTAGGCTTTATCCCTAAATAACCCTCCTAGAGCGCCGCGTAGTTGCTAAGCGCTAAGATACTATTGGGAGAAAGGTTTTGGGGCTAGACTTTGTAGTGGTTCAAGACGTAGAGGAAGAAGTTGGAGATGGGAAGGGAGACACCGCGTACCAGTTGGGATTTGAGGTACACTTTTTCTCCGGCTTGGGGAGCAGGTGTCACCTCGCCGGCTGGCGCCGCCCGCCAGGCGAGCCCCTCCGTCGCAGGGAGGTAGCCCTCGGCGATCAGCTCCTAGATGTCGCGGTTCGTGATATCTAAACCACGCCAGTCGCCCTTGTGAGAATCGAGCTCCTCCTCCAACGGCTCCAGCGCCGCTGGATTATGGTCGCCACCGGTGGACTCAATCACCGCCGAGGCGGTGATGACCAAGCCCTCTGGGGGCACGGCGATAGATCTTGCCGGCTACGCCGCGGCTTCGTTTGGCGCCGCCATGGAAGGGGAAGTGCTGCTGCTAGCCATGAAGTGGGTTTGAAGGTGACTGGTGCGGATTGGGGCTAGGGTTTTTCGCGAGTTCGCGCGGAGAGCTCGAGGAGGCACGCGCTGGAGGAAGAAGACGATGCGGGGAGAGAATGAGGTGAGAAGTAAAAATTTCACCGTAGTTACTATTTATCATCTCTAGCATCAAGATTCATGCAGCTTAATCGGACAGGTGCCGCGTAGACGACGTGTTCGCGAACGTGCGTGGAAATTTCACCACGTCTCCAACCGTCGTCGCCAACAGTTCGTATCGCTCGCGCGGGAAAATCAGACATGATTGCGTTCTCTGCATGTGTGAGTTACGAGGCGTCACTGACCTACGTCTACGTCGCCCTAGCTGACATAGGCAAATGAGCCGTCACCTCAGAAGATTCTGGCATGGACGGATCTAGTCCTGCTACAGAAGAGTACGATGGAAGATTCAACATTTCTCCGACTTACGTGTTGAAGACGGAGAAAACCTTGCACGGTTCTTTGGGGGGACTACAAGAAATTGCTTGACGATTTGCCGACATCCATCTAGACGAAGCATTCCACATGAAGAGGCAAGACGGCGCAAGATCTCGGAGTTCTCCGGGGGCTACTGTTGGGGATATGCTGTATGGGTATCCTCATAGCATGTCTCCTATCCGGATAACCCGGGTGGCCCACAGTTGGTAGCATGGCCCATGGCCTGCTGGGCGGCCCAGCTAGATGGATCCGGAAGGGAGGCCCATGCCGGATAAAGGAAGGCTACGGTTGGAGTCACCGACGTACCCGGATCCTTGGAGTGCAAGATACACAAGACTAGTAATAGACGGTGTAGGACTCTGTAACCTGTCCGGCTAGGACTTTTCCCTGTAACCCTAGGACCTGGCGACTATATAAGTCGGGAATATGGGAGCCTTTAGGGCACAATCTCAGACGATCAAGTAGCGATTAGCACACACCTCGCACAGCGAACCAATCCCTATAACTCGACGTGTTGCCCTTATAGTGATTTATAGCAGGAGTAGGATTCCACCACCGTCGTGGGATCTGAACCTGGGTAAGCTGTGTTACCTCGTACCCGTCAACCGTCCGCCTTCCCCCACGTCTCTAAACACGCACTGTGAGGACCCCTCCATGGCGTACTCGTCGGCAATACCGCGACACCAGCAATAATCTTGTTTGATTCTGGAGCATCGCATACATTCATATCACAAGATTTTGTGCAAATGCATGATATCACCTTTGAAGCTATGGCCTCTCCTCTAGAGATTAGAACTCCTGGGTGTCATTGGCATACCATCTGGGTTACTCATGGGGTTGAGATAGATATAGCATATCAGAAGTTTCCCACTTCCCTCATTGCACTCAAGTCAAGTGACATTAATGTCATTATGGGCATGGACTGGTTAACCAACTATCAAGACGTCATTAATTGTGCACTTAGAACAGTTACTGTGACCTCTCCTGCGGGCATAACTGTCAAGTATTGTACTGATGGTTCAATGTCTCCGTCAGCAGTCCTTAAACCCTTCTCAGAGTTGTATGCCATGGATGTCCTACCTACTCTCGAGGTCGAAGATGTCCATGTAGTCTGTGATTTCCCGGATGTCTTTATTGAAGAGTTGCCTGGCATGCCACCTGATCGAAGTGTGGAGTTTGTCATAGAGCTAGTTCCTGGAACTGTTCCTATCTCCAAAAGACCTTACCGCATGCCTCCTCATGAGTTAGTTGAGTTGAAGAAGCAACTGGAAGAGTTAGAAGGCCTAGGCTACATCCAACATAGCACATCCTCGTGGGGTTGCCCTACCATCTTTGTCAAGAAGTGGGATACAAATATTCCAAGATTGGTGGTTTATTACCGTCCACTCAACGCGGTGACAATCAAGAATAAGTACCCACTTCCTCGGATAAATGACCTCTTTGATCAATTAAGTGGTGCCACCGTCTTCTCCAAAATGGACTTAAGATCAAGGTATCATCAAATCAAGATCAAGAAGGAGGATATCCCAAAGACAACATTCACAACTTGTTATGGTCTTTACGAATATACAGTGATGTCCTTCGGGTTAACCAATGCCCCTGCCACATTTATGAGGCACATGAACTCTGTCTTCATGGAGTATCTCGACAAGTTCGTCGTGGTATACATTGATGACATTCTAATCTATTCCAAGACCGAAGAAGAGCATGTCGGACATCTACGTTTGGTGTTGACTAACCTTCGTGAACATCGGCTCTATGCCAAATACTCCCCATGAATCCCCTCTGTCCATTCCTCCTGGTGGTACCAAGATGTACCGAGATCTCCGTCAAAGATTCTGGTGGAGTGGAATGAAACTAGAAATCACTCGCTTTGTTGCAGAGTGCGACGTTTGCCGTCATGTGAAGGCTGAACGCCAAAGACCCACTGGACTTCTGCAGCCGTTGAAAATTCCTGAGTGGAAATGGGATGAAATTGGTATAGATTTTATCACTAGACTCCCAAGGACACAAGCAGGAAATGATGCCATATGGGTAATAGTTGATCAGTTATCCAAAGTTTCTCATTTCCTTCCGGATCGAGAAACTATCCATGCTAGTCAAATGGCTGACCTATACATCTCTCAGATCGTTGTTCTTCATGGTGTTCCCAAGAAGATCATCTCTGATCGTGGAAGTTTGTTTACTTCCAAATTCTGGCAAAGTTTCCAAGAAGCAATGGGAACTCATGTATCCTTCAGCACAGCTTATCATCCTAAAACCGGTGATCAAACCGAATGAGTAAATCAAATTCTTGAAGACATGCTCAAAGCGTCTGCCATATCCTTTGGAAAGAACAGGGAGAAATGTCTTCCTTTCACGGAGTTCTCTTACAACAACAGTTTTCAATCCAGTTTGGGCATGGCACTTTTCCAATTCCTGTATGGGAGAACATGTCGAACACTGCTGAACTGGACAGAAACCGGCGAAATACAATTCTTTGGTCCGGACATGATCCAAGAAGCAAAAGATCAAGTTCGCATAATTCGTGAGCGTTTGAAGGCCGTTCAATCTCGTCAAAAGACCAACTACGATCTCCATCATCTTGATGTTCATTATGATGTTGGTGATCAAGTTTATCTTTGGGTCATTCCTCTGAAGGGTGTCCATCGATTTGGTATCAAAGGCAAATTGGCTCCTTGCTACGCTGGTCCCTTTCGCATTCTCTCCAAGCAGCTTGCCTACGAATTGGATCTACCTTCAACTTTTCCAAAGTTTCATGATGTCTTTCATGTGTCCCAACTTAAGCGTTACTTAAAAGATCCCATTCGTGGTGTAGACCATGAAACTTTGGATCTCCAAGATGATCTAACCTACCGAGAATACCCTGTTTGTATTCTTGATGAAACCGAGCGCAAGACTCGTCGTCAAACCATCAAGTTCCTGAAAGTTTAATGGTCTCATCACTCTGAGTCAGAAGCAACCTAGGAACACGAAGATTGTCTTCGATCCGAGTACCCTGCCTTCTTTTCTAAAACCTAGGAATCTCGGGACGAGATTCTTGTAAGTGGGGTAGAGATGTAACATACCACCTTTTGTGTAATATTAATAAAGACATGTTTGAGCATTGCATGCATGCATTACACTTGCACTTTTATTTAATCAACTAAGCACAAACAAAACCCTAATTTCTCTCCCTCTCAAAACCATTCAAATGGTTTCTATATTTTGAAAATTATCAAAACAAATGGAGCCCAAAATGGTTTACAAGGGCCCCTTAGCATTTCATTTATTTTATAAAAGTCACTGATATTTTTGAATTATTCAAAACAGAAATTGAATTCAAATACAAAAGAGAAATCAAAAAACAGAAAAAGAAAATAGTTTTCTGGAAAAAAAATCCAACCCTAACTCCTACTAGGCCGCAACCCATCTTTCCTCTCTCTCCCCGTCGCTCGCGCACGCTATAGAGCAGCCCCGCAGAGGCCCACCCATGCCCCAAGCATAGCCCGCAGCCGGCCCATATCGCTTTGTCGTTTCTCCGGTAGTCTTCCCGTCACGGATCGAGCTGCTTTCATTGTCGTGCTCACGTGAACATGCGCCAAGATCCGTGTCGTCTCCCCCGAGAATCTACAAGACCCCCTGGCCGTCGCCGACGAACCCTAGGCCCCACTTTCCCCTCTCTCCCTTATCTCCTCGCCATGGCCGAACCCTAGCTCGTCGGCAATCTTTAGTCCCCGCTGTCTCCGGCCACCCCGCACCGCGCCAAGGCCACCATTAGATGCTCCTCGTCTCCCTCATCCTCCCACTTGAAGCACGCATCATAGGACGCCTTCCTCTCGTTGGAATCGACCGGGAAGCATCGTCGGCTATCGTCAGTCATGCCGTCGATTCGTCGCTGTTCGAGCTCGCCCCGCCTCCCCGACACCACCATCGTGCTCATGGTGAGCCGCTGGTGCTCAAGCACCTCTCTGTTTCCTCCCACTCCCCCTGTGATGGCCTCCCCACGTGAGTGCGATGCTGCCGTCACTTGACGTCATCGTGCATGCCGCTCCGGTGACCTCCCGCTAGCAGCGCCGCTAGTTTATGGTCACCCGCATCGCCCTCTGTCGAACACCCCTAGCCTCGCTTTCTCCCGTGCCCCCAATCGCCAGGACCAATCTTGATCTGAGGAGGAGCTCCATTGCTGATGTCATGCTAACATCAGCATGAGGCAATAAATCTTTTTCTTTTTTTAATTGTTTTGTAAATATTTTTTGGAAATATTATATGACATGTGGGCCCTACTTGTAAGATGTTTAATCTTTTTCATAAATGTTTTCTAAAATTAATAAAAGTCTGACATGTGGGCCCAATTTGGAAAATATTTTAAATATTCCAAAAATGAATTAAAATTGCAGAAATTCATAACTTATTCATTTCAAATCAGAAAAATACAAATAATATATCAAACTGGTCTAAAAAATGATCTCTATCATTTAAAAATGTAAGCATTCATATTTATGCAACTTTGAACCCTAACATATTTAGAGGAACACCGATACCCCCTAAGTACCATTGGTTCGATGGTTTGCCTATTTAGGACATTCTGAAATTCATTTAAATCGATGAGGCATCTAGGGCTACTCTATTACTTGTAATATATCATATCATCCATATTTTATGAGCATTGCACATGCCATGTGTTGAATGTTGCGTTTCCTTTTCTGGTGATTGGTTCTTCGAGAATAGGAACCGAACCCGAGGCTGAAGTCAACTCCATCGAAGAGCAGTACCGGTCCAACAACGGACAAGGCAAGCGAAGCCCCACTCATACATATGAATCCTATGGTTACAAAGTATTTCATTCTCGCCATATGCATTCGGTTCAACAGTCTTTTATTAGTAGATAGAGTGATCCTATCTGATGCATGTTTCCCTTTGTGAACTATAATACCTGATCCACTGGTCCTAGCATAACTAGGGTTTGGCTTATGAGCATCGCTAGTGCAACAGTTCAGTCAATCTTAGCCATGCTTAGTGGTCCGATGCTGATCGTTCACATGATGCACTAGAGGTGCGAATGAACCTAGTATGGTAAGATGATGTGATGTGATCAGACATGGATAATAAACATGCTAAGGCTTGTATGGGATGTCACGTGGGTTGTGGTTTTTGAAGTCCCATACTTTCCACCCTTAGGACCCGATGTTCTCGCCTCTTGAACCAAGATGAGCATACAACCACACGGGGGCCTGCAAACCCCCTTGACCAACTAACTTGCCTAGTAGATTCCATGAGTCACATAGTTCGGGCTTTCCATTCGACATATGCATCTTGGTTGTTCTTGGATGGAGGTGAAGGAGGTTCATTCATACATGTGGGTAAGCGTGGCAGGGAATGGGAGATGCCCGGCATCCGTAATCTCAAACCTGTTCAGATCTCTAGGGACCGACTTTGGGACTCGACCCGTTACGGCGGCATCTCCTTAGTGCATGACTCATGGTCTTGGCGAAAGCAAGGTAAAGGTCGTGGTCAACCACTCTCTGCCGGCCTTCCAAGGAAGAGGGCTAATAATTTGGCATTAAGAATCAGTTGGTACATGTGGGTAAAGTTGTGCACCCCTGCAGGGTATTAATCTTTTCGAAAAGCCGTGTCCATGGTTATGGACAACTTGGGAACGGATTCTGTGATCATAGAAAACTATAACCGAATGATAAAACTTGGCCAACTAATGTGAGATCTGGAATACTTACTCGGGGTTGTTTGAGGGGGTAGTCCAGGAAGAGAGGTTCAGTTGATAATGGTTCTCGGTGGATATCGAAGATGACTTCGAAGAGCTAGAGTTGTAGTCGTCTTATCCCTTTTGAAAATGATCTGACTAGACGAGCTTCTTCTCCTTCTTGTTTTGAAAACAAAAGATGGCTTTATGCAAAATAACTCCACTAGCCATAAGTCTTGTGGAGTACACCCTGTACTCATCCTTGCTTCGTTGATGTTTTTCTACAGATGAAGCTACTCCAACTGAAGGTGGTTTCTATGTCGAAGTCGACGAGTAGTTGGGGTTCCCGGGCAGCAGCCTAGGATCTATGGAAGGGTCGCTACTTCTATTTATGGCCTCTTAGGCCCTTTTCTATGTTTGTTGTTTACAACAACTTGTTTTCTTCCGTTATTTGATGTAATTATGGGTCTGTGACCCCTGGCTTGTATGACTGGTTTGTAACTCTCTTAAGAGTTTACCTTATTAATGTATGGTTTGTATGTTCTGTAATGTTATCGATCATTCCTCGCGTTTGTAATTTAGGTTAAGCTTATGTCAGATAAAGATCTGGTATTTGTCTAGCCCTGATCCCGGGTCGTGACAATAGGTGTCAGGTTGTGTGAGCTTGGATGCTTGTTCTATGCTTAGAAACTTTATTTTGATGCATGTGTTGCTCTCTAGCAAGTTCTAATAGTAGTTTCTCATCATTTATCAACTTGGAAATCACCTGGTTTGATGTTTGTCCAAATATTTTAGAAAGGTAGATGAGTGCATACCCACTGAATCAATATGATTTGATGGTGTCTGAGCCAATGAAGGTCCATCGTGAGGAAGGAGTCTTTCCTACCATTTACCCATGCACTGAATTTAAGAGAGCTGCGGGAATCTTCCAGGATTTCCAAACTATATGATTACTAATGTAGGGTTGGAACACTTTGTTGAAGGGGAACCAATTCAATATGTCAAACTAACCATGGCTGTGGTGCAGGACTTCAGGTTCACACTACTGGAAAAACCATCTTCCGTTCGATCACTGGAAGCCCAGCAGTCCCGTTCGTCATTTAACCGCGACTAGTGCTAGCACTAGTCCCGTCCGTGAGGCCCCAACGCTAGAAATGGACATACTCATTAGTCCGGTCGACAGAGATAGTCCCGCGTAATACCCGGACTAATAACCTGGAGCGGGGCAACAGCTCTTTTCGTGGACTATTAGTCCCGGGTCGTATCACGGCACGGGACTAATTGTCCATTACTATATATACAGCTCCCTGGCCAGCTGCCCTAAAGCATATGGTGGCCATTTTTCTCAAAGAAAGAAAGAGAGTTCATGCCATTTTTTTCTCAAGATTTGTCAAGATTTAGTTTGCAACACCTAAATCCAAAGCTTTAAAAGGTTAGAACTTCATTCTTTCATCTCTTATTGCTACTTTAGCTCTATATAATGCTCTAGAAGTATAGAGATATGGATCAAATGCATGCATGCTCTAGAAGTAGCTAGAAGGATTTTGATATATATGTGTAACAAATTTTGATTAGGCACATAGTTACTAAAAATTGAAATGTGTAATTTTAGACTTTCAGAGCTTAGAATGGAATGAGGTTTTCACTGATGGAACAATAATAAAAAACTCCACATTTATCTTGTTGATTGTTTTCTCCAATTCACAAATTGGTGCATGTAAATTTTTCAAAATTCAAAATTAGTGCTCTAGAAGCTCTCAATATAACTTTTAATAATTTTATCATGTTGTGTAATGGTTTTTGATATACTTTTACTATAATGCAGATGGTCCGGGAATGGATGTACAAGATCGACCGACGCCTAGCTTAGTTCATTAATGGCATGCATGAATTCATCCATGTTGATGCAAACAAGCACAATGGTTTTGTATTCTGTCCATGTAATGGATGTAGGAATCAAGGATTACTCGACTCAAAAACCTTCATGCCACTGCTGAAGTCCGCTTCATGCCCAGTTATAATTGTTGGACCAAGCACGGAGAGAGAGGGTTATAATGGAAGACAATGAAGAAGAGGAGGAGGATGACAACTATCATGGTTTCCTAAGTACGGAGATACTTCCATGGGGATGTCAAGGGAGGATGAAGAAGAGACACATGATGAACTCTGATGATCTTGGTCTGACCATTGCCGATGCACGAAGAGATTGTGAAACTGAAAAGGATAGGGAGAAGTTTAATCACATGCTAGAGGATCACAAAAAGTTGTTGTACCCAAATTCATAAAATGGTCTGAAAAGTCAAAGACAATCGAATTGCTGCGATGGAAGGCTGAGTGCTATACCTGACTCCTCATTTGAAAAGTTGCTGAAAATGATGAAGAATATGCTTCCAAAAGATAATGTATTTCCGCCAAAGACATACGAAGCAAAAATGGTTGTCGCCTCTAGGTTTAGAGGTTCAAGATACATGCATGCCCTAATGATCGCATCCTCTACATGGTGAGGAGTATGAGAATTTAGATGCATGCCCGGTATGCACTTCACTGGTATAAGATTAGACGAGAAGACCCTGGTGACGTTGAGGGCGAGCCTCCCCAGAAGAGGGTTCCTGCGAAGGTGATGTGGTATGCTCCTATAATACCACGGTTGAAACGCTTATTCAGAAACAAAGAGCACGCCAAGTTGTTGCGATGGCATAAAGAGGAACCTAAGTCAGACGGGATGTTGAGACACCTCACTGATGGGTCGCAATGGAGAAAAATCGATAGAAAGTACCGGACTTTGCAGATGACGCAAGGAGTTTAAGGTTTGGTCTAAGTACGATGGCATGAATCCCTTTGGGGAGCAGAGCTCCAAATACAGACTGGCCCGTGACTCTATGCATCTATAACCTTCCTTGGTTGTGCATGAAGCGAAGTTCATTATGATGCCGTTGTTGATCCAAGGTCCAAGCAACCCGCAACGACATTGATGTGTACCTAAGGCCATTAGTGGAAGAACTTTACAGCCAGGCACGAACCCGGATACGCATGTGGGATGAGCACAAGCAGAAGAATTTAACCTCCGAGCATTGTTGTGAATAATCAATGATTGGCCCGCTCTTAGTAACCTTTCAAGATACCAAACAAGGGATACAATGCATGCACACACTGTTTAGATGAGACTGCAAGTATATATTCGGAACATTGTAAGAAGAATGTATACAATGAGCATCGTCGATTTCTTTTGGCCAAGCATCCCTTAAGAAAGAAAGGCAAGCATTCCAACGGCCCGCATGTCACTAGACGGCCTAAGGAGCGATCGGTGCCGATATATTTGATATGGTCAAAGATTTGGATCAACTGGTAACCTTTGGAAAGGGTCCCGAGGAAAATCTGTTCGAAGACGCTGAAGGACACGCACCCATGTGGAAGAAGAAATCTATATTTTGGGAGCTACCATATTGAAATTCTTAGAGGTCCTCTCTGCAATCGATGTGATGTATGTGACGAAGAATCTTTGCGTGAACCTGCTAGGCTTCTTGGGCGTGTATGGGAAGACAAAAGATACACCGGAAGCACGAAAGGACCATCAACATATGAAAGATCCAGATGGCCTGCATCCAGAATGGTTTCAAGGTCATGCCATACGCCTTACCAAACAAGAGAAGGAAATATTTTTGAATGCCTAAGCAGATATTAAGGTCCCGTATGGCTTCTCGTCGAATATAAAGGGATAATAAATATGGCAGAAAAAAGTTCCAAAACCTAAAGTCTCATGATCGCCACGTGATTATGACGCAAATGCTTCCGATTGCATTGAGGGGCTTCTACCAGATAATGTTCGAAAGTACCCATTGTGAAGCTCAGGCATTTCTCAATGCAATCTCTCGTAAGATAATCAATCCTGAAGATCTACCACGGTTACAGAATGATGTGGTCCAATGTCTTGTCAGTTTTGAGTTGGTGTTCCCACCATCCATCTTCAATATTATGATGCACCTGCTGGTTCACCTAGTCGAAGAGATTTCCATTCTCGGTCCTATATTTCTACACAATATGTTTCCCTTTGAGAGGTTCATGGGAATCTTAAAGAAATATGTTCATAACCGTGCTAGGCCAGAAGGAAGCATCTCCAAGGGCTATGGAACAGAGCAGGTCATTGAATTTTGTGTTGACTTTGTTCCTGAGCTTAAGCCGATTGGTCTTCCTTAATCGCGGTATGATGGGAGACTGAGTGGAAAGGGTACTCTAGGAAGGAAATCAATAATATGTTGAGACGGACATTCTTACACCGAAGCACATTACACCGTTCTACAGAATTCTATCTTGGTAGCCCCATATATCGAGGAACACAAGAAAATCTTACGCTCCAACAACCCTGGAAAGCATGACTCTTGGATTAGAGATGAACACATGAAGAGTTTCGGCGGTTGGTTGCAACATCTCATCAAAAAAACACTCTTGGAGTTCAGCTATACTTGTTGTCTAGGTCACCATCTTCGACTATATCCACTTTCCAAGGGTACGAGATAAATGGGTATACATTTTACACGATAGCCCAAGATAAAAAGAGCACCAACCAAAACAATGGTGTCCGCTTTGATGCAACAGACAACAATGGGTCAAAGACCACATATTATGGTTACATAGAGGAGATATGGGAACTTGACTATGGACCTACTTTTAAGGTCCCCTTGTTTCGGTGCAAATGGTTCAAGATGGCGGGACGAGGGGTTGAGGTAGACAAGAAATACGGAATGACATCATTGGATCTCAACAATCTTGGGTACTTAGACGAACCATTCGTCCTAGCCAATGATGTGGCCCAGGTTTTCTATGTGAAGGACATGTCTACCAAACCTAGAAAACGAAAAAATAAGAAAAAGAATACATCAGACGATGAGCCAAAGCGCCACATAGTTCTTTCAAGAAAAAGAAACATCGTGGGAGTGGAGGACAAGATGTATATGTCAAGATTGTGATAAGTTCCATGAAATTCGCCTTCAAGGTGAAGGATGACCCAACCATCATGTTAATGAATGAAGATGCTCCATGGATACGACGGGATCAGAAAGGAACACAAGCGAAGAAATGATATGTAATAATTGTAACATTTTATGAGTTAAGATGTTCCATGCATGTGTCCATTTTTATAGTGTTGTCTGCAAACAATCTTGAGTGTGTTAGTCCCGTTTTGTGGCTAGACCGGGACTAAAGGAGGGCCTTTAGTACTGATTCATACTTACCATTAAGATCTGATCTCCAAACGCGTGACGTCACATATTAGGGAGTGCCTCTATGACCAGTTTCGGAGATGCCGGAGGACTGGGCTCCGGCATCTCCCCGAAACTGGCCGTAGTGGTGTCCTCGCTCGAAACCATCTTGCAGCTTGTAACTTCTCTAACTAGCTCAATACCTGGAGCTAACTAATTTCACATATTAGGGAGTGCTCTATGACCAATTTGAGATGCTCGAGGACTGGCTCGCCGACATCTCCTAAACTGGCCGTAGTGGTGTCCCTGCTCTCTAAAACCATCTTGGAGATGCCTCAAACTGGCTGGAGGACTGGACTCACAAGGATGCCTATTTATAGTACAAGCAGCTCGGCATAATGTCGACACTCACGACATAATGTCGACACTCACCCCTATTATTAGTGCTGACTCCCGGTTGGTGTCTCCAACCGGGACTAAAGGTTCATCTTTAGTCCCGGTTGGTGACACCATCCGGGACAAGGTACAAGCCGCATGACATAATGTCGACACTCACCCCTATTATTAGTGTTGCTGGCCCACCGCCGCATAATCCCTTCAATCGCGTTGGTTTCTCCAACCGGACTAAAGATGAACCCTCTCTTTATATAGGCATTTCGTATTTATTAGGTAACACTCAAGACATTTATTAATATTAAAAACCAGGACAAACCGACTAGCTAACACTCGTGACTAAAGCCGCCTTTAGTCATAATCATGCCTAGTCCTATACGCAGCTTCGTGGTCTTCATCGCCATCGCCATCATCGTCGCCATCGCCACCGCCACCTGTGGATCCTCAGCCCATCCATGGAATATACCAGGGGCCATTCTAGCCTCGGATTCACAGCGGGCAGGAGAGGGGTCTCCTGGAAGACGATGCCGCTATCGTAGGCGAGGATGGTCTCCCCCGGCGATGTAGCGCATCACTCCGATGATAGTACGGTTCGCCCACCACAGACGACGGCCGGCTTCATTGTGGTTCACCGGTGGCGGGCCATCACCCTCGTACCTGGCGAGCTCCTTTCCGCCTATTAGCAAAGAAGGCATTCTAGGTGTCGAGTTGCCTGGGATCCCACTTGGGATCCATCCGCTGCTCGGCGTGAGCTCGTGGTAGAAGTGGTTTGTGATGGCACCGGCGCAGCGGAACCTTGAGGATAGGAACCCTCCTTGGCCAAAGATCCACCGGCGGGCGGTAGCCGGAGGACAAGGGTAGTTGAGGCGCACAGCCGCCTCGGTCTCCTCGAGGGTCGAGAATGGCCCAAGAGGGCGCTGTCCATTGTTCTAAGAGAGGAAGGTGGATGTGTGGATAGCCATGGCACGATCACCCTAAATCTAGAGGGAAAGGGCGGGACAACTTGGCGTGAAGCTTTGGGAACTGGCGGGACATATCTTTAGTCCCGGTTAGTGACTACATCCGGGACTAAAAGCTCTCGTAGAAAGGAAAGGGCGGGAAAACTTGGCGGGAAGAGGTGGGAAATGGCGAAAAATATCTTTAGTCCCGGGTTGTGACTACATCCGGGCCTAAATGGATATTATATTAAGATTCATTATATTTTTCTGATAATAATAGACATATTATTTGTTTTATTTGGATTATTACAATAAAAGATATGATTTTCCGAAGTTTTTTATATTAGTTTTGAATTAAAAAAGAAAATTTACAAATGAAATGATTTATAAATGATGCAAACAGATAAATGGATATTATATTAAAATTCTTTATATTTTTCTGATAATAATAGACATATTATTTGTTTTATTTGGATTATTACAATAAAAGATATGATTTTCCAAAGTTTTTTATATTAATTTTGAATTAAAAAAGAAAATTTACAAACGAAATAATTTATAAATGATGCAAACAGATAAATGGATATTATATTAAAATTCTTTATATTTTTCTGATAATAATAGACATATTATTTTTTTTATTTGGATTATTACAATAAAAGATATGATTTTTCAAAGTTTTTATATTAGTTTTGAATTAAAAAAGAAAATTTACAAATGAAATAATTTATAAATGATGCAAACAGATAAATGGATATTATATTAAAATTCTTTATATTTTTCTAATAATAATAGACATATTATTTGTTTTATTTGGATTATTACAATAAAAGATATGATTTTTCAAAGTTTTTATATTAGTTTTGAATTAAAAAAGAAAATTTACAAAAACAAATAGTCGCGGGTCGTGGATGGACCCGGGACTAAAGGGTGAGTGCTATTAAAACGAAGAGGTTGAAAACCCTTTAGTCCCGGCCGTGGCTTAGCTCACGATTAAAGGGTCTTTAGTCGCGGGTTAAGCTTACTACCATGATTAAAGACCCTTTAGTCACGGCGGTGGCTTAGCCCGACTAAAGGTCTATCCTTTATATTCGGCGCCAATCAACACTTCGCATTTCTCATCGACGACAAAGCACAGACGATGAAGACAAAGCACACAGATCGACGAAGACAGGGGGACGTGCTGTCCGATTCCGCCGCCGTGCCGCCGCCGCTCCGCATGTGAGATGGTTCTCCAGGACGTGGCGCCTTCGCCGCCTGGCCCGCAAGAACGATGGCGCCTCTGCGATGGTGGTTAGGGAATGAAACAAGAGAGGGGAGCGAGCGAGGGCGCGTCACGAGGACGGGAAGGATTTGGCGAGGGCGAGCGAGGCCGGCCAATGAGCGAGGCCACAAGGCCAGAGGACATATGGGGAAGGACGGCCGGCGTGCTGGGCCTTCTTGGGCTGCTGGGCTGGTAGGGGAGAGAGGGAGAGATGGGCCGGCCTGGGGTTGGGGTCGGGCAACTATTTTTTTTCCAATTTTTTTTCTTTTTCTGTTTTTTCCTTTTCTCTTTGTATTTTTTAAATACAAATCTGTTTTATATTATTTTTTTAATTATTGTTTTAATTATAATTAGCTAGGATTAGGATTATATTGTTAGCTAGGGTTATTTTTTTAATTATTGTTTTAATTATAATTAGCTAGGGTTATTGTTTTAACTACAATTAGCTAGGGTTATTTTTTTAATTATTGTTTTAATTATAATTAGCTAGGATTAGGATTATATTGTTAACTAGGGTTATTTTTTTAATTACTGTTTTAATTATAATTAGCTAGAATTAGGATTATATTGTTAGCTAGGGTTATTTTTTTAATTATTGTTTTATTTATAATTAGATAGATTTATTTTTTAATTATTGTTTTAATTATAATTAGCTAGGGTTATTTTTTTAATTATTGTTTTAATTATAATTAGGTAGGGTTATTTTTTTTGTTTTAGTTATTAGCTATGATTATATTGTTTTACCACAATTAGTATTATTGTTTTAGTGATTTTTTTTGTTTTATTTATTAAGATTAGAATTAGGATTAGGGTTATTTTTTGTTTTAGTTATTATGATTATTGTTTTAGCACAAATAATATTAGGATTATTATAATTATGATTATACTGTTTTAGTTATTAGGATTATTGTTTTTTCTAACCTGTTTAACTCTCTTTTTGTTATAGATAATAAAGTCATGGATCCATCCGAATATCCTAGTCGCATCGGTGAAGGTTTTCTTCAGGGCATGATAAGAGGTGAAGACATTACTACTGCTACGAAGATATTTTGCTCGAGGAAGATATTTCCTCATATCTGAATCCATCCGGTGATGGACTAGAGGAAAACCTAATGTACCAAGGGGAATACCAGATGGACGAAGGGCAAACAAATAACAACAATAATGATGGCCCCTCGACAGGATCCGGCGAGGTACATAAATTCTCGTGTTACCTCTATTCATTAACTGATCTAGATATATATTAATCACTCTCTCTTCTTATTTTAGCCCACCGGATCGAAGCAATCGATAGGTCGAACGAAACGAGGGCCGAACAAAAAGTTGGATGGTAATCAGAGGTTCACCATAGAAGAAATAGATGATGATGGTGAACCGATTGCTCCAGAGAAGCACCGAAGGATGTTTATAAATCAATGCGGGGTGCTTGTTAGGGACAACCTTCCGATCACCATCCAAGAATGGAATAAGTCAAAGAAACCTGGTGAAGAATCCAACAGCTATGTCACCGATGATGCCAAAGATGACCTTTGGCAGAAGCTCATAGCGCATTTCATACTACCTCTAGAGTATGAGGAATTTGAGGTAGATGGTGTTACCCCAAGGCCGGGTGGGCTTGAAAATAGAGCAAAAGTCAAGGAATGGGCACTAAGCAAGATGGCTGAACTGTACTAGAACCACAAGAAAAATTTATACGTGAAATATGTCGCGAAAAAGAAAACTCTAGACTTCAAAGGAGTAAACGAGAAGTTGAGAGAACAGTGGCCCGATTTTGTACAGTACAAGCAATCTAATAAAGCAAAGGCAAAGTCGGCAAAGAACACGTTAAATGCTGCCAACAAGAAATACCATCATAAAATGGGGACAGGTGGCTACAAGAGTGCCATCCCTAAGTGGGAAACTATGGAGAAGGAAATGAGGGCTAGAGGCCACTCCCTGCATGTATGGATGGCCTGAGTGGTCAAAGCACCGTGGTACGGGCATGGGGATCCTTGGACACGTAACAGTGGAAGACATTATTTCATGATAAAATTCTAAAACCCTCCCAAGACCTTATTCAAGCAATGAACGATGCTCAATTGGGATTGTTCCCCCCGAGAGAGAGAACGACGAGCGACACGCCTGGGAATCCTGAAAGGGAGGACGAACACGAGGCAAAGGCGCCGGTGTCTCGTGGAAGAAAGGGTTTCCTCAGTACGATGCCAGTTACAGAAGCCATCAGAGAAAGAAGGACCGGAGGCGCATCGGATTCTGTGGTAGAGCAGGACCTAGCTGATCTGAAGAACCTCATGCATGAAATTAGCCAAAGGCCGCCATCGTCAACTCACCTGAGGTCTGATGATCCTGCATTGGATCTTAGCCAATGGAGAAGCAGCGTGGCTTCCACGGAGGTCCGTGCTAATGATCAAGCACTGCTGGATGATGCACCGACTCCTCACTACCCCGTGGATGATGTCAGAGAGATGGCACAATGTGAGCAACATTAGCCAATGAACAACCTGTCCTTCAAGGTGGCGATCGGCACTGCTTTACCTTGTCTACCTGGAGCACTCCACCATTAACTTCCGATTCCACCAGGCTATGCTCGTGTCATGGTGGATGACATAGTGGAGGATTTTGCGGACCTAGAGATTGAAATCGCTACGCCTAAAGGCCTTACGAAACTAGGAGATGTCAAGCGCAACATCATTCTATGGAATAAGAAGTACATCAAGTTTCCAGGCTCGGCGCCAAGGCCACCGACTCCAAGGAATCCAAATTCACCCCGCATCGAATATCGTCAACCTCCAAGTCCACCCCAACCCGATTATCGCCAACCTCCAAGTCCACCCCAACCCAATTATCGCCAACCTCCAAGTCCACTCGCCTACCGACGATCGCCGCAGAGGAGTACATCAACTCGATCTCGCCCGCCTCGGCAATACTACTACCTCGTCAAGAAATGGAAGTTCGACGTCCCCGCTACACATCAAGAAAGGTCAAACGCAAGATAGTCGATATCCCGCCCTTCCAAAGAGACCTTATGACAAGACCGACAAGGAAACTAACGCGGATGTGGCTACCCAAGTTAAGGCGCATTTGCACCCAAAAAGCCCGAGCCAAAGCCAGATATAACTAAAAACAAAAAGTGGGCTAAGTCCTTTCTTGAGCAACCATCCCATATATCGATGAATCTGAATCAGACTATGACCGAGATTATTAAGCAAGCATGAAGAAAAAATCACAAGTGCAAAAGCGGAAGCAAGTTGCCCAGCAGAGTACGTAAGAATCAATCATCGCCTACCAAAGTCATTTTAGACCTCGACAAGGCCTTCAGAGCTGAAATGGATATGGACATGCAAATAATGGACCCTAGAGCCTGTAATAGTGCTGCACTTATGGGAATCACTGTATCGCAGGCCAAATCACTTGCTAACGAAGAAAATATGTCTCTTGGTAAATATTTAGACTATGAAGATACGCCAGTGGGTCAGATAGTACGACAGTATGTCCAAGGGCAGCCTCTAGTCAGTAATGAGGAGCTCGGGCGTCTATCCACACATATGCGAAATCTGCATGAATGGTACATGTCGCAAGCAGAAAAAAAGCATCATAAAGATTGGTTTCCGGTGGATGTTAGAAAGGAGCATCACTTCAAACCATACTCGATACAGGTTCAAATGACCGAATCAAGCGTTATACAACCGCGCCGACAAATCTATCATTGGTTGCTACTGTCTGTAAGTTATTTATTTCTATAATTAAGTTTGTAGCATTAGCTCGTTCATTGCATTTAATATATTATCCTAACTATATATCCTTTTGTATGATGATATTATATTCCGCAGAATGTAGATGCTTGAATGCAAAAGAGTTAGAAGATATGACGCTGGGTTCATTGACCCATATATCATTAATGAATATACGTTAAAGAATCACCCCAAAGACGTGGAGGAAGACCTGTCCAGGTTCTTAACCGAGCATAATTTTGTTAAGGAAATACTATTTCCTTACAACTTCAAGTGAGTGTTTATATCTTGTACACATTTTATTTTGCCATCGGATGAGCTATGCATGTATGCTTATGTAAATATCCGCAGATTCCACTGGATCTTGCTAAACATTCAAGTTGACAAGTCCCTAGTCGAAGTCCACGACTCATTAAGTTGGGACCAAGAGAAGTGGAGCGATATGAAAGCAATGCTCCATAAGTAATTTCAATCATTATCGAATTATATCGTCCTCTTTCGTTCATTTCCTGATATCAAGTAACTAATAAATCCTTTGTTCATTTTCTTTGCCGAGCAGGTGTTGGACACGGTTCAGACAGAAAATACCAGGTCCATTCAAAGAGGAGCTAACTTATAAAATGGCGAAGAGTTTACGCAGCCACCGTGAACTCATTTATGTGGATACTACGTCATGTAGTACATCCATGAGTTGATCGCTGAGCGTAAAGTTGACTCACATTATATTTATGATTTATGGAGACACTAGAGCCGCACAACGATAAGAGCAATTCAAGAGGAGTCATGGAATTTATGATGAAGGAAGTCCTTGATGTACATGGAGAGCATTATGCGGATGACGTGGAACTCGATTTGCCTTAGTCATCTCCATGTAGCTCATATGATATATATATTCATCAATGACCATGTAATTTTCAAAACATTTCTTCCTTTTGATATGATTCATTATATGTATGCTTGCAAGGGATCGATCTTATATACATGCATCGACGTGTAGTGTGTATGTAGTAGCGTATAATATGTCTACTGAAATATATGTTTGTTAAGTTATAGTGAAACACAAAACGAAAAAGGAACAAAATGGCAAAAAAAAGGAAATACACAATCTCTACCGCGGCAGAGAAATGTGGTGTTTCTCTGCCGTGACAGGAAACCTTTTAGTCCCGGGTGGTGTTACAGCCCAGGACTAGAGGGTTCCGCTTCACAAGATCAAACAGCCACGTGGCTGTTATCGTCAAGGGTTTTGAGCCGGGACTAGAGGGTTGGGCCTCTAGTCCTGCTGCAGCCCGCCCAAAACCGGGACTAGAGCCCGTTGCAGCCCGGGACTAGAGCCCCTTTTTCCACCAGTGTCATTTGGTCCCCGACTAATCCCATGGTCCATTATAAAATCTATAATGTGGCTATCAACTTGCCTTTTGCTGATTTATGTGCATCCATTAGTGCCCCATTGGGGATCTTGTGAGAAGATCAAGGAGAGGCCCAAGTTACTTATGGACTTATATGCTGAGGTTTGCCAAGGTTTATACTTCTCAAAGGAAAGTGGTAAAATTCGGAACATTTAGTTTCCATCCATTAGATATATTGCCGATTTCATTACCAAGTGTGTTCTTGCTAGAAAGATTGCTAGAAAGTTATATTCATTTGATCTAGCTTTTATCGCAGTTGCTTTGAATAGGGATAAATCTTATAACCTGGTGCTTTGATAGCTTACCGTCTTACCACTAACCGCGAGAAGGGTGGAATTTGTGGAGGTCTCGTCGCCTCTAGGTTGCTAGATTTCCATGGTTTAGAGCCTCACCATTCAGATTATCAGTTCCCCATAGAGAGGCTTGATCTCAATTCCATGATTCAGCATAGTTTTGTTTCTGCGTGGGCTACTGAGAGAAGTTTACCTGTGAATTTTTCTTTACCAAGCGTGGTTGGAGAGGGGGTAGGACTGAGAAAGTAATTTATTTGCCTGCACCTGCTTTGTTCAATTGTGATAATAGGCAAGGATCATCACTTATGGAGGAGGAGTTTGATGCTTATAAGGCGGAGCTCTCCCAGCAAGAGGAGAATGTTGGAGAGGATGCCGAAGATGATTCGGTTCAGCCCTCCAACTTGGGAGAGTCTTCATACCAGCGGCCTTCTTATGATTGGGGTGCGTATTCTTCTTCATGCAAGCGCCGGACTATGATCATTCCTATGATGACCCACCAGCTTGGGGTTACTACCCGCGCTATTGAGCCCCGCTTAGGCCAAAAGCCTAAGCTTGGGGGGAGGTATACCGACATCACACTCATCTATATATCATGTTTCATCGGTTCTTTGTATATCCATTGTTTCGCTTTCTTTTTAGTTTTTGTTTCTACTTTCTTAAAACACAAAAATACCAAAAATATTTTCGTTGTTTCTCTTGGTTTGTTTCTTTTCTTTTTAGCTTTGGTTTGCCTCAAAGAAAAATACAAAAATATTCTGCTTTGTTTTGCTTTGTTTGCTTCTTGTTTGGTTTGCTTTTTCTTTGTTTGGTTTTTCTTTGTTTGCTTGTTTCTTAAAAAAACGAAAACACGAAAAATATTTGTTTTTCTTCTTTGGTTTTGTGAGTTCTTTGCAGGGTTCAGCCGTCCTCAGTGGAGTTTGGTTTCATGTTATTATTCAAGTCACACAAGTGAAGGGCAATAATGAATATTAAGACAACTTGAGGTGTGGTAAGAGGCTGGTAACGAACTCTACTTGTTTCATTTTTGTACATATACTCATCATTGTGAGCCTACTTAGCCTGTTCGTGTAAGGTGTATGTAATTATGGATGCCTAGTAGTTCTTGCTTGCTTGTGATTAGATCCATCTTGCTAATAGTTTGTAGCATGCCATATGAGTGTTTGCTTGTATTGTTTTATTCATATCTTGGTATGATATTGTGGTATCATCCTCTGAATGTTCATGTGAATCGACTTGGCACATGCTCATGCATGCATATGGCTGAACAATAGTCAGTAAGCCTCGATGATTTATTTTGCCTTAGAGTTCTTGTATCACTTTCATGCCATAATTAGTCCTATTGCAAGCATGATTATGACAGTTATTGCTCTCTCGTTTGTCGCTCCCTCTCTATTGCTAGCCTTCATTTGCACTGAGTATGAGCTCTACTTGTGCACCCAACTCCCCAAAACAAAATATTGCTAACAGTGTCCACCATACCTACCTATTAGCCTCATTTCCTATTTCAGTGCATATTCAATATGCCTTGTTTTCTTCCAAATAAAATGTTTGTCTGTTTTGAGAAAATAAGTTAGTAAAGATCTCACGAACTTGATGGCACACTTTATTCCTTGCACTTAATAATCCTGAACCATTGTGACCTGTCCATGAAAGTTATATGCTTGCAAATTATAGGCTGGGAGTTAGCAGAACCGTGCTGTCACGGGGAACGGTTTCAACACTTTTTGGATATTTATCCAGTTGATATCATGCTCTTTTATTTGCGGATGTCGTCGATGTGAAATAAAAGGGGAGCTTGTAAGTCCATGGAGTTATATACATTGTGTTAGAGAAACGCCTGGGCCGCTAGCTTAATCCATGCATAATCATGGTGGAAACTTGCAGCACCACCATAATGAGCAATCTGTGAAGCATCCTCAATAAAAATCTATGCACATAGTAAATAAAAAGATCGCTGAGATGCTCATTGTCTGCTTGCCTTGTCATTTTGATTATGGGATAGCTCCTGTATCATGTGCAAGGGGCCTCGTTGGTGGTTCTCTATGATATGCATGTATTTATGATGACAAGAACTTACCGGTAACGATAGTTGAGTAGCATGCAGAGCGACCCTCGTACTCAAGGGACATGGGATTTCCAGTTTATGGTCTATCAAGCATATGATTCAGAGTGGCCCTCACTTTCACCTTAACCATATAAAGATGCCTATGATAGGGGCAGTGAGAGCTCAAAGATAATGAGTACCTTAATTTCAGCATTTGGAAGCCTTTCAAACTTTTCAAAACCTTTTCATTTCCTTGTTGAGTCACCACCTATTCTATGAGAACCTTCTTGAGAGCATAGTTGTCATTCTTGTGTTTGTTTAAAAACTTGGTTAATTATGTCATGACTTTGATGCTTGTATCTCTAATATCTTTATCTCTAGTATTCGCTTGAACTTCAGAGGTGCCTTGGCATTTATATTGTGCTCTACAGACAAAGGCAAGCGAGATACCACTCTATCATACCTTCTTATGAGCATTGCAATGTTGCTTATGTTTATGTTTCTTGCTACTTATTATTATTGAGTTGGAATCTCTTCATAGCTTGCAATGACTGTTGAGTAGACTTAGTTGCATACTCTTTATTATGAATAGTTTAAGTATCTACTGCTGTGCTGAGAATATTTACATCATATGAAGCAAATGTTTTCGTGAAAGTTCTTTATCGCACTCAGTTTTCAATCGAATTGCTCGAGGAGAAGCAATAAGCTAAGCTTGGGGAGTTGATACGTCCAAAACGCATCTACTTTCCCAACACTTTGCTATAGTTTCTCCTCTAAACTTGTGTGATTTGGATACAACTAACACGGACTGACGCTGTTTTCAGCAGAATTACCTTGGTGTCTAGTTTTTGTGCAGAAATTCAACTATTAGGAAAAATCAGGGAAAATATGCCAAGAATTTCATTTCACAAGAAGACACACGGAGCCAGAGGACGAGACGGAGAGAAGGCCTAGGGGCCCACACCCCTGCCAGGCGTGGGCCAGCCCTGGCCGCGCCTAGGGGGGTGCGGCCACCCCAGGCACCCCCTCGGCCTCCCTCTTCACCTATATGAAGCCTCTTGACCAAAAAACCGGGGCGGTTCGACGATTTTCCAGAAAGACTTCGCGCGCCACCACCGTAAACTGCTGATTTTGGATCCAGAACCTCGTTCGCGGCACGGACGGGAATTTGAGAGGATCATCGCCATCGTCATCACTAATGCATCTCCATAAACCATCCATGTTTTCCTCATCCATGAGTGAGTAATCCCCTATTGTATGCTTGGGGATGGTAGGGATTGGATGAGTTCTATCATGTAATCGAATCAGATTGTTATGGCATGGTGCCTAGTAACTCTATTAGTGCTATTTGACTTTGTTGCAACTTGTTGTTCCTAATGCTTGTCACTAGGGCCCTAGTGCCGTGATCTCAAATCTGAACTTATTATTTAATCATTATGATAGTATTGTTTGTGATCTTATCTGTAAGTTGTGTACCCATATCATTGTCCGGATCCAAAGGCCCAAGCGATGTAAATTGGGACAACCGGAGGGATGGCTGAGGTGAGGATGACATGTGTTCACGGAGTGTTAATGCTTTGCTTGGTGCTCTATTAAAAGGAGCACCTTAATTGCTGATAGTTCCTAGAGGCCTCACGCAACGGGCTGGCCGATGTAAGATGTTGTGCAAGTTCTCATTGTGAGCACATATGACTATATATGGAGCACATGCCTAGGATTGTTTAGCTTGGATGCTTATTCTTATTTATCTGCAATTTCCCTATATATTGAAGTTACATGTTTAGACTCGTCCATGCAACGCCCGTCCATCCATCCTCGGCCCTACAGACTAATCTCATTACCATTACAATTACTATTGCTCTTGTTTTACCGCTGTTACATTCGCTTTTGCTACTACAAACTATTGCTTGATAAACTTTTGAGCAAGAACTATTTCCAGGTGCAGCTGAATTGACAACTCAGCTTGTTCAGGCTTGTAAGTATTCTTTGGCTCCCTTGTGTCGAACCAATAAATTGGGTAATACTACCCATGAAGACTATTGCGATCCCCTATATTTGTGGGTCACTAGTCGCTAACCTAAGTCATGCCTAATCATGGTGGAAACTTGCAGCATAACCATAGTGAGCAATATATGAAGCTTTCTTCTTAAAAAAAGAGAGACATATGAAAAGAGGAAAGAGAGAAAAAATCACCATTTTTCCATGGCAAAATAAGAAGATTGCTGAGATGCTCACTGTCTGCTTGCCTTGTCATTTTGATTATGGGATAGCTCATGTATCATATGCAAGGGGTACCTGCTGGCATGTTCTCTATGATACACATGTATTTACTATGACAAGAACTTACCGAATTCAAAGTTGAGTAGCATGAGGAGCGGCCCTCGTACTCAAGGGACATGATATTTCCATTTTATGGTCTGTCAAGCATATAACTCATATTGGACCTCACTTTCACCTTAATCATCTAAAGATGCCTATGATAGAGGCAATGAGAGCTCAAAGCTAATGAGTACCATACTTTCAGCATTTGGAAGCCTTTCAAACTTTTCAAAACCTTTTCACTTCCTTGTTGAGTCACCAATTATTCTATGAGCACCTTCTTGAGAGCATAGTTGTCATTCCTAGTGTAATGTTCTTGTCTAATAACTTGGTTAATTATGTCATGACTTTGATGCTTGTATCTCTGATATCTTTACTTCTAGTCTTCACTTGAATTTCAGAGGTGCCTTGGCATTTATGTTATTCTCTTCAAACAAACGCAAGCAAGATACCACTCTATCATACCTTCTTATGAGCATTGCAATGTTGCTTATGTTTATGTTTCATGCTACTTATCATTATTGAGTTCGAATATCTTCATAGCTTGCAATGACTATTGAGTACACTTAGTTGCATCCTCCTTATTATGAATTGTCTAAGTATCTACTCTTGTGCTGAGAATATTTACATCATATGAAGCAAATGTGTTCGTGAAAGTTGTTTTATCGCACACAGTTTTCAACTGAATTGCTTGAGCACAAGCAATAAGCTAAGCTTGGGGGAGTTGATACGTCCAAAACCTATCTACTTTCCCGAACACTTTTTCTATTGTTTCTCCTCCAAACTTGTGTGATTTGGATACAACTAACATGGACTAACGCTGTTTTCAGCACAATTACCTTGGTGTGTAGTTATTGTGTAGAAAATCAACTATCAGGAAAAATCCCGTAAAATATGCCAAAAATCCTATTTCACTAGAAGACTAACGTGCACACGTTAATACGAGCTTAATCGAGTGGAGGCTCGAGGGGCCCACACACCCCCGCCGCATGGGCTGACCTTGCCGCTACCGGAGGTGTGGCCGCCTGCACCCCTCGGCCTCCCTCTTCGCCTATAATTTGCCTTCTGACTTAAAAACTCAGGGGGGTTTCGACGTTTTTCTAGAAAGAGTTTCCTTGCACCGCCACCACCAGAAACCGTGATTCGGAACCAGAAATTCCATTCTAGCACCCTGCCAGGACGGGGAATTTGGTGAGGATCATCGCCATCATCATTACCAACGCATCTCCATCAACCATCCATGTTTCCCTCATCCATGATTGATTAATCCCCCGTTGTAGGCTACGGGGATGGTAGGGATTGGATGAGTTCTATCATGTAATCGAATAAGATTGTTAGGGCATGGTGCCTAGTATCTCTATTAGTGATATTTGACTTTGTTACAACTTGTTCTTGTTACTATTGCTCTTTTTATACTGCTGCTATTATTTTTTCTATTTGTAACATCCCAAAAATTATTAATCAAGGTTATCAAGTTCTAAACACCCAACTTTGGGGCTAACAAAGACTTTTGTTATTAAAAATCAATATGAATGCATGTGTGTATGTGATGAATGCATAAATGCTTGCAATGACTTGTTTGATTGTTAGGAATGGAAAGGATTGGTTTAAAGATGAAAACAATAACATCTAAATAATTTCCAGTCAGAATCAAATCAATAGAAGTTAACCCCAAAGTTAACCACTTGACCACTTTGAGTGTTTCTAGTCCAAGATTTCTAACAGAAACAAATCCAATTATTTTCACCCCATACTAGACCAAGTAAAAGTGAACCCAAGCCCACCTTGCAAACCCATAGAATTTTTTTTAAAATTAATTCCAAGGACAATTCAAAATTGAATCTTGTTCATATGGTAAGATCACCATTTCTCAAAAATCACTCAAACCAGTTCACCTTGAAAAACCCAAGCAACCAGAGACTACCAAGTATGTGACCAATGCACCCACCAAATTTCATCCAAAAATTCAAATATAAATTTCTTTCGGCCATTTCATCAAACACTTGGCAGACACAAATCAAATTGGCCAAACTTTCACTGTTTTGAGTAGTGATCATTCAAACCATTGTCTCCAATTCTTAACCCTTGTCCCCCCAGTGACAACCAATGCATCCCTCTGCACCATGTCGTGCATTCCCGACCACCCCCTTGTCCACCTCAACATCGACAACACGATGCACGTGTCGCTAGCCTCGCCAACCATGTCTAGCACGCTGCCCGTGCCTTACTGCCCCCTCCAGACCAGCCCTAGCTCGAGGACAGAGAGAAGAGACGCCGGAAACACCGTGCCCGTGCCGCTGTCGACCTTGCCGATGTGCACCACAGTTCACGCAGTGTTCCCACTCAAACCGACCACCTCGAGCTCTTGTCGCCCGCCTACACGATCACTACCGTCCCAGGAGACCACTAGACATGCTCATTCCCTCGACCATGCCCCCAGAGCCGACGACACCACGGTTTGCTGTCAAGACCGCAGAGATCACCGCCTGCTCGCCATTATATACCACCATTTCGAGGCATGCTGCCCATGATGACCGCCAGCGACGCCCATCGCCCCAGCACCCGAGCCATGCCGCTAGCTCACCGTGCCATCGCTGCTGACTCCCGCCACGCCTGCCTTGCTGCCACGCTTATAAAAAGGGATCTCCCCTGCCTCATTTCTCCACACCCCAACACTCAACACTCCTGACTAATCCTCCCCCACTTCTTCCCGGAGCAAGGCGAGCTCTCCATTTCTGGAATTTGGCGGAGCCCGCCGCTGCTGGAGGAGAAGGGCGCCATCGATTCAGGCCACCGCAGGAGAAGCCGCTAGTAACAGGAGAACTGTCGTCATCGACAACCCCATTCGCCCCTATCACCGACCCTCGCCTGAGCTCCGGTGAGCCTCCCGACCTCACTGCCATGCTAGGGTTCCTCCTCGCCATGTCCTGCTTGGCGAGGACGATGGTCGTGAGCCGCTGATCTTGGATCTAATCCTACATCAAAATCATCCCATACCCCTTCAGCCCCTGTCTCACTGACGGGTGGGGACACCACTTAGACTATCACGCGCGCGTGCTGTGCGCACTAGGCTGGCCCAGTTTAGTTCCCGCGTGACCCAATTAGTTCAAATTTAGATTTTTCAATTTAGTTCAAACCCTAGTTCCGTCTGTTGATTCAAAAATCAATTCAGAGAGATTTGCTGAACCAAATTGCATGAAACTAATCTTGCTAGAAAGGTATTGAAATTCTTAATCCAAGCCCGTTGGATTCAAACCATTTGAATTTATAGATCACCTATAGTAACAATAACAAGGCAGACCATAAATCAACCATAAATTCTTTTGAGTTGATTCCAACTCTCAAAAATCACATTTGACAAGACCTTTCTAAATATATAAAATATCTAGGTTTACTTATAGTGATAATGGACAGTATTAAAAGAATGCCCCATAGGCATTTCTAGTCACTTTAATTAATTAAAATAATAAGGTTAAACCTTATTAAATTGTGACACCACTTTAAATCATTATTCCAAGTATTAAAATATGTGGTGATGACATGTGGCAACATGATCCCATATTTTAATTGGAGAATATTAAATCTTAAGTAGTTTTCAATGAGTAGAAATTACTTTTCTAAAAATAAAATAAATAATACTAAGTCTTTATTTCATGTGATGATTATGATGATGCTAGATCATCTAGTGTGAACCTTTGTGTGCTAAATAGAAGTAGTTAAGTATTGTTTGGTGATTGTATACCTGTATTTATTTATAGAATATAGTATCGACTAAGGATAATAAGAGGAAGGAGACTACTACGAAGAAGAAGCAGAGGAGAACTTCAACCACTACACTGCTCAAGGCAAGCCTAACACTACAAGTTGACTATGCAAGCTATCTAATGCAAGCCATCTTAGCAAGCTAATACTTGCAAGCCCCACAATACCAATTAACCTATGCAATGCATTAGGCATGCTTTGGTTATACCATTTGATTATACCAAATCCCAGTTTTACTTGCAAGATTTATTATTTTATTTATTTATCAAAGTTCTTTATTACTTCTAGTTAGTGTGTTGTGAGTTTTGGAAATATTTTAGAGGTAGCATAAAGAGCATAAAACTTGGCCTAAGTTAGTTAGACCTAGATGTCATGCTGAGGCATGAGATTAGATTTAGATTAGTCACACTTGATTAGCACCCCTCATTAGTGATTACCCCCAACATTAGTGACTAGTGCTAAGCATAAAACTTGATTACTTTAGATGGGAATACTTGGTGAAAATGGTTATGAAAACCTTAGAATGATGAGTCATTCTGATGAAATGTTTTGACATGTGTTATGAACACTAGATGATTTGATGATGAAAATGTTGAGGCATAAGCATTATCCCCTTTATTAAACTGATGGTTGTCTTGGATGCAAACCATTCCAATTTCACTGCATACAACCACAATACCCGAGTTTGGGTAGGGCTTGACTGGATGTTTATATATCTTAGTATGGTTTCCCTTGCGGCCGAGGTTTGAGCTGAGGCTACCTCGTGATGATTGTCCACCTGTGCAGTTCCCAAGATGACTGATGGTCGTGGTTGGGAGGCCAAACTCATAGGGGAGGTGCCTATACTAGGGTGTGTAATTGAAAGGTTTGGATTGATTATGCGCATATTGAGTATGGTGATTCAGGATTGTTCCTAGCGGATGTACCAAATGTTGGTGGTGAAAGTGTACCACCTCTGCAGAGTGTCCAACTATTCGAATAGCCGCGTTCACGGTTATGGAAAGTTGAGTTACATACTGTTCCGCCATCGATGTTTTCAAGATGACTTGTGAAATGAATCATGACTTTGACTTGACCACAACAGGGTTGTGAATATGAAAAACTAAGTTCCCACTTAGGTGTTATAAAACATTAAGTTAGTTTTCTTTACTTCTAAACTCAGTTAGAGATAAATCTGGCTTTTTGCAAAACAACCTAGAGCTTAGGATTCCTACTTAAACCACTTTACTTGTTAGTGATAGTTTGCGAGTACTTAAAGAGTACTCATGGCTTTGTCCCTGGCTATTCTCGTGGCCAGGCTATGAGTAGGACTACCAGGATGATGGACAACAGGAAGTCTACGACAACTAGGATCATCTCCCATCGTCAGCATTTCCTGTGACCCTGGAGATGGAGCTTCACCCATGCTATCGTTATTATATTATTCCGATGCGTTGATTGTATTAAGACTGGATCATGAGATCCTTTATTTGTAAGAACTTTAATATGGGTTGTAATGGATGATGAACTATGGTACCAATCTGTTATCTCTCGCAAAAATGGTAATCCTCGGATTGCGATGTATGGCATAACAGGCATCTCGGATTAAAAATATGGGTGTTGACAAGTTGGTATCAGAGCCATCCTGACCATAGGAGACCCTAGTTAGAATGGACGCTTGAATCAAAAACTAAGTTTCAAAACAAAACAAGTGAGTATTTATGAAAACCTATTCTCATTCTTATCACTTAGATTGTTTCATGAAAATTTATGACCTTCAAAAATTCTTGCAAACTTACATAAAATTTGACACACTCGATCACTCTACTAACTTACTTATCCTATATTCTTATAGATGGACGTGAAGTATAGCAAGTTCTGTCAGTTGGGCAATGTAGGAGAGCTCATCTTTGAGCATGATTTGGACCAACTCTCGGAACTTCTGAGCGCTCAGACTTAATTCTTCAGAGCCCAGCTCAACGATCAGCAAGGAGGAGAATTACAGTGGCTGATTGTTGCAAGTCTCAGAGGCAAGATTGAGGCACCCACCTCAGAGGGAATCCAGTTCACCTTAACAGAGAACAACTGGCTAGATGGACTCGCCAGGGCTATGCAGGAAGCTCTTGCCTGTCTGTGTGGGCAAAGCATCAATCAGATCAAGGGCACCCGCTTTGATTTCTACGCAAGGCGTGATGCTATGGGACAACCATTGGAGGTACCATACCACCCAAGCTGAAGCATCAGGTGGATCATCTCAGATTCATGCTGTCTGATAGGCAGAAGGAGTTGGACAATGCCCGCTCCTACACCATCCACAACTATGCCTTCACAGTCAAGAAGGGCTAGACCATCGCCATCCTTGCAAAGGAGTGCAATACCTTTCATTGGTAAAGCGTGATGACTTGGAGGAGACCATCCATGAGCGGGACATGCAGGAGGAGAGGGAGAATGCGGGAAGATATCCATGGAGACCCTTACTCCTACCTCAGTGATGATGATGACTTCCTGGAGGACCAAGCCATGGACTTCCACACCGATGATGATGACTCCGCCTTCATTTATGATGATGATGATGATGATGATGATGAAGACACCGATTCTGATGAGTAGTAGCACTTAAGCACTATCGTAGGTTTGAGTTGTATCTGGTCCCACTGTATCGTAGTTCCACAGAATGGTTCTTAAAACCATCTGTTTCCTCATTGTGGTGTGTGTTTGTATTGTGTGCTATGAATGAATGAATGAATGAAAAGCAAGTTGCTAGTGGGAAAAACCTGAGTCAAACTTAAAGTTTAAAAACTTTTCAAAAACAAAACCTTGAACCTTAGAAATTTCCCCCTTGTGTCATGCTCTATCTCAATCTTCAGATGCCTCGCAGAGGAAGCAGTTCATACCCGGACCCAATACTGCAAATCTTGCAAATGTTGGTTTCTGACCGTGAAGCTGAAAAGAGCCGAACGTCTAGCCAACTTAGCCACCCTTTAACACATACTCAGATGGCCAACAACAATCAAGGCTATGGAAACCAGGACCACCATGGATCCAAGCTCAAGTACTTTCAGAACACCAATCCACCTATCTTTAGTAAGTCTAAAGAGCCCTTAGATGCGGATGACTAGCTACAGACCATGGAGAACAACTTAGAAGTCGTCGGAGTGGAGGCCAATGAGAAAGTACTATTTTCCACCCATTATCTGGCAAGAGATGCAAGATCTTGGTGGAATAGTATTCGCACCATGAATGGAGGACAAATAATGACTTGGGATGAATTCAAACTCAAGTTCAGCCGAACCCATGTTACTCAGAAGTCACATCCCAAAATTTTCCAAATTTTGAAATGTGAAAAATAAATAAACAAAATAAATAATTGTTGAAATTTAGGGTGAAAAGAAACTTTTTGATTCCAAATGGAAACATCAAAACCCATCTTGAACAAACTATGAATAAAATGGAATCAAACAAATTTCAAACAAGTGAAATACATTCATCAATAAATGTATCTTGAAATTTAAACACTTGGAAAAATAAACCAAAACCCTAAAACCCTAATGGAAAGAAATCATTTCTAAGATCTCTCTAAAACTATGGAATTGATCCATATAAAAATTCAGCAACAATCATTTTAAAATGATCAAGAATGATAAATAAAAATATTATCAAAACCATGGAAATTGGTTTCACTCAATTTAGAACCACGGACAAAAAATTATGAATTTAATAAGTTGAAAGGAAATAATTTCCAAAGCAAATAAAACTCCTATCTAAAATCCATACCAAATGGTGAGAAAATAATCCTAAATAGATTTAAAAGGATAAACAAATATTAAATAAAATTATACAAATTGGAATCACCAAATTTGGATCTATAAATAAAAGATATGGATTTTATGAGACAAATAAAGAAATAAATAAATAAGGAATATTTAAAATCTAAATTAAAACTTGGCCTAATCCATAAGAAAATGAGATAAAGTTAATCCAAATTCAAATGAAAGAAAGGGATAAAGAATAAGCAAATAAAAGTATATGGGATTAAACCCTATTCTAATTAAATTTAATAAAGACAAAATCCCTAATATAAATGATTAATTAAATCATGGGAAAATAATAAATGGAATTTGCCTAAGAGAAATAAAAGTTATTTAATTAACCTAAATGGGATCAAAGAATTATTTGAATGAAAATTTATTTAGGATTAAAACCATATTTAATTTGATTTGAATAAAGATAATCTACCCAATTTAAATGATTAATAAATTATATTAAAATATGTTAAATAATTCAACACCCTATTAAATAAGTAAAACCTACTGAAAAAGGTTTAGTGAAAATTAGAATTCAAATAAAGAGTTTGAAAATATAATTAAATCTTATTTGAATAAAAGACAAGTGCCCATTTTAAATAAAATATAAACCATAAAATAATAAAAGAATTATTCCTAAAATGGTATTTAAAATACATGTTTAAACAACATTAGAACTTACTGAAAGTTTGGCAAAGATTTGAATTCAAATGGTTGTTTGAATTGTTTGAACAAATTCAAAACAGAATAAAAGAAATAGAAAAAGGAAAATAAATAGAGAAGGAAAAAATGGAAATAAGCCAGCCCAGCCCAACCTGGCCCATCTATCCCAACAGCCCACCTCTCTCCTCCACCCCCGCAGAAAACGATTCACACCGCACTACTCACCCGCGCCATCACTGACGATTGGACCCCACCTTGTATTTCTCTCTCTCGATGAACGTCGGGCCCCACCTATCGGTCTTCGCTCACCCACCCCACGCACCACATTCTCCGAGCTTCGTGTTGAATTCTGGGTTGAATTCATGATTAATGGCTCAGTGAATCTCGCCGTGACCATGCTCGTTAAAGGCGCCTTCCTTGCCTCTACCTTTCCCCTCACACCCTACTTCCCCTCTGCCACCAGGCTATGCTGATTTTGCCCGAGACCACGCTCTGCTCCGACGAGCCTCCGCCCAAATTCCGGCAGCACCAGCCACCGCCTTGCCCCCTCGACCACCAAACCACTCCCCACCTCCCACGCACCACCCGCACCAACCACTTGTCGCCATGCCCCCTATCATAGACAACGTTTTCTCCTGAACGTCACCGTCTCCTGCCACAACTCCGGCGAGTTCTCTCCGTAAGCCCCGACCGCCCCCTTCTCTCTCAATGGTACTCCTGTAATTACTGTCCCCGTGCGCATCTAACGCCCTCATTTTCTTGCTTTGGCATGGTCTGTAGCCTTGCCAACGTCGACTATCGTGCGAACCCGTCGTCAGTAACCACTCCGGTGAGAGATGGTCGACCCGTCTGTGCGCCCCTATCACCGCGACGAGAACCTTGAGCTTCAGCACGACAAGGCAAACTCGGTGAGCTATTCCTACCTCTCTCGCGATTCCTGTATCGCTGACACCATCCTCGTCTGACTGCGCCGCCGCCAGCCACCGTTGCTGCGCCGCCCATCGACGATCAATGCACTCTGGACAGTTAGATGCAGATCTAGTGGGTGTGTTAGATTCACTTAAGTGAAGGGGTACACTAGATCAGAGCCACACGATCCCCTTTTAACCCAACGTTCCACAGCACTCGATCCAGCCGAACCATTTTCAGCCAATAAGAACAAGACGCGTGGCACTGTGTTATTTTAAATAGACAGAAACTTTTCTATTAGATGTTTAAACTTGCAAAATTCATAACTTTTGATTCACACGTCCAAATTTTGCAAATTTTATATCAATGGAATAAGAAAAAATAGTTCTATCCAACCATGTACTTTGTTTAGTAATTTTCTTCTGTAAACTTAGTTGTTTTTGCAGAAACTTGTGTAGGCATAATTTGAATATAAAAATTATTCTAGAAATACTTTTAAGGTAAAATATTTGGTAAATGGGTTGATTTGAACCTACTGACCATAGCAACGATTTAAAAATATATTTTGTGAGGCTAAAGGAATAAATCTTTGAATAAAAGCATTTCTAGCTAAATAAATTTATTGAATAAGTTTTAAAAATTCTTTTTTAGTAAAACCTTTGGAAAATGATTTGATTTAAACTCTCTAACCCTAAACACCAAGTTTTTGGATTTAAAATTATAGTTGGTGAACCCTATAAAAATATTACTTTGTTTGAAGGCATTTCCAACAAAATAAAATATTGCTTTAGTGTAAAAAATGGTTTATAGGTAAATCTTTTGCAAATGGTTTTAATATTAAACACTTGACCTTAAAACACTAACATTTGTGTTTAAAATATATTTTTCAAAACACTAGAAATTATTACTTTGATTAAATCATTTCTAACAAAACAAAAATGATTTAAATGGCCATTTTCACTAACTTGATATCCAATGGTTTTGCCACTTTTATAAATGACCAATATGTGTTTTAAAATGTATATAACCTATTAGAAACCACTTTTCCAAATAAAACAATCTTTGGCATGTTTGCATGCATTGCTTTGTTTTTATTATTCTATGTGATCAATTGCTTGAATGGTAGATTGAATTTGTGCCTTGCTTGATTGAATTGTAGTGAACTTTGAAGAGTGTGACTATTGCAAGATCAAGGAGTGAACTTATATTCTCTACCAAAAAGGTAGGTGGTGCTTCATACTTTTGTCCCATTATTTTCACTATGCATTAGTGATATTTCTAAGTAGGACTTGCATGGAATTTTCTAAGTACAAACTATGCGAGGGGAAATCCTAGTAGATGAAACCTTAGTAGAATTTTCCCAAGTTAAGATTCCTACTACCATCATGCTTAGCTTAGCTAGTATAAAACAAGGGTGGATTATATTCATGCTATGGAATATTTCTAAGTCAAGGACTTGTGTTTTATTTAATAAAACAACTATGTGAATGAATCACCTGGGTGGAATGGTATTGCTTGGATGGATTTTTGTTGAGTGGTTACACAAGGCCAGGGGACTGGTGAACCTAGTGTATCTCACTTGTGGAATGCCACCCAGGAACAAAGATATTTGAGATGTCAAATGTTGAGAAGCTTCAAGTGCAGCCACTTGGCATTATGGGCTCTACCTGGATCATATAGGTTGCAATAACTTATCCAAATGGAAAGTTGGTGGTAGGGGATGAAGGTTGGAACGCGTCCATTATAGTCTAAGGGAAGGGTTCTGAAAGATCTTGTCTCGATGGATGTCGAGTCTTGTGGGGAATGTGCACCACCTCTCGAGATAGTAAAATCTAAGTACTTAGCCGTGTCCCGGCAATGGACAATTTGAGCAACAAGACATGGAAGCTATCAAGGATCTCCTCATCCCAATTTATAAGTTAAAAACTTTTGGTTGAACAAGGGTTAAAGGATTACCAATGTCTATTGGTTGATGCCTTGGGTGATTTTGACGAACAAAAACTTAGTGTTTTCAAATGATAAGGAAAATCTATTTTTTAGCAAAGCAAGCTTAAGCTCCACTTAGCCAAATGCATATAGATGATAGATACCACTATTCTACCATAGTATCACTTGCCAATACAATTCAAATGTATTGACCCTTGTGTATGTAACTTATTATGTTGTAGGTTTGTTTGATGTTAGTGAAGTGTGTTGATTAGGATTACAAGTCTACAACCAACATGATTGCCTGTGGCACTTTGAAGATGAAGGACTCCATGCTATAGTTATTTCTGCATTGTAATGAGATAGCCAAATGAGCTATGTAAGATGTAATGAATTATTTTATTCCTAGTTATAAAGTTGTATTATGACCTTTGTTTCTTGAAATTACATATTAACTGTGGATGCTAGCTATTTATCTAGGGACTAGCATTGTAAACACAGGGACCTTTACCTTTATACTCATGGGGTCTTACAGATGGTATCAGAGCACTGTGTTGCCTGTAGGATTGTAACCCTGGCATTGGACAAAACCCCTTAGAAAAATAGGAGTCGTATTTGTTCCAAAACTTATTCACAAACGATCTTGTAAACTCTTTCCTCATCCTTTTTGGTTTTGATTCTACATCTCTTCCTTTTCAAACATGATGGACAAAACCTCAACATGATCAAAGACTTCACCATAAGCAACCTCAACATGAGCAAATACATCACCATAAGCAAAGACTTCAACTTGAGCAAAGACTTCAACATCACCAATGACTTCAACTTTAGTTTCAACAAGGACTTCAACTTGGACATCACTAAGGACTACAAGTGAGACAATAAATATTACTCAAGACTTGGAGACTAAGGAAAAACAACATAGAAGGAACCATCATCAGCTTTGAAGTTTGTGACCAAGATACAAGAATTTCTCCAAGGATACAATGATCTTGTTGAAGAAGGAACAACTAAGAAGAATGGAATGACCTCAAGAAAACCATATAGTTGGACCACCATATTAGTGTTTAGTTTAAATCAAACACACCAACTTATGTGCATAGCAAAAATATTGCCTAATAAAAATGTGCTTGAAACTTGTTGTTTGAGTGGAATGTTTGTTTGTGATTGCTTGCACATTGCTTTTGTGAATTGTTGTGTGTGATAGACTTCTTCCTTATAAATCTTTTTCCTATTCTAATCCCAATCCAACCCAAACAGATGAATTCTCCAAGAGACTCCAACATCAAGAATGGTGACAACAACCAACAGATGCACATGAGAGAACAACTACTAGCAAACCAAACCCAGTTGAATAAGATGACAACTCAGTTTTTAGCCAACAACAATGAGTTAGACCCAACCTTGCAAAAGTTTTTGGAAATCCAATCCCAATTGTTGCAACGGATGACCACTCAAATGATCGACATGAAAGACAACCATTCCCATGGAGTTTGTGACAACAATGATGTCAAGGATGATATTATAGAAGGAACTCAAGCTTGCAATATTTGTGGAGACATGGATCACACTTCCAAAGAGCATGACGATCAATGCCCTAATTGTGAAGAGAAACATCGAACTAATCAATGCCCCACATCTCTAGTGACTTGTTTCTATGTGAAGGAAATAATCATGTCCCTATCCAATGCCCCATCTATCCTATTGTTCAACAAGTGAAACAAGGTGGAATGCATCAAGAGTATGGAAAACCCCATGAGGAAAGAACTTCTACCAAGAAGGATGAAGACAAAGGCAAACCTCAGATTGCACCTCCATACATTAGGAATCACCTTCATGGACAAAAGAGGAAACATAGGTATTATCCAAGGAATCGTTCAAGGAACCGAGGAGACTTTCCCACCTTTGGGGTGAGATATGAAGATCCTTAGCTAGATGAACTCCTAGCTTTGGAGAAACCCAAGAAAAAGAAGAATAAGGAAATTATCCAAGTGTGGTGCAACAACTGCAAAGATCTAGGCCATTATATATCAACATGTCCATAGAAGATACGTGAAGAACTCAACCTTGTCACATGTTACAATTGTGGTGACCAACGACATTATGCAAGCAATTGTCTAGAAAAGATGAGATACAAGACAAGCAAGCCTATGAGAGATCTCAGCCTTATCACATGTTTCAAGTGTGGAAACAAAGGACACTATGCAGATGTCTGTCCAGAAAAGTTTCATCAAGATCCTAAGCAAGCCATGATGTACTCTAGTGGAAAACTTTTTAAGGGTGGTAGTACCCTAGTTGCCTTGTAGCCAATTTGTAACCTCTAGCCTTCCCAAATCTCGGGACGAGATTTCTTTTAAGGGTGGTAGCGTGTCACATCCCAAAATTTTCCAAATTTTGAAATGTGAAAAATAAATAAACAAAATAAATAATTGTTGAAATTTAGGGTGAAAAGAAACTTTTTGATTCCAAATGAAAACATCAAAACCCATCTTGAACAAACTTTGAATAAAATGGAATCCAACAAATTTCAAACAAGTGAAATACATTCATCAATAAATGTATCTTGAAATTTAAACACTTGGAAAAATAAACCAAAACCCTAATGGAAAGAAATCATTTCCAAGATCTCTCTAAAACTATGGAATTGATCCATATAAAAATTCAGCAACAATCATTTTAAAATGATCAAGAATGATAAATAAAAATATTATAAAACCATGGAAATTGGTTTCACTCAATTTGGGACCATGGATAAAAACTTATGAATTTAATAAGTTGAAAGGAAATAATTTCCAAAGCTAATAAATCTCCTATCTAAAATCCATACCAAATGGTGAGAAAATAATCCTAAAGATATTTAAAAGGATAAACAAATATTAAATAAAATTATACAAATTGGAATCACCAAATTTGGATCTATAAATAAAAAGATATGGATTTTATGAGACAAATAAAGAAATAAATAAATAAGGAATATTTAAAAGCCAAATTAAAACTTGGCCTAATCCATAAGCAAATGAGATAAAGTTAATCTAAATTCAAATGAAAGAAAGGGATAAAGAATAAGCAAATAAAAGTATATGGGATTAAACCCTATTCTAATTAAATTTAATAAAGACAAAATCCCTAATAGAAATGATTAATTAAATCATGGGAAAATAATAAATGGAATTCTCCCAAGAGAAATAAAAGTTATTTAATTAACCTAAATGGGATCAAAAGAATTATTTGAATGAAAATTTATATAGGATTAAAACCATATTATTTGATTTGAATAAAGACAATCTACACAATTTAAATGATTAATAAATTATATTAAAATACTTTAAATAATTCAAAAAGAATTATTTAACACCCTATTAAATAAATAAAACATACTGAAAAAGGTTTAGTGAAAATTAGAATTAAAATAAAGAGTTTGAAAATATAATTAAATCTTATTTGAATAAAAGACAAGTGCCCATTTTAAATAAAATATAAAACATAAAATAATAAAAGAATTATTCCTAAAATGGTATTTAAAATACATGTTTAAACATCATTAAAACTTACTGAAAGTTTGGAAAAGATTCGAATTCAAATGGTTATTTGAGTTGTTTGACCAAATTCAAAACAGAATAAAAGAAATAGAAAAAGGAAAATAAATAGAAGGAAAAAATGGAAATAAGCCCAGCCCAACCTGGCCCATCTAGCCCAACAGCCCACCTCTCTCCTCCACCCCCGCAGAAAACGATTCACACCACAGTACTCACCCGCGCCATCAGTGATGATTGGACCCCACCTCGTATTTCTCTCTCTCGCTAAACGCCGGGCCCCACCTGTCGGTCTTCGTTCTCACCCACCCCACGACCCGTTCCTCCCGAGCGTTTCTGTGTTGAATTCATGGGTTGAATTCATGATTAATGGCTCAGTGATTCTCGCCGCGACCATGCTCGTTAAAGGCTCCTTCCTTCCTCTACCTTTCCCTCACAAACCATTTCCTCCGCCACTGTGTCAGGCTGATTTTGCTCGAGACCACGCTTCATCCGACGAGCCTCCGCCCAAATTCGAAGCACCAACCACCGCCTTGCCCTCGACCACTGAGCCTACTCCCCACCTCCCTAGGCACCTCCCAAGAACCATCGCCCACTGCGGCCCCTATCGTCGACAACGCCTTCGCCGAATGCCACTGCCTCTCGCCACAACTCCGTGAGTTCTCCCCAGAGCTCGACCGCCTTTCTCTCTAAATGGTACTCCTGCAGTCACCGTCCCCGTGCGCATCTAACGCCCCCATTTTCTTGCTTTGTCATGGTCCGTAGCCTCGCCAACATCGACTACCGTGCGAACCCATCATCAGTAACCACTCCGGCGAGAGATTGCCGACCCGTCCGTACGCCCCTTTTCCCGCGACGACAACCTTGAGCTTCAAAGACGACGAGGCGAACTCGGTGAGCTATTCCTCCCTCTCCCGCACTTCCTGTATCGCCAGCACCATCCTCATCTTACCGCGCCGCCGCCATCCACCGTCGCTGCACCGCCCATCGATGGTCAATGCACTCTGGACCGTTAGATGCAGATCCAATGGTGTGTTAGATTCACTTGCTTAAGGTGCGCTAGATCAGAGCCAGACGATCCCTTTTAATCCAACGTGCCACATCACTCGATCCAGCCAAACCGTTTTCGGCCAATAAGAACAGGACGTGTGGCACTGTCTTGTTTTAAATAGACAGAAACTTTTCTATTAGATGTTTAAACTTGCAAAATTCATAACTTTTGATTCACACGTCCAAATTTTGCAAATTTTATATCAATGGAATCAGTAAAAATAATTCTATCCTACAATGTACTTTATTTAGTAATTTGCTTCGGTAAACTTAGTTGTTTTTGCAGAAACTTGTGTAGGCATAATTTGAATATAAAAATTATTCTAGAAATATTTTTAAGGTAAAATCTTTGGTAAATGGGTTGATTTGAACCTACTGACCATAGAAACCAACTTATGGATTTAAAAATATATTTTGTGAGGCTAAAGGAATTAATCTTTGAATAAAAGCATTTCTAGCTAAATAAAATTATTGAATGAGTTTTAAAAATGCTTTTTGAGTAAAACGTTTGGAAATTGATTTTATTTAAACTCTCTCACCCTAGACACCAAGTTTTTGGATTTAAAAATATAGTTGGTGAACCCTATAAAAATATTACTTTGTTTAAAGGCATTTCCAACAAAATAAAATATTGCTTTGGTGTAAAAAATGGTTTATAGGTAAAAACTTTTGCAAATGGTTTAATATTAAACACTTGAACTTAAAACACTAACATTTGTGTTTAAAAATATATTTGTGAAATCACTAGAAATTATTACTTTGATTAAATCATTTCTAACAAAACAAAAATGATTTAAATGTCCATTTTCACTTAGTTGATATCCAATGGTTTTGCCACTTTTATAAATGACCAATATGTGTTTTAAATTTTTTATAACCTATTAGAAACCACTTTTCCAAATAAAACAATCTTTGGCATGCTTTCATGCATTGCTTTGTTTTTATTATTCTATGTGATGAATTGCTTGAATGGTAGATTGAATTTGTGCCTTGCTTGATTGAATTGTAGTGAAATTTGAAGAGTGTGACTATTGCATGATCAAGGAGTGAACTTATATTCTCTACCAAAAAGTCAAGTGGTGCTTCATACTTTTGTCCCATTATTTTCACTATGCATTAGTGATGTTTCTAAGTAGGACTTGCATGGAATTTTCTAAGTATAAACTATGCCAGGGGAAATCCTAGTAGATGAAACCTTAGTAGAATTTTCCTAAGTTAAGATTCCTACTACCATCATGCTTAGCTTAGCTAGTAGAAAACAAGGGTGGATTATATTCATGCTATGTAATATTTCTAAGTCAAGGACTTGTGTTTTGTTTAATAAAACAACTATGTGAATGAATCACCTGGGTGGAATGGTATTGCTTGGATGGATTTTTGTTGAGTGGTTACACAAGGCGGGGACCGTGAACCTTGTGTATCTCACTTGTGGAATGCCACCCAGGAACAAAGATATTTGAGATGTCAAATGTTGAGAAGCTTCAAGTGCAGCCACTTGGCATTATGGGCTCTACCTGGATCATATAGGTTGCAATAACGTAGCCAAATGGAAAGTTGGTGGTATGGGATGATAGGTTGGAACGCATCCATTCTGGTCGGAAGGCTTCTGAAAGATCTTGTCTTAATGCATGTCGAGTCTTATGGGGAAAGTGCACCACTTCTCGAGAGAGTAAAATCCAAGTACTTAGACGTGTCCCCGGCAATGGCCAATTTGAGCATCAAGACATGGAAGCTATCAAGGATCTCCTCATCCAAATTTCTAAGTTAAAAACTTGTGGTTGAACAAGGGTTAAAAGATCACCAATGTCTATTGGTTGATGCCTTGGGTGATTTTGACAAACAAAAACTTAGTGTTTTCAAATGATAAGGAAAATCTATTTTTAGCAAAGCAATCCTAAGCTCCACTTACCCAAATGCATATAGATGATAGATACCACTATTCTACCATAGTATCACTTGCCAATACAATTCAAATGTATTGACCCTTGTGGCTGTAACTTATTATGTTGCAGGTTTGTTTGATGTTAGTGAAGTGTGTTGATTAGGATTACAAGTCTACAACCAACATGATTGCATGTGACACTTTGAAGATGAAGGACTCCATGCTATAGTTATTTCTGCTGCATTGTAATGAGATATTCAAATGAGCTATGTAAGATGTAATGAATTATTTTATTCCTGGTTATAAAGTTGTATTATGACCTTTGTTTCTTGATATTACATCTTAACTGTGGATGCTAGCTATTGATCCAGGGACTAGCATTGTAATCACAGGGACCTTTACCTTTATACTGGTGGGGTCTTACACACCGGGTTTAATCAAGAGGATGAGAGATAAATTCCAAGAATTGAAGCAAGGGAGGATGACAGTAGTTCAATACCGTGACAAATTTTTGTCATTAGCTAGGTATGCACCAGATGAGATTGACACTGAAGCCAAGAAGAAGGAGAGATTCTTGAATGGTCTGCATGATGAGATGCAAACAGTGTTAGTCAATATTCCGTTTGCTGACATTGAAGCCTTAGTGGATTCTGCAATCCAGATGGAAGGCAAGATCAACCAAGCCAATGAGAACTGCAAGCGTCGAATGATGAATCAACCAGGAACCTACCATACCCCAAAGTATCGCCCAACCCATCTGCAGGATATGCCCCAAGAAACAATAGACCCCTGATAAACCGTCCAACCTATCCCAACCATGGAGGAGGAAACCTGTCGTGGGAATGGTCACGGCAGATTCTACAATCGGCAGAGAGTAGTAGAACGAAGGGCAAGGCCCAGCCCATCATGCGAAGTAGATGAGGTGGAGACACAGGGTTTTATCCAGGTTCGGCCCCCGGAGGGTAAAGACCTACTCCTGCTAGATTGTATTATGGTGGAGGTACAATGGGGCGAGCTCGACGGCTAGGCGGCGAGTCGCTTGGGTGTATGATGGAACATGCCTCTACACGCCCTGTACGGAGGTTTATATAGACTCACCTCCCCCTAGGGTTTACATATCTCAAGCGAATCAGTTAAGGTTTCGGTACTGGTTTAACCTAATCCGACTGGGCCTATCTACTCTCCTGGGCCTTTAGCTTCCAGTCGCTTGAATCCACGCCAGGCCTTGATCCAGTCGCCGTCTTGCAGGCCCACTCGCCAGCCTCGGGCCGAAAATGTCCCGCTTGGGTATACCCCGTAGGCATATCCCCATCAAGAGTCCCCGAGGCCGCCGCCGATTGGCGAGGTGGTTGCCGGGCACGGAGCATACGGCTTCAATGCGGACATCCAGTCGAATCGGTGGCGGGCTCCTGAATAAAGGAGAAAACTAGTCATTCTGGTCGCAGCTTTGGCGAACGGGTCGATGAAATATTTAGTCACTATTGTAGTGATCGGGTCGGCGAGCTGAGTGGCTGAAGTTGGACCGTCAAACGCAGTCAAAACTAGCCGTTGGAGTAATCCAAAGGTAACTTTCGGCGTAATCACCGCGTAGTAACGGCTTCCTGATTTGGCGGGTAACAACCACTATATAAGGGGAATGGTAGGCGATCAGAAATCCACCCCCTCGTCATTTCCTCCGATTGCGCGCACCTCCGTTTTCCTCTGCATCGCGATCCAGCCGATCCAAAATCCTCCGACCTCCACGAACCTCGTCGCCAATGGCCCCCTCCACCGAACCATGGGGCAGGTCCAAGTGTACGAGAGCGCTACTAGCGTCTTTCGAGGAGGCCGGGATTGTGTGCGCCGGCAGGTGGCACATCCCCGCGGCCGGAGAGGTGACTCCGGACCCGCGCGAGGGAGAGTTCATCTGTTTCACCAGCCACCTGGAACGGGGGCTGGGATTGCCCACATCTCTTTCTTCAGCGCTTCGCTTTCTACAGATCCACCACGGACTGGGTTCAAGATAAAGATCGAGCATCTCGCCATTTTCGTATGCTCATGAAAGTGCTACCTAGGCTGTAGGCCCTACTTCCCCGTGGCAAGACCTATTCCACGGAGGATCGTCAAGAAGCGGCGCACCCAATGCTCGCCAAGGCGGCTTGACGTTTCAATTGAAGTCGAAGGCTTCCTTTTTTGATTTGATGCTGCCCGCCAAGGCGGCGAGCAAGTGGAAGAAGTCTTGGTTTTACGTCACCGAGGGGACTCCAGAGGGCGAGGTGGCGATCCCAAGATACTCCGCCGACCGGCCCGAACCACGCCGACTCCAAGTCGGCAAGCTCCCAACTGACCAGCGGATGGTCGTGGATGAGATGCTTCAAACCATCCGCGGCCTGAAGAAGAAGGGTCTTCAGACCATTAACTTGTACAACTGCTGGCTCGGGCGGCGACTCGTCCCCCTGGCCCGCCGTGACCATTATATGTACGAGTACACGGGCCGGGAGGACTCGACGAAATCCTGCCTCGCTGAGTGGAAACTCGAGGATTACATTCCGGCGCTGAAGAAAATCACCCAGGCGGTGTACCTGGACGTGAAGGCCGGGGTCGCCCCCTACACCGCGAAGCATCCAGCCCCAACGGTAAGTCTCTTTCTATCATTCGCAGTCGCAGTTAATGCTGTGGCGGTTATACTGATACTGTCTCTTGCATATTGCAGTTATTTCAAGTGGTGGAAGGGTGGCTTCCGCCCGCAGACGACGAGAATTCGAGCTCGTCCGTCCAGGTCGGGGGCGAGTCACCTCCTGCCAAAGGCAGCGTCGAGAGCGACAGGAGCGACGACGACGAGTCCGAGGAAGAGGTCGCCCCGCTGGTTCGCAAAACCCGCGGGCAGCGTCAGCACGAACTCGAGGCGAGTAGAAGCCTCGAACGTCACGACGACGAACTTCCCGAACACACCTCGTGTCGCCAGGCCACTCCGTCAAAGAAGAAGAAGAAGGAGGCGAAGGCCCCTCCAATGAGGAAGACGAAGCTAGCGAGACAGGCATCTCCGCCTCATTCGGCGAGCAGCTCCGATGCCACCAGCCTGGCCAAGGATGAAACGCCACCGACGGTGGCAGCGCCAGACGTTACCACCGTCCTGAGTGAGGTGCCTCTGGCCTCGATGCCTCCGTTGTTCGCCCCAGTCTCTAGGTCGGGGGCCGCTCCGGTCGCTGTAGTTTCACCTCCCAGGGAGGCTCCCGCCAAAAATGTTTTGGAGGATCCTGTCGCGTCCTCGACAACGAAGAAGCCATCCGTGTCTTGGGCGCACAACGTCCTGGATATGGGTCTCAGCCAGAAATCGGGCCCCGAATCGAGAAGCCGGGGCATCCGTGACGGGACCGCAGCTCATACCGCCGCCAAGTGTTTTTTTTACCTTTGTTTTTGCGTTGTACTGCACCACTTTGCTCATGTAATCATTTTGTAGGACTGAGTCAAAAGATAGTCCACCCGTCTGCGGGCCAAGGTGCCACCGCCGTCGCTAAGGAGGACCTCTCTAAGAGGAAGGCTAATGAAGTCGCCGCCCCACCGACAGCCGCCAAGAAGGCTAAGGGCGACGGTCGCCACGGTGGCGATGACACGACGATGGCTCCGAGTGACCTCGCAGCGGGGCGGCCTCGAATCAAGGAGGGTGCGCCCATCGCGACCTTCCCCGCTTATGGCTGTGAGCGCTACGGCGAGTGGTACCACGCCATCAAGCCGCGCACCTAGGGTTGCCGAGACGGAGGTCGAGCAGCGTCGCGGGCACACTCCGGCTCTGCTCGCATCCGTGGATGCACTACAACTTCACGGCATGCTTGGCGCAGCCATCATGGTATGTCCAGTCCCCGAGGATTGGGCCACTGAATTGCAGTGGTCAGATTCTTTTAGAGTCTCGTTTTTGTTTCTCGCGTCCAGTCCCCGAGTGCCTAGTCGCTGTCTTTCAGCGGGTGGGCACTTAGGACTTCTGATCTCCAGTCCCCGAGTGCCTAGTCGCTGAATTTCAGCGGGTGGGTACTTAGGATTTTTGATCTCCAGTCCCCGAGTGCCTAGTCACTGAATTTCAGTGGGTGGGCACTTAGGATTTTTGATCTCCAGTCCCCGAGTGCCTAGTCGCTGAATTTCAGCGGGTGGGCACTTAGGATTCCAGTGTTGTTAACTGTTTGATTTTTGTACAGGGTTTGCAGCGTGAATCAGCCGATCAGCTTGCCGCGAAGTGTTGCGCGGAGAAGGAACTTGTCGCCGTTCAAGAGGCGAACAAAGGACTCTGTGCGATTGTCAAGGGCAGAGGAGGTTCGCCAGGCCTTGTCCCCATGAAAGTGAACCGACGGCTCACCCTGCATTGAGTTTGGCCGAGAAGCGGATCGCCGAGCTCGAGCGCGAGCTTAAGGGCGTGAAGGAGGAGGCGATATCGGCGGATGAGCGAGCCAGGGATGCTGTTACGGCCGCCACTGAGGAACGTAAGGTCTCTGACGCCCTTGTTGCGGGGCTTCAAGACGACTACCTCTTCGTAGCTTCATCACGGATCTCTCCCGCCGCTGATTGGTAAGTGTGCCCGTCGCCTGTAATGCTTTCATTGTGTGATCTTTGGTGTACTCACTACTCCCCTCTGTCCATAGGTCGGATCATCGACAGCACGGAAGAAGCGCAGTCATTCGACGCGCGGTAATGTGTAGCCACGCTGGTCGACTCGGCCACATTGTCCGCGACGTGTATTCGGGCCTATCTTCAGGAGATGTCGCCCATGGAAGTGATTTCCAGCGACCTCGTCGAGGTGTGGCGATACTTGGAGAAGGCGCCGTCGGTTGTCGAGTTCATGACGCGGTCGGCGTTCCGGCGCGGGGCAGCGACAGCGCTTAGCCTTGGCCTCGCCCACTTCCTGGAGGACTTTGACCTGGACGACGTGACGAGTGGCTACCCATCATCGACGGGCTCGGTGGAGATCGCTGAGGTGCTAAAGCTGACGGACGAAGGCTATGTGTACTCGATCGCTCTCGGGCGATGGGCGATCTTCTTCCTTATCGAGACGATCGTCAGACCCAACGCACCCCCGAGCCGCAGCACCGGACTTCAATATTGAGCAGCCCTTCCGGCGCGGCCATGGTGGTGAGTTGACGACGCACTACAAACCCGGTGACACTCCCTTCATTCGCAATCGCAAGGTTGGCGGCGAAGTCGTCCGAAGCTCATGGAGTAAAACATTGTGCCCTGAGGCGTTAGTAGCGGTGCTACCGTTGGGCATACTTTGTATTTTGTGACATTTGTGATATGCTATAATGAAATATCGTGGTATTTTGTGAATTGTTGTGTGTTTGTGATTGAGGGTTGAACGAGTCCCCGAGCGTGTCCGCCCTTTTTTATGGGGTTTACCTCGTTTTATTATGTGTTTGTGGTTTTGAATGTTATGTTATTGATGTCGACTCGCCCGAGCTCGGAAAGCTAGTCGCAAGGCGACTCCCATGAGTGCTCAGATTTCACCGCTTTCCCTTGCGCTTAACGAGGTCGGGTAGCCGAGTCCCGAGCGTGGTACTTGGTTGTTCTAGGCAACTCTAGGGTGAGGATGAGGCTAGAATAAGCGATCACTCCCGCCTGGCCTGGGTCACCGCATGGCAGTCCCGGCATGATCTCATACTTATGCTTTTCCACCGCGCTGAATCGGGCTGGCCCCCGAGCGTGGTACTTGGCCGTTCGAGTCGCTATGTCGAGGATGCGGAGGATCATGGTCGCTGTGAGAAGCGAAGGTAGTTGTCTTGGCTCGTTGATCCAGTCGAGCTAGGCGACTCCAATGGGGCTCCGGGTAGGCGTTTTTCATGGACGTTACAAGACCTGGGGTAACCCAGTGCCCTTGTAGTGCACTACTTGGCCGTGCCGATCGCTGTACCAGAGGTTGACTTCTGCAGTTAGCTTGATGCTGTTATTACGAAAAGTAGTGGCACAAGACACGGAGAGTAGACGCAATTTGCGGTAACCAATATTTTTTATTTCATAGCGACTAGAAGATACATATGTGGGGTTCTAGGAGTAGAACTTCCGTAGGAGGTTTACGTTCCATGGTCGCTTTACGTCGAGTTTGCCATCCCCGCGGACGTTGATGAGGTAGTAGGCGTCGTTGCCGAGTACTCGCCCGATGGCGAATGGTCCCTCCCATGGGGGGAGAGCTTGTGCATGCCCTTCTTGTCCTGGATGAGGCGCAGCACCAGGTCGCCTTCTTGGAAGGTGCGAGTTTTCACCGCCGGCTATGGTAGCGGCGGAGTCCTTGCTGGTAGATGGCAGTGCGGGAGCGAGCTAGGTCGCTGCCTCGCCGAGTTTATCGACTTTCTGACGACGGCGAAGTTCGTTTCACGCTCAGATAGTGGACGACCCTTGGCGAGTCGTGCTCGAGGTCGGTAGGCATGACTGCCTCGGTGCCGTACACCATGAAGAAGGGGGTGAAACCTGTCGACCTATTGATTGAGGTGCGGATGCCCCAGATGACGGAGGGTAGCTCCTTGACCCAGCACCCGGCAGTGCGCTCGAGCGGTACTTGGAGCCGCGGCTTCAGGCCGTGGAGGATGCTCTGCTGGCCTGCTCCTTAGCCGCTGACTGGTGGGCGACGACGCGAGGTCGATCCGGATGTGGTGTTCTCGCAAAACTCGCCATGGCTCCTTTGGCGGTTGGTGCCGTTGTCCGTGATGATGCTGTTTGGGAACCCAGTATATATGAGCTCACAGGAATTTGGTGGCGGTCTTCCCATCGTGATTTCGACTTGCTTGGCCTCCACCCACTTTGTGAATTTATCGATCGCGACCAGGAGGTGGGTGAAGCTTTAGGGGCCTTTTGAAAGGGCCTACCATGTCCATACCCCACACGGCGAATGGCCAGGTGATGGGGATTGTCTTGAGCGCTGAGCTCGGCATGTGTGTCCGGGTTGATTTCTGGCACCCGCACTGCTGGACGATGTCGACGGCATCGGCTGCAGCGTTGGTCAAGAGAAGCCGCGTCGCATGGCCTTTGCGACCAGAGAGCGGGCTCCGGCGTGGTGGCCGCAGTCGCCGGAGTGGATGTCCTGGAGGATCTTGCGTCCTTCGGGTTGATGCAGCGTTGGAACACGCCGTCACGCTGCACTTGTGGATCTCGCCAATGATGGTGAAGGATTTGCATCGGCGCAAATCATCCGGCGCCTCGCCTACCTAAGAACGTGCCAGCCTCCAGGTAGGCGATGTACGGCTTGGTCCAGTCGTCTGGCTCGGCGATGAGTGCGACCAAGGCTGCCTCTGGTTGTAGCGGGACTCCGATGTCGATCTCCCTTAGGGGAGAGACTGATGGCTTGGCGATCGTGTCGAGGAAGACGCCGACGGGTGGTGCGAGTCGAGCCGACCCGATGCGGGAGAGTGCGTCTGCCTCCTCGTTCTTCCGCCTGTCGATCCACTCGACGGAGTAGCCTGTGAAGTGTCCTCCCAGCTTGTCCACTGCTTAGCGGTATGCCGCCATGGTGGGAGAGACGGCGTCGCAAGTACTGGCGACTTGCCCAGCGACGAGGTCGGAGTCTCCGTAGCAACGTAGGCGGTTGACATTCATCTCCTTGGAAGCTCGCATGCCATGGAGTAGTGCCTCGTACTCGGCCATGTTGTTGGTGCATGGGGTGAAGTCGAGGCAGAGGACGTAGCGGAGCTTGTCTCCCTTTGGTGAAATCAACACGATCCCTGCTCCTGCGCCGTCCGCATTCTTGGAGCCGCTGGCGCAAGCTCCAGTAGTGGAGGTATGGCAGCTTTTCCGGCTGCTGGGCCTCTTCCCAGTCGGCGATGAAGTCCACGAGAGCCTGCGAATTGACCGCTTTTCGTGGCTCGTATTTGATGTTGTGGATGCCTATTTCGACGGCCCACTTGGCGACTCGCCCGGTCGCCTCGCGGTTGCGGATGATGTCCTGCAGCAGTGCTGAGGAGACGACCGTGATCGGGTGCTCCTAGAAGTAGTGCGGCAGTCGCCGCTATGCTCTGAAGACCGCGTATACCAGTTTCTGGTATTGCGGGTATCGCTGGCGCGACTCGGTGAGGACCTCGCTGATGTAGTACACCGGTCGCTGTACCGGGCGCTCCTTTCCCTCCTCCAGCCGCTCGACGACCATGACGGCGCTGACGACGCGCTCGGAAGTCGCGACGTAGACCAGCATGGGTTCTTTGTCGACGGGGGCGGCGAGTAGTGGTGCTGCGAGTAGCACCTTCTTGAGGTCGCGGAGTGCGTCATCCGCCTCCTTGTCCCACTGGAAGGTGGGGTTCTTTCGCATCAGGCGATATAGGGGCATCGCCTTTTCGCCCAATCGGGGGATGAAGCGGCTGAGAGCCGCGACTCGCCCGGCCAGCTTCTGGACGTCATGCAGGCACTCGGGTTTGCCGAGTCGAGCGATCGTATAGATTTTGGTGGGATTCGCCTCGATCCCGTGCTTGGAGACGACGCATTCAGAGTTGCCCGCTGGTACAATCAAGGTGCATTTGCTCGCTGAGCTTTATCTTGTATTTCCGCAGGTTGGCGAATGTTTCCGCCAGGTCGGCGAGAAGATCGCCCTGGCGAGCGAACTTCACTACCACGTCGTCGATGTAGACGTGGATGTTGCGGCCAATTTGGCTCGCAAGGCGTTGCTGCATGCACCGCTGGTAGGTCGCCCCGGCGTTCTTGAGGCCGAAGGTCATGGCGGCATAGCGTAGGCTCCGAATGGCGGATGAACACCGCTTTTCTCGCCCTGACAGCCATCTTGATCTGGTTGTACCCAGAGTAGGAGTCGAGGAAACACAGCGACTCCGAGCCCGCGGTGGAGTCGATTATTTGGTCGATCCGCGGGAGGACGAACTGCTCCTTCGGGCAGGCGCTGTTTAAGTTTGTGTAGTCGATACACATCCTCCAGGTCCCATTTTCTTTTCGACCAGGACTGGGTTTGCCAGCCACTTGGAGTATTTGATTGGCCGGATGAAGCCTGCAGCGAGTAGATGCTGCACCTCCTCGGCAATGGCTCGGCACTCTTCATTGAAGGCCGCAGCGACCGCTGACGGGTCGCACTTTGGGGTCGGCGTTGAGTTTGTGCTCAGCGAGTTCCCTAGGGACACCAGGCATGTCAGAGGGCTTCCATGCGAAGATGTCCCTATTCTCACGGAGGAACTCGATGAGCGCGCCTTCCTATGCTGGGCTCATGCCCGTCCCGATCGTCACCGTCGCTGGAGTCGCCGGGACCAGCTCGACGGTGCGAAAAGGCCATTGCCTCAAGGTTGAGGTGTTGGCGCCCGAGTTGGGCTTCTTGAGTATGGTGGGTCGCTGTCTGACCCCTGGCCGCCATTTGGCAAGCTCGCTACGGTTGGTCTCGCCGTGATGACGGCGTCGGCGAAGTTCGCCTTTGGCCTCGCACTCGGGCGGCCATGTAGGGGTCTCCGCTGATGGTGATGACGCCGCCTGTGGAGCTTCATCGCGCCACGCGTAGTGGGGCGCTGCCATGAATTTGGCGTAATCGCGCCGTGACGCAGCGGTAGGGTCAAGGGTACCAGCTCAAGACAATCTGCCGGTGGAAGTTTGCTGGTGTGTCAAGGTGATCGGCAGCGCGACCTTGCCGATCGGATACGCCCGACCGGGACGGCGCCGGAACATGGTGTAGGTCGTTAACCATCGATCGCGGAGCCGCAATATCAAGGTTTCTGGTATAGGATGTTGATGGAGCTGCCACCGCCCATCGCTGTTTTGGGGAGCCGAGTCTCTACCTTAGGCTTGACCACCGTGGTGACTCGCCCGGGTACTGGCGCATGGCGAAGTTGTCCTGCGGCTCTAGGTGATGGGCTGCCACCGCCAGTTAAGGAACCGGGAACGCCCACTGGCCACCGCGCTGACGGCGACGGCGCGGGCGATGACCTTCTTCTCGCACTTCGTGTTGTAGCCTGTGAAGGGGTGGAGCGAGCCGCCACACTGCCAATTTTTCCGCCGCTGGCGGGTTGTTGGGGTCCTCCGCGCCGCCGTGCCTTCTCAATCTCCCCGAGAGTGTGGCACGGCGGTCGTGGTGCATGGCGGGCTTCCTTCCTGCTGTGAAACGCACAAGGTTGGTTAAGGAGGGCCGGGTCGAACCTTGGTTTCGCTTTGTAGTTTCCGCCGGGCGCGTTCTCCTCCGTCGGGCGAAGTTCTTGGGCTCAGCGCTGCGTTCGGGCGCTGCGACGGTTGACTCGCCCATCATCGCGGGCGCTTGCCGGTGAGTGTTGTTGTAGCGTAGGTCGAACTGTCGTCTGTTGTCGTTGCCAGGCGGTATTGGCCTCCGACTCATCGCCGGTTTCCTGGTTTGGATCTTCCTCCGCGTATCTTTTGGCGATCTCGAGGAGGTCCGTATGTTGTCGAGTGTGCGAGAATGTCGCTGAGCTTGGCGACCAAGGGCTCAGAGCGCACGAGGTCTTGAAGCGTGGATCGTGGTCCGGTGGATGCCGGCTGCTGTACCATAGTTTTGCCACCGCTGGACCCGCTTGGGTCGACTGCTGGGTCCCCGGATGCATCGCTCCTGTGTCCTCGGCGGTGGTGGCGCGGGTGTAGGAGCACTCAAGTGCCCGACGAAGGCATCGCGCATCTCTTCCTAGGAGTCGATGCGTCCGGGAAGAGTGTTGATCCATCGCCGCACGCTCCTCCATCATTAGGGGAGGTAACGGGCGTTAGCAGGTCGGTGTGGCCAGCGATCCCCATCGCCATGAGGTAGGTGTCCACATGGAGGGTCGACGAGGGTCGATTTTCATTTCCTTCGGGCGCTTAGTTCGCCGGTATTTTTCGCCGGATCATCGGGTCCAAAGGACCGGGCCTGAGTCGGCTTAGCGACCCATTGGTCGCCGTCATGGCGATTGGTTAGGTGTGTCGCAGGTCGCCGGGCTGGGGTGCGCGCCAGCTTTGGTTGTTGATGATGGGTGCGGGCGCCGACGGGTCGACTGCTGGTGGCGACGGTTGGTCGCTGGCCTGGGGTCGCAGGAGAGTACGATTCGCTGGGTCGGTGTTGGAGCTGAAGTGGTTCGGTGGCTGGCAATTGAGGGTGTTTGCCGCTAATGGGCGGCCGCTGAGGCCGCCTCGCTCCGATGAACGCGAGTACACCCGACCTGCGAAGTCGGGCGCCAGATTTTGCTGCTCGACCGCCTTTGCGAGTAGGGCCCTGACGTACTGGATCTGTAGGGCGCCGTCGCCGGTGGACGTGATGTTGTCGGCCGCAGCTCGACCTGCCACGAGGTTATCCATCGGGGTGGAGAACAGTGGTAGGCCGTTCGCGTCTCGCTCTCGTGAGGAGACCACTATCCGCGGCTGATCCCTCGGGGTGTGCGTTGCGGTGGGCGCCCATCGCCGCCGACCTGGGGGCCGGGCGCTTCCTGGTGGCGCCACAGATCGCTGCTCGCCACGCTGGTCGGGTCGTTTCGCCATCGGGTTCAGGGCGCTACCGACGGTGGGGTTCAAGCGCGACCTGATTCGCTGCTGGTGGTAGCGCTGACAGCCTCGCGCCACACCGCCGAGGCGAAATTTTTCAAGGCCGCTTGTTCTTGCGGACTGCCTCCACCAGCTTTAGGCGGAGTTCCTCGACCTCCATTGCCGTGGAGTTAGGAGGGATTGGGGTGGAGAATGGATCTTCCGGCAGATCGGTGCCAGTCGCCATGTAGGCCACGGCGTGGCGACCGGTCCCGTCGCGGAGATCGGTGGAATTTTCCGACCCGGAGGATCCTCGAAGTCTCCCATGTTGGATACCTGGGTGATGGAGCCCGCGGGTGAAGCCGCGGTGATGGATCCGGCGAGTGACGCCGGGGTCTCCGAGTCGGTGTCGTCGTTGAGGGCCGCGTCTTCCGCGGCCGCGGAGTTTTCGGCCACGTCGCTGTGGGCCGAGTTGTACTCGGAGGCGAGGCGATGGATCGTGAGGACTTGGCTCTCGGAGAGCCGGTCACAGGCGGCGATTTCGCGGATGCGAGCCGAGTCCTCCGAGACGGCGACGCCGGTGAGGCCGACGAAGAGGCTGATCGCGTCGACCGCAAGATCATGATGTGCGTGATGGGTTGCATCGCCGGGACATAGCTACTTGGCAAGATCTGGAGCATCTCGCCGATCGCTATCATGCGGCCGGTGGCGACCGACTCGTTGATGGGCAGATTGGATCTCGCCGCACAACACCGGCCAGACCGGCCAGGCCCCACGGTGGGCGCCACTATCGTGGGAATGGTCACGGCAGATGCTACAATCGCAGTGTCGTAATGAAGGGCAAGGCGGCCAGCCATCAAGCGGTGCGATGAGGGCGGAGACACAGGTTTTACCTGTGTTCAGCCCCCTGGAGGGTAAAGACCTACTCCTGCTAGATTGTATTATGGTGGAGGTACAATGGAACGTGCCTCTACACGCCCTGTAGGGAGGTTTATATAGACTCACCTCCCCCTAGGGTTTACATATCTCAACCGAATCAATTAAGGTTTCGGTACTCGTTTAACTTAATCCGACTGGGCCTATCTACTCTCCTGGGCCTTTAGCTTCCAGTCGCTTGAATCCACACCAGGCCTTGATCCAGTCGCCTTGCAGACCACTGCCAGCCTCGGGCTGAACGCCCCGCTGGGTATACCCCGGTAGGCATATCCCCATCAAAACCCAAGGCCCGGAGGAAACCACAACAACAACCTCGGCAACTCCAACAATTTCAACCGTGCACCGCCAAAAGTCAACAACTCCACCAACACCAATACTGCCCCGAGGACTAGAAGCTGTGATGTGCCTGTTGCAGGAAAGGACAAGTCTCAGGTGACTTGTTATGAATGCGGAACCAAGGGTCACTACTCCAATGAGTCCCCAAAGAAGCTTACAACAGTCCCCAATGTGAATGCTCCAGCTAAGCAGTAGCGGCGTGTTTAGCCTGGAAGGAGATTTGCCCCAGGGAACTCGCTCAACCGCAACAGCCGTCTGTTTCACATGAATGCTGAAGAAGCCCAAGAAGCGCCAGATGTCGTGCTGGGTATGTTTTCTGTTAAATCAGTACTTGCAAGAGTGTTGTTTGATTCTAGAGCATCACACTCATTTGTTATAGAAGAATTTGCATGCACTAGTAAGATTCATCCAACAAAATTGAAGCATGTTATGATAGTTCAAATACCTTGTTCAACCACCAAAGCTAGACAAATTTTCAAGGTCGTACCTATCAGAATCCATGGCATAGATTTTTATGCTAATCTAATAGTACTTGGAACCGAAGGTTTGGAAGTAGTACTAGGAATGGATTGGATGTCGAAACATAAAGGATTAATCGACTGTGCCAAGAAAGCCATAACCATGACTAGTTAAGCTGGAGTATCAGTAGAGCATGTATCTGAAACCTTGCCCCGTCAATTCAAGTGCAACAAGAGTCTAGCCCAACCAACCATTGACCAAGTCAGAGTAGTCTGTGAATACCGCGACGTATTCCCAGATGTGTTGCCTGGTATGCCCCTAGATCGGGATATCGAGTTTATCATTGAACTAATTCATGTAACCGTACCCATAGCTCAGAGACCTTATAGTATGAACCCATCTGAATTAGTGGAGCTAAAGAAGCAACTGGATTCTATGCTGTAGATAGGCCTGATTTGTCACATCCCAAGATTTTCCAAATCTTGTAATGTGAAAAATAAATAAACAAAATAAATAATTGTTGAAATTTAGGGTGAAAAGAAACTTTTGTTTCTAAATGGAAAATTTAAATCCCATATTGAACAAACTTTGAATAATGTTTGAATCCAACTAAAATTCAAATCAAGTGAAATGCATTCTTCTTAAATGCATCTGGAAATTTAAACACGTGAGAAATAAACCAAAACCCTAAAACCCTAATGGAAGAAAACATTTCCAAGTTACATCTAAATCCATGGTTTTGATCCATATAAAAATTTGTCAACAAACATTTCAAAATGATCAAGAATGACAAATGGAAATATTATAAAACCATATGAATTGGTTTCACTTAAATTGGAGCCATAAATAAAATCTTATGAATTTAATAAGATAAAGGAATTGAATTTCCAAAGCCAATAAAGCACCTATCTATAAATACATACCAAATGGTGAGCAAATAATCCTAAATAAATTTAAAAGATAAAAATATTAAATAAGATTTTACAAATTGAAATCACCAAGTTTGGATCTATAAATAAAAAGATATGGATTTTATAAGGTAAAGAAAGAAATATTAAATGAGGAATATTTAAAGACCAAATTAAATCTTGGCCTCATCCATAAGCAAATGGAATAAATGTAATCCAAATCCAAATAAAATAAAAGGATAAAGAAATTTTCCAAATAAAAATAAAATGACATTAACCAAATTCTATTTTGATTAAAGAAAAATCCCTATTAAAAATGATTAACTAAATCATGGGAAAATAATATTTGTAATTTACCCAAGTGGTTTAAAAGTTATTTAATTAACTCAAATGAAATAAAAGAATCATTTAAATAAAGTTTTATGGAATTAAACTATATTTAATTTCATTGAATTAAAACAAAGACCTAATTCAAATGATTTATAAATAATATTAAATATTTTCCAAATAATTCAAGGTGAATTATTTGAAAACCTAATAAATAAATAAAACCTACTGAAAAGATTTGAAAAGATTTAGAATTCAAATGGAGTCTGAAAACATTATTAAATCTTATTTGAATAAATGCTAGGGCCTATTTTAAATAATTAAAAGACCCTAAAAAGATTAATAGAAATATTATAATTTTGACTTTAAAATGTATTATTAATCAGTATTTGATTGCACACAAAGTTTGAGTGAAGTTTGAATTCAAATGAATGTTCGAAATGATTAAAAAATCAAAATAGATAAATAGAAAAAGGGAAAAGATTCTCAGATAAAAAAATATTTGAAAAGGAGCAGACTAGCCCAGCCAAGCCCAACTAGCCCAGCAGCCCATCTCCCTCTTTCCCATGAATCGCCACTGACTGCCTGGACCCACCTTCCCTTTCTCCTTTAGTTTATAAGTCAATTCTATCTCGCTCCTGCCTCTTCAACCCATGGACCTGCTCTCCCCTCACTCGTTGCTTTCGCCATTTAATTTCATCACAATTCGTGTTATCATACCATAATTCTCCCTGCAACTATGTTGTACTTAATCACCACGCTCCCCTCTTCCTTTTCCCCCAACCAACGCCACCAGAGAGCCACCAGGCTGCTCGGAATCATCTCCGAACCCCCACTCGCCTCTCAGAATATCCCAAAAATACTAAGCTTGGATCATCAAACACTAATCATCAAAATTTAGGGTTAACAAAAACATTGCTAAATAAAATTATGAAGGCATGCATATGTGTATGCATGGATTTTGAAATTCTTTGGAACCACCTTGTTTGATTGTTTCATTGCTTGTAAAATGTTTCTTAGGTGAAATAAACATCATCTAAAACATTTCCCACACTTTTCATAAAGACAAGTAAATCAAAACAAATATATTAAGGGAATGGTCATTTGGACCAATTTAACTCCCATGCCTACTTTGGCTGTCTCAAACTTTCAAAACCTAATGTAAACTTTTCTGGATATTTTCACCCCTTGAATGTACTCATAACAAAGTATCAAGGCCCACTTTGTGATCATCCAGAAACTTTCAAATGCATAGTTTTAATGGCAATTCAAAATTGAATCTATATCATATGGGAAGATCCCACTTTTTCAAAAACCACTCAAACAAGCTCAACTTTCAAAACCCAAGCATCTGCAGACTCACCAGCACCAACATAGCACACCCACCAAAAATATTTTCAAATTTCAAAACTTGAGTTCTGCGGCCATTTCATCAAACAGGTTGTATACACAAATCAAACAAAATCTAAACACTATAGTGAGCAGTTATTGAGCCTAACTTGTTCCCTCTTTAGCTCACAACCATCTCAGAGATCATCTAGCAAGCTAAACTAAGCACTAGCACCACTGTAAGCTTGGCATTGTCATCAATGGTGATTAGCCGGCTAACCATGCCACCCAGTGGAGACAAAGTTAGGAAGAGAAACAAGCTCAGCCAAGATGTCCGGAGCAAGCCAACACCCCACCGCCACTCCCCGGCCCACCGCCGAACGCTACAACCACTAGACCACGACAAGAACCATGCCAACCTCTCCGTAAACCATGCCGAGAGCATGCCCGTTCACGTATCACCACGCGCCGCCAAGGTATACTTGATCACCACCGGCCCCAAAGAACCCCGCAGACACGCCGTTTCGCACAGGACTATGCACGCCAGGCGCCATTAAAATCTCCGCCGGCACGCTCAGAGCACCGCCGCGTTCCGACCAAGCCGCACCGCCCCACGCCTCGAAACCATGTCGTTGAGCATCGCCAGGGAGTACCGCACCATCCCCTACCTTCGCCCATGCCGATATCCGGCTATAACACCGCCCCCGACGAGCTCACCATGCGCCTCGTCGGTCCCCTCGCTCGACTATAAATAGAGGCCACCCCCAGTCGAATTCTTCACACCATTCTACTCCCCTCTCCTCACTGATCGTGCCACACCGTTCCCGGAGCAAGGCGAGCACCACCATCGGAATTTCAGCGAGCCCGCCGCCTCGGAGAAGAAGGAGCCAGCGATTGAGCCGCCCAGAGAAGCCACCGTACCAGGGATTCGCCGTCACGACTTCGTCGCTCGCCCGCCTCGCCGACCTCGCCAGCACCCGGTGATCCTCAAACGACCCCACCTATCGCGCTAGGTTTCTTTCTCGCCGGCGTTGCTCAACGTCGACGATGACTCCCAGCCGTTGGATTAGAATCAGATCGAACGTCCCACGTTGCCCCGTACCGCTTCACACCCCCCTGTGTCACTGACGAGTGGGGACACCCACTTAAACAGCCCGCGGGAGCGCTGCGCTTAGCAGGCCGGCCCAGTAACTTTTCTAGCGCAACCCAGTTATTCAAATTAAACCTTTTTCTTTTTAATTCAAACACACTTCTGTACCCATTTTAAAAAATCAACCCAGGTCGATTCGGTGCACCAAATTGAATGAAACCAATTTTGTTAGAAATATTCAGAATGCTGAATCCAAGCCCGTTGGATTCAAAACATTTGGATCTGTAGATCACCCATGGTAAATATAACAAAGCAGAAGCTTTTCCGCATTCAAACATTTTTCAAATTTAAACCATAATAGCTTTTGAGTTGATTCCAACTCTCAAAAAACACATTTAACCATACCTTTCAGAATATATAAAAATATACAGGGTTACTTACATAAATAATGTTCAACTAATAAAATAATGCTACATAGGCATTTCTAGACAAATTATTTAGTTAAAATAAAAGGGTAAAACCTTATTAAATTGTGACACCACTTTAAATCACATTTCCATGGACTAAAATATGTGGTGATGACATGTGTCAACATGATCCCATGTTTGGTTTGGAGAATGTTAAATCTTAAGTAGTTTTTCAATGAGTAGAAATTACTTTTCTAAAAATAAAAGGAATTAAACCAAACCCAAATCTTGTAATGTTAGTGATGATGCTAGATCATCTATAGGACCCTTGTGTGTGATGATTGCAAGTAGTTAAGTATTGTTTGTTGATTGTGTACCTCGTATTTAATTATAGACGCTAGTACCGACCAAGGATACAAGGAGGAAGGAGGATTCTACGAAGAAGAAGCCGAGGAGAACTTCAACCATCGCCGCACAAGGCAAGCCAAGAACTCAGAAGCTAACGCTGTAATTTAGCAAGCTGATACTATACCTATGCAAGCTAACACTTGCAAGATACTCTACTGATGAAACAAACCACTATTTGTTACCATACCAACTATATGCCTTAAGCATATATGATCATATCCACTTGATAAACCAATCCTAGTTTTACTCGCAAGCTTCTTACTTTATTTCTTTATCAAAGCTCTTACATAGATTTTACTTAAGTGAATGGTAGATACTAGAAAGATATGTGAAGGTTGCATAAATAGCATAAGATTTGGCCTAAGTTAGAAACCTTGATATCGCCTAAGACCTAAGGTTGTTTAGTTGAAACTCCACTAGTTTACCACCCCTCATTAGTACTCACCCCACTTGTAGATGCTAGTGCTAAGCATAAAAATTTGCTAAATAAAATTATGAAGGCATGCATATGTGTATGCATGGATTTTGAAATTCTTTGGAACCACCTTGTTTGATTGTTTCATTGCTTGTAAAATGTTTCTTAGGTGAAATAAACATCATCTAAAACATTTCCCACACTTTTCATAAAGACAAATAAATCAAAACAAATATATTAAGGGAATGGTCATTTGGACCAATTTAACTCCCATGCCTACTTTGGCTGTCTCAAACTTTCAAAACCTAATGTAAACTTTTCGGATCTTTGCACCCCTTGAATGTACTCATAACAAAGTATCAAGGCCCACTTTGTGATCATCCAGAAACTTTCAAATGCATAGTTTTAATGGCAATTCAAAATTGAATCTATATCATATGGAAGATCCCACTTTTTCAAAAACCACTCAAACAAGCTCAACTTTCAAATCCCAAGCATCCGCAGACTCACCAGCACCAACCTAGCACACCCACCAAAATATTTTCAAAATTCAAAACTTGAGTTCTTATGCCATTTCATCAAACAGTTGCATACATAAATCAAACAAAATCTAAACACTATAGTGAGCAGTGATTGATCCTAACTTGTTCCTCTTTAGCTCACAACCATCTCAGTAGATCATCTAGCAAGCTAAACTAAGCATTAGCACCATCGTAAGCTTGGCATTGTCATCAATGGTGAACAGCCGGCTAACCATGCCACCATCGAGACACAAGTTAGGAAGAGAAACAAGCCTAGCCAAAGATGTATGGGAGCAAGCCAACACCCGCCACTCCCCGCCCACCGCCGAACGCTGCTACCATCGACCACGACAAGAACCATGCCAACCTCTCCAGCCGAGAGCACGCCTGCGTTGCTGACAGACCACGCCACGCCCACAGGTATACTTGATCACCACCGCCCAAAGAACCCCGCAGACACGCCGTTCGCCACAGGACCATGCACGCAGGCGCCATTAAAATCTCCGTCGGGCACGCGCAGAGCACCGCCGCGTTCCAACCAAGCCGCACCGCCCCACGACTCGAAACCATGTCGTTGAGCATCGCCAGGGAGCACCGCACCGTCCCTTACCTTCGCCCATGCCGATATCCGGCTATACCACCGCCCCCGACGAGCTCACCATGCGCCTCCTCGGTCCCCTCGCTCGACTATAAATAGAGGCCACCCCTAGTCGAATTCTTCACACCATTCTACTCCCCTCTCCTCACTGATCGTACACACTGCGTTCCCGGAACAAGGCAGCACCACCTGATCGAATTTCACCGAGCCCGCCGCCGGAGAAGAAGGGAGCCAGCGATTGAGCCGCCAGAGAAGCCGAAGCCACCGGCATTCGGGATTCGCCGTCGATTAGCCTCGCCAGCCTCGCCAGCACCCGGTGAGCCCCAATGACCCCACCTATCGCGCTTAGGTTTCGCCTCGGCGGCGTTGCTCAACGCCGACGATGACTCCCAGCTGGATTAGAATCAGATCGAACGTCCCACGCTGCCTGCATCAGCTTCACACCCCTGTGTCACCGACGAGTGTGGACACCCACTTAAACAGCTCATGGAGCGCCATGCTTAGCAGGCCGCCCAAGAACTTTTCCAACAGAGCCCAGCTTATTCAAATTAAACCTTTTTCTTTTAATTCAAACACACTTCTGTACCCATTTTCAAAAAATCAACCGAGCTCGATTCTGCACCAAATTGAATGAAAACAATTTTGTTAGAAATATTCAGGAATGCTGAATCCAAGCCCGTTGATTCAAAACATTTGGATCTGTAGATCACCCATGGTAAATATAACAAAGCGAAGCTTTTCCGTGATTCAAACATTTTCAAATTTAAACCATAATAGATTTTGAGTTGATTCCAACTCTCAAAAAATCACATTTAACCATACCTTTCAGAATATATAAAATATATAGGTTACTTACAGAAATAATGTTCAAGTAATAAAAGAATGCTACATAGGCATTTCTAGACACATTATTTAGTTAAAATAAAAGGGTAAAACCTTATTAAATTGTGACACCACTTTAAATCACATTTCCATGGACTAAAATATGTGGTGATGACATGTGTCAACATGATCCCATGTTTGGTTTGAGAATGTTAAATCTTAAGTAGTTTTTCAATGAGTAGAAATTACTTTTCTAAAAATAAAAGGAATTAAACCAAACCCAAATCTTTTAATGTTAGTGATGATGCTAGATCATCTATAGGACCCTTGTGTGTGATGATTGCAAGTAGTTAAGTATTGTTTGTTGATTGTGTACCTCGTATTTAATTATAGACGCTAGTACCCACCAAGGATACGAGGAGGAAGGAGGATTCTCTAAGAAGAAGCCGAGGAGAACTTCAACCACCGCACATTAAGGCAAGCCAGAACCTTGCAAGCTAACACTTGCAATTTAGCAAGCTGATATTATACCTATGCAAGCTAACACTTGCAAGATACTCTACTGATGCAACAAACCACTATTTGTTACCATACCAACTATATGCCTTAAGCATATATGATCATATCCACTTGATAAACCAATCCTAGTTTTGCTCAAGTAAGCTTTTACTTTATTTCTTTATCAAAGCTCTTACATAGATTTTACTTAAGTGAATGGTAGATACTAGAAAGATATGTGAAGGTTGCATAAATAGCATAAGATTTGGCCTAAGTTAGAAACCTTGATATCAGTCTAAGACCTAAGGTTGTACTTAGTTGAAACTCCACTAGTTTACCACCCCTCATTAGTACTCACCCCCACTTGTAGATGCTAGTGCTAAGCATAAAAATTTGCTAAATAAAATTATGAAGGCATGCATATGTGTATGCATGGATTTTGAAATTCTTTTGGAACCAATTTGTTTGATTGTTTCATTGCTTGTAAAATGTTTCTTAGGTGAAATAAACATCATCTAAAACATTTCCCACACTTTTCATAAAGACAAATAAATCAAAACAAATATATTAAGGGAATGGTCATTTGGACCAATTTAACTCCCATGCCTACTTTGGCTGTCTCAAACTTTCAAAACCTAACAGAAACTTTTCTGGATCTTTGCACCTCTTGAATGTACTCCTAACAAAGTATCAAGGCCCACTTGGTGATCATCTAGAAACTTTCAAATGCATAGTTTTAATGGCAATTCAAAATTGAATCTATATCATATGGGAAGATCCCACTTTTTCAAAAACCACTCAAACAAGCTCAACTTTCAAAACCCAAGCATCTGCAGACTCACCAGCACCAACCTAGCACACCCACCAAAAATATTTTCAAAATTCAAAACTTGAGTTCTTATGTGCCATTTCATCAAACAGGCTGCGTACACAAATCAAACAAAATCTAAACACTATAGTGAGCAGTGATTGAGCCTAACTTGTTCCCTCTTAGCTCACAACCATCTCAGAGATCATCTAGCAAGCTAAACTAAGCACTAGCACCATCTGTAAGCTTGGCATTGTCATCAATGGTGAACAAATTGCCGGTTAACCATGCCACCCTGGAGACAGCAAGCTAGGAAGAGAAACAAGCCTAGCCAAGATGTCCGGGAGCAAGCCAACACCCCACCGCCACTCCTCGTCCACACCGAATGTTGCCATCCATCGACCATGCACAAGAACCATGCCAACCGCCAAAGAACCATGCCGAGAGCATGCCCGTGCCCATGCACCACGCGCCGCTCTTGCCGTGTGTATACTTGATCACCACCGTCCCAAAGAACCTCGCAGACACTCTCGCTCGCCACACAGACCACGACGCCAGGCACCATTAAAATCTCCGTCCGGCACGCCAGAGAGCACCGCTGCGTTCCGACCAAGCCGCACCGCCACGCCAAACCATGTCGCTGAGCATCGCCAGGAGCACCGCACCATCCCCTACCTTCGCCCATGCCGATATCCGCCTATACCACCGCCTCGACGAAGCTCACCATGCGCCTGTCGGTCCCCTCGCCGACTATAAATAGAGGCCACCCTCAATTCTTCACACCATTCTACTCCCTCCTCACTAATCGTGCACACCGCTCTCGGAGCAAGGCGAGCACCACCGCCGGAATTTCATCTGAGCCCGCCGCCCGGAGAAGAAGGAGCCAGCGATTGTAGCCGCCCAGAGAAGCCACCGGTACCAGGGGATTCGCCGTTGTCGACTTTGCTCGTCGCCTCGCCGACCTCGCCAAAGACCCTGAGCCCCAAACCTCCACCGTCGCTAGGTTTCGTTCTCACGGCGTTGCTCAACATCGACGATGACTCCCAGCTTGGATTAGAATCAGATCGAACGTCCCATCGCTGTTCAGACGCTCAAGACCCCGTGTCACCGATTAGTGGGGACACCTACTTAAATAGCTCTGGAGCGCTTGCGCTTAGCAGGCCGCCCAAAGAATCTTTTCCAGAGCCTAGTTATTCAAATTCAACCTTTTCTTTTTAATTCAAACACACTTCTGTACCCATTTTCAAAATCAACCCAGGTCGATTCAGTGCACCAAATTGAATGAAACCAATTTTGTTAGAAATATTCAGAATGCTGAATCCAAGCCCGTTGATTCAAATCATTTGGATCTGTAGATCACCCATGGTAAATATAACAAAGCGTAAGCTTTTCCGCATTCAAACATTTTTCAAATTTAAACCATATTAGCTTTTGAGTTGATTCCAACTCTCAAAATCACATTTAACCACACCTTTCAGAATATATAAAAATATATAGGGTTACTTACAGAAATAATGTTCAAGTAATAAAAGAATGCTACATAGGTATTTCTAGACACATTATTTAGTTAAAATAAAAGGGTAAAACCTTATTAAATTGTGACACCACTTTAAATCACATTTCCATGGACTAAAATATGTGGTGATGACATGTGTCAACATGATCCCATGTTTGGTTTGGAGAATGTTAAATCTTAAGTAGTTTTTCAATGAGTAGAAATTACTTTTCTAAAAATAAAAGGAATTAAACCAAACCCAAATCTTGTAATGTTAGTGATGATGCTAGATCATCTATAGGACCCTTGTGTGTGATGATTGCAAGTAGTTAAGTATTGTTTGTTGATTGTGTACCTCGTATTTAATTATAGACGCTAGTACCGACCAAGGATACGAGGAGGAAGGAGGATTCTACAAAGAAGAAGCCGAGGAGAACTTCAACCACTGCTCTGCACAAGGCAAGCCAAGAACCTTTGCAAGCTAACACTTGCAATTTAGCAAGCTGATATTATACCTATGCAAGCTAACACTTGAAAGATACTCTACTGATGCAACAAACCACTATTTGTTACCATACCAACTATATGCCTTAAGCATATATGATCATATCCACTTGATAAACCAATCCTAGTTTTGCTCGCAAGCTTCTTACTTTATTTATTTATCAAAGCTCTTACATAGATTTTACTTAAGTGAATGGTAGATACTAGAAAGATATGTGAAGGTTGCATAAATAGCATAAGATTTGGCCTAAGTTAGAAACCTTGATATCGCCTAAGACCTAAGGTTGTACTTAGTTGAAACTCCACTAGTTTACCACCCCTCATTAGTACTCACCCCCACTTGTAGATGCTAGTGCTAAGCATAAAAATTTGCTAAATAAAATTATGAAGGCATGCATATGTGTATGCATGGATTTTGAAATTCTTTGTAACCACCTTGTTTGATTGTTTCATTGCTTGTAAAATGTTTCTTAGGTGAAATAAACATCATCTAAAACATTTCCACACTTTTCATAAAGACAAATAAATCAAAACAAATATATTAAGGGAATGGTCATTTGGACCAATTTAACTCCCATGCCTACTTTGGCTGTCTCAAACTTTCAAAACCTAATGTAAACTTTTCTGGATCTTTGCACCCCTTTAATGTACTCATAACAAAGTATCAAGGCCCACTTTGTGATCATCCAGAAACTTTCAAATGCATAGTTTTAATGGCAATTCAAAATTGAATCTATATCATATGGGAAGATCCCACTTTTTCAAAAACCACTCAAACAAGCTCAACTTTCAAAACCCAAGCATCTGCAGACTCACCAGCACCAACCTAGCACACCCACCAAAAAATATTTTCAAAATTCAAAACTTGAGTTCTTATGCCATTTCATCAAACAAAGTTGCATAACAAATCAAACAAAATCTAAACACTATAGTGAGCAGTGATTGGAGCCTAACTTGTTCCCTCTTTAGCTCACAACCATCTCAGTAGATCATCTAGCAAGCTAAACTAAGCACTAGCACCACTGTAAGCTTGGCATTGTCATCAATGGTGAACAGCCAAGCTAACCATGCCACCCAAAGGAGAGACAAGCTAGGAAGAGAAACAAGCCAAGCATGTCCGGGAGCAAGCCAACACCCCACCGCCACTCCCCTCCACCGTCAATGTTGCCATCCATCGGACCATGCACAAGAACCATGCTAACCTCGCCAAAGAACCATGCCGAGAGCATGCCCGTGCCCACAGACCACGCGCCGCTTGCCGTGTGTATACTTGATCACCACCGCCCCAAGAACCTCGCAGACATTCTCGTCACGCCACATGGGACCACGACGCCAGCGGCGCCATTAAAATCTCCGTCGGCACGCCAGAGCACCGCTGCGTTCCGACCAAGCCGCACCGCCCCACGCCTCTAAACCATGTCGTTGAGCATCGCCAGGGAGCACCGCACCATCCCCTACCTTCGCCCATGCCGATATCCGTCTATACCACCGCCCCCGACGAGCTCACCATGCGCCTGGCGGTCCCTCGCCGACTATAAATAGAGGCCACCCCGAATTCTTCACACCATTCTACTCCCTCTCCTCACTAATCGTACACACTGCTCCCGGAGCAAGGCAGCACCAATTCGCCGGAATTTCATCGGAGCCCGCCGCCTCGGAGAAGAAGGAGCCAGCGATTGTAGCCGCCCAGAGAAGCCACGGTACGGGATTCGCCTGTCGACTTGTCGGCCCGCCTCGCCGACCTCGCCAGCACCCTCAAGAGCCCCCAGCGACCTCCACTGTCGCGCTAGGTTTCTCTCATGGCGTTGCTCAACATCGATGACTCCCAGCCGCTGGATTAGAATCAGATCGAACGTCCCACGTTGTTCTCGTATCGTCGCACTTCGTGTCACCGATTTAGTGGGGACACCCACTTAAATAGCTGGAGCGGAGCGCTTAGCAGGCCGGCCCAAGAACTTTTCCAAATAAGCAGCCTAGTTATTCAAATTCAACCTTTTCTTTTTAATTCAAACACACTTGTACCCATTTTCAAAAATCAACCCAGGTCGATTCAGTGCACCAAATTGAATGAAACCAATTTTGTTAGAAATATTCAGAATGCTGAATCCAAGCCCGTTGATTCAAATCATTTGGATCTGTAGATCACCCATGGTAAATATAACAAAGCGTAAGCTTTTCCGCATTCAAACATTTTTCAAATTTAAACCATAATAGCTTTTGAGTTGATTCCAACTCTCAAAAATCACATTTAACCACACCTTTCAGAATATATAAAAATATATAGGGTTACTTACAGAAATAATGTTCAAGTAATAAAAGAATGCTACATAGGCATTTCTAGACACATTATTTAGTTAAAATAAAAGGTAAAACCTTATTAAATTGTGACACCACTTTAAATCACATTTCCATGGACTAAAATATGTGGTGATGACATGTGTCAACATGATCCCATGTTTGGTTTGGAGAATGTTAAATCTTAAGTAGTTTTTCAATGAGTAGAAATTACTTTTCTAAAAATAAAAGGAATTAAACCAAACCCAAATCTTGTAATGTTAGTGATGATGCTAGATCATCTATAGGACCCTTGTGTGTGATGATTGCAAGTAGTTAAGTATTGTTTGTTGATTGTGTACCTCGTATTTAATTATAGACGCTAGTACCGACCAAGGATACGAGGAGGAAGGAGGATTCTACAAAGAAGAAGCCGAGGAGAACTTCAACCACTGCTCTGCACAAGGCAAGCCAGTAACCTTGCAAGCTAACACTTGCAATTTAGCAAGCTGATATTATACCTATGCAAGCTAACACTTGCAAGATACTCTACTGATGCAACAAACCACTATTTGTTACCATACCAACTATATGCCTTAAGCATATATGATCATATCCACTTGATAAACCAATCCTAGTTTTGCTCGCAAGCTTCTTACTTTATTTATTTATCAAAGCTCTTACATAGATTTTACTTAAGTGAATGGTAGATACTAGAAAGATATGTGAAGGTTGCATAAATAGCATAAGATTTGGCCTAAGTTAGAAACCTTGATATCAGTCTAAGACCTAAGGTTGTACTTAGTTGAAACTCCACTAGTTTACCACCCTCATTAGTACTCACCCCCACTTGTAGATGCTAGTGCTAAGCATAAAATTTGCTAAATAAAATTATGAAGGCATGCATATGTGTATGCATGGATTTTGAAATTCTTTGTAACCACCTTGTTTGATTGTTTCATTGCTTGTAAAATGTTTCTTAGGTGAAATAAACATCATCTAAAACATTTCCCACACTTTTCATAAAGACAAATAAATCAAAACAAATATATTAAGGGAATGGTCATTTGGACCAATTTAACTCCCATGCCTACTTTGGCTGTCTCAAACTTTCAAAACCTAATGTAAACTTTTCTCGATCTTGCACCCTTGAATGTACTCATAACAAAGTATCAAGGCCCACTTTGTGATCATCCAGAAACTTTCAAATGCATAGTTTTAATGGCAATTCAAAATTGAATCTATATCATATGGGAAGATCCCACTTTTTCAAAAACCACTCAAACAAGCTCAACTTTCAAAACCCAAGCATCTGCAGACTCACCAAAGACCAACCTAGCACACCCACCAAAATATTTTCAAAATTCAAAACTTGAGTTCTTGCGCCATTTCATCAAACAGGTTGCATACACAAATCAAACAAAATCTAAACACTATAGTGAGCAGTGATTGGAGCCTAACTTGTTCCCTCTTTAGCTCACAACCATCTCAGTAGATCATCTAGCAAGCTAAACTAAGCACTAGCACCACTGTAAGCATTCTATTGAAAATGATGGATCATAAAACTTGATCAAATTTAGATGGGAATACTTGGTGGAAAAATGGTTATGAAAACCTTGGAATGATGGATCATTCTATTGAAATGTTTTGGACATGTGTTTCCGAACACCGGATGATTTTGGTGATGAAAATGTTGAGGCATGAGCCTTAGCCCTTTATAGAACTGATGGTTATCTCGATGCATACCATTCCAATTTTATCGCATAACCACAATAATTCAAGATTGGGTAGGGCTTGACCGAAACTTACATACCTTAGTATTAGTTCCTCACGCCAAGATCTGAGCGAGGCTACCTTTGTGAAGATTGTCCACCGCAAGCACTCCAAGATGACAGCTTGGTCATGGTTGGGAGGCCAAACTCACAGGAGAGGTGCTTATACTAGGCGTGTAATTGAAAGGTTAGGGATTGATTATCCCATCGAGTATGGTGAATTCAGGATTTGTTCCTAACGGATGTATCGAATGTTGTGGTGAAAGTGTACAATCTCCGCAGAGTGTCAAACTTTTCAATAGTCATGCTCATGTTATGGACAGTTGGAGTGGCCACTGCTCTCTGCCAGACTTTTCAAATGACTTGACCACAACAGGGTTGTGATATGAAATATGTGTCTCTTTAGGTGTTATAAAACTTCAACTAGCATTAGTGCTTTCATAAAAAGTAGTAGAGATAAATCTGGCCTTTGCAAAACAACCCTAGAGCCTACTGTACATCCAAAAACCCCCTTCACCTACTAGTACTAGTTTGCGAGTACTTAAAGAGTACTCATGGCTTTGTCCCTGGCTATTCCCATGGCCAGACTATGAAGAGGAGTACCTGGAAGATGGACCCCAGGAAGGTTACGACAACTAGGATCATCTCCCATCGTCAAGATTACCTGTGGACTCAAGATGGAGCTTCACCCACGCTACCGCTATTATTACGTATTCCGCTGCTTGATGTTGTATTAAGAACTAGATCATGAGATCCCTATTTGTGTAAGAACTTATGTACGGTTTTAATGGATGATGTACTATGGTATCCAATTATGTTATGTCTCACAAAAATGGTAATCCTGGGATTGCGATGTATGGCATAACAGGCATCTGGGATTAAAATCCGTTGTCGGCCTCCGACGAGCCTCTGCTCCAATTCCACACCTCACCGCGCCATGCCCTCGACCACGCTTGGCATGTTCCCATCAACCACGTGATCTTCAAGTAACTCAAGGCTGACAGCTTCTGATAACGACGACCACCGAGCGCCACCATCCGCCATTTTCTCCGCGACTTCGTAATGTTCGACCGCCTCTTCCCTCTTTCGATAAGCACTCACCACAACCTTGCCTAACCACACCTCTCGCATGACCAGAGTATCGTCCAAGATCCGAGATCACCCGTCGCCAGAAGCTCCTCCGACGAGCAATCACCGTCGCCCCCGTGCACCCCCTGCTCTCCTACGACCACGCTGAGCACCAGCATTCCACGGCGAACCCGGTGAGCATGTCCTTCCACACACTTGCTTTGTGTAGCTGCCAGGTGCTAGTAGAGCGCCTGCTGGCCACCGCTGTCAGCGCCGCCAGCTTGGCAAGGCGTTAGTAGCCGCTCGATCTGGATCCCAGAGACGCGATAGATTGACTTATCAAGGGGTATGGACCGATTCTGTGCCGACATATCTCATTTTAACTAACGCCGCAACGCTTGATCCGGTGAAAAGGTATGGGTAATAGAAACACACCACGTAGCTCAGACTTCGTTTTAAAAACAGAAACATTTCTATTAGATATGAGATTTTGTAAATTACATAACTTTCAAACCACACGTCCAAATTTTACAAATTTTATATCAATGGAATCAGCAAGACAAATCCTATCCAACCATGCACTTTTTTAATGAATTGCTTCTGGAAAATTGTTGTTTTGCAGAAACTTGTGTAGGCATATTTTGGATATAAAAATTGTTCTAAAATTATTTTGGTGATAAAACCTTTGGAAAATGGATTTTTTTGAACCTACTGACCTTAGAAACCAACTCATGGATTTGAAAATGTATTGGGTAAAACTAAAGAGTAAATCTTTGATTTAAAACATTTCTAGTCAAATAAAAATAATGTTTATTTATTAAAAATGCTTTTTGAGGAAACCTTTGGGAAATGTTTTTCGTTTAAACTCTATGACCCTAAACACAAGGTTTTATGATTTAAAAATATATTTCGAAGAACCCTATATATTATTACTTTGCTAAAGGCATTTTCAACCACATAAAATATTGATTTGGTTTAAAATGGTTTATAAGTAAAATCTTTTGCAAATGATTTTGCCACTTATATAAAATGACCAATAAGTGTTTTAGAATGTTTATAACCTATTAGAAACCACTTTTCCAAATAAAAATCTTTTGCATGCTTGCATGTATCGCTTTGTCACTATTATTTTATGTGATGATTGCTTGAATGGTAGATTGAATTTGTGCCTTGCTTGATTGAATTGTAGTGATTTGAATAGTGTGACCATTTCAAGATCAAGGAGGAACTTATATTATCTACCAAAAAGGCAAGTGATGCTTCATACTTTTGTCCCATTATTTTCACTATGCACTAGTGATATTTCTAAGTAGGACTTGCATGGAATTTTTGCTAAGTATAAGTTATGCCATGGGAAATCCTAGTAGATGAAACCTTATTAGAAATTTCCTAAGTTAAGGTTCCTAATACTATCATGCTTAGCTTAGCTAGTAGAAAACAAGGGTGGATTATATGCATGCTATGGAATATTTCTAAGTCAAGGACTTGTGTTTTGTTTAATAAAACAACTAAGTGAATGAAACACCTAGGTGGAATGGAAGGAATGGTTTGTGTGGAGTGGTTATACAAGGACCATTTCTATGCTTTACCTTGTGTATATCACTTGTGGAATGCCATCCAGGAACAAAGAGATTTGAGATGTGAAATGTTGAGAAGCTTCAAGTGCAGCCACATGGCATTATGGGCTCTGCCTGGATCATATAGGTTGCAATAACTTAGACATTTAGACAGTTGGTGGTAGTGGGATGATAGGTTAGAGCGCGTCCATTTGGTCTAAGGGAAGGCTTCTGAAAGGTCCTGTCTTGGTGAAAAATCAAGTCTTGTGGGGAAAGTGCACAACCTCCGTAGATGGAAGAATCTAAGTACTTAGCCATGTCCCTGGTAAAGGACAATTTGAGCATCAAGATATGGAAGCTATCAAGAATCTCCTCATCCCAATTTCTAAAGTTAAAACTTTGTGGTTGAACAAGGGTTGAAGGATCACCAATTTCTATTGGGAGATGCTTTGGGTGATTTTGACAAACAAAACTTAGTGTTTTTCAAATGATAAGGAAAAACTATTTTGAGCAAAGAAGCCTAGGCTCCATAGCTAAGTGCATATAGATGATAGAATCCACTATACTACCATAGTATTGGTCAATACAATTCAAATGTATTTTGTGGTCAGAACTTATTATGTTGCAGGTTTGTTTGATGTTAGTAAAGTTTATCGATTAGATTACAAGTCTACAATCAATATGATCGTGGCACTTTGAAGATGAAGGACCCCATGCTATTGATATATTCTTGTAGAGGGAGTGTCCTAACCTTTATTAACATATAAGGTGGAGTCCCCTGTTTACAATGCTAGTCCTCGATCAATAGCTAGCATCCATGCTAAGATGTAATATCAAGAAACAAAGGTCATAATATAACTTTTATAACCAGGAATAACATAATTTTATTACATCTTACATAGCTCATTTGGCTATTACATTACATTGCAGCGGAATAACTATAAGCATGGGGTCCTTCATATTCAAAGTGCCACAGGCAGATGTTGTTTGTAGACTTTGTAATCCTAATCAATCAATCTTCACTATTATCAATCAAACCTGCATCATTAAAAGTTTCATCCACAAGGGTCAATACATTTGAATTGTATTGGCAAGTTTCTCTTCTATGTTGAATATAAGTGGATCCTATCATTACATGCATATTTGGCTAAGTAGAGTTTTAGGCTCATTTGCATAAAGCAATATTTATCCCATCTTTTCAAAATGGTTTTGGTCCTTTGTCAAATCTCCTTTCAAAAAAAACCCTTGAACTCCTTGGTAAAAACTCATGTTCAAGTCCATGTCAAAATCTCTTGAGCTCCTTGGTACCCCAAGTGCAACAAGTTTTCATCAAAAGTTTTTTAGAAATTAGAATGAGATTTCATAGCTTGAAACATTAGTTGCTCAAGATTGTCCATAACCGGGGACACGGCTAAGTACTTAGATTTTATTATCTTCTGCAGAAGTTGCACACTTTACCCACATGTCACAATCCCATCTTTTGCCAACGGCCATCGGATTAGTGCTCACCAAGATGGAGTACCCCAAGATTGAGAATGTGACGTCTTTCGAGGGTCCTCCCATACACCATTGCTAGCTTGTCTTCAAGTACCCATGTAGGATTCCAGTCCTCATGTCCAGAGCCTGAAGACAATGCATGGGTCTTCCCAATGAAGTTGACTAAGCTGTGAGCCATAAATAGAATGTGGTCAGCACGAAAGCCACAATTGGAGAAACATGTTCAATCTCTAAGTTTCCTGGGTGGTTTCCTTTGGAGCACAACACAAAGTGATTGCCATAGACATGGTTCCTTTTGTTGCCACCTTCTCCAAAACTCAAAGTATCCTTGGCCACCCAGGTGGTTCATTGAGTCCTTGTTTTATTATACAAAATTACAAGTCCTTTCTCAATCTTCATAAAATCTCAACATGTATCTCTTTTCAAAATATAGCATGGATAAGCATGTATCAACTACATTGTTTTCACTAAGGAATATATAGGGAATCCTATTAGGATTTAGCATAGCATAAGTATAGAAATTCTTTTCATGCATGTTTCAAAATCCACTAAGTATAATGAAAATAGTAGGACTTTAGATGATAGTGTAACTTGCCTTGTTGGTAGGAATGATGGTTCACTCCTTGATCTTGCTAGTCTCACACTTTTCTAACTTCACTATAATCAATCAAGCAAACACAATATCAACAAGCATTCCAAACTAATAATCAATCAAACATTTCACACACATAAAACAATGGATCTAGGTCATGCATGTCAAAGCATGCAAGAGATAGGTTTATTTGCAAAGAAGGTTCCACTAGGCTTCTAAACTTTGTAAGGTTCAAAGTGGTCATTTTCAAAAGTGAACAAGTCATTTGCAAAAGGGTTTTGTCCATAAACCATTTTTAAATCCATTCATTATTTTATGTGGTGGAAAATATTTTTATCAGCAACAACTTTAGGTAGTTCACCAAATAAGTTGTTGTTTCTCAAAACTTGGTGTTTAGGGTCAAGGGTTTGATCCAAAACATTTTCCCAAATGTTTTTACTCCAACACATTTTCATAACAAAACCATTATTTTTATTTGGCTAGAAATGGCCAAACTAACTAATCCATCCTAAACTTTTACCAAATCCATTTTCAAAACCATGGTTGGTTCCTAGGGTCAGTAGGTTCACAGCAAACCAATTTGCCAAGGTTTCAAACTCAAAATATTTTTGAATAATTTTCTAATCTAAACAAGCATACAATTGTTTCTGCAAAACAACTAATCTAACAGATACTATTTACTAAACTAATGGCATGGTTGTTCAGGGCTTGCTCCACTGATTCCAACGATATAAAGTTTGTAAATTTTGGACGTGGATCAAAGTTATAGGGTTTTCAAATTGCAACTCAAATCTGTTTTCAAATTTCTGTTTTAAACAAGAACTGGCCACGGCCGTCGCTTTCCTATTCGCTGGTACCGGTTCGGTGGATCGCGGTGTAGGTCAGAGATCCAACTTAGATCTAGCGGCGCAGAGGCATACGTATACCTCTTCGATTATATTCTATCATAGCTATACGATTTTGATCCAACGGACACAAACAATGTGCCACTAATCAAGTGCATCGCTGGGCGTGTGGACGCCACGACGGCCGCAGCAAAGAAGCGCGCGGTTCTAGGAATCAAGGAAAATAGAGGGTGCTCACCGTGTTCGCGAGGACGGTGGTGCTCGACGCAGGTCGACGTGGCAAGGGCGACGGGTCGGTGGAATCGCCACCGAGTTGGGAACGCGCCTGGCGGCCTGGTCGACGACGGGCGACGCTGCAGTTCACTCAAGGCAAATGGACGGTACGGGTTAGATGCGGACTGAACTGGAGATGATGTGAGACCAATAGGAAGGCTAAAGGCGGTCGAGGTTATCGAGGAGCTCGACGGAGACGAGACAGACGCATGCGACGCTACGGTCGGGCTTGTCGATGCTAGGGGAAGGGCGGAGTGGAGCACACGGCAGGTGCGCCAGACAGAGAGCAAGCTCATGCAGAGGGAGGTGAGACGCTGCTGCATTTGTCGGAATTCACCGAGAAGCCTTCACGGAACAGCGGTGGTGGCAAAATAATTCGAGGCAGCCCGGTGGCTCTGCTACGGGCAGGGAAATGAGGGGAGAGGTGGGCCATACACGTGGTCAGGCTTAGATTAACGTGGCCATTACTCGTGAATTTACACTGGATTGAATGATGATAACGGCAGTAGGTTTGGGGGAGAAGAGGTCGCGGGTGGAACGATGACAATGTTGTGGGGCCTACCTCGAAGTGAGGGAGAGAGAGGGTTTAGCTTTTCACCAGTGGCCTGCTCGCCTGTCGTGGATAGAAACCGAGTAAACGCTTTCTTCGGGAGGGGGAGCTGAATTCAAATTGGTTCTGGCCTTGTTGGCTGCTGTCAATGACCAAATCCTATTTTTTTTCCTATTCTGAAACCTTTTCTTTTCTATTTCTAAATTTGCTTTTGAAATTCAAACAAACAACATTCAAATCAAATCAAACAAACACTACACTAAACAACTTTGAATTTGGTTCTGTTTCAAGAACATAAACCAATTTCCAAAGTAAAATAATATTTTTATTTTTAGGTCCATTATTAATTAAATAAATAAACCATTGTTATTAAATCAAAATAGGAATTTGTTTTATTTATTTAAAATTCCATTTGAAAACTATTTATTTCCAAACCCAAAATAGTAGATTTTATTTGAGAATTTAAAATACTTGGAAAACTTATTTGAAATAAATAAATAAGTTTTGATGGTTAATTAAACTAGTAAAACCTTTATTTATAAAACTTGGATATTAAATCCTTATTAATTTATTTTAAATAAAACTTACTTACTATTTTATCAAATATAAATATTTTATTTCCAAGGCTTCAGCCAAGTTTTAATTTGGCTTATAAAATAATCCTTATTTGTAAAACTTCTATTTCTTTTGAAAACCAAATCCTTTTATTTAAAAGATCCAAAATAGTAATTCAAAATATTTTATTTTCCTTTATCAAAAAGTTTTATCTTTTTTAAATCCCCTTAGGATTTATATTTGATCCAAATTGGTTCAAGGTTTCCAATTGATTCTAAAAAAAGTTTCTTCTCACCCCGAAAATCAAACAAAGTTTATTTTATTCATTCATTTTTCACATTACAAGATTTGGAAAATCTTGGGATGTGACAGGCTACCATCGCTTAAAATAAATCTCTCATCCCGTAGATTTGGGAAAGCTGCCGGTTAGGCAAGTAGGCTCAAAACAACTAGGGTACTTACCAATTTCCTTAAAAAATTTTCAAACAAAATTACATATTGGCCTCTTCTGGGCTCTCGGGGAAACTTCTGCCATAATCATTTGCATTGTGTCCTTTGTTCTCCATACTTGACGATGGGCCAAGGATGAGCTTCTCCATAGGCTTGTTTAACTTATTCTTCATCTTTTTGGACAGTTGCTGTTGCTCGATAATGTCCCGGGTTCTTGCAATTGAAACAAATGCTTGATATCTTTGAGTTCTTTACGTAGCTCTTATGGACAAGTTGTTACATAGTGTCCTAGCTCTTGCAGTTGTTAAACAGAATAATCACTTGGCCAATCTCCTTATTCTTCCGGGTTCCTCTGGCATATCATCTGTAATAGTGTCCCATTTCTTGCATTTATGACATCGTTAGCACATGGCTTTTGTCCTTTCTTTTCGCTTCTGGGTTTCTTTGTCCTTTGAATTGGGTTGTCTTTGTTTAGAGAGTATAAGTGGTCCTTTTCCTTTGTCATCAATCTTCTTGGTAATGGCTCTTGATCCTTCTTGATGGTTTGAAATCATTGTCAAGCACTCCACCTGTTTTTTGTTCCACAATGGAATAGATGGGGCATTGATAGGAACATGGTCAAGCTTCTTCCACATAGGTAGCAAGTAGCTTGAGAGGTGAACATTGTCCAACAGGATGTTTCTCTTCGTCAGTTAGTATTGATCTCCATGCTCTTTGGAAGTATGATCCTTGTCTCCCCACAAAATGTGCAAGCTAGGGCTCCATTCCTAGAATAATATCTCCTCTCGTCATCTTAAGTTAAGTCAAAGACTTTGAAATAGCTTCTTATTCCATATTGATCATTTGATCAGTCACCTTTAAGTATCAATTAATCCTTGAGTTTCCAAAACTTGCAGTGTTGGATCTTTCTCCACTTAGTGTTGGCTGGTGTAATTTGAGCTGTCAATACTTGGTTCAGCTTGGTTCTTGGTTGCTATGAGCTCTTTCTATGTTGTTCTTCTTGGTCAAAGTTGGTAAAACATCAACCTTGATGTTGGACAATCTTTTGGAGAAGTCAACTCAGCTAGTTGGATTTAAGATTAGAATAGGCAAGATATTTCTAAGGAATCATTTCTAATCCCACACATATGCATCGTAACGCCAGTATTCACACAACCAATGTGCATGCAATCACAAGCCAATCATTTTCCACTCAAAACAACAAAGTTCAAGCAATAGGGTACTTAGGCAACAAAATATTTTTGCCATGACCACATAAGTTGGTGTGTCTGGATTTAACCAAAATATGGGTGGTCCATCTATATGGTTCACTCAGGATCTTTTCCATCCTTTCTGTTGCTTCTTCTTTACCGAGATCATGGCTCTTGAGAAAAACTCTGCTGCTAAATACCCTCAAATGATGTAGGTCTTTTCTAACTTTTGCATTCCCTCACCTCTAAATTTTGAGTAAGATTTCACTCACTTAGTCCTTAGGGTGGCATCCTGTTAAAGTCCCTAGAACAATATGTTGAAGATGTCAAGTCATTAGAGGTTGAAGAAGTCAGTCATTAGAGTCAAGAAGGGTCATTGTTGAAGATGTTGAAGAAGTCTCGCATACGGTATGCCACTCTGCAAAGCTTTTTCCATTGCTGAAGTAGAAGAGATGTAGAGTCGAACTAAAGAGCCGAGGAAGAGTTTCCATAAGATTGTTTGTAAATAGTTTTGAAACAAAAACAACTCTATTTCTCTATGGCTTTTATCCAATACTATTAGTTTCATAAACCCCATGCGCAACACAAATGTCTCTGCTCATCTGTAGAGGGGAGGTCCCAACCCTTATTAACATATAAGGTGGAGTCCTGAAGTTTACAATGCTAAATTCATGGATCAATAGCTAGCATCCACGCTTAAGATGTAATATCAAGAAACAAAATATAATATAACTTTATAACTAGGAATAAATATAATTTTATTATTACATCTTATATAGTCGTTTGGCCATGCATTACATTGCGCTTAACTATAAGTATGGGTCCTTCATCTCGTGGTGCCATTGTGCAGATGTTATTGCATTTCTTGTAATCCTAATCAATCAATCTTCACTAAAATCAATCAAACTCTGCAACATTACAAGTTACAGCCACAAGGGTTCACTACATTTGAATTGTATTG